>CM071597.1:123177646-124427646 GCA_036435485.1 Saposhnikovia divaricata | reverse complement strand
GAATATTCAACACCATTGACAGTTCTCAAGCATTTAAAAGAAACAGGAGCACGAACCCTAGAAAGCAACATCCGTAAGTACCAGATCTCACCACTGCTGTGATGAGTGTAAGTCAAACGTCCAATTTGAAATCCTTTCTTTCGTTGAGTCCATGCTCGACCAGCATCATTCCAAACATAATATT
Source organism: Saposhnikovia divaricata (assembly GCA_036435485.1). Classification (NCBI taxonomy): domain Eukaryota; kingdom Viridiplantae; phylum Streptophyta; class Magnoliopsida; order Apiales; family Apiaceae; genus Saposhnikovia; species Saposhnikovia divaricata. The sequence continues at coordinate 124,427,462 of CM071597.1, read as the reverse complement.
GAGGTATCTCATCGTATGTGTACTGATTTGCATTTGAGTCAATACTATTCAAATGAAAGAAGGCTTCCAGTTTGCTATTCCTGAATTTCTCTCGATTTACAACATTTTTTAAAGATTCTTTAGCCTTAAACGTACAATTCTTCTTCCCAGGAAGATGAAAGGAAAGTCTTTCAACAGACACCGTGCGGTGATGAATATCAAAACCAAACATCCGATATGCACACTCAGCTCCACATATGTATCGACCATCAAAATACGCCTGAATTTCATCAACTCCATCCTTTGTTGAGGATGTAGATGTCTTGACAATCTTCCTCCGACCTCTAATCTCAACAGTCGCACGATCTGCTCCTTTCAAACAATATTTAAACAAATATTTAACACTCCGAGCATGACAACATATCTCAATGTTTATGTGACATTGATATCTCACTAACAAATCTCTATTATATGGGACAACACATTGACTGTCAAGCTCTGCATTCCTCACTTTAACAGTAGTTGAACTTTTTCGTCGCATGTAAAGTGGAAATCCAGATTCGTCAAAAGTAGTCTTGGACTGATACCTAATAATTGTGCACATTAAAATATAATTATTAAATATATGTTCAACTATCAACATTGTTAAATAATCATTAAGAAAATAATAATTTATAATTATTTTTCACTTACTTCTTTGGAAAATGCCGAGAACATTTATAATTTTTCATACATGGAGATTTAGGATTCTCAGAACCACAAGGGCCATGAATCATAAATGATTTCACAGCAGCATAACCAACTGGATCACTAACAGGATCAGGTATCTCAGCAGATACAAATTTATCAACATTAGCTTTAAGATTTATCTTCGATTCAGAATCAAGCCAAATAAGCATATGCACATGTGGCAGACCGCGCTTTTGAAATTCAACCACGTACATTACTAACATCAAATATATAACAATTATAATATACCCTTAATTCCAGTGAATGAAAATGATCGTATTTTGATATGATAAAAAGTTTACCTCCAATACACTTGCCAAAAAAATCTTTCTTCCTAATGTCATCTAGAAGTTGATCCAGCTTTAACTTGAAAACACGAGCAATAATATCGGGGTTATTGACTGGAGTACCAAAAGGAATCAGCTTCATCATTTCAACTATTTCATCCCATAAAGGATTAGTAGTCATTGTAAGAAAGATATCAGGATGGCCAATGTATCGACATACAGCAAGAGCATCTTGAAAATTTTGTTGCATGTACCGCTTTGAACCAACATATCCAGCAGGAAGTATAAAACTTTTGCCAAGATTTGATGCATCTGAATCACCATTCCTTATAGAATCATAAATATTACTATACAAATCATTCCTTAAGGTTGTTTGATGAGTTCTCAACCACCACAGCCGGGCTTGTTCAACCATGGAAAATGCATCAACAACATATTGCTGAAACAATCGACCACCTAATCGAGCAGTCATACCTATATGCAATTTTAAAACTTCAGTTCTAACAGTAAATTGAATACTCTAGCTTGAACAGCAATATAAAATATAGTACCTTCATTAAAATGCACTTGAAATTTATAAGAGTAGAAATCTTTCATTGACAATTTCTGGCGCTTCTTCCCTTTGCTTTCTTCTGTGGACTGGTAATAAATTTTATCGTGAAAACCATCTTCACCAGTGGGAAAAAGTAACGGATATTGAAAAGCCATTAATTTCGGATGAATGCTTGTGACACGTTGAAGACCAGACACTTTATCAACAACAATAAAATCACGATTTTCTTCCGTTTCTTCTTGATCACCAACAATAATACCAGCTACTTCATTTGAAGGGCCAATTGGATTTTCCCTCCCACTTTCAGAATGACAAACTTTCAAAAATATATCTAGGTCAAAAACTTCATTATTTTGAAAACGATCACGAGCCATACGAAACCGCTGTACTAACTCATTTGTCTCATCTAACATAGAAATCAAACACTTACAGTTTCTTCACATATAATCTTTGAATCATTAATATCAACCCATCTTAAACGATTACTAACTTCATTTTCAGTATCATATATATAAAGTTGACAGAACTTTGGATTTTGACCATCACTAGGAATCAAAGACCCAAATAGATGGTGATTTACACCATTTAACTGATAAACATATGGCCCTCCACCATTGTTAATGGAGTTATCTACAATACCACCAGTCGACGTAAAAGCAAACATACTATTATATATGCGGGAACATCGATGAAAAGCAGGACCTTTCTTAGGATCATTATAAAGCTGCCATAGATATAATGGGGTTGGAGCAGCTTTCGGTAACCGAATTTTACCATTTCCACAACAGATATTGAACTTTGGACTTCCGCGAGTGACAGATTTATTAATTCTTTCTTCCTTCCACATAACAGCATCACATTTATCATACTTTACGGATGGCGGGCCCAAACTACCATATTCAACAGGCACTACATAAAATTATAAAAGTATATTTAATAAAGGGAGGAAATGTCAACAAAGTTAACAAAACAAATATAAGAGAATGTCTACAAAAATTGTAAGCAACACCTTTTGTTAAATTCCTATCAAATACGCCTTCAAAGTCTTCATAATGCCCATTGTAATCATCATCTAAGTAGTAAACCAAAAGAAAACACCATATTTAACAAATATTCATTCACAAAAAAACTTTCATGTAAACAAAACTAACTGCAAACAAAACTTTGTACTTATTTTATAAAATACCAGCATCAGTAAGGAAGCCATCATCCAAATCATGAAACCCTTGTATACATGAATTATCTGCAAAATTGCACAACTGTCAGCAAACCTATAAACAACACATTCAAATGTAATGTACCACGAGTAATAAAAAACAGTAACCTATATCATTGTATCTTGGTTCATCCAATGATACACATGTGTCATTATTCTCAACAAATAATGACTTGTTCAACTCAGGAAAACATTTTCTGTCATTCTCTTTGTATTGTTTCCTGGGAGCATTCAACTTCTTCTGCCTGACACAACTCTCTTCCAAAGGAGTATTGCAAACACATTTTCTTTTTACTCCTCGTAATGTAGCTGTAAACATTTCGACAACATTCAATGCCAATAAAGTAGTATAGAAAGAATATAATAACAATGAAACAACAATTAACTATCAACAATTAACTTACAATTGTTTGCATTCTTTATATTACTCAATATCTCTTGAAGAGGCGCATCATCAGTGAAAAACGTTCTACAAACAGAACCAACAGAATCATACACTTTCTCTTTCCTTCGATCAGTACATCGACCGGATTTAAACTTTGCATCGGAAATAATATGGCCATTTTCGTTCTCAGAAGAGAATAAACCCAAATTAGACTGACCAACATCATCCTACCAACAAAATTTACGTTACAAATGTTGGTTATGAAGTTGTACTATACATGAAACAATATACACATATCCTTATTAAAACACTAAGATAATCTACCTTCTGTGGAAACTTTTCCAATGGTTTACGTGTATACGATCCACCTGTATTCGATATATCACCAAGTGGAGTCCGACTCACAGACTTCCCAACACAATCTTCACAACCAACAGCAAGACCTTTTCTTAAACTTCTCGAAGAAGCAAAGCCAAACCCTGAAATTTTTTAAAGCCATGTACATATCACTAATCACTAACAACATACATCATACAAAGACTAATTCAATCAAACTTTAGTCCTGACTTTTACCTGAAACTTTGTCCATTCTACCATTACCATCACAAAACTTCAATAACAAAGAAAACAAATACCATCACAAAACATCAATAAGAAAAAAAAAACAACATCAGATCTATGTATGTTGACATACTAATCGAGTTTTAAAACTGTCAAATTTAAGAATATCGTACCTCCTCCATGAAGAAGTACAGATGAAGAAGTCCAGATAAGAAACACAGACAAAAGCTTTCAAAAATAAACCCAATTCAAATTTGAATGGAAATAGGTTTAGAAGAGAGTACATATCATAAAGTATAACGCAGGCAGCACAACCCGCCCGGATAACTGACCCAACAGTAGTCGTTTTAAATTGTTTTAGAAGCTACACTTCAACAGCACGTGGTGAAGCCAACACGTGGGAGCAGTGGCAGAAACATGTAATTAGTTATGGTTAGAAGGGTACTGCATGTAAAAAGGGCAGAAAAAAGGGATCAAGATGTATCTATATATAGATGAGATACCTTACCATCCAAGGAAGGCCAATGTGGTGGCCGATGCCCTTAGTCGTAAAGAAAAACTTAAGATAATAACCACGCTAAATGAGTTAATTAATGATCATACAAAATGAAAATTTAGGTGAAGATACCAGAGGGAGGCCAGAAAGGCCTAATGGAAGTTAGCATCCAACCACCGTTGTTGGAAAGGATTAAGTTACGTCAGGAAATGAAAATGGATAAGGAAAAGGATTCCTCTAAAGAAATAATGACAGGATTAAATGTGAAAGAGATGGAAATGGAAGTATGAGATGCTCATCGAGGATATGGATTCTTGACGTTTAGCAATTAAGGGATGAGGTTTGATATGAGGCCCTGTAAGGAAGGAGATGCCACCCTCCCTTGTACGGGAAGAAAGTTGGCTAGAGAAAAATATTAGGGCCAGTACTAGTTCAATAGACCGAAAAGACGATAGGGATTATTCGAAAATGGCTAGCGATAGCCCAGAACAGATAGAGAAAGTATGCAGATCAAGTCCACAAGGATAGAGAATATGAAATCGGAAACTTCGTGATGTTGAAAGTATCCCTGTGGCAGGGACTGATGAGATTTGGGAAGAAAGGTAAATTGAGTCCTAGGTTTATTGGACCGTTTGAAATCCTAAAGCGTATCGGAAAGGTAGCCTACGAGCTAGCCTTACCCCCAAACCTGCAACACATTCCTAATATGTTTCATGTGTAAATGTTATGTCGGTATAATACATATGCCGACCTGTGATAGAATACGAGCAAGTAGACATACAACCAGATCTGACTTACGAAGAACAACCTGTGGAAATCCTGGATAGAAAAGAACAAGTGCTGAGGAACAAGAGTGTTCAACTTGTGGGAGTGTTATGGAGAAACCAGAATGTCAAAGAGTCGACCTGGGGACTGGAGAGCGCAATGCATGACAAATACCTTCAATTATTCATCTACTGATTCCGGGACGGAATCCTTTTAAGGAAGGGAGACTGTAATAACCCTAATTTTTGTACTTGAGAAAAGTTTTACTTATGAATGAATAGTAATTTGCATGGATGAATAGTAAATTGCATGGATGAATAGTGATTTTGAGAATTGAGAAAATTTTCCACATTACCCTATGTACGGAACAGGAAATGGATATTGTAAAGTTATATTAGTGATCTACGATGTGAATAAGTGTATGTAAATGCGATCGAAATTCAGAAAATCCAAACTTTATTTTTATGAAATATTTGACCGAGCAGGGAAGAGCATATCGATACGATCAAGACAAGTGAACTATTATATTAAGGAGTCAAGGATTATATTTTTACTAAATATGATTTGAGGATTTAAAACGAAAACCTTCGAGTTAGAATAACGAGCATTCTAGAAATCGCTAGAACTCTATAACGAGATTAAGCGATAAAGCGAACGCGAAACAAATATGGAACGAGACTAGAAACCATGGATGATTATCTAGTGCATCATATTAAGTGAATATGGTGGAAAAGAAAAACAAGAAATCAAAACAACAAGGTTTAATGAGGTGTATGTTCAAGGACATGCCAACAATGCTCCTTGTCATCACTTTGTTACGCACCACAAATGCTTGACACATGGATTAAAGAGAGTATTAGTAGCTTGTATACATCCAATACATATCATAAATATCACACAAGTCATTACCAACTAGTCAAAGAGTAAAAAGCAAGAGCAAAACACCACCACCTCCATTTTTTATCCATTCAGCCTGATCCCCATAATTCAAAATCAAAACCCTAGCTAGGGAGCTTTGTTTCTTGAGATCTACGGCTTAAAAGAAAGTTATTAAGGAGACTAAGGTATGGTCAAAATATGAGCTTCAACCTTTCCGTCTAGCTATGTCAAAAATCCATCCAAAGATGAGGATGAATAGTAGTGAATAGTAACTCACCATATTTTCTTGTTTTGTTCTTAAGGTATAAGCTTTATTAGGACTATCTAAAGCTTGTTAAGTGGTTATAAACACTTGATAGTGTTGCTAAAGCTCCCAAGAAGGTAAAACCCTAACCCACCTTTTGAGTTTATATGAGTTTTGGTGTAGTTTTGTTGTTAATGTAAAGAAAAGTTCATGATAAGTGATTTATTGATTATTTGGCCTTGTATAATGTGTAAAATGATGGGTATTGATTTTGGAACTTCACCACTGGACTTAGAGGTGTATGATGGATGTTTTTTGGTGTTAAGGATGTATGGTATGCCTTGGTGATTGGTTTGGAGTGTTTGTAAAATGGAAATTTTCGATTTATAGCCGTCGTAATGACGAAATTTTGTTAGCTCATAAAAACAGTTAACCCTGAAACCATAAAAGTGTTTTTAGATTCATCAATGCCTATGGTTGTGTAGGTATGGTTGTCTAGTTTATTTCTCCGCAAGAATCATGTCAAAAGAGTTTACGGTTTAAGAGTTATGCTAGTTTCAGTGAAAGTGGTTCATTAGATTTTATCGCAGAAATATAACCACTTTGTTGCTACGTTTGAGACCCTTAATTATAGTTTTAAATTATGAAACTTGGTAATAAGGAGCTAAGGACAGTTAGTGAAGTATGTCCGAAGGTTTCGAGTTAAAAAAATAATTTTTCAATTTTATAAAAATGCGTCAGCCAAGATTGCGCAAGTGAAAACCTCTAAGAACATGACTTTGAAACCAATCTTAGAAGTGGTTAAGTATAACTTGAATTCGAGGATCGGTTTCGAACCAAACTTGTGACTTAAGTATTTGACGATTAACATGGACTTAATATGAGTCAAGAATGAGCCATTAGTGCTTTGATTGTGATTTGCTTAAGTATACGAGTATTTGATTATAAGTGGATCGTCTATTAATCGTATGTTCTTGACTTTGTTTAGATTGTCGGACATCGTCGCAAACCCCTACTACGACCAGAGCATCAGGCAAGTTTTCTATTCTATACTTTTGAAGTATTGTGGTATGATACTGCTTTTGCCTATATAGTATTATACCGTTTTGCGATAAATGTTATATCGTGTTGAAACTGAGTTTTGATTTTTGGTTTATATACTAGCTTTGAGATAAGTAGTTATAAACCGGTACACCTTGTAGCTCTAGAGATAAGAGCATACTTGTTGTTTCGACTCTAAACCGGGAGTCGGTATTTCGAGATTGTCAGGGAAACCCGAGGGATTCCAGGGACAAGATTATTATTTATTTCGAGAATTGTTCTGATAGACATTATTATATTTTTAGAAAGCATTAAATACTTGGAAATGATTTGAGAAATATTATTTGAATATTTCTTGTATTATCGGAGGTTTATTTTAAATCATTATTTTATTATAGAGATTTGTTTAATAAATATTTATTTAAATCTCTTTAATTGATTTAAAAATCATATTATTTATTTAAAAATCATTTGAGGTTTTTAAAAATTATTTTAAATATTTTTCTGACCTTCAAAAATATTTTTAAAATTATAGGGATTCCCAAATATTTATTCCTGATTATTATCAGCTCTCTCGAGCCATCAAAACGCTTTTAAATCTATCGAGAACTGGGAATCCAGAGTTTGGGAGCCAGTAAATATTTTCTCCCTTCGTTGACATCTTAAGAGTAGTGAGGTTCTAGCCCTATTATTTAGGGTTCCCGTTTCATCAAACGAGTATAAAGATCCAGTCTTGATTTCATGAGGACTATTTGTCGCTCAACGAGAATTTTCGGCTAAAGGCCAAATAATACGAGTAAGACTTGCGAACGGACGATTACCCAAGGGACTCTAGTAATGCAGGACCGTCGACGAATGATCCAAAGCTTAGAATAAGAGGCCGTTAACCAGGCGGTCTATTAATTATTATTTGGCCCAACTTATGCCATGATGATTGTGGATGGAGCTTTCATCCAGGGTAATTACGGATGGAGCTTTACCCAGGGTAATTGCGGATGGAGCTTTTACGTCAGGGTAATTACGCATGGAGTTTTGCCCTTCTACTAGTAGAGAAGACCCGCGGTGGACCTAGAAGCGGCGACTGATCAACGTCGATCCACGTCTTGAATTAGTATATTGTGAGTAAGTCCCACTCCTTCCATTTTGGAATTGATTGAACACTGTAATGAAAGCCCAGGCGCTGAGTTACCGATAGTGTTTTCAATGAAAGTAAAGCACGAGTGCTGTTGGTTCAATATCTAGAACTTCTGATTTTGTTTCCCCAAGGGGAGTCTTTGCATCCGGATTCTATCCAATCCCGATAAGGATAAATATTCGAGTTTTTCAATAAAGGATGCATGTCATTACAAATTGCTTCGGCAGATATAGTTTCATATATCTTTCGTATAAGATCGCAATTGATAATGGAAGTACTGAGATAGTACTGTTTTCGAATATTTCCTTATAAGGATATAAATTCAATTTGTTGAATTATTGAGATAATAACGAGTTTATTTATTTTCCGGTAAAGGAAATGATTTCAGAGAATGAGATATTTTGACAATAATTGTCTTGTATAAGTTCGTACTGAGACTTTCATTCATATGCAGATTATGCCATACTTTATTTATCTCGCTGAGCTTTCGCTCACTCTTGAAATTGTTTTATATATTATATAGCAGCTAAGCGAGATACCAAGGATCCAGCATACAGCCCGCAAGAGAGTGGAAGAAGCGAGATACCAAGGATCCGGCATACAGCCCGCAAGAGAGTGGAAGACGTAAGGCATTTTCGTGAACAGTTTATGATAGTGAGAACCAGTGGATCGGCCTGTCACTTTTGTTAGACCATATTATCTATAAACATGAATTATGTAAGGCTGTATTCCGTAATACATTTGGGTTTGTAATAACGTTATATTTGAGGATGTACATTGTAAGTGGGTCATTTCTGAGACTCTAACCTGTGTGAGTGTATATATATTGTGGGGTCATGAGCAGGTGGAATGTGTATATTGTGAGTAATACAGGTACAACGAGGAATAAATGGATCGTGACTACCCTAGATCCCTGACCCCGGGTCTGGGGGTGTCACACTATTTTGTATGTGTCTGTGTAGAGATTAATTAGTATATATATGTGATTTATACATATGACAGTTGTGATGATTTGTAGTTGGCATTCCTTATATTTTCTAAGTGTACTGCCCTGTACTTTGCACTGTTTTGACACTAATTTTGCACTGTACACTGGACTGCACTTTGAGCTTATTTGGCTATAAAAGAATGTGTTTTGCTGCATTAAATCTTCATTCTCTACATAACTTCTCATTCCTTGTTTGTTCAATTAAATTTCTTTGTGTCTTAATTACTCATCTACACCATGAATCCAAATCATGCTAAAGTAGACACTTCACTATTTTTATATTCATCAAATCATGTCAACAAACAAATCACCTCTCATAAAAACAAGAAAAAGAAACCAAACACTATCCCTCACCTCAGATAATGGCATCTGCTAGGGAACACAAGTTAGGGAACCATCAGCTTCAAGTAGGTAGGTTGGTTAAGATTGAGCAGGGGTCAGATTTGTATAACATGTTTGTTGTGTCTAAGTGGGAATGCTTCTTGTCTTATCCTTCTAACAGAGTCTTACCAAACTTTGTCAATGAGTTCTACTATAACATGAAGGTTAATCAAGGTCCAAAAAACTTAATTTTTCATAACTTCTATTGTAGACAACATTCCTGTTATATTAGACCAGTTGGCACTCTCTAGGGCACTTAACATGCACACCACTACACTTTCATTTGTTAATGCAGACATTTCTAAAAGCTTTGTTTTCAACCTTGGTGAGTACAAACTTTTCTTGTCTATTTTCTGTGGTGTAAAGGTCCCTAAAGAGTTGTTCAACACCAATAAGGGTATCAATATTGAACATTTCACGCCCCTTTATCAAACTTTGGCTGAAATCATAAGGTATAATGTTTTTCCTAATCATGATAAGCTTGTGTCCTTCACTGAAATGAAACTCATGTATAAGCTTGTTACTAATATGAACAACTTTAACCTTGCTCACATGATTTTAACCAAAATGGTCTCATCTTTTAGAGAGGGTTATCTTTCTTATAGTATGTTGTTAACCTTAGTCTTTGAGATTTTTGGTCTGAACTTGAGTAAGCCTCCTTTGTATCATGTAACTCACACTATCTCTAACAAGGTCAATAGGGCTGTCTTGCCTTTAGCAATTCCAATCACTTCACAGCCTATACCTGTTGGTTCTACCTCTGTGCCTCCAACTGTTAACACTCATACTGTTGTTGTTAGTACTGTTGAGTCTACCATGAAATGTAACTGCATCTGTGGTGTTAGTATGGGGTTGTTTGAGTCTCTTGTTCAAAGGTAGATAAGTTTGATTGTGAGATAGAAAGCTTGCAGAGGCTTTATGATGAGTTGAGAGCTTGTGGATCTTTTATCTAAGCATGAGATGATAATTTCAGTGGTCAGTAGTTTAGTGAATAGGGTTAGGAATTTAGAGATTAGTTAGGTTAATTGCTCCAGTTGCACCTTAACATGAGGCCTGTCAATGGTCCTAATATAATTCCTGCAACCTTCACTAGAATTGAGCTTATTGGTAATAATGACACTGATAAAGAAGATAAACTCTATAATGGACTTAACCTAGCTGACTTGGAAGATGAGATTTGGACCTACCCCCATGGTCACTGATCCTAAAGGAAATTAAAGTTATTGTTTGAAATTTGCATGTGCTTGAGTTCTATGTAGTTGGTTTTGTTGTTCTCTGTGCTTGTTTGCTTTTGGTACTTGTACTTGCTACAAGTTATGATGTTGTTTTCAATTTCAGTCTATGTAGTACTTGCAAGTTGACTTGATTATGTAATGCTCTGTTGGATGTTGATTATGTAATGGTTCTATTATCATGAATGAATAAAGTTTTTAATTTACAATGTTTGAGTATATAGAACTGTTAGCAGTTGGCATTGCATTCTAGGAACACTAACACATACTATGCTACAGAACCTATGGACTGCATTGAGGTTCATGTGAGACCTCCTTGATCTGTTCCCAGGGGGAACTAGCCACTAGAGCATATAGATTGCATTTCTAGGACTGTTTGACATCTTGACATGAAGCACTTGAAGATTTTGAGTCCTTTGACTCTGCTCTGTCTAGAAAAGAAGAATACAATAGCTCTGTTTGTGTCTCTGAAACTCAAAACTTTGTCATCTTGATTATATTTCAATTTGAGTTCTTACTGACACAATTTTATCTAGTGCTAACATTTCTTGCAGGTTTTTGACTCTAACATCTGGCATCTATCTTTACTAACCTAGCAAGATGTATCATATAGCAATATTTGAAATTCTCTACTCTTACTTGTTAAATTCTTTTGAGATTTCAAATTATGTTTAGCCCTTGGATTCTTACTAACACATTTCTTTGAGGACTAACATGTTTATGCAGGTTGATCAAGCTAGTAATGGACTTAAAAGATTCATTTTCTTTTTTTGGCAATGATCAAAAATGACCCGTAGTATACATTTACATATTTACTCTCCATTTGTACTTAATCTATAATTTATTTGAGATGGGAGATTAGAATGTATTTGTAGACTAAGTTATTGGCTTGTAACCTTAATTCAAACCAGTCCAACTTTGTAAAGATTTAAGTTGGATGTGGACTGGTACTTGGAGAAATAAGGTGGAATTGGTGGTTATTAAGCCTTGTAATAACTTAGAAAATTACCTAACCCCCCCCACCCCCTTCTATGTTTGATGTGAATGACCCCCACCCCATGAGCTTAATTGCTTAAGATTTTTCTAATTTTTACTTTTTGGTCTTTATCAAAAAGGGGAAGAGAGAAAAGCTTAAATATGTGTGCTAATGCTTGTGTTTGCAATAGGTTTTTAAACTTTAACAGGTTTTATAGCACAATTTCAGGGGAAGCTATTTCGATTTTTTTTTTGAAAATACAAAATGTCTTATAATTCAAATTTTGTGGATTTTTCAATCTATAAATTGAATACAAATGCAGGGAAGTCAATTCGAATTATCATCAAACTAACACATTTTTACAGGATTTTAAAGAGGGATTCTTTTGTGCAAAAATGGACTATAAGGAGAAGAAGTATAATATTTTGGAAATCCTCAAAAATATATATACAAAGCGCTTTCAAGATTAATACGGGGGGGAATCACAATTTTTCTTTCAAGAGAAAAATTACAATGTAAAAGGTTCTTTTCACAAAAGGGGAAGAGAAATTTTTTGAATTTATTCAAAAAATGCAAGGGAGATATTTATATCATTCGTGATATAAATAAATGGTAAGTAGTCTAAACTTCATTATGTGCTTATGTGCTTATATGTTTACTTGTGTACATGTTTGCCTAATAACAGAAGAGTTTTAATCACTCTAGGGGAAGTGTTAATTAGGCATATAATAAATGAACAAAATGTTTTCATTCATGCATACACTAGCTTAAGTTGCACACATATATTTAATTTTTCATAAGTAGTTTTGATAAATACTAAAAAGGGGAAGATTGATAGACATCTTTCACGTGTAGGTTTTGGTGACTTTTAGCATTGATCTCATATTTTTAACAATATTTTTCATAAAGAAATGGAAAATGGGTGTCATGTGTCATGCTCTTATTGGACCACTTTTTCAACATTTTTGCCTATAAATACACATCCACTTCCACCATTTCTTGTGAAGCCCTTTGAGCCAATAAATTGTTGGTAAAATCACCCTAGAAACACCTTATATCTCAGACATTAAATGTGTTAAAAACTTTCTAGCATCAAGCCTTTGTTTATCCACTTTAATTCATCCTCAAGGCTTGATTTTACGACCAAAACTAGCTCAAAAACACACCAACCTTTCTTCTTTGTTTAGGAAGCCTCAAGGTCGAATTTAGGCAGTCCCTAGAAGAGTTTAGAAAGCCATTTTAGTCACCCAAAACGTGTCTCCTTGTTTGTGACCCTTTTCGGCTTCTAAATTGTGGTGTTTTTGCTTCTGATCCTAACTTATTTCACTTGTTTTCTTCCTAGAACTCAAGGACTATTTATTAGTTATTTTTTGTTGTCCCGGAACCTAGTTCGTATCCTTGATGATTAGCTCTAATTAAGAGCAATCTCTGCTTTGGCCATAGAGCCACCCAGATAAAGCCAAAGATCATAAATTAAAGTAGTTATTTTTCGATGTGTGTTATATACTCGTGCGTGTGCTTAATTGTTTAATTTTTCATACGTGTGTGTAATACTTAGGCTTCGGCCGTGTGTTGTGTGTGGTGTTTATTTAACGTTCGTGTACGTTGCATCATTGTTTAATTATCTTGCACTCACGTTTAAATTTACGATTGCATTAGTGTGAAAAAATTTTCCCGACTTATATATATATATATATATATATATATATATATATATATATATATTTTTGTAACTCGCTCGGCCTACACTTGGTTCGATTTTTACGGCTTACGCCTTATATAGTCCTTCGGCCTATATAGTTAAAAATCGATACCATATTCTACAAATATAGTGCTTCGGCCTATATTGATTATTGTAGAATATTTTTAACGTTTATTAGCTTGTTGTTTGCTTCACTTGTTTAAGCCTTAAAACAACTTAAAGAGCTAATACGTTTTCTATTTGTGATGAGCTCACAAGTAAGTGTGTATTTACACATAACATTTATTCGGCTAATGCAAATAAATATAGTGTTTGTATACACGGTTTTTATTAATATTAACTTATTAGAGTTCTAGATGTACACTAGTACACGCTTATTTCGTCAAAATAAGGATTTGCTAAGTCGTGGTACTTTGTATTATATCCTTTGACGTGAGGTGAAGTGAAGTGAGCTGATTCTCGCTCTAAGACCCAAGTCTTAGATACGTTGACGGGGAGTTGGGTATATTTGCACCGTGAAGTGGAGAAAAGACCCAAGACCTATGACCTAAGATCCAAGATCGTTAAAGGTGTAGATACTAAGTTTACGCAAGGTAGGGGTGTTTGCTTGCTTAGTTGTGAGGAAGTAACAGAAAGTTACGTTCCAAGATAAACTAGTAAGTGGTTTTCTTACGTGGTTGTGAGGAGGTAGTAGGAGAAGCTACAGTCCAAGATAAACTCGTAAGGTCTTACGTGGTTATGAGGAAGTAACGGGGAGTTACGTTACAAGATAAACTCGTAAGGGGTTTGCTTGTTATTTGAGGAGGTAGCAGGGAGTTACGCTCCAAGATAAGTTTAGGAAGGGTTAGCTATTGGTGTTTTGAAGAGGTAACGGTTAGTTAGGCTCTAAGAAAAATACATAGCTTTGTAAAGGCTTCTCCGCCTACTATAAGGACTTTTACTTATAGTGGAAAAATCTCGAGTCCGGGGAGGAGCTCGGGGACCGGAGTAGGGGTGAGCGAATCCATTAGGGGTTGCGTCATCACGAACCAGGATAAAATCGATTGTGTCTCTACTTTCTTTCTCTTTACTTTGCTTCCGCACTCTTTATTGTTTATTAATTACTTTCGATTAAGTGATTTATTTTAAAGAGGAAGAAAAGTTAAAAACGCCTAAGTCTAATTTTTCCAAAAGGCAATAAGCTATTCGACCCCCCCCTTTATTCGACCCCCCCCTTTCTAGCTTATTTCTCCCACTCTGGACCTAACAAAATTAAAGATCATTTTGCTAAATTCTCGTGTGCTGTAAAATTTGTAAAATCAAGTTTTAAGAATTCAAGATAAAACACATAGTAAATTGAACGTGTAAAATCTTAAATATATCAATTTTTTTAACAACAATTTGATATATAAACAAATAATAAATAAATATTAAAAAAATAATATAATTATAAATATTAGAAAAGCAACCGTGCATTGCACGGATTATAAGTTATTAGATAAACTAGCTTATACCCGTGCAAAGCACGGATCACTTTTAATTTTTTGTAATTTATTTATAGTGTAATATGATATTATAAATATTAATTTTAATATGTTATTATCTTTGTATATAATAAATTTTAGTATTAAATATAAATTAATATGTTGTTGGCGGGAATCGAACTTTAGACCTTTGTATATAACAACTTTTAGTATTTTGTATCTAGCAGTCATGATCTATTTGAATTGAAAATCTAATGGTTAAGGGCTCACCAACCAAGATCTCTAATTTGCTTATAATAATATACTCCCTCTGTCCCTAATTAGTTGTCTAGTTTGACTTTTCAGTGGTCAAATTAATCAAATTTTGACTGAAATTTACATATATTGTATATTTGGAAAAAATAAAAAAAAGTTATATCATTGTAAAGTATATCTAATCTATTTTAATATGTACATCTCCGTTTTTTAAAATAATAGAAGGATATCTTTAATCTTCGGTCAAAAATTGGTCAAATTGACCACTTAAAAGTCAAACTGGACAACTAATTAGGGACGGAGGGAGTAATTATATCCTTATATATAATAAGCGTAAAAGGGATCTTATCCATAATTTTGGTTTGGTCGTTGTACTATCAAAATAATCTCAACCGCCAAATCTAATATTGTTAAAAATAGACGATCAAGATTATATCACATTAAAAAAAATTATAATCTAAAAAGGATATAGTTAAAAAAGTTTGTATTAGAATTGAATTTTAAAAAAAAAATTATAATATGAAAAGGATATAACTAAAAAAGGATATAATTGAATTTTATTTTTTTTATTAATATTAAAAAACGATCATCTTTACTATTGGGCTCTATCTTGTATAGATAACATGTGGATTAAGGGCTCACCAACCAAGATCCTACGTATGCCCGGCCCAATTTAACATTCCCCCACGCCCACTCTCAAACGGTAAGATTATCTCACACGTGTTTAAATTTCTCCCGCTCCGTCAATCTGCCCGTTAACCCTAATCTCTCTCCTCTCTCTCTCTCTCTCTCTAAAAAAACACCACAGCAGACCCAAAAATCAAGAAGGCAAAGAAATGGGAAAGCTCATCTGCGATTCACCCACGTCGTCTCCCTGGAAAGATCCCACCTCAACCCCAGCTCCTCCTTCCCCTGATTTAATCTCCACCGTTGATTTAATCTCTCCCGCCTGGGAAAATGTATCAGGTCTTGAAGACCAACAGAAACGCAACCTGGAGAGATTACAGACAAAAGGGGTTCTCTGGAAACACCCCAAAGACCAGACCCTTGATTCCGTTGTGTTCCGGTTGAGTCACGGCGGAGATGTCGAGGCTGATGGGAATTGTTTATTCACGGCGTCAAGAAAAGCTATGGGGTTGAGAGATATTGATGCCAAAGAGTTGAGGAGAAGGACTGTTAAGAGATTTGTTGAAGATCTTGAGGGTTTGAGCAAGAATGAGAGAGATTTGATTGATGATGCTATTAGACATATGTATTGTCCTGATTTGAAATGTGGGTGGGGCATTCATGTTGTTCAAGAATTGAA
Source organism: Saposhnikovia divaricata (assembly GCA_036435485.1). Taxonomy (NCBI): domain Eukaryota; kingdom Viridiplantae; phylum Streptophyta; class Magnoliopsida; order Apiales; family Apiaceae; genus Saposhnikovia; species Saposhnikovia divaricata. Next base: position 124,410,889 of record CM071597.1, on the reverse strand, counting down.
ATTGTTGGCTAAGAAGCAGGATAGGAATGATTTGGATCTTGCTATTGATGAGCTTCTCAATCTTGGGATGCAAAGGTATAATCTTGATATTCTTAATTTTAATCTTACCCCCTTTTCTCTACATTTGTTGTTGGGATTGTAGATCTGATGTGTGTTCGTATGTTTGTTGAGGTATTCAATTTACGTGTTTATCTTGTTTTAATTGTTGAATGGTATGTGGGTTCTGAGAAGGAAATGGACTGGATTTCTTTTAGACTAGAATTTCAGATCTGTGATTGATATGGAATGTGTTTGTTAGGGTTCTTGTGATGCATTGTTTTAAAAGGGTGATGAACTCGTTTAGAGTATGTGTGTTTTGTTTTCCTGATGAAAATGTTGGGTTGCTTAATTCATGTAAGATTCTTGGTTGAATGTTTGGAATTATATTTTAGAAACATTCAAGTGCCCTTCTGTTGCAGTGTAGTTGGTTTTCTTTAGGTTTTGTTAATGTATCCGTTTGTTGTGCTTTGGTGATTGAGATATAGATGGATTGTGAGAAGGAAGTGAGATGGATTTATTGTAAATTAGAATTCAGATCTGTGATCGATTTGATAGATGCTTATTAGGGTTCTGGTGATAAATGTGATTAGGTTGTTTTAAGTGGTTATGAACCCCTATGTGTTTGGTTTAGGTTGTGAATAATTGGATTGCGTTGTTGATGTAAGAATCTTGGTTGAATGTTTGGAACCCTTTTAGAAGTTCTCAAATGCCATTTTGTCGCCGCATGGTTAATTTCCTTTTTCACTCTTTAGGTTATATTAGTTAATGTGTAATTGTCAGCTTGACTTGATTGTTACAATGAGTAAGCCATGCACTTCAAAAACCACTTAAAACACAATGAATTTAATTTTGGTAGCTATGTAGATATATTGCAAGTTATATTAATGGTTTAAACTTGTTTTGTGTGACAATGTAAGCGTTGGTTTGTTTTTATACTAATCAAGTATACAATTTATTCTTTTTTACGGTTCAAATAAATTTATATGTGCAATAACAGCATGTGGATTTATTATTTCTGTTCTGAAATTGGTTTCTGTTTGATGATCAAAGAGAATTGGCGGCGGAGTCTATTTATAGAGAGAGGTGCATTGCTGTGGAAGATGGCTCAAGTTGGGCCAAGTACATGTCAATATCTGGTTCCCCAGATGATGAATATGATATCATCAGTTTGCAATACACTGAGGAGGGTCTATTAACTGTAGACGAAAATAGAGAAGGCCATGCAGCAGCTTTTGGTGACGACATTGCCATTGAGTGCCTTGCAACTGAGTTCAAAAGGGAAATCTATGTGGTAAGATGATTTTCTTTCTTTTCAAATTATATGCGGGTATGCTATAGTGTAACCTTATAACTTGCCAAATCTAACTAAACTTTAATGGTCTCTTATGTTGAGGGATGCTGCTAGATATAAAAAAAAAAGTTTGTTGAACAAATGCTTGTGATGCACAATTTCATTTTAATCAAAATCATTTCAGTATGACATCGTAGATTTAAATGATGAGTATGTAAGGAAGCATTTTATCCCTTCTAAATTATAATGTTCTAACATCTATTTTTTGGAAGGCCAGAAAATGAAATGAAAAGTTCTTTGTGCTTGTTTTCTCATTCAGACAAGAACAAGTTTTTTAAAAAAAAAAAGAGATTTATGTTCTGTTCGTCTCCTTGGGTTCTTTAATTCATTTTAATCATCAACTGTCTCAATCAGATCAACATACTTAAGATTGACAATTTGTGTTTTTTAATCAATTACAGGTGCAAGCTCATGGATCCGATGCGATGGTTGATGAAGAAAATTGTGTTTTCTTCTTCCCACATCGTCCAAGAAGTGAAATTTGTGGGCCTCCGTTTTTCCTATTCATGAAAGGAACAGGTAGATTACAATTCAGTTAATCTTCCTTGTTATGTTTAATTTGTGAAGTTGCTGTAATTTGTTATTTGCAGCATGGAAAAATAAAAATGATATATCATCTGTTACAGGTTGGTGTGCTGGTGGGGCTGACCACTATGAACCAGTTGTTGCTCATCCTTCTTCAGTTATATCTCAGGAGAAAGTAGCTATGGTTCTATGAGGCCAATTGGTTGGCAGTTTTTTGGTGTAGAGATTCTAAATAGAAATAGACATTCTTTTCTCTCCCATGATCGCGGTGCAACCTAGTACTCTTTTTTGGCATCCCTTCCAAGGATGCAAGGGAGAGATTTTTAGTTAAATGGACATGCAATTTTTTTTGATCTACAAAAATCTTGATTTGGTCGAATTTGACTCATCTGCAAAGAGAGAGTTGACATGTAGTTTTCATATACTGTTAGGGGGGTTTCTTAGTTGTTTTTACCGGGTTTTACTGTTTTTGTTGAGTTGTCTTGAAGGGGCAACTGTACTGTTGTAGTACCATGAGATACAAGCCCCTCCTCAGCTGAATGATATGTGATTTAATATGAATATGATCGCAATTTTGTTCATATTGGAGCACATTTAGATTGCTTTCAAAGTTGTTTTGTATCTGAATAATTTGGACCTCGTATAGTGAGCAGATCTTGACTAGTTGGTCGGGGGTGGCCATTAGTAGTACAAGAATTGAGAAATGCGGTAACAAATCAAACAAGAAGTGACAGGAAAAATAGAAGTCAGTACGGGAAGGGAAAAAGGTTTTGGGTAAATGTCAGATGCTTATGATTGCCAATATAAATGCACATGAAATTAATTTGTGATTTTAGATCAATCTGACTTGCTGGGTTGGACTTGAGGTATTAGAAATCAAATCAAATTTGATTTGATTCGAAATATGTTGTAACCCCAAAATTGTAGCTTATGAGACTAGTATCGATGTGCTTTGTCAATTTTTATCAAAAATATTGTTATAGTTTGTTTTTGTTGACTATTTATGCTTATATGCTTTACAATTTAGTATCTGTTCTAAAATAATTCTCGAGTTGAGCGAGAGTCGAATCCATGACCTGGAACGATAGAGGATACATCCTTTACCATTTGTGCTATCCAATCGCACGCTCTGGTATAATTTATTTCGACATTGTATAAACAGTATGGTTGTGAATTATAATTTTTTTTTGTGAATTATAAATTTAATATAGTGGTTGATATAATAAATTTAAAATGATATAATGAAAAATAAAATATTAAATCTATACTATATTATAATATTCGAAATATTAAAAGTTTTGATATCTGTTTTTTTATATTTCTTATTTTTACTTAATTACCCTTTTTTATATATAGGTATATATTTACCTAAATACCCTTACTTATATCTCTCGGGGTTTGGAGCGATAACTTGGTATATCTATATCTATACTATTATATAAAAGCCAAAATTTTGAATCTATACTATATTATAACTAGCGTTCCACCCGTGCTACGCACCGAACGGTAAAATTAATTAATTAATATAAACATATTATTTTAATTATTATTTAGGAAAAAAGATAATTTCATGTGAATGTAATTAATTTAAGTATAGAATTATTTATTCGTTATTTTATACCAAATGCAATAATATTAATATTATCAAGCGATTATCATAACATCCACATCCCCCGTTAAAACGTTCTAAAGCCCTCTTTATTGTATTTTATTAATTTTATTTTTCATTTGATTTTTCTCATTTTTTCGAATCTTTCTATCAAGTTCATAAGTTTTTTACCCATATTTTAAGTTTTGTTCTTTTGGAAATTTGGTAAATTCAGATGTGCACTATTATGGGTTTCCAGAATTTCATCATATTAATTTCAATCAAAATATTTGTATGGGTTGGGATCAATTTTCGAATACATATTGAAAATTCATAAACACTTATTTCTCACGACCGCTATAAGTCGTTAGAGTGTCTATCAAAAAAAGGTTGCATGTTTCAGCAATGTGAGAAAGGATCTCTATTGTGTAAGACCATTAAAAGAACGTAGTTATGACAAAAGAAATTTTCTTCTAATCTAGTTCCATATGTGTTTGTTCAATATCATTTTTATAAATTGTATGTTCTTTTATTATAGAGTAAATTATTTACTATAGGAAAATAAACTTTATCAATCAACCAAACATATCCAATATATCCCATTTTTAGAGTAAGATATGCTAGTTAGAGTTTATGATGATTGCCCTCAACTTGTTTTTAATGAAAACTTAAAATGTGTATATTCACTTTGAGAGTTTGAAGGTTGATTTTTTTTTCTATTAGAATATAGTATATTAAATATTATGTAATATATAGGAATTTCAGATAATTTAGATAATAATAAGAATTTCAGATAATTTAGATAATAATAGTAATAGTAATAATAATAATAATAATAAAATAGAGTAATAATAATTAGATTAGTTATATGATTTCTAAGCCTAGTAGGAGAGTCAGCACTATATATACACATATAATGATAGCGGGTCGGTAATAACAAAACCCTAAAATTATAACTTTTAGTCAAGGAGCATAGCAGTCGCAGAGGCAGTGGTGAGAAAAGGATAGACGAATAAACGGAGTACAAGTGAGACGGTATTATCTGTTTTCAATAAAGAAGGTATTCTTACTTAATAATCACTACTACCAGTCTATACTTTTGTGTGCTGTCATGTTGTATACATGATTATTATATTAATTAGTTTGTATAGATAAGCACACACGAGTCTCTAGTTTTGATAGTATAATAGATTTGAGTGTGTAATATAATATTGTATGCACATGGCTTAAGGTCCAATTCCTTTACTGCACTTTGATTTTATATGCACCGGGATTTTCTTATTATTAATATAGAGTTTAATTACTACACTATAGCTATTAATCTACACCATTATTGTGTAAGCATATGTTGTATCATCCGAAGATCTGTATTCATATTGGTCTTTTAATTCATCATTAGTGTGCAATATATTAATTTATTATTTACCATTCTTTATAAACTCGTGTGATAGATTTCTTACATTAATTTAATAAGTATATTTTGACCTTGTTTATACATGTACTGTTATTTAATTTTAAGGTGATAAATTAATAATATATCTATGTTTCTAGCATGATTTTGTAGGAGCAAAATTTAATTTTGGTATTAATTGTTAAATTCAAGTTATTAAAAAGCTTTGTTTTGACAAAAGTGTTTATATTAATATTATAGTATTTTGGTGGCCATGTGAGTCAACCAGCATGTAGTATAAAACAGAGGGAATTACTATATTCAGAGTTAGTGTCTTGGTCACGGATCGTGTATATATTATTAATATAAAACCAAGCTTGTTGCCTAGGCAGTTGCTGAGTAAATGTATTAATAAATAAATTGAATAATACAAGAGAATGTATTTTAATTATATATTCCATTTTCTTAATTTAGATCGGGAGCCGAGAAATTAGCGGATCAGTTGCGGATTTTGTTAGTATTTTTAGTTATTATATTCGAGGTACGGATTCTCTCTCCTTTTCATTCAGCGCTACTCATCTTAGAATTAATTATATTAAATCGATTTTGTCCTCAAATCTGTTCATCTGGTTTTAAATTGTTTTGACTGTTCTGATTTTGAAAAATATTTTGACTCGATGATTTTGGAAAGTGATTTTTATATATGGTTTAAAATATTTAATTATTTGCTTCTTCGACTTTCTGAAATTTTCTGAAATATTTGTTGGAATGTTCAAATATTTGTTTATTGTGATTTTAAAGATTTTACGAAATATTTTGTTTGAACCCTTAGTGATATAGGGTATACCGAGTTAACCAGCTGTAGGGGTACTACAGCCATGTCATTGCGGCACCAATGACATGACATTTCCGTGACAGTGTGATTGGTCACGGCGTATCCCTCTGATAGCTCAGGTGGCGAGCTTTTGCGCATTTTGATATTTATTTCAGGATACGTGGGTGCACCCAGATTTGATTAGATTTGTGATTTGATTTGGCGGTGACGTTGTATATGCCGTACACGTTATCCAATTTGTTGCACACATTAGGTACCCTATGATGTGTGTATCTGTATCTGTTCTGTTCTGATCTCGGTATGAAATATCCTAACCCCTCGTTGCTTCAGCCATTCATATTTTAAAATAAATGTTTTATTATAACTGTCAAATATACTTATCTGTTTTTCTGTTTTATAAATTGTATTCAAAATCCGTATTGGGCGTTTGGCTCATGCCGTATTTTTTTTTTCTGGCAGGTGCTTAGGGGGATCTGGGACTGTGTGATGGAGTGCTACCCATTATTTCGTTGCTTAGAATTTATGGACTTCTAGAATTATTTACACTTGATTATTTATTTAGAGAATTGTGGTTTTTCGTATTTATTGGTTTGAACTGTAATTTGGAGGTTTATTTAAATTGTAGAGATTATTAGACTATTTAATTGTTATCTAGAGAATTATTTTAGTGCTCTGTTTGCAGGTTTATGGACTATAAGTAATATCTCCTTCCATTTTAGGAAGGGGGTGTTACAAAGATGGCATCAGAGCTTAGGTTCTTTCTTGTAGAAAACTTATTTAGGTTGACCTGTGAGTTTGGGTAGACGTTAGGATGGGTATTCTGTTTCAAATTCATATCATCTTGCTTTATCTTTCGACATCTATTTTTAATTGCTTCTGATTATCTATTCTTGTGATCTTCATTCGTTTGCTAATCTTATATTGTAGATGCCTACTAAGAAAAATCAAAATCAAACTACCCTGAATGTTAGCCCGGCTCAGCTAGCTAATATATTAGGACAAGCAGTGGCAAACGGTATACAACGGTATACAACAAGCTATGGCAAATATGAATAATCAGAATAATCAGAATGGTCAGGGAAATCAGAATGGTCAAGGCAATCAGAATGGCCAAGGCAATCAGAATGGTCAGGGAAATCAGAATGGTCAGGGAAATCAGGATGGCCAGGGTAATCATTTGGAGCCATTTGCATGGTTGGAGAGGTTTACTAAGCAGAAACCAGATTCTTTTCATTCAGCGTCGACTCCTATTGATGCTGAAAATTGGATTGTTCATCTTGAGAAGATTTTTGATGCCTTGGGTTGTGATGAGCTTCAGAAGGTCAAGTTAGCTGTGTACAAGTTGGAGGGGGATGCTCAGAGGTGGTGGAGAGGAGTGAAAGCTACTAGAGGAGAGGAATTTACAGAGACATTGGTATGGCAGGGATTCAAGGAGGTGTTCTAAGAGCGGTACTTTTCTAATGCAGACAGAGAGGGTTACTTGAGGGAGTTTCATTCTATTGCGCAAAATTTTGATGAGAGCATTACTGACTATATGGCGAGGTTTATCAGGTTGGCTGGATTTGCTGGGACAGTTGCAGGGACTGCTGCACAGCAGGCTGAGAAATTTAAATGGGGGTTGAGGCCTAATCTGAGGGGTGGTATCATTTCACTGAGGTTTCCTAATGTGGCTGAGGTGGCAGATGCAGCTAAGGATATTGAGAAGGAGAGCACTGAGTATAGAGCTTATAGGTTCCAGAATGATCGCAAGCGGGTTAGAGATGATCAGAGTTTTGTACAGGGTTAGCAGTGGGATGGAGGTCAGGGTAGTCAGCAGGGACAGTGGCGTGGAAGATATCAGAATATAAGGACTCAGTCCGCTTATGGTCATAATCAGTATGGTGGTCAGAAACAGAATCAGAATCAACGATTTCAGCAGCAGCAGCAGCCTAGGCAGTGGCACGGTCGTCAACAGGGGCAGAGTCGTTATTCAGTTTATGGGGGCAACCCCAATATGATTCCAGTGGCTCCTTGTGCTACTTGTAGTGGACATCACCCAGGGAGAGCTTGTTATAAACAGACCGGGGCTTGTTTCTTGTGTGGTAGCATGTCACATAGGGTAAAGGATTGTACAGCGTCACGTAACACTAGTGGAGGAGCAGGTGGTAGTAGTAGTGGCAGTCAGCAGAATACTTCAGGCAGAGTGTTTGCATTGACTGCTAACCAAGCAGCAGCTAATTCAGGTACCGTTTCAGGAACACTTCTTGTTGGTAGACGTGATGCTTATGTGTTATTTGATACTGGTTCGACTCATTCTATTATGTCTTTATCGTTTGTTCGTCATCTTGTTGTTGTACCTTCATTACTATATCCTCGTATGTCTGTTGCTACCCCGATGGGGAATTCTGTTATTATTTCTGATGTGTACCGAGAGTGTCCAATAGCTGTTGGGGAGAGAAACTGTAAGGTCAACTTGCTTACGATGGAGATGCATGACTTTGACATTATTCTTGGTATGGATTGGTTGAGTGAGCATCGAGCTACAATTGACTGTCAGGGGAAGAGGGTGATCTTTGGAGATGCAGATAAACCAGAATTTGTATACCAGGGTTCTCAACCGAAAGGAGAGGTTAAAATGATTTTAGCTCTAAAGGCGAGTAAACTTTTATCTAAGGGTTGTGATGGCTATCTTGTTTTTGTGAAGGATACATCTAAGGATGAGCCTTGCAGCGTGGATTATCCAGTTGTTAATGAGTTTGCAGATGTGTTTCCCGATGAGCTACCAGGTTTGCCACCACAGAGAGAAGTGGAGTTTACTATTGAACTTGTTCCAGGTGCAGAGCCTATTTCTAAGGCGCCATACCGAATGGCACCACTAGAGTTGCAGGAATTGAAAGTGCAGTTGCAAGAGCTGTTGGATAGAGGATTTATTAAGCCAAGTGTATCTCCATGGGGTGCTCCGGTGTTGTTTGTAAAGAAGAAGGATGGTTCTATGAGATTGTGTATCGACTACAGGGAGTTGAATAAGGTGACTATCAGAAACAGGTATCCTTTGCCATGCATTGACGACCTGTTTGATCAGTTACAAGGGGCGATATTCTTTTCGAAGATAGATTTGAGATCGGGTTACCACCAGTTACGAGTAAGGGAGGAAGATATTCTGAAGACTGCATTTCGTACTCGTTATGGTCATTATGAGTTTCTTGTGATGTCCTTTGGCTTGACGAATGCACCAGCGGTGTTTATGGATTTGATGAATCGGGTCTTTCATGATTACTTGGATAAGTTTGTTGTGGTCTTCATTGACGATATATTGATTTACTCGAGGAGCAGGGAGGAGCATGAGGAGCATTTACGTGTTGTACTTGAGATCTTGAGGGGGAAGATGTTATTTGCAAAATTTTCAAAATGTGAGTTTTGGTTGGAGCAGGTGGCATTTTTGGGGCATATTGTGTCTTCTAGAGGGATTGAGTTGGATCCTGCGAAAGTCGAGGCTATTACTAACTGGCCGAGACCTAGCAATGTGACAGAGGTGAGGAGTTTCTTGGGTTTGGCAGGTTACTACAGGCGCTTTGTGGAAGGTTTCTCATCCATAGCTTTGCCATTGACTCAACTGATGAGGAAGGGTGTTAAGTTCGAGTGGAATGATGAACGTGAACAAAGTTTCCAAGAGTTGAAGAAGAGGTTGGTGTCGGCTCCTATACTTGTGTTGCCATCAGGGAGTGGAGGATTTCAGGTTTATAGTGATGCTTCTAAAAGAGCATTAGGGTGTGTTCCTATGCAGCATGGGAAGGTGATTTCTTACGCTTCTAGGCAGCTTAAACCTTATGAGGTAAATTATCCTACTCATGACTTGGAGTTAGCAGCAGTGGTCTTGCTTTGAAGATTTGGAGGCATTATCTGTATGGAGAGACTTGTGATATCTTCACTGATCATAAGAGTCTTAAGTATATTTTTACTCAGAAGGAGCTTAACATGAGGCAGCGAAGATGGCTTGAACTTCTTAAGGATTATGATGCTAATATTCAGTACCATCCAGGGAAGGCGAATGTTATGGCAGACGCTCTTAGTAGGAAGAACTTGGGGAGTTTTGCATCTCTCATTACTCAGCCGCATCTTATTTCAGACATGGAGCGCTTTGGCATTGAGCTGTATGTTAAAGGATCAGATGGCAGCATTGCGAGTTTGAGAGTGGAACCAAATCTGGTTTCAAGGGTTAAGGAAGCTCAGAAGAATGATACAGGATTGGAAGGTATTAGATCAGAGGTGGCAGAAGGTAAGCAAAAATATTTTCGTGTTGATGATGAGGGTGTGATATGGTTGGGTAGTAAATTGTGTGTGCCCGCGGATGTGGCGATTTGTGAAGAGATTTTGACTGAGGCTCATAGTTCTTCATTCTCTATTCATCCAGTTTCCACCAAGATGTATAGAGATTTGAAAAAGCACTTTTGGTGGAGTGGAATGAAGGGAGACATAGCAGAGTTTGTGGGAAAATGTCTTATACGTCAACAGGTGAAGATAGATCATCAGAGGCCTAGTGGATTGTTGCAGCAGTTGGATATTCCAGTTTGGAAGTGGGAGAACATTACTATGGATTTTATGACTCATTTGCCGAGAACCTTTAGAAATAATGATGTTATATGGGTGGTGATATGGGCTGAAAATAAGCCCTAAAGACACATTTAATATGGCATTAATTAGACCCAGCATGGTCCAAACGTGGGGCCCATTAATGAGGTCAGAATCCCTATTTTAATATTAATTTCGTAATTAATATTGAGGGAAATAAACAACTCAGCAATAAGAGTTGGATAAGGATATTATCTCCATTAGACTTAGCCACCAAGGCATCCAATTCGATATGGAAACTGATTCCTACAAGGAATAGATCTGGAACCTTCCTCAGGGAGGTGACTTGCCCACCAAGTCTCCGAATCCTACCATAATTCTAAGGCTTCTCAGCCTATATAAAGGGCCTGACCCCTCATTCTCAGAACTACGTTTTTGGCTTGATCTTTGATATTCATCAAAGTACGTAGGCATCTTGTGAAGGCAGATTCAGCCACGACCACGAGAGCAGCCATTAAAGCACGAAGCTCACACACCTTTGCATTAAATACACAAACCCTAGCCGCAATACTAATAACCTAGTTTTTATTCCACAACATTTGGCGCCGTCTGTGGGAAAACAACATCAACCATGGTTCAAACACGAAGAACAACATCAACTGAGGCTGTACCCCTTAACTCTGCTCCACCAGCCACTTCTGATCCGCTTATCGTTACCGAGGAAGGACAAATACTCCCATCAACAGGGGCGGTCATTCAACCTCTGCCCACTCAGCCCCCAGGGACGACTCCCCATGTAGAGGGGACCCTCCCGGTGACTGTCCATCAAGGCCAAGAAACTAACCCTCTTCAGATGGTGGTTTCTCCTCTTGGTAACGTTGATCGCACACTACCCCCAGGGGTACAGATCCATACTACGGATCTCCCTTTGAATACCAACCCGATGTATGGGCTGCCTAATTATCCCCCCGACGAAGGGAACCTGGACCAAGCGGTCACGCCTTACAGATCCGGGATCGACAATATGATGACTACTCTGGTCCCTATACTGATGATTCATCATCAACTGAGGATGATGATCGAGATGAAGCCCCGAGGAGGCGACGTGCTAGCAAAGAACCTCTAAGAAGGACACGAAGAACCCATGATGGACTCCCCTTGACAACTGCTGAGAAAATCAAGGCTTATGAGGCTGAGATCTTAAAATTGAAGGACGATATTGCAAGAGAACAAGATAGATTGAATCAAACTCAGCCTCCTCCAACTACAGAGAGGATTCCCATTATAAATTTGGAGAGGCCTTCAAGAAGGCAAAGAAGGGCTGATACCCGAACCGAAAAATCGACAAGGGTGGAGACCCCCAGAAGCAACCCCAGAGATCTAATGCCACTTGGGGACCCTGATGACCCCACACCTCCGTTTACTGAGGAGGTGATGAATGCCCATATCTCAAGGAAATTTAAGATGCCGACTATTAAGGCCTATGATGGAACGGGCGATCCCGCAAACCATGTCAGGACATTCTCAAACGCACTGCTGCTGCAGCCTGCTAGTGACGCCTTAAAGTGTAGGGCGTTCCCTCAAACTCTGTCGGGCATGGCTCAAAGATGGTATAGCCGCCTACCCGCAAACTCAATTGGCTCTTTTAAGGAGTTGAGCGCTGCCTTTATCATCCAATTCATTAGTGGGAGAATTCATGAGAAAAGTTCTGCATCCCTTATGTATGTGGTGCAGGGAAAGAATGAGAACTTGAGGGATTATCTCAAGCGATTTACCAAAGAGATGTTGAATATCACTGATCTGGAAAATAAGGTGGCCATGGTAGCCCTGGAACACGGAACCACTGACCTCTTCTTTAAAAGGTCCTTGGCAAAACACCCTCCTGAAAACATGGCCGAGCTCCAGAGAAGAGCCGATAAATATATCAAGGCTGAGGACAGCATGAAGAAGGAAACCACGGGAGGCAATGGCAAGGGTTCTAATGATTCAAAGAAACGAAAGCCACAGCAAGAGTACGACGCTAGGGACAAGTATCCCCGGGCTGGCAAGGATTCCGGGTCATCACCCAAGAAGGGTTTTGGACCGAGGTTTTCTGATTAGGCAAGGCTGAACGCTCCTAGGAGTCAAATTTTGTTAGATATTGAGAAGGATAAGGACTTTCGTTGGCCTAAGCCACTCAGGGGTCACCCCGAAAAGAGAAACAAAGATCTGTATTGTAGATTCCACAGGGATGTGGGACATGACACAGATGACTGCAGACAGTTAAAGGATGAAATTGAATTTTTAATCCGGAAGGGAAAGTTGAACAAGTTTGTAACACCCCTAGATCCGGGGTAAGGGATCTGGTCGTTACCGTCTCAATTCCCATCCACAGTTCAACATAAATATTAAATTACAACCTTGTGACCGAAAACAATAACATAAAACACACCCGTTATAGTCCCAGAGATGAAATCAGAGTAACAACCAAATTTTATTAAACACATTATGAGTTCTTACAACCCAAAAGAATTTTAATATAAATACATACTCTTTGCCATCCATTTACATGAGTCATACTAGACCATATACTTGGTACTGAAAGAATAAATCTATCCTACCAATAGCTTTCTCTTCGGCTCTGGTAGTCTCATCGTCCTCGCCAGCATCGAGTGCGCCTTGTGCGAGTCATCTGGTCTAGCTGTTGTTGTGATATAATAATAAAGCAAGGGTGAGCAATAGCCCACCAACAATAATATTTAACTGAACGATAATATATAACAGTTCAAAAGTATCTTTCAAACCATATGCCATGCATTTACGGAAATGATGCCAGTATAATATGAACGATGAAGTTACAAGGTAACTCAAAATGTAAATATATGAGGGAATATCTGCTATGTCGAAAATAAGCAAGATATTATAAAGAGGAACTTGCAAGGAAAATATTGTAATTTCAGTTACGAACACTTTTCCAGCTCTGCCAACAGTAATCATGTTGCAGGAAATAAATAAGTTTGGATGATGAACCAATGATGGAGTATTCACCGCGCCCGCTGTTCCAATCTTGATGATCAGTCAAGATCGTACAGCTCAAATTAGATTTACTACCGGTAGAAGGAAGAACTGACGGCTTTACTTGTCTACCGCCTTACTAGCTCTCCCAGGCCAACGGTTGGGCCAAAGGGGATGGACCGGCGCTACTCGGCCTCTTACACCACTCCTAGTTCCAATAGAATTCATGATTCTGAATGTAACGTTCGTCCCCCTTTCCCCAAGTATAATACTTGTTGATAAGACTCTACAAAGTAGTCGTATCTAGTTGGAAAGGAAAATTCACCAATAACTTCCAAGCTATTGCTTGGTAACGAACATCAACTTGTTCCAACAATCTTACCCCTCGAAAGATGAGAAGGTAAACACAGACTTAATGAGTCCATAGCAACCAAGTTGCGAGTGAAGAGGATAAATTATGACCGGGAAGTCAACAAGATAAATAACATTGCTCAAGTAGGTTCCCCTATAATATGGAAGTTTGAGCGAGCATTTAAATCCTTTTAAGATAGACTTAAATGAAAAAGAAAGAGTTGGGAACCTTTCCTTGATAAAATAGTCGTAAAAAGACTCCGAAATATTTTACATAATATCTAGAGGTGGAAGGTAATCTCCGAATAATATAAATTATTTTAAAAAGAATTTTAAAAGGAATAAATAAATATTCCAAGAATATTTATTTACTCAATAATAATTATGGAATATTATTAACTCATAATATTGCTCGTAAGTAATCCTCGAATGAATATATAGAATTATTTAATAAATAAATCCCTCCTTAAATGAATATTCAAAATAATATTCATTAAATAATTAAATTCCAATAAATATTTAAAATAGTATTCCATAAATAAGTCGAACCTTAAATGAATATTCGAAAATAATGTTCATTTAATATTTACTCTTTTAAATGAAAATCCAAATAGCATTCATTTAATAAATAATCTTCTAAATGAATATCCAAATAATATTCATTTAGTAATCAAAACTTTAAAGGAATAATCGAAATAATATTCCTTAAGTAAATAGAACTTCCAATGAATATTTTAAAATAATATTCATTAAGTACATAAAACCTTAAATGAATATTCGAAAGTAATATTCATTTAATAAATAACATTCTAAAGAATATCAAAATAATATTCATTAAATATCAACTCTAAATGAATATTCAAAATTAACATTCATTTATTATCTCTCGACTAAGATAATACTCGAATAACATTCCTCGAAATATTTCCAAGTAATTGATACTTTATGGAATATAATAACGTTTAACAATAACCTTCCTCAGATAAATAATAATCTGTCGTTGGAATCCCTCCGGGTTTCCACGACTATCTATAACTCAAAATACCGACTCCCGGTCTATATTTAGAATGAATATCATATGCCCTTCGCTAAGGGTCTTACCAAAATAATCTGGCTTATTACTGATAAATCGTATCTAGTCTATAAGTCAATATCAATTCAGGGAACAAGTATCACAAAAAAACCAGAGTCACAATATAATTAGAAACAGGCATGCATGCGATGGCATATGTAAAACAGAAATCATATACATATATTATCACAACAACAGGTTCAAAGGTTTGAACACTTGCCTGGTAGTCGGGTGTGGGTAGAGGTAGCGTGTCCCGGTTCAGCTCGGTGATCTATAAACAATCAGAATATTCGAGATTAATCACCTAACACTTCTTTAGAAGGTTACGTATAACTTTACTTAAGTCGAAACACGCTTTCAAGTTATCTCGTTATGCACCCTTTTGTATAACTCTTTTTATTACCGATACGATCCGACTTTTGTTCGTTATTAAGACATGTCATTGTACTTACACTTGACATATACTTAAGCCGGGTAAGTCCTAAGGTCGGTCGTTTACGAACCAAGATTATACCTCGAGTTTTATCGCCCATTTTCTAAGTGTTTTACCAAAGTTATAACCAAGTATCCATTTTAGGGGTTCGTTTATATTTAACCTCGACTTGAACATTTTTATAAAATCGAAAAACGATCCAAATGACATGTGGTTTTCTTTCAAATCTTCCTCATGACCTCTAATATTTAATTACCATGATTCGTCACAAACTTTCATATTTTACCGAGGTTCAATTTTAATAACGAACTTGTAGTTACGGTTTCGAACAACTTTTACTAAGTCGGCCATAACTCCTAAACCGTAAGTCGGAATGCTTCGATTCTTTCGCCAAAGCGATCTATGACTCGAGATCTACAAGGTTAGGTCATGTATCCATTAAGGTCAGAAATTTAACCTAACTGTTATGCACGAATTACTAAGGTCTAATGAAAATCGGGCATTACGACGGCTATAAATCGAACGTTTCAAAATTGTTTTCAACACAACCAAGCCACACCGGGCATCCATACATCTTATACACATGTTATACATCTCAACAAGTCCAGGAATATTACTCTTCACCATCATAATCATCATATGGTCAAACCAACTACAAGATCATGCTCATGATAACACTAATGTCATAACTATGCTAAAATCCACCAAAAACATACATAATCTTAAAATAAGATCTAGGGTTCTTAAGGATTATACCTTCCTTGGAGAGTGTCCTAGCCTTACTAAGCTTGTTATAGTCCTTGTATAGCCTCAACAAAGCTTAGATCATCCAAACAAAACAAGAAATCAAAGTTAGTTTCTAAGGGTTACTATTCATCATCACTTTTGTAAAAATCATAGAAAATCGAAAAATAAGAGTTTGGCTCTCAAATTTTTACCACATCTTGGCCTCTTCATAAGCTTTGTTTTGAGTCCTATATCATCTAATTTGAAGCTTCGTAGCTATGGTTTTGAACCCGTTTTTCCCACTGGACAGAAACTGGTCAGATTTGTTGCCCCAACTTTGAGCATGGATTTGACTAGGCTATACTACTTTGTTGGCCATGAAATTTTGAACGAACCTTACACATGGTGTGGAGAGGCTATGGTCAAAATTTGGTGATTTTAGAAGCTCTAGATTTTGAGATATGAATTTTTCTTTCATGGCTATTCTTGCTGGGCAGTTTTGAAGAAATGGAGAGAATGGAGTTTGCTTGGCTTGTATTTGATCTCATCTAGTCTAAATGAATTATTGTTGATAATATCTTGCATAAAGCCACTTTAATAAAGTGCTTTGGTCATGGATGAGCTAATCAAGTGGACAAGTGTTGCATTCTTGTGGCAAGGTGTGTGTTGTAAGCTAAGTGCTTGGTTGGTTTTCTAATGATGCTAGTTAACTTGTAACTAACTTGGTTACTTGATGTTATCCACTAGCACATGCATGTATCTTGATTCCTTGCTTGTTTCCTTGTCCGTTTATTACTCAATTCATTGATCGTTCGGAGGAATAACTCATTCGTTTCTAGTTAGGGTTTTACTGACAACCTTCTTAACATTTATAATACCATTCTCCATCTTTCTTGGTAACTCTCGAATTTAAATTCCTTAAATCCTCTCATTAAATCCTTAAGTCTATCAGTGTCCAAGGAATTCTCGGAGAAAATAAAAATGCTGTTTTTCAGAATCCGACAGCTTTTACATACACTTATTTTCCCCTCGAATCACTAATACGAATTCAAAAATCCATTCCGGGTACTTCTATATAGTGTCGTCTCATAATATTCTCATTCCCACCAAAAACACTATTCATCCATTTTTCTTTACTTACTCTCTCGGTTTATACAAATGTCCCGATTCTCTTTCGAACATTCCTTAACCCTTTTACGGAACCACCGGACTAATAACAGATATCGATTTGGATGACATAAGAATAATCTTCTTCATTGGAATTGCCACTTCTTAATTTCCTAGGAGATAGATAATTCTTATATAAGTTATCAACCAATACCATTCTTCATGGCATATCATAATTGAATCCGAATCCATTCAATATCCATCTATTAACCCATTGATACATTCATACTCCAATACATAATAAAAAGTTTTAATTAGTACCAAAAATCTGGGTTCTTACAAATTATATCCAAAATTTGGGGTTCTTACAGTCTCCCCTCCTTAAAAGGATTCCGTCCCGGAATCAGGTAGGAAACAATCGGGTTCTTGTTTGTCATCTAGCTTTCCAGTCCTCGGTTGATCCTTAATCATTTCAACCCATTTACAGCACATCTCCGCAGTGCTACAGTACTCTCTTTTTCCTTTTTATCAACTTTTCTACTTTTGCACATCACACTATCCTGGTTCTGCTCTTACTCATTCATATAATATCACCCTTATTGGTATCTACAGTGACATCGGTATCACTATCGCATTGCGAATTCGGAGATAACCTCACTCGCACTATGCATTTCCTGATCGCCTTAATCTTCGTAATCTCGATCAATATAGAGAAGTGGAAAGATTTATTGAGAGATCACTATGATCAATTGAACATTTGTTATATTGCATAGTTAGTAGAGAAGGGGGCCAGCCTTTAGTACTTGACAAGCAATTAAACAAGTTATGGTATTCCACTTAGACTTCTATCACATAGACAGATAGTCACGTAGCAGTACCTCCCATCCTTAAAGGGTTGTTCTTCTCAATTCATAAAGAAGATGAATAAGAGAGAAGAAAAGAAAAGAATTCTAAAGGATTATAGATTTTTTTTTTTTTTTGTAAAATATCATACTCAGAATTTACCTCTGAACTATATAGGTTCATCAAAGAAGAAAATAATCATGATTATATCCAATACCATTTGATCGCAATTTCACGTGTCAACATATCTTGCTGTTTTGTCCATTATTCTATGGACCTATACTCTGGTTCAATCTTAGCAACACTTTTGGAAAAATCTTTCAACCTCTCAGGTTAAATCTTAGGTTTCTCGCTGGACATCATTGTTACTGACATTCCATGTCACGCTACTAGCTTTTCATATCTATTATATTAACACTATCAGGTTGTCATCCCGATAATTCATCAGAAACCCATTTATTAATCCATTCATAACATTCCTTACTTCACATTCCATAGATGCTTTCCCAGTCTTTTCTTTATCAATCACATCCTTCTTATTATCTGATATTTATTTACCTCTGTTATTTACTTCCACCTTCATCTCTTTATTGAGGCATCTTTTGCACTTGGCACCTCCTTATTGGTATCCCGTCACATTTACTCTATAATCATCACATTATTTCAAATTTAAAACCTCCGAAATGAATCTGGCCGATTTCTTTAGCTAGATCCAATATAATCTACTTCTGTCAACTTGTTTCTCATCACTTATTCTTTTCTACCCGCGGTTTTTCACAGGTTGTCTTTCGTAAGTCAGACCAGGTCGTACACCTACCTGCTCGCACTCTTATCATCTGTTGAGCATCTGCATTTTACTGGTGTAGCTTTGCCACAAGAAACACGGTACTACCATGCTATAAGCTTTGGGGGTAAAACTGGCTCGAATGCCACCTTCCGAACACATTAAACCCTCAGGTGGCCTAATAAGTCTCGGGCTCAACTGCCCTTCTCTCTAAGTCTCATTAATTTTTTCCACGGGAATACATTTAGCATCATGAATCATCAACCTCATATTCTCTATCTTGTTTGCGCAGAAGTACACTAACACAAACTTGCTTGTCATTCATTAACATGCCATTTAGCTTATCAATAGCAGCACTTTCTTTATCTTTACGTTGTCATCTACTTTCTTAGAAGAATCACCATCGCTTGTTGCTTACGTAGTGCCTTAATAGCTAACCGTATGGGTTTCAATCCTTTAGGGAGACAAAGTAATCACTATTCCTTATCCATAAGGAACACTTCCTAAACTTGATGTAGATATTACATGAAGTAGATAAAATTGCAGAAGAGTTTCAAGCATCGCAGCTAAGTCAGGTTGATGAAACTATCACTCATGCATCTTCCATAAAAGACTGGAAACTTAATGGTTTACTTCGTCAATTTTTTTTTTGTATCATGGTCCTGGTTTGCCTCAAAACGGGACCTTCTAAGGTATGTAATATGCTTAAGACCCATCAGGAATCGAATCTTTACTTAAACTACTATTACCGTCGATTCTTGCACAATCATCAGAAGGAATGTAAATTCCTCCATTCCGATATGACCTTCAAGATCCTTCCAAATATTATTCTGTTTCTTCGGTATGAACATTTGTAATTATTCCTTTATACTTAGACTGTCGGCCACCTCATTGGCCTTTCCTAATAATAGTAATTTCTGGTAATCCTTGTTCTCCGGATACATTTCAATTCAAATTTTTTTCTTTTTTACCTCATTCTCATCACTGTTGGGTGAAAGCATTCTCCCTTAAGCTCTGCTGAAGGAGAAAAATATATCTATCAGTCTTTTTCCATAAGTCATTCCTTCCAACTACCCGTGGGAACTTTATCACGTTTATTCCCAATCCTACTTAGGATACTTCTTTTCTTAGTTCTTTCCTTATCTTAGGATAATCTCAACCTTTATAGGTTCAATCCATACTCCCTCAGGGTTTCATACATGCATCATCTGGTATATTGTTATTGTGTCTTACATTCTCTTCCAAACTTCTAGTTGGAAACTCAGAATATTAGCTTTTCCTTGTAAGGTTTCTTAGGTCGTCCTCATCATTCCTCCTGTATTTTCTAGGTACAGGGTACATCAAAACGTCTTTGATCAATACCCTAATAATTCTATCTCTGTTCTTTCCAGAACTCTTTTTAATAATCTGTACAGGTCATTGTTGCCTTAGCAAATCCAACTCATATCATCTGAATTCACAATGTCTTTATTAGGGTTAGTGCCATCCCTTGTACATTCCCCAGGGTTTTCCTTACTTTATGGATATCTTATCCTTAATTCAACTGCCAAGGAATTCCTGCATCCTATAATTGGCAATCAAATCATGTATCCTTAATAAGGGTCTCTTTTCAATCATTCTTATTTGATAATCGATCGGTAGCTTACTGCTAATTTCTTCTTTCAGATAGTGGTCAACCTATTTGACCTTCCAAAAGACAACGTAGGTCTATCTGCTCTTTTACAGAACTTGTTAATGGTAGCAAGGATGTTCTGAAAGATATTGGTCGAGTTCAACGTGAATTTCCTAGTGCTTATCGTTCTTCGCAAAGGTACTTGCCTCAGAGAAAGTTCCTACAGCATACTGTTCAATTTCTGACCATTTCTATACTCTCTTCATATACCTTCATTGTTTACTTTCCTCCGTCATAATATATTCATGGTATTCACGATACCCTAACATCATACATCTCAAGTCACTATACTTCCATTTTACTCGTAATCTTGGACAACCATATACACATGAGTCACTTTAGTACGGGTGACCCCATCCCAAAAAAGGTCTAGTGAATTCCCAATCAAAACATGGGCTGTTCAGCAGAAGATTCCTACGATCTCATTAATGTTTCCTTTATATCAGAAGGCCTTGCAGTCGGTGCTTTCTTAGAAGCAACCCTGCTTTGTTCTTTCATTGCTGGTCTAGTCACTTGATAATCCTTTGTGACTTGCCCTCAACTAGCCACACTAAAATTATATATGATTTTAGGGGTTGGCTAATTTAGCATTACTTTTCTAGCAATTGCTGGCATAGTGCCTTCTGCTTTGATACCTTTCTACCTTTCCAAAACTTTACTCCATATAAGTCTTAATCGACTTCTCGGCACCGTCTCTGGTCACCTTTCCTCTATTTTTATCTTTTCAACTATTCTTATCACTACCACGTGCCACGCAAGCTTACCATTCCTGGCATAACAGCCTTTTCACTTAAGTCAATCTCGGAGTTTCTCAGTCCGGCTGGTTTCTTACTTACATTTCCTGTTTTCGTCCAATCTCGGAGTTTCATCATTGTATTTCTACAATCAATCGCGATAACCGGGGTCTGTCCACCAACCCATGTAGCGGCTACCTTACCCAATTCACGGGGTTTTCCCCAGTTTCTACTCTCTTCCATGATGTTCTCTGATAATCAGAAAGACAAGGTTTGCCAAAATTCGTTGAAGTTCTTCCCAAAATTAGGGAAATTTTGGTCAATCTATCCATCGACTGGTAACACTAAGGAGACCAGTTTCGAAACCTGAAGAATAGTTCTATGAACCTCCTAGTAGGTAGAACCGTAAGCAGTCATAATTAACGAAATAATCGTCATCGGGTTGGAAATTTAACCCCTGGAGAGGAACCAATTATATACATCCCTTAGAAGGGAATTAACAGTTTTAAACTGAAACTTGTCACAACGTCCTGATACCTATACGTCCTGATATTCAATATTACCAAATGTCAGTCTACCTGACTACCAGTCTCAGAAGGAACATTACCGTCGGAGTTGGTTGTTCCACAAAAATTGGCACTACTAAGGCCATCCGAACCTGGTGAACCATGCTGTCCGAATGCATCCGTAAGTACTTTGTCGTGCTGCGCAAGCACACATCCTAATCTTTTATGCGAAGCGTCGTTGGAAGCACAAAGTCTCCCTTTTTCCATTAAACAATGCCAACTCTTGATCATTACCAATTTCATCTTTTAGCTCCAGGAAGATTTTCTCACATTTTTCTCTTTAACTGCTGATCGTATTACTTGATCCGTTATAATTCCGTGTCGGAGTAAACTTAAGGTAACTACTATAATCCATTCAAAGAAAAGAAAGAATATAATATTCCTCTGAGTCACATGCATCTAACGTTTCTGGTTCATCATTTCACTGAGTTAAATTAACCCTATACTTAGTCTCTGACAATAGTCTCATTACGAGTTCGTCTTGACTCACTGGTCTTATCTTCCGGTAGGTTCTGAGATCATTGTCTTGCTTACTACTTCCTTATATAACTTTATCCAATCATGCTGTCACTTCCCAATGTTTTCACTTTCTAACTGATTCATTCATAAAATGGACATTTTCTTGAATAAAACAACTTCATCAACCTCAATTTGGTTCCATAAATTACAACCTATGACATCTGCCTTCTCATGGCGAATTATTACTGACAATATTCATACTTATTCATTTATCAAATGATATGGCACTTACTGCCTCTTCTCAACTATTCCTAGGGACTCTGCTCCTCGCCTTATATCGATGCCTTAGATAATCATACATCCTTCTAGCACTTTTTTCGTTAATATGAAAGTCTCTAATGATTCTCATCTAATCCCGTATAAGATCTCAAGTAATTCTTCCAATCCATCTTACTTGCTGGTACTACCTCCAGTAGTCCAGCCACGAATCCAACATGAATCTTCAGTTCTCTTGCTAATAGCTTAGTTCTTTATGCCCACTTTTCTGAGCTCTATACCTTAATCATCTCAGTCTTTCTGGCTACAGCCCTCATTCTTCGAGGGTAAGCTCCTTATCCTAACAAGATTTTCCTTATCTGCTGGAACCTCTTCCGGGTCTCCAGTAGGGTACTCTATTGAATTTACCCGCTGATCTTCAACATATAATAAAGCATCATCGCGCTGCTGATCGTATGCCTCAAGGTCTGTTGCCTTACTTGTCGATGGGATATCGAGCTAAGTTACTATCATGATACTTAATAGTTCCCATAAGAGTTTTATAGGTCATCACTACATTAAGTAGTCCGACTATGAACTTGGCAAGAGTTCTTGTTATCTTACTGAATTTATTGTTTTAACGTCGCCTCATCTCTGGGGTTTATAACGTACGCTCTGATACCACTTCTGTAACACCCCTAGATCCGGGGTAAGGGATCTGGTCGTTACCGTCTCAATTCCCATCCACAGTTCAACATAAATATTAAATTACAACCTTGTGACCCAAAACAATAACATAAAACACACCCGTTATAGTCCCAGAGATGAAATCAGAGTAACAACCAAATTTTATTAAACACATTATGAGTTCTTACAACCCAAAAGAATTTTAATATAAATACATACTCTTTGCCATCCATTTACATGAGTCATACTAGACCATATACTTGGTACTGAAAGAATAAATCTATCCTACCAATAGCTTTCTCTTCGGCTCTGGTAGTCTCATCGTCCTCGCCAGCATCGAGTGCGCCTTGTGCGAGTCATCTGGTCTAGCTGTTGTTGTGATATAATAATAAAGCAAGGGTGAGCAATAGCCCACCAACAATAATATTTAACTGAACGATAATATATAACAGTTCAAAAGTATCTTTCAAACCATATGCCATGCATTTACGGAAATGATGCCAGTATAATATGAACGATGAAGTTACAAGGTAACTCAAAATGTAAATATATGAGGGAATATCTGCTATGTCGAAAATAAGCAAGATATTATAAAGAGGAACTTGCAAGGAAAATATTGTAATTTCAGTTACGAACACTTTTCCAGCTCTGCCAACAGTAATCATGTTGCAGGAAATAAATAAGTTTGGATGATGAACCAATGATGGAGTATTCACCGCGCCCGCTGTTCCAATCTTGATGATCAGTCAAGATCGTACAGCTCAAATTAGATTTACTACCGGTAGAAGGAAGAACTGACGGCTTTACTTGTCTACCGCCTTACTAGCTCTCCCAGGCCAACGGTTGGGCCAAAGGGGATGGACCGGCGCTACTCGGCCTCTTACACCACTCCTAGTTCCAATAGAATTCATGATTCTGAATGTAACGTTCGTCCCCCTTTCCCCAAGTATAATACTTGTTGATAAGACTCTACAAAGTAGTCGTATCTAGTTGGAAAGGAAAATTCACCAATAACTTCCAAGCTATTGCTTGGTAACGAACATCAACTTGTTCCAACAATCTTACCCCTCGAAAGATGAGAAGGTAAACACAGACTTAATGAGTCCATAGCAACCAAGTTGCGAGTGAAGAGGATAAATTATGACCGGGAAGTCAACAAGATAAATAACATTGCTCAAGTAGGTTCCCCTATAATATGGAAGTTTGAGCGAGCATTTAAATCCTTTTAAGATAGACTTAAATGAAAAAGAAAGAGTTGGGAACCTTTCCTTGATAAAATAGTCGTAAAAAGACTCCGAAATATTTTACATAATATCTAGAGGTGGAAGGTAATCTCCGAATAATATAAATTATTTTAAAAAGAATTTTAAAAGGAATAAATAAATATTCCAAGAATATTTATTTACTCAATAATAATTATGGAATATTATTAACTCATAATATTGCTCGTAAGTAATCCTCGAATGAATATATAGAATTATTTAATAAATAAATCCCTCCTTAAATGAATATTCAAAATAATATTCATTAAATAATTAAATTCCAATAAATATTTAAAATAGTATTCCATAAATAAGTCGAACCTTAAATGAATATTCGAAAATAATGTTCATTTAATATTTACTCTTTTAAATGAAAATCCAAATAGCATTCATTTAATAAATAATCTTCTAAATGAATATCCAAATAATATTCATTTAGTAATCAAAACTTTAAAGGAATAATCGAAATAATATTCCTTAAGTAAATAGAACTTCCAATGAATATTTTAAAATAATATTCATTAAGTACATAAAACCTTAAATGAATATTCGAAAGTAATATTCATTTAATAAATAACATTCTAAAGAATATCAAAATAATATTCATTAAATATCAACTCTAAATGAATATTCAAAATTAACATTCATTTATTATCTCTCGACTAAGATAATACTCGAATAACATTCCTCGAAATATTTCCAAGTAATTGATACTTTATGGAATATAATAACGTTTAACAATAACCTTCCTCAGATAAATAATAATCTGTCGTTGGAATCCCTCCGGGTTTCCACGACTATCTATAACTCAAAATACCGACTCCCGGTCTATATTTAGAATGAATATCATATGCCCTTCGCTAAGGGTCTTACCAAAATAATCTGGCTTATTACTGATAAATCGTATCTAGTCTATAAGTCAATATCAATTCAGGGAACAAGTATCACAAAAAAACCAGAGTCACAATATAATTAGAAACAGGCATGCATGCGATGGCATATGTAAAACAGAAATCATATACATATATTATCACAACAACAGGTTCAAAGGTTTGAACACTTGCCTGGTAGTCGGGTGTGGGTAGAGGTAGCGTGTCCCGGTTCAGCTCGGTGATCTATAAACAATCAGAATATTCGAGATTAATCACCTAACACTTCTTTAGAAGGTTACGTATAACTTTACTTAAGTCGAAACACGCTTTCAAGTTATCTCGTTATGCACCCTTTTGTATAACTCTTTTTATTACCGATACGATCCGACTTTTGTTCGTTATTAAGACATGTCATTGTACTTACACTTGACATATACTTAAGCCGGGTAAGTCCTAAGGTCGGTCGTTTACGAACCAAGATTATACCTCGAGTTTTATCGCCCATTTTCTAAGTGTTTTACCAAAGTTATAACCAAGTATCCATTTTAGGGGTTCGTTTATATTTAACCTCGACTTGAACATTTTTATAAAATCGAAAAACGATCCAAATGACATGTGGTTTTCTTTCAAATCTTCCTCATGACCTCTAATATTTAATTACCATGATTCGTCACAAACTTTCATATTTTACCGAGGTTCAATTTTAATAACGAACTTGTAGTTACGGTTTCGAACAACTTTTACTAAGTCGGCCATAACTCCTAAACCGTAAGTCGGAATGCTTCGATTCTTTCGCCAAAGCGATCTATGACTCGAGATCTACAAGGTTAGGTCATGTATCCATTAAGGTCAGAAATTTAACCTAACTGTTATGCACGAATTACTAAGGTCTAATGAAAATCGGGCATTACGACGGCTATAAATCGAACGTTTCAAAATTGTTTTCAACACAACCAAGCCACACCGGGCATCCATACATCTTATACACATGTTATACATCTCAACAAGTCCAGGAATATTACTCTTCACCATCATAATTGACAAGGCTGTCGCGTGCCTATCAAATAATAAAAATCTAACAAATCCTTCTAACTATGCAGTAGGGTAAGTCAGAGTCGTTCCCACAGAGACAAAAGTGCCAATCACCAGTCTTTTTCTGATTTAATTTAGCTAAGCAAGTAACACAATAAATTTTGAGGATTTAATTAAACTAATTTATACTAAGAAGAATTGTGTTTATACTAATCAGATCTAAAAATATCCAGAATTAAGTATCCCCACTAGCATGGTCAATGCAATCGTGAATTTTCCTCCCCAATTAATCGTATAATACTCAACAGGAAAGATGCGCCCTATAAATACCAATAATCCCTCTCGGGTATTAATGGCTTCTCTAAAATACAATCAAGCCTATTCTCATGGTATCATGCAATTCAGAGACATTAATAACAGCACCCTAACTTCCTAACAATCCGTTCTACCTATTCTCATGGAGAAGTTCATGTTCTTATTGGATAAATCACAACCATCTAAATCCAACTCTCGTTGATAAATAGATAATGGTTCAAACAATACACATAATCACGTCTGATCTGCAATTGCTAATTAAAACAACTCAATAAGCAAGAGCAATTAAACAATCAAATTGGGGAATTCACACATCGACCATAACTAGGGTTCAACTCAACCCTAGATTAATAAACTACTCACACATGATTGAATTAACAAAA
This sequence comes from Saposhnikovia divaricata, assembly GCA_036435485.1. Classification (NCBI taxonomy): domain Eukaryota; kingdom Viridiplantae; phylum Streptophyta; class Magnoliopsida; order Apiales; family Apiaceae; genus Saposhnikovia; species Saposhnikovia divaricata. Next base: position 124,384,066 of record CM071597.1, on the reverse strand, counting down.
CAAGAATGAATATAAGAACACATAATTATAAGAATAGAGAAAAAATGTTTACAAAAGTATACGTACCAATGCTTTTGATCTCTAAGATTGGATGATAAAACAATACCCCTAGATGTGTTTATATAGGCACCAGGAGCCTAAAAATTAGCTAACCAAAACTAAGTAGGAAACAGCTAATAAAATATTACAATTGTAATAGAAGTAGGAATAAAAAAAGAAATATCCTCCTTGAATTAGATAAGCCTCGTAGACTTCTGGTAATTTCCCTCTTTGTGTTGGATAAGAATTTGTTGTCCAAGATTTGCCGTAATTAGAATTGAAATAGGATTCCAGGAAGTGAAATTCGTCATCTGTCTTTCAGGCCTGTTTCTGGGCTTCTCCAGTTGGAATATTGATATTGGACCACCTTTGACTTGTAGAAAATTCTGTTATCTTCGCGTGGGCTGTAAGATCACCCAATTCTGATGTCTGAAACTCAAGTTATGGCCCAAACAGTGATGTACACGCAAGCTGCCCAATAGTTACGAATTTTCTAGTAATTTAAGTCCAAATAAACTCAATTCCTTCCAAGTTTGGGAATTATTTATTTCCTGCAATAAACTCCAATAAAACTTATTAAATCGACACGATTATTCGCAAAAGCTCATTAAATGTGGGAATAAAATCCTCTAAAATATATGTAAATTATATTCTATCAAATATCCCCACACTTAGCACTTTGCGCGTCCTCGTGCAAGCTAAAATAATAACTACACTAACTAATTAGTACCACTTCCGTAGGTGATCACGGTTGCATTTAACATATGCAACAAGTCCTTTAAACCCCTAGGCAGCCCTAGTGGACGAGTAAGGTCTCGTGAGGGCTTATAGTGAATATACCCACAAAATCCATCCAACTCATGCAAAAGATCACACATCAACACAACACCACACACACCCGTCCTCTCATGCCATATCAACTTAAGAATCAAAATGAAAATGCAATGTCTTGGTGTCTAAAGTGCAAGTATCCACATAGTTTACTCAAGAAAGATGCATAAAATTATAGAAATCCATGTCAAATGTAAGAATAGGTTGGTAAACATGCTAAACACACAAGAGCACATCTTTGAGACAAAATCTGGGATCTCCTATGCCAAAAGCAAAAACTCACCTTCACTCACAAAGAATATTCACTCAAAACAAGGGTAAGTGTTTCACTCAACTCCAACAATATCATAAACATGCTTTGTCCTTGTTATCAATCTAACTCTTAACACAACATACATTATCGATGACAATCAAAAGGTCTTTGTTCAGGTTGTAATGGGGCTAGGGACAAGGTATGTCAAGAAAGCTAAAGAAGGTTAAGTCAAAAGCTAGTACCCAACAATGAAATTCAAACAACTCCCATACTTATGAAAACCAATGAATACTTCCCCACACTTGAACTTTTATCATAGTCCAAAAACTTTGTCTAGTCGAATCTAAGTAGGATCACAAAGGATAAGTATGCTCTCAAATTTATTTTTTCTGTTTTTTCTTTTTCTTCTTTTTTTTCTTTTTTTTTTTTTTCAAGACAAGTAATTCTCCAGTAACCACGGGTAGCGAAAAGTCACCAAAATACAATTGCTTAATACCAGCGCATGCACATGGATCGTCCCTTTCATATGTCATTGCACTTACCACCCAATGATCTCAAAGGAGTACTTGCTTCTTCCCTTTTTTTTAGAGAGCTGAATAATAACCAGATGAACAATGATCCTTAAGATATGATTTCCAACTTCGACTAACAAGCTAACAATCAAACCCCAAATATTCCCCAAAAGTATGATCATCAATAAAACCCCCTTTTTATTACACACCTTATTACTCCCTTAAGCACAATACTAGCCTTTGACAATTGGGTTCAAATTTAATATAGGCCAATACAAGAAAAGGATATATGGCAAGTAACGTGGTGTGTCACCGAAAGAATAGGATTAAGCTCAAAGGGTTAACTAATTGATCATGTATAAATGGTTTGGAATTATAGGAAATATGAGGTTATACCTAATTGCCTTTATCATCTTATCATCAATTAATGTCATGCATCTCAAGAAAGACTTCAAGCAAGTGCTAGCAATGTAAACAACAAGTGGACACTCAAGCAAACAAATAGTTATGCAAAAGATGTGCATATAAGCTCAAAACTCACTTGGTGTGACAAAACATAATCAATCCCAAAGTAATAGTCTCTCTAACGCACCTACTTGTATTCAAAGCATATAGACCAAATTATCTTGCACATATTCATGTCATTCTAATCATTTAGCACATTCAATAAGTCTACTAGTTTCTACTTGCTAGTGTACGTGTGTGCACAAGAACATCACATATCATCTCTCAATCAAAAGTATCCATAAACACAAGATTTCTAAGCATGCATGAGTGCATTTACGTAAGTAACCTTCACATGGCTAGAATTATTTTTGGTATTTTTCAAATTTTTTTTCAATTTTTTTTTTGGATTTTTTTTTTATAACAAAACACATATATATATTAAGCACATCCCCACACTTAAATGTGGCAATGTCCTCAATGGCACAATACTAAGAATATCAACTAATAATAAGAAGGAAAGAAATACTCCCCTATGCCAAAACATGAAGTGCACCAGTCCTCCACAGTATACAGAATCCATGGGTTGCCTCCCAAGTAGCGCATTTGTTTAACGTCGTTAGCCCGACACCTGTTGACAATTATCCTGGCGAAAAAGCATATAGATGTACATATCTCCTAATTTGAATTAATCTAGTGATGTGAGCACCAATTAGATAACCAAGAAGATACATAAATTGGCACGTGAGACTCATGTGATGCTCACAAAATTTCGGGATGTGAAAATATTTAGCAAAATCCGCATCAAAACATTTATGACTACTTTTCACAAATCCCTCCCAAATCGGGTCTACAACAGGCATATACACATTCTCAATCTTAGCATTCTTCAAATCAAGCGTATCCAAATTCGGTTCTATCTCATCTACCACAATGGGAATCACAATATCCTTATTCAAATTTATATCTTCCACAACCATACTATCACCCTCGTCAAATAGCATGCAAATAGAGTCATCTAAGATATCAACATCATTATTATCAAAAGAGTTTTCACACGAGTTAATTTCTTGAGAAGCATATGGATCAATAAGAGTGAGACTTTCAAAATCATCATCAAAATCATCATAATCATAAAAAATTAGCTCACTATTACTAACCTCGTTTGGTGACTCTTTGAACTCCTTACCACTCCACAAAGTTGTATCATCAAATTGACTCATTGGTATTTCCTCCAATTGAGAGCGCCTCTCAACGAATTCAGTTACCTCTTGAGCTAGTTGAGCAATTGAGATTTCAATCAACTTACCTTGAGTTTTCAACTCATTAAGACTTGTCTCAACCTCTTCATTCTTGCTCAGCTGTGTAACAACAACTCCTTCCAACAGACTTTCCAAGTTGGATTTTTGTGGTGGCTGAAAGTAGTTGATTTGAGGTGGTTGAGCTTGGCATGGACTAACTTGCTTCTCTTCAAACTGAGCATTAAACTGTTGACGTTGAGCATCACAGGTGGCTAAAGACTCATTCATCTTGGCACATGGAGAGAAATAAGTTTCCAAGGCAGTTTCCAAGCTAGATTTTTCTGGTTGAGCTAGATTGCTTTGGTAGGAAAAATCAGAATAATTTTCCAAACTAGAAGTGTATGTTTCGGAATAAGGATTGTATTGTGGTGGCTGGTCAGAGTTGTAATGGGCATTGTAATGAAAATTATTATCCCAATATTGTGCTTGGCTTGGGTAATAAGGGGTATTATATTGGCAAAAATTTAGAGTGTGTCCCTGTATACCGCAAACATCACAAGTAGCAACCAAATAAGAATTTCTTGACTCAATTTCATCGATCTTTTGAGAAAATGCCCGCATAGTCTCAATCAATGCCTCCATGCTTTCTTCTTGCTCCTCTCTTCACTCGCGTAATTTCTTGTTGTAGGAACCTGAAAATCAACTATACAAGAAACAAGAAAAACCACAAGCAAAGATCAAACAGAACAAGAATAATAGCCGAAGCAACACAACTAAACAACTTGGCCAAACTAACTCAAAAATTAACTAATCTAACACTGCTTTGTCCCCGGCAGCGGCGCCAAAAATTTGACAAGGCTGTCGCGTGCCTATCAAATAATAAAAATCTAACAAATCCTTCTAACTATGCAGTAGGGTAAGTCAGAGTCGTTCCCACAGAGACAAAAGTGCCAATCACCAGTCTTTTTCTGATTTAATTTAGCTAAGCAAGTAACACAATAAATTTTGAGGATTTAATTAAACTAATTTATACTAAGAAGAATTGTGTTTATACTAATCAGATCTAAAAATATCCAGAATTAAGTATCCCCACTAGCATGGTCAATGCAATCGTGAATTTTCCTCCCCAATTAATCGTATAATACTCAACAGGAAAGATGCGCCCTATAAATACCAATAATCCCTCTCGGGTATTAATGGCTTCTCTAAAATACAATCAAGCCTATTCTCATGGTATCATGCAATTCAGAGACATTAATAACAGCACCCTAACTTCCTAACAATCCGTTCTACGTATTCTCATGGAGAAGTTCATGTTCTTATTGGATAAATCACAACCATCTAAATCCAACTCTCGTTGATAAATAGATAATGGTTCAAACAATACACATAATCACGTCTGATCTGCAATTGCTAATTAAAACAACTCAATAAGCAAGAGCAATTAAACAATCAAATTGGGGAATTCACACATCGACCATAACTAGGGTTCAACTCAACCCTAGATTAATAAACTACTCACACATGATTGAATTAACAAAACAAGAATGAATATAAGAACACATAATTATAAGAATAGAGAAAAAATGTTTACAAAAGTATACGTACCAATGCTTTTGATCTCTAAGATTGGATGATAAAACAATACCCCTAGATGTGTTTATATAGGCACCAGGAGCCTAAAAATTAGCTAACCAAAACTAAGTAGGAAACAGCTAATAAAATATTACAATTGTAATAGAAGTAGGAATAAAAAAAGAAATATCCTCCTTGAATTAGATAAGCCTCGTAGACTTCTGGTAATTTCCCTCTTTGTGTTGGATAAGAATTTGTTGTCCAAGATTTGCCGTAATTAGAATTGAAATAGGATTCCAGGAAGTGAAATTCGTCATCTGTCTTTCAGGCCTGTTTCTGGGCTTCTCCAGTTGGAATATTGATATTGGACCACCTTTGACTTGTAGAAAATTCTGTTATCTTCGCGTGGGCTGTAAGATCACCCAATTCTGATGTCTGAAACTCAAGTTATGGCCCAAACAGTGATGTACACGCAAGCTGCCCAATAGTTACGAATTTTCTAGTAATTTAAGTCCAAATAAACTCAATTCCTTCCAAGTTTGGGAATTATTTATTTCCTGCAATAAACCCCAATAAAACTTATTAAATCGACACGATTATTCGCAAAAGCTCATTAAATGTGGGAATAAAATCCTCTAAAATATATGTAAATTATATTCTATCAATAATCATCATATGGTCAAACCAACTACAAGATCATGCTCATGATAACACTAATGTCATAACTATGCTAAAATCCACCAAAAACATACATAATCTTAAAATAAGATCTAGGGTTCTTAAGGATTATACCTTCCTTGGAGAGTGTCCTAGCCTTACTAAGCTTGTTATAGTCCTTGTATAGCCTCAACAAAGCTTAGATCATCCAAACAAAACAAGAAATCAAAGTTAGTTTCTAAGGGTTACTATTCATCATCACTTTTGTAAAAATCATAGAAAATCGAAAAATAAGAGTTTGGCTCTCAAATTTTTACCACATCTTGGCCTCTTCATAAGCTTTGTTTTGAGTCCTATATCATCTAATTTGAAGCTTCGTAGCTATGGTTTTGAACCCGTTTTTCCCACTGGACAGAAACTGGTCAGATTTGTTGCCCCAACTTTGAGCATGGATTTGACTAGGCTATACTACTTTGTTGGCCATGAAATTTTGAACGAACCTTACACATGGTGTGGAGAGGCTATGGTCAAATTTGGTGATTTTAGAAGCTCTAGATTTTGAGATATGAATTTTTCTTTCATGGCTATTCTTGCTGGGCAGTTTTGAAGAAATGGAGAGAATGGAGTTTGCTTGGCTTGTATTTGATCTCATCTAGTCTAAATGAATTATTGTTGATAATATCTTGCATAAAGCCACTTTAATAAAGTGCTTTGGTCATGGATGAGCTAATCAAGTGGACAAGTGTTGCATTCTTGTGGCAAGGTGTGTGTTGTAAGCTAAGTGCTTGGTTGGTTTTCTAATGATGCTAGTTAACTTGTAACTAACTTGGTTACTTGATGTTATCCACTAGCACATGCATGTATCTTGATTCCTTGCTTGTTTCCTTGTCCGTTTATTACTCAATTCATTGATCGTTCGGAGGAATAACTCATTCGTTTCTAGTTAGGGTTTTACTGACAACCTTCTTAACATTTATAATACCATTCTCCATCTTTCTTGGTAACTCTCGAATTTAAATTCCTTAAATCCTCTCATTAAATCCTTAAGTCTATCAGTGTCCAGGGAATTCTCGGAGAAAATAAAAATGCTGTTTTTCAGAATCCGACAGCTTTTACATACACTTATTTTCCCCTCGAATCACTAATACGAATTCAAAAATCCATTCCGGGTACTTCTATATAGTGTCGTCTCATAATATTCTCATTCCCACCAAAAACACTATTCATCCATTTTTCTTTACTTACTCTCTCGGTTTATACAAATGTCCCGATTCTCTTTCGAACATTCCTTAACCCTTTTACGGAACCACCGGACTAATAACAGATATCGATTTGGATGACATAAGAATAATCTTCTTCATTGGAATTGCCACTTCTTAATTTCCTAGGAGATAGATAATTCTTATATAAGTTATCAACCAATACCATTCTTCGTGGCATATCATAATTGAATCCGAATCCATTCAATATCCATCTATTAACCCATTGATACATTCATACTCCAATACATAATAAAAAGTTTTAATTAGTACCAAAAATCTGGGTTCTTACAAATTATATCCAAAATTTGGGGTTCTTACAAAGTTCACCAAGGGTGAAGATCGTGGAGCCCAAAAAAGGGATTATGATAGAAGAGACAATGATAGGAGGGATAACGATCGTGATCGTAACCCACAGCCTCGAGGGCCAGTAATCAATATGATTTGGGGAGGACCAACAGCGGCCGAAACTACCCGAAACTCTAGAAAGGCCTATGCCAGAGAAGTGATGCACATCGTAGGAGAAGCCCCGAAGCGTGCTAAGACTGAGATAGTGATTGGTTTTGATGATTCAGACCTTGAAGGGGTGAAATTCCCCCATGACGACCCGCTGGTCATAACTCCTGTAATTGGAACTCAGAAGTGAAGCGGGTCCTGATAGACAATGGAGCTTCTATCGATATCTTGTTTCATGACGCTTTTGTGAAAATGGGGTATACTGACTCCCAATTGACCCCGACTAACATGCCTATCTACGGGTTTAACGGAGTTGAGTCCAAGGTTGAAGGGACCATTCAGCTGCCCGTGACAGTAGGGCAAGAACCTAAGGAAGCCACCCAGATGTTGAATTTTCTAGTGATTAAGGCTACCTCGACGTACAATGCAATCTTAGGGAGAACCGACCTTCATGCATTCAAGGCTGTTGCCTCTACCTATCACATGAAGGTGAAGTTTCCAACCAGGAATGGTGTTGGAGAACAAAAGGGTGATCAGAAAATGGCCAGGAGTTACTATGTGGCTGCTTTAAGAGCTGATGGAACCGGGGGGCAGGTACTCCCGATCGAAGATATGGATGTCCGTGGTGATGATGAACACCGAGGAAGGCCAGCAGAGGACTTGGTTCCCATACCTCTAGAGTTAGGCGACCCTGGAAAAGTTACTTATGTGGGAGCCTCTTTAAAGGAACCCTTGAAGGGCAAATTGATAGCATTCTTACAAGAAAATAGTGATGTGTTTGCTTGGACAGCGGCTGATATGCCAGGGATTGATCCCCAACTTATAACTCATAAATTGAATGTTGATCCGAAGCGAAAGACCATAAAGCAGAAGAAGAGGAATTTTGCTCCAGAAAGGCAAGAGGCCATTAAGCAAGAGGTGGACAAACTCTTGGAGGCTGGGTTTATTGAAGAGATTCAGTTTTCGGAATGGTTGGCTAACCCTGTGATGGTCAAAAAAGCCAACGGTAAGTGGAAGATGTGTATAGACTTCACCGACTTGAATGACGCATGCCCTAAGGATTGCTTCCCTTTACCAAGGATAGACATGTTAATAGATGCCACAGCAGGACATGAGATGTTGAGCTTCATGGATGGGTTCAGCGGCTACAATCAAATTAAGATGCACAAGGATGACATCCCAAAGGTATCTTTCATAACTGACTTTGGAGTTTTCTGCTATCTTGTTATGGTGTTTGGTCTAAAGAATGCAGGAGCTACTTACCAACGATTGGTGAATAAGATATTCGCCCATCTGATTGGAGAAACCATGGAGGTCTATGTCGATGATATGCTGGTAAAAAGCTTGGTCAAGGCGGACCATATTAAACACCTCAGAGAGGCATTTGAAGTGCTGAGGCACCACAAAATGATGTTGAATCCAGCCAAGTGTGCCTTTGGCGTTGGATCAGGCAAATTTTTGGGTCTGATGGTTTCCAAGAGAGGCATAGAGGCCAACCCTGACAAGATCAAGGCGATCTTAGATATGGAACCCCCACGCTATATTAGAGATGTGCAGAAGTTGACAGGCCGGGTAGCGGCTTTAGGAAGATTCATCTCCAAGTCTGGTGACAAATGCTTGCCTTTCTTTCAAGCATTGAAGAAGGTGAAAAATTTTGAGTGGACACCTGAGAGCCAAGTGGCCTTTGAGCAACTGAAGAAGTACATGGTTGAAGCCCCGTTGTTGACCAAACCAAGCCCTGGGGAGACTCTTTGTCTATACCTGGCGGTATCTGAACAAGCCCTGAGTGCTGTCCTCATTCGGGAAGAGGAGAAAGTCCAGAAACCTATCTACTATGTGAGCAAAGTGTTGCATGGGGCTGAGTTGAATTACTCACCCATAGAAAAGTTTGCTTTGGAATTAGTAACTGCCTCAAGGAAGTTGCGGCCTTACTTCCAGGCACATAAGATTCAAGTTCTGACAAACCAGCAGTTGAGAAACATATTGCATAGCCCTAAGGCCAGTGGAAGGCTAATCAAATGGGCGATTGAGTTAGGAGAGTTTGATATCACATACAAGCCTCGGACAGCCATCAAGGCTCAGGCATTGGCTGACTTCGTGGTTGAATGCACTATTAACAACCAAGAAGTCGGGGGGCAAGAGATAGTGACTACCCCTGGGCAAGAAAAAAAAGAAGAAGAACTTACACCTGATCTGAAGGAATATTGGGTGCTCTATTTTGATGAAGCATCAAAAATAAAATCTAGTGGTGCAGGTTTGGTTTTGGAAAGCCCCGATGGGTTCACAGTTGAGTATGATTTAAAGTTGGATTTTCCTACTACCAACAATGAGGCGGAGTATGAGGCATTAATAGCTGGTTTAGGTTTGGCTAGAATCACGAGGGTCAAAAATCTCAAAGTTTGTGGAGATTCAAGGCTTGTGGTATCACAAGTAAATGGTGAATTCGAGGCTAAGGACGAGACTATGGCGAAATACCTGAGAGTAGTAAAGGCTGTTATGTCTCAGTTTGAGGAGTGCTATATTGAGCACATTCCGAGAGAAGAAAACATTAAGGCCGATGCCCTGTCTAAGTTCGCTTCTTCCGAGATAGAAAATTATGCTGGGAGTGTCTACTTTCAGGTCTTGAAGGCCCCAACCGTTAACTCAAAGTTAGTGGCACCAATTGATATAGGAGGCTCTTGGATAGATCCTATCAAGGCACACCTTGAGACCGGGTGGCTCCCAGACAATGCCTTGGAGGCATGAAAACTTTCAGTAAGAGCATTGAGATATACTTTGATTGAGGGCATTCTGTACAAAAGGTCGTTCGTCATCCCATACTTGAAGTGTTTAAGGCCTCAAGAGGCAAGAGAAGCATTGGAGGAAGTTCATGAAGGGATCTGTGGGCAACACTTGGGGGGCAGAGCCTTAGCTCACAAGATCATTCGTTTAGGGTTCTATTGGCCGGAGATGTTGGCTGATGCACAGGACTATGTCAAGAGATGTGAGAGATGCCAGAAACATGCTCCAATTGTAAGGCAACCGCCTGAGATGTTAACCTCAATTAACTCTCCCATTCCATTTGCGATGTGGGGGATGGATATACTTGGACCTTTTCCCATGGCTTCAGCACAAAGGAAATTCCTGATAGTGGCCATTGATTACTTCACTAAGTGGATTGAGGCTAAACCTCTGGCCAAGATAACCACCAAACAAGTTTCCCAGTTCTTTTGGGAGAACATAATTTGCAGGTATGGAATCCCATGAATCCTTGTGACAGACAATGGGACACAGTTCAATAATGAAGAGTTCAAGAAGTATTGTGAAGAGAATGCGATTGAGCTCCGTTTTACCTCAGTGGCACATCCACAAGCCAATGGGCAAGCCGAGGTAGCTAATCGAATTATCCTTGATGGACTGAAAAAGAGGGTCGAATGCTCTAGGAACACTTGGGTAGATGAATTGCTGCCCATACTTTGGGCATATCGTACCACTTGTAAGGTGACAACTGGAGCAACCCCATTTTTGCTGGCTTATGGAGCTGAGGTAGTTGTGCGTTTAGAGATCATGCAAGCATCACCTCGAGTTGAGGCATATGAGCCAGAAACTAATGAAGAAGGGATGAGACTTGCCCTTGATTTAATTGACGAGGTCAGAGATGAAGCTAATGCTAGGAATGCTGAATATCAGAAGAGAGCCTCTTTTCACTACAACCAGAGAGTTAAGGAAAGATTCTTTCGACAAGGCGACATGGTTCTAAGGAAGATTGAAGCCTCAGGAGTTGGCCAGAAAGGAAAGTTAGCACCAAACTGGGAAGGACCGTATCTAGTCAGAAAGGTGTTAGGACGAGGATCCTACAAGTTAGAAACCTTGGACGGGGTTGAGGTGCCCCGAACTTGGCATGCTGTGAACCTCAAAGTTTATTATGTTTAAGTCCTTTTGACAAAGGTTTGAACTTTTATCTATTTATTAGGAATAAGGTTCGAATAAAACCATTATAGAGCATGTTGCTCCCAGTAGGAGATAGAGTATCTATGTAAGGGTTGAAACCATCTTATTGATGTCCTTTGACAGCATAATGAAATTTATTCTGTTTTCTCTATGAGTTATTCCTCCTTGATAAAATAAATATGAAAGACAAATGTTGAACTAGCTTGTGAGTTTAGTACCAGCCAGGGGGCCAAGCACTCGAAAAATTCTAAAGTTTAACGAACTATGAGCAAAAGCAAGAATATGGAAACAAAAGAAACTAACTGCATAGATAAGTTAAGTCATAAACCCCGAAGGGCAAAAGTTCAGAATAAATAAAGATATAAAAGCAGAAATAAGCCACGCAGGGCCATCTACACATCTAAGTCATCAACTACAACATCTCCTTGGGTGGAAGGAGGATATGCTGCCTCTACCCCAGGAGAAGAAGGTGGATCCTGAGTGGGCTGAGAGTCCCCATCCACAGCTGCCTCTGTAGCAACCTCCATAGCAGCTGTCACTCCAGGGATAGCAGGAACCGGGAACCTCTCCAGGGACACCCCCTCAATCTTCCCACTCAGTTCCTCGATAATCTCCTCCCAACACTCCTTAAAGGTACCAGGAAAATTCGCATCATACTCGGCATTCAGGACATCTTGAAAGTCCTTAGAAGCCTTGTAGTCAGCTATGATGTGTTCCCTGTTCTGCTGCACCTCCAGCTGCAGCTTCCTGTTTCTCTCCTTCTCAGCAGCCAGCTCCTTCTCCACCTCCCTAAAACGAGCAAAGTTTACCTCAGAGGAGGCAAAGTACCTATCTCTGTCCCTCTCAGCTATAGTCTTGTCAGCACGTACCTCCTTCAGGTTATGAACGGCGGCCTGAAGGTAGGCGTTCATCTGCAAAGAAAACAAGTGAATAAGGGAAACGGAAATACAATTGAATTAAGGAGTTGAACAAGAAATTACCGAAGCAACAGCTTGGGCCCCAAGAAGCTCAATCTGCAGATCATCAGAAGACTCCACAATGTGGACCCTATCTCGTGGAGTAACCACGCTCCTAGACCACTTAGCTGCGGCCCTAGAATCGCCTACAGCTGTGTCCCTATTGCATAAACCCCATCCCACTATGAAAGGAGTGAGGTCTTCATCAATGGGAACTGGCTTTTCTTGAAGAAAGCCAGGAACATGCTCCACTGCAGGAGAAGCATCTTCAGTCCTGGCCCTTTTGGCCCTAGGATTCTCAGTCACTACCCTAGCAGCAGCAACAGCAGCCTCACTCTGCTTAAAAATTGCTCCCAGAGCAGCTTTGGCTGCAAAATGATTACAAAATGTTAGAAAATTATATCTAGCATAAAATTTTAATAATGCAAGAGGTGAGGATTTCAAGTTAATTACCCTCAGGGCCCAAATCGCTTAGCCCATGGGCCTGCAACGAATCTTCAGAAATCAAATTTGCACATTGATGCAAATTATCAGATGTTAACAAAGCTATGGCAGCCTCTTCTTCCACACCCAATTTTATACTCCTGACAGGCCCATCAACGGCTCTGCAGAAATTGGGCCGAAAATAGTTGTCCCAATCATCCCCATCCAAAAAGACATAAAACCACTCCCTCTTCCAATTAGGAAGGTAATCAGGAGCGGAATCCGAAATGAAACAAGAACGGGCTAGAGAACGATGTTGGATTTTGACCCAGCCCGAGTTGTCAGAAGAATTGACAAACTTGAATAAATAACGAAAAACAGAAATACTGGGCTCAAGCCCATGTTTCTTACACTGGACCATGAAACAATAAATAAAACGCCATGCATTTGGCATAACTTGGGTTGGACAAACCCTGGCTTCAGCTAAAAGACGGTAAACAAAAGGAGGAGGTGGAAGGCGGAAACCAGCATAGAAAGTTTCTTTGTAAACCCTAATTGCCCCAGGCTTTGGGTGACAAGCCCTTTCATTTGAGGCCGGAACAACCGCCCTATAAGGCCCATTAATACTAAAAAGTTGGGCTAAAATGTCTACCCTATGCTGTTTGTATTTTGATTTATACTCGTAAGCATCTAAATGAAGCATATTGGGAAAAGCTTGACCAAATTCGTTTAAAAGATCTCTAAGGGAAAAAACACTGGCATGGACAAGAGATGTTTTAGGGTTCTTACCCCATGAAAGCCTTGGAGCAGTAGTAGAGGTATGAGCGAGTTGAGACTGGCCTGAAGAGCTGGAATCCTCCATTGAAGCGCTTCCTTTGAAAACTTGAACCCAGAAAAATTGAAAGCAAAAGTTGGAGAAGATGAAGATTCAACGATCTTCAAACGGAAACTGGGGAATAGAACGGTGGAAAGGTTCCGGAAATCGCCTCACGACAGAACCCTAGCAGAGCTTTTTGGAAAGTATTTGTGGGATATTTAGAGAAAATTCTTGCAGAAAAGTGAGATGTGAAATGAGGAACGTACACCACTCTTTTATAGAGTTCACGGTCGGTCACTCAACCGGTTACAGTAAGTAAATGGGCTGTCAACAGGTGACTGGGCCTTTGAATAGGCGGGAAGCCCATGAAATTCAAATTTTGAATTAATTTTAATAAATTCTAGAATGTTCTATGACATTTTTTAGAAAATAGGACAAAAATCTGTCGGAGTTTAAAGGCAGGAAGCCCAATTAAAAAGGGCCACGCCCAGGAGGATAATACTCCTAGGCGTTGGTTCGCAAGGTATCTTGTAGGCGGGGATGCCCACGCCCAGGCTCGTTTTTTACAAACGAGGGTATACCCACGCCCAGGAGACCAAACCTCCTAGGCATGCCTAAGGAAGGTGTCTCCTTGTCGGGGGTACCCACGCCCAAGTTGGTTTTTCATAAACGAGGGTATACCCACGCACAGGAGACCAAACCTCCTAGGCGTGCCTAAGGAAGGTGTCTCCTTGGCGGGGGTACCCACGCCCACGTTGATTTTTGAGGGATGAGGGTATACCCACGCCCAGGAGACCAAACCTCCTAGGCGTGCCTAGGGAAGGTGTCTCCTTGGAGGGGGTACCCACGCCCAAGTTGGTTTTTCATGAATGAGGGTATACCCACGCCCAGGAGACCAAACCTCCTAGGCGTGCCTAAGGAAGGTGTCTCCTTGGCGGGGGTACCCACGCCCAGGATGGTTTATGAGGGACGAAGGTACACCCACGCCCAGGAGACCAAACTTCCTAGGCGTGCCTAAGGAAAGTGTCTCCTTGGCGGGGGTACCCACGCCTAGGATGCTTCATTTTTTGGCAGGATGTCTTTCTGAAATTAATGAAAGAAAATCCATTAAAAATTCTGAAAACAAGCCAATGATGATTGGGAAATTGGAAAATAATTTCCAAAAAATCCCGAATAACGGAAAAATTATTTTATGCTTGAAAGTACCATTAATTATTTTTGGTAAAATATCCAAGAAAAAGTAAAATACCTGTGGGTACATAAAGAACGCAAGGAAATTATCTATAATTCCCTGTAAGATGTAAATACCATTAGCTTCGAATAAAGCCAAACGTCGTAAATGTGTAGGTCGCTCCACACTTTACATTAAGACGGTATTCGTGAAACACTAGTGTACGACAAGCGATAAACCCTGACCCAAGTCTCGGAAAGGCCGTTAAAACTTAGAGGAAAACCTGATCAGTTTTCCTAGAAGTTGGGGGGCAAATGATATGGGCTGAAAATAAGCCCTAAAGACACATTTAATATGGCATTAATTAGACCCAGCATGGTCCAAACGTGGGGCCCATTAATGAGGTCAGAATCCCTATTTTAATATTAATTTCGTAATTAATATTGAGGGAAATAAACAGCTCAGCAATAAGAGTTGGATAACCACCAAGGCATCCAATTCGATATGGAAACTGATTCCTACAAGGAATAGATCTGGAACCTTCCTCAGGGAGGTGACTTGCCCACCAAGTCTCCGAATCCTACCATAATTCTAAGGCTTCTCAGCCTATATAAAAGGCTTGACCCCTCATTCTCAGAACTACGTTTTTTGGCTTGATCTTTGATATTCACCAAAGTACGTAGGCATCTTGTGAAGGCAGATTCAGCCACGACCACGAGAGCAGCCATTAAAGCACGAAGCTCACACACCTTTGCATTAAATACACAAACCCTAGCCGCAATACTAATAACCTAGTTTTTATTCCACAACAGGTGTGGTTGATAGACTTACTAAGTCTACTCATTTCTTGCCTATTAGAGAGACTACTCCTGTTCATGAGTTGGCAGAGATTTTTCAGCGGGATATTGTTAGACTTCATGGTGTGCCTGTGTCGATAGTTTCTGACAGGGATACGAGATTTACATCACGTTTTTGGAAGGGATTTCAGCAAGCTTGGGGTACGAGACTTAATTTTAGTACTGCTTATCATCCACAGACCGATGGACAGTCAGAGAGGACGATTCAGACCTTGGAGGATATGTTGAGGGCTTGTGCTTTGGAGTGGACATGTGATTCGGATAAGTATTTGTATCTTGTTGAGTTTGCGTACAATAATAGCTGGCACGCGTATTGGTATGCCACCATTTGAGGCTTTGTATGGTAGGAGGTGTAGGGCACCATCTTGTTGGGATGAAGTTGGTGAAAAAGTCATTGAAGGACCAGAACTAGTTAGAGTCACTAATGAGAAGGTGGAGAAGGATAAGGCAAGCTTGAAGGAAGCTCGGTCGCGTCAAAAGAGTTATGCGGATCAACACAGAATGTTTGGTGGATTTGAGCCAGGTGATCATGTGTTCTTGAAGGTGTCTCCTTGCAAGGGTGTTAAGAGGTTTGGTATGAAAGGGAAGCTTAGTCCGAGATATGTTGGCCCATTTGACGTTATAGAGAAAGTGGGGGAAGTGTCTTACAGAGTTGCGTTGCCACCACAGTTATCTCATGTGCATAACGTGTTCCATGTGTCAGTTTTGAGAGGTTATAAGTATCATCCGTTACACATAGTTCGGTACCCGCTACATAAGATTAGAGAGGATCTTTCTTGTGAGGAGGAAGTAGAGGCTATCTTAGCTCGAGAGGAGCGAGTTTTGAGGAAGAATACTATTCCATTTGTTAAAGTTTTGTGGAAAAATCATTCTGAGAGAGAGGCTACTTAGGAACTAAAAGAGTCTATTCATGAGAGACATCCGTATTTATTCGATTCAGGTACGACTTTTAGTTTCGTTTGATTCCGGGGACGGAATCCTTTTTAAGGGGGTATATATGTAATATATAGGAATTTCAGATAATTTAGATAATAATAATAATAATAATAATAATAATAATAATAATAATAATAATAATAATAATAATAAAAAAATAGAGTAATAATAATTAGATTAGTTATATGATTTCTAAGCCTAGTAGGAGAGTCAGCACTATATATACACATATAATGATAGCCGGTCGGTAATAACAAAACCCTAAAATTATAACTTTTAGTCAAGTAGCATAGCAGTCGCAGAGGCAGTGGTGAGAAAAGGATAAACGAATAAAAGGAGTACAAGTGAGACGGTATTATCTGTTTTCAATAAAGAAGGTATTCTTACTTAATAATCACTGCTACCAGTCTATACTTTTGTGTGCTGTCATGTTGTATACATGATTATTATATTAATTAGTTTGTATAGATAAGCACAGAAGAGTCTCTAGTTTTGATAGTATAATAGATTTGAGTGTGTAATATAATATTGTATGCACATGGCTTAAGGTCCAATTCCTTTACTCCACTTTGATTTTATATGCACCGGGATTTTCTTATTATTAATATAGAGTTTAATTACTACACTATAGTTATTAATCTACACCATTATTGTGTTAGCATATGTTGTATCATCCGAAGATCTGTATTCATATTGGTCTTTTAATTCATCATTAGTGTGCAATATATTAATTTATTATTTACCATTCTTTATAAACTCGTGTGATAGATTTCTTACATTAATTTAATAAGTATATTTTGACCTTGTTTATACATGTACTGTTATTTAATTTTAAGGTGATAAATTAATAATATATCTATGTTTCTAGCATGATTTTGTAGGAGCAAAATTTAATTTTGGTATTAATTGTTAAATTCAAGTTATTAAAAAGCTTTGTTTTGACAAAAGTGTTTATATTAATATTATAGTGTTTTGGTGGCCATGTGAGTCAACCAGCATGTAGTATAAAACAGAGGGAATTACTATATTCAGAGTTAGTGTCTTGGTCACGGATCGTGTGTATATTATTGATATAAAACCAAGCTTGTTGCCGAGGCAGTTGCTGAGTAAATGTATTAATAAATAAATTGAATAATACAAGAGAATGTATTTTAATTATATATTCCATTTTCTTAATTTAGATCGGGAGCCGAGAAATTAGCGGATCAGTTGCGGTTAGTATTTTTAGTTATTATATTCGAGGTACGGATTCTCTCTCCTTTTCATTCAGCGCTACTCATCTTAGAATTAAATATATTAAATCGATTTTGTCCTCAAATCTGTTCATCTGGTTTTAAATTGTTTTGACTGTTCTAATTTTGAAAAATATTTTGACTTGATGATTTTGGAAAGTGATTTTTATATATGGTTTAAAATATTCAATTATTTGCTTCTGCGACTTTCTGAAATTTTCTGAAAAATTTGTTGGAATGTTAAAATATTTGTTTATTGTGATTTTAAAGATTTTACGAAATATTTTATTTGAACCCTTAGTGATATAGGGTATACTGAGTTAACCAGCTGTAGGGGTACTACAGCCATGTCATTGCGGCACCAGTGACATGACACTTCCGTGACAGTGTGATTGGTCACGGCGTATCCTTCTGATAGCTCAGGTGTTAAGCTTTTTCGCATTTTGATATTTGTTTCAGGATACGTGGGTGCACCCAGATTTGATTAGATTTGTGATTTGATTTGGCGGTGACGTTGTATATGCCGTACACGTTATCTGATTTGTTGCACACATTAGGTACCCTATGATGTGTGTATCTGTATCTGTTCTGTTCTGATCTCGGTATGAAATATCCTAACCCCTCGTTGCTTCAGCCATTCATATTTTAAAATAAATTTTTTATTATAACTTTCAAATATACTTATCTGTTTTTCTGTTTTATAAATTGTATTCAAAATCCGTACTGGGCGTTTGGCTCATGCCGTATTTTTTTTCTGGCAGGTGCTTAGGGGGATCTGGGACTGTGTGATGGAGTGCTACCCATTATTTCATTGCTTAGGATATATGGACTTCTAGAATTATTTACACTTGATTATTTATTTAGAGAATTGTGGTTTTTCGTATTTATTGGTTTGAACTGTAATTTGGAGGTTTATTTAAATTGTAGAGATTATTAGACTGTTTAATTGTTATTTAGAGAATTATTTTAGTGCTCTGTTTGCAGGTTTATGGACTATAAGTAATATCTCCTTCCATTTTAGGAAGGGGGTGTTTTAGTTTACTTTTAGCCATAAATAGGGGTGGTAAATTAATTCGATCAAACGGTACCCGATCGAAAACCCAAAATTTTAGATATACCGAACCAGAATTTTTGGATTCACGTTTGGAATTAAATTATAAACTCGAAATAGTTTCAATTTGGATTTGAATTTCAGTTGAACCGAACCGATATCCGATCTGAAATTCGATACATTTGTTTTGTTTAGACAAAAGAAAACTAATAAATATCTTTGTTTAGAATCCATCTACCAAGTTATTAAGTTTTTTTTACCTATATTTAAAGTTTTGTTGATATTAAAAATAAATATTATTAACCAACCAAGCGAATTCGATATGTCTGTCCTTAGATCATGATATGGGAATTGAATACTATTAATTTAATTCAGGAATACAAAATTAAAAAGGACACCTTTTATTAGAACAATATATAATTATGTATTGACCTATCTACTTATCAATAATAGTGATTTATATAACGAAGGCTGTAAGTGTTCCTCTTTCATATCATAATAGTGATTTATATAACGAAGGCTGTAAGTGTTCCTCTTTCACATCTTCTCCCAAAAAATGCTAAACTAAAATTTAATGGCTGACATCTGTTTTGGTTGATGATAAGCCCCCTTAATTGTTTTCCCTGATTTTGCTTTATTTTTATATAAAAATCTCTCTTTATTGAGAGTCTAGTACCCCGTTGGTGGATTTTATCTATTGATATATTGAATTTGGTACTTTGTCCTTGTGAACTTCCGTTTCTTTTCTTTGAGTTTACTTTATTTTTTTAATAAAATATATCTCTTTATTGAGAGTCTAGTAACCTATTAGTGGATTTTGTCTTTGTTGAGTATTGAATACTGTAAAAGAATACAGAGGGGGGGGGGGTGAATGGATTCTCGAACTTTTCTTCGTTCTTGAATCTTTGCAGCAAGATATGTGTTGAGTGTGTGAGATATGTAAGTGCGGATAATTGATAAGAGGATTTTATATCCACTTGGATCGCTTAAATTCGGCTTAAATTGATTGACTTGGCCTCGAGTTTATTGTAGTTTTGATGTGTTTTGCTTAGTTGTGCAGACTTACAAGAATGTCGATTATGGGTGTTGCTTCTATCGTGTTTGGAGGATTATTTGATTAAAATTCGGATTTTCCGGGGAGGTTGCGCAGTCTACACTGTTTTGGCCATATCTGGAGTTCTAGAAGTCCGTTTTCAGCGATCTTACAGCTCACGCGAAGCTTGAGAGATTTTCTACAACTTGGGATGGATAGCAGGTGCAGGGGACGTGCTGAATAAAATCGCGCACGTGTTCTATTGTATTTTGGGCAGCTTTTGGTACCTTAATCGAATTCTAATTGTAATAGAAGGTAATTGCTTATTGGGCAAGACTTCTAGAGTCTATTTAAACACATCCTACCATGTAATTTGTATCAGATTTTTATTATTGTAACGTAGAACTGCAAGAGAGAAGAGTGGAGAAGGATTCAAGCTCGGTGACAAGCAAAGATCTAGATCTACTTCATCTTTTGTATACTTTGGATTATACATTTGTTCTCTCAACTCTAGTTTTTATTAATATTATTGCTTCTTTCGTTCATATCTTGTTTAATATCATGTTTTCATCTAATCCCATGGTGGCGAACGGTTCAACTATGAACTAATCGTTGTCATGGGATCCTAATGGATTTATCTATGTAGCTTAGTAGTTTATATGCTTTAAAGATTTATGTGTGGTGAATTTTTGATATCCTTGTATGGTTGTGCTTCATGAATTTAGATGCGTAGCTAACATCTAATATGTTAATCTCTTGCTAAACGAGAGTGGATCTTGAGATTTAGAACTTGCCATGCTAGCATCGGATAGGTTGATGTTTTAACATCAAGATTCGTGGCGTAAATAGAGATATTATGCTACCCTATGTGATTTATGTGGATAACTTGTGCTTAAACCTCTATGTTTTCAAATTCTATAGAGATATATGGTCTAAACATAATAGGTGTCTACTCATCTTCTATCTCTTTTGTGGATGCATGCGTAGTTGGGTATTAGTATACCGAGAGGTAGCTTTTACTTGTTTCGTGTTATCCGATCAGATATCAAAACCATCACATGTATTGATTAATGGCTGCGATTCTAAGTGAAGTAGATAATGAAATTAGGATTCCATGTTTTATCTCATATAAGTAATTCATATTAAATTCTCATTAGTTAATTATTCTTAGTTTAATAATTTGCATTCTAGTTAAGTTAGATAATTAAAACCTCATTCTTATTATTTGTCTTAGCAGTGGACTAAAACCAAACATTGTTGCATAGGCATATTTACTGATTTAAACTTAACCAGATCTCTGCGGAACGAACTGTAATTATATTACTTGTGACTACGTGCGCTTGCGTAATTTTGTGCTAACAAGTTTTTGGCGCCGCTGCCGGGGATCATCGGTGTTTTGTTTAGTTTATGTGCTTGTCATCAGTGGTCGTTAGCGTTCACTGACTCGGATTTCTTACTTAGTTGTTTGTTTCGTGGTGTTTTCAGGTACTTGAACGTGTATGCGAACACGTTTGCAGGCTCGTAAGGAAAAACAGGCAGAAGAAGAACTCGCAGCAGTAAACGAGATGGCAGATTTACCAGCAGCAGTCAAAGCTTTGAAGGACTATTCGTAGCCGAAGATTACTGGCATACAATCCAGTATTGTCAGGCCAGCTATTGCAGCGAGTAACTTTGAGATCAAGCCGAGCACAATTCAGATGGTGCAGAATTCGGTTCAGTTTGGGGGTGCTTCGACAGAGGATCCTAACATGCACATCCAGGACTTTATCGAGATCTGCGACATTTTCAAATTTAATGGTGTGTCGGATGATGCTATTAAGTTGAGGCTTTTCCCATTCTCCTTAAGGGATAAGGCTAAGGGCTGGTTACACTCTCAACCAGCTGGTTCCATTACTACATGGGATGATCTTGCTCAGAAGTTTTTTACTAAATTCTTCCCTATGGCGAAAACTGCAGCAATAAGGAACCAGTTAACTCAATTTCAACAGCAATCTGGCGAGTCTTTGTGTGAGGCTTGGGAACGTTATAAGGAGATGCTACGAAAGTGTCCTCATCATGGCTGTAATAACGCTAACTTTAGAAAGGCTACAGTGCCCAAATGAATAGTGATTTTGAGGAATCCATGAAAATGGTGGGTAGGTACTCTATATTAGGGATGGAAATGAGTAAACAGAAACCATATTAGTGTTGTACCTTAAAAATAAGTGACTCGAAATGACGATGGATTTTAGAAATTCCTGAATTTTGATTTTGAGGATTTTGAGCTCGAACGAACTTCTATATCTTGGATATTAAGGAGTATAGAAATATTAAAGGAATTATATATTGAGGGATTAGTGAATTTAGATTAAACCAAGGGATTATTAAGTTAAGAGAATAATAAAGGAAATTGGATTCGTAAATGATTTCGAAAACCACTGAGATAATGAGGTATACTCGAAACGAACCACAATTAGACGAATATGGAAACCAAGCAACCAAGATTAGTAATTTAACAAGGATGCATACCACATTATAATTATCCAAGGTTAGTAGCATAATACTTAGAAAATAAGTAAATGAGAATATGAACTCATCTTAATGACATCACTAATGACATCATTTTCCACTAACTAGTTTTAAGGGCAAATTAGTCTTTAAACCATGGGATTTTTCTACAAAACTCTAGAATTAGGATAAGATGAGATGAGGATTATCAAAGAAACACAAAAAAATCTCTCTCCCCTTGCTATTACTCCATTCGGCCACTTAGAAGAAAAAGGAAGAAAGAAAAAAAAATAAAAACACAAACCCTTGCTAGCATCAACATTAAATCAAGGGATAAATCATGGGTGTTCTTGGAGGATAGGAAGGATCATATACAAAGTGTCAAAGCCAATCATCATCATTTGCCAAGGTAATAAAATCATGGAAGTTGTTAGAAAAGATGATGAATAGTGTTTTCAAGTGTTAACTTTGTTTTAATGATTTCTTTTAGTGATTCAAGCTAGTATAAGGTTGATTAAGGATATATCAAGGATTGTTAAGGGTTATCAAAGCTTCAAGAAGGTATAATCATGCTTGCTCTTTTATATTTATGGTGGATATTGTTTGGGTTAGTGATTAAGTAGTGTAAATGTTAAGATTATGATGATCCATGTGTTGATAAGTGATTAAAGTTGAATATGAAAGTGTTTGGGATTGTAACCATGGCTGGTAATGCAGACCACATGGTGTAGGTGAAGATTATTGTGTTTGATAATTGATTTGGAGGAGTTGGATTTATGGAAAGTACGAAATTATAGCCGTTATAATGCCCGATTTTCGTTAGGATGTAAGTTGCCCTGTTTTGGACCCCCTGCATCCGTACGGTACCCTACTGTCCAGGTTCCTAATTAACTATGAAATGATAGAGCTTAGTTCATAGATCGTTTTGATATAAGGTGCGTTAAAATCTGATGAACGGTTTAGGAGAAAAGTCAGTTTTAGTGAAAGCGGTTCAGAAACCGAGAAACCGTAAATGTATCAAACTTGAGGTTACAATTACCGTACTTTAACATTGTTAAAAGTCACGAAATTTTGGGATATGGTAGTAGTATGGTCAAAGAACTATTTCCAGTTGACCTTACATTAAAATTCGAAATTTAAAAATTATAAGAAATTTTGCAGTCGAGTGTGGTCGTTAAGGGAAATGGTGAAAACCCCTGAAACTTCGATTTAGGTTATCAATGGTTAAGTTCTTGAACCTTTGGGGTAACAGGAATACGTTAAACATATATTAAAGTTTCAAAAGGTAATGTTATACAATAGTGTAGTGAGTAAGAGATGTGGTTCTAACGACGGTCCTTTTGTGTTTATAGAAACTCCGGAAGAGGGACGAGCCATACCGTCAGGATATCGAAACCGAGGCAAGATCTCTTCTATCCCTATTTGTAAAACTACTTATCTTCACAAAGAAACTTGATTTCATGGAATATATATGTGATGCTATTATTACTATATTGTGAAGAAATTGTCTTCCTTGAGTATTGATATTGAAAAGAAGAGTATGCGAAGATGTATATGAATAAGACTATGAGTACGAAAATGTATATGAATATGAATAAGAGTATGAAATGGATATGTATAGAGATGATTATGCATGAATTGAACATGCCTTATGATTAAGAGAATAAGAGAGAATGGTATCAGTTGTTATCGAGGGTTATATGGTTATAATATTATATTAAAAATGTTCTTATTGAGTATCAGTGGTTTAATAAACATTATTTGATTATCATGCATTACTCTTAAAATAGATGGAATATTTTACGAATATAAAAGTATATTTGATTTCTGAATTTGAAAGAGAGGTCTGAATCATAATCAAAGCATTATGATATATATATATATTTTATTGAAGTAATGTGCGAGAATGGAAATGATATGAGAGAATGATATGTGGAAATGAAAGTGAGAAAATGGAAATGTGGAATGATATGTTAAAAAAGAGAATAATGATGTGATAAAGAGGGGGATTGCAACAGACTTGCGTAAGTGGCTGTGTCAGGGCTGTGTGCGA
Source organism: Saposhnikovia divaricata (assembly GCA_036435485.1). Classification (NCBI taxonomy): domain Eukaryota; kingdom Viridiplantae; phylum Streptophyta; class Magnoliopsida; order Apiales; family Apiaceae; genus Saposhnikovia; species Saposhnikovia divaricata. The sequence continues at coordinate 124,359,853 of CM071597.1, read as the reverse complement.
CACAGTCCAGCATTTATTATTTTTATTACGGCACGAAGAAGCCAAGGGAGGATGTTAGCAGGTGGCCTTCCTCCAGGGATGATCTTCATTCCTTCTACCGGTAGTAAAAAGAGAGCAGGTACGATTAGGCGACTGATCATCGTCCTAACGTATCAGGCGACAGCAGATATCCCCAATGTTTTTGAAAAGAAAGTGTAGACAATGGTTTTCAGATTTCTATACTGAAAACAGAATAATGACATGAGATGATGGTATTATGGTTGCAGATGAAGAAAAACTGATATTATATTAATTTAGATTTCTTTCTTATAATAGTGAGTGGATGATGTATTATTAAATAAGAGCTTTACTCTTCCTTAAGGATTTTAATTGTTTCCTGCTATTACATATGCATATACATATATGTATACTTGTTCACATTTTAAATTTTAGTCACAGTATGATCTTGCTGAGCTATTATAGCTCACTCTTGCTACTTATGTATATAGCAGCTAGGTCCCATGCCGATACTACGTACCACACCCCGCAAGAGGGTAAGGGAAAGGCGACCTTTTGAGCGAGTGCTGGCGACCATCCCCGAGGTAGTGGCAAGCGAAGGGGCTTAGTATACTTATGTAAATTAAGTGTGTAAGTTGTAATAAACTTTAGTTGTTGAAGTGCTTCCTGTAGAAGCTTTGTTCAACAATGTACTTAGTAAATTCTGGGCTTGTAATAACTGTTAACTTTAAAACTTTTAAATATTGTGGTTGTTGTTCTATGAGCATATGACTGGTGTGTGTGTGTGTATTAGTGTGGGGTCATCTACTTATTTATTTATAAAAAAAAAAAAGACTACAGAGATATTGATATTGATCGGAAATTGGACCGTGATGACCTGGATCTTTGACCCCGGATCTAGGGGCGTCACAGATGGTATCAGAGCTAAGAGTCATAATGCTCAAGAACAAAAGTAATAATAATAAATGTATCAGTTATAATATAAATTGTGAACTTCCATCAAGTTCAGGGGTGGTATATCGCAGGTAGTATTTACTTTAAGCATATATTATAATTTTATAGACTGTTACTAATAGAATTTTATGTTTTATTATAGGGAGCGGAGATGGGTGAGCCGAGTCAGGACCCCCAGTGGCTAGGGATGTCAGAGCAGGAGCTATTAGATCTTCAGCTGGCCGGGGTAGAGGTCCCCGAGTATGCAGTTGAGGACCTCAGGGAGAGACGCCGGGCGGCGGCTAGAGAGCGATTAGAGAGAGAGGAGGCAGAGGAGCAGAGACGGCGAGATGCTGTGGCCCTAGTGCCATATATGGGTAGGCCTTCTACAGGATCTGACGAGGCAGGTCCTTCCAGAGTGAGATCGGAGATCCCTGAGGAGGAGAGGCCACTGCGTAAGAGGCCTAGGTTGTCAGTTATACCTGAGGAGCCGATTGAGTGGAGGGATATTCAGATGGTTCCCACTCCTGTCCGACCCGTCCCAGTGCCGTCACCAGTTCCATCCCCTCTGCCTAGTCCTGACCCTACAGATGATCCTTTCGAGCAGTTTACCCCTCCAGGGCATTTTCGGTTTTTTGAGGAGGAGGAGGATCCTTCAGAGGATGCTGAGACAGAGTCGGTTCCTCCATCCCCACCCTTTGCACCTCCACCACCTCCACCTGTGGATGCACCTCCCCTAGCTGTACCCCCTCAGGAGGCACCCCTACCGGCGGGTGACCCACTTTCAGCTACCTTATTGACCGAGTACTTTGCCCTTCAGGGACAGTTGGAGGAATCCCGCAGGACTATAGACACTCTTCTACAGAGGTTAGAGAGAGGGAGAGGAGGGGTTATCCCGGATGGGATGTCTCTAGGGATGATCAGTATTGAGCTATGAGCATTAGGAGATATTAGGAGGATGTTGGGTGATAGGGGAGACCCGGCATGGAGGGCCCAGATAGTTGATACGGTTACTACCATGGTAGTCCAGATCCGGGATGTTGTCAGGGCAGGGCTGTGAGCCGGGATAGTAGTTTCGTCACTAATCAGACTAGTCATCTTGTGATGTCATTTTGGGGATTAGTTTAGTTGTTCACTGTTTTAATCCCAGTCTGATTAGAGGACAACTAGTAGTACTTTTGGTGATATCGGATTAGTATGTACGGCTATGTTTTGGGTTTCGAACCTTGTATTAGATGATGTATATTATTAGCAGTAAAAGATGTTGTACCCAAATTGTAAAATATTTATGTACATTAATGAAGTTTGTGCATTTCTATCTAAATTTTTGCTGCATTTTTTATATAATAAATGTTGAGACTCAGAAATATTGATGTATAAAAGGTGATTGACTTAATGAAAAGGCTATCGTGTTAAGGGCGATACACTTACCTACTAAAGTTATGGTATAACTAGATGTAAATCGCGTGATAAAGATATTGTGATGTGCAAATGAGCTAATTAATGATATAATTGTGTGTATAGAAATGATGTATATAGTAACCCAAATTCGGGTAATTAATAAGGACTATTGTTATGTACAGAACTATGCCGCCTAGACGTGACAGTAGAGCGAATGCAAGGGAAAATGAGAGAGACGAAAGAAGTCGAAATATCGAAGGTACTAGACTGAACGAAAATGCTCATAATGAAGAAAATCATGAAGAAGGAGAAGAGGAATCAACTGGCCAACAAAGGAATCCGGGAGGTGATCCCTTTGCCCAATTCATGGACTTATTAAGGCAGAATTTAGCAAATCCACAGAATCCTCAACCACCACCTGTTCTCCCCAATCAGGCAGCTAATTCCTTTCGTGCCTTTAAGTCATTAAAGCCCCCAGAATTCGAGGGAACCACTAACCCAGTAGTAGCTAGGGCATGGCTAAAAGAAATGGAGAAAGCTTTCGAAATACTGAGGATAGAGGAAGATCAGAAAACAGTTTTTGCAGCCTATCTCTTAAAGGGAGAGGCAAATTACTGGTGGGAAGCTAGGAAGAACCAAGAGGAAGCGGGAGTGATAACCTGGGAGCATTTCACTAGGGTGTTCCTAGAAAAGTATTCTCCTAGGTATTTAGAAAACCAAATGGAATTAAAGTTTCTGGAGTTAAAACAGGATAACCTAACAGTAGCAGAGTATGAAAATAGATTTACAGAACTGTCGAGGTTTGTTCCCGAGTTTGTGCGTACTGAAGAACAACGAGCAAAAAGGTTTCAACAAGGGTTGAAACCCTGGTTACGAACGAGAGTGGCCCCATTTGAGTTGATTGATTATGCTGCAGTGGTTCAAAAGGCATCAATTATAGAGGCCGAGAGTGAGCAGGCTCAAATAGGTCGAAAGAATAAGAAAAGAAGATTTGAGGGCCCAAAAGGAGGTTCAAGTGAGGGAAGCTACTTTAACAAAGGAGGTAAAGGACAAAAATCTCAATTTGTGGGAAAGTCGGGGGGTAACAAGACTACTAGTGAGACGGTGAGTCAGGGTGGAAAATCTTCAGGAACATTTCAGTCCAATCAATCACGACCACCATTACCAGATTGTGAGACGTGTGGTAAGAAGCATATAGGAGTCTGTAGAGTGCTGGGAGTAACTTGTTTTAAGTGTGGACAAAAAGGACACTACTTTAACCAGTGCCCATCAACTGATGCAAACCCTAAAAGAGATGTTAAGTGTTACCAGTGTGGGAAACTAGGACACATTGCTAGAGATTGCCGTTCAGGTGGGTCATACGCGTCAGGACAGAGTGGGGCTGCTTCAAATAGGCCTACTGCTAGAGTGTACAACATGACTTTAGGGGAAGCGTTGACGAAACCAGATGCGGATACAGGTACTTGCTTTCCGATTTAAATTTGTGTGTAAGTCTTTGGCTAAGGATCGACTTAATCAATTAATGGAATAAATAAGTTAATAATATAGATAAGGAAAATCAGTATCTGCTAAGGGCTAGGAAACGTTATGAAAAGAAAAGTAGGAGTGTTTTGGGAAAACACAAGCTCGTTGAGACGAACAGGAAATATATATTATAGGTAGTATTTTCTTACAATTGTTTTAAAGAATATTATTAGAGCTTATTTTCTGGAAAATTTTACAGAGAAGAGCTATAGGAATATTGAGGAATTCATATATATGTCATGATAGAGATCAGAAGATGGTCAAACCATAAGTGAGATACACTACCATTCAGAAAAGGTCAATGTAGTGGCGGATATCTTCGTCAAAAGAGGAAGGAGAGACGAGATAACATGGAATGACTTGAAACAGGAGGAGATTTGTGAGGAAAAGACAATAAAAGGACTGCTATTGATAAACTAAATGGCATGTTGATGAATGACAAGGAAGTTATGTTAGTGTATTTCTGTGCAAACAAGATAGAGATATTACAACAGGAAAAGGATAAAGGAAATAGTGTGGAAGTTAGAAGGTGTGGATGAAAAAGATACTTATAAACATTTTCAACATGATTCCGGGACGGAATCCTTTTAAGGGGGGAAGACTGTAATAACCCTAACTTTAGAAAGGCTACAGTGCCCAAATGAATAGTGATTTTGAGGAATCCATGGAAATGGTGTGTAGGTACTCTATATTAGGGATGGAAATGAGTAAACAGAAACCATATTAATGTTGTACCTTAAAAATAAGTGACTCGAAATGACGATGGATTTTAGAAATTCCTGAATTTTGATTTTGAGGATTTTGAGCTCGAACGAACTTCTATATCTTGGATATTAAGGAGTATAGAAATATTAAAGGAATTATATATTGAGGGATTAGTAAATTTAGATTAAACCAAGGGATTATTAAGTTAAGAGAATAATAAAGGAAATTGGATTCGTAAATGATTTCGAAAACCACTGAGATAATGAGGTATACTCGAAACGAACCACAATTAGACGAATATGGAAACCAAGCAACCAAGATTAGTAATTTAACAAGGATGCATACCACATTATAATTATCCAAGGTTAGTAGCATAATACTTAGAAAATAAGTAAATGAGAATATGAACTCATCTTAATGACATCACTAATGACATCATTTTCCACTAACTAGTTTTAAGGGCAAATTAGTCTTTAAACCATGGGATTTTTCTACAAAACTCTAGAATTAGGATAAGATGAGATGAGGATTATCAAAGAAACACAAAAAAATCTCTCTCCCCTTGCTATTACTCCATTCGGCCACTTAGAAGAAAAAGGAAGAAAGAAAAAAAAATAAAAACACAAACCCTTGCTAGCATCAACATTAAATCAAGGGATAAATCATGGGTGTTCTTGGAGGATAGGAAGGATCATATACAAAGTGTCAAAGCCAATCATCATCATTTGCCAAGGTAATAAAATCATGGAAGTTGTTAGAAAAGATGATGAATAGTGTTTTCAAGTGTTAACTTTGTTTTAATGATTTCTTTTAGTGATTCAAGCTAGTATAAGGTTGATTAAGGATATATCAAGGATTGTTAAGGGTTATCAAAGCTTCAAGAAGGTATAATCATGCTTGCTCTTTTATATTTATGGTGGATATTGTTTGGGTTAGTGATTAAGTAGTGTAAATGTTAAGATTATGATGATCCATGTGTTGATAAGTGATTAAAGTTGAATATGAAAGTGTTTGGGATTGTAACCATGGCTGGTAATGCAGACCACATGGTGTAGGTGAAGATTATTGTGTTTGATAATTGATTTGGAGGAGTTGGATTTATGGAAAGTACGAAATTATAGCCGTTATAATGCCCGATTTTCGTTAGGATGTAAGTTGCCCTGTTTTGGACCCCCTGCATCCGTACGGTACCCTACTGTCCAGGTTCCTAATTAACTATGAAATGATAGAGCTTAGTTCATAGATCGTTTTGATATAAGGTGCGTTAAAATCTGATGAACGGTTTAGGAGAAAAGTCAGTTTTAGTGAAAGCGGTTCAGAAACCGAGAAACCGTAAATGTATCAAACTTGAGGTTACAATTACCGTACTTTAACATTGTTAAAAGTCACGAAATTTTGGGATATGGTAGTAGTATGGTCAAAGAACTATTTCCAGTTGACCTTACATTAAAATTCGAAATTTAAAAATTATAAGAAATTCTGCAGTCGAGTGTGGTCGTTAAGGGAAATGGTGAAAACCCCTGAAACTTCGATTTAGGTTATCAATGGTTAAGTTCTTGAACCTTTGGGGTAACAGGAATACGTTAAACATATATTAAAGTTTCAAAAGGTAATGTTATACAATAGTGTAGTGAGTAAGAGATGTGGTTCTAACGACGGTCCTTTTGTGTTTATAGAAACTCCGGAAGAGGGACGAGCCATACCGTCAGGATATCGAAACCGAGGCAAGATCTCTTCTATCCCTATTTGTAAAACTACTTATCTTCACAAAGAAACTTGATTTCATGGAATATATATGTGATGCTATTATTACTATATTGTGAAGAAATTGTCTTCCTTGAGTATTGATATTGAAAAGAAGAGTATGCGAAGATGTATATGAATAAGACTATGAGTACGAAAATGTATATGAATATGAATAAGAGTATGAAATGGATATGTATAGAGATGATTATGCATGAATTGAACATGCCTTATGATTAAGAGAATAAGAGAGAATGGTATCAGTTGTTATCGAGGGTTATATGGTTATAATATTATATTAAAAATGTTCTTATTGAGTATCAGTGGTTTAATAAACATTATTTGATTATCATGCATTACTCTTAAAATAGATGGAATATTTTACGAATATAAAAGTATATTTGATTTCTGAATTTGAAAGAGAGGTCTGAATCATAATCAAAGCATTATGATATATATATATATTTTATTGAAGTAATGTGCGAGAATGGAAATGATATGAGAGAATGATATGTGGAAATGAAAGTGAGAAAATGGAAATGTGGAATGATATGTTAAAAAAGAGAATAATGATGTGATAAAGAGGGGGATTGCAACAGACTTGCGTAAGTGGCTGTGTCAGGGCTGTGTGCGACACAGTCCAGCATTTATTATTTTTATTACGGCACGAAGAAGCCAAGGGAGGATGTTAGCAGGTGGCCTTCCTCCAGGGATGATCTTCATTCCTTCTACCGGTAGTAAAAAGAGAGCAGGTACGATTAGGCGACTGATCATCGTCCTAACGTATCAGGCGACAGCAGATATCCCCAATGTTTTTGAAAAGAAAGTGTAGACAATGGTTTTCAGATTTCTATACTGAAAACAGAATAATGACATGAGATGATGGTATTATGGTTGCAGATGAAGAAAAACTGATATTATATTAATTTAGATTTCTTTCTTATAATAGTGAGTGGATGATGTATTATTAAATAAGAGCTTTACTCTTCCTTAAGGATTTTAATTGTTTCCTGCTATTACATATGCATATACATATATGTATACTTGTTCACATTTTAAATTTTAGTCACAGTATGATCTTGCTGAGCTATTATAGCTCACTCTTGCTACTTATGTATATAGCAGCTAGGTCCCATGCCGATACTACGTACCACACCCCGCAAGAGGGTAAGGGAAAGGCGACCTTTTGAGCGAGTGCTGGCGACCATCCCCGAGGTAGTGGCAAGCGAAGGGGCTTAGTATACTTATGTAAATTAAGTGTGTAAGTTGTAATAAACTTTAGTTGTTGAAGTGCTTCCTGTAGAAGCTTTGTTCAACAATGTACTTAGTAAATTCTGGGCTTGTAATAACTGTTAACTTTAAAACTTTTAAATATTGTGGTTGTTGTTCTATGAGCATATGACTGGTGTGTGTGTGTGTATTAGTGTGGGGTCATCTACTTATTTATTTATAAAAAAAAAAAAGACTACAGAGATATTGATATTGATCGGAAATTGGACCGTGATGACCTGGATCTTTGACCCCGGATCTAGGGGCGTCACAGATGGTATCAGAGCTAAGAGTCATAATGCTCAAGAACAAAAGTAATAATAATAAATGTATCAGTTATAATATAAATTGTGAACTTCCATCAAGTTCAGGGGTGGTATATCGCAGGTAGTATTTACTTTAAGCATATATTATAATTTTATAGACTGTTACTAATAGAATTTTATGTTTTATTATAGGGAGCGGAGATGGGTGAGCCGAGTCAGGACCCCCAGTGGCTAGGGATGTCAGAGCAGGAGCTATTAGATCTTCAGCTGGCCGGGGTAGAGGTCCCCGAGTATGCAGTTGAGGACCTCAGGGAGAGACGCCGGGCGGCGGCTAGAGAGCGATTAGAGAGAGAGGAGGCAGAGGAGCAGAGACGGCGAGATGCTGTGGCCCTAGTGCCATATATGGGTAGGCCTTCTACAGGATCTGACGAGGCAGGTCCTTCCAGAGTGAGATCGGAGATCCCTGAGGAGGAGAGGCCACTGCGTAAGAGGCCTAGGTTGTCAGTTATACCTGAGGAGCCGATTGAGTGGAGGGATATTCAGATGGTTCCCACTCCTGTCCGACCCGTCCCAGTGCCGTCACCAGTTCCATCCCCTCTGCCTAGTCCTGACCCTACAGATGATCCTTTCGAGCAGTTTACCCCTCCAGGGCATTTTCGGTTTTTTGAGGAGGAGGAGGATCCTTCAGAGGATGCTGAGACAGAGTCGGTTCCTCCATCCCCACCCTTTGCACCTCCACCACCTCCACCTGTGGATGCACCTCCCCTAGCTGTACCCCCTCAGGAGGCACCCCTACCGGCGGGTGACCCACTTTCAGCTACCTTATTGACCGAGTACTTTGCCCTTCAGGGACAGTTGGAGGAATCCCGCAGGACTATAGACACTCTTCTACAGAGGTTAGAGAGAGGGAGAGGAGGGGTTATCCCGGATGGGATGTCTCTAGGGATGATCAGTATTGAGCTATGAGCATTAGGAGATATTAGGAGGATGTTGGGTGATAGGGGAGACCCGGCATGGAGGGCCCAGATAGTTGATACGGTTACTACCATGGTAGTCCAGATCCGGGATGTTGTCAGGGCAGGGCTGTGAGCCGGGATAGTAGTTTCGTCACTAATCAGACTAGTCATCTTGTGATGTCATTTTGGGGATTAGTTTAGTTGTTCACTGTTTTAATCCCAGTCTGATTAGAGGACAACTAGTAGTACTTTTGGTGATATCGGATTAGTATGTACGGCTATGTTTTGGGTTTCGAACCTTGTATTAGATGATGTATATTATTAGCAGTAAAAGATGTTGTACCCAAATTGTAAAATATTTATGTACATTAATGAAGTTTGTGCATTTCTATCTAAATTTTTGCTGCATTTTTTATATAATAAATGTTGAGACTCAGAAATATTGATGTATAAAAGGTGATTGACTTAATGAAAAGGCTATCGTGTTAAGGGCGATACACTTACCTACTAAAGTTATGGTATAACTAGATGTAAATCGCGTGATAAAGATATTGTGATGTGCAAATGAGCTAATTAATGATATAATTGTGTGTATAGAAATGATGTATATAGTAACCCAAATTCGGGTAATTAATAAGGACTATTGTTATGTACAGAACTATGCCGCCTAGACGTGACAGTAGAGCGAATGCAAGGGAAAATGAGAGAGACGAAAGAAGTCGAAATATCGAAGGTACTAGACTGAACGAAAATGCTCATAATGAAGAAAATCATGAAGAAGGAGAAGAGGAATCAACTGGCCAACAAAGGAATCCGGGAGGTGATCCCTTTGCCCAATTCATGGACTTATTAAGGCAGAATTTAGCAAATCCACAGAATCCTCAACCACCACCTGTTCTCCCCAATCAGGCAGCTAATTCCTTTCGTGCCTTTAAGTCATTAAAGCCCCCAGAATTCGAGGGAACCACTAACCCAGTAGTAGCTAGGGCATGGCTAAAAGAAATGGAGAAAGCTTTCGAAATACTGAGGATAGAGGAAGATCAGAAAACAGTTTTTGCAGCCTATCTCTTAAAGGGAGAGGCAAATTACTGGTGGGAAGCTAGGAAGAACCAAGAGGAAGCGGGAGTGATAACCTGGGAGCATTTCACTAGGGTGTTCCTAGAAAAGTATTCTCCTAGGTATTTAGAAAACCAAATGGAATTAAAGTTTCTGGAGTTAAAACAGGATAACCTAACAGTAGCAGAGTATGAAAATAGATTTACAGAACTGTCGAGGTTTGTTCCCGAGTTTGTGCGTACTGAAGAACAACGAGCAAAAAGGTTTCAACAAGGGTTGAAACCCTGGTTACGAACGAGAGTGGCCCCATTTGAGTTGATTGATTATGCTGCAGTGGTTCAAAAGGCATCAATTATAGAGGCCGAGAGTGAGCAGGCTCAAATAGGTCGAAAGAATAAGAAAAGAAGATTTGAGGGCCCAAAAGGAGGTTCAAGTGAGGGAAGCTACTTTAACAAAGGAGGTAAAGGACAAAAATCTCAATTTGTGGGAAAGTCGGGGGGTAACAAGACTACTAGTGAGACGGTGAGTCAGGGTGGAAAATCTTCAGGAACATTTCAGTCCAATCAATCACGACCACCATTACCAGATTGTGAGACGTGTGGTAAGAAGCATATAGGAGTCTGTAGAGTGCTGGGAGTAACTTGTTTTAAGTGTGGACAAAAAGGACACTACTTTAACCAGTGCCCATCAACTGATGCAAACCCTAAAAGAGATGTTAAGTGTTACCAGTGTGGGAAACTAGGACACATTGCTAGAGATTGCCGTTCAGGTAGGTCATACGCGTCAGGACAGAGTGGGGCTGCTTCAAATAGGCCTACTGCTAGAGTGTACAACATGACTTTAGGGGAAGCGTTGACGAAACCAGATGCGGATACAGGTACTTGCTTTCCGATTTAAATTTGTGTGTAAGTCTTTGGCTAAGGATCGACTTAATCAATTAATGGAATAAATAAGTTAATAATATAGATAAGGAAAATCAGTATCTGCTAAGGGCTAGGAAACGTTATGAAAAGAAAAGTAGGAGTGTTTTGGGAAAACACAAGCTCGTTGAGACGAACAGGAAATATATATTATAGGTAGTATTTTCTTACAATTGTTTTAAAGAATATTATTAGAGCTTATTTTCTGGAAAATTTTACAGAGAAGAGCTATAGGAATATTGAGGAATTCATATATATGTCATGATAGAGATCAGAAGATGGTCAAACCATAAGTGAGATACACTACCATTCAGAAAAGGTCAATGTAGTGGCGGATATCTTCGTCAAAAGAGGAAGGAGAGACGAGATAACATGGAATGACTTGAAACAGGAGGAGATTTGTGAGGAAAAGACAATAAAAGGACTGCTATTGATAAACTAAATGGCATGTTGATGAATGACAAGGAAGTTATGTTAGTGTATTTCTGTGCAAACAAGATAGAGATATTACAACAGGAAAAGGATAAAGGAAATAGTGTGGAAGTTAGAAGGTGTGGATGAAAAAGATACTTATAAACATTTTCAACATGATTCCGGGACGGAATCCTTTTAAGGGGGGAAGACTGTAATAACCCTAACTTTAGAAAGGCTACAGTGCCCAAATGAATAGTGATTTTGAGGAATCCATGGAAATGGTGTGTAGGTACTCTATATTAGGGATGGAAATGAGTAAACAGAAACCATATTAATGTTGTACCTTAAAAATAAGTGACTCGAAATGACGATGGATTTTAGAAATTCCTGAATTTTGATTTTGAGGATTTTGAGCTCGAACGAACTTCTATATCTTGGATATTAAGGAGTATAGAAATATTAAAGGAATTATATATTGAGGGATTAGTAAATTTAGATTAAACCAAGGGATTATTAAGTTAAGAGAATAATAAAGGAAATTGGATTCGTAAATGATTTCGAAAACCACTGAGATAATGAGGTATACTCGAAACGAACCACAATTAGATGAATATGGAAACCAAGCAACCAAGATTAGTAATTTAACAAGGATGCATACCACATTATAATTATCCAAGGTTAGTAGCATAATACTTAGAAAATAAGTAAATGAGAATATGAACTCATCTTAATGACATCACTAATGACATCATTTTCCACTAACTAGTTTTAAGGGCAAATTAGTCTTTAAACCATGGGATTTTTCTACAAAACTCTAGAATTAGGATAAGATGAGATGAGGATTATCAAAGAAACACAAAAAAATCTCTCTCCCCTTGCTATTACTCCATTCGGCCACTTAGAAGAAAAAGGAAGAAAGAAAAAAAAATAAAAACACAAACCCTTGCTAGCATCAACATTAAATCAAGGGATAAATCATGGGTGTTCTTGGAGGATAGGAAGGATCATATACAAAGTTTCAAAGCCAATCATCATCATTTGCCAAGGTAATAAAATCATGGAAGTTGTTAGAAAAGATGATGAATAGTGTTTTCAAGTGTTAACTTTGTTTTAATGATTTCTTTTAGTGATTCAAGCTAGTATAAGGTTGATTAAGGATATATCAAGGATTGTTAAGGGTTATCAAAGCTTCAAGAAGGTATAATCATGCTTGCTCTTTTATATTTATGGTGGATATTGTTTGGGTTAGTGATTAAGTAGTGTAAATGTTAAGATTATGATGATCCATGTGTTGATAAATGATTAAAGTTGAATATGAAAGTGTTTGGGATTGTAACCATGGCTGGTAATGCAGACCACATGGTGTAGGTGAAGATTATTGTGTTTGATAATTGATTTGGAGGAGTTGGATTTATGGAAAGTACGAAATTATAGCCGTTATAATGCCCGATTTTCGTTAGGATGTAAGTTGCCCTGTTTTGGACCCCCTGCATCCGTACGGTACCCTACTGTCCAGGTTCCTAATTAACTATAAAATGATAGAGCTTAGTTCATAGATCGTTTTGATATAAGGTGCATTAAAATCTGATGAACGGTTTAGGAGAAAAGTCAGTTTTAGTGAAAGCGGTTCAGAAACCGAGAAACCGTAAATGTATCAAACTTGAGGTTACAATTACCGTACTTTAACATTGTTAAAAGTCACGAAATTTTGGGATATGGTAGTAGTATGGTTAAAGAACTATTTACAGTTGACCTTACATTAAAATTCGAAATTTAAAAATTATAAGAAATTCTGCAGTCGAGTGTGGTCGTTAAGGGAAATGGTGAAAACCCCTGAAACTTCGATTTAGGTTATCAATGGTTAAGTTCTTGAACCTTTGGGGTAATAGGAATACGTTAAACATATATTAAAGTTTCAAAAGGTAATGTTATACAATAGTGTAGTGAGTAAGAGATGTGGTTCTAACGACGGTCCTTTTGTGTTTATAGAAACTCCGGAAGAGGGACGAGCCATACCGTCAGGATATCGAAACCGAGGCAAGATCTCTTCTATCCCTATTTGTAAAACTACTTATCTTCACAAAGAAACTTGATTTCATGGAATATATATGTGATGCTATTATTACTATATTGTGAAGAAATTGTCTTCCTTGAGTATTGATATTGAAAAGAAGAGTATGCGAAGATGTATATGAATAAGACTATGAGTACGAAAATGTATATGAATATGAATAAGAGTATGAGATGGATATGTATAGAGATGATTATGCATGAATTGAACATGCCTTATGATTAAGAGAATAAGAGAGAATGGTATCAGTTGTTATCGAGGGTTATATGGTTATAATATTATATTAAAAATGTTCTTATTGAGTATCAGTGGTTTAATAAACATTATTTGATTATCATGCATTACTCTTAAAATAGATGGAATATTTTACGAATATAAAAGTATATTTGATTTCTGAATTTGAAAGAGAGGTCTGAATCATAATCAAAGCATTATGATATATATATATATATATTTTATAGAAGTAATGTGCGAGAATGGAAATGATATGAGAGAATGATATGTGGAAATGAAAGTGAGAAAATGGAAATGTGGAATGATATGTTAAAAAAGAGAATAATGATGTGATAAAGAGGGGGATTGCAACAGACTTGCGTAAGTGGCTGTGTCAGGGCTGTGTGCGACACAGTCCAGCATTTATTATTTTTATTACGGCACGAAGATGCCAAGGGAGGATGTTAGCAGGTGGCCTTCCTCCAGGGATGATCTTCATTCCTTCTACCGGTAGTAAAAAGAGAGCAGGTACGATTAGGCGACTGATCATCGTCCTAACGTATCAGGCGACAGCAGATATCCCCAATGTTTTTGAAAAGAAAGTGTAGACAATGGTTTTCAGATTTCTATACTGAAAACAGAATAATGACATGAGATGATGGTATTATGGTTGCAGATGAAGAAAAACTGATATTATATTAATTTAGATTTCTTTCTTATAATAGTGAGTGGATGATGTATTATTAAATAAGAGCTTTACTCTTCCTTAAGGATTTTAATTGTTTCCTGCTATTACATATGCATATACATATATGTATACTTGTTCACATTTTAAATTTTAGTCACAGTATGATCTTGCTGAGCTATTATAGCTCACTCTTGCTACTTATGTATATAGCAGGTAGGTCCCATGCCGATACTACGTACCACACCCCGCAAGAGGGTAAGGGAAAGGCGACCTTTTGAGCGAGTGCTGGCGACCATCCCCGAGGTAGTGGCAAGCGAAGGGGCTTAGTATACTTATGTAAATTAAGTGTGTAAGTTGTAATAAACTTTAGTTGTTGAAGTGCTTCCTGTAGAAGCTTTGTTCAACAATGTACTTAGTAAATTCTGGGCTTGTAATAACTGTTAACTTTAAAACTTTTAAATATTGTGGTTGTTGTTCTATGAGCATATGACTGGTGTGTGTGTGTATTAGTGTGGGGTCATCTACTTATTTATTTATAAAAAAAAAGACTACAGAGATATTGATATTGATCGGAAATTGGACCGTGATGACCTGGATCTTTGACCCCGGATCTAGGGGCGTCACAATGGCATGCCTGATTAGATGGTTATTAATGGTTTCTACAATGGGTTGGGAGCACAGTCTAGGCCTTTGCTAGATGCAGCATCAGGTGGAGCTCTGTGGGCGAAGAACTATGAGGAAGCTTATGATCTTATTGAGATGATGGCTGCTAACGAATATCAGAATCCAACACAAAGGCTTTGTCAAGGTAAGGTAGCAGGTGTTCTTGAAGTTGACACAGCTTCAGCTATTGCAGCTCAGTTGAAGGCTCTCACGATGAAGGTGGATTCTCTTGCTAATTATGGAGTTCAGTAGGTTGCTAGTGTTTGTGAGCTATGTGCGGGCGCACATGAGACGAATCAGTGTGCTATCTCTTCTGAATCAGCACAGTTCGTAAGTAATTTTCAGAGACCTGCTGCACCAGTACCAGCCACCTATCATCCAAACAACAGGAATCATCCTAACTTCAGCTGGAGCAACAACCAAGGTGCTCAACAACCTCAGCCCTATCAGCAGTTTCAGGGTCAACAAGCAAGGCAATTCAATCAAGGTTATCAGCAGCAGTATGCTCCAAGGCAATCATATCAGCCTCCGGGATTTCAGCAGCAACAGCCCCAGGCTCATGCGGGGCAATCATCTAATGAAAAACTAGAAAGGGATGATTTGTGGATGATGGTGAAGAACCTGCAAGCTTCTCAAAAGGTCTTAGAAACTCAGATGGGACAGATTGCAAGTGCCTTACTTAGTAGGCAACAAGGAACTCTTCCTAGTGATACGGAAGCAAATCCAGGTAGGAGGGATGGCAAAGAACAGGTGAAGGCTGTGACTTTGAGATCGGGAAAAGTTACAGCAGGCCCTAAATCAGCAGCTGAAGAAGATGAAGATGTTCAGAATCAGCAGGTTGAAAAATCTGCAGTACCCGAAATTGCTCAATCTGATTTGGATGCTGATCAGCAAGGTGGTGAAGTAGAGAAGAGCAAGGAACCTGTTAAAAATTCTATGGAGCAATCTACAAAGAACACTCAGATCTATCCTCCTCCTCCTTATCCTAGAAGACTCCAGAAGCAGAATTTGGACAAGAAGTTTGCTAAGTTCTTAGAGGTGTTCAAGAAGTTGCAGATTAACATTCCCTTTGCCGAAGCTCTTGAACAGATGCCGAGCTATGCCAAGTTCATGAAGGGGATTCTTTCTCGTAAGTTGAAGCTCGAGGAATTAGAGACCGTTGCTCTAACGGAAGGGTGCAGTGCTGTGCTGCAACAGAAATTGCCTCCAAAACTAAAGGATCCTGGTAGCTTTACTATTCCAAGCACTATTGGTAATTTGTCTTTTGCGAAGTGCTTGTGTGACTTGGGAGCTAGCATCAATCGCATGCCCTTGTCAGTCTATATGCAACTTGGTCTACCGGAACCAAAGCCTACCAACATCTCTTTGCAGTTGGCTGATCGTTCAGTTACATATCCTAGAGGCATAGTGGAGGATGTGTTGATGAAAGTTGACAAACTCATATTTCCTGCTGATTTTGTTATCTTGGATTTCGAGGAAGATAAGAAGATTCCCATAATCTTGGGAAGACCATTATTGGCTACGGGAAAGACTTTGATTGATGTGCAGAAAGGGGAGCTCACCATGAGGGTGCAAGACCAGAATGTCACTTTCAATGTTTTTAATGCAATGAAACTTCCCTCAGATGAAGAAGAATGTTTGAAGGTGGATTGGGTTGATTCTGCAGTTACTATGGAAATGGAGAAGTTGATTAAGTCAGATTCTTTGGAAAAAGTTTTTGTTGGTGATTCTGATTTTGAAGATGAGGAATTAGCCGAGCAATTGCAGCAGCTAAATTCAGCTCCTTGGAAAAGAAGAATTGATTTGCCTTTTGAATCTCTTGGGTTAGCAGAACTTAAAAATTCGGAGGGGCGCCTGAAACCATCTATTGAGGAAGCTCCTACACTTGAACTCAAACCACTTCCGGAACACTTGAGGTATGTTTTTCTTGGTGATGCATCTACATTACCTGTCATTATTGCCTCTAACTTGTCAGCTAGTGCGGAAGAAAAGCTTTTGCAAATTTTGAGGGAGTTCAAGTCAGCAATTGGTTAGACTATAGCAGATATCAAGGGAATCAGCCCTTCTTATTGCATGCACAAAATTCTGTTAGAGGAGGGAGCTAAGCCTACTGTTGAGCATCAGCGGAGACTTAATCCGATCATGAAAGAGGTGGTGAAGAAGGAAATTCTAAAGTGGCTTGATGCGGGTATTATATATCCTATCTCAGACAGTTCTTAGGTGAGCCCGGTTCAATGTGTGCCAAAGAAAGGAGGCATGACAGTCGTTGCTAATGAAAAGAATGAGCTCATCCCTACTCGAACAGTCACGGGGTGGAGAGTTTGCATGGACTATAGGAAGCTCAACAAAGCCACATGAAAAGATCACTTTCCTCTGCCATTCATTGATCAGATGCTAGACAGGTTGGCGGGACATGAGTACTATTGCCTCCTTGATGGTTATTCAGGCTACAATCAGATTTGCATTGCTCCGGAAGATCAAGAGAAGACCACATTCACATGTCCTTTTGGTACCTTTGCTTTCCGACGAGTTTCTTTCGGACTTTGTGGTGCTCCCGCCACTTTTCAAAGGTGCATGATGGTTATTTTCTCAGACATGATTGGCTCGAATGTGGAGGTTTTTATGGATGACTTCTCAGTTTTTGGTACTTCATATGACAAGTGCTTGCATAATCTTGGCTTGGTTTTGAAACGTTGTGTGGAGACTAACTTGGTGCTTAATTGGGAGAAGTGTCACTTCATGGTGCGAGAGGGAATTATTCTTGGGCACAAGGTATCTGGTAGAGGACTTGAGGTGGATAGGGCTAAGGTGGAAACAATCGAAAATCTTCCGCCACCTATCTCTGTTAAAGGAATTCGCAGTTTTCTTGGTCATGCGGGTTTCTATCGGCGATTCATCAAAGACTTCTCAAAAATTTCTAAACCCTTGTGCAATCTCTTGGAGAAGGATGTTCCTTTCAAGTTTGATGATGAGTGTCTTGCAGCTTTTGAGCTCTTGAAGAAGAAGTTGATTACTACACCAGTCATTACCGCACCTAATTGGGAGGAACCGTTTGAACTTATGTGTGATGCTAGTGATTATGTTGTTGGAGCTGTGCTTGGTCAAAGGAAGGATAGAATTTTTCATGTGGTTTACTATGCTAGTAAAACCCTCAATGATGCACAGCTAAACTACACTACTACGGAGAAGGAGTTGCTAGCAGTTGTCTATGGTTTCGAGAAATTCAGGTCTTATTTGCTTGGTACGAAGGTAATTGTGTATACGGATCATGCTGCAATTCGATATCTCATGTCAAAGAAGGATTCAAAGCCTAGATTGATTCGTTGGGTGCTTCTTTTGCAAGAATTTGATGTGGAGATCAAGGATAGGAAAGGCACGGAAAATCAAGTAGCGGATCATCTCTCACGCTTAGAGGACCACGGTAAGGATTCGCATAACAAATCTCTTATTAATGAATCTTTTCCAGATGAGCAGCTTTTTGGAGTGCAAGGTGAAGAACCATGGTTTGCAGATTATGTGAACTATTTAGTTAGCAATGTTATTCCTCCGGAATTTTCTTATGCTCAAAAGAAGAAGTTTCTGCATGATGTGAAGTGGTACCGTTGGGACGAGTCATTCTTGTTCAAGCTTGGTGTGGATCAGATTTTGAGGAGGTGCATTCCGTATAGTGAAACGGAAGGTATTTTGCATGATTGTCATTCTACCACATATGGAGGCCATTACGGTGGTGATAAAATAGCTCAGAAAGTACTTCAAGCGGGATTCTATTGGCCAACTCTGTTTAAAGATTCTCATAGGTTCGTGATGAGTTGTGATCGATGTCAAAGGGTTGGTAATATTTCTAGGAGGAACGAGATGCCTCTTAGTACGATTCTTGAAGTAGATATTTTTGATGTGTGGGGAATTGATTTCATGGGTCCGTTTGTTTCGTCTTGCAACAATCAGTACATTCTCTTAGCAGTGGATTACGTGTCTAAATGGGTCGAGGTGAAGGCTTTACCGACCAATGATGCTAAGGTGGTGCTGAATTTTCTTCACAAGCAGATTTTCATGCATTTTGGAACTCCAAGAGCTATAATCAATGATGAGGGGACACACTTCTGTAATCATCAATTTACTGCTATGATGGCAAGGTATAATGTGACTCATCGTGTTTCCACAGCTTATCATCCTCAAACTAATGGTCTAGCGGAGGTTTCGAATCGCGAGATCAAGAGAATTCTCGAGAAAGTGGTAAATCCATCAAGGAAGGATTGGTCTTTGAAGTTAGACGAAGCGGTTTAGGCGTATAGAACTGCTTACAAGACACCCCTAGGTATGTCTCCTTATCAGTTGGTTTTTGGTAAGGCTTGTCATCTGCCGGCAGAGTTAGAGCACAAGGCCTATTGGGCGTTGAAGAAGTTAAATTTGGATATCACGGCTGCGGGTGAGAAGCGTCTACTTCAGTTGAATGAGCTCGAAGAATTTCGTGAGCAGGCTTACGAGAATGCTAAGATGTACAAGGAGAAAGTGAAGAGGTGGCATGATAGGAAGTTGGTGCATAAGTCGTTTGTGCCGGGCCAACAGGTTTTGCTTTATAATTCTCGCCTTAAACTTTTTCCGGGTAAGCTCAAGTCAAAGTGGTCAGGTCCGTTTTCAGTCAAAACCGTGTTTCCACATGGAGCAGTGGAGATATTTAGGGGTTCTATTGATGATGCTTTCAGGGTAAATGGACAGAGACTTAAGCCGTATTATGGAGGAATGGTGAACCGCGAGAAGGTTGCCGCAGTGTTATCTTGTTCGTGATTTTTTTCAGAAGAATGTCAAGCTAATGACATTAAATGAGCGCTTCTTGGGAGGCAACCCAAGTGATGTAGTATTTGTTGTATAGTAAAAAAAAAAATGAGTGTTGAAAAAAAAAAAACAAAACGTTTCAACAGTAGCCAACCGCGCGTCTAGCGCCAAACGCGCCCTAGCGCCAGCAAAACGCAGCACCAGGTCGCGCATCTAGCGCCAACCGCACCCCTGCGCATGTGTAACGCAGGTCCTAGCCGCGCCACAGGCGCCGACAGCGCTTCCAACGCCAGTTTACACTGCATGGAAAATTCAGATTTGTCTAGATGAGGTTAATACTCCTTTTGCTCATATCTCTTGCCTCATCTTTTTATACCACTCCAAAATTTAAACAATCTCAAACCCCATTCCTAATCAACTTGATTTTCAATCCTAAACAAAACCCAAATCCTTTATTATTTCTACTCTCATCTCCAATATTTACATCTCTTATATATACTTACACCTATACATACATAAACCCATCTATATAAACCCAAAATTCTCAACTTTCATTCATTCAAAGTGCAAGGGAGATTCAAATTCGAATTTTTGGGGATAAATATAGCAAGTTAACCTATTTGATTCAATTGGGTAATATTCTATCTCATCTTTTATTTGAATTTGTGAATTTTGCAAGCTAGGGTTCTTGGAAGTGTGTAAATTGGGGGTTCTTTTGTTGGTGAATTGTTTGGAGATTGTGGTTCTTGGCTTGATAATTGTTGTAATGGCTCCTAAGAGACAACGATTTGTAGGTAGTGGTAGTAGTACTCGTCCATCTTCGGATGAGAATGCTATTGTGGGAGATGGATTGGAAAAGTTTGTGAATGAGGATGCCAAAGCGGAGTATGATAGGTTAGTTTCAAAGGGGGTTATTCAGGAAAGGAGGCTTGTGCCATGTACTTATGAGCAAATGAAGGCTATGATTAGTGAACGGGGATGGACTTTATTTTGTGAGTTTGCTAATGATGCTCCATTGGATGTGGTTAGGGAGTTTTATGCTAATGCTTCGATAGCAAGGAATAACTCCACGGTTGTTAGGGGTCAGACGGTGGATTATTCGCCTCGTGCGATTCGTGCTTTGATTAGGCAACCGCCTAAACCTAGAGGTGCTACGGATTGGGGAAAAAAGACTAGGGATGATGTTGATCTTGATGCTATCATTATTGAGCTATGTGTTCCGGGTATGGAGTGGAAGTGTAGGTCGGGTACCACCGAGAAAAGGATTTTTCCGGCTGCATCATTGTCTAGTTTTGCGCGGGCGTGGTTCTTTTTCATAAGTTCTAATATCATTCCGTCAAGCCATGTTTCCTATGTTACTGTGGATAGAGCTATTCTGTTATGGGGTATTCTCAAAGGTGAGTATGTTGACCTTGGTTACCTTATTAATCGAAATATTCTTCGGTATTTGGGGAGTAAGTCGATGGCTAGTATTCCTTATGCTTCTATCATAGCGTACTTGTGTGATGCTTCGAAAGTAAAATGGTATGACGGTGAGCCGGTGCATAAACCTATGTCTTTTATTACCGATGCTACTATTGACCGGTTGACGGAGTGGTCGGGCGGCATTCCTCATCCTCGGGGTCTAGGATTTGTTGTTGATGGTGCTAGTGGTCAGGGAGCGGGCGCTCCACCACATGTTTCTAGGGCACCGGGAGTTGTTATGGCAGGTCCTCCGCGGCGTACAGTGGATATGTCGGTTTTTGATACCTATTTTCGTCGACTGACTAGGCGGATGGATGCTATGCATGTTAGCAGTCGCCAGTATTCCGAGGACATGGCCGTAGCTTTGGATGCAGCTTTTCAGTCACCAGGTACTGCTGTTCAGTGGCCTCTATTTGGAGCTTGGACTCCGTATCCTCCACCTGATTCATCCGACGAGGGTGAGGAGAGTGACGAGGATGACGATGGCGACGAGTAGGTATGTTTTCTGCTATCCCTCGTATTTACTTCCATTCAATGCGGACATTGAATATTTTAAGTTTGGGGGTGGTTTGAGGGATTAGTAGTTGTTGTTGTATTATATGTTCATGTAGAATTTCATGCTTTGCATATTATTAGTAGTAAATCATGCATATATGTTCGTATTAATTATGTTTGTTTCATGTAGGGCATTCTATTTTTTTTGTTTCGTATACCATGTGAGTTCATATTAGTTGCATTTCATGGCATGCATATTTCATGATCCCTTAAGACGAGCTAATTCTGATTGGTAGGTAGGTGTCTAATTGAGTGTGGTAATGATGAATAGAGGGTTGACTTATAGTTTCTATGAAATTGACTTATGTGTGTCAGAAACAAAACTAATTACACAGTCTCATTGGGTGCTTTTGGGCTAGGTTGAGGTTATGCTTGTTTGGATGTTTTGAGATTTAATCACTTGATTATATTTAGAATTTTCGTTATTCCCTTGATAGCCTAGAACACTTAAGTCTAAGTTTGGGGGAAAACAGGGATTTCATGCTAATTTATAAATAATTGTCAATAATGGATAGGCGTCAAATGGCTAGTAGCCGGCTCATATTTATATGAGTAGTCTAAGGTTGGAATTGAGAATTCTCATTCCAGATTTCATAAAAAAAAAAAAGCAAGAAAAAAAAAAAGAAAAAAAAAAGTCAAACGTTTCAAGTGTTTTTATGCAAAATTAGCTAGGGTGAGCTCTTTAATACTCGAGCTATTAAGTTCGCGGGGACTTTGTGCCTAGTGACCTAAGGTCTTTATAGTCTGGGATCCACTAACCCAACGCTCGTTACATGGGTATTATTGTATAAGCCTTTCGGGGTCTCATCCATTGCACGGTTAAATAAGCATGCTTGTATATATGTGTCGTAGTAGTTAGTAATAAAGCATGAATTTCTGTCTACCTTGGATAAGGATGGAGGTGTTCTTACGTTATGAAGTGTCTACAGTCTATTCTATTTATAAACCTGTGATTGTCTTGACGATGAGCATGTATGATTTTTTGACCTAGTTTTGGAAGTATTTCTGATGAGCATTGCACACACGCACGTTTCTGTTCATGTATTATTAGTATACGGGAACTTGGTAGAGCTCTATTTAGATTTAGTTGAATTCTTTAAGATATTTGCTTGCTAGTTGGTTTTGTTTAGTTTGAAGGGGATCGTTGCATTTTCATTTTAGTTGCATTCATGCATTGCATTGCATTAGGTTAAATGGATTTTGTGGGTACATTCGCTATAGGCCCTCATGAGACCTTACTCGTCCACTGGGGCTGCCTAGGGGTTTAAAGGGCTTGTTGCATATGCCAAATGCAACCGTGATCACCTACGGAAGTGGAACTAGTTAGTTAGTTAGTTGTAATTGTTTATGCTTGAGGACAAGCATCGGTTTAAGTTTGGGGGTGTGATAAGTGGATTTTATATCCACTTGGATCGCTTAAATTCGGCTTAAATTGATTGACTTGGCCTCGAGTTTATTGTAGTTTTGCTGTGTTTTGCTTAGTTGTGCAGACTTACAAGAATGTCGATTATGGGTGTTGCTTCTATCGTGTTTGGAGAATTATTTGATTAAAATTCGGATTTTCCGGGGAGGTTGCGCAGTCTACACTGTTTTGGCCATATCTGGAGTTCTAGAAGTCCGTTTTCAGCGATCTTACAGCTCACGCGAAGCTTGAGAGATTTTCTACAACTTGGGATGGATAGCAGGTGCAGGGGACGTGCTGAATAAAATCGCGCACGTGTTCTATGATAAGCCATGCAGAAAAATTCCAGTTTTGCCCTTTTTCTAATTCTAATTGTATTTTGGGCAGCTTTTGGTACCTTAATCGAATTCTAATTGTAATAGAAGGTAATTGCTTATTGGGAAAGACTTCTAGAGTCTATTTAAACACATCCTACCATGTAATTTGTATCAGATTTTTATTATTGTAACGTAGAACTGCAAGAGAGAAGAGTGGAGAAGGATTCAAGCTCGGTGACAAGCAAAGATCTAGATCTACTTCATCTTTTGTATACTTTGGATTATATATTTGTTCTATCAACTCTAGTTTTTATTAATATTATTGCTTCTTTCGTCCATATCTTGTTTAATATCATGTTTTCATCTAATCCCATGGTGACGAACGGTTCAACTATGAACTAATCGTTGTCATGTGATCCTAATGGATTTTTCTATGTAGCTTAGTAGTTTATATGCTTTAAAGATTTATGTGTGGTGAATTTTTGATATCCTTGTATGGTTGTGCTTCATGAATTTAGATGCGTAGCTAACATCTAATATGTTAACCTCTTGCTAAACGAGAGTGGATCTTGAGATTTAGAACTTGCCATGCTAGCATAGGATAGGTTGATGTTTTAACATCATGATTCGTGGCGTAAATAGAGATATTATGCTACCCTATGTGATCTATGTGGATAAGTTGTGCTTAAACCTCTATGTTTTCAAATTCTATAGAGATATAGGGTCTAAACATAATAGGTGTCTACTCATCTTCTATCTCTTTTGTGGATGCATGCGTAGTTGGGTATTAGTATACCGAGAGGTAGCTTTTACTTGTTTCGTGTTATCCGATCAGATATCAAAACCATCACATGTATTGATTAAAGGCTGCGATTCTAAGTGAAGTAGATAATGAAATTAGGATTCCATGTTTTATCTCATATAATTAATTCATATTAAATTCTCATTAGTTAATTATTCTTAGTTTAATAATTTGCATTCTAGTTAAGTTAGATAATTAAAACCTCATTCTTATTATTTGTCTTAGCAGTGGACTAAAACCAAACATTGTTGCATAGGCATATTTACTGATTTAAACTTAACCAGATCTCTGCGGAACGAACTGTAATTATACTACTTGTGACTACATGCGCTTGCGTAATTTTGTGCTAACAATAATAAAGACAACCACAACACAATATCACTTTAATCTAATATTTTATTAGATAAAGATTTTGCTACAATCTGTGAATACAAATGATAGTATTCTCAGCTTCGTTTTACTTAGAGAGATATTTCTCAAAAAAAAACTTATCTGCTAAGGAAGTGAGGCTGTATCCTTATAGACATGGATACACCTACTTACTACAAATAAGGTAGGTAAACAAAATACTTTCCAGTCTTTCTATCTCATTTGAGTAAGAGTCCAAATGGCTACAGATTTGACTTTGCAAAGCCTGTTCAGATCCACTTCTTTAGGTCCTTGTCCCCTGACTTATCTCTCCAAGCTTCTTTGTAGGCTTTCCAACGTGCTTTATAGTACATAGTCAAATAAAGTGTCTTGGCTTGTTGCAGGTTTCTGACTTGTACAATTCTTCAGTATTTTGTCTCCAAGAATGTATTCGAGAAGTGTCTAAGTGAGTGATTCGAGAACTAGAATTGACTTAATCGATAACTCTGAGTTCTCGAATAGTGTTATATTGACATATCGAATCACTTCTCGAATAGCTCTTCTCTCTGGGAGTCCTTGAGATATCGAATAGAGCATTTTGACATATCGAATCCCTGAGATGTCGAATAGCATCTTGAGTCTTTGAGATATCGAATGTAGCTTTGACTTGTTGACCCTTTTGAGAACTCGAATTTCATCTTTGACCTGTTGACTCCTTGAGTTCTCGAACAGAGTAATAGACATATCGAATCTCTGAGATATCGAATGAGATATCGAACAGTGTATTCAGAGATATCGAATAGTGTCTTCTGAGATATCGAACCCCTGACTTCTCGAATGCTAGACTTCTCGAATAGACAAATGTACTTCTCGAATTGGTACTTAGGCAAATTCTTCATTTCTTCAAATCCCAACTGTGATTATTTGGCAGTCTTTATCTCCTTGCTTGAGGCATGAACCTTGGAACTTCTTTCAAGCATTATTCTTGACTTAATAGGTACAGTTACACAGCTAGAATTTGATGCCTATTACAAGTACAAAACCAGTAGAAACTCTACAACTAGAGGTTCCCTCAGTTAAGAGGTCATGTAAGTAATGCATAGCATTACAACCAACTTAGGCTTGTTATTAGATGTATTCAGGCGTGCCTCTGTGACTAACAATCTCCCCCAAATTGTGAGTATGACCCTTAGTCACAATTTCATGTCTGATAACAAGCCTAACATACATAAAGATAAAACTTGACAGTACATGTATGAATTTTGATTAGCAATGTGGATAGAACTACAAGGTGAGTAATCTTACAGCCTATGATTAAGTACTAGTCATTGTCATTTGTTTCCCTTTCCATAGCTGTGGCTTGCAAATCATCATATGCTTTCTGTCTTCTTTCTTTCTCCTTCCTTGTATTCTCATCCATAGCTTTTATTATTTCTGCCATAGCATCCAATTCTTCAAGCAAAATTGAGTCTTTGAAATCTTCAAGTACTGGTTTCAGAATGTTTGCAGGATAGTGGTTGAGTAGGTTCATTCTGATGTGGACCTGATCCCCATTTCTCCTCCTATACTTCACCACATAGGGATTAAACTGAACTCTACACAATCCCTTTGCTCTTAGCTTTTCTGCTTCAATCTCCAGTCTCTCAATTTCTTTCTCCCTTGCTAGCCATTTCTCAAGACACTCTTTTCTGATTCTCTCCTCATGATCTCTCTTCATCTTCACAAAATCAATTAGCTCCAGCTTCCATACTCTTTCCACTTTATCTTCTGAGCTCAACAATGCAATGATTCTTTCTATGTCATGTAGCTTGCCCCAGTGTTGACATCCTTCTTGTTTGAATTTCTCCTCCCTTCCATCAGTATATTTGATCTCAAGGCAGTTATCAACAATGGCAACATGGTAGATTCTTTGAGCTTGTAAGAATTGCAGTTGGTTTTCATCAAAATCTTCATCTAGTGATTGGAGTTTTAAGCCTGGATAGATTGTCAGGGTCTTTGATTTGGATAGCTTTGATTTCCTTGCAGCTTGCTTGAATTTGATTCTTTTTACATGATTACTATGCAGCAGTATGTGACCTTTGTTTGTAGACCATTGTAGTATTCCATTAGCAGTTTGCTTTTTGAAATATACAAATGGTTTCTTGCATTGAATCTTCTTCTCTTCTTGAGGTGGCAAGACAGTTGCAGAAGCCATAGATGTAGATTTTGGTAGGTCACTACTAACAGTATTCACCCTAGACTTAGAGTCTTGTGTTGTGGTGAGGTTACTGTTAACAATGCCTAAGGCTTGCTGTCTTCCACTTTTCCTCTTAGGGGCTTTACCTTGGTCATCATCATTCTTCTTCTCCTTATCATCCTTCTTCTTCTTTTTATCTTCATCACCCTTATCACTCCTGTGATGTCTTCTCATTCCATCACTTTTGTCTCCATCCTTGTCTTGATCACCATCCTTGTTTGGGTTGAACTTAGCAGATTCAGGTATAATGCCAGTTGCAATGTATGACCTGAGATAAGATATAGCTTCCAATTCTTCTCATGTTCTTAAACCCTTCTTCTTGTTCAGTTTCTCAATGATGGAAATAATGAGAGGTTTGTTCTGAGGAGTTAGATGCTTAGGAATGACCAGCTGCTTGATATCATCAATTCTTGTTGCAGCCTGATAGATGATGGTTCTAGGATTTGTGAATACTTCAGGTAGCCTTGCTGGTTGACCATCCCTTAACTCATCAAAGAGACTCTTGCTGTTTTCATCCTTCTTTTCAATCAGTCCAAGGAACACATCCACTTCTGAGTGCTTTAGACCCTGTAGAGTGTTGATGGTTAAGTGCCATATCTTATTCTTTCCTATCATCATTATCTCTTTGAGCCATAGGCCATCAACTCTCCTTGGTACTACAGTGAGATAGTCAATCTGACTCTTCAAGCTCCTATGATATGATAAAGCATCACCAGCCTGTTCCCTTGAGACTTTCAGAAACTCTAAGAATGCATCATCATGATAGACATTTGAGTTTGCAATTTCTTGTAGCTTGGCCTCAGTGACCACCTTCACTTCTACTGGCTTGGCAATCTTAGATATGGAGAATGGAGGTTTGTTAGATGGCATACTCCCTGCAACCACTGTAATTGTGATAGATTGCTTTTGACCACTAGGAGTAGTGATGTGCACAGTTGGTAGAGTGACAACTGGCAGAGAAGTAGGAGGCTCATCAACTTTGGATTTTCCTTTGCCAGACACATGAGTTAAAGATTTTGAAGCTCTTTGATGGCCACCCTCATTGAACTTGATGCCTCTTTCTAGTGGTCTCTCCCCCTTTGGATTTGAGTTTCTTGATGTCCTCTTCTCCCCCTTAGGCTTGTTGTCAGGCACAGAGGCTGTAGAAGTGACCTTTGGAGTTGAAGATTCATCAGGCAGAGGGAGACCCATGTGCTTCATCATATCAGCTAACATGGACTGTTGATGCAGAAGAACATCAGCTGTGGTGGTGTCTTGAGTGTTCAACTGCTCAGTCAGAGTGGTGACAGTGTTTGTAAGATGAGCATTAGACTGGGTGAGAGAGGCTACTTCCCTTTCAAGAGCATTGACCTTGGTGAACAGTTCAGTAGATTTGAAACCAGACAAGGATTGTTCTTTCAGTCTTTGTACTTCAAACTTAGACATAGAATGCACTGGGACTTCAGTAGGCAGCTTGTCTCCATACTGATTTGCAAACATAGTTCTTAGCATGGCATTGGCTTCTATTGTCTGATCAGAAAGATTTTTGAAATTTGTGCCCCAGACCTTTGACAGTATCTGATAGAATGGCTAAACCATTGTCCATCTTTGTACAAGTAGCCTTGCAGGTTCGAATATCCTTGAGAACAGTTCCATTTGAGGGAATTTAGCATCAAAAGCCCTTTTTATCTCATTCACCTCTTGAGTAGTTGTTGTGCAAACTGCTTGAACTTCTGTTTTTAGGCCCTTGCCAAGGTAGTGTGCAGCCTAGAGAATGCCTTTGTAGGTGTCATTGATTGCCTCATACACATCATTAGGGGTAAAAGATTTGGCATTGGACCCTAGTGAAGTGATGTACTCCTCTCTGAGGTACTGGAGAGCTTCTGAGAGAGGGATGTCATTTTTTCCTTGTAGCCAAGCATCTACATTTCTATCTCTCTCAGTTTCATCTATGATCTTTGCCTTCTACATTTCTACATCATCTCTGTGGCATAAGAGGATAGCATCATAGTCTGGATTGGGCATGTTTGCAGTGAGAAGGTGCTGAGCAATCTTTGTGAACTCAGGGATCTGATCCACAATTAAGCTTTGGAGTGCTTCAACCGTCAATTGTGGTGGAACAGACCCTGATCCTGAAGCACTGTCATGTTGCACAGGCTTCAGCCATTGAGACATATTGTGAGAGCTAGAGCTAGGCAAGCTAGACTCCTCAGTTACAGATGCAACTTCTGTAACCGGATGGACAGACTCTACTACTGTTGTCTCCACAGGAGTGGGATGAGTTACAACAGTAGGTGACACAGGCATAGAGTCTCTAGTGAGAACTAGTGAATCCTCTGTGTTTGTGATGGTGTCATTAGGATATGCCCCAGCATGCATTCCCTGACCATCTAAATGTGGTACCTGGGTGGTGAGCAAAGTGTCAGGCACTAAGTCACTTGAATCCATTGGCTCACCAAGAGAATGAAATTCTTGGTGATCAATGCCTTGCTCCTCAATTTCTTGAGTTGCAGGCTCCAAAGAAATTTCAATGTTAGATTCTGGAAGAGAAGAGTGTTGTAGAATGGATTTTGGCAACTCCCCTTGAGAAATAGAGGGAGTTTCAAGTGTGATGTGCTCTCCACTCAGTGTTGTGCCAGCCTTATCACTCCCTTGTGCTGACTCTTTACAGGTAGGTGCATTGGGGAGGATGCTTGATTCTATAGATGCACCCTGTTGAGAGGATACATCTAGTGAGCTGTGTGCCCCTGATTTTACAACTTCAGTGCATAGTGTTTCCCGTACGCGAATAGTAATTCGGTGGATGAATAGTGGATTTTGTAAGTTGAAAAACTTTTCACGCCACCCTATGTACGGGACGTGATATGGATGTTTCGAAGTCATATTAGTAATACGCGGAGGAAATAAGTGAATGCAGAGACGATCGGAATTCAGAAATTCTAAATTCTTTTTCGGTATAATATTTGACCGGACAGTGGATTATATATTATTATAATCCAAGAATTGAGATATTAACTTTGAGGATTTGATATTTTGGAATTTTATTATATTTGATTTTAGAAATTAGAACGAAAACCACTGAGAAAGTGAATCAAGCGTTCTAGAAACCGCTGAAACTTTACAACGAGATTAAGCAATTAAGCGAACGAATCAGGGATTAAGGATCAAGATTGTGAAAAGATTAAATATCCTATATGATCATCAAGAGAATTATATTGAGTGGATTAAATTATTTAATCAAGGATTAAATCAAAACAATTTAGGAGTTAAGTGATTTAAATCACTTAAATCAAACAAGAAACAAAACAAATATCTACCAAGCTTCTCCAAGACTCTTTGCACAAGCCCCAAGGTGAGCCACCAGCCACACACATCCAATAATATCTAGATATTATGATCAAAAGGGTGAAGAAATGAAAAAAGCAAGCAAAAACACATTTCTCCAAAAACTGCCCAGCAGAACCAAGCTTAGGAAAAAAATTCATATCTCCATTTCTATCCATGATAAAATCACCAAATTTTAACCATAGCTTCTCCACTCCATGGGCAAGGTTCGTTCCAAATTTCATGGAAATCCAAGTAGTATAGCCTAGTCAAATCCATGCTTAAAGTTGGAGGACCAAAACTGTCCAGGTTCTGATCAGTAGAAAGATGGGGCTCAAAACCCTAGCTCCCATGGTTGGATTCTTGTGTTCTATAGCTCAAAATAAAGCCCTTGAAGAGTAGAAGGTGTGGTAAAAAGTTTAGAACCAAACTCTTAGTTTTTGATTTTATATGATTTTTACAAAATTGATGATGAATAGTGGATCTTAGAAACTAACTTTGTTTTCTTGAATCTTTGGTTGATCTAGAGCTTGGTTAAGGTATTACAAGGATCAAGCAAGGCTTGTTAAGTGTTTGTATACTTCAAAGGAAGGTATAAAGTTCATAAACCCTAGAGCTACTTTGAGTATTATATGTTTTATGGATGATTTTAGTGTTAGTAGGTTATGTATGTTAAGATCTATGATTTTAGTTGATGGTTGTTGATTAGTTGGATGATGATCCATGAGATGGTGATTATGTGATGTTGTTAGACTTGTAATGATGTGTTCATATGATAGAATGGATGGGGTGTAGTGCTTGATTGAATCGCGGTGATGCGAAAACTTTGGAAAACGTGTAAACATAGCCGTTATAATGCCCGATTTTACAATACCATGATTTGTATGCCATTTTCGTGCTAAGTGACCAACTGACCAGTAGCATCTCCTGCCATGAATAGTTGACTCATGTTACGAGGATCCTTTTGACACGAGAATCGTAGCATTCGGACTTACGGTTTAGGAGAAATCGTAAAATTCGTAAAAGCAGTTCGTAAACGTACGTATGAATTCGTAACTTCAATTGAACCCCTTTAAATTGATAAATTCGGTTGCGAATCTTGGTAATTAAATACTAGAGGTCATAATAAAGATATGAGAGAAGACATCGTGTCAAAAAGATTATTCTTGGATTTTATAAAAATATTTGAATCAAAGTTAAGTGCGAAGGAACCCCTTAAAGGAGCACTCGATTATAACTTTGTAAACCGCTTAGTGAAACGGGCGAATGAGATCCGAATTCTAAAACAAATCTTTGACTTAAGTATTTGTCGATTGACATGGACATAGTACGAGCCTAAAGCGAGCTAGTAACGCCTTCGTTGTGTATTGCTTACGTGTTTAAGCATTGAATTATAAGTGAATCATCTAGGGGATTAATCGTACATTTTCTTTTGACTTTGTATAGATTGTTTGACATTATCACGAGCCCCTACCACTTCTCGAGCATCAGGCAAGTTTCCAATACCTTGGAACTGTTGTTGTGATAATATATATGATTGTTGTTATACATATGCCATAGCATGCATGCCTACTTTCAAGTTATACTATAATACTTGTTCCCTGAATTGATGTTGGCTTATAGACTAGATATGAATTATCAGTTATAAGCCGGATTATTTTGTTAAGACCCTTAGTGAAGGGCATATGATATTCATTCTTTAAATATAGACCGGGAGTCGATATTTTGAGATATAGAGATAGTCGTGGAAACCCGGAGGGATTCCAATGGCAGATTAGTATTCATTTTGAGGATTGTTATTCATGAACATTATTTATATTTCCATAAAGTATTAATTACTTGGAAATTATTCGAGGATTGTTATTTGAGCATTATCTCAATCGAGAAATACTATATGAATATTATTTTGAATATTCATTCGAGTTTATTTATTTACTGAATATTATTTTAATATTCATTTGAGCTTTAATTATTTAAATGAATATTAGTTTCGAATATTTATTTAGAGTTTGGTCATTTAACGAATAATTACTTTGATATTCATTGGAATTTTTATTTATTAAATGGATATTACTTTCAAATATTCACTTAAGATTTTATGTACTTGATGAATATTATTTTTAAATATTCATTTGAAGTTCTACTTACTTAGAGAATATTATTTCGAATATTCCTTTACAGTTTTGATTACTAAAAGAATATTATTTAGATATTCATTTAGAATATTATTTATTAAATGAATATTATTTTTAAATATTCATTTAAGAAGAGATCTATTTAGTAAATATTCCTATATATTCATTCGAGGATTACTTACGAGCAATATTATGACTTATTAATATTCATGACTTATTATTGATTTAAAAAATATTCTTGGAATATTTATTTAAATTCTTCTAAATTCATTTTATAATGACTTATATTATTTAAAGATTATCTTTCACCTTCAGATATTATGTAAAATATTTCGGAGTCTTTTATGACTATTTTATCAAGGGGAGGTTCCCAAAACTCTATTTTCATTTAAATCTATCTTATAAAAAGATTTAAATACTCGCTCAAACTTCCAAAAACATATAAGGGGACCTCACCTGAGAGCTGTTATTTATTTGACTGCCCGGTCATATACTTGTTAAACTACCTTTTGACTCACATCTTGATTCTTTTCAAACATTAATATAAGTCTTTTTGGTTACCTCCTCAACAGTCGAGGGGTAAGATGGATGGAACAAGCTTATATCCATTAACAAGCATCAGCTTGGGAAATATTGGTGAATTTTCCTTTCCAACTAGATACGACTACTTTGTGGAGTCTTATCAACAAGTATTATACTTGGGGAAAGGGGGAGGATCTTTACGTTCCAGAGTCATGGATGTTATTCGAACTAGGAGTCGTGTAAGAGGCCGAGTAGCGCCGGTCCATCCCATTGGCCCAACCGTTGGCCAGGGAGATCTAGCAGGGCGGTAGACAAGTAAATCCATCAGTTCTTCCTTCTACCGGTAGTAAAACTCAATTTGAGCTATACATGCTACGACTGATCATCGTAGATGGAATAGCGGGCGCGGTGAATACTCCAGTATTAGTTCATCTTCCAAATTGGGAAATTATCTGCAACATTATCATTGTTGGCAGGGTTCAAAAGTGTTTGAACTGGAATTGCAATATTCTTCCTGCAAGTTCCTCTATTATGAAAATTGATAATATCTTGCTTATCTTTGACATAGCAGATATTTCCACAGAACAATTATATTTTGAGTTACCTTGTAACTTCATCTTTATCTTATATTTTATGACTCTGTTGATACCTTACATAACATGAGTTGTGAAAAGGAGGTTGTTGATATTGAATCACCTTATAACTTCATCTTTTAAGTTATATGTGGATATTCTGCTTATATTTTATATAGCAGTTATTTTACAGAAAGGTTATATTGAATTACCTTGTAACTTCATCCTATATATTATACTAGAACTTTGTTCATAGTATGAATATCCAAAGTTTACAGAGATATTATGAAAATGATACTTGAAGTACTACAATAGTACTGTTTTTGGAATATATTCTGATAAGGAAATACTTTCGGTAAAGAGATATTTTGACAATTATTGTCTTATACCCGCCTTAGTCTGGGTTAAGTCATAGGCAGAGTTATGCCATATTTTCATTACCTTGCTGAGCTATTTGCTCACTCTTGCTATTTTTTTATATATATATTATAGAGCAGTGAAGCAGGATGTCATGGGCACCAGTGTTCCCGAAGAGTAGTACGAACTAGTCGGATCAGGCTGCAGCTGGCTGCATTTAAATTATGTATAGATATGAATGGTAGGAGAAGATTGTAATCATCAGAAGTCAGAGTTGGAATTGTACCATTTCCTATATATTGTTTCAATATCAGATTTTGTAAGACAATTGGGTATTGTAATAAAAGTTGTTTATTCCGCAGTTGTTGTATAGTATCATTTCTGAGACTCTAACCTGTGTGTGTGTGTGAGAGAGATATATATTGTGGGGTCATAAGCCATTGAAATATGTACAGTGTGAGTAATACAGGTAAGACAAGGAGTAAATGGATCGTGACTACTCTAAATCCCAGACCCCGGATTTGGGGCTGTTACTTTCAGCCATTTGGGTGACTGAAGAGGTGGTTTTAGACTTCTTCTTCTTCTTCTTTAGGCTAATGATAGGTGACTCAGGTTCCTCACATTCTAAACCTAGTTCTACAGCCAAGGCTGCTTCAGTTAAGATGTTTAAAGGTTCAGAAGCAACCTGTTTTCTCTTCTTTTTACTAACATCACCCTTTTGAGAGGATGATGCAGTTGGCTCTGTGTTTGGTAGAGTGTTTGTCTGAGAGGGTTGGTTAGCAAGCCTTGGGTTAGCATTTTGTTCTTCTTGATTAGGCTGTGCTAACTGAGACTTAGAATCAAATATTGGCATGTTATGGGGGTAAGACCTAAACAAACCCTCCATGTGGGGAGTTATGTTAAGCCTTACATCCACATCATTCCTAGTCTCCAAGTTACCAAAAATGAGTTTGGTCATGGACCTAGGATAGCCTATCTTACTTTTATCTATTCCAGGCAATTCAATCAATGAAGCATTTTTAAAATTAAGTACTGATTAAATAAAGCGAGGAAAGAAAATTTCATTACCTCTCTTGGCTGTGTTCTTACCAAGTCTCCCATATAGCTCCTGTAAGATGATATGAGCCAAGGCATAGGCAAGCTGCTGCACAGGTGTACTAATCTGGTCAAAGCTCGATTTCCTTGCAGTGAATACTTGAAGGAGTGTAGCAAAAACAAAGCTCCATTCTTTTCTCAAGTACTTCCTATTCAGCTTCCCAAGTTTAATAACATCCGAGTAGTTGATAAATTCAAAGAATTCTTCCAACTCAGCATCGGTGGCCAGGGAGTCATATGCCTCTTGCTGCAAATCCAAGGCTTGATTCATGTCTGCGGTAGTGATAGTAATATCCTCGCCTTGAATCTTGCAGTAGACAACATATGAGGTGATAGCATTCTCAAGGGCGATGACCTCCACAGTAGCTGTCCTCCAGAATTGTTCTAATAAGTCTATGTACAGGGTTGGGTTGACTGAGAGTGCACCCTTGATGTAAGATTCAGACAACCATCGAACAAAGCACTTGAAATTAGCATTTGGGGCTTCCACATCACTGGTAATTGCGATGAAATTGGTTTGAGATGGTATGGTGAGTTGAGTGTTTGCCATTTGGGTAGAGAAGAAAAAAGAATTAAGGTTGAAGAAGAAATTTGCAGTTAGGGTTTTCAGAGGTTTTAGGAGTTTAGATGCTTGAGAAAGCGAATGAAATGAGTTGAATAGTTGTGAAATTGTATATATATGAATAACCTGAGTTGTCGATTAGATATATGATCTGTATCGACAAGTCATTCGAGAAGTATAAAACAACTATTCGATAAGTTAAGAATGGCTTATTCGATATCTCAGGCAGTTTGTAACTCACAGCTGGCAGTTATTTAACTCAGAAAATAATTCTAAGCTAAATAAAATATGTTTTTATGAGCGAAATGAAATTTTGAATATAAATCCAAAAAGCGATTAAGTGTCAGCGAAAAATCAGCCTTTTCAAATGATTCGATAACTCAAATACAGTATTCGAGAACTCCATCACTAGAGAACTAAAATACTCTATTCGAGAACTCAGAGTGTGCTATTCGATTTCTCCAAAAGACACTGTTCGAGAACTTAAGAGGGTTCTAGATAGGCCTATTCGAGAACTCGAACCATGACATAACAATGAACCATTCGAGAAGTCTGACTTATCGAACTATACTTTTCACTCATAAAATTCAATTTTCACTATCTTTTAAAATTTACCAGAAATATTCACTGAAGAATATTCTACAAAATTAAATAGTGATTCTCTCAAAATTTCACAGAAATTTCAAGCTAAAGATGTATGATTTTCAATATATGCAGCATTATGGAATATTTATAAATCACACTCCAGCCAATACTTACTTCAAAAATATTGAGCATTTGATAAAGTAAGTATTTACTGCTGCAACAATCTAGTTGATATATTCACCTAGCCAGAATTTGAAGAATTCAGCATTCCAATCTCACTAACCAACCTTGTGAAGGTGGCATCATCTAATGGCTTAGTGAATATGTCAGCTAGTTGTTTTTCTGTGGGAACATAATGTAACTCAATGGTTCCATTAGTTGCATGCTCCCTTATGAAGTGATATCTGATGTCAATGTGCTTTGTCCTAGAATGATTGACAGGATTGGAAACTATAGAGATTGCACTTGTGTTGTCACACATGATTGGAATTCTTTCCAACACAAGTCCATAATCTCTAAGTTGGTTTCTGATCCAAAGCACTTGAGCATAGCAACTTCCAGCAGCTATGTACTCAGCTTCAGCTGTGGAAGTTGACACAGATTGTTGTTTCTTGCTGTACCAAGAGACTAACCTTTGTCCAAGAAACTGGCAGCTACCTGAGGTGCTTTTCCTATCCACTCTACATCCAGCATAATCAGCATCAGAATAACCAACCAGATTGAACCCTGTGTCCTTAGGATACCATAACCCCAAGTTTGGTGTGCCCTTCAAATATTTAAAAATCCTCTTTATTGCTATCATATGTGATTCCTTTGGATTTGATTGAAACCTTGCACACAAGCATGTTGCAAACATGATGTCTGGCCTACTAGCAGTGAGGTAGAGTAAAGAATCAACCATGCCTCTGTAGATTGAAATATTTACTTTCTTGCCCTTAACATCTTCATCTAACTTGGTGGCAATGGCCATGGGTGTCTTTGCAGGTGAGCATTCTTCCAAGTCAAATTTCTTCAATATATCCTTGATGTATTTGGTTTGACTTATAAAAAATGCCATCCTTCCTTTGACTAACTTGCAGCCCAAGAAAGAATGTTAATTCTCCCATCATACTCATCTCATATCTGCTCTGCATGAGCTTAGAGAATTTCTCACACAGCTTCTCATTTGTAGAGCCAAATATGATATCATCCACATAGATTTGAACTAAGATAATATCATCACCATGTTTCTTGTAAAACAGTGACTTGTCCAGTGTGCCTCTAGTGAATTAATTCTCCAGTATAAATTGTGATAGTGTGTCATACCATGCCCTAGGAGCTTGCTTAAGTCCATACAATGCTTTAAGCAATCTGTAGACAAAGTGAGGGAATTGTGGATCCTCAAAGCCAGGTGGCTATTGCAAATATACTTCTTCTTCCAACTCCCCATTCAGAAATGCACTCTTGACATCCATTTGATAAACCTTGAAATTAGAATGTGCAGTAAATGCTAAGAAAATTCTGATGGCCTCTAGTCTAGCAACAGGGGAAAAAGTCTCATCATAGTCAATGCCTTCCTGTTGAGAGTATCCTTTTGCAACCAACCTTGCTTTGTTTCTTATGACTACACCATTTTCATCCATCTTATTCCTTAGAACCCATTTTGTTCCAACAATGGTTCTATCCTTTGGTGCAGGCACAAGTTCCCATACTTTGCTTCTTTCAAATTGATTTAGCTCCTCTTGCATAGCAATTATCCAATCAGGATCCAACAATGCATCATCAAGTTTCTCAGGCTCAACTTGGGATAGAAAACAACCATAGAGATATTCATTTAGAGTTGCTCTCATTGTCCTCACTCCTGCATTTGGATCTCCAATTATCTGATCTGCAGTATGTGATCTATCCCATTTCCTTGTATGTTCATATTGATTTCTCAGCCTTGATGTTGCTTCATCATCCAGATCATGATCATTTACATTTCCTCCCCCCTGTGAAGTTGCCACTAATCACAAGTGTGTCTTGGATGCTTGTTTCTTCATTGTTGATTGACACAGGTTCTTCATTCACTTGAGTTTGTTGGATTGTGGGCTCAAATTCAGTTTCAATCTCCTCATCAGAATCATCTAGATTGTCAAACTTCAAAGGATCTTTATCTTCATCATTGGCTTCTTCTAATCCAGGTAGTTTGCTGTCATCAAATGTCACATCTGTGTTTTCCATAACTTTCTTTTGACTGATGACATAAACTTTGTATGCAATTCTTTCCATAGAGTAGCCAAGAAAAATTCCTTCAAATGCTTTTGCATCAAACTTTCCAACATATTCTGAATTGTCTTTTAACACAAAGCATTTGCTTCCAAAAGTATGAACATACTTTAGAGTAGGCTTCTTTCCAGTCATCAAGTTGTAAGGTGTCTTTCCAGTGTTTTTGTTGATGAGGGTTCTGTTTTGGATATAGCATGCAGTGCTCACAGCCTCAGCCCAAAAACATGTAGGCATCTTTGCATCAAGTAACATTGTTCTAGCAACCTCAATCAGAGTTCTATTCTTTCTCTCAACAACTCCATTTTGTTGTGGAGTCCTTGGAGCTGAGAATTGTTGAGAAATACCATTCTCTTTGCAGAATGCTTCAAGCATGGCATTTCTGAACTCTGTTCCATTATCACTTCTTAATGCAATCATACTTGCATTGTTGGCCTTTTCTTCCTTGTCAATTTTCTTTATATGCTGAATGATTACTTGTGGAGCCTCATCCTTTGATGCCAGAAATTCTACCCATGTATACCTTGTGAAATCATCAACCATCACTAGAGCATACTTCTTACTTCCTAGTGACACAATATTGACAGGCCCAAACAAGTCCATATGAATTAGTTGTAGGGGCTTGGTTATTGATGTCACTGTCTTTGACTTGTGGCTTGATCTTTTCATTTTTCCTTTTTGACAAGCCTCACACACTCCTTCTTGACAGAATTCAAGTGTGGGCATGCCTCTCACTAACTCCCTTTTGACTAGCGAATTAATGCCTTTGAAGTTCAAGTGTGATAGCTTCTTGTGCCACAGCCAACTATCTTCATTTGATGCTTTTGAGTAAAAGCAACAAATTTTGTCCTTGTTTGCAGAGTTCATATTGGCTACAAACAGGCTTCCTTTCCTCACTCCAGATAGAGCAAAGTCACCAGTTTTCTTGTGGGTGATCAAACATTCATCTTTGTCGAAATTCACTTTGAAGCCTCTGTCAGTAAATTGACCAACACTCAGTAGACTGTGCTACATTTTCAATGATGACATTTCCAATTTCCAACTTGCCATATCCCAATGTGTTGCCAATGCTGTCATCTCCAAAAGCAACCATTGGGCCAGCTTTCTCCTCATACTGTGATAGCAGGGCCATATCACCAGTCATATGGTTTGAGCATCCACTGTCCAAAATCCACATGACCTTCTTTTCACTTTCTTGGCCCTGCAAACACAAAGGTATTACTTCTTCTTTGGTACCCAAACAAGTTTGGGTCCATGTGGCTTAGCAACAGTTTTATCATAAACAGCATGCTTATCAATCTTCTTGATGTTAGTCTTCTTGTCACTGTTAGAAGTCTTAGAATCAGGGTTCTTAGACTTAGGTGACAGAGGTACCTTCCTAACTTTAGGAGGACTTGAAGACTTTGTTCTTGTGTAGTGTGTGTGAACATTGTGACTGATGCAACCTTCCATGAATTGTCTTCTCAAATTAAAACAACTAGTCATTACATTCATGTTACATGGCATACAATCAAGTTTATCACAGAAAGGAGAGTCTCTATGTCTTAAAGGCACAGAGCAATCATAGAATGGTTTAGCAACACTACCAGATGATTTCTTGCATGCATGAGTTAAATGATTAGTGCTAAAATAGTTTTGACAAACTTTCCTAGGAGCATTTGGCACATAAGCATAGTTGTTGTCCTTGTTAATCCCCAATTTGCCATTCCTGTTTTGTTTCTTTTTAGCCAATTTCTTCTCAAACTCATTATTCCCAGCTGAAACAAACTTCGCAAATTTCTCAGGTCTAGGTCTACCTCCTACTGGCTCCTTGGCTTTGGTTTTGACATTCTCACTCTTAGAGGATGCTTGTTGCTCATTTGATTGTGCCTTATCTTCATCATCCAACATTTGCTTAATGAGTAAGGCATCCTCATCAATCTCAAGTGTTGGTGTTTTAAATATTGGGGTCTTAGTCTTTTTCAAAACCTGAGGCACTTCCTCTTGAACAACAATGTCATCTTCAATGACTGCATAGCCTTTCCTCTGTTTAAGAGTATCATAATCAAGTCCAATGGCAGCCTTAGATCTAGCTAGATTTTTCTCATGGTAGGACAGCAATAGACTAGAGAAATTCTTAAATGTTTTCAATTTAAATTCATTTTCAGCTAGTTCATCCCTAAGAGCTTTCTCAACTTGACTAGCACATAGAACCTTATTCTTTAGATATTCAATTTCTTGTTTAAGGTTTTCTACTTGCATAGCAGTTAGTTCTAGTTCCTCATTTCTTTTGTTCAACAGTTCATTCTTAGTAGACAGTTTAGCAATTTCTTCATTAGCAGTAGTCATACTAGTATGAATATTAAACATCTCAACAGATAGTTGTTCAACCATAGATTTGTATTCAGAAACAGGCATGTCTATGGTAGTGAGGGATGGTACCTGAGAGTCTGATGCAGATGGTTCGTCCTTGGAGTTGGCCATCAAGGCATAGTTGCAGAATTCTTGTTCTTCTCCATCACTATCAGAATCATCCCAACACTTCCCTTCAGCTATGTAGGCCTTACCTGGTGTATGCTTCTTTAGCAGAGCCTCATACTTAGCTTCAAGCTCAAGAAACTCCTTATCCTTCTTTTTAGGCTTCTTGCATTCACTGGCAAAATGCCCTAGGTCATTGCATCTATAACATCTCACAGATGACCTATCCACATAGCTGGTTTTGAATCTATTTTTGTTTGCTTTCACAGGTGCCTTGCTCTTGTTGAATGAATGATTTTGAGATCTAGGCTTGAAGGGCTGATTCCTCTTAAATTTGATGTTTGGGAATTTTCTAGCCATAAAAGCATATGAAGTGTTTTCCATGGCATCCAACTCTTCAAGAGTGTAGAACTCATCTTCTTCCTTTTCATCAACAGGTTCAGTCACTTCTTCTTCAGTTTCTTCATCATCTACTATCTCTTCTATTCTCAGCTGACTTGTAGATGCTTCCAGGTCTTGAACAGATTTGTTGACAATCAAGGCACAGGATGTTTTTATCATTCTGCCTTGGTTGGCTTGGATAGCCCTCTTCTGAAGCAGCTCAAGCTCATGAGTCTTTAAAACCCCATAGAGCACATCATATGTGACTTTGTTCAAATCTCTTTCTCTTAGAGATATGACCCTTTGCTCTAGATGGTTTGGTGCAGATAGTAGAAACTTCATGTTTAATTCCTTAGTGCTGTAAACCTTCCCATTCATTTGAAGCTCAGTCACCAGCTTGTGAAATCTCTCAAACATATCAGTAATACTTTCTTTGGACTGTGCCATGAAAGCCTCATACTGTGTGACCAGTATCTGTTTCCTATTCTCTCTTACCTCCCCTGTCCCTTCACATAACACCTCGATGTGGTTCCACATGTCCTTGGCTGATGTGCATGATGCTATGTTGGCAAACATCGACATATCCATGGAGTCTATGATCAGCAACATGAGATGACTGTCTAGGGCAACCTTTTCCTTCTCTGAGTCCGTCCATGTAGATTCAGCAATTTCTTGTTGTGGTACAAATGGACCATTCTTGAGGATGTCAGGGTAGAGAGGATTGGCAGCTTTGATGAACAACAACATTTTTATTTTCCAGAGGTTGTAATTCTCTTTGTCGAACTTAGGGACCTTTACCGTACCTGTAGTCTTTGGTGTATTCGAACTCATGATCGTTTTCTGTTTAGATTAAACAGCCCGCTCTGATACCACTTATTGAGTATTGAATACAGTAAAAGAATACAGAGGGGGGGGTGAATGGATTCTTGAACTTTTCTTCGTTCTTGAATCTTTGCAGCAAGATATGTGTTGAGTGTGTGAGATATGTAAGTGCAGATAATAAAGACAAACACAACACAATATCACTTTAATCTAATATTTTATTAGATAAAGATTTTGCTACAATCTGTGAATACAAATGATAGTATTCCCAGCTTCGTTTTACTTAGAGAGATATTTCTTGTGATATTTCTCAAAAAAAACTTATCTGCTAAGGAAGTGAGGCTGTATGCTTATAGACATGGATACACCTACTTACTACAAATAAGGTGGGTAAACAAAATACTTTCCAGTCTGTCTATCTCATTTGAGTAAGAGTCCAAACGGCTACAGATTTGACTTTGCAAAGCCTGTTCAGATCCACTTCTTTAGCTCCTTGTCCCCTGACTTATCTCTCCAAGCTTCTTTGTAGGCTTTCCAACGTGCTTTATAGTACATAGTAAAATAAAGCATCTTGGCTTGTTGCAGGTTTTTGACTTGTACA
The DNA here is from genome assembly GCA_036435485.1 of Saposhnikovia divaricata. NCBI lineage: Eukaryota > Viridiplantae > Streptophyta > Magnoliopsida > Apiales > Apiaceae > Saposhnikovia > Saposhnikovia divaricata. The sequence goes on along the minus strand of CM071597.1, from coordinate 124,317,501 downwards.
ATTCTTCAGTATTTTGTCTCCAAGAATGTATTCGAGAAGTGTCTAAGTGAGTGATTCGAGAACTAGAATTGACTTAATCGATAACTCTGAGTTCTCGAATAGTGTTATATTGACATATCGAATCACTTCTCGAATATCTCTTTTCTTTGGGAGTCCTTGAGATATCGAATAGAGCATTTTGACATATCGAATCCCTGAGATGTCGAATAGCATCTTGAGTCTTTGAGATATCGAATGTAGCTTTGACTTGTTGACCCTTTTGAGAACTCGAATATCATCCTTGACCTGTTGACTCCTTGAGTTCTCGAACAGAGTAATAGACATTTCGAATCTCTGAGATATCGAATGAGATATCGAACAGTGTATTCAGAGATATCGAATAGTGTCTTCTGAGATATCGAACCCCTGACTTCTCGAATGCTAGACTTCTCGAATAGACAAATGTACTTCTCGAATTGGTACTTAGGCAAATTCTTCATTTCTTCAAATCCCAATTGTGATTATTTGGCAGTCTTTATCTCCTTGCTTGAGGCATGAACCTTGGAACTTCTTTCAAGCATTATTCTTGACTTAATAGGTACAGTTACACAGCTAGAATTTGATGCCTATTACAAGTACAAAACCAGTAGAAACTCTACAACTAGAGGTTCCCTCAGTTAAGAGGTCATGTAAGTAATACATAGCATTACAACCAACTTAGGCTTGTTATTAAATGTATTCAGGCATGCCTCTGTGACTAACAGTCTTTCCATATATTGGGTTTTGTTATTTCTTTTTGTAAGAGTGGGTTCTTTTATTTCGGCATCCAGAATCTTAGAACTGTAGGATTTTGTTATATTGGTTCATTGATTTGGTTAGTATAGAATCGTAGCTATGGTCGGTTGTTTGAATACGTTCTAACAAATCATATAATATTTATTTATTTTTCTCACGATTACAATAAATTGTTGGATTATTTCGCCAAAAATGCTATAAATTTTAGTGATATAAGCGAGTGATGTACCACAATTTAAGATCTGATCAACGATTGTAGTTTGGATGAAAGAAACCTTGATATAATCTATTTTAATATGTTTTGACCAATCTTGATTATTTTTGTAGATGTTGTATGACCTTTTATTGATGAATTAGTTGCCTATAATTCTATAAAAAAAATAGCGATTTTTAATAGAATTTGAAATTTTTGATTATTTTTGTAGATGTTGTATGTCCTTTTATTGACAAATTAATTATCTATAAAAAAAAATAAAGATTTATAAGAATTATTGCGCTGAGTTTACCAATTTGCTATAGAAATATTCACAAACAATATTTTCATTGATTCAGTACCGTGATAATTTTTTTTTTTTTGAGTAATGGAATTAATTCATTAATAGAAAGCCATACGGCATCTACAAAAATAGTCGAGTCGAACAAACATAAAACGAAAACAATCACTGATTAATCCATTCTTCATTGAGATACAATCACGTGATTTGTTGAAGATAATATATTTATAAATAGCCTTAGATCCTAAGCCACAAAACAAGAGGAACCTGCTTGCTCTTGATTCCGAACGCCGCCCGCTTTAATCCGAAGGTGGGAGAGACATAGGCTCGATTTTATTGAAAAAAATGATAAAAAACTATGATTTAGAGATAAAACTATGATTATCACAGTAACGTGATAATTTATACACCAAATAATATCTAATACTATTTTAGAGTATATTTAATATTTTGAATAATTCAAATATATTTGTAATAACCGTAAATTTTCGAAATATATTTTATTTTGAGTCGAATTTTTGAGTCTCGTTTTAATTAGTCAGCGGGAGAAAAACGAAATCTTTTTATTAAATAATTATATTAAATATTTGCATCATTATAATTGTCCCCCATTTTTATTCTTTTAATTTAATAATTACCCACCTATTAAATAAAAAAATTTTATGATGATTACACCACTAAATGTTGCAATGATTTTTTCTCCATGATTTAGTCTTTTTATTTATTTTATTGCAACCATTACCAACAACATGATTACATTAGAGGTAGTATAATTCTATAAGAACCCGGACTTAGTTTCATAACAAAACAGAAAAACAAAACACAAATACACAACACAGCCTTGGTCTCTTTATTTTTTTTAACCAAGATTTCTGTTCAAATCATACATACACACGAACCATATAAAACACAGTCCTGCATCTTTGAATCAAAAACCAAAAACATAACATAGTTTCTTTTTCACAATCCCAATCTTATATTCGTATAATCGCAGGTAGTTTAATTTTTTTTTTCTCTTTCGATTGCTGTTGTGCTTGTATTACTTGAATTGTGCCTTGTCTTTCCGATTGTTTGCAGTCGGGTTGTGTATCGGAGTGAGAGAGTAATTGTGTTGTGTTGAGGTTGCAGTCGGAGGAAGGGGAAACGAGAAGGAGGTGAGAACGGAGAAAGAGGAGAGATTGTAATGGTGGAATGGAGGCCGGAGTTATAAGGGGGAGGGATTGAATTGTTGGATTGTGGTGGTGTGTGTATCGTACGGAGTTGTTTCTTTTTCCCGATCGGTATTGTATTGGGTTGTATAGAAGAGAGGGAGTTGGTATTGTTGATTGTTGTCAGTGTTGGTGATGTTGCCGGAGTAAGATTTAAGGAAGGGATGAGGGAGAGATAGAGGGGAACGGGGAGAGAGATCGAGAGAAGGGAGAATGGGGAGGCAGGGAGGAGAGATGTGAGAGAGATTGGTACGGAGAGAGATAGAGAGAGATTGAGAGATGAGAGATTTGGAGAGATTGAGTGCTACCGAGGGAGATGCAGGGGAGGGTGAAAGTGGGGCCCATGCGGTGGGATCCACACCGTTTCTAAGACGTTAAATAGTAACAAAACGATACATTTTAGTGTTTTAACGATTGAATTTTTTTTTAAAATCGAGATTTAGTTAATTGATTAGAATTAGTTAGTAACAAATTGTTTTTAAAAGTGGTTTAATTGTTTAATTGATTAAAAATAGAATTATTTAGGGTTTTTAAAATGAAATTTAGAATTTATTTATTTAGTAATTAAGTAAGTATTATTAGGTGATTTTGAAAATAATTTAGAGATTTAACATAATTGTGATTTTGGACACAATTTTAGAGATTTATTAATTTGTCAATAAAAGGGGTATAATTGTGATAAAATAGAATTAAATATGATTTTAATCTGATAATTAATATTTTCAGATTATTTTATTCACCGAATCGAGTTAGATTTATTTGAGAGATTAATATTTGATTTGAATAAATTAGAATTTGTGAGAACTCTTAAAAATTTGAATTCTTTGATAAATTAGTTTAAAAGTGAGAATAATTATTTGGATTTAAATTGAATAAAAATAGATGTTTGAATTTTTCATTTTGAGTAAGAATTTAGATTCCGGATATTAAAAATAGGATTTATTTTCGAGATTTGATTCCTTTGTTCAAAGAAATATTTATTTATTCCGGAATTAATTTCTGTTATTTGTTCCAGAGATTTTATGAGATGTTATTTTATTATTAATAAGATTATCGAATCGGGAGTATTTTATTCTGAAGAATCGCTCACGTATTTCTGGTTGCCATTTTTAGAGAATAATCCCCGAACCGTAGATCGACGCCAAGTTCACGGGTAGAGTATATTTTTATCTGCATTCATTTGCACTTCGAGATCGAGGCAAGTTCGTTCTTACCCTAACTTTTGGAAACTGTAAATTTCTGTTCGTGTTATTTATTTTCTTAATTATTTTTGAGATGTTATATATTGAGATTATCTGTTGCTCTATATGATGCAATAATTTCTTTTGAGAATTATAATCCCTATATGCGTAGAAACAATTTAATTGATATCGGGTCGATCTCATTAATTCGAGACGACTATTATTTTAATTCAGTGAAACTAATCTCATTCGTCCGAGATAGTTAAATTTATTCTTTTCGATTGAATTTATTGTACAAATTCAATCGTTATTTATTGATTATCTTTTAGTTAGTTCCTCGTTTGAACTAACCGATAGGAGTTTAAAATTATAATTGTTAAAGATTTTTATTCATCGATCAAGTGAAAAATATTCTATTTACACGTTCATCAATGTTGAGTATTATAAATATCGAGAAGTACTATTTGTTCAGTACGACTCCCAATTACTTTAATCTTAGGACTATTCTCATAAATTCGAGATAGTCGATTTTATTGTCAAGGTTTGGCATTTTGTTCATGTCAACCGATAAATTATTATTGAGAATTTACATCAGTCTATTGTTCGGATTGGTGGTAAAATCGAGTCATACTGGCAGTCCGCCAGATTTGTAAATATTTTCTGAAAAGAGTTATCTCAAGTTATCTGTACCCCAAATATTCGGGAATTCTGTATTCTACTGGTCAATTTTGGGCAAGAGGCCCATTATAGAGAAAGAGAGACTCGTGTACCGTTTTACGGACCCGAGAATATTTAGGCATTCGTTGCCTTGGTTGAATTGATAACCATTATGATGCTAGCATTCATACATATATATTATAGTTGATATCGTATTGTAGCCGTGATCGGGCGAAGTGCGGTGTCATCGGAGGCCGGTATTCTTGGTTGGTTAGTTGATCGCCCCACCGAGATACGGAGAGGTGGAAGACCAGTTCATTCTTAAATCATGAGTTATCGAGTATTCTGTTTCGAGATGAGTAATGAGTCTTTTGAGTATTCTGTTTTGAGATGAGTTTGAGCCTTTCGAGTATGATATTTTCCAGATGAATTTGAGTCAAATCTTATTGTGATTTTCAATATTAAAATTTTGAGTATTAATTTCGGTAAACCTTATTATATACCGAGCGAGAAGAGAACTTGCTGAGCACTATAGTTGCTCATTCTTGCTTTACAACATTTTGTTCAGCTGTCAAGACGGAGAAAGGCGAGACGTCCAGCCAGGGCTATAAAGGGAAAGGGAAAGCGCAAGGCTATGGTGACAACAATTAGAAGATCCAACTGGAATCTTTATATTTCTATTGATGTGAACTTTTGTAATATATTAATTCGAGATGTGCCAAGTTGTTTTGTATTACGCTGTGAAGACGATCTTGGATCTGCGGAGTGGGACATTTTATGCTCCGATGTATTATATATTTTGCTTTGCTATTGTGTAACTTGTGCTACAGGATATTGAGACAATATGACGACCCGGGTCCCCTGTCAGGGTGGATTTGGGGGCGTTACAGTTTTGGTATCAGAGCCATAGTTATATTTTTAGGAATCGTACGAGCCTTGGAGTATAACCCGATGCGAGCATTTAGAGATATAATACGAACCTAGAACTATAACGCGACGTGAGAATTTAGAGATATGATACGAATTTGAGATTTTGGCACTAAGCGCCTTACGCCTTTATATATATTTATAGGCATAGCTAGTTGATTGAAACCTGACCGAGATTTTCGTACTTTTGTAGATGTCTACTTCCGGACCAGCAGATTTCCGTTCTACCCGAGATAGATCTCCTACACCTTACCCGCATGGACCACTTAGCTCAGGTTCAGACAGTGACCCGTCTGAAGAGTTCATGCTGATGGTTAGTGACACGGAGGATTCTTCAGTTCAGATCCTTACACCTTCTCCTCCACATGTGATAGATTTAGTAGATTCTCCTGACCAGATCATTGAGATAGTCGATTCTCCTCCACCAGTGATTGATTTAGAGGCTCCTACCCCTGAGACGTTCAGAGTTGAGACCCCAGTGCCCGAGATTACTGATCCAGTTGATGAGAGCCAGCTTTCACCCGTCCGTATTGAGGTTGTACCTACCTTGTCAGCTCCAGTATCCGGAGTTGATGTACCTACAGGAGTAGCAGCTCTTGCTGAGTTGTTTACTTTACCTGTTCCCGTCTATGCTTCGACGCCGACAGTCCCTACCGTGCCTGACTACATGTTTCCACCTGTCAGTGCCATGCCTGCTTGTGATACTACTCCATTTGCACCTACCATACCTGCACCTGCTCCTGCTCAGCCCACTGTGGTTGCTACTACTGTTGCTATGCCACCTGTTCCTTCTGAGCATCCTGATGTGGCCGGAGGGATGGTCCCTTGGCATGTCCACCATACACTGTTCCAGCATTACCGTTGGTTGTGGGCACGTTATGAGGAGATTTTTACTACTAGGGATAGTATTCTTCGACTATTGTCAGTTTCAGAACCTCTTGCCGTGCATCATGGAGGGAGTCTGTTGGTGAGAGACGTACCCATGGAGATTATGCACCAGATTGCCCTGACGGTGTTGACCGGGCTTCAGACTGACTTAGCCGCATTACCATCATCCAGCACAGGACAGATTGATCAGGCCAGAGTTGCCACCCTGGTTTCAGACATTATCAGAGAGTTTCATAGGAGAGTGGGTGAGATGTTTCTTCAGTGATGACGTCGAGATAGACCCTTCTGTAGTAGGGTGCATATATTATGTTGATCCTTGTATTTTAGACCTGATACCCAGCCTGTTGGGTAGAAACCTTTGTTATCTCTACTAGACTAGTATGTTGGCTAGTTACTTTTACGATGTACTTATTATCAGCGACCAGTTTGTATTCAGTACCATGACCTGGATTTCACCAGTATGGAATCTTATCAGTATTATATTGTGATCTGCTATAGTATCGTTATCTCATTTTGTTTAGATCTGTGTTATATTAGAATAGCATGTTAGAATAATTTCCATGTTACCCCTGAATTAGTTAACAATTTCTTTTCCGATACTACGACTTAAAAAGAATTTTCGAGAACCAGAGATTTATGATGATTGAATTTTTGAGAACCGCCATTTAAATTGAGATAAATCTTCACTAGTATCTAAAATCTTTTTATATCGAGAAATAAGAGTAACTGCTTATAAGAGACAAGAGAGAGTGTGATTTTGAGTATTGTGAGAAACCATAAATTTGACCGAGTATTTACTTATGAATGCCTATCATTACTTTGCCAGCAATGGTGTCGTATAATTGCAAACCTGAGATATAATACCATATTGTTTTCATCTTTATAGAAAAAGATGGCACCAAAAAGAGGAAGACCCGCAAAGAATCCTCGTCCTCAACCCGTGGTGAATCCAGAGAATGAGGTTCCACCTCAGAACCAAGTTCCAAACCCGGAACCACAACTCCCTCGAGATCCTAATCAAGAGAATAACCCGATGAGTCTACTTATGAACTTTCTTATTCAGCATACCCAGAACCTTCAGCCCCAACGGAACCAACATCCAGTGGGAGGAAATCTACCTCCAGCTCAACTGACACAGGCTACCGTTAGTTTCAAATCTTTTAAATCTCTGAATCCCCCTGAGTTTAAGGGTACTACCGATCCCGTTGAAGCAAGAATATGGTTAAGTGAAATAGAAAAGACCTTTGAGATCGTAGGGGTAGAAGAAGAGAAGAAAACCATCTTTGCAGCCTACATGTTAAAAGGTGAGGCGAGTTATTGGTGGGAATCAAAGAGAGCAATGGAAGGGAACGTAGTCATACCCTGGACCAGGTTCACGCAGCTATTTTTGGAGAAATATTTTCCTAAATACTTGGAGAGCCAAATGGAGGTCAAGTTTCTGGAACTCAAGCAAGGCAACATGACTGTAGCTGAATATGAAGCCAAGTTTTCTGAACTCTCTAGGTTTGTGCCTTACCATGTGGATACGGACGAAAAGAGAGCTAAACGTTTTCAACTAGGGCTGAAGCCGTGGATCCAGAATCGAGTTGCGGTCCTAGAAATCACCAACTATGCTACTGTGGTTCAAAAAGCATCTATTGTGGAAAGTGGATCTGAGTTGTACTCAAAGGACAAGGATATAAAGAAAAGGAAGTTTCATAATCGTGGAAATAATTTTGAGAAGAAGCCGGACGATCGGAATGGAAAGAGACCTTTTGTGAAGCGGGAAGACAGAAGCAATGATACAAAGAGAACTGAGAATCAAGACACTAGGGGAAACAATCAAAAGTCCAGACCCCCTCAGGCAGCCAATCTAATTCAAGGAAGGCCACCGCTACCCGAATGCAAAACGTGTGGAAGGAAGCACCCAGGACCATGTAATCTGACCAGCATTGTTTGTTATAACTGTGGACAAAAAGGGCACTATTCTTCTCACTGCAAGGATAAGGCCGTTACTTGTTTCAATTGCGGAAAGAGAGGACATATTGCACGAGATTGCAAGTCACCACCAAAGGAGACAACTGCACCTAGACTCATGGCACCTCCCAGCAACAAGCCAACTGCTCGTACTTTCAACATGACGGTGAAGGATGCTATTGCTGATAGTGATGTGATTGCAGGTACGCTTTCAGTCAATTCTGTAGATGCATGTGTTTTGTTTGATTCGGGAGCAACAAAATCTTTCATATCGGAGAATTTTAGGAATAAATTGAATATTCAGTCCGTACCATTAGGGGAGACATTGATTATAGAAGTAGCAAATCAGGAAAAAGTCCCTGTAGATCAGATATGTCCAGATTGTGGAATCGAAATCCAAGGACAACATTTCGAAGCAGACCTTCTTTCTTTTAATTTAGGGGAGTTTGATATAATTCTGGGAATGGATTGGTTGACACGTTATGATGCTCAAATCAATTGTCGGCGTAAGTGGGTTAGTGTAAAGGGACCCAACGGCAAAAGAATACAATTCCGCGGAAGGAAACCTACTAGTAATTTTCTGAGTTTGATTCAAGCGAAGAAACTACTAAGAAGTGGGTGTCAAGCCTACTTAGCTTATGTGGTTGACAACGAGAAGCAAGCCCCTGCCATTGATGAAATTCCTGTAGTGAATCAATTCGAAGATGTTTTTCCTGAAGAGTTACCTGGATTGCCGCCCGACAGAGAAATAGAATTCAATATCGATCTTGCCCCGGGAACTGCACCAATTTCCAAAGCACCATACCGTATGGCTCCAGTTGAGATGAAGGAGTTGGCTACCCAACTGCAAGAATTACTTGACAAAGGCGTAATCAGACCAAGTGCATCCCCGTGGGGAGCTCCAGTGCTGTTCGTGAAGAAGAAGGACGGATCCATGCGATTATGTATTGATTATCGTGAGTTGAACAAGATGACCATCAAGAATAAGTACCCTTTACCTCGAATCGACGATCTGTTTGACTAACTTAAGGGAGCTAGATGTTTTTCAAAGATTGATTTGAGATCCGGTTATCATCAACTAAAGATCAAGCCTGAGGATATTCCTAAGACTGCCTTTAGGACCCGATATGGACATTACGAATTCTTAGTCATGTCTTTTGGATTGACGAATGCGCCAGCTGCTTTTATGGATTTGATGAATCGTGTGTTCAAGAGATACTTGGACAAGTTCGTGATTGTATTTATTGATGACATCCTGATATACTCGAAGTCTCCTGAGGAACATGCTGAACACCTCCGTCTAGTTCTGGAAACGCTGCGGAAGGAAAAGTTATATGCGAAATTCTCGAAGTGTGAATTCTGGCTAAAAGAAGTTCAATTTTTGGGACACATTGTAAGCGGCGAAGGGATTTCTGTAGACCCCGCAAAGATAGAAGCCGTAGCAGATTGGGAGAGACCCAAGACTCCCACCGAAGTTAGAAGTTTCCTTGGTTTGGCCGGATACTATCGAAGGTTCGTGAAGGATTTCTCAAAGATAGCTACGCCACTGACTCGACTTACCAGAAAGAGTGAAAAGTTCGAATGGACCCCCAAATGTGAAGATAGCTTTCAAGAATTGAAGAAGAGATTGACTACTGCCCCGGTGTTGAACTTACCCGATGAGAAAGGCGATTTCGTAATTTACAGCGACGCTTCTCACAAGGGTTTGGGATGTGTTTTGATGTAACACGGAAAAGTAATAGCTTATGCCTCTCGGCAACTGAAGGAGTATGAGTCCCGTTACCCTACTCACGATTTGGAACTTGCTGCTATTGTTTTCGCACTCAAGATTTGGAGACATTACCTTTACGGAGAGAAATGCGAGATTTACACGGATCACAAGAGCTTAAAGTATATATTCACGCAGAAGGAATTAAACATGAGACAAAGAAGATGGTTGGAGTTGATCAAAGACTATGATTGCTCGATAAACTATCACCCAGGGAAGGCTAATGTTGTAGCTGATGCATTAAGTAGAAAGGAGAGACTAAACCTGTTGACAACCTCAGAAGAATTGGTTAGAGAATTTGAGAAGATGGAATTAGAAGTCAAGATCCCAGTCCAAAACAATGAAAGTGTTTACAGCATTCAGTTTCAACCAGAGTTACTCGAGAAGATTCGACGTTGTCAAGAGCAAGTGATGGAAGAAAGAAGATCAGAGTTGACCGGAGAAGAATTTCTAAGTTCAAAAGATGAAAAGGGAATTAAGCGATTTGCATCGAGAATATGGATTCCTAATGTTACAGAGTTGAGGGAAGAAATTATGAGCGAAGCGCATAACTCGAGATATTCCATTCACCCAGGGAGCACAAAGATGTATCAAGACATCAAGTTGAATTACTGGTGGCCCAACATGAAGAGGGAGATTGCAGAATGGGTAAGTAAGTGTCTGACATGTCAGAAGGTGAAGGCAGAACATCAACGACCAAGTGGACTTCTACAACCTTTAGAGATACCCGAGTGGAAATGGGAGCATATTACCATGGATTTTGTCGTAGGATTGCCCCGAACTAGAGCCAGTCACGATGCTATTTGGGTTATTGTCGACCGACTCACTAAATCTGCGCATTTCCTACCAATTAGTGATAAGTATTCCGTTGAGAGATTGGTGAACATATACCTAAAGGAGATTGTGGTTCGTCACGGAGTACCTGTTTCGATTGTATCTGATAGAGATGCCCGTTTTACTTCTCGATTTTGGAAAAGTTTTCAAGAATGTCTTGGCACGAAGTTAAATCTGAGCACTGCATATCATCCACAGACCGACGGACAAAGTGAAAGGACGATTCAAACAGTTGAAGATATGTTAAGAGCCTGTGCACTTGATTTTAAAGGAAGTTGGGATGAGCATTTGCCCCTAGTCGAGTTTGCTTACAACAATAGTTACCATTCGAGCATATGTATGGCACCTTATGAAGCTTTGTACGGAAGGAAGTGTAGATCACCGTTATATTGGGATGAAGTAGGAGAAAGAAAGATACTAGGACCGGAATTACTTCAACAAACTAAGCAAGCAACCGAGGTTATTCGAAAAAGGTTAGTTGCAGCTCAAGATCGACAGAGGAAGTATGCAAATCAAAAGAGGAAAGACAAAGCATTTGAAGTAGGAGATAAGGTGATGTTGAAAGTTTCACCTTGGAAAGGAGTAATGAGATTCGGAAAGAAAGGCAAGTTAAGCCCCAGATATATCGGACCCTTCGAGATTCTTAAGAAGATAGGACCACTAGCTTATCAGTTGGCCCTACCTCCAGACCTTCAGCAAATCCACGATGTGTTTCATGTTTCTGCATTAAGAGAGTACCATTCTGATTTCAGGCACGTTACAACCTACGAACCAGTGGAAATTCGTCCAGATTTGACATACGAAGAAAAGCCAGTGGAGATCCTAGATTACAAAGTGCAAGAGTTAAGAACTAAGAAAGTAAATTTAGTGAAAGTACTTTGGAGAAACCACCAAGTTGAGGAAGCCACGTGGGAATTAGAAAGTGAAATGCGGAATAAATATCCGGAATTGTTTAGTGCATAGTTTTGATTCCGAGGACGGAATCCTATAAGGGGGGAAGACTGTAATAACCGTAAATTTTCGAAATATATTTTATTTTGAGTCGAATTTTTGAGTCTCGTTTTAATTAGTCAGCGGGAGAAAAACGAAATCTTTTTATTAAATAATTATATTAAATATTTGCATCATTATAATTGTCCCCCATTTTTATTCTTTTAATTTAATAATTACCCACCTATTAAATAAAAAATTTTTATGATGATTACACCACTAAATGTTGCAATGATTTTTTCTCCATGATTTAGTCTTTTTATTTATTTTATTGCAACCATTACCAACAACATGATTACATTAGAGGTAGTATAATTCTATAAGAACCCGGACTTAGTTTCATAACAAAACAGAAAAACAAAACACAAATACACAACACAGCCTTGGTCTCTTTATTTTTTTTAACCAAGATTTCTGTTCAAATCATACATACACACGAACCATATAAAACACAGTCCTGCATCTTTGAATCAAAAACCAAAAACATAACATAGTTTCTTTTTCACAATCCCAATCTTATATTCGTATAATCGCAGGTAGTTTAATTTTTTTTTTCTCTTTCGATTGCTGTTGTGCTTGTATTACTTGAATTGTGCCTTGTCTTTCCGATTGTTTGCAGTCGGGTTGTGTATCGGAGTGAGAGAGTAATTGTGTTGTGTTGAGGTTGCAGTCGGAGGAAGGGGAAACGAGAAGGAGGTGAGAACGGAGAAAGAGGAGAGATTGTAATGGTGGAATGGAGGCCGGAGTTATAAGGGGGAGGGATTGAATTGTTGGATTGTGGTGGTGTGTGTATCGTACGGAGTTGTTTCTTTTTCCCGATCGGTATTGTATTGGGTTGTATAGAAGAGAGGGAGTTGGTATTGTTGATTGTTGTCAGTGTTGGTGATGTTGCCGGAGTAAGATTTAAGGAAGGGATGAGGGAGAGATAGAGGGGAACGGGGAGAGAGATCGAGAGAAGGGAGAATGGGGAGGCAGGGAGGAGAGATGTGAGAGAGATTGGTACGGAGAGAGATAGAGAGAGATTGAGAGATGAGAGATTTGGAGAGATTGAGTGCTACCGAGGGAGATGCAGGGGAGGGTGAAAGTGGGGCCCATGCGGTGGGATCCACACCGTTTCTAAGACGTTAAATAGTAACAAAACGATACATTTTAGTGTTTTAACGATTGAATTTTTTTTTAAAATCGAGATTTAGTTAATTGATTAGAATTAGTTAGTAACAAATTGTTTTTAAAAGTGGTTTAATTGTTTAATTGATTAAAAATAGAATTATTTAGGGTTTTTAAAATGAAATTTAGAATTTATTTATTTAGTAATTAAGTAAGTATTATTAGGTGATTTTGAAAATAATTTAGAGATTTAACATAATTGTGATTTTGGACACAATTTTAGAGATTTATTAATTTGTCAATAAAAGGGGTATAATTGTGATAAAATAGAATTAAATATGATTTTAATCTGATAATTAATATTTTCAGATTATTTTATTCACCGAATCGAGTTAGATTTATTTGAGAGATTAATATTTGATTTGAATAAATTAGAATTTGTGAGAACTCTTAAAAATTTGAATTCTTTGATAAATTAGTTTAAAAGTGAGAATAATTATTTGGATTTAAATTGAATAAAAATAGATGTTTGAATTTTTCATTTTGAGTAAGAATTTAGATTCCGGATATTAAAAATAGGATTTATTTTCGAGATTTGATTCCTTTGTTCAAAGAAATATTTATTTATTCCGGAATTAATTTCTGTTATTTGTTCCAGAGATTTTATGAGATGTTATTTTATTATTAATAAGATTATCGAATCGGGAGTATTTTATTCTGAAGAATCGCTCACGTATTTCTGGTTGCCATTTTTAGAGAATAATCCCCGAACCGTAGATCGACGCCAAGTTCACGGGTAGAGTATATTTTTATCTGCATTCATTTGCACTTCGAGATCGAGGCAAGTTCGTTCTTACCCTAACTTTTGGAAACTGTAAATTTCTGTTCGTGTTATTTATTTTCTTAATTATTTTTGAGATGTTATATATTGAGATTATCTGTTGCTCTATATGATGCAATAATTTCTTTTGAGAATTATAATCCCTATATGCGTAGAAACAATTTAATTGATATCGGGTCGATCTCATTAATTCGAGACGACTATTATTTTAATTCAGTGAAACTAATCTCATTCGTCCGAGATAGTTAAATTTATTCTTTTCGATTGAATTTATTGTACAAATTCAATCGTTATTTATTGATTATCTTTTAGTTAGTTCCTCGTTTGAACTAACCGATAGGAGTTTAAAATTATAATTGTTAAAGATTTTTATTCATCGATCAAGTGAAAAATATTCTATTTACACGTTCATCAATGTTGAGTATTATAAATATCGAGAAGTACTATTTGTTCAGTACGACTCCCAATTACTTTAATCTTAGGACTATTCTCATAAATTCGAGATAGTCGATTTTATTGTCAAGGTTTGGCATTTTGTTCATGTCAACCGATAAATTATTATTGAGAATTTACATCAGTCTATTGTTCGGATTGGTGGTAAAATCGAGTCATACTGGCAGTCCGCCAGATTTGTAAATATTTTCTGAAAAGAGTTATCTCAAGTTATCTGTACCCCAAATATTCGGGAATTCTGTATTCTACTGGTCAATTTTGGGCAAGAGGCCCATTATAGAGAAAGAGAGACTCGTGTACCGTTTTACGGACCCGAGAATATTTAGGCATTCGTTGCCTTGGTTGAATTGATAACCATTATGATGCTAGCATTCATACATATATATTATAGTTGATATCGTATTGTAGCCGTGATCGGGCGAAGTGCGGTGTCATCGGAGGCCGGTATTCTTGGTTGGTTAGTTGATCGCCCCACCGAGATACGGAGAGGTGGAAGACCAGTTCATTCTTAAATCATGAGTTATCGAGTATTCTGTTTCGAGATGAGTAATGAGTCTTTTGAGTATTCTGTTTTGAGATGAGTTTGAGCCTTTCGAGTATGATATTTTCCAGATGAATTTGAGTCAAATCTTATTGTGATTTTCAATATTAAAATTTTGAGTATTAATTTCGGTAAACCTTATTATATACCGAGCGAGAAGAGAACTTGCTGAGCACTATAGTTGCTCATTCTTGCTTTACAACATTTTGTTCAGCTGTCAAGACGGAGAAAGGCGAGACGTCCAGCCAGGGCTATAAAGGGAAAGGGAAAGCGCAAGGCTATGGTGACAACAATTAGAAGATCCAACTGGAATCTTTATATTTCTATTGATGTGAACTTTTGTAATATATTAATTCGAGATGTACCAAGTTGTTTTGTATTACGCTGTGAAGACGATCTTGGATCTGCGGAGTGGGACATTTTATGCTCCGATGTATTATATATTTTGCTTTGCTATTGCGTAACTTGTGCTACAGGATATTGAGACAATATGACGACCCGGGTCCCCTGTCAGGGTGGATTTGGGGGCGTTACAATATTGTCAGGTCAATATGTTTGTCCCATTTAATTATTACATGACTAAAAAAATCGATAAGTAAAATGTTAAAGATAATTAGTTTAAAATTAATTTTGAAAGTGTATTAGAATAGTGTGATAAATATTTTTCAATTTTTAAAATTTTTAATTCAATAATAGTAGATTTATTTAAATTTGATTGCACCTTATGATTGTAGACCGAGAGTTTGAGATATTAAACTACTATATTATACAATATAGATAAAATAGACTCAGGTATTAAAATAAATATATTTACATTAAAATCAATTAAGAAATACACAATTTTAGAAAATGGTTCTATACATATAGGCGGGTGCAAACAATAGATGTGTCAGTATATAATGATATAACTGTAATTGATTTAAATCAAAAATTGTGATTAATTATTTAGTAAGTATTTATGAAAATTAATCCGTAATATATAACTATATATTATAGTATGATTATATATTATAGTATGATTGTAGTTGATATTTATGAAAATTAGCTCGTAACATGTAATAGTATAATTTCGATTGACTTTATATTAAAAGATTGATAAGTTAGTAAATATGTTATCACTTTAAAAAATAATTAATTTATGCATGTACGAAATAAAATAAATTTTTTATTTCAAAAAAATTATTAAGTAACCAAGATAAGAAAATTAGGATGAGAATGATATGATTAACTTAATGTTTGTGGTAAAATTTTGATTGGCTTTTATATATATTTATGAAAATTAATCCGTAATATATAATAATGTAATTATAATTAATTGTAAATCAAAAGAGTGAAAAATTAAAATTGCAAAAATCTCATAATATTGAATTTATGTTTAATCCTAATTGATTTTACTTTTATATTAATTTATTATAATTGTTTTTTTAACTTAAAAAATCGTAATATATGAATATGTTAAATCAAGTAACTACTTTATTTAAATTAGAATAGTTAAATAACCATGATTAGTATAATATGATAAGAATAATAAATAATGAAAACTTTTAATATAATATGATTAGTCTAAAAATTAGGAATGACCTCTGATTGGTCCTAAAATAATTCATGATTTTCTGATTGGCTAACTACATCTAACTATATACCTGGGTAGACTCATGTATTATAATAAAAGATAGGCGAAACATTAAAAGTTTTGGTAACTATTTTTAGGTATATCGTGCTTTTACATAATTATCCTTACTAGCCTATAACCCGTGCGATGCACGGTTGTTTATAAACTTTTTAATTATATTTTATTGTTAAAGTTTTAAGTTGTATATATATTTTTATTATTAAAATAATTTTTTAACTTTATAAATCTCATGTATATAAATATTATCGTAATTATTTATTTTGAATTGTTATTTAAAATATATATATATATATATATATATATATATATATATATATATATATATATATATATATATTACATAAAAATTATTCTTTTTAACTTTTATTTAATAGAAAAAGTGAAATTTATCTAATCATGTAGACCTTTTTTCGATTTTTATACAAAATTTTCAATATTTTAAATGTTTTCTAGATTTTGTGTAATTTTTTACAATATAGCTTATTACTCGTGTGATGCACGTATGTTTTTTTTATAATTTTTGTTTTATTATCCATATTTTCATATATATTTTTTAATTAGTAGGAAAATAAATAATACATGTTTGACAGAATTTTTAACGACAAAATTTTTAATTAATAATATGTTGTTGACGGGAATTGAATCTTAAACTCGTGAGAGTAGTTTTTTATAAAATAATATATATGTTTGATAGAGATATGTTGTTAGTGGGATTCGAACTTGAACCTAAAAGAGTATTTTAAATATTAGAAAAGACATATTCTTTTAGTATTTTAGATATGTTTGTTTAAATTTTCTAAAGGACCGTTGTTCTTGCCATCTTTTTTTTTTCTTGCATCTTGTGTACCGTGTAGGCGTTAGTTATTGTTCTTTATTTAGGACTCCTCTTGTTTTATGAGTTTGAAATTCTGTCCTAATTCTTACGTGTTTTCGTCTACTTAAATTATTATTTAAGTATTATTATTATAAAATAATATAATATAAATGTATAAAAAGAAATTTTTTTATTATTATATCCAATGGCTTTCATTAATCTATTTTAAAATTCAATGATTGATGTTGAGTGTACCAAATAAGTGACCAAACTACCAACCAACCAAATAGAGGTTGTTTTGCTAATAATATTATAGTATAGATTTATATATTAGTATATTTTTACCTAAATACTCTTATATCTATCTATCTATCTATATATTAAAATCAAAATATTGAAAGATATGAAAAAAAAAAACTAGAAATAACTAATTAATTTCCTTTTTTTATGTAGAGCATGTTACCTTTTATATTTTTTCTATAACTAATTAATTTCATTTTTCAGGTAAAACTTACCTTTTCTATTAATAAAATATTGTAATTATTAATAATTAATCGATTACCTTTTTCAGATAAAATATATTACTTTTTCTATATTTTCTAATTAAAATCCCACTTTTTCTAAAAATATTACGGGCATCGTATATATAATTACTATATTTATATTATATCAATTAATAATTTTAAATTCACAAAATTCGTATCTTAAAATTATCAATATTGTAACACCCCCAAATCCACTTTGACCGGGGACCCGGGTCGTCACATTGTCTCAATATCCTGCAGCACACGATAACGCAATAATAAAACAAAATATTTATTACAACGGAGCATAAATGTCCCACTCCGCAGTTCCAAGATCGTCTCACAAAATAGTACAATCCAACTTATTACATCTCGAGATAATATCTTACAAAAGTTCACAAAAGTAGAAAGATAAAGGTTCTAGCTGGATATTCTAGTTCTTGTCAGCATAGCCTTGAGCTTTTCCCTTTCCTCTGTATCCCTGGCTGGACGTCTCGCCTCTTTCCATCTTGACAGCTGAATAAAATGTTGTAAGGCAAGAATGAGCAACTATAGTGCTCAGCAAGTTCTCTTCTTGCTCGGTATATAAATATAATAAGGTTTACCGAAAGAAATACTCAAAATTTTAATATCGGATATCACAATCTGAATTGGCTCAAACCCATCTCGAAAATAGCATACTCGAAAGACTCAATACTCATCTCGAAACAGAATACTCGAAAGACTCATTTGATTTAACTCTGATAACTCATGATTTAAGAATAAACTGGTCTTCCACCTCTCGGTATCTCGATGGGGCGATCAACTAACCGACCGAGAACACCGTACTCCAATGACACCGCACTTCGCCTAATCACGGCTACAGTACGATATCAACAATATAATATGTATGTATGAATGCTAGCATCATAGTGCGTTATTAATTCAACCCTGGCAACATAGAGCCTAAATAATCTCGCGTCCGCATACAAGTCTCTCTTTCTCTATAATGGGCCTCTTTCCCAAAATTGACCAATAGAATACAGAATTCCCGAATATTTGGTGAACAGATAACTTGAGATAATTCTTCAAGGAAAATATTTACCAATCAGGCAGACTGCCAGTCTGACTCAATTTTACCTCCAATCCGAACAATGAACTGATGTAAACTCTCAATAATAATATTTTATTGGTTGACATGAACAATATGTCAAACCTTGACAATAAAAGCAACTATCTCGAAATAATGAGAATAGTCTTAAAATGAAATACTTTGAGTCGTACCAAACAAATAGTACTACTCGAATATATATAATATTCACAATTGATGAACGTTAAATAGAATATTTTTCACTTGATCAACACGTATCAACTCTAACAAATTCTAATTTTATAACTCTTATCGATTGATTCGAACGAGGAACCAACTAAAAGATAATCAATAAATTATTGTTGAATTTGTACAATAAATTCAACTGAGAAGAATGAATTTAACTAGCTCAAACAAATGAGATTAGTTTCACTGAATCAAAATAATAGTCATCACGAATTAATGAGATCGACCCGATAGCAACGAATTTGTTTCTACACTATTAGGGAATATAATTCACAAGTAAACTAAATTAACAGTATCGTCATATATAACAAGAAATAATGCTCAGAAGAAATAATTGCATCATAAGGAGCAACAGATAAATCTCATAATTGACGCCCTCAAAAAAATAAATCTCATAATTGATAGCTCGAAAATAATTAACGAATGAAATAATAAATACAAAGTTTCCGAGAGTTAGGGTAGGAATGAACTTGCCTCGGTCTCGTCGTGCAAATGAATGCGGATAAGATTTATGCTCTACCCGTGAACTTGGCTTCGATCTACGGCTCGAGAATTATTCTCTAAAAATGGCAACCAGAAATACGTGAGCGCTTCGTCAAAATAGAATATTTCTCAACCGATAATATAATATTTAAATAATAATAATAATATAATATAATATCTCTTGAAAATCTCTACGATAATTAACGAAAAATAATTCCCGGATAAATAAATCTCTCTTTGAACTCAGGAATTAAATCTCGAAAATATATCCTATTTTTAATATCCGTAAATCCGACTTAAAACGAAAATAGGGTTACGGAAATTAACGGCAATACTCCATTTTCAAATCTCATAAATAATTAAATATTACTCCGATTTTAGTCTCTAAAATAATCTGACTCGATCCGGTTAATTAAAATAAACCGGAAATGCTAATTATAAATCTTCTAAAATAATACCGCTTCTTAATCCTATTTATTCACAATTATTCCTCTTTTATCGACAAATTAATAAATCTCTAATTTTCGTCCAAAAATCACAAAATAATTCTTTTTAACAATTTAATAATTAATTACACCATTTTTATTAAACTATTTTTATTCTCACAATTTTAATAATATTTCAATTTTATAACTCTTTTTATTTCTCAACATTTTTAAAATAATAAATCAATTATTAAAACCAAATTTTTTGAAAATATTCAACCTTTTATTTTATTATTTATATCTCTTTATTCTATTATTATAATATATATTTTTATTCCTCAATTAAACATTCCAGAACAGTTCACAACACACAGCGGCGCGTAGGGCCCAAGCGCCACCACCGCCGCCGTGCACCTCCCCTGTTCTTCCTTCCTTCCGTCTCTCTCTCTCTCTCTCTCTCTCTCTCTCTCTCAACTCAATCTCTCTCTCTCATCCCGCACCTCTCTCTATCTCCGCCCTCTCTTCTCTCTCGCCGTCGTCTCCTTGTCCGCCTTTCTCCCTCTCGATCTCCTCTTTCTCTCTCGCTCTCCCTCTCTCTGTTCTCTCTTCCCGTATCTCTTCCTCTATCCCCCTTTCAATCTCTCAATCTCTCCGTTCTCTCTTCTCCGTCGTCAATCTCTCTCTACTCTACTCCGCCTTATCTCTCCCGCCTCCATCTCTCCGATTACAACAACCACAACCAACTAACACTCCGATTCAAAACAGTCCTCCCTCAATCTCTCCCAGTCATGTCTCTCCTCTCGGTTTCCCCGATAACAACACAAAGCCACACCCCCAACAGTCAATACCCACAATCCAATCGGTTGAAAAGAACAAACCGAGTATACAGTCAACACCACAAAAAAATCTAATCATCTAAGTTAACCACGAGATCGGAAAAATGAAAACAGAGAAAAGAAAGAAAGAAAATAAAATATACCTGTGGGTTTTTTTTTTGTTTTGCAAAGAGAAGGAGGAAAAGAAAAATGTATAGCCTGTTCTGTATGTTTCGTTTTGTGAATATAAGGCCCGGTTTTTCTGCTTAAATAATTTGAATTGACAAAACGTGGGGGACAAAAGATTATGGAATATTTAGTGCTCCATAAAAACATAATCATGTTTTGTAGGTGGATAATTATTAAATTAAAAAAAAAATCAAAACATGGGGGACAAAATGAAATGCTCCAATTTAGATTTTAGTGTTGTCTCATCAATAATCCCGCTTCTCCCCTGCTGGCTAATTAAAACGAGACTCTAATTTCGTTTCCTAAAATAAATTCGACCCAAAACTAAAATTTTATTTTTTCTAATTTTAATAAATACCAAATAAATATAATTAAATAGATATAATATAATATTACTACATACGAATATATAAATTTCAAAATTTTACAAAAACGCGCTAATTAAAATATACTAGCGCATCGCTCTTAAATAAAGTTAAATATCGAGTAGAAAAATTTATTCGAAAAATTCGCGGTTATTACAGTCTTCCCCCTTATAGGATTCCGTCCTCGGAATCAAAATTATGCACTAAACAATTCAGGATATTTATTCCTCATTTCGCTTTCTAATTCCCACGTGGCTTCCTCAACCAGGTGGTTTCTCCAAAGTACTTTCACTAAATTTACTTCTTAGTTCTTAACTCTTGCACTTTGTGATCTAGGATCTGTACTGGCATTTCTTTGTATGTCAAATCTGGAAGTATTTCCACTGGTTCGTAGGTTATAACATGTCTGAAATCAGAATGTTATTCTCTTAACGCAGAAACATGAAACACATCATGGATATGCTGAAGGTCTGGAGGTAGGGCCAACTGATAAGCTAGCGGTCCTATCTTCTTGAGGATCTCAAAAGGTCCTATATATCTGGGGCTCAACTTGCCTTTCTTCCCGAATCTCATTACTCCTTTCCAAGGTGAAACTTTCAGCATCACTTTATCTCCCACTTCAAATACTTTGTCTTTTCTCTTTTGATTTGCATACTTTCTTTGTCGATCCTGGGCTGCAACTAATCTTTTCGAATAACTTCGGTCGCTTTCTTAGTTTGTTGTAGTAGTTCTGGTCCTAGTATTTTTCTTTCTCCTACTTCATCCCAGTATAGAGGTGATCTACACTTCCTTCCGTACAATGCTTCATATGGTGCCATACCTATGCTGGAGTGGTAACTATTGTTGTAAGCAAACTCAACAAGGGGCAAATGATCACCCCAACTTCCTTTAAAATTGAGTGCACAGGCTCTTAACATATCTTCAACTGTTTGAATTGTCCTTTCACTTTATCCGTCGGTCTGTGGATGATATGCAGTGCTCAGATTTAACTTCGTGCCAAGACATTCTTGAAAACTCTTCCAAAATCGAGAAGTAAAACGGGCATCTCTATCAGATACAATTGAAACATGCACTCTGTGACGAACTACAATTTCATTTAGGTATATGTTTACCAATCTTTCAACGGAGTACTTATCACTAATTGGTAGGAAATACGCAGATTTAGTGAGTCGATCGACGATAACCCAAATTGCGTCATGGCTGGCTCTAGTTCGGGGCAATCCTACGACAAAATCCATGGAAATATGCTCCCATTTCCACTCGGGTATCTCTAAGGGTTGTAAAAGTCCACTTGGTCGTTGATGTTCGGCTTTCACTTTCTGACAGGTCAAACACTTGCTCACCAATTCTGCAATCTCTCTCTTCATGTTAGGCCACCAATAGCTTTGCTTGATATCCTGATACATTTTTGTGCTCCCTGGGTGAATGGAATATCTCGAGTTATGCGCTTCGCTCATAATTTCATCCTTCAACTCTGTAACATTAGGAATCCATATTCTCGATGCAAATCTCTTAATTCCCTTATCATCCTTTGAACTCAGAAATTCTTCTCCGGTCAACTCTGATCTTCTCTCTTCCATTACTTGCTCCTGACAACGGCGAATCTTCTCGAGTAACTCTGGTTGAAACTGAATGTTGTAAACTCTTTCATTGTTTTGGACTGGGACCCTAATCTCTAATTCCATTTTCTCAAATTCTCTGACCAATTCTTCTGAGGTTGTCAACAGGTTGAGTCTTTCCTTTCTACTTAAGGCATCAGCTACAACATTAGCCTTCCCTGGGTGGTAATTTATCGAGCAATCATAGTCTTTGATCAATTCCAACCATCTTCTCTGTCTCATGTTTAATTCCTTCTGTGTGAATATATACTTTAAGCTCTTGTGATCCGTGTAAATCTCGCATTTCTCTCCATAAAGGTAATGTCTCCAAATCTTGAGGGCAAAAACAATAGCAGCAAGTTCCAAATCGTGAGTAGGGTAACGGGACTCATATTCCTTCAATTGTCGAGAGGCGTACGCTATTACTTTCACATGTTGCATCAGAACACATCCTAAACCCTTGTGAGAAGCATCGCTGAAAATCACGAAATCGCCTTTCTCATCGGGTAAGGTCAACACTGGGACAGTAGTCAATCTCTTTTTCAATTATTGAAAGTTGTCTTCGCATTTGGGGGTCCATTCAAACTTTTCACTTTTTTTGGTGAGTCGAGTTAGTGGCATAGCTATCTTTGAGAAATCCTTCATAAATCTACGATAGTATCCGGCTAATCCAAGGAAACTTCTAACCTCGGTTGGAGTCTTGGGTCTCTCCCAATCTGCTACGGCTTCTATCTTAGCGGGGTCTACAGAAATTCCTTCGCCGCTCACAATGTGTCCTAAAAATTGAATTTCTTTCAGCCAGAATTCACACTTCGAAAATTTTGCATATAACTTTTCCTTTCTCAGCGTTTCCAGAACCAATCGGAGGTGTTCAGCATGTTCCTCAAGAGATTTGAGTATATCAAGATGTCATCAATAAATACAATCATGAACTTGTCCAAGTACCTCTTGAACACACGATTCATCAAGTCCATAAAAGCAGCTGGCGCATTCGTCAATCGAAAAGACATAACTAAGAATTCATAATGTCCATATCGGGTCCTAAAGGCAGTCTTAGGAATATCCTCAGGCTTGATCTTTAGTTGATGATAGCCGGACCTCAAATCAATCTTCGAAAAATGTATAGCTCCCTTAAGTTGGTCAAACAGATCGTCGATTCGAGGCAGAGGGTACTTGTTCTTGATGGTCATCTTGTTCAGTTAACGATAATCAATACATAGTCGCATAGAACCATCCTTCTTCTTCACGAACAATACTGGAGCTCCCCACGGGGATACACTTGGTCTGATCACACCTTTTTCTAGTAATTCTTGCAGTTGTGTTACCAATTCCTTCATTTCCACTGGTGCCATTCTGTACGGTGCCTTTGAGATTGGTGCGGTTCCTGGTGCTAGGTCGATTGTGAATTCTATCTCTCGATCTGGTGGAATTCCAGGCAGCTCGTCAGGAAAAACATCTCTAAACTGATTAACTACAGGGATCTCGTCGATCGTAGGGATCTGCTTCTCGGTATCTACCACATGAGCCAGATAGGCTTGACATCCTTGCCGAAGTAATCTCTTAGCTTGAACTATTGACAGGAAATCCTTAGTCAGTTTCCGTTCGCGAAACGGAATTCTTATACCATTAGGTCCACCTAAGCTGACCCTCTTACGATGACAATTTATTTGAGCATCATAACGTGATAACCAATCCATTCCTAGGATTACGTCAAATTCCCCTAACTTAAAAGGAATGAGGTCTGCGTCAAAACGTTGCCCATGTATCTCTATAGAACAATTCGGACACAATCGGTTTACTGGTATGACTTCTTGATTAGCTACTTCTATGTTCAGAATTCCCTCTAAGGGCACAGACTCAAGATTCAACTTATTCGTGAAGTTTTCAGAAATAAAAGATTTAGTAGCTCCAGAATCAACTAGAACACACGCATTCTCAGAGTTTACTCGAAGCATACCTACTATCACATCGCTATCATCGATGGCATCTCGTACAGTCATGTTGAAGGTTCTTGCTTTCGGCTTGTTGTTAGGAGGTGCTGTGAGTCGAGGCACTGGATTTTCCTTCGCAGGCTGTCGATAGTCTCGGGACACGTGACCTTTCCTTCCACAGTTGATACAGGTGACAGATTTATCCTTGCAACTAGAAGCATAATGACCCTTTTATCCACAGTTATAACAATTCACGCTCGCTTGATGACAGGGTCCAGGGTGTTTCTTTCCACATGTCTTACATTCTGGTAATGGTGGCCTTCCTTGCATCACACTAACTGTTTGTGGCTGTTGGAACCTCTGGTTGCTTCCTCTGGTGTCATGATTCCCAAACCTTCTTGTATCAGTACTTCTATTCTCCCTCTTCACAAATGGTTTCTTATCGCTCCGATTACCACTCCTTC
Organism: Saposhnikovia divaricata; assembly: GCA_036435485.1. Classification (NCBI taxonomy): domain Eukaryota; kingdom Viridiplantae; phylum Streptophyta; class Magnoliopsida; order Apiales; family Apiaceae; genus Saposhnikovia; species Saposhnikovia divaricata. The sequence goes on along the minus strand of CM071597.1, from coordinate 124,292,326 downwards.
TCAGAAATTTACTTCCGCTGCTCTGAAACTTCCTCTTCTGTCCATCCTTCGGGTACAGTTCACTTCCATTTTCCACTATAGCCGCTTTCTGAACTAAGGTTGCATAATTGGTGATATCGAACACTGCAACTCGATTCTGTATCCAGGGCTTCAATCCTTGTTGGAAACGCTTTGCTCTCTTCTCTTCAGTGTCTACATGATAGGTACAAACCTCGAGAGTTCTGTAAACTTGGCCTCGTAGTCTGCAACAGTCATCGTCCCTTGCTTGAGTTCTAAAAACTTAATCTCCATCTGGTTCTCCAGATACTTGGGGAAATACCTTTCTAGGAACAATTTTGTAAATCCGGCCCACGGTATAACTGCATTACTTTCCAAAGCTCTCTTCGCTTCCCACCAGTAATTAGCCTCACCTTTTAACATATACACTGCAAACACTGTCTTCTTGTCTTCTTCCACTCCCACAATCTCAAAGTCTTTTCTATCTCTTGTAGCCAGATTCTAGCCTCCACTGGGTTAGTGGTACCTTTAAACTCAGGTGGATTCAAAGATTTGAATGATTTGAAACCCATTGTAGCTTGAGTCAGTTGAGCTGGAGGTGGGATTCTTCCTACTGGATGTTGGTTCTGTTGAGGCTGAGAGTTCTGAGCATGTTGAAGAAGAAAGTCCATAAGTAGGTTCATCGGGTTGGGATTCTGAGCGGGCTCTGGTTTCGGGTTTGGATTCTGGACTGGGTTCCGAGGTGGAACCTCATAATCTTGATTTGCTGCAGGTTGAGGATGAAGATTCTTTGGGGGTCTTCCTCTTTTAGGTGGCATCTTTTTCTATAAAAGCGAAAACAATAGGGTATGTTATGTCTCAGGTATGCAGTTATACGACACCATTGCTGGCATAGTTATGATAGGCATTCATAAATAATTACTCGGTCAAATTCCTGGTTTCTCAAAATAAATCATACCCAAAATCGTGATTTTTTCTGGTCTCTTTATAAACGATTACTCTTATTCCTAGTTATAAAAAGGTTTCAGATACCTGTAAAGATCTATCTCAGTTTAAATGGCGATTCTCGGGAGAACCTTATAAGTTCTAAAATTCAATAGTTATTAATCTTTGGTTCTCGAATTTTGGTTAAACTCATTTTAAGTCGTAGTTTTTGAAAAGAAGTTGTTATCTATATGGGGGTAGCATGGGGAAACAATATCACATGATACTCTACCGTAACACAATTTTCTAATAAATAAAGTAAGACAGCAGTTCTACTAACAGATCAGAACATGTAATAATAAAGAGGTACCATACTGGTACAGTACATGTCATAATACTGAATATGTTCATAATAATACAAACCGATAATCTGAATATAGTACATCGTGGGGGATAATACATGCTGGTCATAAAATCAACTACATCAAGTACATAGATCATGAGAATATGTGGACCCTGATACAGAAAATCTAACGTGATGCCATCCAGAAATTGGGTCACCACTAGTTATACAAACCAAACTATGGGGATGCTCAAGCATGCATATATGTCATCAGCGGGGGAACATCTCACCGACCCTCCTATGGAACTCTGTGACGATATCTGAAATCATAGTGGCAACTCTGTCCCGATCAATCTGCCCGGTACTGGATGATGGCAAGCCAGCAAAGTCAGTCTGTAGTCCAGTCAAAACAGTGAGAGCAATCTGATGCATGATCTACATCGGGACGTCTCTAACCAGTAGACTCTTTCCATGGTGCACAGCAAAAGGGTCTGGAACAGCCAACAGTCTAAGGATACCATCCCTAGTAGCAAAGACCTCCTCATAGCGAGACCATAACCATCGGTAATGCTGGAACAGGGTATGGTGACTGTGCCAACGGACCATCTCTCCCGCCACCCCAGCATACTCAGGGGGAACAGGTGGCATAGCAGCAGTAGCAACAGTAGCCACAGTGGGCTGAGTTGGAGCAGGAACAGGTATAGTGGGTGCAGATGGAGCAGTATCACAAATAGGAGTGTCGCCGATACGTGGGAACATGTAATTAGGTATAGTGGGGACTGTCGGAGCCGAAGTAAAAATCGGGATAGGAGCAATAACAAAATCTGAGAAGGCTGTAGCCCTAGAAGGTGTAGCAACTCTGGAAACTGGAACAGTTGAGCTATGCACCACCTCAGTGTGGACGGGTGAAAGCTGGCTCTCATCAACTGGATCAGTAATCTCGGGCACTGGGGTCTCAGCTCTGAACATCTCAGGAGTGTAAATAAGTGTAGTCTCAGGAGTAGGAGCCTCTAGGTCGATCGCTGGCATAGGAGAATCAGCTACCTCAATGACCTGGTCAGGGGAATCAACCAAGTCTATCACGTGTGGAGGAGAAGTTGTAAGAATCCGAATAGAAGAGTCCTCCGAGTCACTGACGATCAGCATATACTCCTCAGATGGGTCACTATCCGTCCCTGAGCTAGGATCTAGAGGTCCTAGTGGGTATGGTGTAGGAGATCTATCTCGCATAGGTAAGAAACCGGTAGATCCTGATGAAGACATCTACAAAAGTAAATAGTTTCGCTCAGAAACAGGTTATAATCGACTAGATACGTATATAGATATAGCTAAAGGTGTAAGGCACTTAGTGCTAAAATCTCAACGTCGTATTATACCTCTTAAATTCTCACATCGTGTTATAATTCTAGGCTCGTACGATTTCTAAAAATATAACTAACGTTCTGATACCAAAACTGAAACGCCCCCAAATCTACCCTGACCGGGGACCCGGATCGTCACATTGTCTCAATATCCTGCAGCACACGATAACGCAATAATAAAACAAAATATTTATTACAACGGAGCATAAATGTCCCACTCCGCAGTTCCAAGATCGTCTCACAAAATAGTACAATCCAACTTATTACATCTCGAGATAATATCTTACAAAAGTTCACAAAAGTAGAAAGATAAAGGTTCTAGCTGGATATTCTAGTTCTTGTCAGCATATCCTTGAGCTTTTCCCTTTCCTCTGTATCCCTGGTTGGACGTCTCGCCTCTTTCCATCTTGACAGCTGAATAAAATGTTGTAAAGCAAGAATGAGCAACTATAGTGCTCAGCAATTTCTCTTCTTGCTTGGTATATAAATATAATAAGGTTTACCGAAAAAATACTCAAGATTTTAATATCGGATATCACAAAGGATATCACAATCTGAATTGGCTCAAACCCATCTCGAAAATAGCATACTCGAAAGACTCAATACTCATCTTGAAATAGAATACTCGAAAGATTTATTTGATATAACTCTGATAACTCATGATTTAAGAATAAACTGGTCTTCCACATCTCGGTATCTCGGTGGGGCGATCAACTAACCGACCGAGAATACCGTCCTCCAATGACACCGCACTTCGCCTGATCACGGCTACAGTACGATATCAACAATATAATATGTATGTATGAATGCTAGCATCATAGTGGGTTATTAATTCAACCCTGGCAACATAGTGCCTAAATAATCTCGTGTTCGCATAACGGTACACAAGTCTCTCTTTCTCTATAATGGGCCTCTTTCCCAAAATTGACCAGCAGAATACAGAATTCCCGAATATTTGGTGAACAAATAACTTGAGATAATTCTTCCAGGAAAATATTTACCAATCTGGCGGACTGCCAGTCTGACTCAATTTTACCTCCAATCCGAACAATGAACTGATGTAAACTCTCAATAATAATATTTTATTGGTTGACATGAACAATATGTCAAACCTTGACAATAAAAGCAACTATCTCGAAATAATGAGAATAGTCTTAAAATGAAATACTTTGAGTCGTACCAAACAAATAGTACTACTCGAATATATATAATATTCACAATTGATGAACGTTAAATAGAATATTTTTCACTTGATCAACACGTATCAACTCTAACAAATTCTAATTTTATAACTCTTATCGATTGATTCGAACGAGGAACTAACTAAAAGATAATCAATAAATTATTGTTGAATTTGTACAATAAATTCAACTGAGAAGAATGAATTTAACTAGCTCAAACAAATGAGATTAGTTTCACTGAATCAAAATAATAGTCGTCTCGAATTAATGAGATCGACCCGATAGCAACGAATTTGTTTCTACACTAATAGGGAATATAATTCACAAGTAAACTAAATTAACAGTATCGTCATATATAACAAGAAATAATGCTCAGAAGAAATAATTGCATCATAAGGAGCAACAGATAAATCTCATAATTGATAGCTCGAAAATAATTAACGAATGAAATAATAAATACAAAGTTTCCGAGAGTTAGGGTAGGAATGAACTTGCCTCGGTCTCGTCGTGCAAATGAATGCGGATAAGATTTATACTCTACCCGTGAACTTGGCTTCGATCTACGGTGTAAGATCCCAGATTATTTTAGGATTTATTATTATTATTTTATTATTATTATTTTAATTATGTTAATTAGTATTTAAAGGACGGAATTGGATTTGAGAATATCGTTGTGGAATTCAACGATATTTAGTATTGAGTTTATATGAGTATATATTGAGTTATGTGTGCCCCAGTATTTTTAATTGTATTTTTAGTGATTTAAAAGTATTTAAAACAAGTATTATTGATCTTCAAAAATCTTTGTTTAATTATCAGAGTTGGATAAAATCACGAAATCTTTTGTGATATTATCTTTATGATATTATTTAGTTTTTAAAATTTATTGGAGAATTATTTTGGGTGTTTAAGTATTTTAGAATGATTTTAAGAGTTTTATTGTATTTAAAGGATCAAAACTTTGAAAATTCATATTTAATTCATTTTTGATCCGAAAAATATTTTAAAAATATGAGAATGTTCATAATTTCATAAACTTTATTTTAGAATTTTTAAATTTATTTTTCTACTACTTTTCGGTTTAATTTCGAATTTAAAATGATTTAAATCGATTTTATATATATGATTTTCAGCAAAAATTACGGAAATGCCCCTTGGCCTATAAACCCAACTATTTCTTCGTTATTCCAGATTGTTCCAGTCGGGAGAGTAGTGTGGGGGAGAAAGAAAAACAAAAGAATTTGGAGAGAAAGAAATGGGGGGGTTGAATCTATACACATATATATATAAATCGTGTGTGTGTGTGTGTATAGTTGAGTGTGTGATGGTGTATGTGTGGCGCGGAGTGAAGGCAGGAAGAGGGAAGAGCAGGCGCGCGGTTGGGGGTTGGCCGGAGCAGCGGCGGCGGCGGCTGGCCAGCGGCAGCAGAAGCGCAGTCGCGACCAGTGGTGGTGGTGGAAGGCACTTCAGCAGTGGAGAAGGGGAAAGAAAGAAAGAAAGAAAGAGAAGAAAGAAAGAAGAGAGATAGAGAGAGAGAGAGAGAGAGAGAGAGAGAGAGAGAGAGAGAGAGAGAGAGAGAGAGAGAGAGAGAGAGAGAAGGAGGAGGAGGAAGATGGTGGCTTTTCCGGGATCGATTTTTCGGTGGATGGGAATTGAAAGCGAAAGGGTATAACTTTCTTTGTATTTTTTTAATTTACGTATTTAGTGTGGTAATTTAATTAATTAATTCTCGTAATTTAATTGATTTCAAATTGCGAGATTATTTGCTAATTTTAGTAATTAGCTTAGTAGTGTTAATTATGAGTATTGATGTGGATTATAAGATTTTGTGATTGGTTAAACATGATTTAGTGATTTTTATTTGATAATTGGATAAATGGTTAATTATTGATGTTTGGTTATAAATTTCGGATTGTATAGCAATGTAAATGGTACAAGTAGTGTTAATAATGTAATTTTGGGCTTGTAGGTGGATTTTAAGTCCATCGGATATTTTGATTGTTGTTTTGAGTCGGTTATGTTCCGACGGGTTAATTCACTTTATAAAGGAGATGCTGTCCGATTTTTATTAAAAATTATTTTACAATCCTTATATTAATTTGATAGGTACTATTTGTTAATCAGTGATATACGTGATACATGTTAAATGTGGTAGTCGAGTCATATTATTCATTGAACGCTATACTTGTTAGATAATTGGAGATGAGTAAATATTGAGAATTTCTTAAGTAGTATATTTTGATTTAAAGGTTATTTAACAAAGATTTACTATGAGATTTATTTTATGTGTTATGTGTTTATCTGCGAGGAGTTGTAATGAGATCACGAGTCTTAAATGTCAATATTTAAAGACTTGTGTAATTCTCTGCAACTAGTTCCTCGGGCTTACGAATATCCCTGATTAACTATCACGAGTATAATTAATATACTTGAGTGGTGTGATCATCGATATAGCGTAAGTATTAGTTAGTGCTAGGGGTTGTTCCCTAGGGCTTACGAACATTAGTGATTGGTTGTCACGTGTATCATCAAAGTGCGTGAGAATACGATCATTGGTGTAGCGTAAGTAGTAGTGTAATATAAATCCTTATGTGCTAGGTGCCGCATGTCTGGGCGGGTACTTTTCTTTATTTGTTTACTTTTATGTTGCTGCCAGAGAAGCAGCTATGTTTTAAATGGTTTGAGTTAAAATGTTGAGTTGAAAAACAGGCTTGAATTGTATTTGAGGGCTGTGCCCATAGTCCGATAAACGAATACTTCATGCCGAAATTTTCTGAAAATCCCCTGTAGTTAAAGTTATTTAAATTATTTGATTTAAAGATTTAAAGGCATGTATGTGTATGAGTGTTTAAGTACATATGTGATGATTATGAGGTGTGGATATATATATTTATGTATGTATTGCTTTGTGTGTTATAAGTAATTAGTTATCGATTGGGTTGTTTATGTACTAAACAGTACTTTACTATTATTCCGAGTATAGTTAGGGATTCGTTATGGACCCAGCGATCAAGTTGACGAGACGGTTGAAGGAAAATGGACGAGTGATCGAGTAAAGAACAAAGTACAGTAAGTGGCGAATCGACGCACTGGAAATGAGGCAAGTGTACTAACCCTCGCTTATCGTTCAAGCGAGATAAACATGTTTCTATTCAATATAAGTATTTCCCTTCAAATCTTTATTGTTAGTATCCTCCCCTTCAAATTACTGATAAGGATGTATTTTGTTCCGTATATCGAATGCTTCTATGTTTCTAAATCTTTTAGTATTGCTTCCTAAAATGGTTATTAATTAAAGATGTTTTTAAAATTTCCTTATACTGGGCTGGTCTTTTGCCAGTGAGTATAAAGGACTGAAAAGTGAAATGTTTTAAAGTATTAATAAGATGGTTTATAAGTTGAATAAGCGTAAGAGGCTAGGGTGGTCCTAGTCCAGCACTTTTGTTAAGCGTAAGAGGCTAGGGTGGTCCTAGTCCAGCACCTTTGTTTAGCGTAAGAGGCTAGGGTGGTCCTAGTCCAGCACTTTTGTTAAGCGTAAGAGGCTAGGGTGGTCCTAGTCCAGCACCTTTGTTTAGCGTAAGAGGCTAGGGTGGTCCTAGTCCAGCACCTTTGTTTAGCGTAAGAGGCTAGGGTGGTCCTAGTCTAGCATTCAAGGCCAATGTGTTGCCTAATTGAGAACCTAATTTCAAAGAAAGGAAGACTTTACGTGGCTGATCACCCGTATTGTCCGTAATCAGAAGAATAATAAAATCAATTTAAATGTTTCAAAAAGTTTTACGGAAAGTATGTTTTATTTGTGGAATGGTTTTAAAGAGATGAATGTTTTGATGTTTTATTGATGGAATAGTTTTAATGAGAGGAATGTTTTGATAAGATATACCTGTTTTACTGTAAATGATTATCGGTTTAGAAATTGTGTATTTCAGATTAAATTGTTGTCTATATGATAAAAGTTGAAACCTCAGTAAAATAATGAGATTAAGGATAGATAGAAGTTTTTCAGTTATTCCCTTCGCAAGTAACATTGTACGTGAAAGTGGAGTAAGAATGATTGGAAAATTCTTGATATTCTTTCTCTCAAAGTTTTATCTGGGGTAGAGATGCTTAGTAGTAAATAGAAGAGTGTTATGTTAGAATATTAAAGGGTGTTGTTTATGTTATGAGAAAGGGTATGAGTGCAGAAAATAGGTAGTGGTATTTTGTAAGAGTAGGTTTATATTTTGCTTGGTGAAAACTAATTCACGGTTATTACGGTCACTGTGGCATGTGTTGCGCAGTGATAGTGAGAACCGAGAATGACTTGAGATCTTCTTAATTATTCAAACTCATGATTGTCAGGCCGGTTAGGCAGCTAGGTATGCAAACGCTTAGTGGACATGAATGAGATTTGAGTAAGTGAGAATTTCTTGGAGATTTTGTTAAAGAGGTAGTTAAAGTATTTTGCAGTATTAAAAAGTATTGAATCTAGTATTACAAACCTTCTCAGTTATTAAATTCTGATTTCGAGTTATAAATGTTTTAAATGATATTAATCTTCTGTTAAAGCTAAGAATCTGGTTTTCGATTATAGTATTGATTATAAATTGGTGAGCATTCATTCACTCATATCTATTGTTCATTTTCCTTTTTAAGTTAATCCTTCTTGAATTGCAGTTATTGCATTTAATTATCCAGTGCTATTATTATATAACTTGCTGAGCATTTCATTCGCTCACCCTTGCTGTTTTTAAATCTAATATTTCAGTAAGCTAAGTATTGGCGAGAAGTACCTGCGCAGTTCAGAAAGAGGAAGCAAGACGATGTGAAGAATGCTGACGTGGATTCGGGGTATTTGTGTTATAGTAAGATTGTTGCATGTATATATAGTTTTAGTAATTATAGTATGTATTTGATTAGTGGCCTGGTACACTTCCTTTCGAAGTTATACCAGTGATTTAAGTTTTGTATATAAAGTTGTAATTAAGTTGGTTATGGGTTTTTCTTGTTTCTAGAACTGTAACCTAAGATCCTGAGTTAGGAGTTGGGGTCAAAGAGCTGTTGTTTGAGTTTTTATTTTTATTTCAGTTTTATTTTGATTTCAGATTTTAGTTTTGTATTCAGCAGGTTTATGTTGTATTTACGAATACATCATGGCCAATTTTTTTTTTTGTTAGAATTTTTGAGTTTGTTAGCGTGACGCCCAAATCTACTGACCCCGGATTTGGGGGCGTTACATACGGCTCGAGAATTATTCTCTAAAAATGGCAACCAGAAATACGTGAGCGCTTCGTCAAAATAGAATATTTCTCAACCGATAATATAATATTTAAATAATAATAATAAGTATATAATATTTAAATAATAATAATAATAATATAATATCTCTTGAAAATCTCTACGATAATTAACGAAAAATAATTCCCGGATAAATAAATCTCTCTTCGAACTCAGGAATTAAATCTCGAAAATATATCCTATTTTTAATATCCGTAAATCCGACTTAAAACGAAAATAGGGTTACGGCAATTAACGGCAATACTCCATTTTTAAATCTCGTAAATAATTAAATATTACTCCGATTTTAGTCTCTAAAATAATCTGACTCGATCCGGTTAATTAAAATAAACCGGAAACGCTAAAAATAAATCTTCTAAAATAATACCGCTTCTTAATCCTATTTATTCACAATTATTCCTCTTTTATCGACAAATTAATAAATCTCTAATTTTCGTCCAAAAATCACAAAATAATTCTTTTTAACAATTTAATAATTAATTACACAATTTTTATTAAACTCTTTTTATTCTCACAATTTTAATAATATTTCAATTTTATAACTCCTTTTATTTCTCAACATTTTTAAAATAATAAATCAATTATTAAAACCAAATTTTTTAAAAATATTCAACCTTTTATTTTATTATTTATATCTCTTTATTTTATTATTATAATATATATTTTAATTCCTCAATTAAACATTCCAAAACAGTTCACAACACACAGCGGCGCGTGGGGCCCACGCGCCACCACCGCCGTGCACCTCCCTTGTTCTTCCTTCCTTCCGTCTCTCTCTCTCTCTCTCTCTCTCTCTCACTCTTTCTCTCTCTCTCTCTCTCTCTCTCTCTCTCTCGATCTCATCTCACTCTCAACTCAATCTCTCTCTCTGTCTCTCTCTCTCTCATCCCGCACCTCTCTCTATCTTCGTCCTCTCTTCTCTCTCGCCGTCGTCTCCTTCTCCTTCTCCGCCTTTCTCTCTCTAGATCTCCTCTTTCTCTCTCGCTCTCCCTCTCTCTGTTCTCTCTTCCTGTATCTCTCCCTCTATCCCCTTTCAATCTCTCAATCTCTCCGTTCTCTATTCTCCGTCGTCAATCTCTCTCTACTCTACTCCGCCTTATCTCTCCCGCCTCCATCTCTCCGATTACAACAACCATAACCAACTAACACTCCGATTCAAAATAGTCCTCCCTCAATCTCTCCCTGTCTTGTCTCTCCTCTCGGTTTCTCCGATAACAACACAAAGCCACACCCCCAGCAGTTAACACCCACAATCCAGTCGGTTGAAAAAAACAAACCGAGTATACAATCAACACCACAAAAAAATCTAATCATCTAAGTTAACCACGAGATCGGAAAAATGAAAATAGAGAAAAGAAAGAAAGAAAAAAAACATACTTGTGGGTTTTTTTCTTTTTTTGGTTTTGCAGAGAGAAGGAGGAAAAGAAAAATGTATGGCCTGTTCTGTGTGTTTCGTTTTGTGAATATAAGGCCCGGTTTTTCTGCTTAAATAATTTGAATTGACAAAACGTGGGGGACAAAAGATTATGGAATATTTAGTGCCACATAAAAACATAATCATGTTTTGTAGGTGGATAATTATTAAATTAAAAAAAAAAATCAAAACATGGGGGACAAAATGAAATGCTCAAATTTAGATTTAGTGTTGTCTCATCAATAATCCCGCTTCTCCCCTGCTGGCTAATTAAAACGAGACTCTAATTTCGTTTCCTAAAATAAATTCGACCCAAAACTAAAATTTTATTTTTCCTTATTTTAATAAATACTAAATAAATATAATTAAATAGATATAATATAATATTACTACATACAAATATATAAATTTCAAAATTTTACAAAAGTGCGCTAATTAAAATATACTAGTGCAACGCTCTTAAATAAAGTTAAATATCGAGTAGAAAAATTTATTCGAAAAATTCGCGATTATTACAAATATAAATTAATAAAATATATATAATATTAAAAAATCCATGTATTGCCTAATTTCTCAGCTGGTATATGTAACTAAGATAAATTTGTAAATGAGAATCTGATGGTCTACTCTTCGGGACTTGAAGGTGAAATAGATGATGATGATGATGATGATGATGATGATGATCATAATAATAATAATAATAATAATAATAATAATAATAATAATAATAATAATAATAATAATAATAATAATAATAATAATAATAATATATCTAATTCTTGAAGTAATTCGTTCATCTAAATTATCAACCGTGCCATTGAATTAAGCTTAATATTCAATTATATTCAAGGTCATTAATGTCTTTTACCCATTTATTTTTCTCTATGCACTTATTCTCTCTTCTCCAAATATCCTAATCTATCTACTTACTCTCTTTCTCTTCAGGTCTTCCCATTTCTTAATCATCCATCCACATTACATATTCTTTTTCTCCTCCTTCAATTTCTTATCATTTTCCAGTAATTTTCAACTTTTCTCATTTTTCATTTTAATTCTGAGAAATTATCAATTAATACCAATATCAATATTCAATCAATATATATGTAGTTACTAGCTTAACTTAAATTAATTACTATTATAATAAATGATATTTCATTGAATTTATCATAATGTTTTTTATGTTCGCTAATTCCGGCAATATTCAACTACTTATCTCGCCATTTATGTTCTTTTGAAATCCGATTATATTTGTCTCCTTATTCAATTTTTCTACAATAACTTCGATTTTTTTTTCGTTTTCATTTTGTATAATTTTACACTGAATTAACCTAAATTAATTATAATGATACATTATATTTTTCATTTTTCATTTTTAAATTTGATCCAAATTTAATATCTTTAAATCTTTAATCAAAATCTTATTATAATATTTAAAATTTGTATTTTGTATTTTGTAAAATAATCAAAATTTACATCAATAATTATGTATCTAAATAATTTAAATTCAATAAAACACAATAGTATTAAAGTTAACTAACTATATTCTTGAACAAAATTATAGTAGAGTAAAATATTATTATAGCAAAGCCGAATCTAATCATTTTATTAATTAGTTTCCTCGTCTCTTCACACAAATTGACTACATGTACTTGACCCTATTATTCATTAGTTCACGATTAAACTTTCTTTTGTTGGGACAATCAAATTGTGGTCCTGCGATTTATGATATAATAAATTAACGAGTACGAACAGAAAATTAACCTTAATCGCTACGGCGCAAGCGATTCAAGTCCACGTCTTCTGCTGTATTCCTTGATTCCCCTTGAGCGAAGTGTGACCTTCGTGCTCCCGAGTTTAGCCACTCTTCTTGCTTCAAGGTGGCTGCCTCCAAAAACCCTAATGTTTTTTTCAACTGACCTCAGCAAGAAGAGAATAATAATATATATAGGCTACAGCAGGGATCATGGATAATTAGGTTAGGTCTCCCAATGACATTCTGGGCCTAGCCCAATGTCATTAAATATTAATTCACTCCACTAAAGAATTAATATTTGCACTACCTTTCCTAATACCGTAATTTAATTAATTAATTCGGTTCCAATATTATTTGCTTATTAAATTCCCCATGTTTAAAATATCGCATGTCCATTAATTAAATAAATTACTGATAATTCATTTAATTAATATCTTTTATCCTTGATTATCCACCCAACCTTTATTTAATTATGCTGGAATAAATCCACATGCAGGGTTTCACATAATTAAATCCTTTTGAGCTTTCAATGGGACATCATTAACCCGAATATTATCAGGACATGGATTCCTTCTATAAATAATATCCACTATGTATATAATTCCATCACCCAAAATGTAATGATATAATTCAAAAGAATTATTTTATATATAAATCAAAGCATGTAAATAATATACACGTGTCAATTACTATATCCCGATTAAGAACCTAAGCATTAATAATAACATAGAATCGTAGTTCACCTTCTTAATCAGTATAAGGGAACAATTCTGAATTTGATCCTGTTCAATATACACAAAGTATACTAGTATTATTTAATAGTCAATATAAACTAATCTAAATAATAATACCGTCATACCAGTGGATTGTCCAACACCACCTGTGCTGTGAACCTTATTATATTATATAAACCGTATTTAACAATATAATATTCAGTATCCCATTTGATACTAGATTGTCCACAATATATAATATTAGACAGCATGTAAACATTTAAATGATTCTCAATAAAACTGGCCAGAGATAAATGTATATATTTCAAATAGATATTTTCAGTATACACCAACATTCTCCCACTTATACTCAAAATATTCTATGAGTACATCAGTGTTTATTTAATCCACTATTACACAAAAACTATGTGTCCATCCATCTGACTCCTATTACTTCCACATGCCTGTCAAAAACCTTGGTTAGCAAGCTCTTTGTGAAAGGATCTGCCCGGTTGTCTTCTGATGATATGTGAGCCACAACTATATCTCCTCGCTTTACGATTCCTCGTATGAGATGATACTTACGTTCAATATGTTTTGTTGCTTTGTGGTCTCGCGGTTCCTTCGAGTTTGCCAAAGCACCAGTGTTATCACAATACACTGTCAAACTCCTAGGCAAATTAGGTACCACATCCAAGTCCAAAAGGAAGTTCCTGTACCACACAGCCTCCTTTGCAGCCTCAGAGGCCGCCACGTACTCGGCTTCCATGGTGGAGTCTGTAATGCATTTCTGCTTTATACTCCTCAATATAACGGCTCCACTTCCCAAAGTAAAAACATATCCCGAGGTTAATTTCCTCTTATCCTTATCTGATTGAAAATCTGAATTATTATATCCCAAAGGAAATAGATCTGAGGCCTTGTAAATTAACACATACTCCTTAGTCCTTCTCAGGTACTTGAGTATAGTTTTTACTGCACTCCAAAGTTCCTGACCCGGGTTCGACTGATATCTACTAACCATGCCTACAGCAAAGCAGATGTCAGGCCTCATACATAACGTAGCATACATTAAGCTTCCATATGCCGAAGCATAAGGAACTGCTTTCATGCTCTCTATATCCTTAGGTGTCGAAGGACACTACTTCTTAAATAGAGCAACTCCATGCTTAAAAGGTTGAAAACCTTTCTTGGAGTTCTGCATGTTAAAACGAGCTAATACTTCATCAATGTAGGGCTCTTGAGATAAAGCCAACATCCTTTTCTGACGATCCCTTATTACTTTGATCCCAAGGATGTATGCCGCTTCACCTAAGTCCTTCATCTCAAATTATTTGAACAACCATGCCTTTACTGATGATAACATCTCAACATTGTTTCCAATGAGTAAAATGTCATCTAAATATAGTACTACAAAAACCATTGCATTACCCTCACTTCTCTTATACACGCATGATTCGCTTGGACTTTGATCAAATCCATATGATTGGACTGCATGATCAAAACGAATATTCCAGTCCCTAGAAGCTTGTTTTAGTCCATAAATAGACCTCTTAAGCTTACATACTAGATGCTCTTGGCCTTCCTTAATGAATCCTTTTGGTTGCTACATATAGATGGTTTCCTCAAGACTTCCATTAAGGAAAGTTGTCTTGACATCCATTTTCCAATTCTTATAATCGAGATGAGCTGCTATAGATAAAAGAATCCGGATCGACTTAAGCATAACAATCGGCAAAAAGGTTTCCTCATAATCGATTCCTTCTTTCTAAGTATACCCTTTCGCAACAAGTCGTGCTTTCCAAGGTTTCACCTTTTTGTCAAATCCTCTTTTCTTTTTGTCGATCCACCTACATCCAATGGGTTTTACACATTTGGATGGTTCCACGACTCCCAAACTTGATTGGAATACATAGATTCCATTGCCTTTTGCCATAGATCTGCATCTTTATCTAGAATAACTTCTTCGTATGTCCTGGGATCCTCATCATGTGTTAACTCGAATAACTTGTAGAAGGGGGTTGAATACAAGTTATATAATCGTGTCTGATTTTTGCTTGATTAGATGAACAAGAACAAATGAATGAATCAAACTTTGTTTGTATTAAATAAATCAAATACAAACTCTACCAAAGGTGTACAATACCTTTAGCAGCTTACAATGATATAGAGAGAGTATTTATAATGCTACCTATCAACTAATAACAGAAAGTAATGATCTATACATGACAATGTTCTGCCGTCCAGTTGATAGTTTCCATCAATAGAAAATTCTTTCCTTCATGATATCTTCTTGCTTGTTCTTGAAAACAACGATCCTGTTTTATAGCACTTGCCAGTTTCTGTAGCATCCATAATGACATCATCAGTAACATGATTGATATCAGGATTCCACCTTGCATCAGGATTCGACATTCATCAGTATTTGACTTGGCGTATCAGGATTTGATCTCAGTTCCTGACATGTAGTCCTTGATGCACTGCTGTTCCTGACTAAACTCTACAGAATACTGTGTAACACATACATCCTATAAAAAGTACTAAATCCTTTATAAGATCAGGATTTACAAGAAGTATAAGCAAAATTCTATTCTCAACATCACAACTTATGAATTATTCCTAACAATCTCCCCCTATTTATGCTTTAGAATCTGAAGCATAAATCTAAGTTGTAGATGTCAAAACATATAACAATACAACCAGAATAGAATTTATGAATTTAAGATCATAAAGTTAAGTACCTCCTTCTTCAGATGTAGACATTTATCTAGTACTTAAAAGAAAGAATTCAAGTATTTGATGCTTCTTTTCCTTTACCACTTCCATGATGAAATTTACCACTTCTGTCACCCTTAGTTCCTCTCCCAATCTGTTTATCTCCCCCAGTCTGTTGTTGTTGTTGTCTCTGAATTGTCTTTATCTCCCCCTTTTTGACATCAGCAACATTAATTCCAAGAGATTCAATAATAGAACAAATGAGATTCATCAGAACTGCTTGATTGTCCATAATAGTGACTTTGTTATCTTTAAGAATTTGAAGTCTCGATTGAATATCACTTTGAGATTTCTGAATGACCTGTAGAATTTCAGAATTGACTTCAATGTTGGAAGTGCTTGTTGTATCTTCAGACTCAGATGCAGAAATAACCTTATCTTCAATCCTTGTAGAAGAAGTTGTCTGTGTAGCATGCTCTACTGGAGTAGAATGATATTCAATTAATAATACTTTAGTAGAAGTACACACATCTTCACTTTTCTGCTCTGAAGCTGAAACATGATCATCCTGTCCTTCACCAATATTCTATGAACTAACATCTACAAATCCTGATTCCTCCTTAGATTGATCAGATACTGTTGATGTCTCAATTCTAGCCGATATTGGAAATACATATAAAGGAATACTTAGATCATTAGGAATTTCTTCTGGTACTGGTTGAGTAGAAGTTTGTCTCAGCCTTTCACCTCGTCTGTTGATGATTCCTACAAGCCTTTCTTTCTGTTTCTGAGCTTTAACTTTTGGCTTTGCATTGTGATGTGCTAAGTCATTCTTCTCATACATCTTGATAAAAGAATAAGTACCAGCATCCATACCAAGATTTTCAGACCAAGATTTAGGAAAACCCTGATCCCAGAAATCAAACGACGGTGCTTTCCTAAATTTCTCTCCCTCACTATGGAGTTGATTATCCATACCCTCATTCTCACTTTGACTATCTAAATTCAACACTCTTTCTACCTCTCCTTTTGCCTGGTCAGGAGCCAGCCTCTCTGTGTGTGGATCTATGTCCATCTTTTCAAGTGTATCACTCAAATTTGGATAAGTGCTCTCATGACCTACAGAAAAATAGGGGTTAGAAGAAGTTTTTATACCTGAACTCACATGGAGAGAGGGTTCTCATATGGCATGGGGCTTGAGGTTTTCTCCAAGAAGTGAGCTGCTATAGTCTCTGAACCCTTACAAACATCTACTTTCTTCCAAAAACTACAGGCTCCAGTATACCACTTTCAAGATCTACACTAGACTCTGATGTCTTCAGTAATACTTCATTAGACACCATAGCTAGTATGTCACCGTCTTTAAGTGTTGGTTGCTGAGACACACCCTCAAGATGGATAGACTCTGAAAGAACAATATTGGTTTGATCTTCAGAAAAATCAATCAAAGTCATTCCTCCCATATCATAGGGTTTCTCACTTTCAATTCCAGTCATCACAGAAGACCTTTCAGTATCATCAATCACAGTTCCTGAGTCATCCAACCTCTGATTAGATGGTTCTTTTGTTGCAGTGACTGCGATCTGATCTATCCTACTATTCACCACTGGTGCAATAGTATCTTCTGTTGACTACTTCCCTCTATCAACTACCTCCTCTTATTCACCTTGAGCTGAAGCATCTTCAACAATGACATCCTTGTCAAATAAATATGCATGAAGTGATTGAAGTACAACATGCTTAGGAAGTCCAAATTTATTGTGAAATTCCTTTCTGACTGATACATAGAAGTACATCTTCATTAAATCAAGTCTTTGATGTAACAGTCCATATTCTCCAGGAAATGAAAGTTTGGGAACTCTTTCAATAAGAAAATCTAGAACAGGCCTAGAAAGCTTCATTTTTAGAGAAATAAGTTCCATAGCCAGTCTGTATGTCAATGTAGTTTCCCATGAAGAATCAAGATCCAGATCTCTCTTGTCAGATACTGACGTGGATATAGCCTTATTTGTAGAGACCTGCATAATGTTAGTTGGACTAGACACTGTGTGTGTAGGTGACAAATGAATCTTTCTCCTTGTTTTCCTAGTATAGTGAGCAACAGATTTATCTTGAGATGACTCGAGAGGTGTAGACACAGAAGTGATCTTGGGATGAGATCCTTTTTCAATAGACACAGTCTTTTGAGAGACAGTATCCAGTAACTGTTTTCCCTTTTTAAGAACTACAGCCTTTTGGGAGACTACAGCCTGGCTGTGACTAGGTGTTCCATCTCTTTTTCCTAGATTAGAAAGTTGAATTGCGGCCTTCAATTCTGCTCTCTCAGCAAGAGATATATTATCATCATCTTCAATAGAGCTACTACTTGAAACAACAAATCTTCTCTTCTTTACATCTGATGTCTTTTGAGAAACACCAGAGGTTGGCTTCTTTGAAACAATAGGCTGTGGATCAAAATTTGGTTCTAGAATTGTTTCAGAGACTGTAATGTTTTTGGCTACTTGGGTAGACACAGGGGAGTTCTCCTCCAATTGAGATTCCTGAGTCATTTCACCACCAAATAAAGAAGAATTATAGATAGTAGGAAGATGAGTTCTTAGAAGTACCTGAACATGATTTGGATAGTGTAATGCAGGTATTTCATCTAGATTCTTTTTACTGTCCTTCTTCGTAATGTCAGAGAAAATTCTCTTTTGCTGTACATAAGAAGAAACACAATATTCTCTACCAAATTTAGCTACAACATCAGGAATGAAAAGGTTAATAAACAGTTGCATGAATCTGTGATAATAAACCATATTCCTGTCATGATCTCTTGACCTAAGTTTAATACTCATCTGACTTAAGATAATGTTATCAAAATTAATTACTCTGTTATAAAGCAAGCCATATGCAATGTAAGATGTAACAGTAGTAATTTGTTGAAAAAAACTACATTTACCAGTAAAACATTTAGCAAGTTACACTACTAGAAAAGGTAGATATAACATCACACTTTTAACATCAATTAGAAATGTCACTGATGTAAAAGATCTTAGTGACATCGGTTGTAAAATAACTGATGTCTTTATATTGTTACGACATCACATTGCATCCAAACCGATGTCTAACCGTTGTCTTAAAAAAAAAATAAGCGCGCTAATACTTTTCCCCCTTTACCAAATATTTGCCCCGTACAATTTCCCCCTTAGTCAATTTTGAATTCCCCCAATATTTTTAAGCTGCATACCTTTCAGACATAAAAACATAAAATTAAATCTAAAACTAAATAAACTGAAAATTAAAACTCTCTCCCTCACCCCTCTCGAACTCACATCTCTGAAGAACCCTAGCTATATTTCAGCTCTCCTTCACTCTCTCTTTCACTCTCAACTGAAATCTCATGCTTAATCATTCAAATTGAAACCCACTTCACTATTCGGGTTGATTGGAGCTTTGGTTGCAATTCGAATTTGAGCTTTGAGGTTCGATTTACAGATTTACACTCAATCTGTATCTCTAACTCCACTTCAAAATGGTAAATCTTCAATTTTTCACGATCTAGATCTCAGTTTCTACGTATCTATCAAATTTTGATTCAATCTCATTGCTTTACAGGACTCTAACGGTGATTTGGATGCGAAAATCGAGGTATTGTTGAACTCGGAGAAGCATATGAGACTTAACGGCGATGTGGCGGGGACGAAGAAAGTGGTTACGGAGATTTTGCAGCTGTGTTTTGATGCGAAGGCGTGGAAGACTTTGAATGATTGTTTTGTTGTTGAAGCGTCGCGGTAAGTTGAAACAGGTAGTTTTTTGGCATTTGAGTTGCAGATAAGTTTTATGTTAAGTTTGTGTCTTTTATATGATATTGTATTGGGTTTGTTTTGTTTTGAGTTTTGTTGTGTTTTTGGTGTGGGTTGACTTCTTTTTTCCACACAATTTGGGCTTTCCTAGATATGGATATGTGTTTCTAATTATGGGTTATGGTTTAATTGTTGAGGGCGTTTTAGTTTTACTTGTTTGATTGTAAAGACCTTTATATGTTTGGTGTGTCACCTTAGTTCTGTAACTAAATTAGTAAGTGAAAGTTTTGATTTTTATCGGGTGGTTGATGAGTTGACATGATTGTGAAATTAGTTCTTGATATGGTTGATGAGTTGATATGAATGTGAAATCAATTCTTGATATGATGATATGTTTTCGAGTTTTGAATTGGTTTAGGAACTGTATTTTTATGAACATGGTCATTTGCCTAGATGACAATTGAGTCTTGACTGATGACTTCTCTGAGTGAAACTTACTTTGTGTACACTATGAATTGCTAATATCAACAACTGAGTATTACTGTATTATATAAGGAGGTGGTCAAGAACACCCATTCTTAGTTCACTGAGCTAATAATCTCTGTCATGCCTCTTTTACCTTTTGCTCAATCATCATGGCTTTTTACAGTTTTAACAGGAACATTGCAAGCAGCCATGGTGAGCATTAGAAGACGGAGACTCCTAGGACTTTGCTCTGGTATGCATGATTGCTTGTTTAGCACAAATTAGCTTTATTTGTGCCATGTATATTACTTGAAAGTCATTGATTAGTATACATTCTTTTTGTTGAATTTTCTACTTGGCCAATCACGTGACAATGAATTGGCATGTAAATGAAAAATCTTCACTGATCCTTATGTTGTTATGTATTAATAGTATTCATCATGTCCGATGTGTCTTGTAGGAAAAAGTTCGTTCTCCGCTCCAATTCCTAAAACATTCGATGGTGGACATACTCCTGAAAATGCTACACAAAACCCAAGGTCGTTTAGTATGAATCCTGTACCCTAAAAGTCGTTTAACCAAAAGTCGTGGCACTTTTGGTTAAAGTTACCAAGTTCTGTCTGGATTGTTTCAGTTCAGCAGCAGTACATACCTAAAATAGGATCCCCTCTCTCCCCAATTAATTTTACAACAGAACTTGCAAAAAAGTTGTGGAGTAAATGATTAAATCTTCAGTTAAACACATGCCTCTATTGTTGTTGGAAAAATTTATAGCTGGTATGGTTTATTTGTTACTTGTAACAACAGGTAGCTTTTCCCCTCCTGGTGGTGGTCAATATTTTGAAGTACTTATTTACATTCCAAATTGCACCTTTTCAGATCTGTGATGGTGACAGTGGCTCGACTTTTAAATCTTACCTTAATTATTCCAGAGCTTGATAAGACATCCTTTTGGGCTGACCATAGGTATAACCTTTAACCTTCTGTGATATCATTATGCTGCTTTGTTTTTAATATGTCATCGTGGGGTACCAGCCACTAGATATGGCCCCTGTTAGTTGGTCGACTGAAAAATACTACCTGCAACAGGTCCGTATCCCGACAAACATGAAGGACAATTATCCAACTATCGCACATATGTTGTTCGTAACACCACTTTGCATAAGTTTGGAACTGCTAAAAATATATAGGTGTTTACACTAAACACAGATGCAAATCATGTCAGTCCTTTAGTTTCTTTTGATGTCTAGTGGTAATTGTTAAGGGCATAGTGAGAGACTTCTGATTTCAGAGTTCTTGCCTTAAGTGGAAATTTAAGGATTTTATACTTGAACAGGTTGCCCAAAGAATTTCAAGTAACGGGCGTGGGAGAAGGAACAACAGGGGGTGTTTTTTGCATGCAAGAGTACTTGGCATTTGACTCAATACAGTGAAGAGTTTGCAAATCCGACAACATGTTGTCCATCTTTTAAATTATTCAATGTAGTTTCGATATTGGATGGTTTGGATTATGTAATTAGTTTCGATATTGGATGAATTGGATAATGTAGTTGACCGATTGAATGCATATTTGGTTTTGGTATATTGGTTTTTTTGATTTTGGTATATTATTTATCAAGTTTTGGTATATTATTTATCGAGCATTGAGTAATATTAAACATCAATTATGTAACAAAAAAAAATGTTAAAGGAAATATTAAACATCAATTATGTTACAAAAACCGATGTTAAAGGTTATATTACACATCAGTTTATTTATTGAACTGATGTCTAAGCTGCTATTAAACATCAGTAAACATCAGTTTATTTATTGAAGTGATGTCTAAGCTGCTATTAAACATCAGTTCTCCTATAAAAATCGATGTTAAACAACAAGAAAGACATCAGTTTTTTTAAGAGAACCGATGTCTGTAGTCATCTTTGACATCGGTCAGGAATCGATGTTAAAGACCCCCCCTTTATCTACACCGACAAAGACATCGGTTCTGAAACACTTTTAACATCGGCCAAAAACTGATGTTGTAGGGTGTATTTCCAGTAGTGTTAGTCAAAGAAGAAAGACCATTCTTTCCTAAGAAAGGATCTATTTAACTGGCTCATGTTATCTAAAGGTCTATTATAACCTAACTCAGATAACATAGTTCTAACATCATCATGAGATGGTACATTCTCAAAATTCGTACTAACAGGTAAGTGAAGTACTGAATTAACAACAGATTTAGTAATATCAAATGAGTCTTGTCTTAAGTGTAGAACAATATTACCTGATTGATTCTGAGTAGAATCAATTACCTCAGCATTCTCCCAGGCTTGTGAAACAGCTACTTGATTAATTTGTGGAGATGTTGTCAAGGCATAACTTAACGGTCCTTTCGCCATAAAGTCCATAATTGGGTGAAAATCAATTGACACCCCTTCCTTGTTGGTGATAGCTGCAACATGATTGTTCATCATAAAATCAAAGTCACCAAACTTGAAAGCTACTGATTTGGGTAGTCTTCTTTGAGTTGCCATTTTGATTTGAAAAGAACTTAAGAAAGCTTTGAAATTGATTAGTGATTTTGAAAACTCAAGAGTGTTTTTTGCTTTAGAAAATGAAATTAGAGAAAGCAATTACACGATTAGAGTTTCAAAATAATTATATTTCAAAAATCCTTCAGACCCATTATCCCACGTTGACACGTAGGTTGACAAGTGTCAGTCCCTGAAAAATACAGTTTCCCATGACTTTTGGAAAATAAAATCCAAAATTAATTTCAAGTAAATAAATCAAGGTAAAATCAAGATAAAAATCATTACTGATCAGCTTCCTTTTCTTGATGTGATCTTCTCATCAAGATAATCACAAGATTCAATGTGATTTCTGAATAGTAAGAATTACTAATCCTGATGTGAACACACTCGTATTCCTGATCAATATCATCCTGATTCTAGAGACTAAATGGAGTTTCCACGTGGAATTTTCTTTAACCTGTAAAAGAAATAAATAAAATCTGAACAAAATCAATTGGTTAGATTCATTCAATATTTCTTGAAAATACAAGAAATATAGTCACACATAATTATGACTGACTGCATTGATAACCCCCAAACAACTGTTCAGCTTTCCACGTCTTTCTATAAAAGAAACTAACGCCTTATGCCATACTCCAAAACCTTTTCATTCTTTTCTCTTTACACCATGGCTTTCAACCCAAATCTTCATATGAACCGTAGCTTATGGTTCATTACCACTGAGAAGTTCTTTACTCTTGATGATCAGGATCAAGTAAACTATCTCTTAGAAGAGATGACTTTTCTCATCGAGTCAGATATGGTTGGTCTTAACCGAGATGATTTTCAAGAATCTCCTCTAAAACATCTACCAGTCGGATACAATCCTCCTCTAATCTCTTCACACCTTGAGGATGAAGAATTTGGCGAAGAGTCTGAGGTTGATCTTGATGGAGATGCTATTCATTTTCTTCAATGAAGATGAGTCAGCTGCTCTCATTCAAGTCGTCCAGACAAGGGATCCAATCTTGAGATGCTCCTTGTCCTGAAGTTGATCGTTGAGGATTGAAGCAGCAACAACTTTAGACAAGAATAGAATTATCAGTAGTAGTTAGACAAAAAGAAGAATTGTATTTCATTTCCATGTATGTAATGCTTTTGATTAATGAAAATACAAGTTTTCTTATTATCTACTTGTCTATCGTTGTTTATTGACTGATCTGAATAATGATATAAATTATCAGTATGCATGTGGTAAAACTTGCTAACATAGACTTAACAAAACTCAGAATTGAACCACTAAATAACATGAACTTCAGAATTTGAAACAGTAAGATACAAAAATTTCACAATCCTGATACTAACGATACAATCCTGATGTCAATACTAATGACGTCAGCATACTGATAGCAATCCTAATCCTGACGTTTATTAATAAGTCTATCATACTGAAATTTATCAAGATAAAATGTTACAGCTTAAGCATTTAACAATCAAGTATAGATCCTGACAAAAATATCAAGTCTATAAACTGAAACAACATACCTTGCTACTTGTGCAGATGGTAAGGATCTAAAAATTTAACATTCCTAACTCACTAACCAATTTAATGAATGTAGCCTCATCAAGTGGTTTAGTTAGAATATCTGCAAGCTGTTTGTCAATAGGAACAAAATGAAGTTCCACAGTACCATTTTCAATATGTTCTCTAATAAAATGATACCTGACATCAATGTGCATAGTCCTCGAGTGTTGAACTGGATTTTCTGCAATTTTGATATCACTAGTATTATCACAAAACATAGGAATATTACTTAGTGTCATACCATATTCCATCAACTGATTTCTTATCCAAAGGAGTTCAGCACAACAACTGCCTACTGCAATGTATTCAGCTTCTGCAGTTGAGGTTGAAACTGATTGCTACTTCTTGCTTGCCCAAGAAATTATTCTGTTTCCCAAGAATTGACATGTACCTGTAGTGCTTTTCCTGTCTATTTTACACCCTGCATAATCAGAGTCTGAATAGCCAATTAGGGAGAAATCAGATTCTCTTGGATACCACAAACCAAGATTTGGAGTTCCATTGAGATATCTAAAAATTCTCTTCACAGCAATTAAATGAGATTCCTTAGGATCACTTTGGAATCTAGCACATAAACAGGCAGAAAACATTATATCTGGTCTACTTGCAGTTAGATATAATATTGAACCTATCATGCCTCTATAGCTAGTGTTATCAACACTCTTTCCCTTAGGATCAGAGTCTAGCTTAGTGGCTATTGCCATGGGTGTCTTTGCAACTGCAAAATCTTGAAAGTCAAACCTTTTTAAAAGTTCTTTTATATACTTTGACTGATTAATGAAAATACCAGTCTCAGTCTGTTTGACCTGCAAGCCTAAAAAGTAATTTAGTTCACCCATCATGCTCATCTGATACTTAGACTGCATAAGTTTGCTAAACTTAGCACATAACTTTTCATTAGTAGAACCAAATATAATATCATCAACATAAATTTGAACTAAAAGCAAATCACCTTTTATCTTTCCAAAGAATAGATTTTTGTCAATTTTACCTCTTGTGAAGCCATTTTCAAGAAGAAATTTAGACAAAGTCTCATACCATGCTTTTGGTGCCTGCTTTAGTCCATAGAGTGCCTTGTCAAGTTTGTAGACATGATTTGGAAACTTTGGATCAACAAAACCAGGTGGTTGCTCCACATACACTTCCTTATCAAGCTTGCCATTAAGAAAAGCCCTCTTTACATCCATCTGGTATACCTTGAATTTTGAATAAGCTGCAAATGCAAGAAACATTCTGATTGCTTCCAATCTTGCTACAGGTGCAAAGGTTTCATCATAGTCAATTCCTTCTTCCTGAGAATAACCCTTGGCCACCAGTCTTGCTTTATTTCTTTCAATCATACCAGATTCATTTAGCTTGTTTCTGAAAGCCCATTTAGCACCAACAATAGATCTATCTTTAGGTCTTGGTACCAGTTTCTAAACTTTGTTCCTCTCAAACTCATTCAATTCTTCCTGCATTGCTATTACCCAATCAGGATCCTGTAAGGCTTCTTCAACCTTCATAGGTTCATTCTTTGAGAGAAAACAACTGTACAAGCATTCATTTTGAATTGATCTTCTAGTTTGAACACCACTATTTGGATCACCAATTATCAAATCCTCAGTATGATCCCTTATCCATTTTCTAACAGGTGGTAGATTACTCCTGCTAGACTCTCCCCCTAAGTTAGTGGTATTTCTTGTAGAAGAGTGTTCATTTCCTTCAAAAGCTCCCCCTTGATCAGTAGAATCAGTGGATTCAATACTGTTGCTAGTTTCTGATCTTCCTTCATTAGACTCTGAAGGATCAGTTCCTGATGAAGTAGACTCTGAAAGACTAGTCTGATCCTGACCAGTACTATGTTCTCCTTGATTGAATTGCTCCCCCTCAACAGTAGCATTCCTTTGAGAAGCAATAGAGATATCCTCTGGAGAACCTTCATCATCACTGGAGAAAATCTCAGAATACTTAAGATTTTCAAATTCCAAATTGTCAGGGCTTTCATCAGTTTGCAAAATTCCAAACTTCTTATCATCAAATGCAACATGAATTGATTCCATAACAAAGTGAGTTCTGAGATTGTATACTTTGAAGGCCTTTGATGCTGAATATCCTAGAAAGATTGCTTCATCCGATTTGGCTTCAAATTTTCCAAGTTGTTCTGGATGAACTTTCAGGACATAGCATTTGCATCCAAAGATGTGAAAGTATTTCACACTTGGTTTCTTTCCTTTGATCATCTCATAGGGAGTCTTACCATGAGAATTTACCAAGGTACAGTTTTGAGTGAAACATGCAGTGTTTATAGCTTCTGCCCAGAAATAGGTTGGAAGCTTTGCATCTGCAAGCATGGTTCTTGCTGCCTCTATGAGAGTTCTGTTCTTTCTTTCTACTACACCATACTGCTGAGGTGTTCCAGGTGTAGAAAACTGTTGAGTAATTCCATTATCTGCACAATACTCCTCCATTGTAGAATTCTTAAATTCTGTACCATTGTCACTCCTGAGCACTTTGACCTTGTACTCAGAGCTATTTTGAATATTCTTAACAAGTTCAATGATTTGCTGAGGAGCTTCATCCTTGTTGTGTAGAAAGAATACCCATGTGAACCTTGTGTAATCATCCACTATAACTAGAGCATATCTTTTCTTGCTGATAGACATAATGTTTACTGGACCAAATAAATCAAGATACAGCATGTGAAATGGTTCAGTAATTGAATTTTTTGTCTTGCGCTTGAAAGTGGTTCTTCTTTGTTTCCCAAGCTGACAAGCATCACAAAGTCCATCTTGAACATAATTTGCCTGAGGTAGGCCTCTCACCAGATGGTGCTTAACAAGTTGATTAAGCTTCTTGAAATTGAGATGTGAGAGCTTCTTGTGCCAGTTCCAGATTTCATCATTTGATGCCTTGCTGTAAAAACATCTGACAGTTCCTTTAGATATGTCACTCAAGCTGGCTTCATATATATTACCATGTCTCTGACCAGTCAGAACAATGTCTCTATTCTTCATATTCAAAATTTTGCATCCTTCACTATCAAAGATTGATTGGTAACCCTTATCACCCAGTGGACTTATTCTTAAAAGAGTGTGTTTCAAGCCTTCAACCAGTGCTACATTTTCTATGATGACATTCCCCAAAATAATTGAGGCATATCCCAGAGTTTCTCCTTTGTTGCCATCTCCAAAGGATATTACTGGGCCAGCTTTCCTCTCAAACTTTATAAGCAGGGACTTCTTTCCAGTCATATGTCCAAAGCATCCATTGTCCAAGATAATTGAATGCTTCTTTCCAGTGCCCTGCAAACAAAAAGTAGCTAGTTAGAATTTTTTAGGACCCAACTTTGATTGGATCCTTTCTTACTAACTTTTGAACCAACAGGCTTTGAAGATTTTACTTTTGATTTACCTGTTGCAGAGTCAACCTTAGACTTTGATTTCACAAACTGTTTGTGACTAGGAGTTTTAGATTTCAGAGAATAATAGTCATAATACAGTTCACGATATTCCTTACACATATAAATGGAATGAAGTAAACTACCACAATGATAACAGGGTTCTTGTGGTTGGTATTGAATTCTCTGAGTCTTGGGAAATCTGGACTCAGTTTTCCAAGAAGGTTTTTGATTGTAGTCTAGGGCCAAATGATTATGATTTCCACATTTATAGCATTTCTTCCTAGGTGCATCAGGTACATTCTTGTAATTATTTTCTTTGTTAATACCTTATTTTCCATTCCTATTTCTTCTGATCTTGCTAGACTCTGAAATACCTTCTAGTCTCTGTTTCAACTGAGACTTAGACAGAAAGCCTATGTTGACATTCTTAGGTTTTTCTAACACTCTCTCATCTGAATTGCTATTGTTAATTCTTTTGTGCACAACTGGGGTACCTTTAGAATCAACAAATTTAACATTTTTAGGTTCAGAAACTATCTTCTTACCTTCAGATTTGGATATGCTAGCTTCTTCTTTCCAATCTTCCAAGACAATAGATACAGAATTTTCACTTTTATTCTTTCCAAAACCTAAGCCATAGACTTTACCAAGAATTTGATTGTCAATGATTTCTTGAGTCTTTTTACCAGAAGTTTTAATGGTTTTCATCATATCTCTCTCTTCCTCTAGTTCTTTTCTGGCATAGTCATAAGCCTCAAGGATAACACCATAATCATGCTTAGCTTTATCAGAACTTAACCTATATTCTTCCATTTGAATTAACTCAGATTCAAGAAAATTATTTCTACTAACTAATTCATCATTCTTAGCCTTAAGTTCATCTTTTTCACTAGCAAGAATTTTGAAATTAGTCATTAGATTCTTAAACTCAACACGAATAGATCTAATATCATCAGAATCTAAGCTATCAAATGAATCAAGAGAGTGAAGTGATACCTTAACATAAGATGAAGAAGTTTTCTTTGGAGATCCAGGCTTGTCTGAAGCACTTGCCATCAATGGAATGTTGTCATAATCCAATTCATCTTCAGAATCACTGGAGTCTGCCCAATCCTTCTGTGTGACCATGAGTGCATTACCCTTCCCTGAATATCTAGGCTTCTTGCACTCACTAGCAAAGTGTCCAAGCTCACTGCAGTTAAAGCACTTGATCTTGGCCTTATCAAACTTGATAATTGTACTCTTGCCTTTGTCACTCTTCTTCTCCTCTTTCTTCTGAAAAGATCCTTTGCTAAATCTTCTCTTGTTGAATCTTCCTTTCTTGAAAGCTTTAATGAATATAGCAAAGAGTTCATGCATCTCTGATTCAGAATCATTATCTTCAGAGTCTATATCTGCAGTCTCTGACTCAGAACTTTCTTTGCTCTTCTTCTTCCTCAAGTCTCTTTCAGTAAATTCAGACTTTTCTTCTAGAATCTTCTTTGACTCAGATTGAGTAGTGAGTGCAACAGTTTTCATCTTTCCTTCATTCCTGCTCTTTTTCTGCTTCCTGTCAAGTTCATAATCTCTCAATTTTCCATAAATTGCTTCTAATGATATTTCATCCAGATCATTAGCTTCCTCAATTGCAGATATCTTCTCATTGTAGAAATCAGGAAGAGATTTCATGAACTTAGTATTCATATCCTCCAAGTCATAATATTTACCATGCATGGCCATCTCATTGATGAGATTAGTAAACCTATCAAAGGTGTCAGTAAGTGACTCGCCAGACTTGGATTCAAAGTACTCATACTGTTGTATGAGAAGTGTCCTCATATTCTTCCTAACAGGTTTTGTTCCTTCACAGTGAACCTTTAGATTGTCCCATATCTCCTTAGCAGGTTTACAAGAGAGAACGTAGTTAGTGAGAATAGAATCAAGACTGTTGAATAGTATGTTTCTCACTTTAGCATCCTTAAGAACGTTCTTCTTTTCCTTATCTGTCCATTCAGATTTAGGCTTCTCTGCTGTATGTTCTGGAACAACTTTTCCTTCGATAGTTGCTTGAGGAACAAGCCTTGTTGGAACAAAAGGCCCATCTCTGATTCTGTCAAGATAATCAGGATCTGTTGCTTCCAGGTGATGCAACATCTTCACTTCCCATAGAGTATATTCGTTTCTCTTGAGCAAAGGGATCTTAGTATTACCATCCTTATAACCAGACATGATTACAGATCTTTATGATTATTCGAAATCAACCTGCTCTGATACCAATTGTTAACTCGAATAACTTGTAGAAGGGGGGTTGAATACAAGTTATATAATCGTGTCTGATTTTTACTTGATTAGATGAACAAGAACAAACGAATGAATCAAACTTTGTTTGTATTAAATAAATCAAATACAAACTCTACCAAAGGTGTACAATACCTTTAGCAGCTGCTGACAATACAAATCTCTCTCTGTTTGTCTCGAACTCTCGAATACAAACCTTATACAGAGCTTCACACGATATGCACTCAAAAATCCACAATTCACTCTTTTATAATGATATAGAGAGAGTATTTATAATGCTACCTATCAATTAATAATAGAAAGTAATGATCTATACATGACAATGTTCTACCGTCCAGTTGATAGTTTCCATCAATAGAAAATTCTTTCCTTCATGATATCTTCTTGCTTGTTCTTTAAAACAACGATCCTGTTTTATAGCACTTGCCAGTTTCTGTAGCATCCATAATGACATCATCAGTAACACGACTGATATCAGGATTCCACATTACATCAGGATTCGACATCCATCAGTATTTGGCTTGGCGTATCAGGATTTGATCTCAGTTCCTGACATGTAGTCCTTGATGCACTGCTGTTCTTGACTAAACTCTACAGATTACTGTCTAACACATACATCCTATAAAAAGTACTAAATCCTTTATAAGATAAGGATTTACAAGAAGTATAAGCAAAATTCTATTCTCAACATCACAACTTATGAATTATTCCTAACATCATGTTCACCAGAGACCAAGTCCGAGGACTCTCCCAAAAACATGAATCTATCTGGTTGTTGAAAAAGCCTCCCACTACGACGAGGCACTGGTGCAGTGTTAGTGTCAGGTTGTGCAGTTTCTTGTGGTTGTTCTACTTGTACTATTGGCTCTTTAGGATTATCTGTTCCTCCTAATAATTCCTCTAAAACAACACCACTCATGGGTTTGTGGTTCATTATATAGTCTTCTTCTAAGAATCTAGCATTGGTGCTAACAATGATATCTCGATCCCTAGGACTATAAAATGAATAACCTTTCGTTCCCACGGGATAGCCTACAAACAGCCTTACTTCTGTACGAAATTCTAACTTGGTCGCGTTCTTGTTCAGCACATATGCTGGACAACCCCAAATCCAAATATGTCTTAGACTTGGTTTGCCCCAGTCCACAATTCTATTGGAGTCTTGGGAACCGACTTAGTGTTGGGACAATCAGATCTTGGCACTGCGATTTTTGATACAATACATTAACTAGTACGAATAGAAAAATCACCTTGTTAACGGTTGATTCCACGCTCTTCTATTGTATTCCCAAATTCCCTTGAGCGAAGTGTGGCCTTCGTCTTCTCAAGTTAACCTCTCTTCTTGCTCCTGGGTGGCTACAAAATTTTTTCGACCAATCCTCGCAAGAAGAGAATAAGAATATATATAGGCTACAATAGGGATCATGGACAATTAGGTTGGGCCTTCTAATTACATCTTGGGCATGGCCCAATGTAATTAAATATTAATTCAATCCACTAAAGAATTAATATTTGCACTACCTTTCCTAATACCGTAATTTAATTAATTAATTCGGTTCCAATATTATTTGCTTATTAAATTCTCCATGTTTAAAATATCGCATGTCCATTAATTAAATAAATTACTGATAATTCATTTAATTAATATCTTTTATCCTTGATCATCCACTCAACCTTTATTTAATTATGCCGGAATAAATCCACCTGCAGGGTTTCACATAATTAAATCTTTTTGAGCTTTCAAGGGGACATCATTAACCCGAATATTATCAGGACATGGATTCCTTCAATAAATAATATCCCACCATATATATTATTTCATCACCCAAAATATAATGATATAATTCACAAGAATTATTTCATATATAAATCAAAGCATGTAAATAATATATACGTGTCAATTACTATATCTGGATTAAGAACCTAAGCATTAATAATAACATAGAATCTTAGTTCACCTTCTTAATCAGTATAAGGGAACAATTCTAAATTTGATCCTGTTCAATATACACAAAGTATACTAGTATTATTTATTAGTCAATATAAACTAATCTAAATAATACTACAGCCATTCCAGTGGATTGTCTAACACCACCTGTGCTGTGAACCATATTATATTATATAAACCGTATTTAATAATCTAATATTCTGTATCCCATTTGATACTAGATTATTCACAATATATAATATTTAGACAACATGTAAACATTTAAATGATTCTCAATAAAATAGGCCGGAAATAAATGTATATACTTCAAATAAATATTTTCAGTATACACCAACAATCTCCCACTTATACTCAAAATATTCTATGAGTATATCAGTGTTTATTTAATCCACTATTACACAAAAAACTATGTGTCCATCCATCTGACTCCTATCGCTTCCACATGCCTGTCAAAAACTTTGGTTGGCAGGCTCTTTGTGAAAGGATCTGCCCGGTTGTCTTCTGATGATATGTGAGCCACAACTATATCTCCTCGCTTTACAATTCCTCGTATGAGATGATACTTACGTTCAATATGTTTAGCTGCTTTGTGATCTCGCGGTTCCTTCGAATTTGCCACAACACCAGTGTTATCACAATACACTGTCAAGCTCCTAGGCAAATTAGGTACCACATCCAAGTCAAAAAGGAAGTTCCTGAACCATACAGCCTCCTTTGCAGCCTCAGAGGCCGCCACGTACTCGGCTTTCATGGTAGAGTCTGCAATGCATTTCTGCTTTACACTCCTCCATATAACGGCTCCACCTCCCAAAGTAAAAACATATCCCGAGGTTGATTTCCTCTTATCCCTATCTGATTGGAAATCTGAATCAGTATATCCCAAAGGAAATAGATCTGAGGCCTTGTAAATTAACATATACTCCTTAGTCCTTCTCAGGTACTTGAGAATAGTTTTTACTGCACTCCAATGTTCCTGACCTGGGTTCGACTGATATCTACTAACCATGCCTACAGCAAAGCAGATGTCAGGCCTCGTACATAACATAGCATACATTAAGCTTCCACATGCCGAAGCATAAGGAACTGCTTTCATGCTCTCTATATCCTTAGGTGTCGAAGGACACTGCTCCATGGATAGAGCCATTCCATGCTTAAAAGGTAGAAAACCTTTCTTAGAGTTTTGCATGTTAAAACGAGCTAATACTTCATCAATGTAGGGCTCTTGAGATAAAGCCAACATCCTTTTCTTGCGATCCCTTATTACTTTGATCCCAAGGATGTATGCCGCTTCACCTAAGTCCTTCATTTCAAATTGTTTGAACAACCATGCCTTTACTGATGACAACATCTTAACATTGTTTCCAATGAGTAAAATGTCATCAACATACAGTACTAGAAAAACCACTGCATTACCCTCACTTCTCTTATACACACATGATTCGCTTGGACTTTGATCAAATCCATATGACTGGACTGCCTGATCAAAACGAATGTTCCAGTCCCTAGAAGCTTGTTTTAGTCCATAAATAGACCTCTTAAGCTTACAAACAAGATGCTCTTGGCCTTCCTTAATGAATCCTTTTGGTTGTTGCATATAGATGGTTTCCTCAAGACTTCCATTAAGGAAAGCTGTCTTGACATCCATTTGCCAAATCTCATAATCGAGATGAGCTGCTATAGATAAAAGAATCCGGATCGACTTAAGCATAACAACCGGCGAAAAGGTTTCCTCATAATCGATCCCTTCTTTCTGAGTATACCCTTTCGCAACAAGTCGTGCTTTCCAGGCTTCCACCTTTTTGTCAGGTCCTCTTTTCTTCTTGTAGATCCACATACATCCAATGGGTTTTACACCTTTGGGTGGTTCCACGAGCTCCCAAACTTGATTAGAATACATAGATTCCATCTCAGATTCCATTGCCTTTTGCCAAAGATCTGCATCTTTATCTAGAATTGCTTCTTCGTATGTCCTGGGATCCTCATCATGTTCACCAGAGACCAAGTCCGACGACTCTCCTAAAAACATGAATCTATCAGGTTGTTGAACAACCCTCCCACTACGACGAAGCACCGGTGTGGTATTAGTGATAGGTTGTGCATTTACTTGTGGTTGATCTACTTGTACTATTGGCACTTGGGGATTATCTGTCCCTCCCACTAGTTCATCTAAAACGATACTGCTCATGGGTTTGTGGTTCATTATATAGTCTTCTTCTAAGAATCTAGCATTGGTGCTAACAATGATATCTCGATCACTAGGACTATAAAATGAATAACCTTTCGTTCCTGTGGGATAGCCTACAAACAGCCTTACTTCCGTACGAGATTCTAACTTGGTCGCGTTCTTGTTCAGCACATGTGCTGGACAACCCCAAATCCGAATATGTCTTAGACTTGGTTTGCTACCAGTCCACAATTCTATTGGAGTCTTGGGAACCGACTTAGAAGGTACCAAGTTTAGAAGGTAAGCCGCTGTTTCTATAGCATATCCCCAGAACGACTTGGGTAAATCTGAATAACTCATCATCGATCTAACACTTTCTAAAAGAGTCTGATTCCTTCTCTCTGCTACACCATTCTGCTGAGGTGTGCCAGGTGCAGACAGCTGGGATGCAATCCCATTTTCTGATAAATATTCCCTAAATTCTCTAAGCAAGTATTCGCCACCATGATCTGATCGTAGTGACTTGATACATTTTCCAAGATGTCGCTTCTCCGCACTTGCTTTGTACTCTTTGAATTTTTCAAAGCACTCAGACTTACGACGCAACAAATAAATGTACCCATATCTAGAATAATCGTCAATAAAAGTGACAAAATACTCATAACCTCCTCTTGCTTGGATACTCATAGGTCCACATAAATCAGTATGAACCAATTCTAACACTTCTTTGGCTCTATTCCCCTTTGCTTTAAAAGGCCTATTAGTCATCTTACCTTCCAAGCAGGATTCGCAAACTGGAAATGGCTCCACTGCCAACGAGCCTAATGGCCCATCTACTACCAGTCTTTGAATCCTCCTCAAGTTAATATGACCTAATCTTAAGTGCCAAATATATGTTTGGTTCAATTCAGAAGGATTCTTTCTTTTGTTTGAGCTAGAAAGAATGTTATTAGATTCCTTTTGTTGCAGCATTGGTTGGACAGGATTAATAATATATAAATTGTCTTGCAATGTACCAGAACATATAACTCGTTTATTCATCATAATAGAAACATTACGATCCAAACAAACATTATAACCATCCATAGCAAGTTTAGAAACCGAAATCAAATTTCTTCTAAACGAAGGTACATAAAGACAATTGTTCAAAACCAAACTCCTATCATCTCCAAAAGATAAAGTAATTATTCCAACTTCAACTACTGCTACTTTCATAGCATCTCCCATGAACACATATATCTCGCCATCTCTAAGCATTCTGGATTGCTGGAACCCCTGCAATGAGTTACAAACATGGTCAGTGGCTCCTGTATCTACACACCAAGTGCTCGTAGATATAGCCGCTATGTATGTTTCCGTAACTAGAGAAAGAGACATACCAGTATTGTTTGTCTTCTTAGGAAGAGGACAATCCTGTTTCAAGTGACCTGACTGCTTGCACCTGAAGCACTTGCCTTTAGGCTTTTTCATACCACCTTGAACTCCCACTGCATTAGCAATCTTTCCAGCTTTCTGTGTCTGAGTCTTTTTCTTCTTCTTACCTTTCGGCTTAGATGAAGAAGCTTTCTCGGCCACATTCACTTGAACATTCTGCTTAAAGAGTCCTTCAGCTGCCTGAAGTTCTGTCAGAAGTTCCGCGAGACTATACATCCTTTTGTTCATGGTGTAATTCAAGCGGAACTGCTCAAAACTTTTGGGCAAGCTCATAAGGATGATATCGATCTGGGTTTCCCCATCAATATCAGCACCAAGGATCTCCATCTCATTCAGATGAGACATCATTCTGAGAACATGATCCCTTACAGGTGTTCCTTCAACCATCTGAGTGTTCATTAAAGCCTTCATTGCTACTTGCCTAGCAGCCCTATTCTGTTCTCCAAAAAGTTCCTTGAGATTAAAGAGCATATCTGAAGCAGTGGGCATAGCCTGATGCTGATGCTGCAAAACACCCGACATTGCTGCCAGAATGTAACATCGCGACATCTCATCAGCCTTAACCCACCGTTTATAATACTCCTTCTCACTTTCAGGAGCATCTTCAGCAGGCTGATCTGGCTTGGGTTCATAAGTACAAAATTTGTACTCCTCAGCAGTCAACACTATGTCCAAATTACGTTTCCATTCAATATAGTTCGGTCCAGTAAGTTTGTTATCCTTAAGTATGGTGAATAGTGGATTAAAGCCCATAATGATCTAATCCTGAGAATCATACATGTAACACATAATCAGATAGTTGCATAAATCTTAAATCCTATTGGTTTCCTCTAACAATTAATTAAAATTAATGCACTAATATTTAAACACCATAAGTATCTGGTACGCCACGATGGGTGACATATATACCACTTAATTCGTTTAAATATTACTTCGGTCCTATTACTAAATAATACGCCACGTTAGGGTGGACTATATATTATTTTTCATAGCTAAGTGTATACCATTATCAAATCCTAAATTAATAGCAATAAGACCGGATGCCACCATTAAATATTTCAAATCAATAATCGATAATAGGATAATTCCCAGATCGGGGGGAGCATTGTCAAGAGGCATCACTTAAGACCCCTTTCTAGACAGAATCATCCTTTCTCTCTATATCGAAAATCTATATTCAATCATTGACTGTAATAACCCTAACTTTAGAAAGGCTAATGTGCCCAAATGAATAGTGATCTTAAGGAATCCAGGGAAATGGTGTGTAGGTACTCTATATTAGAGATGGAAAATGAACAAACAGAAACCATATTAGTGATATACTATGAAAATAAGTGACTCGAAATGACGATGGATTTCAGAAATTCCTGAATTATGATTTTGAGGATTTTAAGCTCGAACGAACTTCTATATTTTGGATAATAAGGAGTATAGAAATATTAAAAGAATTATATATTGAGGGATTAGTGAATTTAGATTAAACCAAGGGATTATTAAGTTAAGAGAATACCAAAGGAAATTGGATTCGTAAATGATTTCGAAAACCACTGAGATAATGAGGTATACTCGAAACGAACCACGATTAGACGAGTATGGAAACCAAGCAACCAAGATTTGTAATCTAACAAGGATGCATACCACATTATGATTATCCAAGATTAGTAGCATAATACTTAGAAAAACAAGAAATGAGAATATTAGGTCATCTTAATGACACCATTAGTGATGTCACACTCCACTAACTCAAATTAAGGGTAAATTAGTCAAATTGCCTAGGAAAATATCAACCAAAGCTTCCAAGACAATCTAGAATACAATATTAAGCAAGATAATTATCAAGAAACACAAAAATCTCTCTCCCCCATCCATACTACTACATTCGGCCAAAGAGGAAAAAAAAAAGGAGAAAAAGAAAGAAAAAATTTCAAAACCCTAGCTCTCTTCAATATTAAATCAAGGGATAAATCATGGGTGTTCTTGGAGGTTAGGAAGGATCATATACAAAGTTTCATAGCAAACCAACATCATTTACCAAGGTAATAAAATCATTCAAGTTACTAGAAAAGATGATGAATAGTGTTTTCAAGTGTTAACCTTGTTTTAATGGTTCCTTTAGTTGATTCAAGCTAATTCAAGGTGGTTTAAGGATTACCCAAGGCTTTTTAAGTGTTTTTAGAGCTTCAAGAAGGTATAACTACTCTTGCCCTCTTTGTATTTATGGTGGAAATTAAGTTGGTTAGTAGTTAAGTGGTGTTAATGTTTAGTTTATAATGAGTATGTGTTATAAATGGTTTGTTTTGATGTGGAAATTGTGTTGTGGACTTGTAACCATGGCTGGTAAAGAAGACCACATGGTGTAGGTGATGATTATTGTGTTTGATAATTGATTTGGAGGAGTTGGATTTATGGAAAGTATGAAAATATAGCCGTTATAATGCCCGATTTTCGTTAGGAAGAAATCTGCCCTGTTTTGTGACCCCTGCATCCGTACGATTCCCTACTGCCTAGGTTACCAATTGACCATGTAATGATAGAGCTTAGTTCATAGATCGTTTTGATATAAGGTACGTTAAAATCTGATGAACGGTTTAGGAGAAAAGTCAGTTTTAGTGAAAGCGGTTCAGAAACCGAGAAAACGTAGTTGTGTCAACTTTGAAGCAATGACTACCATACTTAAACATTTTTAAAAATTATGAAACTTTGGGATAGTGTAGTAAGGTAGTCAAAGAGTTGTTACCAGTTGACCTTGTGGTAAAATTCGAAATCCATATTTTTTGTGAATTTTTACAGTTAAGTGTGATCGTTAGGGGAAATGGTGAAAACCCCTGAAACTTCGATTAAGGTTTTAAATGGCTAAGTTCTTGAACCTTTGGGGTAATAGGAATACGTTAAACCTATATTAAAGTTTCAAAGGTAATGTTATACAAGAGTGTAGTGAGTAAGAGAAGTGGTATTCTAACGACAGTCCTTTTGTGTTTATAGAAACTCCGGAAGAGGGACGAGCCATACAATCAGGATACCGAAACCGAGGCAAGATTTCTTCTATCCCTACTTGTAAAACTACTTATCTTCACAAAGAAACTTGATTTCATGGAATATATATGTGATGGTATTATTACTATATTGTGAAGAAATTGTCTTCCTTAAGTATTGATATTGGAAAGAAAGATATACGAATATGGATATGAGTATGAGATGGATATGTATAGAGATGATTATGCATGATGTGAACATGCCTTATGATTAGGAGAATGGTATCAGTTGTTATCTAGAGTTATATGGTTTATAATGCTATATTTAAAATGTTTTTTTTGAATATCGGTGGTTTAATAAATATTATTTGATTATCATCCATTACTCTTAAAACAGACAGAATATTTTATGAATATAAAAGTATATTTGATTCCTGAATATGAAAGAGATGTCTGGATCATAATCAAAGCATTATGTTATATATATATATTTTATAGAAGTAATGTGCGAGAATGGGAATGATATGAGTGAATGATATGTGGAAATGAAAGCGAGAAAATGGAAATGTGGAATGATATTTTAAAAAGGGAATAATGATGTGATAAAAAAAGGGGGATTGCAACAGACTTGCGTAAGTGGCTGTGTCAGGGCTGTGTGCGACACAGTCCAGCATTTATTATTTTTATTTCGGCACGAAGATGCCAAGGGAGGATGTTAGCAGGTGGCCTTCCTCTAGGGATGATCTTCATTCCTTCTACCGGTAGTAAAAAAAGAGAGCAGGTACGATTAGGCGACTGATCATCGTCCTAACGTATCAGGCGACAGCAGATATCCCCAATGTTTTTGAAAAGAAAGTGTAGACAATGGTTACAGATGAAGAAAAACTGATATTATATTATTTCAGATTTCTATACTGAAAACAGAATAATGATATGAGATGATGGAATTATGGTTACAGATGAAGAAAAACTGATATTATATTAATTTAGATTTCTTTCTTATAATAGTGAGTGGATGATGTATTATTAAATAAGAGCTTTATTGTTCCTTAAGGATTTTAATTGTTTTATGCTATTATATACTCATATACATATATGCATACCTGTTCACATTTTTAATTCTAGTTTACATTATTATCTTGCTGAGCTATTATAGCTCACTCTTGCTACTTATGTATATAGCAGCTAGGTCCCATGCCGATACTACGTACCACACCCCGCAAGAGGGTAAGGGAAAGGCGACCTTTTGAGCGAGTGCTGGCGACCATCCCCGAGGTAGTAACAAGCGAAGGGGCTTAGTAGATTTATGTAAATTAAGTGTGTAAGTTTGTAATAAACTTTAGTTGTTGAAGTACTTCCTGTAGAAGCTTTGTTCAACAATGTACTTAGTAAATCCTGGGCTTGTAATAACTGTTAACTTTAAACTTTTAAATATTGTGGATGTTGTTTTATGAGCATATGACTGGTGTGTGTGTGTGTGTGTATTAGTGTGGGGTCAATTGCATAAGTATTAAGTAAAAACAAAAAAAAGACTAAAGAGATATTGATATTGATCGGAAATTGGACCGTGATGACCTGGATCCTTGACGCCGGATCTAGGGGCGTCACAGATGGTATCAGAGCTAAGAGTCATAATGCTCAAGAACAAAAGTAATAATAATAAATTTATTAGTTATAATATAAATTGTGAACTTCCATCAAGTTCAGGGGTGGTATATCGCAGGTAGTATTTACTTTAAGCATATATTATAATTTTATAGACTGTTACTAATAGAATTTTATGTTTTATTATAGGGAGCGGAGATGGGTGAGCCGAGTAAGGACCCCCAGTGGCTAGGGATGTCAGAGCAGGAGCTATTAGATCTTCAGCTGGCCGGGGTAGAAGTCCCCGAGTATGCAGTTGAGGACCTCAGGGAGAGACGCCGGGCGGCGGCTAGAGAGAGATTAGAGAGAGAGGAGGCAGAGGAGCAGAGACGGAGAGATGTTGTGGCCATAGTGCCATATATGGGTAGACCTTCTACAGGATCTGATGAGGCAGGTCCTTCCAGAGTGAGATGGGAGATTCCGGAGGAGGAGAGGCCGTTACGTAAGAGGCCTAGATTGTCAGTTATAGCTGAGGAGGAGGAGGAGGAGATTGAGTGGACTGATATCCATATGATACCTACCCCTGTCCTACCTGTCCCTGTGCCATCACCAATTCCATCTCCTCTACCGAGCCCCGATCCTTTAGAGGACCCAGCAGAGCCGTTCACTCCACTGGGACACTTTATCTTTGCAGAGGATGAGTTGGAGGAGGACCCATCTGAGGATGCGGAGAAAGAGTCCATTCCTCCCTCCCCACCAGCATTTGCACCTCCACCACCTCCACCTGTTCAGGCACCTGCCCCAGCTGCTGTGCCCCCTCAGGAGGCCTCCTTACCGACAGGTGACTCACTACCAGCTATTCTGTTGACGGAGTACTTTGCCCTACAGGGTCAGTTGGAGGAGTCCCGTAGGATGATAGATACTCTTTTACAGAGATCGGACAGAGGGAGGGGAGGTACTATTCCCGATG
The DNA here is from genome assembly GCA_036435485.1 of Saposhnikovia divaricata. NCBI lineage: Eukaryota > Viridiplantae > Streptophyta > Magnoliopsida > Apiales > Apiaceae > Saposhnikovia > Saposhnikovia divaricata. The sequence continues at coordinate 124,251,592 of CM071597.1, read as the reverse complement.
GTTTGTCTTTGGGCTTAGTTAGTATTGAGTTGCGAGCACTCGGTGATATTAGGAGGTTGTTGGCAGATAGAGGGGACCCAGCATGGAGAGCTCAGATAGTAGACACAGTCACCTCTATGGTAGTGCAGATCAAGGATGTTGCAGAGCGGCGTTACCGTGATTCGGGGTAGTAGTTGTGGTCACTAATCAGACTAGTCATCTCGTTGATGTCATTTTGGGGATTAGTTTAGGTGTTCACTGTCTTAATCCCAGTCTGATTAGAGGACGGCTAGTAGTACTTTTGTTATAGCATATTAGTATGTACAGTTATGTTTTGGGGTTTTGAACCTTGTACTCTATGGTGTATAATATTAGTAGTAAGAGACGATGTACCCTAGTTGTAAAATATTTATGTAAATTAATGAAGTTTGTGCATTTCTATCTAAATTTTTGTGCATTTTTATAATAAATATTGAGACTCAAAAATATATTGATGTATAAAAGGTGATTGACTTAATGAAAAGGCTATCGTGTTAAGGGCGATACACTTACCTACTAAAGTTATGATATAACTAGATGCAAATCGCGTGATAAAGATATTGTGATGTACAAATGAGTTAATTAATGATATAATTGTGTATATAGAAATGATGTATATTGTAACCCAAATTCGGGTAATTAATAAGGACTATTGTTATGTACAGAACTATGCCGCCTAGACGTGATAGTAGAGCGAATGCAAGGGAAAATGAGAGAGACGAAAGAAGTCGAAATATAGAAGGTACTAGACTGAACGAAAATGCTCATAATGAAGAAAATAATGAAGAAGAAGAAGAGGAATCAACTGGCCAACAAAGGAATCCGGGAGGTGATCCCTTTGCCCAATTCATGGACTTATTAAGGCAGAATTTGGCTAATCCACAGAATCCCCAACAACCACCTGTTCTCCCCATTCAGGCAGCTAATTCCTTTCGTGCCTTTAAGTCATTAAAGCCCCCAGAATTTGAGGGAACCACTAACCCAGTAGTAGCTAGGGCATGGCTAAAAGAAATGGAGAAAGCTTTCGAAATACTGAGGATAGAGAAAGATCAGAAAACAGTTTTTGCAGCCTATCTCTTAAAGGGAGAGGCAAATTACTGGTGGGAAGCTAAGAAGAACCTAGAAGAAGCGGGAGTGATAACCTGGGAGCGTTTCACTAGGGTGTTCCTAGAAAAGTATTCTCCTAGGTATTTAGAAAACCAAATGGAATTAAAGTTTCTGGAGTTAAAACAGGATAACCTAACAGTAGCAGAGTATGAAACTAAATTTACAGAACTGTCGAGGTTTGTTCCCGAGTTTGTGCGTACTGAAGAACAACGAGCAAAAAGGTTTCAACAAGGATTGAAACCCTGGTTACGAACGAGAGTGGCCCCATTTGAGTTGACTGATTATGCTGCAGTGGTTCAAAAGGCATCAATTATAGAGGCCGAGAGTGAACAGGCTCAAATAGGTCGAGAGAATAAGAAAAGAAGATTTGAGGGCCCAAAAGGAGGTTCAAGTGAGGGAAGCTACTTTAACAAAGGAGGTAGAGGACAAAAATCTCAATTTGTGGGAAAGTCGGGGGGTAACAAGACTACTAGTGAGACGGTGAATCAGGGTGGTAAATCTTCAGGGACATTTCAGTCCAATCAATCACGACCACCATTACCAGATTGTGACACGTGTGGTAAGAAGCATATAGGAGTCTGTAGAGTGCTGGGAGTAACTTGTTTTAAGTGTGGACAAAAAGGACACTACCTTAACCAGTGCCCATCAACTGATACAAACCCTAAAAGAGATGTTAAGTGTTACCAGTGTGGGAAATTAGGACACATTGCTAGAGATTGCCGTTCAGGTGGGTCATACGCGCCAGGACAGAGTGGGGCTGCTTCAAATAGGCCTACTGCTAGAGTGTACAACATGACCTTAGGGGAAGCGTTGACGAAACCAGATGCGGATACAGGTACTTGTTTTCGATTTAAATTTTGTGTGTAAGTCTTTGGTTAAGGATCGACTTAATCAATTAATGTAATAAATAAGTTAATAATATAGATAAGGAAAATCAGTATCTGTTAAGGGCTAGAAAACGTTATGAAAAGAAAAGTAGGAGTGTTTTGGGAAAACGCAAGCTCGTGGAGACGAACAGGAAATATATATTATAGGTAGTATTTTCTTACAATTGTTTTAAGGAATATTATTAGAGCTTATTTTCTGGAAAATTTACAGAGAGGAGCTATAGGAATATTGAGGAGTTAATATTTATGTCATGACAGAGATCAGAAGATGGTCAAACCATAAGTGAGATACACTACCATTCAGGAAAGGTCAATGTGGTGGCGGATATCTTCGTCGAAAGTGGAAGGAGAGACGAGATAACATGGAATGACTGGAAACAGGAGGAGATTTGTGAGGAAAAGACAGTAAAAAGGACTGCTATTGATAAACTAAATGGCATGTTGATGAATGACAAGGAAGTTATGTTGGTGTATTTCTGCGCAAACAAGATAGAAATATTACGAAAGGAAAAGGATAGAAGAAATAGGGTGGAAGTTAGAAGGTGTGAATGAGAAATATACCCATGGACATTTTCAACATGATTTCGGGACGGAATCCTTTTAAGGGGGAAGACTGTAATAACCCTAACTTTAGAAAGGCTACAGTGCCCAAATGAATAGTGATCTTGAGGAATCCAGGGAAATGGTGTGTAGGTACTCTATATTAGAGATGGAAAATGAACAAACAGAAACCATATTAGTGATATACTATGAAAATAAGTGACTCGAAATGACGATGGATTTCAGAAATTCCTGAATTATGATTTTGAGGATTTTGAGCTCGAACGAACTTCTATATTTTGGATAATAAGGAGTATAGAAATATTAAACGAATTATATATTGAGGGATTAGTGAATTTAGATTAAACCAAGGGATTATTAAGTTAAGAGAATACCAAAGGAAATTGGATTCGTAAATGATTTCGAAAACCACTGAGATAATGAGGTATACTCGAAACGAACCACGATTAGACGAGTATGGAAACCAACCAACCAAGATTTGTAATCTAACAAGGATGCATACCACATTATGATTATCCAAGATTAGTAGCATAATACTTAGAAAAACAAGAAATGAGAATATTAGGTCATCTTAATGACACCATTAGTGATGTCACACTCCACTAACTCAAATTAAGGGTAAATTAGTCAAATTGCCTAGGAAAATATCAACCAAAGCTTCCAAGACAATCTAGAATACAATATTAAGCAAGATAATTATCAAGAAACACAAAAATCTCTCTCCCCCATCCATACTACTACATTCGGCCAAAGAGGAAAAAGAAAGGAGAAAAAGAAAGAAAAAATTTCAAAACCCTAGCTCTCTTCAATATTAAATTAAGGGATAAATCATGGGTGTTCTTGGAGGTTAGGAAGGATCATATACAAAGTTTCATAGCAAACCAACATCATTTACCAAGGTAATAAAATCATTCAAGTTACTAGAAAAGATGATAAATAGTGTTTTCAAGTGTTAACCTTGTTTTAATGGTTCCTTTAGTTGATTCAAGCTAATTCAAGGTGGTTTAAGGATTACCCAAGGCTTGTTAAGTGTTGTTAGAGCTTCAAGAAGGTATAACTACTCTTTCCCTCTTTGTATTTATGGTGGAAATTAAGTTGGTTAGTAGTTAAGTGGTGTTAATGTTTAGTTTATAATGAGTATGTGTTATAAATGGTTTGTTTTGATGTGGAAATTGTGTTGTGGACTTGTAACCATGGCTGGTAAAGAAGACCACATGGTGTAGGTGATGATTATTTTGTTTGATAATTGATTTGGAGGAGTTGGATTTATGGAAAGAATGAAAATAAAACCGTTATAATGCCCGATTTTCGTTAGGAAGAAATCTGCCCTGTTTTGTGACCCCTGCATCCGTACGATTCCCTACTGCCTAGGTTACCAATTGACCATTTAATGATAGAGCTTAGTTCATAGATCGTTTTGATATAAGGTACGTTAAAATCTGATGAACGGTTTAGGAGAAAAGTCAGTTTTAGTGAAAGCGGTTCAGAAACCGAGAAAACGTAGTTGTGTCAACTTTGAAGCAATGACTACCATACTTAAACATTTTTAAAAATTATGAAACTTTGGGATAGTGTAGTAAGGTAGTCAAAGAGTTGTTACCAGTTGACCTTGTGGTAAAATTCGAAATCCATATTTTTTGAGAATTTTTACAGTTAAGTGTGATCGTTAGGGGAAATGGTGAAAACCCCTGAAACTTCGATTAAGGTTTTAAATGGCTAAGTTCTTGAACCTTTGGGGTAATAGGAATACGTTAAACCTATATTAAAATTTCAAAGGTAATGTTATACAAGAGTGTAGTGAGTAAGAGAAGTGGTATTCTAACGACAGTCCTTTTGTGTTTATAGAAACTCCGGAAGAGGGACGAGCCATACAGTCAGGATACCGAAACCGAGGCAAGATTTCTTCTATCCCTACTTGTAAAACTACTTATCTTCACAAAGAAACTTGATTTCATGGAATATATATGTGATGCTATTATTACTATATTGTGAAGAAATTGTCTTCCTTGAGTATTGATATTGGAAAGAAAGATATACGAATATGGATATGAGTATGAGATGGATATGTATAGAGATGATTATGCATGATGTGAACATGCCTTATGATTAGGAGAATGGTATCAGTTGTTATCTAGAGTTATATGGTTTATAATGCTATATTTAAAATGTTTTTTTTTGAATATCGGTGGTTTAATAAATATTATTTGATTATCATCCATTACTCTTAAAACAGATAGAATATTTTATGAATATAAAAGTATATTTGATTCCTGAATATGAAAGAGATGTCTGGATCATAATCAAAGCATTATGTTATATATATATATTTTATAGAAGTAATGTGCGAGAATGGGAATGATATGAGTGAATGATATGTGGAAATGAAAGCGAGAAAATGGAAATGTGGAATGATATTTTAAAAAGGGAATAATGATGTGATAAAAAAAAGGGGGATTGCAACAGACTTGCGTAAGTGGCTGTGTCAGGGCTGTGTGCGACACAGTCCAGCATTTATTATTTTTATTTCGGCACGAAGATGCCAAGGGAGGATGTTAGCAGGTGGCCTTCCTCCAGGGATGATCTTCATTCCTTCTACCGGTAGTAAAAAAAGAGAGCAGGTACGATTAGGCGACTGATCATCGTCCTAACGTATCAGGCGACAGCAGATATCCCCAATGTTTTTGAAAAGAAAGTGTAGACAATGGTTACAGATGAAGAAAAACTGATATTATATTATTTCAGATTTCTATACTGAAAACAGAATAATGATATGAGATGATGGAATTATGGTTACAGATGAAGAAAAACTGATATTATATTAATTTAGATTTATTTCTTATAATAGTGAGTGGATGATGTATTATTAAATAAGAGCTTTATTCTTCCTTAAGGATTTTAATTGTTTTCTGCTATTATATACTCATATACATATATGCATACCTGTTCACATTTTTAATTCTAATTTACAGTATTATCGTGCTGAGCTATTATAGCTCACTCTTGCTACTTATGTATATAGCAGCTAGGTCCCATGCCGATACTACGAAGCACACCCCGCAAGAGGGTAAGGGAAAGGCGACCTTTTGAGCGAGTGCTGGCGACCATCCCCGAGGTAGTAACAAGCGAAGGGGCTTAGTAGATTTATGTAAATTAAGTGTGTAAGTTTGTAATAAACTTTAGTTGTTGAAGTGCTTCCTGTAGAAGCTTTGTTCAACAATGTACTTAGTAAATTCTGGGCTTGTAATAAATGTTAACTTTAAACTTTTAAATATTGTGGATGTTGTTCTATGAGCATATGACTGGTGTGTGTGTGTGTGTATTAGTGTGGGGTCAATTGCATAAGTATTAAGTAAAAACAAAAAAAAAAGACTAAAGAGATATTGATATTGATCGGAAATTGGACCGTGATGACCTGGATCCTTGACCCCGGATCTAGGGGCGTCACATTGACATCCTTCTAATTAATCGAATTCTATGAAACTTGGTACGCCACGATGGGTGGCATGTATACCTTTCAATATTCGTAATTAATTTAGGAAGTTTGTTCTAGTAATATCCATAACACTACCTGACACCATAAATCATAAGCCACGATGGGTGGCATGTATATAATTTATATTCGTCTCGGTGTTAAATTACATACAAACAATAATGGAGACCATGGGATTTAATTCCTAATTAATTCCCTCACCCACTTAGAATTTTTATTTAAAATTGAGGAATTTTATCTAGATGCATCGCCCTATGTTATTTTTTCGAGGTCTACATGTTATAAAAATAACAATACAAAGAACACATAACATAGCAGCATGCATCATAAAATTAAAGCAATAAATAAAATTAATGTCCATGTCCTCCTAATTATGTAATAAAAAATTACACACATAATTAACAACAAACATAATAATTATTTAATGCAATAATTAAAATTAAATAGCGGAATTAAAAATTAAAACAATAATTAAATCCACTATTATGGCCCATTAAACAATTTCAGCAAGCCTAGAAAATTTTCTGCAAATCTGCAAACTGCTACAGTACCCGGTTTGCTACAGTAACCGGTTTGCTACAGTACTGCTACAGTACCGGTTTGCTACAGTACCCGGTTTGCTACAGTACTGCTACAGTCCCGGTTTGCTACAGTACCTTCGAGGCTTGATGAACACAACAGCAACCCGATCCAAATTTCGCAGCGGAACAAAAACAACTCCGAATTGATTTCCGATCACACATAATTGTTAAAAATTACCCGGATCTTGATAAAATCCAACAAACAATTACAAAAAAATAGATCTAATACAAAATTAATTTTGTAAATCTATTCTAACACGATCAACCCTCGTGTTTTACAACCACGATAAACCACGTGGAAACCAAACAAAATAACCACGATTAAACCACGTGGGATCCAAACACATAATTAAAATATACATGACCATAATAGTGGATACTAAACAACCTGCAAAAAGATTATTATCCAAGCACACCACCATACATACATGCATATATAATTACGACATGGACATCGTATCAAAATCGCAGAACCATTGAACCTAGCTCTTGATACCAATTGTTGGGATAATCAGATCTTGGCACTGCGATTTTTGATACAATACATTAACGAGTACGAATAGAAAAATCACCTTGTTAACGGTTGATTCCACGCTCTTCTATTGTATTCCCAAATTCCCTTGAGCGAAGTGTGGCCTTCGTCTTCTCAAGTTAACCTCTCTTCTTGCTCCTAGGTGGCTACAAAATTTTTTCGACCAATCCTCGCAAGAAGAGAATAAGAATATATATAGGCTACAATAGCGATCATGGACAATTAGGTTGGGCCTTCTAATTACATCTTGGGCATGGCCCAATGTAATTAAATATTAATTCAATCCACTAAAGAATTAATATTTGCACTACCTTTCCTAATACCGTAATTTAATTAATTAATTCGGTTCCAATATTATTTGCTTATTAAATTCCCCATGTTTAAAATATCGCATGTCCATTAATTAAATAAATTACTGATAATTCATTTAATTAATATCTTTTATCCTTGATCATCCACTCAACCTTTATTTAATTATGCCAGAATAAATCCACCTGCAGGGTTTCACATAATTAAATCTTTTTGAGCTTTCAAGGGGACATCATTAACCCGAATATTATTAGGACATGGATTCCTTCAATAAATAATATCCCACCATATATATTATTTCATCACCCAAAATATAATGATATAATTCATAAGAATTATTTCATATATAAATTAAAGCATGTAAATAATATATACGTGTCAATTACTATATCTGGATTAAGAACCTAAGCATTAATAATAACATAGAATCTTAGTTCACCTTCTTAATCAGTATAAGGGAACAATTCTAAATTTGATCCTGTTCAATATACACAAAGTATACTAGTATTATTTATTAGTCAATATAAACTAATCTAAATAATACTACAGCCATTCCAGTGGATTGTCTAACACCACCTGTGCTGTGAACCAAATTATATTATATAAACCGTATTTAATAATCTAATATTCTCTATCCCATTTGATACTAGATTATTCACAATATATAATATTTAGACAACATGTAAACATTTAAATGATTCTCAATAAAATAGGCCAGAAATAAATGTATATACTTCAAATAAATATTTTCAGTATACACCAACACTTAGAAGGTACCAAGTTCAGAAGGTAAGCCGCTGTTTCTATAGCATATCCCCAGAACGACTTGGGTAAATCTGAATAACTCATCATCGATCTAACACTCTCTAAAAGAGTCCGATTCCTTCTCTCTGCTATACCATTCTGCTGAGGTGTGCCAAGTGCAGACAACTAGGATATGATCCCATTTTTTGATAAATATTCCCTAAATTCTCCAAGCAAGCATTCGCCACCACGATCTGATCATAGTGACTTGATACATTTTCCAAGATGTCACTTCTCCGCACTTGCTTTGTACTCTTTGAATTTTTCAAAGCACTCAGACTTACGGCGCAACAAATAAATGTACCCATATCTAGAATAATCGTCATTGAAAGTGACAAAATACTCATAACCTCCTCTTGCTTGGATAGTCATAGGTCCACATAAATCAGTATGAACCAATTCTAACACTTCTTCGGCTCTATTCCCCTTGGCTTTAAAAGGTCTATTAGTCATCTTACCTTCCAGGTAGGATTCACAAACCGGAAATGGCTCCACTGCCAACGACCCTAATGGCCCATCTACTACCAGTCTTTGAATCCTCCTCAAGTTAATATGACCTAATCTTAAGTGCCAAAGATATGTTTGGTTCAATTCAGAAGGTTTCTTTATTTTATTTGAGCTAAAAAAAATGTTATTAGTTTCCTTTTGTTGCAGCATTGGTTGGATAGGATTAATAATATATAAATTGTCTTGCAATGTACGAGAACATATAACTTGTTTATTCATCATAATAGAAACATTACGATCTAAACAAACATTATAACCATCCACAGCAAGTTTAGAAACCGAAATCAAATTCCTCTAAACGAAGGTACATAAAGACAATTGTTCAAAACCAAAATCCTATCATCTCCAAAAGATAAAGTAATTATTCCAACTGTAACTACTACTACTTTCGTAGCATCTCCCATGAACACATATATCTCGCCATCTCTAAGCATTCTGGTTTGATGGAATCCTTGCATAGTGTTACAAACATGGTCAGTGGCTTTTGTATCTACACACCAAGTGCTCGTAGATATAGGCGTTATATATGTTTTTGTAACTAGAGAAAGCGACATACCAGTATTGTTTGTCTTCTTAGGAAGAGGACAATCCTGTTTCCAGTGACCTGACTGCTTGCACCTGAAGCACTTTCCCTTAGGCTTTTTCACAGCACCTTGAACTCCCAGTGCATTAGCAACCTTTCCAGCTTTCTGTGTCTGAGTCTTTTTCTTCTTCTATTGGCCTTTTGGCTTAAAGGAAGAAGCTTTCTCAACCACATTCACTTGAACATTCTGTTTAAAGAGTCCTTCAGCTACCTGAAGTTCTGTCAGAAGTTCCACGAGACTATACATCATTTTGTTCATGGTGTAATTCAAGCGGAACTGCTCAAAAATTTTGGGCAGACTCATAAGGATGATATCAATCTGGGTTTCCCCATCAATATCAGCACCAAGGATCTCCATCTCATTCAGATGAGACCTGAGAACATGATCCCTTACAGGTGTTCCTTCAGCCATCTGAGTGTTCATTAAAGCCTTCATTGCTACTTGCCTAGCAGCCCTATTCTGTTCTCCAAAAAGTTCCTTGAGATTAAAGAGCATATCTGAAGCTGTGGCCATAGCCTGATGTTGATGCTGCAAAACACCCGACATTGCTGCCAGAATGTAACATCGCGACATCTCATCAGCCTTAACCCACCGCTTATAATACTCCTCACTTTCAGGTGCGTCTTCAGCAGGCAAAACACCCGACATTGCTGCAAGAATGTAACATCGCGACATCTCATCAACCTTAACCCACCGCTTATAATACTCCTTCTCACTTTCAGGAGCATCTTCAGCAGGCTGATCTGGCTTGGGTTCATAAATGCAAAATTTGTACTCCTCATCAGTCAACACTAAGTCCAAATTACGTTTCCATTCAATATAGTTTGGTCCAGTAAGTTTGTTATCCTTAAGTATGGTGAATAGTGGATTAAAGCCCATAATGATCTAATCTTGAGAATCATACATGTAACACATAATCAGAGGGTTGCACGAATCTTAAAACCTATTGGTTTCCTCTAACAATTAATTAAAATTAATGCACTAATATTTAAACATCATAAGTATCTGGTACGCCACGATGGGTGACATATATACCACTTAAATTCGTTTAAATATTACGTCGGTCCTATTACTAAATAATACACCATGTTAGGGTGGACTATATTATTTTTCATAGCTAAGTGTATACCATTATCAAATCTTAAATTAGTCAAACCAAATACATCCGTTTGATATATTAATGGATAATTCCCAGGTCTCGGAGCAGTTACAAAGGCCTCGCTTAATACCCAATTCCTAGACAAAATTCTTCATAGTCCACACCAAAAAGAGTATTCAATTTTCGTAACGAATTATATGAAACTTGGTACATCACGTTAGGGTGATCTATATAGGGCTGTCAAACGGATATTTCGGATCTGGATACGACTATATCCGTATCCATATCAGAAATTATCAGATTCGGATACGGATAATATCCTATTTATTTCGATACGGATAATATCCTATTTTTTTCGGATACGAATACAGATATTTAGGACGGATATCGGATTTTTCAAATTTTTTTGATATCCAAATTGATAATATTTTAAAAAAAGACTTATATTATGATATATTTTTAATAAAATATATTAATATATTATATTTATATCATATATATGTTTAAAAAAATGTCTACACTTAAATATATCTTTGAAAAATATAGTAAATATTGAACAAAGGCATATATTATTAATTATAAATACATTATAAATTATAAATATTATATATAAATATATATTAATTTTTCCATTTTCGGATTCGGATATGCCGAATTCGGATACGGATAATATCCTATTTATTTCGGATGCGGATAATATCCTATTTTTTCGAATACGAATACAAATCTTTCGGACGGATATCGGATTTTTCAAATTTTTTTGACAGCCCTAGATCTATATACCTTTCAATATTCGTAATTTAATTTAAGAATTTTGTTCTAGTAATTTCTATAACCTTTTCAAATCCTGTAAATAGTATGCCACGTTAGGTGATCACATATACCATCCACATTATTTAAAAAGTTATATTACATACAAAATAATGGAGACCTTGGGATTTAATTCCTAATTAATTCCCCCACCCACATAGAATTTTTATTAAAAAAAATTAGGAATTTTAAAATTAAATGGGGCCTATGTCATTACAATTATGTCCAACATGCATTCCAAATACACACATAATTGAACAACATAAAACATTTAATTAAAGTAATAAATAAAAAATCTATGTCCATGTCGTCCTAATTACGTTAACATTTAATTAAAAATTACACACATAATAATTATTTAAAGCAATAATTAAAAATGAATACTTAATAAAAAAAATTAAAACAAATTAATTCCACTATTATGGCCCCAACAAATAAACTGCTACAGCAGCCTAAGACTCCATTCTTTTCCTTCGTTTGACGCGGAGAAAGAAAAAAAAATTAAACTAACAGGATATCTGTTAATGTAAGAGGACCCGCCGCCAGCAACAATACAAAACACTCCAGGAGCTTACGCATGTGTCGAGTAAATCAGACCATGATCTTCACCATCTCGGAATTAACAGCAGCCTCGCAGCGGAAAAATAACTCCGGATTTTGATTTTCAGCTTTACATAATTGTTACAAGATATCCGGATTTTTACAAAATCCATCAAATAATTACATAAAAAATAGATCTAATACAAACTAATTTTGTAAAATATATTCTAATACGATCAACCCTCGTGTAAATTACAACCACGATAAACCACGTGGAAACCAAACAAAAATTAACCACGATTAAACCACGTGGGATCCAATCACATAATTATAAAAAACAAGGCCATAATAGTGGATACCAACCTGCAAAACAGAATATACAAGCCTACCACTATATACATGCATATATAATTACGACATGGACATCGTATCAAAAATCGCAGAACCATAGAACCAAGCTCTTGATGCCAATTGTTGGGACAATCAGATCGTGGTCCTGCGATTTATGATACAATAAATTAACGAGTACGAACAGAAAATTAATCTTAATCGCTACAGCACAAGCGATTCAAGTCCACGTCTTCTGCTATATTCCTTGATTCCCCTTGAGTGAAGTGTGGCCTTCGTGCTCCCAAGTTTTGCCTCTCTTCTTGCTTCAAGGTGACTGCCTCCAAAAACCCTAATGTTTTTTTCAACTAACCTCAAGAAGAGAATAGGAATATATATAGGCTACAGCAAGGATCATGTATAATTAGGTTAGGTCTTCCAATGACATTCTGGGCCTAGCCCAATGTCATTAAATATTAATTTACTCCACTAAAGAATTAATATTTGCACTACCTTTCCTAATACCGTAATTTAATTAATTAATTCGGTTCCAATATTATTTGCTTATTAAATTCCCCATGTTTAAAATATCGCATGTTCATTAATTAAATATATTACTGATAATTCATTTAATTAATATCTTTTAGCCTTGATTATCCACCCAACCTTTATTTAATTATGCTGGAATAAATCCACCTGCAGGGTTTCTTATAATTAAATCTTTTTGAGCTTTCAAGGGGACATCATTAACCCGAATATTATCAGGACATGGATTCCTTCTATAAATAATATCCACCATGTATATAATTGCATTACCCAAAATATAATGATATAATTCAAAAGAATTATTTCATATATAAATCAAAGCATGTAAATAATATACACGTGTCAATTACTATATCCGGATTAAGAACCTAAGCATTAATAATAACATAGAATCTTAGTTCACCTTCTTAATAAATATAAGGGAACAATTCTAAATTTGATCATGTTCAATATACACAAAGTATACTAGTATTATTTAATATTCAATATAAACTAATCTAAATAGTACTACAGTCATACCAATGGATTGTCCAACACCACATGTGCTGTCAACCTTATTATATTATTATATAAACCGTATTTAACAATCTAATATTTGTTATCCCATTTGATACTAGATTGTCCACAATATATAATATTAGACATCATGTAAATATTTAAATGATTCTCAATAAAACTGGCCAGAGATAAATGTATATATTTCAAATAGATATTTTCAGTATACACCAACATCTTTGACTATACATTTACTTATATTCAAATAAATTCAAACAAAAAATTTTAAGACTAAAATTAAAATTTTTGTTAATCTACTTATTCAAATTATGCAATTTTATTAAACTTTCTTTGTCTATGCATTTACTATGACTCAAAATAAATTCAAACAAAAATAATTTATATGAAAAATAAATAATAACTATTATCTGCTTATTCAAAAATCATGTAATTCTTTCGATATATAGTAATATGTATACAGTTGTTGTAGAATCTAAGAATTACAATTTCGAAGTTAGTTCGATACATAATATGAGGAAATACAATGAATGATAGTTATAGGCAATTGAGGAATTTCTGAATCGTAAAAAATGATCAAAATCTAATATGAATTGAATTTATTTCAAAATTTACAAGATTGCTAACTTTTAAAGGTTGTCCATCGATAAATTTTATTCAAAAATTCGGGACATTATACTCAATCTTTTATGAAATGATCTGGTTTTTTTTATATTTTATTTGAAGATATTGTAATAATTCTAAAATAATTTAGGAACAAAATTAATAAAAGGATTAAATTGTATAATTTTAATAGTTGAACGGTAAGATGTTTTCTTTTTTTTTTTGTTTAAAAGTTTATGTGTAAAATGAGTTATACTTTAAGAGTCAAATTGTAATTTAACATTATTAATTTCTAAATTACGAATGACATTGTTAACGTTAATAGTGAAAATAGACCAAAAGGGTGCATACGATCACGCTAGAATTAGTGTTGAGATGAATGGTGCAATTATGTAAAATACGGAGTAATAGAATGCGAAACATAATGAACTATTAATACAATAACATGAATTATAAATCTACTAATTCATTATACTATATTATAATACAATTCTATAAAAAAAAAATGGAAGGAGGGCACGATTACAGAGGAGGGAGAATTCAAATTCTAAATCGGAAGGAGATAGGTTCAGTGGAAAAGAAGTGGGTTAGATCTGATCAGGTTAAGGAGGACGAGTTACTATATAAGTTTATAGAGGAGTATAAAGATCTGGTGGATAAGGAGGTATATGACAGGTTTTTGAAAAAAGATGAAGGAGAGCTAATGGATGCTTTGAATCAGGTTCATTGGAGGAGTTTAAAGAATAGAGGGTTCAGTGATGGGAAGGGACTACCGGTGATTGATCATCTTAATAAAGAGGCATAGGTTGGGAATAAGAAATCGTATGCGAAGGTAGTTCAAGAACTGTCTAATGAAGGTAAAGCTGATTTAGGATGGCAAACAGTTGTCTCAAAGAAAAGTAAGATTAAGACCAAAGAGGAAAAGGAATGCTCAATTTTTGTGTCCAATATTCCAAGTGAAGCTTCAACAAGGGACCTTTGGGAATTTTTTAAGTTGGGGGCAATATTAAGGACATCATATTGCCGAGGAAGCGAGATAAATGGAACAAAAGGTTTGGTTTTGTGAAGACTGCTTCAGAACAGGAGGCTGGGTTAATTATATCAAATCTGAAGCAGTACAAGGGGTTACGGAGATTGTTGAAGATGTCTATTAATGAGAAGGGTTATAGGACAATGAAAGGAGGTATAAAGAATACAGCAACAAATGAGGGTGATAGTAAAAAGGGTGGTGTTGATAATGGGATGAATAATAAGGGGTCATCAAATCCTAAGGTTCATGCTAGAAATGTTTTTGAATTTGTTGAGTCAGAGATAGATAAAGAAGTTGAGGCATCCATGTTAAGTAGTATTATTGGTTATACAAATGTTGAGAGGAATGGCAAAGATATTTTAGAGAATTTGAAGGATGAAGGGCTTAAGGAGGTTAGGATTCTGAAGGTAAATGCTTTTACTTATTTTGTTAAAAAAAATCGTTAATGGAAATTGGGATGAAGAGGAGTGCAAAGTGCTGAAAAATTTTTTTGGTAAAATAAAAAATTGTCAAGAGGAAGATTTGATTATACCGAGAGTTGTGGAAGTGGAATGTTGTGGGCTTCCAGTAATTGCTTGGGTGGAGGAGAATTTGAGAGCATACACTAAGGTTATTGGTGAATGGGTTTCATGGTCGTATCAGAATGAGGAAGATTTGTCAATTTTTAATCCGCGTGTTATTTGTATAACTAATAGGTATGAGGAGGTGGATGAGAAGCTGAGAGTTTATGTTAAAGGGAAATTATATGAGGTTCGAATTAAGAAAATGAAGGAGGGGTTGCAGTTAGGGTGTTGGGGAGGGAATTCTATAGTGAATAAAGGAAATGCTTCTGAGGAAAGTGGAATGGATATTGCTGTTGAGAGGGTGAATGAGTTAGCCTTGGTAGGGGTTAATCAAGAACAGGGTGATCATGCACCAGTGGTTAGAGAAGGAGGTCTTGATAAGCAGCAAAGTGGGATTGAAGAAATAATGAATTCTTTAGATTCTATAAATGGTAATGGTGATGTGTTGAGTTCTTCTAGGGTGGATACGGTTGTGCCAGAATAAGAAGTGTTTAAAGAGATAAAAGATAATAATGCAGAGGTAGTAACTGGTGGGTTAGAGGATGGGGAAATAGAGCAAGTAGAGATTGATTGTTGGAAATATAGAGACATTAGTGTAACCAATGTTAGTAGTTCTCGGTCGATTGTAAGGAATAGTGAGGGAGTATCTTTGGTTGAAAATGTTGTGGATTCTTTGGAAGAAGACAAGGATTTTTCTCAGTCTTCAATTTGCAATAATCTGGTTAAGATCAATATGGGGGCTAGAAGGGGAAGGCCAAAGAAAAGAGGTAGAAGATCTGTAAATCCATTTGATTTTAAGTTGAGTAGTAGATTAGTAGGAAAATGTCATCTTACTAAGGGAAAAGGGAAATTTCATGGTAATGTAATTGAAGATTCCTGTTAAGCTAGGGGGTGATGGAGCAGTGGAGAGAGATGGAGATGGTGTTGAGTTAAAGCTGCAAGAATTGTTGATACTGCTTTAGACATGGGTTTAACAATTGGAGGAGGTAGAATGGAGGGTATTAAGAACGTTGCAAGACGTATTGGTTTAAACCAAGTTTGAAGTTAATAGTTAAGCTGTTTAATGGGTTGGTTAGTAACTGTTTTTTAATGAAAAAGTTGTCATTGATTTCATGGAATGTAAGGGGCGTTTGTAATAAGGTTTCAAAAAGAATGGTTAAGGATGTTTTGTTAGAATAGAAGGCAAATTTAGTCTGTTTACAAGAGACTAAATGTAGCTCATGGAATGCTCAATCTATTCGAAGTTTATGTAATAATATTGATTATGATTGGGCAGAAGTTGCAGCAAGGGGATTGTCAGGGGGGATGTTATGCTTGTGGGATAAATCACTTTACAAGTTATTGGGTGTTTCAAAGGATGATAATTGGTTATGGTTGTAAAGCATAATGTAATGTAATATGTAATAGAGACATATATAACTCAACTAGGATAAAAGATAAAAAATATTAACTCTATACAGGGATCGTGAAATTGGAAGAACATGCATCAACAAGGATCAAGTCGCTGAAAGAAGTTCATTAACATGATCAAGCCTCAGTGACAAAATAAGATGTACAGATGATTCAGTTGAAGGGCCAAAAGATTCCAGTGATAAAGTTTTTATGGTTGCACAATTTTTAGCAGTGTCCTTAAAGACATGATACGAAAACCACGAGTGAATGTTAGTCGTCTGTGAACTAGACAAGTTGCACTAGGCGTCAACACTTCACAAAGGAATCGAATTATCGAACTCAGAAAAACTGTTAAGAGGTATGATTGAGTTTAGAGCAGTGTTGATATCCTCTAGTTAGTTGGAAGCTGAATATTTAAGGATGTCAAATTAAGAGGAAAATGAATAGTATCCAAAATTACTATTCATATGAATATTATCCGAAATTACTATTCATATGAATAGTAACTGAAATTACTATTCATATGAATAGTAACTGAAATTACTATTCATATGAATAGTAACTGAAATTACTATTCATATGAATAGTAACCAAAAGTTTCAATCAGCAAAAACAGATTATATCAGGTGGGACCATATTCAAATCAATTTGTTAGAAAGAAAAGTTCTGCTGGAATTGGTTAAAAAGAAAAGGGAGTAGGCGGCAGCAGATTATCGTCATCCGTTACGTAATATTAGCTGCATAGTGATTTTCTAGAATCTATAAATATGCCTGTTGTATTTCATTTCAAAACACACCTCAACACACAACTCTCTCTTCTCTCTCTTATATCTTCTCTGTGTAAGCTGCTAGACAGTCCATCTGTTTTGAAGCTAATCCATTGGATTAGAAATTGTAACACCCCTTCAAGTTTATTATCAATAAAGATATATTCTCGGAATTATTTTTTATTTTTGGTAGTATCGTATTCAACCCCCGTTCTACGATACTTCAGGACCTAACAATGGTGTAAATTTCAGAGTTGTATGGATAATGAAGTTTTTAGTGTGATTAATGTATATAGTGCTCAGGATTTAAAGAGCAAGCGTAGACTGTGGATGGTGATCACAGGTATAGTGGCAAGTCTTCAGGATGAATGTTTGTGTATTATTGGCGATTTTAACAGTATTCGAGATGACTCTGAAAGAGCAAATTGCAGTTTCAGAAGGGATGATACTGATGGTTTTAATCATTTTATTGATAATTCAAACTTATTAGAGTTGGCAATGACAAATTCAGAGTTTACATGGTCTGGTCCAAGAGGAAGGAAGAGCAAACTTGATAGAGCGTTGGTCAATTCAGTGTGGTGGAGCAAGGGGCATTGGACTGTAAAATATTTAAACAGGAAGAAGTCAGATCACAGGGCGTTGTCACTGAGTCAGTAGTCTCAGAATTGGGGCCCATTTCCTTTCAAAATATATAACTGTTGGTTCAAGGATGTGGGTCTGGTAAACTCTATTGAATCTTTAATTAGTAATGATATTTTGGAAAATAAGCTGGACGTTTTGTCTATACTGCGTAGAGCTAGATTGAGAATCAAGGAATGGTCAAAATCAGAGAAGAATAATTTAGACATCCAGATAAAAGAGGTTGAAAACAATTTGGAGTTGGCAAATAATGTAAGTAATCAGAGCATTAATAAGGCAGTGCTTTCTGGTTTATTGGGAGAGTGATATTAGCAAAAAGTGGATATGCTTAGGCAGAAGGCTAGGCTGAATTGGCAGGTTAAGGGGGATAAAAATACGAAGTTTTTTCATAAATGTATTCAGAAAAGGAGGTGTAGGAATCTCATAAGGAAGGTATTTTGGAAGCAAGCTTGGATATCATCTTCTGTAGCACTTAAGGAGGCTTTCTTTGAGCACTTTTCGACGTTATTTGGCAACAGTGGGGAGAACATTGAGTTTAAGTTAGGTTCTTTTCATCTGAATAAACTTTCTTCACAAGAGTCGCTTTGGATAGATAGAGATTTAACAATAGAGGAGGTGGAGAGTGTTTTGAAATTTACCGCCTCTGATAAGGCTCCGGGGCCCGATGGTTTTAACATGGGTAGTATTAAAAAGCTTTGGACGAGTTTGAAAGTAAAGATCATGCAGTGCTTTGAAGATTTTACGAGGGAAGGAGTATTCCATAAAGGATTGAATTCATCTTTTATTGCGTTAATTCTGAAAGTGGCCAACCAAGGTTAGTAACTGATTATAGGCCAGTGAGCCTTATAAATTCTATTCCAAAATTATTTACGAAGGTCTTAGCGGAGAGACTTAGTGGAGTTTTAAATAAATTAATCAGTGAGCATCAGTTTGGATTTATGAAGGGTCGGAATGCTGCGGAAAGTATATTAATTGTCAATGAAATTACTCATAGCCTTAAGACAAGAAAATCGTCGGGCCTGATTCTTAAGTTGGATTTCGAGAAGGCTTTCGATACGGTCAATTGGAATTTTTTGGGTGATTTGTTGGATAGGTTGAATTTTGGTGACAAATGGAAGGGTTGGATTTTAAATTATTATAGAGAGGCAAGAGTATCGGTGTTAGTTAATGGTTCGCCCACTCATGAGTTTGCTCCTTCTAGAGGGTTACGTCAAGGTGACCCTTTTTCACCGTTGCTTTTTAATTTAGTGGTTGAAGTGCTTAGTAGAATGATTGAGTCAGTTGCAAGTTCAGGGTCCTTTCGGGGTATCAAGGTGGCAGAAGATTCAGAAAGATTTACGCATGTGCAGTTTGCGGATGATACTTTGTTATTTATAAATAATGACATTGAATCAATAATGACAATAAAACGAGTTTTAGCGTGTTTTCAGTTCTTATCAGGTCTTAAGATAAACTTTTCGAAGAGTAAATTATATTCATTAGGGAGGGGCAAGGATTTGCTTCAGGAAGGTTCAGAAATTCTAAAGTGAGAAGTTGGTTTATGGCCTATGACTTATTTAGGTGTTACGATTGGGTTGTCTCCGAAAAAATGGTTGTTTTGGGATCCAATGGTTAAAAAAGTGGAGAAGAAGCTTGCGAGTTGGAAGTGTTCTTCAATGAATATGGCAGGGAGGGTGGTATTGTTGAAAGAAATGATGGATAGTTTACCTACCCATTGGCTTAGTACTTTCGTGATGCCTGCAGGAATTAGTAGAGTTATTGAGGCTATTAGGAAAGTTTTTTTATGGGGAGAATATGATGATAATGGCGTTAGGAGAAGAAAGATGCATATGTTAAATTGGAAAAGTCTGGTATTGCTAAGAAATATGGGGGGTTTGGGCATCATTTCTATGCAACAGAAGAATAAACTCTGCTAGGAAAATGGTGGTTCAAATGGGTGGCGAATAGAGATTCCTCCTGGGCAAAGTTGGTAAGGAACAAGTATTGTAGTAGTAATGGAGGTGATTTTGGTTATGCATTAAGGAATAAGAATACATCAGCTATGTTGAATGGTATAGTCAGTATTAATGATGAGTCAGGATTTTCAAATGCGTTATCAGTGAATAATTTTAGATGGATTGTCAAGGATGGTAATTCTGCGCTTTTTTGGGAGGATAGATGGTTGGATAGTGGGGAATTATTTCATTCTTTCTCAAGATTATTTCAACTGTCTAAGTTACAAAATGTCTCAGTGAAGCAGTTTTGTGATGTTTGGACTGATCCGAACACAGAGTCAGATGCGCTATGGACAAGGCAATTACGAGCATGGGAAGTTGAGGAAGCTGTAAGGCTAAATGACATTGTGGACTCTACCATTTTTCTATTGGTTCAGATTGTTTGATTTGGATTAAGTCAGGTAAAGCTTATTCTTCAGTTGATGGTAGGAGTTTTTTATCAGGTGGGGTTCATTCAAGTAATAGGGGGTGGAACGTTATTTGGAAGCTAAAAGTTCCACCAAAAATTCAGTATTTTCTTTGGAAAATAGAACATAAGATTCTACCTACGAGAGTTTTTTGCAAAGGAGATTATCAAATGTGTTTAATGACGTGGAATGTATAGTGTGTAATGATGATGTTGAAGAACAGGAACATTTGCTGTGGAGTTGTCGATTCTCGAAGAAAATTTGGAGCTGGGTATTTGATTGGTAGGGATTAAGTAGCAAATGGAGGATAGTAAGGAATTGGAATATTTTGGAATGGATTAAGTGGTTTGAAAATTCGAAGTTACGAGCAGGTTGGGCTATAGTGTTAGCATCTACAGTTTGGTCTATTTGGCTAAACAGAAATTTGAAGTTATTCGAGTAGGTGGTTTATAAGGAGGAGGAGGTGCTTTATTTAATCAAACTAAGGGCTCTCAAATGGTGTCAAGCCATTGAAATAGTGCAGGAAGAATGTGTAAATTTGTGGTCTGTTAATTCGATGGGTGCGATATTGAAAAATGGGGGGGTTAATTCTGGAGGTGTGCAGGATAATGAAGTTAAATTCTTTGGTTTTTCTGATGGGTCTGTTAAGGTTGAAAGTAACGGTGTGTTATCGGCGGGTATTGGTGGCTATTTAAAAGATAGGCTAGGGAATTTAGTATATATCTTTTCAGGGCCGATGGATGATTCTAATTCCATGTTAGCTGAGTTACATGCTATAGTGCATCTTGCAAGTGCGGTTGCGGGTAGTAAATATTCTAATGACATATGTGTGTTTTATGTGGATAGTGCGGAAGTAATTAGTTACATTTTAAAGGTGAAAGGAGGATTAATTTTTCCGAATTCACTGTTAATGGTGGGAAAGGAAAATGTGGTCTTAAAGGCTAATTTGGAGTTTCGATATATTCAGAGAGATGGTAATGAAGGTGCGGATGATCTAGCTAAGCAAGGTCGTAATAGAAATTACCTTCTTGAGGGATGGTGTTGAGAGTGGGGAAATTATATTTCATATAAGTTCAGAAAGAAACCATTTTGTGGGCTGAGTTGTCAATTGGGCCATAGGCTAGGGTACGTTGGTTGTATTGGGCTGAGAAAAGAGGAACTTATAGTGTTGGTTTCAATATATCGGTATTGTTGAATAGTGGGCCTTGGAAATAGGTCATTTGTTGTTGCAGGAGATTGTTTTCTTGGAAGACTAACCGTTTAGAGTTAATGTTTAGATCAGGGTTACGAGGAGGTGTTGGGATCTGAGTAAGGGTTTATGGCAGTATATATATGTCTTGTGAGATCTGATTGTATATTGTTTTTCATTTTAAGACTGGATAGTCTAGTTATGGAGTTTTCGGTAGTTAGGTGGCATTTGCCAGCTGCTGCTGCAGTTAAATTTATTGTAATTGGCTTCTTTTCTGATCAGCCTTTACGTAGTGGGAACAGGTCAGGGATTGGTGTTGTGATTAGGGATCATAGAGGTAAGATTATCAGGCTGCTCACTGGTTCTTTGGGAGTCGAGGAAAGGAGAGTAAATGAATTTTACGCTATGTTTAAAGGTCTGGTTAGAGCTTACTTGGATGGTTAGGATGTGATTGAGCTCGAAACTGATAATCTTGCAGCGCACTGGGAATGGTCTAACTCTATGAATAATGGAGTTCCGCAGGAGCATTTTGTTGGTGTATACTAAAAATATTTATTTAAAGTATATACATTTATTTCTGGCCCAGTTTTATTGAGAATCATTTAAATGTTTACGTGTTGTCTAATATTATATATTGTGGACAATCTAGTATCAAATGGGATACAGAATATTAGATTGTTAAATACGGTTTATATAATATAATAAGGTTCACAGCACAGGTGGCATTGGACAATCCACTGGTATGGCTGTAGTATTATTTAGAATAGTTTATATTGACTATTAAATAATACTAGTATACTTTGTGTATATTGAACAGGATCAAATTTAGAATTGTTCCCTTATACTGATTAAGAAGGTGAACTAAGATTCTAAGTTATTATTAATGCTTAGGTTCTTAATCCAGATATAGTAATTGACACGTGTATATTATTTACATGCTTTGATTTATATATGAAATAATTCTTTTGATTTATTTCATTATATTTTGGGTGATGAAATAATATATATGGTGAATATTATTTATTGAAGGAATCCATGTCCTGATAATATTCGGGTTAATGATGTCCCCTTGAAACCTCAAAAAGATTTAATTATGTGAAACCCTGCATGTGGATTTATTCCGGCATAATTAAATAAAGGTTGAGTGGATGATCAAGGATAAAAGATATTAATTAAATGAATTATCAGTAATTTATTTAATTAATGGACATGCGATATTTTAAACATGGAGAATTTAATAAGCAAATAATATTGGAACCGAATTAATTATTTAAATTACGGTATTAGGAAAGGTAGTGCAAATATTAATTCTTTAGTGGATTGAATTAATATTTAATTACATTGGGCTATGCCCAATATGTAATTAGAAGGCCCAACCTAATTGTTCATGATCCCTATTGTAGCCCTATATATATTCCTATTCTCTTCTTGCTAAGGTTGGTCGAAAAAAATTTGTAGCCACCCAGGAGCAAGAAGAGAGGTTAACTTGAGAAGACGAAGGCCACACTTCGCTCAAGGGAATTTGGGAATACAATAGAAGAGCGTGGAATCAACCGTTAACAAGGTGATTTTTTTATTCGTACTCGTTAATTTATTGTATCAAAAATCGCAGTGCCAAGATCTGATTGTCCCAACAATTGGCATCAAGAGCTAGGTTCAATGGTTCTGCGATTTTTGATACGATGTCCATGTCGTAATTATATATGCATGTATATAGTGGTAGGCTTGTATAATTCTTTTTTGCAGGTTGTCATCCACTATTATGGCCATGTATATTTTAATTATGTGTTTGGATCCCACGTGGTTTAATCGTGGTTATTTTGTTTGGTTTCCACGTGGTTTATCGTGGTTGTAAAACACGAGGGTTGATCGTGTTAGAATAGATTTTACAAATTAGTTTTGTATTAGATCTATTTTTTATGTAATTGTTTGATGGATTTTGTATAATCCGGGTATTTTGTAACAATTATGTGCGATCGGAAATCAGAACGGAGAAAAAAAAATTATCCACTGCGAAGCTGGTTGAAGGCTGCTGTTGGTTTGGTTTGTTGATTGAGTTCGATGACAAGAACAGAAGCAACAGTCGAAGGGGAAGCCGCGGCGGGTGGAAAAAACCTGGACAGAGGCTGTAACGCATCACAAGGATGCGCAACAGCGTTTCCAGGAGAATAAGGCGGTCACGCAGGAGCCGAATGCGCAACAGGCTAAACAGAGTGGGTAACGCAGGCAGAGGATGCGTTACTGGAGTAGGATGGCAGAAAATATTTTTTTCAGCAGAATAAAGGGCTGGAAATTTTTTTCAAGGGGCCATAATAGTGGAAAATTTTATTTTAATTTTTTCCACTGATTTTTGATTATTGATTTAAATAATTAATTATGTGTGTAATTATTTTTTAATTGCATGTTTAACATAATTAGGACGACATGGACATAGTATTTATTTATTATGCTTTAATCATGTATAGCATGCTGTTATGTTATGTGTTTTATGTATTTCGATACATGTGGACTGCGATTAAATAACATAAGGCGATGCATGCTAGATAAAATTCCTCAATTTTAAATAAAAATACTAAGTGGGTGAGGGAATTAATTAGGAATTAAATCCCACGGTCTCCATTATTGTTTGTATGTAATTTTAACACTAAGACGGATATAAATTATATATAGTCCACCCTAACGTGGCATATGATTTATGGTGTCAGGTAGTGTTATGGATATTACTAGGACAAACTTCCTAAATTAATTACGAATATTGAAAGGTATACATGCCACACAACGTGGCATACCAAGTTTCATAGAATTCGACAATGCTCCCCCCGATCTGGGAATTATCCTATTATCGATTATTGATTTGAAATATTTAATGGTGGCATCCGGTCTTATTCCTATTAATTTAAGATTTGATAATGGTATACACTTAGCTATGAAAGGTAATATATAGTCCACCCAAACGTGGCGTATTATTTAGTAATAGGACCGAAGTAATATTTAAACGAATTAAGTGGTATATATGTCACCCATCGTGGCGTACCAGATACTTATGGTGTTTAAATATTAGTGCATTAATTTTAATTAATTGTTAGAGGAAACCAATAGGATTTAAGATTTATGCAACTATCTGATTATGTGTTACATGTATGATTCTCAGGATTAGATCATTATGGGCTTTAATCCACTATTCACCATACTTAAGGATAACAAACTTACTGGACCAAACTATATTGAATGGAAACGTAATTTGGACATAGTGTTGACTGCTGAGGAGTACAAATTTTGTACTTAAGACCCTAAGCCAGATCAGCCTGCTGAAGATGCTCCTGAAAGTGAGAAGGAGTATTATAAGCGGTGGGTTAAGGCTGATGAGATGTCGCGATGTTACATTCTAGCAGCAATGTCGGGTGTTTTACAGCATCAGCATCAGGCTATGCCCACTGCTTCAGATATGCTCTTTAATCTCAAGGAACTTTTTGGAGAACAGAATAGGGCTGCTAGGCAAGTAGCAATGAAGGCTTTAATGAACACTCAGATGGCTGAAGGAACACCTGTAAGGGATCATGTTCTCAGGATGATGTCTCATCTGAATGAGATGGAGATCCTTGGTGCTGATATTGATGGGGAAACCCAGATCGATATCATCCTTATGAGTCTACCCGAAAGTTTTGAGCAGTTCCGCTTGAATTACACCATGAACAAAAGGATGTATTGTCTCGCGGAACTTCTGACAGAACTTCAGGCAGCTGAAGGACTCTTTAAGCAGAATGTTCAAGTGAATGTGGCTGAGAAAGCTTCTTCCTCTAAGCCGAAAGGCAAGAAGAAGAAAAAGGTTATGACACAGAAAGCTGGAAAGGTTGCTAATGCAGTGGGAGTTCAAGGTGCTGTGAAAAAGCCTAAGGGCAAGTGCTTCAGGTGCAAGCAGTCAGGTCACTGGAAACAGGATTGTCCTCTTCCTAAGAAGACAAACAATACTGGTATGTCTCTTTCTCTAGTTACAGAAACATATATAGCGGCTATATCTAGAGCACTTGGTGTGTAGATACAGTAGCCACTGACCATGTTTGTAACTCTATGCAGGGGTTCCAGCAATCCAGAATGCTTAGAGATGGCGAGATATATGTGTTCATGGGAGATGCTACGAAAGTAGCAGTAGTTGCATTTGGAATAATTACATTATCTTTTGGCGATGATAGGATTTTGGTTTTGAACAATTGTCTTTATGTACCTTCGTTTAGAAGGAATTTAATTTCGGTTTCTAAACTTTCCATTGATGGTTATAATGTTTGTTTTGATCGTAATGTTTCTATTATGATGAATAAACGAGTTATATGTTCTGGTACATTGCAAGACAATTTATATATTATTAATCCTGTCCAACCAATGCTGCAACAAAAGGAAACTAATAACATTCTTTCTAGCTCAAATAAAAGAAAGAAACCTTCTGAATTGAACCAAACATATCTTTGGCACTTAAGATTAGGTCATATTAACTTGAGGAGGATTCAAAGACTAGTAGTAGATGGGCCATTAGGCTCGTTGGCAGTGGAGCCATTTCCAGTTTGCGAATCCTGCTTGGAAGGTAAGATGACTAATAGGCCTTTTAAAGCAAAGGGGAATAGAGCCAAAGAAGTGTTAGAATTGGTTCATACTAATTTATGTGGACCTATGAGTATCCAAGCAAGAGGAGGTTATGAGTATTTTGTCACTTTTATTGACGATTATTCTAGATATGGGTACATTTATTTGTTGCGCCGTAAGTCTGAGTGCTTTGAAAAATTCAAAGAGTACAAAGCAAGTGCGGAGAAGCGACATCTTGGAAAATGTATCAAGTCACTACGATCAGATCGTGGTGGCGAATACTTGCTTGGAGAATTTAGGGAATATTTATCAGAAAATGGGATTGCATCCCAGTTGTCTGCACCTGGCACACCTCAGCAGAATGATGTAGCAGAGAGAAGGAATCGGACTCTTTTAGAGAGTGTTAGATCGATGATGAGTTATTCAGATTTACCCAAGTTGTTCTGGGGATATGCTATAGAAACAGCGGCTTACCTTCTAAACTTGGTACCTTCTAAGTCGGTTCCCAAGACTCCAATAGAATTGTGGACTGGTAGCAAACCAAGTCTAAGACATATTCAGATTTGGGGTTGTCCAGCACATGTGCTGAACAAGAACGCGACCAAGTTAGAATCTCGTACAGAAGTAAGGCTGTTTGTAGGCTATCCCATGGGAACGAAAGGTTATTCATTTTATAGTCCTAGGGATCGAGATATCATTGTTAGCACCAATGCTAGATTCTTAGAAGAAGACTATATAATGAACCACAAACCCATGAGTAGTATCGTTTTAGAGGAACTAGTGGGAGGGACAGATAATCCCCAAGTGCCAATAGTACAAGTAGATCAACCACAAGAAAATGCACAACCTGTCACTAATACCACACCGGTGCTTCGTCGTAGTGGGAGGATTGTTCAACAACCTGATAGATTCATGTTTTTGGGAGAGTCCTCGGACTTGGTCTCTGGTGAACATGATGAGGATCCCAGGACATACGAAGAAGCAATTCTAGATAAAGATGCAGATCTTTGGCAAAAGGCAATGGAATCTGAGATGGAATCTATGTATTCTAATCAAGTTTGGGAGCTCATGGAACCACCCAAATGTGTAAAACCCATTGGATGTATGTGGATCTACAAGAAGAAAAGAGGATCTGACAAAAAGGTGAAAGCTTGGAAAGCACGACTTGTTGCGAAAGGGTATACTCAGAAAGAAGGGATCGATTATGAGGAAACCTTTTCGCCGGTTGTTATGCTTAAGTCGATCCGGATTCTTTAATTTGTAGCAGCTCATCTCGATTATGAGATTTGGCAAATGGATGTCAAGACAGCTTTCCTTAATGGAAGTCTTGAGGAAACCATCTATATGCAACAACCAAAAGGATTCATTAAGGAAGGCCAAGCGTATCTTGTTTGTAAGCTTAAGAGGTCTATTTATGGGCTAAAACAAGCTTCTAGGGACTGGAATATTCGTTTTGATCAGGCAGTCCAGTCATATGGATTTGATCAAAGTCCAAGCGAATCATGTGTGTATAAGAGAAGTGAGGGTAATGCAGTGGTTTTTCTAGTACTGTATGTGGATGACATTTTACTCATTGGAAACAATGTTAAGATGTTGTCATTAGTAAAGGCATGGTTGTTCAAACAATTTGAAATGAAAGACTTAGGTGAAGCGGCATACATCCTTGGGATCAAAGTAATAAGGGATCGCAAGAAAAGGATGTTGGCTTTATCTCAAGAGCCCTACATTGATGAAGTATTAACTCGTTTTAACATGCAGAACTCTAAGAAAGGTTTTCTACCTTTTAATCATGAAGTGGCTCTATCCAAGGAGCAGTGTCCTTCGACACCTAAGGATATAGAGAGCATGAAAGCAGTTCCTTATGCTTCGGCATGTGGAAGCTTAATGTATGCTATGTTATGTACGAGGCCTGACATCTGCTTTGCTGTAGGCATGGTTAGTAGATATCAGTCGAACCCAGGTCAGGAACATTGGAGTGCAGTAAAAACTATACTCAAGTACCTGAGAAGGACTAAGGAGTATATGTTAATGTACAAGGCCTCAGATCTATTTCCTTTGGGATATACTGATTCAGATTTCCAATCAGATAGGGATAAGAGGAAATCAACCTCGGGATATGTTTTTACTTTGGGAGGTGGAGCCGTTATATGGAGGAGTGTAAAGCAGAAATGCATTGCAGACTCTACCATGGAAGCCGAGTACGTGGCGGCCTCTGAGGCTGCAAAGGAGGCTGTATGGTTCAGGAACTTCCTTTTGGACTTGGATGTGGTACCTAATTTGCCTAGGAGCTTGACAGTGTATTGTAATAACACTGGTGCTGTGGCAAATTCGAAGGAACCGCGAGATCACAAAGCAGCTAAACATATTGAACGTAAGTATCATCTCATACGAGGAATCGTAAAGCGAGGAGATATAGTTGTGGCTCACATATCATCAGAAGACAACCGGGCAGATCCTTTCACAAAGAGTTTGCCAGCCAAAGTTTTTGACAGGCATGTGGAAGCGATAGGAGTCAGATGGATGGGCACATAGTTTTTTGTGTAATAGTGGATTAAATAAACACTGATATACTCATAGAATATTTTGAGTATAAGTGGGAGATTGTTGGTGTATACTGAAAATATTTATTTAAAGTATATACATTTATTTCTGGCCCAGTTTTATTGAGAATCATTTAAATGTTTACGTGCTGTCTAATATTATATATTGTGGACAATCTAGTATCAAATGGGATACAGAATATTAGATTGTTAAATACGGTTTATATAATATAATAAGGTTCATAGCACAGGTGGTATTGGACAATCCACTGGTATGGCTGTAGTATTATTTAGAATAGTTTATATTGACTATTAAATAATACTAGTATACTTTGTGTATATTGAACAGGATCAAATTTAGAATTGTTCCCTTATACTGATTAAGAAGGTGAACTAAGATTCTATGTTATTATTAATGCTTAGGTTCTTAATCCAGATATAGTAATTGACATGTGTATATTATTTACATGCTTTGATTTATATATGAAATAATTCTTTTGATTTATTTCATTATATTTTGGGTGATGAAATAATATATATGGTGAATATTATTTATTGAAGGAATCCATGTCCTGATAATATTCGGGTTAATGATGTCCCCTTGAAAGCTCAAAAAGATTTAATTATGTGAAACCCTGCAGGTGGATTTATTCCGGCATAATTATATAAAGGTTGAGTGGATGATCAAGGATAAAAGATATTAATTAAATGAATTATCAGTAATTTATTTAATTAATGGACATGCGATATTTTAAACATGGAGAATTTAATAAGCAAATAATATTGGAACCGAATTAATTAATTAAATTACGGTATTACGAAAGGTAGTGCAAATATTAATTCTTTAGTGGATTGAATTAATATTTAATTACATTGGGCTATGCCCAAGATGTAATTAGAAGGCCCAACCTAATTGTCCATGATCCCTATTGTAGCCCTATATATATTCCTATTCTCTTCTTGCTAAGGTTGGTCGAAAAAATTTTGTAGCCACCCAGGAGCAAGAAGAGAGGTTAACTTGAGAAGACGAAGGCCACACTTCGCTCAAGGGAATTTGGGAATACAATAGAAGAGCGTGGAATCAACCGTTAACAAGGTGATTTTTCTATTCGTACTCGTTAATTTATTGTATCAAAAATCGCAGTGCCAAGATCTGATTGTCCCAACACATTTATACATAGTGCAGTAGTTAAATCAAAGGAAGGCAGATGATAATTTATCTCTGGTAACTAGGGGTATTGATACGGATTCAAACGAAATGGAAATGTACTTGGCGAGGCATGGGGTTGAAAATTATAAGAAAATGGTGATTTTTTCTCACCCTTTTGGAAGGATTCATGAAATTTGGAGTCACGATATGGGTTTAGGACCGGTAGGGGATCAGTTTGTGGAAATGTTCGATGAAGATTTAGCAGGCGAGGTGGTGAACGGAGACGTTGAAGAGGTTGGGGGCGGCTTAGTAGAAGATGAGGAGGTTTAAAATTTGTCTGAGTATATAGTAATTATGAGCAGAGGAGGTAGTAGTACTTGGCTAAGTCTAGAGTTTGGTTGATTTGTAGTGGGCTCCGTAATTCTGTGGTGCATTTCATATAATGGCCATACTTTTTGTGGTTTGTCTATAATGCATTGCTTTGCTTTTCAAAAAAAAAACCTACTAATTCATTTGTTGAATCCCAACAATGACAAACAAGATTGTAGAAGGGGGTTGAATACAATATTGACCCTTTTTTTTCTTTTCGAATTACTTCGAGGCTAACAGTTTTGATGTAAGGACAAAGGTATTATAACAATCGGATAAAAGTAAATGTAAAGCACAATAGTATTTAAAAATTTCCGGTGGAGTTGTATGTTCCACCTCAGATATATATTTCGAAGAAATACTATTTGAAGTATTTAACAGTTGCTATTTACAATGCTTTTGAAGAGTAAGAAAACCTAACGATTCTAAGTTACAATGCTCTGTGTTTTCTCTATCTCTCTTCTACTCACAATGTGTTAGATATTTTGTAAATACGTTTAGTAAAAAATTAAATTTTAAAATTATGAATTGTTTTTTTTCTAAATAATTTCATTATTATTTATTATATTTTTTTTCTTCCCATTGTGCATCTTCCCGTTGTATCATGTCAGTTACTAGTGTATTAGATTTCGTAATAATAATTTATGAGTTTATTATTACTATTACGTAACTTTTCTGGTTCTCTATTTTAGTTTATATAAAGGGGTTGTATTCTTCTTTTTGGATGAAGAGGATACTGACTTCTTTGTGCTTTACTTCCGTACAACATCAATTCATCTCTGAGTTCTTAGCATATAACTATATAATTCTTTTATTAATTTTGTATATAATCTTCTCGAAAATCATATTGAAATTAGTTGGGTGGATTTTCATTATCTTGATTTTGTGAGGGTTCAATATATAAAAGTCTTCTTTATATTTATTTGATTTTTGAGCACCGAAAAATTCGTTGTTCTTTCTTCTTCTCGTTCGTGCATGGTGGAAGATAAACTGCAAGGGGGGGTTGTACCGCTAAGGAATTGCTTATTGAAACCTTGCACGAGAAGGGGAAAATTTTCTTAGGGCAACATTTTCACGTGCCTCATCCCACATATCGAGATTACCTTGTATCCTTTTCGTTATAAATTTAATTTTATATTTGCTATTTAGTAGCTGCGTTGGTTTATTAATTTGTTTAAAATTTCATATGATAGTTTGTTCAAATTTTGTAGAGAGATTGCTAAAACTAGCTTTGGAGCAACTTGTTTAATTTCTTGAATCTAGCTCATCAACTTCTTTCGTTAGATTTTATTGTTTCAGTAGTTCTGGTTCCTATAATTTAGTATTGTCACGTTATTTTGAACTTTTTAAGTACTTAATTTCGTATTGTAGTTAGAATTGTTTTGGTGTCTCATATTGTGTTTCATCAGCTAACCCATTTGGTTTAGTAGCATAAGTTTTTTTTGGTGTCCTCTGCCTAGACTTGTGCTAATAATATTTGTGGCAGTGTGCTTGATTTGCATCATAAGCTCAGGACTTCACTTGTAGTTTTCTTTCATTCTATTAGCCTTCTACTTTCATATTCATTTTTTTTAATTGTATTAGTCTTTGATTTATTATTCTTTTTTTTAACTGGCTGTTTTCTAAAGTTAAAAGGACAGAAATTTTTGTAACAATATGCTACTCATACAGATTATATATACTGTATGAAGACAAACAAAATACGTAAAATGGAAAATATATTTTTGGTATTGCTTGTCATACACACATACCTGAAAGTTCACCATTTTTGGAAATGTCTTGAAAGTCTTCGCTTCTTGATTAGGACATGTTGGTCCCGGAGTATATTGCAGAAGGGGGGTTGAATGCAATATAGATAATTCCAAATCTTTACCTCAACAACAATGATAAATATTGTAAACTATCTATGCAAGAAATGCAAACACAGGTAGTAACTCAAGATATTCTTACAAAATAAATGTTTTATTTATTTTGCAAAGTGTTGCTACAACCTCGAGAAAAAGTATTTTCTCAAGCTTCGACTTCTTGAATCGATTACAGAAAGAATGAGAGATTGTTAGGTCCACTATGATTGTAGAAGGGGGGTTGAATACAATCTATATCAATTTCTCAAAATTTATTCGTTAAATGATTTTCACTTAAACGAATATTTTGTGCGGAATAAATTGACATGGATTTCAAGTTGAATATAACTGTATATTAACTTGATGTGGTGTTACAAAATCAATTCAAACTATTATCAAGTGTTTAATAACTAATTAGAAAATTCGACATGAACTTTTCTAATTTAGTTAATAAATCTCAAGATAAATACTATGAAACTTAATTCGCTAGTAATACAAGAATCACAAGTAGACAAGTTCTATCGGATAGAATATTACAAAGATGATGAACTTGAATTTATGTGAATTAATTTGTTCTTGGTGTTCTTGATATTTGAGAGAGAAAGCTGCTGTGTATTTCCAGAAATTCTGCTGTGTTCTGCACTTTCTTCATTCTGATGCTTCTGTTGTGTTATATAGGTCTGTACTGATTAGATATGACTTAAACTGCTTCAAGACCTATTAAATCAGCTGTCAGCATGACTTAATCTTGCTCCAAGACATAATTAAACCTTAGATATGACTTATTTTCTGTCGGTATGACTTAATCTTCAACAGTGTGGTCGGTATGACCTAAACCACTTTTGTCGGTATGACTTAATACCTTTCCAGAAATATCTTGCTTCGGTATGACTTATTTCCCTCGGTATGACCTAGCAGCTTTGAGGTCGGTAAGACATAATTCCTTGCATCAGCTCGGTATGACTTAAACTTAATTCATGTCAGTATGACTTAACTTAAGTCATACCGAACCAAACTCAGTCATGACATAATCTATTCAGCCTTATTTAAGTCATATTGATCCATTTAATTAATTAATGTTTAATTAATTCATAATTAATTGATACAATAATTAATTTAATAAATTAATTAATTCTGTTAGAATTAATTCATTAATTAAATCAATTAAATGATTTTTATCAATTACAAATGAATAAAATTAAATCAATAACTAATTAATTTAATTCTCCCAAACCACGGAAAATAATAAAGAATTACCACTGACTTATGTTGACGTTCGATGTACTGTCTGGTTCATGAACGACTAACTTCAATGATGCTTCTTCACTTCTGACTTTAAGCTGTGGTTTATTTCTTCTCTCAATTTTCTTGTACTTTGATTGATTTTCAATCTATCACTCGAAAAATCCCTGTCACTGTAAATGAATCCATTCACTTCAATGTTATACTGAAGCTTGATCAGATACCTGATACGTCTTCCAGTGTGAAACATCAAAACTATAGATTGACTTCCTTCTTTCTTCTGACAGATATTGCTTCCTGAGATTCTTGTGACAGATCATACGGATATTTACTTATTACAATTTGGTTTAAGTTGATTAGGATCCTCGAACTACAAATAGGCTGATTCATATGCCTTTCAATCTCCCCCTATTTGTTTGTTAGACAATAACAACCAAATACCTAGAGGATACCTCAACTAATTCAACTTAACCAAATGAAAGATAAAATATTAAATGTAAAGCAAATATCAAACAGTTCTGGTTTATATTAAACATTTCCAGATTCAAACAAAATGATAAATACAAGATAGATGATCCTTTAGCCTGATCATATTTAACATATTCCTACCTTGACCTATCTAGCTCTAAAGATAATACATGTAGAGCTGTTCTTCAATTACTATCTTCTCGTCTAAATTCTCCTTCTTCTGGCTCATCTGTGACTTGAAGTTTCTTGTGCAAATCAGAATCAACAAGACGCTCTCTTCTTGATGACAATCCTTGAGGTAAGATTAAAGGAATTCCAAGCTTCTTTCTCAGTTCACCTTGAAATTTCTTGTAATCTTTTATATTCGTTTGTGCATAGGATCGAATGTGATCTGTAGCTATTACCTTTTCTTCAGTCAAGAATCCATGATTTCTGAGAGCATATTCAGCATATACGAAGTGTTTTGCATGATGTTCATATAACTCATCTGTCTGAAGATTGATTGAATGAAGTACCTCTCCCTTAAGAAATTTTACTTGTGGAGGATTCTTAATTACTTCTGGTCCAGCTCTTTCAGCAAATTCTTTGAACTTTTCATGTAGCAAAACACCTAGCTCAGACGATGTTCTCACCTTAGGCCTAAGTACCCAAATCTCTGTCAGCGATCTGTCATAAAAGAACTGAATAGATACTCTGAAAGTTCCAACATTATGACAATCCACAAATATTACCAGCTCATCAGATTTGGGGTCAAATGCAGTAGTTATCCTGATGACTTCTACCTTTAAGGCCCTTATATACATATCATGAATTGGATTTTCCAGTTTGAATTCCTCGAGAATTTCTCCAAGACGACGATCTTCATAATCAGAACTCTGAGGTGAATCAATTTCTTTTTGAGCACGTTCCCATTTGTCACCGCTCTTGAGTCTGATAAATGTCTTTCTCTTCTGAACATTTATAACATGTAATCGTTGCAGTGCTTCTTGTTCAGCTTTCTGAAGCTCTTCATTTCGTGCAATCTGCTCTAATGACTTTTGAAGCTTTTCTTCTCTCATCAGCAAATTAGCTTCCCTCTGAGCAAATAACTCTTCAGATTCTCTCTCTGCTTGTTGAGCTTCATATTCAGATGTCACTGGTTCTTCTCCTTCCCAGTGACTTAAATCTGGTTCAGGTAATTTCTCACCTTCATCAGAAAAATCAAAGTCATCAAAAACATCAAAATTATCCGGTTCACCCGTGTAGTAATATTCTGTGTCTTTGACTTGATCATCTACAACAACTTTCTTCTTCCCCTTATTCCTCCTGTCTTCACTGTCTGTATCAGATTTATCTCCTCCCTCTCTTTCTTTTGATTTTTCTCCTTTCTCCCCTTGTGATTTCTGTTGCTGTTGTGATTTCTCCCCCTTAGTTGAGGAATCCTCTACAGATTTACCAGTTGCACCAGCTCCAGGATCTCGCTCATCATCAACACCACCTGTTCTTGCAAAGAATTCTCTTTCTTCAGTTGTTGGTGTGCGATTTTGACTTATCAGATTAAACAAATGCCTTAATCCTTTAGCTTGATGTGCATTTTGCTTCTCAATTTGATCTAGTCGAAAATCAGTAGAACGCTGATTTTCATGTACTTCTTCCTGTAGATTGTCAACCTTGTTGGAGATTTCAGCAATTATTTTATCTTGTGCCACAGTGACCTCACCAGAATCATCAAGAGCTTTTTCATAAGAAAGTTCGAGAGTGTTGATTTTATTAGTGAAGAATGTCTTCAAGTTGTTGATGTCACCTTTTATCGAAGTAAGCTGATTATCAACAGAGGTGGATGGAGAAGACCTTTTATCCACTTGTGCTCGAAGTAGTCTAGCTTCAGCTTTACTTGCTTCCAGTTCCCTTTCCAGATTTTGTATCTTTTGTATCAATGAGAGAGTGTATGTGTCTATGTGTGCACTCACCTGAGTTTCACTCTGAATTTCACTCACCTGATGTGCATGTGTATCACTCAATTTTGTGGTGATCCTCACATCACTCCTCTCAATTTCCTTAGCTTCTCCAGAAACGGTACCTGCAGTTAAAATCACCCTAGCCTCCTCTGGGAAGGTCAGTGGTGGTGCAATGGGAGTTCGCAAATCCTTGTCCTCAATCAGTTCTACTTGTACATTTGGATTTGTAATCTGAATTGCTTCAGTAGTAGATTGATCAAGTTGCCTTCCACTTTCTCCAGTCGAAACTGCGAGTGGAAACTCCCTTGAGGGATCTAGGAATGTTTCTCCTAGGAGGGGAGATGATGGTTCCATTAAAGTTGGCAAGGAACCAAGATTTCCCTCAGAAGTCTGTGAAGACTCTTCTACCGTAACTATGGTAGGCACTGTTTCAGACTCGATGTGCTCTCCTGTCAATGTGTCCCTATTTTCATCATAATCAATATGTTCTCCCATTATTAGTAATAACAAAGGGGTTGTGCTTGACACATTACAGGATGCCATGGCCCTATGGCGAATCTCAATAATATCATCCTGTTGAGAGGATGATCCTAGTAACTGTTGCATGGCCATATCAATGTCCATATCTTGTTGGGAAGATACGGATGGGCTTACAGTTGCCTCTGAATCAGTTCTACTTTTCTTTTGTAGAGGCAGAGCTGTGGGTTCACTCATTATATTACTTCTCTTTTTTGCTCTTTGAAATGGAATTTTCTTTCTGGAATGGAAAGTTTTAAGTGATGTAGATTGAGTGTGTGGCTCTATGACCGGGGTTCGTGATTGCGGTCTTACAATCCCTTGGTCAGCCCTATCAACCACTTGGGTTCCAGAAGTAGATTGTTCAGCAATAAAAGTTATAGAGAGATTAGAAGTCAATACCTGGTTAGCAGGTGTCGAAGAGATTGCAGCTTGAGTGGTTTGAACCAGTTGTTCTTGAACAGGTTCAATTTGCTGAATAGGTACTTCTTGTTCAGCTTCAGTTTCCACTAATGGTTCTGCTTGCTCAGGTAGTGGTTCATTTTCCTCGGGTAAAGGTACAGGTGCAATGATGGGTAGTTGTATAAAGTTTGACATGTATTGAGTGACAACTACTGGCACATTTGAAAATTTAGGTTTGACACCGTACTCAGTGAATAATCTTGTCGAAGGTTTACCCGACACCATTGCTTCACTATTCAGAAATGGAGCATGATATTGTAATTCTACCAAATGATTAAAAATCAAATAAAGGAATCTTGGGTAAAAGCATTGAACTTTATCGCCCCTGTCAAAATTCCTTTTAGCATTGATTACTCTTCTAACCATAGGTCCACACAGAAGGCTGCCAATGTTGATTCTTCGATTATAAGCAACTGCAAATCCAATATGCTGCATAAAGGAAGGTAATACTCCGAAGTTGCTTTTTGTGGAATTGGCAAACACCTTGGCTAGTGTGTCGAACACATAATCCCATTCCTGAACTAGAAACTTTTTATTCAAGACAGGAAGATCTGCTCTGTCTTGATAATGAATACCAGCAAAGAAATTAGTTAATTCCTCATCTGATGGAAAATCCTCAAAATTGTCATTTGGAAAGTTTAAGACCGTATTTATGACAGATTCATCCACTGTGTACTGATTGTCTCCAAGAGTGAAAATAAACGATCTGTTATCGTTAGAAACGACAGCAGTAGTACACATAATTCGCAGGGGTTCAATTTTTAAAGGAGTATCTAAACTCAAAGCAGTGCGAACTAGTGAATGATCATTCAAAAATCGAATCCACGGTCGAAAATGTTCGAGTGAACATTTTTCGGGATCAAAATATCCGATCAAATTATGCTTAACTATTTCAAAACGATCATTGTTATTACCAGCCATTTTTATCAAATTTTAACCCTTTGAAAAATTTCAGATTTTACAATTTAATTAACTAAATTGAATTATTTCGAATTAATAATTAATTAAAAATTCGAAAATAATCAAAGTTGTTCAAAAATTCTGTAAAATTCACACAATGATCTTGATACACACACAATCACACCAGTATTTTTAGATTTTACAAAATCAAAGCCAATCGACTGGAATTTTAGATCGAAATTTTGATTTTTTGAAAACAAAAATCTTCAAAACTCGACTAAATCGGTCGATTAACTGGTTGTTTTGAAGAGAATCGAACAGAGAATCGATTATCAGTCCTTAGAGCTTGATTACAGCGAGATTTGAGTGAAAAATTGGGCAGTAATTCGTTACAATACGTCGTGTATATATGTATGTATGTATCAACTGAGAGGTTCTCTATGACTTAACATGAGAGAGACTTAAAACTTAAAATGACTTAAACTTTCTAATCAGTTATATATATACTAATGTATGAATATGACTTAAATCGATTATGACTTACTATATACTAACTGTTATATATAACTTAATACTCGAATATGACTTAAATCTATAAAAGAAATAAACGAATATGACTTATTATATTATTAAGACATAACTCGATAAGACTTAAAATTAAACTAAGACTTAATTAACTATATACAAACAGACACGATTATGACTTAAAACAAAATAGACTTAATTCTAATGAGACTTAAATATTTACTAACGAATATGACTAAATCTAATCAGTATAACAATTAAGTCATACCGATCAGAAAACAGAATAAAAACAAGTCATAATATAGTTTAGATTTAATTTAAGTCATATATACTCAAAATAAATTAAAGTAAATGCATATTTCTTAATTAAACACACAAATATTTACAACTATTAATACAGAAGAATATATTAAAAATAATATTATAAATCAAACAAATAATAAAATTAGAAATAACTAATATAGATTAATCTGTTAACGGAAATAAAACAATATTAACAGGACAAACATTACAAAACATTAAATAAAATATTCTAAACAAATAAAATAAATACATACAATTATTCTAAAATTATAGAAATATGGAATAACAAATATTTAATTAAACAAAGTGATAAATACAATAACAATCAAGAAAAAACAAGTTGATAAAATAATTAAACAAGTGATTTTATTCAACAAATATTCACAAACTAATCACTTGTTAATTATTAAAGATCAAACCTCGGATATTAACTAGATTAATTACTAGGACTGTTCAACATACCCAATTCACCAACAATTTTGGTGAATGTGGATTCGTCGAGCGACTTAGTAAAAATATCTGTTGTTTGTTCTTCAGTGGGTACAAACAGTAATTCCACTGTACCATTCATGACATGCTCTCTAATAAAATGATACCTGATATCTATATGCTTTGTCCTTGAATGCTGCACAAGATTGTTGGAGATTGCTATGGCACTTGTATTATCACACAAAATAGGAATATTTTGTAATACAAAGCCATAGTCCATCAGTTGATTCCTAATCCACAAGATTTGAGCACAACAACTTCCAGCAGCTATATATTCAGCTTCGGCTTTAGAGTTGGAAACCGTTTTTTGTTTCTTGCTGTACCATGAAACCAATCTACCACCTAGGAATTGACAACTCCCAGAGGTGCTTTTTCTATCTACAACACTTCCTGCATAATCAGAATATGTATATCCAACAAGATTAAAACCAGAATCTTTAGGGTACCAGATACCTAAATTAGGCGTACCCTTAAGATATCTCAGAATTCGTTTAACAGCAATGAGATGAACATCTCTAGGATCCGATTGGAACCTTGCACACAAGCACGTAGCATGCATAATATCAGGTCTACTTGCAGTAAGGTAAAGTAATGAGCCTATCATACCTCTATAGATTGTAATATCTACCTTAGCAGAATTTTCACATGCTCCAAATTTGACAGCTGTGGATGATGGTGTCTTTGCTGAAGAAGAGTCCTCCATTTGATATTTCTTGAGAAGCTCTTTGATGTACTTGGATTGACAAATAAATATACCATCTTGCCTTTGACTTATTTGTAATCCAAGAAAGAACTTCAGCTCTCCCATCATGCTCATTTCGAATTTACCCTGCATTAACTTTGAAAATTTCTTGCAAAGAAGATCATTAGTAGACCCGAATATTATATCGTCCACATAAATTTGAACTAATATTGTATCATTCTTATGTTTCTTTGTGAAGAGAGTTTTATCTATGACACCTCTAGTAAATTCATTTTCAAGTAAAAATTCAGAGAGAGTGTCATACCATTTCCTTGGTGCTTGCTTAAGACCATAAATGGCTTTGAAGAGAAAGTAAACATAACCCAATAGATCTAGATCTTCAAAACCAGGTGGCTGTTCTACATATACCTCTTCATCCATCTTTCCATTCAGAAAGGCACTCTTGACATCCATTTGATAAACATTAAAGTTAGAAAATGCTGCGAATGCCAAGAATATCCTAATGGCCTCAAGTCTAGCCACTGGAGCATAGGTCTCATCATAGTCAATGCCTTCCGATTGTGAGTAACCTTTTGCTACAAGTCTTCCTTTATTTCTTGTTACTGTACCATCTTCATCAAGTTTGTTTCTGAATACCCACCTAGTATCAACCACTGTTCTATCTGTAAGTCTGGGTACCAGCTTCCATACTTCTTGTTGTTTAAATTGATTGAGTTCATCTTGCATAACAATCACCCAATCAGGATCTGAAAGAGCTTCTTCAATTTTCTTAGGTTCCATTTCAGATAGAAAACCCTGAATAATTACATTGATTTTGTAAAGCTCTTCTAGTCTTTACACCAACATCTGGATCACCAACGATTAGCTCAACAGGATGAGCTCTATTCCAAATAGTCTGTCTGGGAAGATTTAGTCTTGATGATTCGCCTTGTTCTTCATTGTGATGTTGAGTATGACTAGTAGATCCTTCATTAGCTCCCCCTGAGTTGTTGCCAGGATGATTAGATGAGTGTTCAGAAGTATGAGTGGTGTTTTCAATATTATCATTATTTTCACCACTATTATTCTGATTAGACTCATCATTGTCATTGTTGTCATTTGCATCAGCAAAAACATCAGGTGGACTATCATCATCTGAATCTAGATCTGTCATATCTTCAAAAGATAGCTTTTCAGATGAATCTTCAGTTTGGATACTATGGAGTTTAGTGTCATCAAATGTAACATTGACACTTTCCATCATCTTCTGATGTTCAATCAAATACACCTTATAAGCTCTTCTTTCATAACCAACAAAAATTGCTTCATGTGCTTTGGCTTCAAATTTTCTACCTTGATCATCTCCTTCTTTAAGTACAAAGCATTTTGCTCCAAATACGTGAAAGTATTTGAGTGTTGGTTTCTTTTCATTCATAGCTTCATAGGGTGTTTTCATCAAGTCTTTGTTGATAAGAGTTCGATTCTGAGTATAGCAAGCAGTGTTGACAGCTTCAGCCCAAAAATACAATGGAAGCCTTGATTAACTTAACATAGTACGTGCAACTTCAATCAAGGTTCTATTCTTTCTTTCAACTACTCCATTTTGCTGAGGAGTTCTTGGAGCTGAGTATTGTCTGGTTATACCTTTTTCAGTACAAAAGTCATTCAGAACTGCATTCTTGAATTCAGTTCCATTGTCTGACCTTATAGCCCTTACTGGATACTTGGAATCCAAATCAATTAACTTGATGTGATCAATCACCAGTTGTGGAGTCTCATCTTTAGAATTCAGGAACAAGACCCATGTGAACTTTGAAAAATCATCAACAATCACAAGAGCATATCTTTTCTTTGACATAGACATCACATTCACTGGACCAAATAGATCCATGTGAAGTAACTGTAAAGGTTCAGTTATTGAAAACATATCAGTGCTTCTGTGAGTTGCCCTTTTTAGTTTGCCTTTTTGACAGGCATCACATAGTCTTTCCTGTGTAAATTCCATAGAAGGTAAACCTCTCACCAACTCTCTCTTGACCAGAGAGTTCATCGTTTTGAAATTTAGGTGAGAAAGTTTCTTGTGCCATAGCCAACTTTCATTTGTGGATGCTTTAGAATAGAAGCAATTGATTTCTTCAGTGCTTCTATTGTTCATGTTGGCTACATACAAGTTTCCTTTTCTGACTCCCGTCAGAGATGGTTGTTCACTTCTTTTGTGTGTAATCAGACAATTCTTTTTGTTAAAGTAGACTTCAAATCCCTTGTCACAGAATTGACTGATACTGAGCAAATTATGCTCAAGTCCTTTTACAAAGGACACTTCTTCAATGATAACATTTCCAGCTTCAAGTCTGCCATATCCATCAGTTCTACCTTTGCTGTTATCTCCAAAGGTAACTACTGGGTCGGCCTTCTCCACCACATTTGTCAGCAGGGTTCTGTCTCCAGTCATATGCCTTGAACATCCACTGTCCAAGATCCAGGTTACTCGTTCAACCTGTTCAATACCCTGCAATGACAAATGGATTAAACCTTCTTCGGGACCCAAATTTGATTGGGTCCTGCGGATTTAAAGTATTGACCTTTATCAGGAAAAACAACATTTTTAATTTTAACCTCTTTAGTCAATAAACATTTAACCTTATAAACAGATTTGAAAATCTTTCGTTTTATCTTGGGTATCCATGTTTCTGTAGCAGCAATAACACTTGTGTCATTGACTGGACATTTGACCTGGTAAACATTCTTGGTAACCTTTTGTTTAGTCTTAGGTACAAATGTCTCTCTCCTAACTTGAGGAGGAAAAACAGTCTTTGATCGAACATTATTGTTCCTGTTCATATGCAGTCGAGGAGCAGTCTATTTAACACATGCATAACTACCATTAAAATAAGCACGCATACTGTTAAAAGCACAAGACATACAATTGATAACACCACATGCTTTATGATTAGAATCAATGATAGGCATGGTATTTTTCTGTTTCAACTTATTACCACCTAATCCAGTCTTAGAAGAACTAGCTGTTTCAACAACTTTGACTGGCACTTTAGGTACATCTTTCTTGGATGAAACATTCGTTGTATTAGTGTCCTCAATAGATTTAGCCTTAACAAAGACTGTGACATCTTTCTTGGATGAAACATTCTTTGGATTAGCGTTCTTTACAGATTTATTCTTAACAAGGACTGTGCCATTTGCACTATCCTCATTTCTCATTTCTTCTTGGATAACCATAGAAAGAATATCTGGTGGTCCAGCATCAGATTGTTTAAATAGAGGTTCTTTAACATTTTTGAGCACATGTGGTATTCCCCTTTCTTTAGCACTAACAGGGTTATGGGAATTTATGCCCAACGATCCAACAGCTTTATTGTAACCATACCCTATACCTGTTGTTCGTTCTACAACTTGATTGTTAAAAAACTCTTTGGAAACTTTAACAGAATTATAACAAGCCCTGACCTGTGTTTCAAGTTCAGTAATTCTAGCCATTTGTTTACCTACAACTTCTAGAATAGCTTTCTCCTTTTCATAAAGCATTGTTATTTCATCTTTTTGTTGATCTTGATTAATATGCACCTTTTTCAATTCTGACACTTCATTTCCAAGTTTAGTGCTTAGCAGATCTAGTCTATTATATCCAGTTTGTGCATTATCTAAGGAATTATATAGACTACGAATCAAATCAGTGTCAGTAACAATTACCGGTTTGTTGTGATGATCAGATGCTTCATCATTTGCTACCAACGCAAAATTTCCATATTCTTCATCTTCGCTGTCCGTGTCATACCAACTCTTACCAGCCGCAACATAGGCTTTTCCAGGTATCTTCTTCTCAGCAGCAAAATCTCTTCTTTGAGTTTGCTTGGGTTTCTGACATTCAGTGGCAAAGTGCCCCAATTCATTACAGTTGAAGCAACGAATCTTGCTTCTGTCAACAGCTCCAGTTTTGTATCCTCCCCTGTTACTAGAGGAAGAAGAGCCTCCTCTTTGGAATCTGTTATTTGACTTGAACCTGTACTTTGGATTTCTTCTGAATCTGAAGTTTCCAAATTGCCTTACCATCAATGCCAGGGATTCATCTTCTAGTTGATCTAGTTCTTCTAATGAGTAAAAGTCTCCACCATCCTGAGTAGGTGGTGTCTGACCAAGCTTTACTTTAGTCTTTTCCTTGTCTGAGCTGTAAGGTAGAACAACCTTAGCTTCCACTTCCTTAGGTGCCTCAACTACAAGAGCTGTAGATGAACTTGGCACTCTTCCTTTACCAGAGACCTCCCTCTGCTGTACTTGTTCCAGTTCATAGGTTTTCAGAACACCAAACAACCTTTCAAGAGAAACCTTATTCAAATCTCTTGATTCTCTGATGGCTGTAATCCTATGTTCAAGATGAGTGGGCATAGTCAACAAAAACTTCATATTAATCTCCTTCTGTGTATATTGCTTGCCATGAACTTGCAAGTTGTTGATTATTTTGTTATACCTTTCAAACACTTCCTGAATACCTTCATTAAGGCCAGCTCTAAAGTGTTCATACTCAGAGGTTAAAATCTGAAGTCTGTTTTCCCTGACTTCATCAGTTCCTTCATTGATAGTCTCAATAGTTTCCCATATGTGTTTTGCAGTTTTACAATTTATCACATGACTGTACATCACAGCATCGAGGGAATCTATTAGAATAAGTCT
This sequence comes from Saposhnikovia divaricata, assembly GCA_036435485.1. Classification (NCBI taxonomy): domain Eukaryota; kingdom Viridiplantae; phylum Streptophyta; class Magnoliopsida; order Apiales; family Apiaceae; genus Saposhnikovia; species Saposhnikovia divaricata. The sequence continues at coordinate 124,207,105 of CM071597.1, read as the reverse complement.
CAAATTCTTATCTAGTCCTGCGTCCTCTTTTTCATCAGGAGTAAAAGAAGCAGCAGGCTTTGGAAAAGATGATGCAGGTGTTACAACAATTCCTCCAACAATAGATTCAGATACATATTCTTTTGGAATTATAGGTCCGTTCTGTAGAACACCCAAATATTTAGAATTTGCGACATCAAGAAACAACTCCATTTTATTTTTCCACATTGAATAATTGTCCTTGTTAAACATGGGAATCTTAACAATGCTTTTTGAAGACATGATGAATTTTTAAGTGAGTTAAAAATTCAAGATAGATTTTTGACGGAATAAAATTAGGATCTTGATTTGTGTATCAATCAACTTGCTCTGATACCAATTGTTAGGTCCACTGTGATTGTAGAAGGGGGGTTGAATACAATCTATATCAATTTCTCAAAATTTATTCGTTAAATAATTTTCACTTAAACGAATATTTTGTGCGGAATAAATTGACATGGATTTCAAGTTGAATATAACTGTATATTAACTTGATGTGGTGTTACAAAAGCAATCCAAACTATTATCAAGTGTTTAATAACTCATTAGAAAATTCGACATGAACTTTTCTAATTTAGTTAATAAATCTCAAGATAAATACTAGGAAACTTAATTCGCTAGTAATACAAGAATCACAAGTAGACAAGTTCTATCGGATAGAATATTACAAAGATGATGAACTTGAATTTATGTGAATTAATTTGTTCTTGGTGTTCTTGATATTTGAGAGAGAAACCTGCTGTGTATTTCCAGGAATTCTGCTGTGTTCTGCACTTTCTTCATTCTGATGCTTCTGTTGTGTTATATAGGTCTGTACTGATTAGATATGACTTAAACTGCTTCAAGACCTATTAAATCAGCTGTCAACATGACTTAATCTTGCTCGAAGACATAATTAAACCTTAGATATGACTTATTTTCTGTCGGTATGACTTAGAAAATGTGTCGGTATGACTTAATCTTCAACAGTGTGGTCGGTATGACCTAAACCACTTTTGTCGATATGACTTAATACATTTCCAGAAATATCTTGCTTCGGTATGACTTATTGTAATAATCTGAATTTTTAGGATTTATTATTTTGATGATTTAAGTATTTTATTTATTTTCCTATTAAGGAGGAAAAAGATTATGGATATTTTGAGAGTTCAAATATATATGTCATTATGTTTCCGTGTTTATATGATGGTTTACGGGTGTTGGGTGAGCCCGTGTATTTTTATTTGTATTTTGAGGATTTAAATGTATTTAAATCATGCATTGTTGAGCTTCGGAGATTTTTATAAAATCATCGGAGCATTTAAAAATCATGAAATCTTTTGTAAAATTATCTTTATATATTTATTGAGTTTTTAAAATTGTTGGGGGGATTAATTTGAGTGGTTGAGTATTTTAAAATGATTTTAAGAGTTTTATTGTATTTAAAGGATCAAAACTTTGAAAATTCATATTTAATTCATTTTTGATCCGAAAAATATTTCGAAAATATGTGGGTGCTCATAATTTTATATCCTTTATTTTAAAAATGATAAGTTTAATTTTTTCGAGTATTTTATTGGATTTCGATTTATTAGAGTCGGTTAAGAGTAGTAAGTGGGGCCGGAATGAGGAGTAATATAGATTTGTGGTTATTGGGCCAAGCCCAATAAGAGGGAAGGCAGTAGAACCTTCGGGGGAGAACAAGAAACGGGAAAAGAAAGAAAAAGAGAGAAGAAGAGAGAAATTGAGTTGGGGGTTTTGGTTTTTGTATTAATTGGGTTGTATATATATGTCTATACATGTATGTGTGTATATATAAGTGTGTGTATAGGTGTGTGCAGGGGGAAGGGAGAGCAGCCGCGGCAGGGAGGAGACCACGGGTCGGGGCGGCGGCGCGTGGAGGAGGCGCGCGACTGCTTCGTTGGTAACTAGTGGTGGCCGCGAGTTCTGTGCAGCAGTGGTCGGTAGAGAGAGAGAGAGAGAGAGAGAGAGAGAGAGAGAGAGAGAGAGAGAGAGAGTCGCGGGAATTGCAAATTCGGGAGGTATAAACTCTTGTTTATATATATTTGTTATTTATCTCAATTTTCGATGTAATTATTAATTTTCGTAGTAATTAGTTTTGAATTATGTGAATTGTTATAATTAAATTAGAGTTAATTGTGATGTAATTGATTATAATTGTGTAATTGTTATGGGATTGTTATGGGATTGTCTTGTAGTTAATTTTTCAAGATTTTTGCAAAAGAAAGTTTGTTAAAATGTCAAATCTTCTTAGTTTTTCAAAAAAAATCAGATTGTATTACTTTTGATAATTGACTTGGTTTGATGGTTTGCTTATGTGAATTGTAAGTTTGATGGTGAGCTGCTGTCTTGTTTAATTTGTATAAAATTGAGTTTTTATCAGATGATGTTCGTTCTTAAGTCATTGGAAAAATATTTCAAATATCTACAAGTTTTGTGTTTTGAGTTTTCTGAGATTTCAAACCGAAATATGAGTTTTCTGCCTTGTAAAATTCGACCAGATTTGATCGGTCATTTCAAACTCTGTTTTCGAAAATTCGTAGTAAATTGATCGTATGTCCCAAATTTCTGAGCCATACCATCTGAAAAGCTCTTTTCAAAATCTACAATTCTTATTTACAGTCCATTTTCGAATTATGTGATCTTAGTACTCTAAACTTGGAAATACTAGAAAAATCCTGTTCTGACTCTGTTTTAACAGCTCACTATTTAATTGTTTTAGAATGCATTACTTATCCATTTTTAACGAGCCTTATCATTCTAGAAAGGGTCTCGAGATTTTCTTCAACTTTTGTGTTCTGTACTTTTTAAGTTAAGCTTGTCTTGATGGAGTAAATTGAGTTGCAAACAGAACTGATCATTTAGGTTTCAAGTGTGTCAATGGTAATGACATTGTATTTGGTTCTAATGAAAGTTATATATGCATACTTGTTATTGTACGAGTCGAATACTTGAATTTGATTGTAAACATTGATTTAAGTGTAAGATGTATTGTGTTATTGATTCAAACTGTAATTGTTAATTGCTAAGTGCTAATTGTTATAGTTGCATAATGTGTGATTATATGAGTTGGTCAGTTTGTAAATGCCTACGTGCAAAGTGCTGTAAGTGGTTAAATGATTGTTAGTTATTGACTATTATACGTCGTATAATGTTGAAGTGTATGATTTGCTAGTTATTATTGTCAAATATAATATGTTAAGAGTTTATTTGAGATTGTTGATTGTATGGCTTTAAAATGTTATTTATCAAGATTGATTGTTACATTCATTTTTCTTTATATGTTTTTCTGCGAGGAGTTGTAATGAGATCACGGGTCTTAAATGTCAATATTTAACGACTTCTGTAATTCTCTGCAACTAGTTCCTCGGGCTTACGAATATCCATGATTTGTTATCATGAGTATAATTAATATACTTGAGTGGTGTGATCATCGATATAGCGTAAGTAATAGTTAATGCTAGGGGTTGTTCCCTAGGGCTTACGAACATCAATGATTGATTGTCACGCGTATCATTAAAATGCGTGAGAAATACGATCATTGGTGTAGCATAAGTAGTAGTGTTAATATAAATCATTATGTGCTATGTGCCGCATGTTAGGGCGGATACTTTCTTATGTGTTTATTTTATGTTGCTGCAAGTTGAGGCAGCTTTATTTTTGCAAAACAGGGTTGTATTGTATTTGAGGGGCTGTGCCCATAGTCCGATAAACGAATACTTCATGCCAAAATTTTCTGAAAATCCCCTTCGATTAATTATATATATTTAATTTATTAAATTTCCGTGGTCTAGAGGCATGAAGTGGATGTTAACTGTTTATGTGTATATGTGTTAAGTGGTTGATTTGAGGATTAATTGTTGTCTCGAGGATTTATGTGCTAAGTTAAGTATTAAAAATGGTATTGAGGATCAATGATGCTTTGAGGATTAATTATATATTAAATTGGTTTAAGTCTATTAAATGGATATAAATGTGTTATGTGCATTAAGTGGTATTAGAGTAGTCAACTATAGGAAGGACATCTATAGTTTGACTTTAGGTGACTTAGTGATAATTCTGCGATGTGTCTACTCAAGATACGAGGCTGGACTGACACGTACGCGTAACCATTGCAGTATTGTAAAGTGTGATCAGGTTGAAGCGGTGTATATCAAATAGGAGAGATCGGGACATCATGTGAGGTTCATGGAGATTGTTTGGGTGAAATGCTGGGAAAATGTTGCGTTTTTCTGCTTTATGCTAAGGACCAGAGGCAAGTTATTATGCATACTCTATCATTCAGAGTGTTTACATTTGAAATATATATGATGTTTATGAATCCAATTTAAATTCATATTGCAAGTTTCTAAACTTGTACTTCTTTAGCAAAATCAGATTTGAGTTGTTGGACTCTTTTGCTGTTATTAGTTACGTTATTATTCTGGAATGTGAATTTCCAGATTTTGCTGATTTTTTTGAGGTTGTCGATTGTTCCGACACCTGAGACATTAGATATAGGATTGGACTGTTAGTTTTTTTTTAAAATGTGGACCGTAAGGGTCGGACCAGATTCATGGTCAGAATTATTAAGGCTAATGTGTGCCGTGGATCCATTAAGGACATTGCTGTGTGCGTTTGTCCGGGGTTAGTGCGTGACTGATCAGCAGCCTAACCTAATTGTTTTATAAAAATTATATAATAGTCCAATTCTATTCTAGTCACTGCATTGATATTACTTGAACTTTGATTACCTTTGAGTTCTTCTTTCTAGTTATCATGGAAATGGATTTTACATATCAGTTCTGCCATTGTTGCAATCATTTAATTATACGAATATATACTTGCTGAGCAATTCTTTCGCTCATACTTGCTTGTTTTAAATATTAACCTTTCAGAGGAAGGTAGACAGATGAGGCTTACCTGCACAGATTGGAAGAAGCAGGCAACATGACTTGTGAAGATGATTTGATCCAGGAATTTTATAGCTGGAGTAATTTGTATGTTTGTATATTGAAGTATTGTAAGTAATACGTTATATATATAATATTAGTTGCTAGTATACTTCTAATAGAAGATTATACTAGTATAAGTTGTAAGATAAGGCGATGTAATTAGATGGATAGTGAGAATGTAATATTTAATTCTCGTTTCTAGCCCTATAGCCTAGAAGATGCTGGTGGTTTGAAAGTTAAAATGATGTAATTCATTTATTAAATGATTTCATATGGATTAAAATTGTTAAAAAAAAATTAGTTGTTAATTGGAATAAGTGGATTAGTGTGATTAAACAAATGTGTGAAATTGGGGGTGTTATACTTATTTCCCTCGGTATGACCTAGCAGCTTTGAGGTCGGTAAGACATAATTCCTTGCATCAGCTCGGTATGACTTAAACTTAATTCATGTCGGTATGACTTAACTTAAGTCATACCGAACCAAACTCAGTCATGACATAATCTATTCAGCCTTATTTAAGTCATATTGATCCATTTAATTAATTAATGATTAATCAAATTAATTGATACAATAATTAATTTAATAAATAAATTAATTCTGTTAGAATTAATTCATTAATTAAATCAATTAAATGATTTATATCAATTACAAATGAATTAAATTAAATCAATAACTAATTAATTTAATTCTCCCAAACCACGGAAAATAATAAAGAATTACCACTGACTTATGTTGACGTTCGATGTACTGTTTGGTTCATGAACGATTAACTTCAATGATGCTTCTTCACTTCTGACTTTAAGCTGTGGTTTATTTCTTCTCTCAATTTTCTTGTACTTTGATTGATTTTCAATCTATCACTCGAAAAATCTTTGTCACTATAAATGAATCCATTCACTTCAATGTTATACTGAGGCTTGATCAGATACCTGATACGTCTTCCAGTGTGAAACATCAAAACTATAGATTGACTTCCTTCTTTCTTCTGACAGATATTGCTTCCTGAGATTCCTGTGACAGATCATACGGATATTTACTTATTACAATTTGGTTTAAGTTGATTAGGATCCTCGAACTACAAATAGGCTGATTCATATGCCTTTCAGAGATGTTTCTCTATAAAGACTAATCTTCTCTAACATCTCTGTCACATGGGTTGTGGAGCCGCTGTCATTTTCAAGTGCCAGCTCCTTACAAATTGCCCACCCATATGACTTTCCCAAAATGCTATAAAACTGATTATCATTAAGCATAAAGCAATCTGGGTTCTTTCTAAAACTAGATAATACAATTCTAGTAGATGCAGACTTGGCATACTCTTGAATTGTCGAGTTTCATCTTGTGATCTATCAAGCTTCTGTCATAGTCTTGCAGGTCTGCTACAATCTTTGACAAGATGCAGCAAATCTGTTTCTTGAACATCTAAACTGTCACGGGTTTGACTGAGATAAATCCCCAATTCAACTATTCCATTGAGACAGTAACCTTTGACGCCAAGTCTGCTGTCATGAGAATGTTCCTTGGATGACAGTATGAGTACCCGCCAATGATGCTGTCAGGACTTTCAAACTTGCTGTCAAAGTGTGAGAATGTTGATGTCTTCATGATTCCGCCAATGTTGCTGTCAGATTAAGTCTGTTGTCGTGACTTGCAACTTGCTATCTTCTTGTAACCTTACTGTCAATGCTATGACAGTAACATTTATTCTTGCTGTCGAACTGATGTAATCTTGAGGCTTGAACAATTGAATGAACTTCTTCCAAGATACATACTTATTAAATTACAGCAACTATATTGGTCAAAAGAACACACTCTGGCTGTGACAGTATGTCCTACTTAGTGAAAAACTAAGTACAGGGAAATCTAGTTAGGTTGTCTCTATGCTATCACCCATAAATCCTAACAAGACAATTTCAAACATACACGTGATGCTTTATGAAAAGTGTTGTTTGTTGAATCTTCATTCCCGGTACTAACAAGTCACTTCAGCTAAGATACGATAATATCTTGCCAATCAATAAGCCGCCAGTCAATAAGCCTTTGCACTTATCAAGCTATCCATGAATTCCCCAGTTAAAAGAGTATCTTGCTAGTCAATAAGCCTTTACACTTATCAAGGTATCCTTGAATTCCTCAACTAAAAGAGTAATCTGTATTTTAGGTTGCTTCAACTATTATTTTGATCTTCGATACCGAGTAAACAGTGATTGATTTCACATTTCATTTGTAGGAGATTGAGCCTTCGAATATTTACACTTTGGCCCCCTACTCTATACATCCTTTGTGTCATTGATCAATGTTCATTAGTCATGGGTTGCAAAGTGATTCTGGGCATGTCCTTCATTCGATATGTTCTTTTAGAGAACTCGAGCACTACTCCTGCACTCAAGAGATCTCGAATGAGTGTTTATTTGGACTTCTTGAATTACTTCTCGAATCCAAAGCTGTGTTCTCAAACTGATGTTTCTTGTCTTCTCGAATGAATTAGTTAGGATTTATCGAATGAGTTATTTCCTGGAGTTCTCAAATGACCCTTTTTATAGAATTCTCGAATAGGCATTTCCATGATTTCTCGAATAGGCTACTTTGTAGACTTCTCGAAATGGATCATTTCAATGACTTCTCGAACACGTTATTTCCCTAACTTCTTGAATAGGAGAATTCTCGACTTCTCGAATGTATCATACTTTAGATTTCTCGAATCCACACTTCTCGAACCACTTACATGAGTTGTCTTTAGTAAACTTTCCATTTGATTATTGATACTCGATTAAAGAATCTCGTAGCTTGTTGTAGAAATAATTCCTAACTGCTTGCATGATTCTAACCATAGAATATAGCTTCAGATGACCTGGACTCCAGTTAACTTCCTGATTTATTTATCTAACAATCAACTCTAATATCTTGATACAATTCTTGCCTTAGGTAATTTGTTATCATCAACTCTAGACATGCATGCCTTAACACCATTCTTCTCACAGAGTTAGATATTGATGTGTGAAAGACATATGACACAACCTATTTTTAATTCGAGGATCCAACTCAAATTAAATTAGATTGTAATAAGTAAACAATATTTTAACTGTCACAGTAATCTTAGATTGTACTATCTGTCAGAAGAAAAATTATTAAAGTCAATCCACAAACTTCAAGATTATTACATTGAAAGAAGTTCAGACTGTTGATCAAGGCTCAGTTAAATATTTGAAAAGAAGTGAATTCCTTTAGAGTGATAAAGATTTCTGCAGTGACAGTGACAGTACAGACAGAGTGAAGAATGAGATTGAAGAGATTTTAGAAGAATGAAGAACCACAATTACAGTCAGAAATGAAGAACAATCATTGGAGTTAGTCGTTGATGAATCAGACAGTACATCAAGCTTCAACAAATAATTCAGTGATTGGTCCTTATAATTTTCAATGGTTCAAATGAGTTTTGGTTATCAAGAATTAATAATAATTCTATTATTAATTAACTATATTATTAGTTGATTTATTTAATAAATTAATTCTGCAAGAATTAATTTACTTACTAAATTAATTAGCAAGTTAATTAATTATTGAATTATTAGTTAATACTAAAAGAGTTTAGAAATTTGTATTATTAAGAATATGTTGTACTTTTATCGAGTTATACTCTTACTAGTTCAATTTTCATACTCTTATAATTTTCATACTCTTATAAGAGTATGTTATGCTCTTATCGAACAAAGATGGCACATTCTTGGTAGTTCAGGTTTTATTCTAGCCGACCTACCTTAGCCATACTCTTACCAGTATGTTCTACTCTCTTACCAAGATCAAGTGGCTTCAAGTGGCTATACTCTCACCGACCAGATCATACCAAACTACCTTAGCCATACTCTTACCAGTATGTTCTACTCTCTTACCAAGATCAAGTGGCTTCAAGTGGCTATACTCTCACCGACCAGATCATACCAAAGTGATATCCATACTCTTACCAGTATGTTTTATACTCTTACCGAAAGTGTTATACTCTTTCATGAGTAAAATAAAATAGATTTTGGCAGGGACTTTTTCAGGAGTTTGATAAATAGATCAACCAAGGCTAAGGCAAAAAGAAATCAACATAATATCTAACAAAAAAACTACAGACCAAGAAAATCTCTCTCATCTATATTATCTTTTTCCAAGAGCATTTAATTTGTAGAAAAATCAAAAGATTAGTGATTGTAATATTCTATCCGTTCAAACTTGATTACTTGTAACTCTTGTACTATTAGCGAGTTTTACTCCAAATTTATATCTTGATTATTATCAACAAATCTAGAAAAGTTCATGTCGAATTTTCTAATTTGTTCTTATTAACTTGATATTAATCTGTACTAAATTTGTAACAACCCTCAAGTTTAATATATTGTTATATTTAACTTGAATCTTGTTTCATTTAATTCCGCTTAATTTTGTCTAAATTGAATTTAAATCTTAAGGACAAATTTCGATAAAATAGTATAGATTGTATTTAACCCCCTTCTACAATCTTATTGGACCTAACAATGTGATTTCTTTTTATTATATATACATAAAATGCATAATTAATATTTTTGCTAAATGACCTAAATCTATTTTCTCTGATAACCAATTATCCAAATTAGTAACTACATTCTTAAGTTAAGTCATTTATTTTAATTAAATTTAATTATATCAAAGGTTGATATATAATACATTTTAACATCTTAGTTATTGTATTTACTTTTCTTTTTGTGTATTTAAGATTTTTTTTGTGAGTAAAGATATGTAATTAATACTTTAATTTAAGAAAAAAATGTTTAAAGTTACTAATTGTTATTCAGATGTCAATACACTTTAAAATATTATAGAAAATTTAAATAATAAATATAAAAAAGTAAAGTAAAATAATTAGATATAAAATATACTTTTCTCATAATTATGTATTTTTTTTATGATTTTTCTAACATGTATGAAAAGAATTTTTCAAAATTCAAAATTAAAAATATAAATTTAATATCAAAATTATTTTAAGAAATAATATTTTTGTAATAGTATTTTTATTAAAGTGCGAGGCATATTCTTGTAGCGACTCGTATTAAGCTATGTCCAAAAACCTGGAGAGGAGTTGTATAGTTGGTTAAAAAGGAAGGGGGGGTTTGAAAGGTGTTTGTTGTGCATCGGCGGCGTGGCGTTTGAATAAAAAAGGACAGCCTTTCGGAGATACCAAGAGACTCGCCCCCTCGAACGCTCCGAAGTATTATAGTTAGTCCCCCTCTTTCTTCTCAACACCCACCCCCATTCGATACAACAAATTCATTGTCAAACAAGGGGGGCAGAGATAGATTGGAACAATATCAAATGGCGACCCTTTCTTCAGCTCGCTCCTCCTATTCTTCTTCTTCTTCGCTCTTTCACAAGATTCATCATCAACACCAACACCACGTCATCGTTTCGTTACCTTCTTCCAACCCACAATTTAACAAGCTTACTTTCATTTCCAATAAGCCTTCTTTTTCCATCACTCCTGCTGCATCCCAAGATGGTTAGCTTCTCTCTCTCTCTCTCTCTCTCTCTCTCTCTCTCTCTCTCTCTCTCTCTCTCTCTCTCTCTCTCTCTCTCTCCCTTCTCCCTCGCTCTCTCTCTCTCTCTCTCTCTCTCTCTCTCTCTCTCTCTCTCTCTCTCTCTCTCTCTCTCTCTCTCTCTCTCTCTCTCTCTCTCTCTCTCTCTCCCTCCCTCTCTCTCTCTCTCTCTCTCTCTCTCTCTCTCTCCCTCTTTGCTCTTTACAGTTTGCTTTTAGTTTTTATCATTAGGAAGCATAAATGTTTAATCTTTGTGCAACTGATGATGATTCAATTGGGTTCCTTGTCATTTACAAGTTTGATTTTTTAATATTCTCCTAAAATCGATTTTTGTGTAATCAAATAGGTGCAGTATCCACAACGGTGACTCGTATTGAAAACGAAACTCCTCTCAAGAAAGTCAAGGATGCAAATTCATCAGTTGCGCCCCGTGAGGAGTCCAAAGCCATCACTCCTTTTAATCTCAACAAAGATAAATCATCTGTCACTATCACTGTTGTCGGAGCTTCCGGGGACCTTGCCAAGAAGAAGATATTTCCTGCACTTTTTGCACTTTATTACGAGAACTGCCTACCTGAGGTTTGTGTTGTATCTTGACTCTTTTTCTAGTGTCTGGTATTGAGGTTCCAATTTCATTCTACTAATTTAGTCATCTACACTTGTTTAATTTCTTGTTCCAGCACTTCACAATATTTGGTTATGCCCGAAGTAAGATGACTGATGCTGAACTCAGGGACATGGTTAGCAAGACCCTCACTTGCAGGATTGATAAAAGGTCAGGACAGCCTAAACATTCTTCTACCCAGTAGTTGATTTTTTTTTTTTCTTATCTTGATTATGACATTGTATACAAACAAGAACTTCCATGGGTTATTTTAGGTCTTTAAATTTTTTGTTTTGTGCACATACATTTTGCAGATTATAGTCTTTAGAATTTTACAAGGTGATCAAAGTTGACGAATAATTACTTCCATATGATTTTATACGATTTACAGGGAAAACTGTGGGGAAAAAATGGAACAATTCCTGAAACGATGCTTCTATCATTCTGGTCAATATGATTCTGAAGCCAATTTTGCCGAACTCGACAAAAAACTGAAGGAACATGAGGTAACACTTGAGGTTTAGAACATATTAATCACATAAACCTTAGGCTAGGTTAGACGGATGCCAACTTTTTTTTTATCATAACAAAAAGACTGAAGGAACATGTGGTAATGGCACCCAAGGTTTAGAAAATGATCAGTACTTCAGTTTTAGGCTAGTGGAAGATGATACGACTTCTTGTCTTAGAGAAGAAGCTGAAATTCACTTTCGAATTTATGTTTTACTTGTCTAGCTATCTGTTTTGGTGTTCTTAATGTTTGAAATTTTTAGGTGAAGTCAACGGTTTAATGATATTTAAGCCCCATTTTGTGCCTAACTATTTATAAAGTAGGTAATGGGGTCACAGTCCTCAATTCAGCTGTTTTAATATATGAGTATGCACTCCTGAGGATTGTACCTATAATCAGATATGTAGCCAGTCACACAAGTTAAAAGGCGCTGATGGATGTTTAGAAATTTGAACACAACTATTTAGCATGTATCTTTAGCTGTTCGCTATTTGTTTTTATAATTGTTTCGATAGTGACAATCCAAGAATTAACTGCCTAATAAAGCACAGTCCAGTTACAGTAGCAGCTTTTATTTTAGTATTAGTAGTCACATTTTTCTAATGCCCTCTCTGGCTATACAAGATAAGGGCAATTAGCTATAATACATGGACAACTAATGCTTACTTGATTTTTTCAAGTTCTTAGATTTCTTTTAGAGTAACACCTTTATAATAGATGTCTGTTTACTCGGGATTTGTGGATTTAAAATGTCTATTGTTTAATCTAGAAAGTGAAGGTTCTTTGTTAAAATTCTACCCCATAAAATTTAGTTGTAAAATATTACTCCCTCCATCCCCCTCATTTGTTTACATTGGAGGGGGACACGGAGACCAAGACAATGCAGAATAGTAACTTACTATTTATGGTAACGTAAAGAAATGAGAGGGACATCCCAAAATAGTAACTGTAAAGAAATGAGAGGGACGGAGGGAGTATGTTAACTACATAAAAATCTGTCTATAAGGCCGTTGCGTATCTTTCTTAAAGGACCTATAGTTGTGTTTACAGTTTCTAAATCATTACTCAACTTTGTTATTCTACTAAGAAGTATTACTTCTACTAATATTTAATTGTCTAATGTACCTACATCTACATGTTACCCTTTCCTTTTGACATATTTGGTCTGCTTTGTAGGCTGGAACAATTGCCAACCGTCTTTTCTATCTATCAATTCCACCAAACATTTTTATAAATGCTGTAAAATCTGCAAGCATATCTGCATCTTCTGCAAATGGCTGGACAAGGGTCATTGTAGAGAAACCGTTTGGTCGGGATTCTGAATCCTCTGCTGCGCTGACAACAGCTCTCAAACAGTATCTGGAGGAAGATCAAATATTCAGGTAAAATCCTTTATGATGATGCTAGTTTTTACTTACAAACAGGTAGGATTTGGTTTAATAATATCTTTTCTCCTCTCTAACAGGATAGATCACTATCTTGGAAAAGAGCTAGTGGAGAATCTTTCTGTCCTTCGATTCTCCAACCTTATATTTGAACCTTTATGGTCTAGACAGTTTATAAGAAATGTGCAGCTGATATTTTCTGAAGATTTTGGCACCGAAGGCAGGGGAGGGTAATTTATCTCCTTGAGTAGGTCTGTTGTATCATCTTTTAAAATCTTGTGTTTATTATGCACCTTTGTGTTTTACAGGTACTTCGATAACTATGGGATAGTCAGAGACATAATGCAAAACCATCTGCTACAAATTTTGGCACTCTTTGCAATGGAAACACCTGTCAGTTTGGATGCAGAAGATATCAGGAACGAAAAAGTAATTTCTTAACAGTGATAAAGAGATGATGTATAAGATGTCCTTTGAGTGTTATTAAATAATGTGATTATTGGGTCTCAGGTCAAAGTTCTCCGATCAATGAGGCCCATTCAACTTGATGATGTGGTTATAGGGCAGTATAAGAGCCACACAAGGGGAGGTGTCAATTACCCTGCATACACTGACGACAAGACTGTCCCCCATAATAGTCTTACACCAACATTTGCTGCAGCCGCCCTTTTCATAGATAATGCGAGATGGGATGGTGTGCCGTTTCTAATGAAAGCTGGAAAAGCTCTCAATGATAGGAGGTTTGTGAATAAAAAAAATCTTATATTATATTTTATAGATGCACTTTGGAATCATATTATCGCTCTTTTTTCCTATCAGGACTGAGATAAGAGTACAGTTTAGACATGTACCTGGTAATCTATACAGACGGAACTTTGGAACAGATCTTGACCGTGAGACCAATGAGCTTGTTATTCGCGTACAACCTGATGAAGCTATATATCTTAAGATTAATAATAAGGTGCCAGGTTTAGGGATGAGACTGGATCGCAGCAATCTGAATCTCTTATATTCGACAAGGTATCTTATACACTTGGTACATTATTAGATAATGCTACGTCGACTTGTTTTCTTCTTAGTACCAACTACCAAAAGAAAATGTGGGATGCTGTGTAATTTATATAGGACTGCTACTTTGATAGGTTTTTTTTTTTGGTTGGATAAGCTCATATTGTGAAAGTATATTTAATATTTAAATTCTTATATGACATACAATTTATCAACAACAATATTAAATGTTATATTTTCCAGCACCGCTGTCTAGTAGTTGCAAACAATGTGGAAATCTGTAATTAAAGGACTCATATTACAAGTTGAAATATTGCATTTATTACAAACTATGTATTAAAGGGTATCTAATATTTGTAAGTAATAAGATAGAGGTCTAGGGTAGGGCAAGCTAATCATAGCTCATACGGAAGCGTAGAAGGCCAGTTGTGGGTGGGTTTGTAATGATGGCAACTTTTCCTTTCCGCTGTTTTTCATGTCACTTGCATCATATCCACCTTTCATTTTCTTTCCCTTTAAATTCACTACCAACACTATCTCTCGGTTCTATAAAATCCAATTAGGTTCCTCCACATCTTTTCTTTCTTTTGGCTGTAGTTCAGCTCAATCTCAAAGGTCTATGTTATATGTTTCATGTCTTTGTAATTGATTTGATTTATCTTGTTTTTGTTATTATCATATGTTTTAGTTGTATATTTTTTATAAATTATAAGAACTGATTGTATACGGTTTAACTTGGAAATCGGAAGTAGGTACAGTTGCCATTTACCGATTTTGAGTTCTAATGTATAAAGGATCTTGTTCATCAGAGAGATGCCACTTGGCTAGTGGATAAGTTACTTGAACTTTTAGCTAACTCCATATACTTTCTGAATTTGAATTTTATCTAGAGCTGATCATGTGAGCCAGCTGTTGTAAAAGAAAAAATGTTAAGATCTTTATATATAGGATCTCTTATAAGATAATATCTTCATCTGAACATCTTATACAAATTTTTGCATAACTGGTAACATTTTTGATATCTAGGTACTCGGGGGAAATCCCTGATGCATATGAGAGGCTTCTTCTTGATGCTGTTGAAGGTGAAAGGAGACTGTTTATCCGCAGTGACGAACTGGATGCTGCATGGTCACTCTTTACACCTGTATTGAAAGATCTGGAAGACAAGAAGACTGTTCCCGAATACTACCCTTACGGGAGTCGAGGACCAGTCGGTGCTCACTATCTTGCAGCCAAATACAAAGTTAGGTGGGGAGATTTTGCAGGAGATCAATGACTCGCAAGTATTTTGCATCGCTTCCAAACAGTAGAATGTAGGAAGAACTTGTCGTTGAGGTTGGTTTTCTTTGTTTTAGTGCATCTATCTCAATTTTACCGTGTTTTCAAGGAAGCAAAACGGTATGTCCAAGGGCCTTGAGATCTGTGGGCATATTTGAGCTTATCAAAATTTACAGAGTAGTCTAATATTTGTAAGATGCTGTAATGGCTTTCTTTGGCTTTCTTTATGTATCTAGGGATACTATGATAGCATATGCAAGATCTCCTTACATTTCAACTGCAGCAAATCTGAGAAGAATAATGCTACATGTTTTGTTTACCTTTTATAGTACAAAGTTATTTGTTTCGTATATAGACTATAGAGAAACTTCTCTTTAAATATGCTTCCAAGATGTAAGTTGAACTGATTCGAGTTTGAACTAGAATTTGATTTTTTGATTTTTTTTTGATTTTTTTTTGCTAGAGTTGGTTGAGTTGAAGATTATTTGATGCTAGCGATTTTGTTCAAATTCAAGTTGCATGTTACTAAACCTAATTTGTAGGTGCCTTTTGTGCTAATCAATATTGAATATTCAAGCTCCAGTCAGTTCAAGTCAATTGAAGTTTTATTTTGAGAAAAGGTCTCAATATCACAATTCTAGAGTAATTGGTTCAAAGTGTCACAACTCAAAATATTGGTCTTAAATATTACACTAACATGTATAGCGTTTTCGATTTTTTTTTTTTTTTAATAACACTAGATCGCTTGGCGTTTAGGGGAGAAATTTGCGTTTTTGATTTTTGTTTTTTTTAATAACACTAGATTGCTTGGCGTTTAGGGGAGAATTTTTTTTTAAATTTTTTTTAATTAATGCTAGATAGCCTCGGGCGGGGCGGGGCGGGGGTTAAAAATAATTTTATTTTTATCGGTATTTCTTTTGGAGTTAAATAGTTTTCATTTGGGGTTTAATGAGTTTCATTTGTGATTTAGAAATATTCAATTTTTTAATTAAAATTTTAAATTTTATTTGTATTGGGGTTCATTAATTAAATTTTGGGGTTCAACGTTTTCATTTTGGTTTTAGAAATATTAAGAACAACGAATAAACTGTATACGAATTTAGGATTTAGGTTGTAACATTAAACCCTAACTTATCCTCATTTTTAAATAATCGGGGCTGGCCCCCTGATTTTTTAAATATTAGGCTGCCGGATTCAATATTTTATTAAAATTTTTTAATTTTATTTGTATTATCTTGGGATTTCAACAGTTAACCTTTGGAGTTCAACAATTCCATTTTAAAAATATTCAGAACGACGAATAAATCGTATACGAATTTAATAAAAAAACACAAATTGCATTGACCATTTGATTATAAGTTTTTTAATATTATTTGCAAATACATATTTAGCAAATAAATAAATAAATAAATAAATAAAACACCACAAACGCCATTTGAAGTGGCGTTCCAACCACTTGACACCCCGCCTCCCCCCTTCCTGGCATGATAGTGTTAGTGTGACGTCCCTAGATCCGGGGTCAAGGATTCAGGTCATCACGGTCCAATTTCCGATCAATATCCATATCTCTTGAGTCTTTTTTTTATACTATTTATTCCTCACACAAATAACTTAATACTTATGCAATTGACCCCACACTAATACACACACACACACACACCAGTCATATGCTCATAGAACAACATCCACAATATTAACAGTTTAAAGTTAAAAGTTATTACAAACCCAGAATTCTACTAAGTATATCGTTGAATAATACTTCTACAGGAAGCATTTCAACAACCAAAACTTTATTACAAACTTACACACTTAATTTACATAAGTCAACTAAGCCCCTTTCGCTTGTCACGACCTCGGGGATGGTCGCCAGCACTCGCTCAAAAGGTCGCCTTTCCCTTACCCTCTTGCGGGGTGTAGTGCGTAGAATCGACATGGGACCTAGCTGCTATATACATAAGTGGCAAGAGTGAGCTATAATAGCTCAGCAAGATAATATTGTAAACTGGAATTTTAAATGTGAACAAGTATACATATATATATGCATATATAAGTAGAAACCAATTATAATCCTTAAGGAAGAATAAAGCTCTTATTTAATAATACATCATCCACTTGCTATTATAAGAAAGAAATCTAAAATAATATAATATCAGTTTTTCTTCATCTATAACCATAATTCCATCATCTCATATCATTATTCTGTTTTCAGTATAGAAATCTGAAAACCATTGCCAACAATTTCTTTTCAAAAACATTGGGGATATCTGCTGTCGCCTGATACGTTAGGACGATGATCAGTCGCCTAATCGTACCTGCTCTCTTTTTACTACCGGTAGAAGGAATGAAGATCATCCCTGGAGGAAGGCCACCTGCTAACATCCTCCCTTGGCATCTTCGTGCCATAATAAAAATAATAAATGCTGGACTGTGTCGCACACAGCCCTGACACAGCCACTTACGCAAGTCTGTTGCAATCCCCCCTTTTTTTTTTCAATCAGTATTCCATTTATACCAATACCATTCCACATTTTTCCTTTCAATTTCCATTTCCATTCACATATATCATTTCCATTTCCATTTATCATCACCTTTAAAAATACATATGTCATAATACTTTGATTATGACTCAAACATCTTCTCTGTGTTTACTGGAATCCAGTACACTTACATATATATAAAATATTCCATTCACATTTTCATTCACATTTATCTTTTTCATCATTTCCATGTATCATCACCTTTAATATATATATATATATATATATATATATATATATATATATATATATATATATATATATATATATCATAATACTTGGATTATAACTCAGACATCTCCTCTGTATTCAATGAAATCCAATACGCTCTTATAAAATATTCCATCTATTTTCAAAAGTATTAATAAAAAAAATCAAATAATATTTATTAAATCACAATTGCTTAGAAAGAATATTTTTAACATAACGTTATAAATTATATAACCCTAGATAACAACTGATACCATTCTTCATATAACTCTAGATAACAACTGATACCATTCTTCATATAACTCTAGATAACAACTGATACCATTCTCTTTCACCTCTCTTTACCATAAAGCATATTCGCTCCATTCATAATCATATCCACATTCATATTTCATAATTTATATCCATTTCTCTTTAATTCCAATATCAGGGAAATAATTCTTAGCAATATAGCAAACATAGAATAACATATATATTCCATGAAATCATTTACTTTGAAAATAAAATAGTTTTCCAAGGTAAGGATAGAAGAAATCTTGCCTCGATCTCTGTATCCTGGAAGTATGGCTCGTGGCTCTCCCGAAGTTTCTATAAACACAAAAAGGACCGTCGTTAGAATACTACATCCCTTTCTCACTTCACCTTTATATAACTACACCCTTAATGCTTACTATGTGAATAACATGCTATTATAACCCAAGTGTTCCAAGAACCTAACCATTTTAGGTTAAATCAAGGTTTTCTATGTTTGTTCACCATTTCCCTTAACAACCACACTTGACTATAAAAATTCTCAGAAAATAAAGATTTCGAATTTTACTACAAGGTCAACTGGTAATGACTCTTTGACTACCTTACTACAATATCCCAAAATTTTATAATTTTTAAAAGTGTTTAAGTATGGTAGTTATAGCCTCAAAGTTGGTACAACTACGTTTTCTCGACTATCGAACGTCTTTCACTAAAACTGACTTTTCTCCTAAACCGTTCATCAGATTTTAACGCACTTTATATCAAAACGATCTACGAAATATGATCTATCTCATCATGGTCACTTGGGGGTCTGGACAGTAAGGTACCATACGGGTATAGTGTCCAAAAACAGGGAAGTTTTTGATTCTAACGAAAATCGGACATTATAACGGCTATATTTTCATATTTTCCAAAATCCAACTCCTCCAAATCTATCATCCACCTTATACACCATCACCTACACCATGTGGTCATCTTACCAACCATGGTTACAAGCACATACTCCTTCCATATTCAACTTTAATCACTTACAAACACATATATCATCATGAATAATCACTTATCATAACCTTAATCACTAAACTTTCTATAATCCATCCTATATTCAAAGTAATACTAAAGGGTCTTGAGATTTATACCTTCTTGAAGCTTTAACAACCCTTATCAAGCCTTGGGATATGCTTAATCAACCTTATACTAGCTTGGATCAACTAAAGAAACCATAAAAACAAAGTTAGTTTCTAAGGGTTACTATTCATCATCACTTTTGTAAAAATCATAACAAATCGAAAAATAAGAGTTTGGCTCTCAAATTTTTACCACATCTTGGCCTCTGTATAAGCTTTGATTTGAGCTATAGATCACCAAAAACAAAGCTTCCTAGCTATGGTTTTGAGCTCCATCTTTACGCTGGACAGAAACTGGACAGGTTTGGTTCTCCCACTTTGAGCATGGATTTTACTAGGCTATACTACTTGGATTGCTATGAAATTTAGAGCGAATCATGCCCATGGAGTGCAGAGGTTGTGGTTAAAATTTGGTGATTTTATCATGGATAGAAATGGAGATATGAATTTTTCTTTGAGTTGTGTTCTAGTTTGGCAGATTGGAGAGCTTTGTGTTTATCTTGCTTCTTTCCCTTTACAAACGTTTTTCACCTTTTATCTATCATATATATCAGTTGTGTAGTCTTATAATAAAAGTCTTTTAAGTCCACCAATGACAAAGAGCCAATTGTTGATCATCTAAACACCTTTCCATGAAAAATGCTACTTAGTACTCAAGTTTGACAAGTTTACTCCTCTTCCACTTTGGTTTTAATGTTTGCACCAATGGGATTCCTTCCCTTACACTCTAATATCACTTAATATCAGCTCCATACTTGGGTTGAGCCGAATTTGGGCTTTTGGTTTGGGTTTTGTACAAAGTTCTCTCGTTATCTGATTCATCGAACGATTTCTGCGATCGTCTCAGTGGTTTTTCTCTTGTAAATCTCTTAAATATATTTTATCCTTTCCCACATCATATATTAATGTGTTAGGGTGATTCTAATTCTCAAGTAGGTATTAGATCCAATATCCTTGGTATATTCTCTTTTTCTCAGAAGCTGCTCTCCTGGTTATCTCTCGGGTTCTCAAGCATTCTCAAACTCGTTTAACAATCTAAATTCCCTTGATATTTCCTTAACTTAATAATCCTTTAGTTTACCCTAATTCACTAATTTCTCAAAATATAATTCCTTCAATATCTCCATGCTCCTTAATATCCAATATAAATTTATCCGAAATCAAAATTCTCAAAAATCCATATTCAGGAATTTCTGAAATCTATTGTCATTTCGAGTCACTTATTTTCCTAGTACAATACTAATATGGTTTCTGTTTACTCGTTTTCCATTTCAAGTATAGAGTACTTACATACCATTTCCCTAAATCCTCCAAATTTACTATTCATGTGATCACTGTAGCATTGCTAAAGTTAGGGTTATTACAGTCTTCCCCCCTTAAAAGGATTCCGTCCCGGAATCATGTTGAACATGCCATTTAGCTTTTCAATAGCAGTACTTTCACTATCTTTTTCTTGGAAATCTCCTCCTGTATTCAGTCATTCTATCTTATCTCATCTCCCTTCCTCTTTTGCTTAAGGGTATCGGCCACCACATTGGCCTTCCCTGAATGGTAGTGTATCTCACTATTGTTTAACTATGTTTTGATCTCTATCATGACATAAAATATTAATACTCCAACATTTGTATATATCACCTCTGTAAAATTTTCCAGAAAATAAGTTATAATAATATTCCTTGAAACAATTGTAAGAAAATATTATCTATAATATATATTTCCTGTTCATACTTATACAAACATATACTTTCCTTTCATCCTTGAAAAATATTCTCGCGCTTTCCCCAATACTCTTAATCTCCTTTTTATAGAGTTCTTTGACTCTTAACAGATATTGATTTGGATGACACGAGAATAACTCACTTTCTTATATCACCATAGTTTACTTTCTCACAGATAGATTATTCTTATCTATATTATCAGTCCATTTACACCATTCATTGACTTAGTCGATCCCTAACCAAACATTTACACTTAAGAGGTTAAATTAGAGCGTACCTGCAATTTCCTCCGGATACCTTATCCCAGATGTCTATTGTTCACTATACGCTCTTTACATCTTGCTGATCCACCTTAGTTCCTTCATGATATACTATCTATTCCACCTCTGAAATTTCCCTTAATTATTCTCATCAAAATCTTTACCTCAAGTTTTACTCATTCACACCTTTTGGATTAATCCTTTGAATACTTAACATCTTTAATCTCTCTCTGCTACTTAGGGTATTAGTCACACTATTGACCTTCCCCCACTAAAAGTTATTGCACCTTGAATCCTTCATTAATTATCCCCAAAATACACCTTACTTTCAATAGTAAATCTCAATTATGCCTTAAAATTCCTCATTTTCTTTTCTCTTACTAATCATCAAATATTCCCATTTCTTCTCACGAAATTCCTTTCTCTCTTATATTGAAACGCTTCTAGCTCTAATTATCTCTTATTGGAATTTCCCTTGGAATCTCAAGTTCCCTTTTATAATCACGTATACTCTAAACCTTGCTTCCATTATCCCATCCATTAATGAAATCTTCTATATTCGAAACAATTTATAGAATTTAAGAAACTTTGAATTGAAACGAACCCAGAAACAAGCAAGGGTCCCACAAAAATTTATAAGATTAAGAGTTTTAAATAGCTCTTATTCGAAACAAAAGAATATTTGGGAAATCAATATAATAGAAGAACCCGTACGTCACACAAGTGAGGGCGTCCCCTCCGACTTTCTATCACACAGACAGATCGTCCTTGTGTATACATATAGGGCTGTTCCTCTTAGTTGGAGTAATAAATATAGAGGGAAATTTAAATCACAATGATAAATACCATCTTCCGAAAATAATCTTAGAGGAATATTTTGACTAATACAATTTTGAAACACATTTCAAGGGTACCAAAAAGTTTTGAAAAGATACCGGCCCTTAATAAATAATTACCCACTAGTGGAGGAAAATTTGAAACTCAATAATATAATTTAGCAGGGCTTTAGGAGCTTGAAAATAGGTATTGTTAATAGCCTCTGCCCAATTAAAAATCCCAATAATGGAAGGCTTTCCTCAAATACTGTTTATATCTTAGACTGCGTACTCTCCAAAATTTCTTAAATTTGGCACTCACCATGAAGCCTCAACCTATCGTCTGCTATTCCCAATTATCTTCATTTACCTAGTCGTGACTTGGCTCGATACTCTCTGCCTTTATCCATAATAGAACACAACCTTCTAATCGTAATATTGATCGTCTTGGCCTAACATTGCTCTAGTATCAAGGACCCATCAACTATACTTCTATATTGTATAATCTAACATACTCTGTATACTCACGAGGTTATCTAACGTACACTTCTCAATACATCAAGTATCCCCTTTCTCATATCGATCCCGTGTACTATATAAACTTAACACTTTTGGCATAATAACCTTTTCATTTAAGTCAATCTCGGAATGTCTCAGTCTGTCTCGTTCCTGTATATCTTGGCTTTACCGACCAACCTCAATTTCACCCTTTCATCTCCACAAACAATCAGTGTCTATTCACCGATCCACTTACAATATTTCTTCAAACTCCCTTAAACACAAGAAGACTTTATACCCTTAACTTTGGCTCACCAATCTCCTCTCCCTATACTAAAACATAAACTTTTATTAGTAATAATCTATAAAATTATAATCACTATTTAGAATAAACGCTTCGTTCGATAAACCACCCTTGAACTCGATGTGAGTTCACAATTTATATTATTAATGATATATTTATTATTATCAATCTTGTTCCTGAGCATTATGACTCAAAGCTATGATACCATCTGTGACGTCCCTAGATCCGGGGTCAAGGATTCAGGTCATCACGGTCCAATTTCCGATCAATATCCATATCTCTTGAGTCTTTTTTTTATACTATTTATTACTCACACAAATAACTTAATACTTATGCAATTGACCCCACACTAATACACACACACACACCAGTCATATGCTCATAGAACAACATCCACAATATTAACAGTTTAAAGTTAAAAGTTATTACAAACCCAGAATTCTACCAAGTACATTGTTGAATAATACTTCTACAGGAAGCATTTCAACAACCAAAACTTTATTACAAACTTACACACTTAATTTACATAAGTCTACTAAGCCCCTTTCGCTTGTCACTACCTCGGGGATGGTCGCCAGCACTCGCTCAAAAGGTCGCCTTTCCCTTACCCTCTTGCGGGGTGTAGTGCGTAGAATCGGCATGGGACCTAGCTGCTATATACATAAGTGGCAAGAGTGAGCTATAATAGCTCAGCAAGATAATATTGTAAACTGGAATTTTAAATGTGAACAAGTATACATATATATATGCATATATAAGTAGAAACCAATTATAATCCTTAAGGAAGAATAAAGCTCTTATTTAATAATACATCATCCACTTGCTATTATAAGAAAGAAATCTAAAATAATATAATATCAGTTTTTCTTCATCTGTGACCATAATTCCATCATCTCATATCATTATTCTGTTTTCACTATAGAAATCTGAAAACCATTGTCAACACTTTCTTTTCAAAAACATTGGGGATATCTGCTGTCGCCTGATACGTTAGGACGATGATCAGTCGCCTAATCGTACCTGCTCTCTTTTTACTACCGGTAGAAGGAATGAAGATCATCCCTGGAGGAAGGCCACCTGCTAACATCCTCCCTTGGCATCTTCATGCCATAATAAAAATAATAAATGCTGGACTGTGTCGCACACAGCCCTGACATAGCCACTTACGCAAGTCTGTTGCAATCCCCCCTTTTTTTTTCAATCAGTATTCCATTTATACCAATACCATTCCACATTTTTCCTTTCAATTTCCATTTCCATTCACATATATCATTTCCATTTCCATTTATCATCACCTTTAAAAATACATATGTCATAATACTTTGATTATGACTCAGACATCTTCTCTGTGTTTACTGGAATCCAGTACACTTATATATATATAAAATATTCCATTCACATTTTCATTCACATTTATCTTTTTCATCATTTCCATGTATCATCACCTTTAATATATATATATATATATATATATATATATATATATATATATATATATATATATCATAATACTTGGATTATAACTCAGACATCTCCTCTGTATTCAATGAAATCTGTTAGTAGTATTTTTGTGTGTTCGTTCGCAGGGAAGGACTGAATGTAATATCAAAGTTCAGGTTTCTTATCTCTTTACGTCTAGAAGTGTATAAGAAGAATTTTTGGGTCTGTGTATTAACTAAATTAACCAAGAACTAATTATAAGCACTAAGAATTAATTTTAAACTGAGATTCAAATATGTTGGAAAACAATCTAAGAACTGGGGTTCTTCACCTGGTTTCAATACATGCTCAATATTAATGTGATATCTGTGTTCCTACCTTGCTGAAAACAATTCTTCTAAAGTTATACTGCACCCTCCCAGGCTACAATATATTGCTTACAGCTACACCTTAATTGACACTCCCGTGATACAATCAGAGTATATCTATAAACTGTTAATTACCAAGAATTATATGTCTCACAATTCTCCTATTAATCTCCCGATCTAATATTCAAATTATGTCTGTTAAATCATGTACTAAGATTGCAACTTCTCTCCCAAGCTTATTACAATCCCTAGAATACAATCAAAGGTTCATGACTCCCCTAATTGTGTTAAGATCTCATTAACAAATCAGCCAGGCAAAAAATCACATAATCAAGCATGCATGAATACCAAGGAATACTACCCAATCCTCAGATTAGAGAATTAGTTATGCATATTTAATAAAGAAAACATAATAATAATAATAATGAATGAAAACATAATATTGAAGAAAGAATTGAAGATCAAAAGTACCTTGATACGATTTACAGCTATGAATTGTTATAATTTACAATGGTAAGATGTGTTTAAATAGGCTCTACAAATCTTGCCCAGCAAGATATTACCTTCTATTACAATTAGAATTCAATTCAGGTAATAAAACTTGCCTAAAATACAATAAGAACTAGAAAAGGGCAAAACAGTAATTTTTCTGCTTCCATCTATCTACTGGTCGTGCTTCCTGGGCCCACCACACGCGGCCTGGTCGTGCTAAACCTATCCCATATTGTAGAAAATCTCTCAAGCTTCGCGTGGACTGTAAATGGGCTGAAAACGGACTTCTAGAACTCCAGATATGGCCCAAACAGTATAAGCTGCGCATCCCTTCTCAAAAATCCGAATTTTAATTAATTAATTCTCCAAGAACGATAAAAGCATCAACTTTAATCAACATTCTCGTAAATCTGCACAACTCAGCAAAACACATCAAAACTACAACAACTTGAGTCCAAAACAATCAATTTAAGCCAAACGGAGGCATTCCCAGTGGATATAAAATCCACTTATCAAACCCCCAAACTTAAACTGATGCTTGTCCTCAAGCATAAACAATTACAACTAACTAACTAACTAGTACCACTTCCGTAGGTGATCACGGTTGCATTTGGCATATGCAACAAGCCCTTAAAACCCCTAAGCAGCCCTAGTGGACGAGTAAGGTCTCGTGAGGGCCTATAGCAAATGTACCCACAAAATCCATTTAACCTAATGCAATGCAATGCATGAATGCAACTAATATGAAATATGCAACGATCCCCTTCAAACTAACCAAAACCAACTAACAAGCAAATATCTCAAAGAATGCAACTAAATCCATATAGAGCTCGACCAAGTTCCCGTATACTAACATTACATGAACAGAAACGTGCGTGTGTGCAATGCTCATCAGAAATACTCCCAAAACTAGGTCAAAAATCATACATGTTCTTCGCCAAGACAATCACAGGTTTATAAATAGAATAGACTGTAGACACTTCATAACCTAGAAACACCTCCATCCTTATCCAAGGTAGACAGAAATTCATGCTTTATTACTAACTACTACGACACATATATACAAGCATGCTTATTTAACCGTGCAATGGATAAGACCCCAAAAGGCTTATACAATAATACCCATGTAGCGAATGTTAGGTCAGTGGATCCCAGACTATAAAAGCCTTAGGTCACTAGGACTAAGTCCCCTCAGACTTAATTACTCGAGTATTAAAGAGCTCACCCTGGTTAATTTTGCATATAAACAATTTATTGACTTTTTTTTTTCTTTTTTTTTTCTTCTTTTTCTGCTTTTTTTTTCTTTTTTTTTTCTGCGATCTGGAATGAGCCTTTCTCATTTCCAACCCTAGACTACTCATATAAATATGAGCCGGCTACTAGCCATTTGACACCTAGCCATTAACTACAATTATTTACAATTAAGCATGAAATCCCTGTTTTCCCCCAAACTTAGACTTTAGTGCTACTACGCCATCAAGGGAATAACGAAAATTCTAAATATAATCAAGTGATTAAATCTCAAAACATCCAAACAAGCATGACCTCAACCTAGCCCAAAAGTACCCAATGAGTTTGTGTAAAAATTTTGTTCCCGTAACACATAAGTCAATTTCATAGAAACTATAAATCAACCCTCTATTCATCATTACCACACTCAATTAGACACCTACCTACCAATCAGAATCAGCTCGTCTTAAAGGATCATGAAATATGCATGCCATGAAAATGCAACTAGAATGAACTCACATGGTATACAAAACAAAAAATAGAATGTCCTATATGAAACAAACGTAGATAACACGAACATATATGCATGAACTATCACTAATATGCAAAACATGAAATCCTACATGAACACAAACATACAACAACAACTACTAATCCCTCAAAACACCCCCAAACTTGAAAGATTCAATGTCCGCATTGAATGGAAGTAAATACAAGGGAAAGTAGAAAACATACCTACTCGTCCTCGCTGTCGTCACCCTCGTCATCCTCATCATCTTCATCAGAAGAATCCGGTGGAGGATACGGAGTCCGAGCTCCAAATATAGGCCACTGAACAGGAGTACTAGGTGACTGAAACTTTGCCTCCAAGGCTATGCCCATGTCCTCAGAATACTGGCGACTGCTTGCATGCATAGCATCCAACCGCCTAGTCATTCGACGAAAATAAGATTAAAAAACGGACATATCCACCATACGTCGCTGAGGTTCTGCAATTGCCACTCCCGTTGCCCTAGGAACATGTGGCGGAGCGCCCGCTCCTTGACCACCAGCACCACCAACTATAAAACCGAGACCCCTAAGATGAGGAATGCCGCCCGACCACTCCCCCATCCGGTCAATAGTAACATCATTAATGGAAGACATAGGCTTATACACTGGCTCACCTTCGTAGCATTTCACTTTCGAAGTATCACACAAATACGCAATGATAGAAGCATAAGGAATACTGGCCGATGAATTACTTCCTACATACCGAAGAATGTTTTGATTAATAAGGTACCCAAGGTCAACATACTCACCCCTGAGAATACCCCATAGCAGAATAGCTCTCTCAACAGTAACATCGGTCACATGGGTTGATGGAAGAATATTAGAACTGATGAAGTAGAACCATGCCCGTGTGAACTTAGACAATGATGCCGCCGGAAAAGTCCTCTTCTCGGTGGTACCCACTCTACACTTCCACTCCGTACCCGGAATACAAAGCTCACCAATGATTGCATCAAGAACAACATCATCCCTAGTCTTCTTCCCCCAATCCGTAGCACCTTTAGGTTTAGGCGGTTGCCTAATCAACGTACGAATCGCACGAGGCGAATAATCCACCTTCTGACCCCTCACAACCGTGGCATTATTCCTTGCTATCGACGCATTAGCATAGAATTCCCTAACCACATCCAACGAGCCTTCATTAGCAAATTCACAAAATAACGTCCAACCCCGCTCACTAATCATCGCCACCATCTCCTCATACTTATACGGCACAAGCCTTCTTTCATGAATAACCCCCTTCGAAACTAACCTACCATACTCCGCCTTGGCATTCTCATTCACAAATTTTTCCACTCCATCTCCCACAACATCATTCTCATCCGAAGATGGACGAGCACTACTACTACCACCCATTAATCGTTGCCTTTTAGGAGCCATAATCAACAAATATCAAACAAGGCACAATAATCTCCAAACAATTCACCAAATAAAGAACCCCCAAATTACACACCAAGAACCCTAGCTTGCAAAATTCACAAATTCAAATAAAGGATGAGATAGAATATTACCCAATTGAATCAAAGAGGTGAACTTGCTAGATGAATCCCAAAAAAAATTCGGAGTTAATTCCCCCTTGAACTTTGAATGGATGAAAGTTAAGAATTTGGGATAATATAGAAGTGTTTGTGGGTGTATGGGTGTATGTATATATATATAGGAGATGTAAGTAATAAAGATGAAATTATATGTAGTATAGGATTGGGGTTGGTTAGGATTGAATTTAAAATAGAATGGGATTTAGGAATGATAGTGTTTAGGAGATGAATTGAAATTAAAGTATGTATGGGATTTAGGAGATGAATTAGGATATAGGAAAAAAAATTAGGTGAAAAGAGTGAAAATTTTTAGGTTTATAGGCAAAAAATCGTGCACAATGCAGGGGACAGCCGCGCTGACTGCGCTGAGGCGCTTGTTGCGCGGGTTGAGGTATGCCTTTCTTGGTCCTAATGATACATATCCTGTGGTAGTTTCTGCTTTGCTCATTGATGATGAGAGAGAAAAGTTATTACATGTTCTTCGGCAATATAAATCAGCTATTGGTTGGACAATTCTAGATATCAAGGGAATTAGCCCTGCTCTTTGCATGCATAGAATTGCCTTAGAAGATGATCATAAGCCTGTGATTGAGGGACAAAGAAGATTGAATCCGAATTTGCAAGAGGTGGTGAAGAAAGAAATCACAAAGTTGTCTTGATGCTTTTAACAGGTTGAAGAAGGAACTTACTTCTGCACCCATAGTTACATCTCCCGATTGGAGCTTGCCATTTGAGCTCATGTGTGATGCTAGTGATTATGCTGTGGGTGTTGTTCTCGGGCAAAAGAAGGATAAGCGGATGCACGTGATAGCTTATGCAAGCAAGACTCTTGATGACGCGCAAATCAACTATTCCACTACGGAGAAAGAGCTACTTGCAGTGGTGTTTGCACTTGATAAATTCAGATCCTATCTTGTTGGGTCTAAGGTGATTGTCTATTCGGATCATGCTGCTATTCGTTTCTTGATGACAAAGAAGGATGCCAAACCTCGTCTAGTTCGTTGGATTCTTTTACTTCAGGAATTTGATCTTGAGATTCGAGATAAGAAGGGGTGCGAGAACTTGGTAGCTGATCATTTATCTAGGTTGGACCAAGGAGATGGAGAGGTAGGAGGTGAAATACCTATCAATGATAAATTTCCGGAAGAGCAGCTTCTAGGTGTGTCCTTGTCTACACCATGGTATGCAGATTTTGTGAATTACATTGTGGGAGGAGTTGTGCCGGATAATCTTTCTTATAATCAGAAGAAGAAGTTCTTTTATGATGTGAAGCATTACTATTGGGAGGAACCGCTGCTTTACAAAGAATGTGCTGATGGAATGTTTCGTAGATGTGTACCTCATGATGAAGTTCCTCATATTTTCAGACATTGCCATTCTCTAGAGTGTGGAGGTCATAACAGTAGCATGAAGACAGTGGCGAAAGTTTTACAGTCAGGATTCTATTGGCCAACCATGCATCAAGATGCTAGAGACTTTGTGGCTAAATGTGATAGATGTCAACGAGTTGGGAATATTTCGAGGAGGAACGAGATGCCTTTACAATCTATTCTTGAGGTGGAGATTTTCGATGTGTGGGGGATGGACTTCATGGGTCCATTTCCATCTTCTTATGGAAATCAGTATATTTTGGTGGGAGTTGATTATGTCTCTAAATGGGTTGAAGCGATTGCGTCTCCTACTAATGATGCTAGAATGGTGAAGAAGTTCTTGAAGAAGAATGTGTTCACTAGATTTGGAGTGCCAAGGGCTATTATCAATGATGGAGGTTCGCACTTTTGCAATAAACAGGTGGCTGATCTCTTGAAAAAGTATGGTGTGACACAAAAGGTGGCAACTCCTTATCATCCGCAAACAAGTGGACAAGTTGAGATTTCGAATCGTGAGCTGAAGTCAATTTTGGAGAAGACAGTGGCAAGTTCGAGAAAAGATTGGTCAACAAAGCTTGATGATGCACTTTGGGCATATAGAACGGCATTTAAAACACCTATTGGAATGTCTCCATATAGGTTGATCTTTGGGAAGCCTTGTCATTTGCCGGTGGAACTTCAGCATAAGGCATTTTGGGCGACAAGAGAGTTGAATTTTAATCTTAAATCTGTGGGAGAGAAGCGTTTGCTTCAACTTGGAGAGCTTGAGGAGATTAGGCTCCAATCTTATGAAAATGCTAGTATCTACAAGGAGAAGACCAAATTGTGGCATGACAAGCACATTCAGAAGAAGGAATTTGAGGTTGGGCAACATGTTCTATTGTTTAATTCAAGACTCCGTTTATTCCCTGGAAAGCTTAGATCAAGATGGTCTGGTCCTTTTGAGATTGTGAAGGTTTATCCTAATGGGGTTTGTGAGATTATTAGAGAAGGGTCGGATGTATTCAAGGTGAATGGGCAGAGACTTAAGCCATACCTGCTTGGAGAAACAGTGGAGCAAGGAATGAGCATTCTCCACCTTCAAGACCCTACTATGAATTGAGGAAGTACGTCAAGCTATTGACGTTAAACGAGCGCTTCTTGGGAGGCAACCCAAGTGATGTAGTATTTGTGTGAAAGAAAAAAAAATGAGTGTTGTTAGTGTGTGAAAAAAAAAAAAGAAAGAAAAAAAATGAGTGTTGTTAGTGTGTGAAAAAAAAAAAGAAAGAAAAAAAATGAGTGTTGTTAGTGTGTGAAAAAGAAAGAAACAAAAAAAAAAAAAAAAAAAAAAACCAGCAGAATGGTACCAGGCTGACTGCGCCACAAGGCAACAAGCGCCCTGTAACGCAGCAAGGGACTGCGCAACAAGCCTCTCCGCGCAGCCAGCGCCTGTCACGCAGCTTCAACCCGCGCAACAAGCGCCTCAGCGCAGTCAGCGCGGCTGTCCCCTGCATTGTGCACGATTTTTTGCCTATAAACCTAAAAATTTTCACTCTTTTCACCTAATTTTTTTTCCTATATCTTAATTCATCTCCTAAATCCCATACATACTTTAATTTCAATTCATCTCCTAAACACTATCATTCCTAAATCCCATTCTATTTTAAATTCAATCCTAACCAACCCCAATCCTATACTACATATAATTTCATCTTTATTACTTACATCTCCTATATATATACATACACCCATACACCCACAAACACTTCTATATTATCCCAAATTCTTAACTTTCATCCATTCAAAGTTCAAGGGGGAATTAAAATCGAATTTTTTTTGGGATTCATCTAGCAAGTTCACCTCTTTGATTCAATTGGGTAATATTCTATCTCATCTTTTATTTGAATTTGTGAATTTTGCAAGTTAGGGTTCTTGGTGTGTAATTTGGGGGTTCTTTATTTGGTGAATTGTTTGGAGATTATTGTGCCTTGTTTGATATTTGTTGATTATGGCTCCTAAACGGCAACGATTAATGGGTGGTAGTAGTAGTGCTCGTCCATCTTCGGATGAGAATGATGTTGTGGGAGATGGAGTGGAAAAATTTGTGAATGAGAATGCCAAGGCGGAGTATGGTAGGTTAGTTTCGAAGGGGGTTATTCATGAAAGAAGGCTTGTGCCGTATAAGTATGAGGAGATGGTGGCGATGATTAGTGAGCGGGGTTGGACGTTATTTTGTGAATTTGCTAATGATGGCTCGTTGGATGTGGTTAGGGAATTCTATGCTAATGCTTCGATAGCAAGGAATAATGCCACGGTTGTGAGGGGTCAGAAGGTGGATTATTCGCCTCGTGCGATTCGTACGTTGATTAGGCAACCGCCTAAACCTAAAGGTGCTACTGATTGGGGGAAGAAGACTAGGGATGATGTTGTTCTTGATGCAATCATTGGTGAGCTTTGTATTCCGGGTACGGAGTGGAAGTGTAGAGTGGGTACCACCGAGAAGAGGACTTTTCCGGCGGCATCATTGTCTAAGTTCGCACGGGCATGGTTCTACTTCATCAGTTCTAATATTCTTCCATCAACCCATGTGACCGATGTTACTGTTGAGAGAGCTATTCTGCTATGGGGTATTCTCAGGGGTGAGTATGTTGACCTTGGGTACCTTATTAATCAAAACATTCTTCGGTATGTAGGAAGTAATTCATCGGCCAGTATTCCTTATGCTTCTATCATTGCGTATTTGTGTGATACTTCGAAAGTGAAATGCTACGAAGGTGAGCCAGTGTATAAGCCTATGTCTTCCATTAATGATGTTACTATTGACCGGATGGGGGAGTGGTCGGGCGGCATTCCTCATCTTAGGGGTCTCGGTTTTATAGTTGGTGGTGCTGGTGGTCAAGGAGCGGGCGCTCCGCCACATGTTCCTAGGGCAACGGGAGTGGCAATTGCAGAACCTCAGCGACGTATGGTGGATATGTCCGTTTTTTAATCTTATTTTCGTCGAATGACTAGGCGGTTGGATGCTATGCATGCGAGCAGTCGCCAGTATTCTGAGGACATGGGCATAGCTTTGGAGGCAAAGTTTCAGTCACCTAGTACTCCTATTCAGTGGCCTATATTTGGAGCTAGGACTCCGTACCCTCCACCGGATTCTTCTGATGAGGATGACGAGGGTGACGACAGCGAGGACGAGTAGGTATGTTTTCTACTTTCCCTTGTATTTACTTCCATTCAATGCGGACATTGAATCTTTCCAGTTTGGGGGTGTTTTGAGGGATTAGTAGTTGTTGTTGTATGTTTGTGTTCATGTAGGATTTCATGTTTTGCATATTAGTAGTAGTAATTCATGCATATATGTTCGTGTTATCTACGTTTGTTTCATATAGGACATTCTATTTTTTGTTTCGTATACCATGTGAGTTCATTCTAGTTGCATTTTCATGGCATGCATATTTCATGATCCCTTAAGACAAGCTAATTCTGATTGGTAGGTAGGTGTCTAATTGAGTGTGGTAATGATGAATAGAGGGTTGATTTATAGTTTCTATGAAATGGACTTATGTGTTTCGGAAACAAAACTAATTACACAGACTCATTGGGTACTTTTGGGGCTAGGTTGAGGTCATGCTTGTTTGGATGTTTTGAGATTTAATCACCTGATTATATTTAGAATTTTCGTTATTCCCTTGATGGCGTAGGAGCACTAAAGTCTAAGTTTGGGGGAAACCAGGAATTTCATGCTAGTTGTTTAGTGTTAATGGCTAGGTATCAAATGGCTAGTAGCCGACTCATATTTTATGAGTAGTCTAGGGTTGGAAATGAGAAAGGCTCATTCCAGATCGCAAAAGAGAAAAAAAAAAAAAAGAAAAAAAAAAGAAAAAGAAAATAAAAAGAAAAAAAAAAGAAAAAAAAGTCAATAAATTGTTTATATGCAAAATTAACTAGGGTGAGCTCTTTAATACTTGAGTAATTAAGTCTGAGGGGACTTAGTCCTAGTGACCTAAGGCTTTTATAGTCTGGGATCCACTGACTTAACACTCGCTACATGGGTATTATTGTATAAGCCTTTTGGGGTCTCATCCATTGCACGGTTAAATAAGCATGATTGTATATATGTGTTGTAGTAGTTAGTAATAAAGCATGAATTTCTGTCTACCTTGGATAAGGATGGAGGTGTTCCTAGGTTATGAAGTGTCTACAGTCTATTCTATTTATAAACCTGTGATTGTCTTGGCAAAGGATATGTATGATTTTTGACCTAGTTTTGGAAGTATTTCTGATGAGCATTGCACACACGCACGTTTCTGTTCATGTATTGTTAGTATACGGGGACTTAGTCGAGCTCTATTTGGATTTAGTTGCATTCTTTGAGATATTTGCTTGTTAATTGGTTTTGGTTAGTTTGAAGGGGATCGTTGCATTTTCATATTAGTTGCATTCATGCATTGCATTGCATTAGGTTAAATGGATTTTGTGGGTACATTCGCTATAGGCCCTCACGAGACCTTACTCGTCCACTGGGGCTGCCTAGGGGTTTAAAGGGCTTGTTGCATATGCCAAATGCAACCGTGATCACCTACGGAAGTGGTACTAATCAGGTAGTTGTAATTGTTTATGCTTGAGGACAAGCATCAGTTTAAGTTTGGGGGTTTGATAAGTGGATTTTATATCCACTGGGAATGCCTCCGTTTGGCTTAAATTGATTGTTTTGGACTCAAGTTGTTGTAGTTTTGATATGTTTTGCTGAGTTGTGCAGATTTACGAGAATGTTGATTAAAGTTGATGCTTCTATCGTTCTTGGAGAATTAATTAATTAAAATTCGGATTTTTGAGAAGGGCTGCGCAGCTTATATTGTTTGGGCCATATCTGGAGTTCTAGAAGTCCGTTTTCAGCCCATTTACAGTCCACGCGAAGCTTGAGAGATTTTCTACAATATGGGATAGGTTTTACACGACCAGGCCGCGTGTGGTGGGCCCAGGAAGCACGACCAGCAGATAGATGGAAGCAGAAAAATTACTGTTTTGCCCTTTTCTAGTTCTAATTGTATTTTAGGCAAGTTTTATTACCTGAATTGAATTCTAATTGTAATAGAAGGTAATATCTTGCTGGGCAAGATTTGTAGAGCCTATTTAAACACATCTTACCATTGTAAATCATAACAATTCATAGCTGTAAATCGTATCAAGGTACTTTCGATCTTCAATTTTTTTTCAATATTATGTTTTCATTCATTATTATTATTATTATGTTTTCTTTATTAAATATGCATAACTAATTCTCTAATCTGAGGATTGGGTAGTATTCCTTGGTATTCATGCATGCTTGATTATGTGATTTTTTGCCTGGCTGATTTGTTAATGAGATCTTAACACAATTAGGGGAGTCATGAACCTTTGATTGTATTCTAGGGATTGTAATAAGCTTGGGAGAGAAGTTGCAATCTTAGTACATGATTTAACAGACATAATTTGAATATTAGATCGGGAGATTAATAGGAGAATTGTGAGACATATAATTCTTGGTAATTAACAGTTTATAGATATACTCTGATTGTATCACGGGAGTGTCAATTAAGGTGTAGCTGTAAGCAATATATTGTAGCCTGGGAGGGTGCAGTATAACTTTAGAAGAATTGTTTTCAGCAAGGTAGGAACACAGATATCACATTAATATTGAGCATGTATTGAAACCAGGTGAAGAACCCCAGTTCTTAGATTGTTTTCCAACATATTTGAATCTCAGTTTAAAATTAATTCTTAGTGCTTATAATTAGTTCTTGGTTAATTTAGTTAATACACAGACCCAAAAATTCTTCTTATACACTTCTAGACGTAAAGAGATAAGAAACCTGAACTTTGATATTACATTCAGTCCTTCCCTGCGAACGAACACACAAAAATACTACTAACAAATTGGCGCCGCTGCCGGGGAAGGCAGTATAGTTGAGTTTAGGTTAATTGTTTCTTATTGTTTAGATTTTAATTGGTTCCACAAGTTGTTTTGTTGGTGATTTTCAGGTGTATGCTACGTTCATCTTGCGCTAGAAAATTGGACTTTGACCCTGAAATCGAGCGTACTTTGAGAAAGCGAAGAAAAGATAAAGCTAAGATGGGAGATCCAGAACCTCGACCAGCTGTTAATGTTGATCAGTCTTCTATTTGGGACCATGAGACACCGAATCCAGCCAATTGCATGTACAAAACTCCAGAGATTGGTGCAGCTCAATTCCATATTAATCCGAGCTTGATTCAGATGATCAGCAATCAAGCTTTTGAAGGAGACATTGAATTAGAAGACCCACACAGACATCTAGAGCGTTTTGTGCAGATGTGTGGCTCATTCAGAATCACTGGTGTTACGAGTGATCAGATTCGTCTCCATATGTTTCCCTACTCTATTAAGGGAAGAGCTTTGGAATGGTTCCAGCAACTTCCAAACACTTCGGTTGCTACATGGGAGAGTCTTTCTACGGCATTCTTGTCCAAATACTATCCCTCTGACAAGACGCAACAGTTGAGGACTATGATTATGAGTTTTAAAGCACAACCGGGTGAAGGTCTATATCAGGCATGGGAGAGATTCAAGGCACTGTTAAGGAAGTGTCCACATCATGGCTTGGAAGATTGGCAGATCATCAGTACTTTTTATGGGGCCATGAATGCAGATATTCGTTTGAGTTTGGATGTGGCTGCTGGTGGAAATTTCAAGAAGGCACCAACTACACAGGCTAAAGCACTTCTTGAGGAATTAGCATCTAATAATTATTCATGGGCACCTAGTGGGACGAGCTCAGCAAAAGCAGCACAAGAATCTGAGATGATCAACATGCTGGCTCAAAAGTTGGATACTCTAACTCAGGAGGTGCGAGGACAAAAGGTAAATGTGAATGCTATTTCTTCACCTATGGAAGGGTATCATGATTATGGTGCTAGTCAGAACTCGTATGCTCCACAATTCCCAGAAGAAGCATCTTTTATTCAAGGAAGACAGCCTTGGCCTGTGCAGAATAATTCTTACTACAATCCGAATCAAAGGCCAAACAATAATCTTTCTTACAGCAATAATCATGCAGCTAATCCTTCCTATGCATTTCCAAGGCAGAATCAACCTCCTGGTTTTCAGTCACGACCACCATATCAAGCACAGCAGCAGTATCAACCTCCGCCAAAGAAAGAACCAGCTGAGTGGGAGGTTGCACTAAATAAGATTATGCAAGGGACTTCTGGGGCATTGGCTAATATGGAATCAAGAATAGATCAGATGGCATCATCTCAAAAGATGCTAGAAACACAGATTGGACAGATTGCCTCAAAGATGGGTGTTCGTGAGCAAGGATCACTTCCTAGTCAACCCGACCAGACTGGTAAAGAGCAATGCAAAGCAATTACTTTGAGGAGCGGAAGAGAGTTGCCCGAGGTTGAGATTCTTAAGCCTAAGGAGAGTGATACTGAGAAAGAGGATAAGCCAGTGGAGATTGCTGCAGACACGTCAGAAAAAGAAGATGCGAAGAAGAAGGAAGAAGATTCAGAAAAGCCGTATGTTCCTCCACCACCTTATGTTCCTCCTATTCCATTTCCACAGAGACTTCACAATAGGCATTTAGAGAAGCAGTACGAGAAGTTCTTGACTATGTTCCGGCAGTTGCATGTTAATATTCCGTTGGCTGAAGCTTTGAATCAGATGCCACTTTATGCTAAATTTCTTAAGGAGATGTTGACAAAGAAGAGGAAACTTGAAGATGCCGAAACTATTACTCTTAATGCTGAATGCAGTGCAGTCATCCAAAAAGCCATTCCTCAGAAATTGAAAGATCCGGGAAGTTTCTCTTTGCCTTGCACTATTGGGAAGATGGAAAACATGAAAGCCTTGTGTGACTTAGGGGCAAGTGTGAGTTTGATGCCATATTCAATCTGCAAAAGGCTTGGTCTTGGAGAACTTAAAAAGACACGGATTTCACTTCAGTTGGCGGATCGTTCTGTTAAGTATCCATTGGGAGTTGTTGAAGACGTGGTTGTTAAAGTGGATAAATTTGTCATACCTTGTGATTTTGTGGTGTTAGAGATGGATGAAGATGTCGAGATACCCATTATCTTGGGACGGCCATTCTTGGCTACTGCTGGCACTACAATCGATGTTAAAGCTGGAAAATTGACATTGAATGTTGGCGAGGACAAAGTGGAATTTGATCTGAACAAAGCAATGAAGATGCCCCCTTTTGGAGCAACTTGTTTTACCATTGACATAGTGGATGACATTGTGCAGCTCGAGAATGAACACTTCGTGGGAGCAGATCGGGTGTTGGATGATGTAGTCGAAGAAGAAGCACTGGTTGTACGAGACACAGAAGTTGAGATGGCTTTTACACTTTCAGAGGCACCACAGGTGGAACTTAAACCTATACCTGATAATTTGAGGTATGCCTTTCTTGGTCCTAATGATACATATCCTGTGGTAGTTTCTGCTTTGCTCATTGATGATGAAAGAGAAAAGTTATTACATGTTCTTCGGCAATATAAATCAGCTATTGGTTGGACAATTCAAGATATCAAGGGAATTAGCCCTGCTCTTTGCATGCATAGAATTGCCTTAGAAGATGATCATAAGCCTGTGATTGAGGGACAAAGAAGATTGAATCCGAATTTGCAAGAGGTGGTGAAGAAAGAAATCACAAAGTTGCTTGATGCTGGTATCATATATTCGGTTCCACACAGTAAATGGGTTAGTCCTATTCATGTTGTGCCTAAGAAAGGTGGGATGACTGTTGTTCACAATGAGAAGAATGAATTAATTCCCACGAGAACAGTAACAGGTTGGAGAGTTTGCATTGATTATAGGAAGTTGAATAATGCTACTCGCAAAGATCACTTTCCCCTCCCATTCATTGATCAAATGCTCGAAAGGTTGGCGGGTAATGAGTATTACAACTTTCTGGATGGATTCTCGGGTTACTTTCAGATTCCTATTGCACCCGAAGATCAAGAGAAGACCACCTTTACTTGTCCTTATGGCACTTTTGCTTATCGTAGGCTTCCTTTTGGTTTGTGTAATGGTCCTTCGACGTTTCAACGACTCATGAACCACATTTTCTCAGATTTTATAGGGCGAGACATGGAGGTCTTTATGGATGACTTCACGGTTTATGGTTCTTCTTTTGAATCATGTCTAGCCAGTTTATCAAAGGTGTTGCAGAGATGTACTGAAACGAATCTTGTTCTTAATTGGGAAAAATGTCACTTTATGGTGAAGGAAGGCATTGTGCTTGGGCATAAAATCTCTAACAAAGGCATTGAGGTCG
Source organism: Saposhnikovia divaricata (assembly GCA_036435485.1). Classification (NCBI taxonomy): domain Eukaryota; kingdom Viridiplantae; phylum Streptophyta; class Magnoliopsida; order Apiales; family Apiaceae; genus Saposhnikovia; species Saposhnikovia divaricata. The sequence goes on along the minus strand of CM071597.1, from coordinate 124,167,826 downwards.
ATAGAGCAAAAATTGAAGTTATTGAAAAATTGCCACCACCTTCATCTGTGAAAGGAATTCGAAGCTTTCTTGGGCATGCTGGTTTTTATCGACGGTTCATCAAGGATTTCTCCAAGTTAGCTCGGCCACTCTGCAATCTTCTTGAAAAGGATCGTGTTTTTGACTTTGATGAAAGTTGTCTTGATGCTTTTAACAGGCTGAAAAAGGAACTTACTTCTGCACCCATAGTTACATCTCCCGATTGGAGCTTGCCATTTGAGCTTATGTGTGATGCTAGTGACTATGCTGTGGGTGTTGTTCTTGGGCAAAAGAAGGATAAGCGGATGCACGTGATAGCTTATGCAAGCAAGACTCTTGATGACGCGCAAATCAACTATTCCACTACGGAGAAAGAGCTACTTGCAGTGGTGTTTGCACTTGATAAATTCAGATCCTATCTTGTTGGGTCTAAGGTGATTGTCTATTCGGATCATGCTGCTATTCGTTTCTTGATGACAAAGAAGGATGCCAAACCTCGTCTAGTTCGTTGGATTCTTTTACTTCAGGAATTTGATCTTGAGATTCGAGATAAGAAGGGGTCTGAGAATTTGGTAGCTGATCATTTATCTAGGTTGGACCAAGGAGATGGAGAGGTAGGAGGTGAAATACCTATCAATGATAAATTTCCGGAAGAGCAGCTTCTAGGTGTGTCCTTGTCTACACCATGGTATGCAGATTTTGTGAATTACATTGTGGGAGGAGTTGTGCCGGATAATCTTTCTTATAATCAGAAGAAGAAGTTCTTTTATGATGTGAAGCATTACTATTGGGAAGAACCGCTGCTTTACAAAGAATGTGCTGATGGAATGTTTCGTAGATGTATACCTCATGATGAAGTTCCTCATATTTTCAGACATTGCCATTCTCTAGAGTGTGGAGGTCATAACAGTAGCATGAAGACAGTGGCGAAAGTTTTACAGTCAGGATTCTATTGGCCAACCATGCATCAAGATGCTAGAGACTTTGTGGCTAAATGTGATAGATGTCAACGAGTTGGGAATATTTCGAGGAGGAACGAGATGCCTTTACAATCTATTCTTGAGGTGGAGATTTTCGATGTGTGGGGGATGGACTTCATGGGTCCATTTCCATCTTCTTATGGAAATCAGTATATTTTGGTGGGAGTTGATTATGTCTCTAAATGGGTTGAAGCGATTGCGTCTCCTACTAATGATGCTAGAGTGGTGAAGAAGTTCTTGAAGAAGAATGTGTTCACTAGATTTGGAGTGCCAAGGGCTATTATCAATGATGGAGGTTCGCACTTTTGCAATAAACAGGTGGCTGATCTCTTGAAAAAGTATGGTGTGACACAAAAGGTGGCAACTCCTTATCATCCGCAAACAAGTGGACAAGTTGAGATTTCGAATCGTGAGCTGAAGTCAATTTTGGAGAAGACAGTGGCAAGTTCGAGAAAAGATTGGTCAACAAAGCTTGATGATGCACTTTGGGCATATAGAACGGCATTTAAAACACCTATTGGAATGTCTCCATATAGGTTGATCTTTGGGAAGCCTTGTCATTTGCCGGTGGAACTTCAGCATAAGGCATTTTGGGCGACAAGAGAGTTGAATTTTAATCTTAAATCTGTGGGAGAGAAGCGTTTGCTTCAACTTGGAGAGCTTGAGGAGATTAGGCTCCAATCTTATGAAAATGCTAGTATCTACAAGGAGAAGACCAAATTGTGGCATGACAAGCACATTCAGAAGAAGGAATTTGAGGTTGGGCAACATGTTCTATTGTTTAATTCAAGACTCCGTTTATTCCCTGGAAAGCTTAGATCAAGATGGTCTGGTCCTTTTGAGATTGTGAAGGTTTATCCTAATGGGGTTTGTGAGATTATTAGAGAAGGGTCGGATGTATTCAAGGTGAATGGGCAGAGACTTAAGCCATACCTGCTTGGAGAAACAGTGGAGCAAGGAATGAGCATTCTCCACCTTCAAGACCCTACTATGAATTGAGGAAGTACGTCAAGCTATTGACGTTAAACGAGCGCTTCTTGGGAGGCAACCCAAGTGATGTAGTATTTTTGTGAAAGAAAAAAAAAAAAAAGAAAAAAAATGAGTGTTGTTAGTGTGTGAAAAAGAAAAAAAAAAATGAGTGTTGTTAGTGTGTGAAAAAAAAAAAGAAAAAAAAAAGAAAAAAAAAAAAAAATAGCAACAGCATGGTACCAAGCTGCCTGCGCCACAAGGCTTCCAGCACCGAGTAACGCAGGACAGGACCGCGCCAACAACCCTGCGGCGCTGTCAGCGCCCTGTAACGCAGCAAGGGACTGCGCAACAAGCCTCCCCGGCAGCGGCGCCAATTTGTTAGTAGTATTTTTGTGTGTTCGTTCGCAGGGAAGGACTGAATGTAATATCAAAGTTCAGGTTTCTTATCTCTTTACGTCTAGAAGTGTATAAGAAGAATTTTTGGGTCTGTGTATTAACTAAATTAACCAAGAACTAATTATAAGCACTAAGAATTAATTTTAAACTGAGATTCAAATATGTTGGAAAACAATCTAAGAACTGGGGTTCTTCACCTGGTTTCAATACATGCTCAATATTAATGTGATATCTGTGTTCCTACCTTGCTGAAAACAATTCTTCTAAAGTTATACTGCACCCTCCCAGGCTACAATATATTGCTTACAGCTACACCTTAATTGACACTCCCGTGATACAATCAGAGTATATCTATAAACTGTTAATTACCAAGAATTATATGTCTCACAATTCTCCTATTAATCTCCCGATCTAATATTCAAATTATGTCTGTTAAATCATGTACTAAGATTGCAACTTCTCTCCCAAGCTTATTACAATCCCTAGAATACAATCAAAGGTTCATGACTCCCCTAATTGTGTTAAGATCTCATTAACAAATCAGCCAGGCAAAAAATCACATAATCAAGCATGCATGAATACCAAGGAATACTACCCAATCCTCAGATTAGAGAATTAGTTATGCATATTTAATAAAGAAAACATAATAATAATAATAATGAATGAAAACATAATATTGAAGAAAGAATTGAAGATCAAAAGTACCTTGATACGATTTACAGCTATGAATTGTTATAATTTACAATGGTAAGATGTGTTTAAATAGGCTCTACAAATCTTGCCCAGCAAGATATTACCTTCTATTACAATTAGAATTCAATTCAGGTAATAAAACTTGCCTAAAATACAATTAGAACTAGAAAAGGGCAAAACAGTAATTTTTCTGCTTCCATCTATCTACTGGTCGTGCTTCCTGGGCCCACCACACGCGGCCTGGTCGTGCGAAACCTATCCCATATTGTAGAAAATCTCTCAAGCTTCGCGTGGACTGTAAATGGGCTGAAAACGGACTTCTAGAACTCCAGATATGGCCCAAACAGTATAAGCTGCGCAGCCCTTCTCAAAAATCCGAATTTTAATTAATTAATTCTCCAAGAACGATAAAAGCATCAACTTTAATCAACATTCTCGTAAATCTGCACAACTCAGCAAAACACATCAAAACTACAACAACTTGAGTCCAAAACAATCAATTTAAGCCAAACGGAGGCATTCCCAGTGGATATAAAATCCACTTATCAAAATCCAATACGCTCTTATAAAATATTCCATCTATTTTCAAAAGTATTAAATAAAAAAAATCAAATAATATTTATTAAATCACAATTGCTTAGAAAGAATATTTTTAACATAACGTTATAAATTATATAACCCTAGATAACAACTGATACCATTCTTCATATAACTCTAGATAACAACTAATACCATTATTCATATAACTCTAGATAACAACTGATACCATTCTTCATATAACTCTAGATAACAACTGATACCATTCTTCATATAACTCTAGATAACAACTGATACCATTCTCTTTCACCTCTCTTTACCATAAAACATATTCGCTCCATTCATAATCATATCCACATTCATATTTCATAATTTATATCCATTTTTCTTTAATTCCAATATCAGGGAAATAATTCTTAGCAATATAGCAAACATAGAATAACATATATATTCCATGAAATCATTTACTTTGAAAATAAAATAGTTTTCCAAGGTAAGGATAGAAGAAATCTTGCCTCGATCTCTGTATCCTGGAAGTATGGCTCGTGGCTCTCCCGAAGTTTCTATAAACACAAAAAGGACCGTCGTTAGAATACTACATCCCTTTCTCACTTCACCTTTATATAACTACACCCTTAATGCTTACTATGTGAATAACATGCTATTATAACCCAAGTGTTCCAAGAACCTAACCATTTTAGGTTAAATCAAGGTTTTCTATGTTTGTTCACCATTTCCCTTAACAACCACACTTGACTATAAAAATTCTCAGAAAATAAAGATTTCGAATTTTACTACAAGGTCAACTGGTAATGACTCTTTGACTACCTTACTACAATATCCCAAAATTTTATAATTTTTAAAAGTGTTTAAGTATGGTAGTTATAGCCTCAAAGTTGGTACAACTACGTTTTCTCGACTATCGAACGTCTTTCACTAAAACTGACTTTTCTCCTAAACCGTTCATCAGATTTTAACGCACTTTATATCAAAACGATCTACGAAATATGATCTATCTCATCATGGTCACTTGGGGGTCTGGACAGTAAGGTACCGTACGGGTATAGTGTCCAAAAACAGGGAAGTTTCTGATTCTAACGAAAATCGGACATTATAACGGCTATATTTTCATATTTTCCAAAATCCAACTCCTCCAAATCTATCATCCACCTTATACACCATCACCTACACCATGTGGTCATCTTACCAACCATGGTTACAAGCACATACTCCTTCCATATTCAACTTTAATCACTTACAAACACATATATCATCATGAATAATCACTTATCATAACCTTAATCACTAAACTTTCTATAATCCATCCTATATTCAAAGTAATACTAAAGGGTCTTGAGATTTATACCTTCTTGAAGCTTTAACAACCCTTATCAAGCCTTGGGATATGCTTAATCAACCTTATACTAGCTTGGATCAACTAAAGAAACCATAAAAACAAAGTTAGTTTCTAAGGATTACTATTCATCATCACTTTTGTAAAAATCATAACAAATCGAAAAATAAGAGTTTGGCTCTCAAATTTTTACCACATCTTGGCCTCTGTATAAGCTTTGATTTGAGCTATAGATCACCAAAAACAAAACTTCCTAGCTATGGTTTTGAGCTCCATCTTTCCGCTGGACAGAAACTGGACAGGTTTGGTTCTCCCACTTTGAGCATGGATTTGACTAGGCTATACTACTTGGATTGCTATGAAATTTGGAGCGAATCATGCCCATGGAGTGGAGAGGTTGTGGTTAAAATTTGGTGATTTTATCATGGATAGAAATGGAGATATGAATTTTTCTTTGAGTTGTGTTCTTGTTTGGCAGATTGGAGAGCTTTGTGTTTATCTTGCTTCTTTCCCTTTACAAACGTTTTTCACCTTTTATCTATCATATATATCAGTTGTGTAGTCTTATAATAAAAGTCTTTGAAGTCCACCAACGACAAAGAGCCAATTGTTGATCATCTAAACACCTTTCCATGAAAAATGCTACTTAGTACTCAAGTTTGACAAGTTTACTCCTCTTCCACTTTGGTTTTAATGTTTGCACCAATGGGATTCCTTCCCTTACACTCTAATATCACTTAATATCAGCTCCATACTTGGGTTGGGCCGAATTTGGGCTTTTGGTTTGGGTTTTGTACAAAGTTCTCTCGTCATCTGATTCATCGAACGATTTCTGCGATCGTCTCAGTGGTTTTTCTCTTGTAAATCTCTTAAATATATTTTATCCTTTCCCACATCATATATTAATGTGTTAGGGTGATTCTAATTCTTAAGTAGGTATTAGATCCAATATCCTTGGTATATTCTCTTTTTCTCAGAAGCTGCTCTCCTGGTTATCTCTCGGGTTCTCAAGCATTCTCAAACTCGTTTAACAATCTAAATTCCCTTGATATTTCCTTAACTTAATAATCCTTTAGTTTACCCTAATTCACTAATTTCTCAAAATATAATTCCTTCAATATCTCCATGCTCCTTAATATCCAATATAAATTTATCCGAAATCAAAATTCTCAAAAATCCATATTCAGGAATTTCTGAAATCTATTGTCATTTCGAGTCACTTATTTTCCTAGTACAATACTAATATGGTTTCTGTTTACTCGTTTTCCATTTCAAGTATAGAGTACTTACATACCATTTCCCTAAATCCTCCAAATTTACTATTCATGTGATCACTGTAGCATTGCTAAAGTTAGGGTTATTACAGTCTTCCCCCCTTAAAAGGATTCCGTCAAGCCCTAAGACTGGTCTGCAACAATCTTTCCATCCATTCTTTAAGGCTGCATAGCATACATAAATTCTTCTGAATCTGTTTGCATCTCCTTCTTGCAACCTTGTAGTTGATATCTTAACTGTGTTTAGTCTATTACTCCTTAAGATCTCACCAGCAAACCTTCTTAACTTGGCATAATGTTCCATCATTTTCTCTTCAATACCAGAGAGAGCTTGTTTTCTAACTCTAGAGCATTTAGCATCACACACATCTACTTTATGAACCCTTTTAAACTCTTCCTGCATCTCTCCAATTTTCCAGTTTGGATTTTTCCTAATTCTATCTCCATAAAGATCTACAAGGAACTTGGTACTGACTAGCTTGTTTTTATAGTTCCACACACAATTATGTTCATCTATTATTGACTTCAACTGCCACTGGTCCTTTTCTTTAATGTAACTAAGCCACATTTTAAAAGGGCACCCATGTGCACACCCAACTTGGACCCTCTTTAAGTCATCATGCACATAGTGGTAGGGCCTCCCACTGGCCATTGAACACTCCCTCACAGCTTGTTTTAAATCCTTTTTATCACCAAATATCATACCAGCTTTAAAGTTAATGTCTTTACCAGGTGTATTCACATTAAAAACTCCATCTACATACTTCATTTTTTGTTTATCAGGAGGGGGGCTAGCATAACAGAACTCTTCATCACTCTCCTCACTACTAGGATAAAACCCCTCATCTGATTCACTAGCATTATCAAATTCCATCCCAAACATTTCATCTAGATTTGCTTCTCTCTCATGTTCATCCATTTTCTTTTTTTCTTCTCTACAAGCTTTCCTAATCTCTACAAACTCATCATCACTACAGCCCCTTTCTATATCAGAATCATCATCATAAGTAGGTGTTATATGATACACATACAACACAATATTATTGGCACATTCCTTAGCTATCTCAAGCAGTGCAGGCTTTGATTAATCATTCAGCACATAAATCTTCAATTCAGGACTTTTAAAATACAAAGAATCAAACTCACCAAGAGCAGCACCAAAACTCAATTACAATTCATCAATACTAAGGTTCTTAAAATCGACACCTTTGAAAACCTTTTTCACATTACTTGTGTACGATACATAAGGAACATGAACAAAATAACCTCCATAGTATAACATCACAGTATACAATACATTCCTGTAAAATGTAAACAAATAACAAAAACCTAATTAACATAATTACACAGGTAAAGATAAATAAGTAAAGATTAAGAAGCACTTACTGTGTTTCTTCACCAGTCGTCCCCATTTCTTCTTCTTCACCGACGGTATCATCTTCACCTTCCACGAAGTTATCATCTTCTTCAGCGATGTTATCATCTTCGACGATGATTTCATCTTCATCAACGTGTTTCTCAGTTAAACGAACCTCAATGCCCGATCGAGTTCTCACCATATCTGTAATTTATCAGCTGTAGTTAATTAGGGATTAAAATGAAAGGGGGTGGGTTATAACTGTTTGGATCGGGTTTATTTGGGTGGGTTAAATGGCTGACCTGGCAGGTGATTTGGCGATGAAGTGGCACGAATAGACGGCCTCCTGTCTAACGTCAACACCACTTAACGGTCATGAAAATTTTAATGTGTTTAGTGATTCGATTGAAAGTTTTAATGTGTTTAGTGACCTGATTGAAAGCTTTTTCAGTTGAGTGACCCAATTGAAAGTTTGTAGTCAGTTCAGTGACCAAAACGCCATTTAACCCGTTTGAACGTGTGCTCATCACAGTTTTCAAATAAATTTTGTTTACCGAAAATTGTTGCATTACAAACATGCACGTGGGTTATGGGTGCGCGAACATACGATATTGAACCTATTAAAATAAAATTGTAGGTCATTGTTCAATAGAGAACCATCTTATATAGAGAATTAGAGAGAATCATTAATTTTATAATTCTATAATAAAATCAAAATTTTAATTTTTGGTTCTATAAAAAAAGACTAACTTTTTTTTTGGTTCTATAATAAAAAAAGATCAATTTTTTGATTCTGTAGCAGAACCAAATGCTGACATGGCATTGTTGCTGATGTGTCACTGCTGACATCATCTGCCACAGCATCACTGCTGACGTGGCAGTGCCGCGTCATCAATGATCACGTCAGCAGTGATGATGTGGCAGATGATGAGGCAGTGTCACGTTAGCAGTGATGTGACAATGTCAGATTTTTTTTTGGGAAAACATTTTTGGGAAAAAAATTAAAAAAAAAATAGTTTCGTTGTAGAATCAGAAAAAATTATATGGTTCTCTCCTATTCTCTATATAACAAGTTCTCTTTAGAAGGGGACTCTATAAATGTATTTAGAGGTTAATAATTTGTGGAAAAATTATTGAAAATTGTGAAAACATGTCCCAAAACACACTTTTTAGTTAAAATTGTGTTTTTAATTTCTTATACAAACCTACTATTTTTTTAGATGTACAGTAAAATCTCATTAATTTAATATTCGACAAATTAATAAATTCTCTAAGTTAATAATTTCTATGGTCCCAACTTTGATCTGTTCAAAAAATAAGAATTTCGATAAAATAATAAGATAATAATTTATTTTAAAAATCCTATATAAATATATGGTACCAATAATATTTTAAATTAATAGTAGAAAATAGATACATGGACTAAATTAATATATGGACTAAATTGATTTTTTTTTTTACTTTGGACTAAATTGATTTTAGACTATTTCGAACTATTTATATAAATTATTATCTTTAATCAATACATGGATATTATAAAATAGAAAATATTAAGAAATCAATACTGTAGAATTTGCAGAATTTTTAATTCCGTAAAAATCTTGATAAATCAATCCATTAAGATCCAACAAAAAATATGTATAGAATTAAAATAATCAATGTAAACTCTGTTATAGAAATTCAAACAATTCATGAATTTACAAATTTTTTAAAATTCATAGATTATTATCAATCTATTAAAATTCAACAGAAACTTAGATAATATTATGTGGCAAACTGGTGGAGCTTGGATATTAGGCAAACTAGTATCTTGAACACTTCATTTTGGCAGATTATAAAATTTTTTAAAGGTTGCAAAGTTAGTGCAGTATGGGCTCAAGTCGTTTGCTCAACACTTTGGTCTATCTGGTTGAGTAGAAACAACTTGATTTTTAATAACAAATCAGACAGTTTCATAGACACATCAAATCTACTGATTTATAGAGCTTTCAAGTGGTGCCTAGCTGCAGATTGGTTGAAGCTGGATCTTCTAGATTTATGGAAAGTTAATCCAGTAGGTGCAATACTCCTTTTTAGCAAATTCCTAGAAGAAGAAGGTGTTATAGGTTGGAATCCAGAATTCTTTGCTTACACTGATGGGTCATGGATGGAGCTTAGAAGTTGGGCGATTTGCAGTGGTATGGGAGGAGTTATGCTAGATGGTGACAAAAAGTTAAAGTTCATGTTCTCAGGACCTAGTAATGTAGCTAGTCCTCTAGAAGCAGAAAAAATGGCAATGCTATTCTTGTTCAGCAAAGTAAAACCTTTACTGTCTATGGATAGTAGACTGCTACTCTACACGGATAGTTTGACCCTGGTTAATCAAGTATAGCGTGCCAGAGCAGGGTTACTCCATATAGAAGATGATGAGGATTGGAAAGGATTGATAGCTTCTCCATTTGTGAAATTCCATTTTGTTCATAGAGAAGAATTGGTGGAGCAGATGATCTTGCCAAAAAGGGAAAGGAAAAAAGCTATATTCACTTCTCTTGGACTTAAGATCGTATTATATCCATGGGTTCATGAGATATTTATGCTTTTTTTTTGGCTGGGCTAGCCCAACTCGACAGGATTTTGAGGTCTACTTCTAGATATTTCTCTAAGTAGTATCTGTTATTTCAAATTTTAATTAGTGGGTTTTTATGGGAAATCAACATAACACTTAACCTTATTGGTATTGGAACCATCAATTCTTCTGATTGGGGATGGTTCAACTGCATGCATTGGAAATCTGAACAGTCAATTCTCAGGCTTAAATAGAGAGGTTCATCTATGTATCTTATCACTTCTTATTCCAGTGGTTCTAATGGAGAGAACATGGGTCTTTCCAAAGAGATCTTTTGTAAAAATCAACACTCACGCAGTGTACTATGATGAACATCTACCAAATGGTAACAACTCGGGTCTAGGAGTTGTGATCAGAGACCATAGAGGTTCTATTACTCTAATGGTATCAGGCACCATTCAAGGAGTCACAGCCAGGGCCAACGAACTTTGGGCCATGCTCATTGGTCTCCATTGTGCTTTCTACGAGAAGGAGGACAAAATTCAGATTGAGACTTATAAAGAAGAAGGGGTCAGAGAGTGGAAAGATTGGAGATGGTGGATAGACCCTAATTATGCAGGGGTCATACAACAACTTTTGCAAAGAAGCTCGGACCCTAACCTAACTTTAGATGAAGCTGAGGTCATTCAAGGTAGGCAGAATATGCTGGCTAGGTTTCTAGCAGAAGATGGTGCTCAAAACAGGAACAGATTGGTAGCTTTTCGAAGGCCATTCGGTAGGGTCAGAGAATTATGGCGCTTGGACATGGGATTAGGGCCAGTTGAAGACCGTTTCTTGGTAATTGATGAAGAAGACTATGTAGATCAGATGCCTGATAAAGATGAGGTTGAAGGTTTGGGAGAGCTGTTAGTTCAAGATGCGGCATCGGCGAGCATGGGAATTCAGAATGACGTTGATTAAGAAGGAGTGGTGAATTTGTGATGATGATAAATGCAGCTGAAGTGGTTCGTTGCATGGAACATTAATATTGTTTTTCTTTAAGTTTTTTTTAAGTTCTAGTTTGTTGGTCGAGTTTGCTATTCCAGGTCATAGCTTTTTCCAATTAGCTATGTTTGGTCTCATTATCTTTGAAGTGTTGTTTTAAGTTTAGCTGAAGCCTGGGCCTAGTCCTGGTGCTGGCTATAATTTGTATTGGGCTTGCCCTTTATTATCAATGATATCTATCCGCTTACCAAAAAAACAAAAAAAATCCATCTATGGAGGAGTGTTTTAAAAAAAATGGTGAAACCACTAAACTCAACGAGATGAGTTCTATCAAAGAATGTTTAAGCTTTAATCATTTGTTAAAAAAACGAAACCTACCCAGTTATAATACCACTCAAAGTGGTGTCTGGGGAGGGTAGATGTACGCAGACCATGCCCCTATACAATAGGGAGGCTGTTTCCGAAGGACCCCCGGCCTAATATAGAATTACAAATACAGAAAGGAAACCTAATACAAACTAGGAAACTCATGCACACGCAGGAGTCGAACCCCTGAACTCCTTCAAAGGAGGCCAGTGGCACCAACATGTTGTTGGCAAAGCTTTAATCATTTGTTACTCGTGCCTAATTTGTGTAGTCCCATCATTGTTTGTTGAATCACGCTTCAGCGTAAGCAATTTGCATGAGTGAATTCAGGTGATATGTCAAGATGTAGCCTTTTTTGGGTCAGATGTCTCCCAGGAGGTTTACAACTTACATACATACATTTTAGAGTAAATAGTATTTTGCATTCCATATTTTTAGGTATTTTTTCAATTTAGTCTTATACCATATTTTTCGACACATTGTATTCCTAAATTTCAAATTTGTTTTGATTTACATTCTTTTTACCAAATTCTGTCCAAATTTATTGTTACCATTAATTTGTGCAGGAGTAAAATTAAAAAAAATAAATTCAAGTATAAATTTTGACAAAATACATCCCATACTTTCAAATTTTCGGTAAAGTATATTATATCTATAATTTTAATAATAATAATAATAATCATAGTAATAGTTTAAAAAATGGAAATAAAGAATGAATATAATTTTTCATATTAAGAATTATTTAATATTTATACTATAATTTCTAATTAATTTCTTATGCTACGATAATAGTTAATTGCCAAAAATTTTAGAACAATATCAACATTAAGCTCAGTTTTCATAATTTATACATATTATTAGTAATAAACATCATTAAATATGATGACATATTTGTAAAGTTTCTATATACATCGTTAAATAAATAATAAGTCCGAAGTTTTTACTATATTTTAGTTTATTAATTTTTTAATATTAATTTTATATTAAGCATTATTAAATATTAATGCTCATCTGTATATATATTTATAAAAATTCAATTTCTTTTTCTTGACTTTTTTATTTCTTATTTGTAATTTATGAATAAATTCTATTATTAATCAAATTCATTTATAAAATTTAATGAACAAATATTGAATCAATTCCTTTTTTTATATTTTTTGAGTTATTATTATTATTATTATTATTATTATTATTATTATTATTATTATTATTATTATTATTATTATTATTATTATTATTATACACTTTGCCAGAAAATTGAAAGTATGAGGTACAATCTGTCATAACTTAAACTTGAATTAATGTTTCCAATTTTGTGATCTCTCAAGCTTCTGCCGTAGTCTTCATAGGACTGCTACAATATTGGGATACTGATACACGCCTGAATCTTGAACATCCAATCTGTCACATGTTTGACTTAGGAAATCCCCAATTCAAATAGATTCCATTGAGACAGTATCCTATGCATCAAGTCTGCTGTCAATCCGCAGATGATGCTGTCAAGAATTCCAAACTTGCTGTCAAGGTGTGAGAGTTACTGTTTTCATGCTTCTGCCAATGTTGCTATCAGATGTAACATTCTGTCATGACCTGCAACATGCTATCTTCTTGTAACCTTACTGTCAATGTTATGACACTAACATTTATTCTTGTTATCGACCTGATGTATTCCTTGAGGCTTGAACATATACATGAACTTCTTCCAAGATATACAATTATTACACGACAGTAATTTATTTGATTACAAGAACACACTCTGGTTGTGACAGTATGTTCTACTTAGCTTATACAATAAACCAAGTGAATAGAGTCTAGTTAACTTCTTTCTTTATAAACTAGCAATGTTAAACTAGTAAATTTAACATGCCAGATTAAGAATTCCCATTTCACTTACCAACCTATTGAAGGTGGCTTCATCCAATGGCTTTGTAAAAATGTCTGCTAGTTGCTTTTCTGTAGGGACATAAATCAGCTTCACAATTCCCTTTTCAACATGCTCCCTTATGAAATGATGTCTTATATCAATGTGCTTTGTCATGGAGTGTTGAATAGGATTGTCTGATATGGCTATGGCACTAGTGTTGTCACAGTAGATGGGGATGTTAGATAGCACCAAGCCATAATCCATTAGATGATTTTTCATCCATAGAATTTGTGCACAACAACTTGCAGCTGCAATGTATTCTGCTTCTGCAGTTGATGTAGACACTGAACGCTGTTTTTTACTGAACCATGACACCAACCTTCTTCCAAGAAATTGACAGCTACATGTTGTGCTTTTTCTATCAATCTTTCAACCAACATAGTCTGAATCAGAATATCCAATAGATCAAATCCAGTATCTTTAGGATACCAAAGGCCTAATTTTGGAGTGCCTTTGATGTATCTAAAGATTTTCTTGATGACAATTAAGTGTGACTCTCTTGGATCAGCTTGAAACCTTGCACAAAGACATGTAGCAAACATTATATCTGGTTTGCTAGCAGTTAGATAAAGTAGTAATCCAACCATGCCTCTGTAAACACTATAGTCCATTTTCTTTCCTTTGGGGTCTAAATCCAATTTGGTTGCTATAGGTATGGGAGTCTTGGCAGGTGATGAATCTTCCAGATTGAACTTTTTGAGAGGTTCTTTGATATATTTGGATTGACAAATGAAGATTCCATCATCCTTTTGGTGAATTTGTAGACCAAGGAAAAATAATAGTTCTCCCATCATATTCATCTCATATTTATTTCTCACAAGAAATGAGAATTTCTCACACAGCTTTTCATTGGTAGAGCTAAAAATAATGTCATCAACATAGATTTGTACCAGAATGATGTCCTTGCCATGATGTTTGTAGAATAAGGTCTTATCTACAACACCTCTTGTAAATTGATTCTCTAATAGAAAAGTAGAGAGAGTATCATACCAAGCTCTAAGGGCTTGCTTTAATCTATAAAGTGCCTTGAACAGCTTGTAGACAAAGTCATACAACTCAGCATCTTCAAATCCAGGTGGCTGTTCAACATACACTTCTTCCTCCAACTCTCCATTGAAAAAGGCACTTTTGACATCCATTTGAAACACCTTGAAGTTACAGTGTGCAACAAAGGCCAGAAAGATTTTTATAGCCTCAAGCCTGGCAACAGGAGCAAATGTCTCATCATAGTCTATCCCTTCCTGTTGACAATAACCTTTAGCCTCTAGCCTTGGTTTCCCTCTTGTCACATTTCACTTTCATCCAGTTTGTTTCTGAATACCCATTTTGTCTCAAAGACTGATTTCCTTTAGGTCTAGGAACCAGCTTCCAAACATTGTTTCTCTCAAACTGATTGAGCTCCTTCTGCATGGCTATCACCTAATCAGAATCCAACAATGCTTCACTAGCTGTCCTTGGTTCCACTTGAGATAGAAAGCATGAAAACATGCTGTCAGCAAAAACATTTTTCCTTGTCCTTACACCAGAGGTGGGATTACCAATTATTAAATCATTGGTATGATCCTTGTTCCACTTAGTGGTTCTTGGCAGGCTTCTAGATTGATCTATGTGATCATCTCCATTATGAGGATTTGAATATTCACCATTGCTTTTGTCTTCACCATGCTCTTATTGTCTCTAGAGTTACCATCACTTTCATTAATACCTGAAATTGTTTGTGACTGTGCTTGTAAGAACCCTAATTTTTGATAATATTTTCTTTTATTTAAATATCTCGTGACATTGTCGTTATGGAAACTTTCTAGTCATCCCTGTCGATTTATCGAATCGATTGTCTGAGAAACTGCGTTGTTACATTTATGATGTAAGATATACAGAGAGAGATTACGAAGGCAAGAGTCTTACGGTTAGTAATATTTATGAAAATCGGAATTTGAGAATGGTTAGAGTATCAAAGGATTTATTAAGAAATATGACGAGGAATTATGGACATTCGAGGAATTTACGTAATAAGTACTTAAGGAATTATAGGGGAAAATCCTTACGTGACGAAATATTATTACGAGAGAATAATTGAATTACGATACGAAATAAGGATTAAATAACAAGTATCGGTGGGGGAATAATATTACAACGAAAGAAATTAAATGCAAATGACATGTAATTAGCTAGCTAGAAAAAGACAAGAACTAGCATGTTGGATGATGCACCTAGGGGGACACTAGGGCATGGGAAGCAACCTAGGCTATAGCTTGGCACATGGGACTACTCCTTGTTAACAACAACACTTAGCATGCTAGCAAATCATTTTTACCATTCCAAAACAAAACAAAGACAAAAACACTCCCCCCCCCCTTGAAAAACAAAGCAGCCGAACTGCTCAAGGAGAGAAGGAGAGATTTTCTTCCCACCATTTCTTCATCCACAACCTTGAAAAAGATTCCTAAGGCTTCCTTGGATCATATTAGAGGTATGGTAAAAATTTCAAAGCCTTCCATCCATTAGTTTTGGAGTTATGATTTGTTGAAAGTGAGACAAATGTTAACATAAGTTTTTATCTTTTAGATCTTGCATTGTGAGTGTTGTAGGAGACCATCCAAGGTGTTTTTAAGTTGTGTAAAGTTTATACCAGGTCTCTAGGAGCTCAAGAAGGTATGAAATCTCAAACCACCCTTGGATAAGTGTTGTTCATATATTATGGAAGTAGATCCATGTATTTTAGGGCTTATCTTGAATGTATATGTAATGGATAGCATGGATCTTGAGTTTGATGTTGAGATTGTGATTTTTATGATTATGGTTAAGATATATATCTCCATGAGTGTTATGAGTCATGACCTAAGTGTTTTAAGTGGTGTTTATGTTATGGAAGTATGAAAAATGGTTGATGTAAGTGATTTGAGCTTGCTGAATCTGTCCAGGAACTTTGACCTGTGTTGTAGCACGATTTTGAATACCCAAATGATGTCCCCTGATGTCCTACCTTATATTGTTGGAAAGATAATTGAATGTAGTTTCTGGAAAAGTAAGATTCATAGCCATGTGATGTGTGGATTTTTAGTTATGGCCGGAGGAGTGAATTTTGTTTCTGGACTAGGGACTGCATTAAGTAACCCCCTTGTGAACCTTGTTTAAACACCTTAAAATATATTTGGGGTCGTGGTAAAATTTGAGAATGTAAGTAATGCAGTGGTGAAGACCACCCAAAAGGAATTGGATTAAAATATGAATTTTTGGATTTTATAAAAATGCTAGAGTAAAATTCGCGCAATGGAAAAATGTCGATTAGTGGAACATTATTCTAGGGTTAGTGGTTATGGTTCGAACGTGGTAACTAAATTAAGTCGAGTAAGTGACGAGCGTAAACGAGTGATGTCATGGACCTATAGTGGGGCTAGGGAGTCATAAGACGAAGTCATTAAGTTAATTTCGTACCCCCTTAAAACCCCGTAATTAGAGAGAAGTTGTCGAGATACTAACGAACGATTATTGTTTATGTATAGATCGTTCGAATTCGCACGCTCGACCACCCCAACCAAACCAAGGCAAGTTTACTTTTCAAAACTTATCCATATACAAGGATTTTTACTGTTGTGTTTGTAGTTTTCAAATGATATCAAATGCTATGTTTATCGAAGTATTGATGCAATTGAGATTGAACAAATATATGTATGCTTTTACCCCTTGAACTTAGATTGAAATGTTTTCTTCGGACAACGACTCTAGCAATAGAGGTCGTAGCGGTCCGTATATACTATTGACCGGGGAGCGGCATATTATTATATCGTATCTATAGTGCGAAAACCCGAAGGGTCATTCGGGTGGTTTTGGATATTCAAATAACTATCGTTATATCTTCGTAAATACTCGAAACCCTATCTTGGATTAAGAGTTTATTTTACCGAATAATTATTTTATTAATTATTAATATTAAATCTTAAAATATTATTTATTAATTACTGTTCATTATTTAAAGACAAAGTTAATCCAAGATACTTTTTAAATACTTCAAACTCGAACTCTTTCGAACTCAAAACATTTTCGAAAACCCCCGGTCAGGTTCTGCTTCTTGTATGATTTCAAGAATCATCGGTCGACTGATGTCGGACCTCAATTACTCTGTTTTCAATCAAAATCAAGTTTTGAAAGAAAAGAAAAAGGGACTCTGGCGGTGTGGGAACCGTTGACGAGCGATTCCCGGGATGTGTAAGCGGCCGTGAGCCAGGCGGTCCATCACTTATTATTCCGGCCCAGGTGTTGCCGAAGGATGATTACGGATGGAGTTTTCATCGAGGGTGATTACGGATGGAGTTTTCACCTGAGGGATAGTTACGGATGGAGTTTCTATCCTTCTACCGGTAGAGAAGACCCGCGGATTATTGGACTTGGATGTGGCGACTGATCATCGTCAATCTTTGTCAGGTTTTTATGTTTTCTTTAAGTCCCATCCTCCATTTTGGAAAAATGCTTTGACACTGCTTCTTAGGCTTTTGTGCCAAGTTGCTGATAGTGTTCTATTTTGATGAGAAAGATGTTGATTCAATGCAGTATCTAGAACTGCAAGTTTATTTTGAGATCAAGGGCACATATTGTTGCACCTTCGAGATTTATCAATTATGACAAGTGATTTTATAATCGATTGATACAAACAAATATATCAATTGCCAATCATATGAGATGTATATTACTTATCTTACATATATATTTCTTGCTGAGCTATAGTTGCTCACTCTTGCTTGTTTTCAAACTTTACAAACACAACAGCTAAGCGATATGGCAAGACCCAGGCAGACTGCTCGGAAGCAGGTGACTAGGCCCGAGCCTCCACTTGAGATTCCACCGGTAGGCCCCATTAGCCGGATTGGTTGGCAGCTTTTGTTAGTACGTTTTATTTATCAGCATGACCTGTGCAAGGCAGTGTATCGTAACAAACTTTCAAGCCGCCAGCTTCGCTTCATATCGGAGTGTCGCTGGTAGCATAAATACTATTTAATTCGGTCTGTAATAACTCTGATAACTTTATTACTGTTTAATCAATGTATGACGTTTCTGAGGCTCTAACCTGTGTGTGTGAGTGTGGTGTGAGTTATTGTGGGGTCGATGGCTGTGTTATATATATTGTGTGCAAGAACAGGTATGTTACTAATGGAAAAAGGACCGTGAGCGCCTAGATCTCCGACCCCGGATCTGGGGGCGTCACAGAAATGGTATCAGAGCGAGGTTACAGTTCTCAGAAACGGTAGTAATTTAAGAAAGCAACCCTAATAATAATAACAATAACGATAACCTTAATAACAACTTTAATAATACTTAGAACTCTCATCGAGTTGGTAGTCGGGTTATCGGATATAGCCCTGACTTTAAGGCCCGTGAGGGAACTACTCCTAAACCCTTCTTTTATGGTTAGTGACCCACCTTATTTCCCTTGTGTAGATGGATGAGATACCAGACCCTGAGGCTTTCGAGAGGGAGCATGATGAGGCCCTGATGCGAGAGATCGAGGACCCTGAGGAGGATGTGGGTGTTGACCCCGAGCTTGGCCCCTGGATTACAGTGATAGATAGTACTGATGATGAGGATCCCGATGAGGAGCCCTTTGAGTCCGAGCCAGAGTCTGTTACCCCATCTCCTGTAGCTACTGAGGAGGAGAGTGTGAGATCCGGCGAGGGTCGTGTTGTGTCACCCCCACCTTCTCCACAGACATCTAGCCCTGTTTCATCGGACACTGACTCTGAGGATGACACTTCTAGCGAGGAGGAGCTTGACCCTACCCCTGTTCCTGCTCCTGCTGCTGCTGCACCTACACCTGTTCCAGTCATACCACCTCCACCGGCGGACCTACCCCCAGTGTCGGGTACTGAGCATGCTTACGTGGTACAGTTCCTGACCCGAGACTTACTATCTGCAGAGGCCCGACTTAACGAGGCGAGGAGGGCACTAGTGGAGGAGCGCGAGGCGCGCTTGAGGATCCAGGCTGAGATGAGGACCACTGTTGCTAGGAGGACTAGGGCTCGACTCCACAGGATCGAGATGAGGAGTCGCGATAGGATTCTTGGTTTAGCGATCCGCGGTGGCGGAGTGATCCAGGCTAGGGATGCTAGACGTGTTGTGCGTCGTGCATTTGCCCGAGTGAGGACCTTGCTCCGTCGCGGCGTGGCCCCGTGATGTGTTACTTATAGCTCAGTCCCCAGGTTCAGATGACATTAGTGTGTCGATTTTGCGGGATAGTTGACTTGTGCAGCGGTATCCTTTCTGACCAGTGGATGAGTAGACTGACCTACAGATATGTAGGTGTGACTTCGGGTAGTATGTATGGATGTAGCCCTACTTTCGTGTAGCCTGACTATTCGGATGATGTATTAGTATTTGTTCCACTTTTGCTAGACTTGGACATCGGAACTATGTATTTGGCTTTAACATCCAAATTTGTGATAACCCTTGTACCGTACTTATTCAGTTTCAGTTTCTTTAAAATTGCCTCAACTGCTTTACTTTTCGATGCCATGCTTTACTGTTTTGATATACAACTGTGATTATACAATTGCTACAAGCCACAAATACAAACATACTGTTTCAAATTACGATATGCGATTTCAAATTGTTTTCTACAATTTCCAAAAATGTTCTTACGATCCTTAAAAATAAAACTTTGCAAAAAAAAAAAAAATGTGTCTTGGAATTTTGAAAAATATTTTGAGGTTTCGAAGTTTTGAAAACTCTCGAAAATGTTTTCGCATCCCAAGGGGATCTTTTCCCCCAAAAATGTTCGACATTTTATCTCCAACAACGGATTATTAAAACTTTTGCACTTCCACCCTTATGCGGAGGAACGATACGCTCCTAAACCGTGCAAACGCTATCAGGATAGTTGGAAAAAAGACCCTAACTCCCTTTCTTGTTTTATTATCAGAATCATGCCACCCAGGAGAATGAACACCCGAGCTCACCCGATCAGTTCTGAGGGCCAGGGTAGCCACCATGGGGCTGGAGGCCACCAGAACCGTGAAGGGGAGAATATCAACCTGAGTGATAATGAGGGCAACGATTATAACCTGTTTGATGACTCCGAGTACGAAGAAGAAGAAGCTGGTGATGATACCCGAGAGGTAGAACATCTTAGGGGAGGCCCTATAGAACAGTTCATGGAGTTACTTAGGCAGAACTTGGACCATCCCCCAATTCAGCAACCACCCCAGAATACTAATGCTAATGCTTTCCGGAACTTCAAATCCCTGAAACCCCCGGAATTTAAAGGAACTGCCGACCCTGTCGAGGCAAGGGCTTGGCTGAGGGAAATGGAAAAATCTTTCGAGATCCTAAGTGTCGCTGAAGAGCAGAAGACTGTTTTCGCCACTTACCTTCTGAAGGGTGAGGCGAACTATTGGTGGGAGGCTAAGAAGAATTTGGAAGGAAGAGGTGTGGTAACCTGGGAGAGATTTAGCGAGTTGTTCTTGGAGAAGTACTTTCCTAGGTACATGGAGACCCAAATGGAGCTAAAGTTTTTGGAGCTGAAACAAGGAAACATGACAGTGGCCGAGTATGAGGCCAAATTTACTGAGTTGTCAAGGTTTGTGCCGGAGTATGTGAACTCTGAGGCAAAGAGGGCCCGAAGATTTCAATTAGGGCTAAAACAATGGATTCAGAATCGTGTGGCGGTTCTTGAGCTGACAGACTATGCCACCCTGGTGCAGAAAGCGTCAATTGTCGAAGCTGGAAGTGAACAGATGCAGAAGGAGAGAGAAGGAAAGAAGAGGAAGTTGGATAGCCGAAAGGGAAACTCTGCTGGTGGAAACTTTCCGAGCAAATTTAAGCGAGGAACAATGTCCCAACCCAGCGGGAACTTTGGAACCAGGAGAGCGGAAAGTTGGAGTGTGGGCCAGGGCGGCCGACCACAGGGATCGTCTTACTCTACCCCATCCCGAGCCCAACTCCCAGAATGCAACAATTGTGGAAGGAGACATGCGGGCGTGTGCAACCTGCAAGACGTGAAGTGCTTCAAGTGCGGGCTGACAGGGCATTATGCTAACGCCTGTCGCGGAACTAGTAACAACCCGAGTGTCGGAGGAAATTGCTTCAAGTGTGGGAAGCCAGGGCACCGAATGAGGGAATGTATGTCCTCTGGGCCAGCTGCATCGAGAGTGAGTGGAGCTGCTTCTAACAAGGCCCCTACTGCAAGAACTTTTAACATGACGGTGCAGGATGCCGTGAGGAACACGGATGTGATTGCAGGTACCCTATTACTCAACTCAGTTAAAGCAAATGTTTTATTTGATTCGGGAGCTACCAAGTCTTTCATATCTCTAGATTTTGTATGTCGGTTAGGCCTTAAGACTGAACCCTTGAAAGACAGATTGCAAATAGAGATAGCTAATCGCGAAATTATTCCCGTTAGCAGATTATGTCCAGGTTGCGACCTAGAAATAGGAGGGCGACACTTTCGGGTAGACTTAATACCTTTTAAGCTAGGGGAGTTTGACGTAATAGTAGGTATGGATTGGTTAACAACCCACGGGGCCCAGATTGATTGTGTCAAGAAGAAAGTAAGTTTGAGACTGCCAGGGGACGAAGAAGTTGTGTTTAGTGGGAAACGGCAAAGCCAAAAGTTCCTGACTATGATTCAAGCTAAGAAGCTGTTACGTAAAGGATGCGAAGCCTATTTAGCCTATGTGAAGGATACCAAGAAGGAGGCACCAAATCTACAGGAAATCCCTGTCGTCAATGAGTTCGCGGATGTATTTCCGGACGATCTTCCCGGGCTACCACCCGATAGGGACATCGAGTTTGCCATAGACTTAGTTCCGGGTACGGCACCAATTTCGAAAGCCCCGTATCGGCTAGCCCCAGTGGAGATGAAAGAACTGGCCACTCAGTTACAAGAGTTGTTGGATAAAGGGATGATAAGACCTAGTGTGTCACCGTGGGGAGCCCCGGTGTTATTCGTGAAGAAGAAGGACGGCAGCATGAGACTATGCATAGATTACCGGGAGTTGAACAAAGTGACTATCAAGAATAAGTACCCCTTGCCCAGGATAGATGACCTGTTTGACCAATTGAAAGATGCAGTTTATTTCTCTAAGATTGACTTGCGAACCGGGTATCACCAGTTAAAGATCAAACCAGAAGATATACCAAAGACGACCTTTCGCACCCGGTATGGACACTATGAGTTCCTAGTGATGTCATTTGGGTTAACGAATGCCCCTGCAGCTTTCATGGACTTAATGAATCGAGTCTTCAAGAAATACTTGGACAAGTGTGTTACAGTCTTCATCGATGATATCTTGATTTATTCCAAGACGAGGGAAGAACATGCAGAGCACTTAAGGATTGTATTGGGAGCATTGAGAGAAGAAAGGCTGTACGTTAAGTTCTCGAAGTGCGAATTTTGGTTGAAGGAAGTTCAGTTTTTAGGGCATGTGGTCAGCGAACAAGGTATTCTAGTGGACCCAGCCAAAATAGAGGCTGTATCAAATTGGGAGAGACCAACCACTCCGACAGAGGTGAGAAGTTTCATAGGACTGGCTGGCTACTATAGGAGATTTGTCCAAGACTTTGCAAAGATAGCAGCCCCTTTGACCCGACTAACTCGCAAGACCGAGAAGTTTGTGTGGACCGAAAAATGCGAAGAGAGCTTCCAAGAGTTAAAAAAGAGATTGGTGACAGCACCAGTACTAGCCCTACCTGATGATAAGGGAGATTTTGTGATTTATAGCGACGCATCCCATAAAGGTTTAGGGTGTGTGCTTATGCAGCACGGTAAGGTGATTGCGTATGCGTCCAGACAACTTAAGGAGTATGAGATAAGATACCCCACCCATGATTTGGAATTAGCAGCGATAGTTTTTGCTTTAAAGATCTGGAGACATTATCTGTACGGAGAAAAGTGTGAAATCTACACGGATCACAAGAGCTTAAAGTACATATTCACTCAGAAAGAGTTAAACATGAGGCAGAGGAGATGGCTAGAGCTGATTAAAGATTATGATTGTGAGATTCATTATCACCCCGGGAAGGCCAACGTGGTGGTCGATGCACTTAGCCGAAAGGAGAAGCTTAAGATGATAACGTCAGTGGACGAATTGATTAAGGACCTTGAGAAACTGGAGATTGAAGCGAGGCTACCAGGAATTGGACAAGAGAGTCTAATGGAAATAAGAGTCCAACCACCGCTATTGGAAAAGATTAAGTTGTGCCAGGAAAAGAAGATAGAAGAAGAAAAGAATTCGATGGAGAAAATCCTGACTGGCGAGGAAATTAAGTGTGAGAAGGACGGGAATGGAATTATGAGGTACGCATCTAGGATATGGATTCCAAACGTTCAAGAGTTAAAAGATGAGATTTTGCAAGAGGCTCATAGTTCGAGGTACTCAATTCACCCTGGAGGCACTAAGATGTATAGAGATTTAAGAGAATACTATTGGTGGCCTAATATGAAGAAGGACGTGGCAGAGTGGGTAAGTAAATGCTTGACATGTCAAAGAGTGAAGGCCGAATACCAAAGGCCCAGTGGATTGTTGCAACCCTTAGAGATACCCGAGTGGAAATGGGAGCAGATTGCGATGGACTTTGTGGTCGGATTACCAAGGACCAAGGCGAATCATGATGCCATTTGGGTAATTATCGATAGGTTGACCAAGTCAGCACATTTTCTTCCAATCAACGAGAGATATACTGTCGACAAGCTGGCGGATATTTACCTAAAGGAGATTGTAGTTAGACATGGGGTTCCTGTGAGCATTGTATCAGATAGAGACCCGAGATTCAACTCCAGGTTCTGGAGAAGTTTTCAGGATTGTGTGGGGACGAAGTTAAACATGAGTACTGCATACCATCCCCAAACTGACGGACAGAGTGAGAGAACCATCCAGACCATCGAGGACATGTTGAGGGTATGTGCCATTGATTTTAAGGGAAGTTGGGATGACCACTTGCCGTTGATCGAATTTTCCTACAACAACAGTTACCATGTGAGTATAGGCATGCCCCCATATGAAGCTTTATACGGACGAAGATGTCGGTCTCCCTTGTGTTGGGAAGAAGTTGGAGAGCGAAAGATTTTAGGGCCTGAACTGGTCCAACAGACAAGAGCAACTATCGAGCTCATAAGAGGACGGCTGGTAGCAGCCCAAGACAGACAGAAGAAGTATGCGGACCAGACCCGCAAGGACAAAGAATATGAAGTAGGAGAGTTTGTGATGTTGAAAGTATCACCGTGGAAAGGATTGATGAGATTTGGTAAGAAGGGAAAACTAAGCCCGAGATTTATTGGACCTTTTGAGATCTTGAAACGAGTTGGGTAGTTAGCCTATGAATTAGCTTTACCCCCGAACTTACAGCAAGTACATAACGTGTTCCATGTGTCCATGCTACGACCCTACCATAACGATTTCCGACATGTGATCGAACATGACCAAGTGGATTTGCAACCAGACTTGACATATGTAGAGCAACCCGTAGAGATCATGGATAGAAAAGAACAAGTGCTGAGGAACAAGGTTGTCAAACTAGTGAGAGTCTTATGGAGAAATCAGAATGTCGAAGAATCAACATGGGAACTAGAGAGCGCAATGCGTGAAAAGCACCCCCAACTGTTTTCAACCTGATTCCGGGACGGAATCCTTTTAAGGAGGGGAGGCTGTAAGAACCCTAATTTTTGGTAATATTTCCTTTTATTTAAATATCTCGTGACATTGTCGTTATGGAAACTTTCTAGTCATCCCTGTCGATTTATCGAATCGATTGTCTGAGAAACTGCGTTGTTACATTTATGATGTAAGATATACAGAGAGAGATTACGAAGGCAAGAGTCTTACGGTTAGTAATATTTATGAAAATCGGAATTTGAGAATGGTTAGAGTATCAAAGGATTTATTAAGAATTATGACGAGGAATTATGGACATTCGAGGAATTTACGTAATAAGTACTTAAGGAATTATAGGGGAAAATCCTTACGTGACGAAATATTATTACGAGAGAATAATTGAATTACGATACGAAATAAGGATTAAATAACAAGTATCGGTGGGGGAATAATATTACAACGAAAGAAATTAAATGCAAATGACATGAAATTAGCTAGCTAGAAAAAGACAAGAACTAGCATGTTGGATGATGCACCTAGGGGGACACTAGGGCATGGGAAGCAACCTAGGCTATAGCTTGGCACATGGGACTACTCCTTGTTAACAACAACACTTAGCATGCTAGCAAATCATTTTTACCATTCCAAAACAAAACAAAGACAAAAACACTCCCCCCCCTTGAAAAACAAAGCAGCCGAACTCCTCAAGGAGAGAAGGAGAGATTTTCTTCCCACCATTTCTTCATCCACAACCTTGAACAAGATTCCTAAGGCTTCCTTGGATCATATTAGAGGTATGGTAAAAATTTCAAAGCCTTCCATCCATTAGTTTTGGAGTTATGATTTGTTGAAAGTGAGACAAATGTTAACATAAGTTTTTATCTTTTAGATCTTGCATTGTGAGTGTTGTAGGAGACCATCCAAGATGTTTTTAAGTTGTGTAAAGTTTATACCAGGTCTCTAGGAGCTCAAGAAGGTATGAAATCTCAAACCACCCTTGGATAAGTGTTGTTCATATATTATGGAAGTAGATCCATGTATTTTAGGGCTTATCTTGAATGTATATGTAATGGATAGCATGGATCTTGAGTTTGATGTTGAGATTGTGATTTTTATGATTATGGTTAAGATATATATCTCCATGAGTGTTATGAGTCATGACCTAAGTGTTTTAAGTGGTGTTTATGTTATGGAAGTATGAAAAATGGTTGATGTAAGTGATTTGAGCTTGCTGAATCTGTCCAGGAACTTTGACCTGTGTTGTAGCACGATTTTGAATACCCAAATGATGTCCCCTGATGTCCTACCTTATATTGTTGGAAAGATAATTGAATGTAGTTTCTGGAAAAGTAAGATTCATAGCCATGTGATGTGTGGAGTTTTAGTTATGGCCGGAGGAGTGAATTTTGTTTCTGGACTAGGGACTGCATTAAGTAACCCCCTTGTGAACCTTGTTTAAACACCTTAAAATATATTTGGGGTCGTGGTAAAATTTGAGAATGTAAGTAATGCAGTGGTGAAGACCACCCAAAAGGAATTGGATTAAAATATGAATTTTTGGATTTTATAAAAATGCTAGAGTAAAATTCGCGCAATGGAAAAATGTCGATTAGTGGAACATTATTCTAGGGTTAGTGGTTATGGTTCGAACGTGGTAACTAAATTAAGTCGAGTAAGTGACGAGCGTAAACGAGTGATGTCATGGACCTATAGTGGGGCTAGGGAGTCATAAGACGAAGTCATTAAGTTAATTTCGTACCCCCTTAAAACCCCGTAATTAGAGAGAAGTTGTCGAGATACTAACGAACGATTATTGTTTATGTATAGATCGTTCGAATTCGCACGCTCGACCACCCCAACCAAACCAAGGCAAGTTTACTTTTCAAAACTTATCCATATACAAGGATTTTTACTGTTGTGTTTGTAGTTTTCAAATGATATCAAATGCTATGTTTATCGAAGTATTGATGCAATTGAGATTGAACAAGTATATGTATGCTTTTACCCCTTGAACTTAGATTGAAATGTTTTCTTCGGACAACGACTCTAGCAATAGAGGTCGTAGCGGTCCGTATATACTATTGACCGGGGAGCGGCATATTATTATATCGTATCTATAGTGCGAAAACCCGAAGGGTCATTCGGGTGGTTTCGGATATTCAAATAACTATCGTTATATCTTCGTAAATACTCGAAACCCTATCTTGGATTAAGAGTTTATTTTACCGAATAATTATTTTATTAATTATTAATATTAAATCTTAAAATATTATTTATTAATTACTGTTCATTATTTAAAGACAAAGTTAATCCAAGATACTTTTTAAATACTTCAAACTCGAACTCTTTCGAACTCAAAACATTTTCGAAAACCCCCGGTCAGGTTCTGCTTCTTGTATGATTTCAAGAATCATCGGTCGACTGATGTCGGACCTCAATTACTCTGTTTTCAATCAAAATCAAGTTTTGAAAGAAAAGAAAAAGGGACTCTGGCGGTGTGGGAACCGTTGACGAGCGATTCCCGGGATGTGTAAGCGGCCGTGAGCCAGGCGGTCCATCACTTATTATTCCGGCCCAGGTGTTGCCGAAGGATGATTACGGATGGAGTTTTCATCGAGGGTGATTACGGATGGAGTTTTCACCCGAGGGATAGTTACGGATGGAGTTTCTATCCTTCTACCGGTAGAGAAGACCCGCGGATTATTGGACTTGGATGTGGCGACTGATCATCGTCAATCTTTGTCAGGTTTTTATGTTTTCTTTAAGTCCCATCCTCCATTTTGGAAAAATGCTTTGACACTGCTTCTTAGGCTTTTGTGCCAAGTTGCTGATAGTGTTCTATTTTGATGAGAAAGATGTTGATTCAATGCAGTATCTAGAACTGCAAGTTTATTTTGAGAACAAGGGCACATATTGTTGCACCTTCGAGATTTATCAATTATGACAAGTGATTTTATAATCGATTGATACAAACAAATATATCAATTGCCAATCATATGAGATGTATATTACTTATCTTACATATATATTTCTTGCTGAGCTATAGTTGCTCACTCTTGCTTGTTTTCAAACTTTACAAACACAACAGCTAAGCGATATGGCAAGACCCAGGCAGACTGCTCGGAAGCAGGTGACTAGGCCCGAGCCTCCACTTGAGATTCCACCGGTAGGCCCCATTAGCCGGATTGGTTGGCAGCTTTTGTTAGTACGTTTTATTTATCAGCATGACCTGTGCAAGGCAGTGTATCGTAACAAACTTTCAAGCCGCCAGCTTCGCTTCATATCGGAGTGTCGCTGGTAGCATAAATACTATTTAATTCGGTCTGTAATAACTCTGATAACTTTATTACTGTTTAATCAATGTGTGACGTTTCTGAGGCTCTAACCTGTGTGTGTGAGTGTGGTGTGAGTTATTGTGGGGTCGATGGCTGTGTTATATATATTGTGTGCAAGAACAGGTATGTTACTAATGGAAAATGGACCGTGAGCGCCTAGATCTCCGACCCCGGATCTGGGGGCGTCACAGTGCTGGAGTTTGAGTAGCATCCTGAGTGTTGACAGTATCTTTCTCAAGTTCAACAGTCTGAGTGTAACTAGGTTCTTCATCAACAAATTCTTCTTCTTCCAAGTATCTTTGATTTTCAAATCTCAGGGGCTGCATTTGACCATCTTCATGCAGGCCTGGGAACTTGGTTTCATCAAATGTGACATTTACACTTTCTTCAATGATTCTGTGCTCTATGACATAGACTCTATAGGTTGTCCTTTCTATCCCATATCCCATGAAGATGCCTTCATAAGCTTTAGCATCAAACTTTCCTATCCTTTCATGGTTGTCCTTCATCATGAATCACTTACTTCCAAATACATGAAAGTATTTGACAGTAGGTTTCTTTTCTGCCAAAAGATAGTAAGGTGTATTCTCATGAGTTTTGTTGATCAAGGTTCTATTCTATGTGTAGCAAGCTATGTTGATTGCCTCTGCCCAGAAGTATGTTGGTGGCTTTGCATCACTTAACCTACTTCTAGCAGCTTCAATGAGAGTCATGTTTTTCCTTTCTACCACTCCGTTTTGCTGTGGTGTTCTGGCAGCAGAGAATTGTTGCACAATGCCTTCATCTTTGCAGAAATTTCCAAGTGTTGCATTTCTGAACTCAATACCATTATCACTCATTAGAAATTGAACTTTTGCATTTGGGGTTCTATTAAGAACTATGATGTGATCAATGATCTCTTTAGCAAATTCATCTTTTGATTCCAGGAACCTTACCCAAGTGTACCTAGAATAGTCATCCACCATGACTAGGGCATATCTCTTTCTGGCCAAAGATGGAACATTTACTGGGTCAAAAAGATCCATATGAATCAGCTTGAGTGATTTAGTGTTGGTGTTCACCTGCTTTGATTTGTGTACAGCTTTTCTCAATTTTCCCATTTGACAATCCTCATACAGTCCTTCTTGACAGAATTCTTGTTGGGGTAGTCCTCTCACCAACTCCTTCTTCATTAACATATTCATTGTTTTGAAGTTGAGGTGTGAAAGCTTCTTGTGCCGAAGCATGTTGTCACCAACTGTTGCTTTACTGTAGAAACAGTAACTTTGTCCTTCTTTGTTGAGTTTAAATCAGCAACAAATAGGCTTCCTTTCCTAACTCCTTTTAAAGAGAGGCTTCCATTATTCTTGTGATAGATATTGCAGTCCATCATGTCAAAGTCAACCTTGAATCCCCTGTCACTGAACTGGCTGACACTGAGTAGATTGTGCTTCAAACCATCCACAAGAGCAATGTCTTCAATGACAACATTTCCAGTTTTTAAATTGCCATATCCCATTATGTAACCCTTGTTGTTGTCTCCAAAGGTTATGATTGGGCAAACTTTCTCAGCATACTGTGATAGCAGGGCTTTATCACCTGTCATGTGCCTAGAACATCCACTGTCTATGTTCCACATGACTCTTTCTTTCTTCTTACCCTGCAGAACAAATGATGTTTAAGTTGTATTTTGTACCCAATCCTTGTTGGGTCCTGCATATTTAGTCTCAGTCGAAATTCCTACATCATCATTAACATTCAGATTCACACTGGAACATTCTTGTTTGACTCCTATTGCCACTCACTTGGTTTTAGGATATGACTTGGTCTTTTTCTTAGTGGATGTTGCCTTCTTACCGATCACAGTAGGCTCAGAAGTCTCAACAGTTACCATGTAAGAACATTTTTCAGTTGATAGAATAGGCAAATTAAAACATGTACTCTTGGCAGTTATTTTACAGGGCATTCAATCAATATTGTTACAAACACTCATGGTTCTTTACATAATGGGGATTCTATGTAAGTTACCATTAACCTTAGTCATATTAGGCCTAACTTCAGTTGGTTTCTTACAAACATGTGTTAAGTGTTGAGAGGAGCCACAATTATTGTAAAGTTTCTTAGGAGCATTTTTAACATAGGCATAATCATTTTTCTTATTGAATCAAACCTTTCCATTCCTATTTTTAGACTTGGGGGCTTCTATGTTGACAGTGTGTTCTAAGTTTGCTGTCGAGTTACCCTTGACAGTACCTTTTGTGCCTGCTATCTTGACAATAGGTTTAGAGATTGCTGTCTTGGGTACTCTCTTGACAATGTCTTTAAAAGTTTCTGTCACATCCTTTTTGACAACTCCTTTAGAACATTCTATTTGACTATTTGGCAAAGTTACTGTCATGGGACTTTTGACAGTATCTTTCCCTTCATCAAGTGTGCTGTCACTTTCCTCATCTTCATCAAGAAGTTTCTGCTTAATGAGTAAGGATATCTCATCAAGGTTGATCACTGTATTTTTAAAAATTGGTTTGCAAACCTTCTTGAGGATTTGAGGTTTGACAGTATCACCATCAGAACAATCAACAGACACAGGTTCTTTACCAGGTCTCCTACCATAGTCATAGCCAACTCTAACCTTGTGGTTCTCAGCGTGTTTCTCATGATATCCCTGTATTAACTTAGAAGAATTTCTAAATGCCTTAAGCTTAAATTCATTTTCAGAAATTTCCTTTCTTAGAAAAGCTTATATTTCCTTGGCACAGACTAAATCATTTTTAAGTCTAGCATTTTCCTGGGCTAAAGAGTCTAAGGGACTAGTTTTCAACAAAAGGATCTCATTATCAGACTTAAGGGATTCATTCAGTTTAGTCAATCTAGCTAATTCTTCATTAGCTGCAGACAAACTAGTGTGAACATTGAACATTTTAGAACTTAATTCCTCTATAGTCTGTTCATACTCAGTCTTAGACATATCAAGTAGGATTAGAGATGGTACCTGACTTGAAGAGGTTGATGCCTCATCATCTGACTTAGCCATGAGAGCTAAATTTACATATTCTTCTTCTTCCTCATCGTCTGACTCATCCCAACATTTATCCTCAGCCACATAGGCTCTTCCTTGACCTTTCTTTGACTGGCTGCCTGATCCTTTGTCTATTCTCTTAAATTGTTGTGGTCTTTTGCAATTTGTTGCGAAATGACCAAGCTCATTACAGTTGTAGTATCTGAACTTCGATCTATCCACTAACCCTGTCTTGTATCCTCCTTTACTGGTTCCACCAACAGCTTTAGAAGAGCTACTCTTGTTGAACTTCGAAACTTGACTCTGTGACTTATATGGCTTATCTCTTCTGAATCTAATGTTCTTGAACTTCTTTGCCATATAAGCCATAGTTGGATTGTCCATGCTTTCCATATCTTCTAATGTATAGAAGTCTTCATCTTCAACATCCTTGAGTTGCAGCACCACTTTCTCTTCATCTTCTGTCACCTCTACTATTTTCAGAGATGGCACTTGAGTCTATTGAGGAATGTGAAGTGGTTCACTTGGCAGAGTTACTTCAGGTTCTTGAGCTACAAGAGCACCAGACATGTTTGCCATTTTACCATTAGAACCATTATGGATTGCTCTCTTCTGAAAGAGTTCAAGTTCATAAGACTTGAGCACAACATAAAGTGTTTCCAAAAAAATAGTGTTCAAGTCTCTTCCTTCTCTAATTGCTATTACTCTACTTTCAAGATGCTCAGGAAGGGTAAGTAAGAACTTGATGTTGACCTCCTTCTTCTCATAGAACTTCCCATGGATTTGTAGCTCAGCTAATAGCTTGTTAAATCTCTCAAACGTGAGAGTTAGCTCTTCACCTTACTTGGCCATGAAGGCTTCATAATGTGACACATGGATTTGTCTTTGATTCTTTCGAACTTTTTCACTTCCTTCGTACAATAACTCAATCTTGTTCCACATCTCCTTGGCCGAGGTACATCCAATAACATTGCCACATATAGCTTTGTCCAAGGTGTGTGAATCTAGAGCTACTTTTTCCTTTTCTACATCAAGATACTCAGATGGTTTCTTGGCAACCCAGTATGCCGGAATAACTGCACCATTGACAGTAGCTGCTGGTACTTCCTTTTGAGGAATGAATGGGCCATTCTCCAAGATACCCATATAAAGTGGATTTGCAGCTTTGATAAATAACAACATTTTCCTTTTCCATATGTTGTAGTTCTCTTTATTAAAAGTTGCAATCTTGATACTACTTGACTTCTGTGTACTGTCCATGATCTCAGATTTGTATATTAATCTGTTTGCTCTGATACCAGTTGTTGGTCCCGGTAAGTATTGCAGAAGGTGGGGTTGAATGCAATACTGATAAATTTAAATCTTTACTTCAACAACAATAATAAAGATTCTAACCTATCAGTATAAGAGATGAAAACACAAGTAGATTTACACAAGTAATTCTCACAAAATAAATGTTTTATTTATTTTGCAATGTTTTGCTACAACCTCGAGAAAAAGTGATTTCTCAAGATTCGTCTTTTTGAGAGATTTGTTATGTCGTCTCTTACAGATAGAATGGTAGTTGAATCTACATATATATCACTTTACTCTACCATCACTATCTACATGGGTTGTGGAGCTGCTGTCATATTCAATTGGCAGCTCCTTTCAAATTGCACACCCATGTGACTTACCTAAATTGCTATACAAACCATCTTATCAGTACATAAAAAGCAATCTAGATATTTTCCATTTTGAGCTTACACAATTCTGGTAGATGTTGATTTTCCATACCCTCGAATTGATAAGTTCCATCTTGTGATCTTTCAAGCTTTTTTTCGTAATCTTCATAGGACTGCCACAATATTGGGATACTGCAGCACGCCTAAATCTTGAACATCCAATCTGTCACATGTTTGACTTAAGAAATCCCCAATTCAAATAGATTTCATTGAGACAGTATCCTATGCATCAGGTCTGCTGTCTGATATGCTTTGGCTGATAGTGTGAATTCTCCACATATGATGATGTCAAGAATTCCAGACTTGCTGTCAAGGTGTGAGAGTTACTGTCTTCATGCTTCCGCCAATGTTGCTGTTAGATGTACACTCTCTCATGTCCTGCAACATGCTGTCTTCTTGTAACCTTACTGTCAATGTTTTGACGATAACATTTATTTTTGCTGTTGACCTAATTTATTACTTGAGGCTTGAACATATACATGAACTTCTTCCAAGATATACAATTATTACACGACAGTAATTTATTTGATTACAAGAACACACTCTGGCTGTGATAGTATGTTCTACTTAGCTTATACAATAAACCAAGTGAAAAGAGTCTAGTTAAGTTATTTCTAAGCTATCACCCATAAATCCCAACAGATAAGGATGCAAGTCGAATTGAGTATAAAATTTTGGAGTGCAATATGTCAAAAAAGATAATTTAAAACCATATAAAAAAATTTAAATATATTTACTTTACATATTAATGTTCTTATAAAATGAAATAGCATAAGCCATGTCATGATAACAGCCTACTATACTAATTATGAATCACACCCGAGGACCAGACTAACTATAGCAATAGGTACGTTTTACGAATCAAGAAGCCAACCTCTTTGCGTAAGGTCTAAATCAAAATAAACAAAACAGAGGTACGTACCTATATTATATGATTAATTAGTGGATTGGCTTCCTGAGTATCGTAACTAGCAAGTTACAACAATGTTGACAAATTATATCTACTCTATAGAAAAAAGGAATAATCATATTTTGCAGCACCGACTTAAGCTAATTAAGCTGCCGGACATTATTCGAGCAACGCATGCTCTTCTACATTAATTAAAAGAAATCATTGAGCATCGTTCTACTTATGATCACAATATACACTAAGGTTGCGTTCACTTCTATGAATGGGGTAGAAATGGAATGAACATTTCTATTCACTACGTCAAATTTGGGCTTTCGTCACTCTTTTGTACAGTAAGGCCTGTGTCATTTAGAAAAAAATGCATGGCTAAAGGTCATCGTCCCAAGATTTAGCCACACAAGTTTTAATTGTGTGATCGAAAATACATTTTTTCGAAGATTTAGTCACAATTTTACAAACAGTGTGACAATATTTAGCCCCGTTTTAAATAAGTGACCAAATATGATAAAATTGTATGATTTTTTGTTTACTTTGACCAATTCCAAAATTTATAGTCACACTTTCAAAAAGAAATGTGACAATAACTAGCCACCCTGTTTTGCTGTGTCTAAATGTACGAAACGGCCGCAGTTATATTTAGTGAAGTGGCTAAATGGATAATAACATATGGTGACTAATGATTAGATGTGACTAAAAATTAGAGTTTTTTCTATATATGTCAGAGCTGTTTTGCTTAAGGAAGGTAAAAATTAGTGACTATAATATTGTGTGACTAAAAAGTACTCCTTCATGTATATGGTCACTTTATTACATTTGTGTGTGGCAAAAAATATGACCATCTGGATATGAAGTATTGGTAACGTAGCACACCTACCAGACCAATACAAACACAAACTTGATTCATCCAAGTTGCATACCAGATGACCATATCATGATATGCCATAATAATTCAGCCAATTACAAAGAAAATGAAGCTTAAAATTAGAATTGAACCAAAGAGTAAATTAATCAAACCAAATATAACAATTTAAATCACATGTCCTGCTAGTCAAAGGTACCAAGCCAACATTAGAATTCACCATTACATATTAATTCTTCATCAAATAAAAAACAAAGAAAATGACCAACACAATGATAACATTATACAACTTCCTACTTATCATATGAACCTCCTTTCGAAGATCTTCAACAGTTGACATGTAGTTTTACAGCTCAGTCTTCACATCATCAACTTCTTTTTGGATCTTGATCTTCATGACAACTGGTTCAGGATCAATCCATTCCCAAAATGAACATTTGGGTCCAGAAGAGTACTTGAAAAGGGAAGTCCAATTAAAAGCTATTTATTAAATTAAACAAATGAAACTCATAAACGTCATCTTACCAATGAATTTGATTTATGGCACACCCGAAATCTTCTTCCAAGGTTGTTAAGTGTGTTCGATGTTCTAATCTGAACAGGGGGACCACTGTAGCAGAGATCAGTTCGATTTTGGTTTGAGCTGTAGGAATTTGAAGACGACATTATGATCAGCCCTTTACCTTTGCACAGACCTGGAGAAAAAAATAGGAATTAAAACAGAGCATAGTATTTAACCAACAATAGAATTTAACCAACAATAGAATTTAACATTACATAAAAAAACATGGAAAATGACAAACGTAATGATAATAATTACCGGATTTAGTTAACGTTACGAATAATAATACCCTTACAGTCCGGTCTAAAGTAATCATCACGAGATTCATTACCCAAGTCACGTGGATCTATAGGTGGTAATATATTATCATTGTGAGGAAGAATTACAGTACTGAAATCCTCATTGACATCATCATACAGATCTCTATAATTCTTGGGAGGTGTCATCAAGACAATAGACATTTTTTTATCCAGCTGGTCTTTAACATAAAACACCTGTCATGCTTGTGAGGCCAATATGAACGGATCATCCTTGTGGCCTAATCTGTTAAGTTTGACCAACGTGTAACCCATGCTATCTTGCTTGACACCATTTCTATTGTCAACCCAGTCGCACATGAAAAGAGGAATTTTCTTAATATGATAATCTAGTACCCATATCTCTCGT
The DNA here is from genome assembly GCA_036435485.1 of Saposhnikovia divaricata. Classification (NCBI taxonomy): domain Eukaryota; kingdom Viridiplantae; phylum Streptophyta; class Magnoliopsida; order Apiales; family Apiaceae; genus Saposhnikovia; species Saposhnikovia divaricata. Next base: position 124,131,793 of record CM071597.1, on the reverse strand, counting down.
AGAACCCCATAATAAAAGTTGTTTCCATAGGTTACTACTTCTTTAGAAATGTGCATCTCAGTTGCCTCTACACAAAGGCCACTGTTCTGGTGAATTCCGCCATCACGAATTTTTGTACAAAATGTATAGCCATTGATGTCATATACATCGTACTTGTTCACGATTCTGTGTGCTCCATGTGAGATCCACTTCACTGTTTATGTTACACTTTCTTTGGAGATCGATAATGTAAGAACCCAGATTTTTGGATAGAGTTAAAACTTTTTATTATTTAATGATGTAAGAATGAATAGTGGTTACGGCTACGATGTAATAGTTGATTTTCTGAATGAATGGAATTCGATTTAAATATTTTTATGTCTTGAAGAATGCTAATGGTTGACCACTTAGATAAAATAATCTATCTCCTAAGGGAATAAGATATGGCAAATCCAAGGTCATCCAGATCGATAACGATTAGTCCAGTGGTTTCGTGAAAGGGTTAAGGAACGCCCGAGAGAGAATAAGGACATTGTCATAAATATAGGGAATAAAGGAAGAATAAAGAGTGAATAGTTATTTTGGTGGAAATGAGAATATTATGAGCCGACACTATATAGAAGTATTCGGAACGGATTTCTGAGTTCGTATTACTGATCCAGGGGGAAAATAAGTGTTTGTAAAAGCTGTCGGATTCTGAAAAACCGCACTTTTATTTTCTCCGAGAATTCCCTGGACACTGATAGACTTAAGGATTTAATGAAGGGATTTAAGGAATTTAAATTCGAAAGTTAGTAAGAAAGATGGAGAATGATATTATTAATATTAATAAGGTTTCCGGTAAAACCCGAATTAGAAATCCGTGAGATATTCCTACGAATGATCAATCGAAACGAGCAATAACTGGACAAAAGAAACAAGCAGAGGAAGCAGGAGTCATGCATAAGCTACTAGAAAATATCTAGCAACCAATCTAGTTACATTACTAACTAGAAACAAGTGAAGCAACCAAGTACTTAGCCAATCCAACCTTAGTTAGCTTGTAAACAATCCAATGATCAACACATGTCAATGCCAAATACATCATCTAGTGCATCATCACTTTATTAAAGCAACCAAGGATGAGATATTATGTTAAACCACTTCACTTTATGCATTATTGTCAAAAAAATCAACCAAGCAACACAAACTCTCTCTTGAAACTTCCATTCGGTTTTCTTGAAATTCCAAGGGAGAAATCCCACTTCCAACCATCACTTGATCTTGAAACGTTTAAGGTGAGTTCTATATTTCAAGAAACTAATCTCCTAGAAATTTCAAGTCCAAATTCCATGGTTTCCATTTTCAAAGAAATCAAGAAAGATGAGGGTGAATAGTGTTTCTTATGAACTAACCTTTGATTTTCATGTTTCTTTTGATTGATCTAGCTAGCTTAAGGTCACTCAAGGATAGATCAAGGCTTAGTAAGGATACATCACTCTCTAAGGAAGGTAACAAGCTCAAAAACCCTTAGTATCATTTTGAGTTTTATGAGTTTTATGGGTAATTTAGTGTTAGTATGCTATGTTATGCTTAGATCTATGTTATTAGTTGATTATGGTTGTTGTTTGGATTATGATCCATGAGATGGTTGAGATGAGATGTTGTTAGACTAGTCATGATGTTATCATGTGTTAGAATTGATGGGGTGTAGTGCTTGATGGATTCACGGTGATGTGAAAACTTTGGAAATCGCATAAACATAGCTGTCGTAATGCCGAATTTTCATTAATCATTAAAAACCGTGCATCACAGTAGCTTGAACTCACTGTCCAGTTTAGGATTTATGGCCGATTTACTAAAAGTAGTTCGAAACTGTAAACGAGAATTCGTAACTGAAATTGAACCCTCGTAAAATACGTAAGTCAGTGGTGAATCATGGTAATTAAATACTAGAGGTAAAAAGAAGGTGTGAGAGAAACCCTCATGTGAAACGGATCGTTTTTCGATTTTATAAAAATGTTTGAATCAAGGTTAAACGCGAACGAACCCCTTAAAAGTATAACTTTGGTTATAACTTAGAAAACGAGCGATAAAACTCGAGGTATAATCTTGGTTCGTAATCGACCGACTTTAGAACTTATACGACTTAAGTATATACTAAGTGTGAGTATGATGACATGTCTTAATAACGAACAAATGTCGGATCGTATCGGTAATAAAAAAGAGTTACACTAAAAGGTGTATAACGAGATAATTCGAAAACATGTTTCGACTTAAGTTGATACTTAGCCTTTTAAATAGTGTTAAGTGATTAATCTCGAATATTCTGACTATTTATAGATCGCCAAGCTGACCCGGGACATACTACCACTACCCCTACTCGTACTCGATTACCAGGCAAGTTTCCAAAACTTGGAACTGTTGTTGTGATAATATATATATATATATGTGATTGTTGTTATACATATGCCATTGCATGCATGCCTGTTCTCAATTCATATTTTTATACTTGTTCCTTGATTATTGTTCGCTTATAAGCTAGATAGATAACGTATCAGTTATAAGCCGGATTTTGTTAAGTCCCTTAGGGAAGAGTACATATATCGTATTCGTTGAATACCGACCGGGAGTCAGTACTTCTTGATATATCGTAATTACTTTCAAGGGAAATATTTAAGTAAATAATTTCCATTATTTGGTTGACGAATATTATTTTGAATATTCGTCCGAGATTATTTAATTAACGATCATTACTTCAAATATTTATTTGAACATTATCTCTTCAATGAATATTATTTTTCAATATTCATTCAAAGTCGACTCATTTATCGAATATTATTTCGAATACTCCTTTAAAGCTTGGATTATTAAATGAATATTATTTTGCTATTCATTTAGAATATTATTCATTAAATGAATATTACTTTGTGAATATTCATTTAAGTTCCTATTTACTTAATGAATATTATTTTAAATATTCATCTGATGTTCTATTTATTTATCGAATATTATTTTAATATTCCTTTCAAGTCTTATTACTTAAATGAGTATTATTTTGAATATTCATTTAAATATTTAATTATTCAATAAATATTTTCTACTTATTCATTCGAGAAGTATTCTAAGAAATACTTCGATTTAAATATTCGTTCGTAGTTATAAGTCTTCTGTAACTATTTCTAATGCAATAAATATTCTCTGAATATTTATCCAATACTCTGAAATGATTTCAAATATTATCGTCGACCTTCGATTATTATAAAAATTTCTTCGGAGTCGGATTATTATTAATATTATATCAAGAAAGGTTATCAAAATGTCGTTCTTCCTTCGAATCTATCTTCCAAATAATAAGAGAACCTTACTTGAGAAATGTTATTTATCTTGTTGACTTCCCGGTCATAAATCTTTCGAAAAGTATTCTTTTCACTCGCAACTTGAATTGCTATCTATTGCATCTGTGTACCCTCTCATCATTCGAGGGGTAAGATTATTGGAACAAGATGGTATCCTCTAACAAGCAGCAGCTTGGGAGATATGATGTTGAACTTTCCTTTCCAACTAGATACGACTACCTTGTGGAGTCTTATCAACAAGTATTATACTTGGGGAAAGGGGGACGAACTTTACGTTCAGAGTCATGAACTTCTTTTCGAACTTGGAGTCGTGTAAGAGGCCGCGTAGCGCCGGTCCATCCCATTGGCCCAACCGTTGGCCGGGGAGATCTAACAGGGCGGTAGACAAGTAAATCTGTCAGCTCTTCCCTTTACCGGTAGTAAATCTAAATTGAGCTGTACAATCTGCGACTGATCATCGTAAGGGTTGGAATAGCGGGCGCGGTGAATACTCCAGCATTAGTTCATCATTCAGATTCATTTATTTTCTGCAACATTATCATTGTTGGCAGTATTGGAGAAATATTCATAATTGGAATATATATGTTTTGAGTTACCTTGTAACTTCATCATTTACCTTATACTGGTATTATCTTCGCTAATGCATGGCATATGGTTTCAAAGATGTTTAAACTACTATATATATATATCATCACTGTTCAGTTATATTGTTGTTGGTGGGCTATTGCTCACCCTTGCTTATTTATTATGTGACAACAACAGCTAGGACAGATGGCTCGCGTCAGGCGCACTCGGCGCAAGCGGGTTATCCGAACCACAGGACTCCCCGCTGATATGCTAGCTTCCATTGCTGAGGTAGCATAGATAGACAGCTTTTGCTTCCAGCTTAACTATATGTATAATTAATGGTAATCAACGGCAAAACTTTTAAACTTATGATGTTATCCTTTTGGCTTGTAATAACTTTTATTCATAAACCCTTTATGTAAGACTTATTTCAATTTCATCTCTGGGACTATAACTTTGTGTGTGTGAGTGGATATTATTGTGGGGTCATAGCATGCTACTTAATTATTTTGGACTCAAGTCAAGTATTAGGTATGAAATATGAGACCGTAACGACCCGATCCCCGACCCCGGATTTGGGGGTGTTACAGATAACTCGCTTTCAAACTAAATTACACAATAACAAGGATGAAATTCAGCTTGCACAAATTACAATTGAGAAAAAACAAAGATCATAATGATTTAAATATTACCTTGTTGCGTAACCAGTGACCAAACGTTGTGCTATGCTCTTTCTCCAGCCATGCTTGTCGTTTACCAGGATGTTTGTTTTTCAAAAATGTCATGTGTTGTCTGCAAGTACAAAAATGAGTATCAAATTTGACAGATCCTAATGTTAAATAAAAAAACAAAAAAACATGTTCATTAGGAGTCCTTACTCGATATAAGGCACAACTTCAGGCGTATTTTGCAATACATAGAAATGTGCTTTCAAGTAGAGATCTTGAGAAACTTCAACTGGTTTACCAGCTGATAAAGGAATTCCTTCTCCATTACCATTTTCAGATGTGTTGTGCTGGTCTTCCGGAATACCAATGGAGCTCATGATTTTTTGGTATTCGTTGAAGAACTCAGTTGTTTCTTCAGCAATATTCTCCTCAGCAATGCATCCTTCTGGATAAGCTTTGTTCCGCACAGGACCTTTAATAACTTTCATAAACCTCTCAAAGGGATACATCCACCGAAAGCATATTGGGCCACATAATTTTACCTCTCTAACAAGGTGCACAGTTAGATGAAGCATAAGATCAAGAAAGTATGGGGTAAAGCATTTCTCCATCAAGCATAGTGTCACACAAAGCTCCTCATGCAATTTATCGAGTTATTCTACATTGATTTCTTTTCTACATATTGATTTCAAAAAAAAAACAAAGTCTGATAATAGCATATCTTGTGGGTTCAGGCATGATAGACCGTATTGCAATAGGCAAGAACTGTTGCATAAGCATATGGTAATCATGTGATTTAAGTCCCAGAAACTTCCTTTCCTTTTGATTCACCAAACTAGAAAAGTTGGAACAATAACCTTGCAGAGCCCTTAAGTTGTGTAATGTTTCACAGAACTTGTCTTTTTCATCTTTAGTTAATGTGTAGTAGGCTGCAGGAAGTACTGTCGTGTTGCCTTGAGTTTTAGCCTGCAACTTTTGTCTTATCACAAAATGTGCGAGATCCTTTCGAGCTTGCAACCCATCTTTCGTCTTGCTTGGAACATTTAGTAATGTTCCGATAATACTCTCAGCCACATTCTTCTAAGTGTGCATGAAATCAATATAATGTTGGACCAAATTATACCGCCAATACCTAAGTCGTCGATTCCATATGTTGAATTTCTTCCAATAGGTGTGTTCTTTGTGTCTGGAATTTAAGCTACCACCCCATTTTGATTTTATCTTTTTTGTTTTCCCCCCCTCTTCCAGTCGAAGTGTCCATGATTTCTGATTCTTTATCCTTAAATCCTTTCCCCCACTTATTCCTAACAAATTTAACCTCGTTAAATATTTCTTCCCAGGTCATAGGATTTGCAGCAGTTCCCCACTCTTCTTTTTCATTGAACGCCTTAGTTTGATTTCTGAAGGGATGACTATATGGTAGATATCTTCGAGGACCACCATAACTCTGCTTGGCAGAGAAAGGAAGTCTTACACAATGAGTTTCTTTCCTACACACCACACAAACATGGAATCCACTATAAGGGCAGCCACATAGTGCACCAAGAGCAGGATAATCATTAATCGTCCATAAGACAACAACACGTAAAGTGAACTTTTCCTGTGCATAGGCATCATATGTTTCAACTCCTTCTTTAAACAAGAGCTCGAGATCATCAATCAAAGGATCCAAAAACACATCGATATCATTTCTTGGAGTTCTCGATATTAATAATGAAAGCATGATGCACTTTCTTTTCATACACAACCAAGGTGGAAGGTTGTAAATGATAGTTAAAACTGGCCACACACTGTGATTCCTATTCCCTCTGTTTACGTTGACCCAATCTGTGGAAATGCCAAGTCGAAGATTTCTTAGATCAGAGGCAATTTTGGGAAATCTGTCATCTATTGCTTTCCATGCGGTTGAATCTGATGGGTGGCATAAAACACCGGGTTTTTTTGAACTCGTGGAGTGCCATATCAAATCTTTTGATACGCTCTTCACTTTATAGAGTCGTTTCAATCATGAAATAAGGGGGAAGTACCATAATACCTTTGTAGGAACATTTTCGTATATAGTTTTAGTCTTTTCACCCACCTTCCACCTTGACATCCCACAAGTTGGACATACCACCAAGTCCTCGTACTCCTTCGTGTAAAGAATGCAGTTGTTAATGCATGCATGTTTCTTTTTGTATCCTGAACCCATTGTTGTCATTATCTTTTTGGCCTCATATATGTTGTTCACCATCTCGTTACCTTGTGGTAGCATCCTTTTGAACAGAAGTAGCAATTCAGTAAAGCACTGATTTGTCACTCCATGCTTACTTTTCAAGTTTAGGAGTTGAACTATTGCAGACAACTTTGTGAAGTTAGGACAACCTTTATACAAGGGCTTTTCCGCATCTGCAAGTAGTTCCTGAAACTTCTCAAGGTCATCTACGAAATTGTCTTCTATAGCTTTGACCATTTCTACTGTTTGTGCGGCATCTGCTGGAATTTCTATTACATCCAATTGGTTGGCATCAATGGAATTTGTGTTGGAAGTTGTTGGATCGTCTTTCTCTCCATGTTTAATCTACATTGTATAGTTTACATCGATTCCCCTGATGAACAAGTGGTAATGCACCTCATCTACAGGAAGAGAGCAGTGGTTTAAACATCTAACACATGGACATGGAATAGTGTTCGTTGGCATCTTCAAATTACCAACTGCAAATTCAAGAAATGCTATAACTCCATCCATATATGGTTTACTGGTTCTATCGGTTAACATCCACGACTTATACATCTTTCAGTGATGATGCGGTACATAAAAACAATAACACATATATCGTACACCTTAATTATATCACACGCCTAAAGCAATATTTACCAACTCAATGTCTGCACAAGCATTATTAAGAGCATAACTAAAGCATAACATTCAAAAACTTCAAAATAATAGCACTTATAAAGAAACTACGTCTTCAATTTGTTATCCATATTCTCTAATTAAGAGCATAACTAAAGCATAACATTCAAAAACTTCAAAATAATAGCACATATAAAGAAACTGCATCTTCAATTTGTAAAGTTATTCTCAAATTAAGAGCATAACTAAAGCTTAACATTAAAAACTAAAGCATGATTTACCAGGAGAGAGGAGCATGAGCGATGAAGACTTGATAGATCTTAGTTTCTGTACTTTGTTCGCACTTGGTTTTCCGTACTTTATGAAGCGAGTTAAATGTGGATGATTAGGATTTATAGAATGAAATCGTGATGGACTGTGTAGATGAACTTAGCGTTTCTATCATGAGACAGCGTGATTTGTTATAAGGCCCAATTATAATATTTAAGGCCCAATATAAATAGTTAAGTCCCAATAACAATATTTAAGGCCCAGTAACAATATTTAAGGCCCAATAACAATATTTAAGGCCCAGTATCCATATTTAAGGCCCAATAAGAATATTTAAGGCCCAGTAAGAATCGCGTAGGCCAAATAAGAATTGGTAGGCCCAATAATAGTCGGTTGGTCCACTAACAGTCAGTTCATCCACTAACAGTCCTGTTACATGTTTAAGATCGTTTAAGGCCCGATAACGGTCCATCCCGGTTAATACTATTGACTAAGGCCCAGTAAGAATCACGTAGGCCCAATAAGAGTTGGTATGCCCGATAACAGTCGGTTGGTCCACTAACAGTCGGTTCGTCCACTAACAGTCCTGTTACATGTTTAAGATCGTTTAAGGCCCGATAACAGTCCATCCCGGTTAATACTATTGACTAAGGCCCAGTAAGAATCACTTAGGCCCAATAAGAGTTGGTAGGCCCGATAACAGTCGGTTGGTCCACTAATAGTCGGTTTATCCACTAACAGTCCTGTTACATGTTTAAGATCATTTAAGGCCCGATAACAGTCCATCCCGGTTAATACTATTGACTAAGGCCCAGTAAGAATCACGTAGGCCCAATAAGAGTTGGTATGCCCGATAATAGTCGGTTGGTCCACTAACAGTCCTGTTACATGTTTAAGATCGTTTAAGGCTCGATAACAGTCCATCCCGGTTAATACTATTGACTAAGGCCCGGTAAGAATCACGTAGGCCCAATAAGAGTTGGTATGCCCAATAACATTAGGTTGGCCCACTAACAGTCAGTTCGTCCACTAACAGTTCTGTTACATGTTTAGGATCGTTTAAGGCCCGATAACAGTCCATCCCGATTAATACTATTGACTAAGGCCCAGTAAGAATCCTAAACCCTAAAAATATTAATATTTTTTTAGAGTTATTTGGTGAATATTATCAGTTAAAAAATACAAATATTAATATAAAAAATACAAATACTTGATAAATGATGAATTATTAATTAATTTTTAGAAAATTTAAGTTAAAATAAAAATATTTTTTACAAATACATATAAGCTTTTTAACAAAAAAAAGCTCCCCCACCCACAAAACCAAGCGGGAGAAATTCCTCTCCCTAAAAAAAGGCTCTCAAAATTCCCCCCAATTAACATAACTTTCAACCTTACCTTTCCCCCAAATTCAATTCACTTCGCCCCCAAATTCAACCGTATCTCTCTCTCTCTCGACCACCGACCATATTCTCTCCACCGTCGTTATATTCGGTTACACATCAAGGATACACCTTTTTTGGTAAAATTAGGGTTTCAATTTGGCATCTTCAATCACCTTGGTGAAATTAGGGTTTTAATTTGGCATCTTCAATCACCTTGGTGAAATTAGGTAAACCATACTTTCCCCTTTGAATATTTGTGTTTACAACAAAAATGCTACAGTATTAGATTCAGTAAATAAGAGATTTCTAATAATTTTATTGATATTGCCATTGAATTTGCTCAAGGTATCTTCAGTTCTCCTATTTTGTTTCCCTTTTTTCTTCTTCTTGAGTGACTTGTTAGTGCGCATATATATATATATATATATATATATATATATATATATATATATATATATATATATAAAGTAATGAAAGAAATGTTTTTAAGATGCATGTTAACTTGATAATTTTAGCTTTCAAGACAGCTTTTGGTCCTTAACTGTTAAGGAAACTGAAATGAATAAACCTGTATAAGGATGTAATGTTGACCTCTTTAAAAAGCTTGCTTCAACCTACAAGATAACAAGAACAAACACTCTAGTTTTTCCCGTTTGTAGAGGCATCCACTTAAAAACTATTTGTATTGCTTTTCATGCCATATCATCTTATGTGCCATCGATAATGCTTATTCTTCTGTTCGTATATATATATATATATATATATATATATATATATATATATATATATATATATATATATATATATATATATATATATATATATATATATATATATTATGTCAGGAAGTTGACCTTCAGCTATGGTTTTTTTACTTAAACTTCCAAACTGGGTATTGTATAAATATTGTAGCATTTCTTTATGATCCCCTCTGCGAGGGTATGCATGCATCTTTATACATGATTTTTGTCTAACATTGTTGTGCTTGTTGTCTACATCTAATTTGAAGGCCATGGCAAGGAAATACCGGTTAGTTGTTTACTATGGGGGTGAGTTTATGACATGTGTTAAGTGGCAATACACTAGTCCTAAAGCAAAGGTGTTTGAAGGAATGGAAGTATACAACATGACTCTTAGAGAAGTTAGGGAATTGGTAGAGGATGTAGTTGCGGAGGACGACAAGTTGTATTTCATGAAAGATGGGGTGACCCAGGATGAAGGATATGGTTTATTGCTTCATGACAGTCAACTTAAAGAGTTGGCTAATGCTTCGAACCTTACTGGAGTGTGCAAGATTCATGTCTTCCATTCCTGGTCCACAGCTAGTCCACCAGTTTGTGATGAAGAAGAAAACCTAGGTAGACTCATTTTTAACTTAACAAATTTCTAAGTTGTTATTTATTCATGTCTATGTATATTCAACAGAACAATCTTGTCTTTGCTAAATGTTCTTATACTGGTTGTAGGTATGGGCAATGAGGAATATGAGGAGCAATATTGAACCGAGGAGTGTAGCGAAGAAGAAGGACATACCACAGAAGAAGGAAACGAAGAGGACCAACAAAAGAATGTTGTCAAACCGAAGAGGGGGCTAACCAGGTTGCCAAAGCTGTGTACCAGGTTTACAAACTCTGGTGGGAAAAAACTTGAAGTTGAATTTGACTCACTTGGTAGGTTATCGGGGGAATATAGATTAGAATTTACGAGTTTTTTGGGAGATGTGGTCAGGGAGCATGTCGGATTAAGATTTCTAAAATGGAAGGAGGTCCCGGTCGAAATAAAGGATAAGTTGTGGGTACAAATAACGGTAAATCAGCTACTTCACATTTATTGCTCTAAATCTATTTTGATTGTTCAATATGAAACACCATTGTTCAACTTATTTGCTTGTTTTTTTATGTGTATTAACACCATGTATTATATATTGCAGCATTTTTTTGATGTAGATGATTTTCGTCGGAAATTTGTAATGACCCGGCTTGGTGGGCTACTTCACAATTTTAGAAGAAAGATGTATTCAGGATTTGCGACCTAACCTTAATAACAAGGCAGTATCGTACACTGGTGGAGCAAGCTGATTGGGATAGGTTTGTAGCCCATACACAAACAAGCAAATTCAAGGTTGTAATGATTTATTATATGTGATGCCCCCAAATCCGAGGTCAGAGATTCAGGTCGTCACGTCACCATCCAACCATATCATACCTGTATTAACTTTACAACTCAACAATACATCCATCCAGACCTCAATCTTACACACAAACAAGTTAGAGCCACAGAAACGATAATCAAAAGTAACAATAAATATTACAATTCATCTGTACAATCCAGAGTCTTACGCAATTCCACTTATACAACTACACTTGAAGACAAGTCTTACAATTACAGTTGAAAACCTATCAGACTTACTCTGTAGTATTTATCAGGAACTAAATCATCTCCGGGGTAAATCTTCTACTCCTCTTCTGCTGGTGCGGAGTTAACCGACCAAATTCTTCTCTTTCTGAAAAGTTTTTATAAAGCAAGAATGAGCTACATAATGCTCAGCAAGTTCACCATTTTGAAAAATAATAATGTGGTTTATTTTGAAAACATTCCCAACTGTATGGGCATATATCTCAGATTTCGAAACATAATTGGACAATATATATGTCCGAGTTTGAATAAAACATTTATACTCACTAAGGAGCTTTAAGAATAACATATGAACCCTTTATAAGGTTCCCATTTCAACATATCTCAAGTTTGAAAATATATACATATGAGTATATCATTTTCGGCAAAACACTCTACGGTTAACATACTGTACAGGGAATACATCATTGCAAACCTCTTTCCTTCCATTAGATTAGATGGTTTCTCATTCAAAAACATTTCATTCTTTGAAATAATTGCAAGAGTGCACTAACACGTGCCAATCTTTATAGAAAATCTTGCAGTTCTAGATACTGCACGATGTCAATATTTTTCTTATCAAAAACCACACTATCGGCAACTTGGAACTTAGGCCCAAGAAGCAGTGTCTGAGTATTTTTCCAAAGTGGAGGATGGGACTTGAAGAAAACATAAAACCTGACAGAGATTGACGATGATCAGTCGCCACATCCAAGTCCAATAATCCGCGGGTCTTCTCTACCGGTAGAAGGATAGAAACTACATCCGTAACTATCCTCGGGTGAAAACTACATCCGTAATCACCCTCGATGAAAACTACATCCGTAATCATCCTTCGGCAACACCTGGGCCGGAATAATAATTGATGGACCGCCTGGCTCACGGCCGCTTACACATCCCGGGAATCGTTCGTCAACGGTTCCCCAACCTGCCAGAGTCCCTTTTTCTTTTTCTTTTAAAACTTGATTTTGATTGAAAACTGAGTAATTGAGGTCCGACATCAGTCGACCGATGATTCTTGAAATCATACAAGAAGCAAACCTGACCGGGGGTTTTCGAAAATGTTTTGAGTTCGAAAGAGTTCGAGTTTGAAAGTGCTAAAGGTATCTTGGATTAGCTTTGTCTTTAAAATAAGGAACAATAATTAATAAATGATATTTTAAGATTTAATATTCATAATTAATAAAATAATTATTTAATAAAATAAGCTTTTAATCCAAGATAGGTATTTTGAGTATTTACGAAGATATAAAAATAATTACTTGAGTATATGATACTCCCCGAATGACCCTTCGGGTTTTCGTAAATTAATTACGATATAATAATATACCGCTCCCCGGTCAGTAGTATATACGGACCGCTACGACCTCTATTGCTAGAGTCGTTGTCCGAAGAAAACATTTCATTCTAAGTTCAAGGGGTGCAAACATATATGTGCTTATACATCTCAATTTCATCGATACTTCGATAAAAATAAACATTTAATATGATTGAAAACTACAAACACAACAGTGAAAGTCCTTGTATATGTAAGGTTTGAAAAGTAAACTTGCCTTGGTGAGGTTGGGGTGGTCGAGCGTGCGAAGTGGAATGATCTATACATAAGCAATAACCGTTCGTTAGTGCCTTAACAATATCTCTTTAATTGCGGGGTTTTAGGGGGTACAAAATTAACTTAATGACTTCGTCTTATGACACTCTAGCCCCACTATAGGTTCATGTCACAACTCGATTACGCTCGTCACTTATTCGACTTAATTTGGTTACCATAACCGGATCATATCCTTTACCCCTTAAATCACACTCCCTTAACGACTTTTTCCCTTGCGCGAATTTTACTCTAGCATTTTTATAAAATCGAAAAATACATATTTTAATCCAATTCTTTTTGGGTAGCCTTCACCACTGCATTTACTAGCTTCTCTAATTTTTCCATGATCCTACATAAATTTTTAGGGGTTTAAACAAGGTTCACAAGGGGACCATTTAGTGCAGTCCAGAATCCAGAAACACATTTCACTTCTCTGGCCATAACTCAAAATCTATACATCACCTAGTCATGAACCTTATATTTTTGGAAACTACATTCAAATACCTTTCCAACAATATATATTAGGACCTTAGGGGACAAAATTTTGGGGTTCAAAACCCTCTTACAAGACAGTTCAAGTTCCTGGGAAAAACTCAGCAAGCTTGTTTCACTAAATCAACCAAGATTCTTATATCCACAACACAACCAACATCTAAGTCACCAAGTTCATACTTTATAACATTCATGGAGATACATACGCTAACCACAAGCATCAAAATCACAACCACAACACCTAAACTCAAGATCTATATCATCCATCACTTATACATCCAAGATTAACACAAATACACATGGATCTATCATTAAACTTCATAAACACTACATGGCCAAGAGGGGTTAGAGTTTTATACATTCCTTGATGTGTGTAATAGCTTTCTAAACCTTGTGTAATCCTTGTATAGCCTTGGGTAAACTTGAATGATCAAAAGAAATGAAGAAAACAAACTTAGTAATTCAGAGTTATTAGAACCCGACTGAAAGATCATGGAAAACGAAGCCCTTACCGAGCTTTTCTAATCGAGGCTTCTAAATGAGAGTTGTAGAGATTCTTCACAGCTTTCTAACCATATAAAGAACACGAAATTCCATTGAGAAACGAAGGAGATATGGCCGTTTGAAAATCAGTACAGAAGCTGTTACGAATTCTGGCAGTTTGGTTCCTTCACTTGGGGAGGTGATTTGCCTAGGCTATACTACTTGGATTGCTATGAAATTTGGAGTGATTCTTGCCCATGGAGTGGAGAGGCTTTGGTTAAAATTTGGTGATTTGTAAAGCTTTAGATTTTGAGATATGGATTTTTCTTTGATGGTTGTTCTTGCTGAGCAGTTTTGAAGAAAATGAGATGGAGAGCTTTTTGTTTTCTTTATCTCCAATAATGCTTACACATGTAATATATATCTAGATATTTTGGATGCATCCTTATCCTTGTTAGGTGTCACACTCCCATTGGCTCCCTTGGATTCTTATCCACTTAAAATGCAACCAAGTCCTTCCTCCTTTTGCACCTAAGTCTTTATCTCTTGTTTCTTGCACTTAAGTCCATTGGCTTTGTTTTCTTTCCCACCAATTGGATTCCCTTGTTGTCTCGTGAATAAAATTAATACGTTACAACTTATACTTTGCATATTATTGCTCTAATATGGCACAATACCTCGAATGAATATTAATTCCAACATCCCTTGTTTATTTCTCTTTATCTCAGAAAATGTTCTCCCGATTTCTCAAGCATTCTCTATTTCTCAATTCTAGGAGTTTATTCTCAATCCTCTTTCTTTCTCATAATATATCCTTCCTTGGACTCTTAATATACCATATCCTTAATCCATGCTTCGTTCGCTCAATCGCTTAATCTCATTGTAAAGTTTCAGCGGTTTCTAGAACGTTTGTTTCACTTCCTCAGTGGTTTTCGTTCCAAATTCTCAAATCACTTATAATAAAATTCCAAAATATTAACTCCTCAATTCCTCAAATTAAATATCTCATTTCTTGATATTACTGATATATAATTCACTGCTCGGTCAAATATTACACGAAAATAGAATTTGGAATTTCTGAATTCCGATCGCATTTACATACACTTATTTACTCCGTAGATTACTAGTATAACTTCGGAATATCCACACTACGTCTCGTACATAGGTGGCATGAAAAATTTTCTTAATCCTCAAAATCACTATTCATCCACCAAATCACTATTCATTGATGCACTTCATCATAATAGGAAAAGTTTTAATTCTACCGAAATTTTGGGTTCTTACAGTCTCCCCTCCTTAAAAGGATTCCGTCCTGGAATCAGTTTAGGAATCACTGGGGTTACTCCTTCTTTGTTTCACTCTTTCAACTTCCAGGTGGATTCTTCCACATCTTGATTTTCTCACAATTCCTTATTAGTTTGAAAACCTTGTTCCTCAGCACTTGTTCTTCTCTATCCATGATTTCCACGGGTTGCTCCACATAGGTCAAGTCTGGTTGTAGGTCCACTTGGTCGTACTCTATCACATGCCGAAAGTCCGTATGGTAGGGTCGTAGCATTGGACATATTAAACACATTATGAATTTGCTGCAAGCTTGGGGGTAAGGCTTACTCGTAGGCTAACTTCCCGATACGCCTCAAAATCTCAAAAGGTCCAATAAACCTCAGACTTAGCTTCCCTTCCTTACCAAATCGCATCAATCCTTTCCAGGGGATACCTTTAGCATCAAGAAGTCTCCCACCTCATACTCCTTTGATATCTCACAAAATTTGACCATTCGAAATAATGGGTTTCGTAAAAAAAAAAACTAATGACTTTTACATACACTCGTCTGCACAGTAAAGACGTAATATGAATTCGAAATCTTCATTTAATAATTCGTACATCTCGTGATTGCAAAGATTTCTCATCCACCCATAAAATTTGGGTTATTGCAGTCTCCTCTCCTTAAAAGGATTCTATCTTAAGAACCTAAGGAAAATAGTTGTGGATACAATTCCAACTTTACCCTTTCCAACTCTCAGGTTGACACTACAACCCTTTTATTCTCTCACTTTGGTCTCACCAACGCTTTAATGTTGTTTCTCAACGCATGCTCTCCTCGACCTGTATTCCTTATCGGTTGTTCTATGAATGAAAATTTCTATCCCACTACTTATACGTTCCTCTTCTACCTTGTTCATAGTATCCGTGTTGAGTCCTTGTATCGTTGGGCCGTGAATACTTTGTGGTCGTGTTCTATAATCTGAGACAACGTCAATACGCACGGTATTCCTCATTTTCCTTGGCTTGATTAGCACGCATGTGTTGCCTCCCGTCAGTCGTTACCACTTGTTATGGATACTGTATAGTCTTCGGTATACGTTGAGCCAGTTCAGCTACTATATCCCTCGTTCATTGACTTCTTCGTAACGCAAGAAAAGCGAAACTGCTTCTTTCGTAGTACGCTTTACAAGAGACGTCCTTACGTTCGCATGGTGATGATCGTGATAACAACATTCATTTCATGGATAAGTTTTTATTCTCGACTGCCCCGTGAAATCTAAGGCACGACACTAAATATAAATTCGATTGTCTGGATAATTCTTCTTCCCTGTCCGTCAGCCACAGATCAAATTAGTACATACGCTCAATCTCTTTATTAATTATACTTGAAAGCACCTTCAATATTCGAAGTTTAACCTTAAGTCTCTATCTGACGTAATCACTGCAGAAGTTTTATATTGTACCACCATCTCTTCCGTATATAAATCGATAATCTTCTAAATGGAAAGTCTCTCGTAGGTAAATCACTTGGTCCAGCAATTATAAATCAACTAGGGCCATCTCTTGGCTCGGTCTTCGGCGACCTACTCATGAAATTCATTATAATTCTGTCAACGTTCAAGATTTTCTACGGGCGGAATTGATCCACTAGATCTCTATCATTTTGTTTTTGACATGTTACGTTTGTACTTAATAGTTTGCCAATACCATTCTTCATATCCGTTTGCCAAACATTCTCTTAATTCTCTGTACATCTTTGTCCTTCCCCATAATTTAGTCATTTTCCTCTAACATTATTCTTTATTGTATATACTCTATTTTCTTGGTCAATACTGACTGAATTCCAATTTTGAATAATCCCTTCTATAGGTATCGGCCACCACACTAGCCTTTCCTGGGAAATAACAAATTTCTCCATTATACTCCTTGCTCCCTTTCGTCAACTTCTCTTTCTTATGTTTAGTTTTAATATGAAGATATACTTATGGCACTTGTGGAAAACTTTCACACTTTTCTCATAAAGTTAACGTCTAAGTTTTATGCGTGAACGCCATCATGACTAATCCTAGACTCACGGTTAGTATATCCTATCCCGTAACCTTTATGTTGTTTAGAAGTATAGGCTATCATCCCCTTTCTACTGCATCAGCACACCTCTTAAACTCTTGAAAGACGCATCATCGTGACTCTCAAAGTCCTCTTCTCATTATAAAGTATAGCTAACAACGAGGTTGTTACTAATCTCTCATATCATTCTTAAAACTTTATTTATTAACCCACAAGGGCTTCTGACTCGCTAGTCAATCCACATGATACTACCAGAATTTATAATGTTTATATTAATGTGAAATGCCGACTTTGGTGCAGTACAGAGGTCGATCTTGAGTTGGTGAAACCTTCTCTTTAACCTTATCTTTGAAAAACAACTACGCACTTCAACTATTCAACAATTCCTCCATTTCCGATAAGGGTATCAGTTCTCGATGGTATATATAAGATGTCATACGCTCGTCCTCTTTCACAACTGGCGCCAATCAGCCTGAGGCCTGCATGCTGCTGCGATTCCCAATAAACTTGATTAGGTGGTATTCTCGAAGGATCATTGGGATATATCCATGCATCCATTTGCTATTAGGGGCCTTTTAAACTTTATGTCTCTCTATGTGCATCAATCCCTTTAAGCTAAGTAAAGCTTCACATTTTTGCCACGATATTTCTTCCTTTCTTGTCCATCTCACTTCCATGTTAGTTTCCTCTAAGGATATGCCTTACATCGCAATCGATTTGCATTTCTTGGATCAGGAAAAGGCTTGGTAACTCCAGAATTCATTAATATAACATCCTGACAACGGTTGGTAGGAGCGTACTCTCAACCACCTCATCATTTCTTATAACCTTCCCCACACTAATATTAAAGGTCCTTGTGGTATGCCCCGACATGTTATTCCTACTTTAATAATTACTCGGCATAACGCTCTGGCTGCACAATTACAACATTTGGTTTTTGATCTCATATTGGTGTAACGGTTCACAATTGTACCTCCCGTTCACCTTAGAGTAATCACTTTGAAAGGAATGGTTTCAAAATAACAAGGTCCAATAGATAATTTCAATAAGAATTCCACATTGGATGTTCCAAGAATGCTGATGGTTCCAAATACTAGGAGTCTCGATTTTCGGAGATGTAAGGATGGACAGAAAGAGTACAACAAGGTTTATTCCTTCATGTCCTGATAATTCTATAATATGATATCATAGAGAATGTTGCACGAGGGCAATGATTGTTGGATACAAAAGTCAGAAAGACGGTCTTTATACAATTCTTACATCGGGTGGATACTTTTCCTCCTGAATAATAAGAGGAAATCTAAAGTCGCATTGATGAAGGTCAGCCATTAGAAAGCAATTCTACTCCATGACAATTAAAGAATGAAGTAGTTTGTCATTCAAGTAATCAATGGTTTCAAATGAATTCTCATTGTATGAATGAAAGAATAAAATATTCAAGTGGTGTAAGGTCTGATACGAAGACGGGTAGAATTTATAATGTTAATGCAATCTCCTCTCCTTATAAGGATTCTATCTTAAGAACCTAAGGATAATAGTTGTGGATACAATTCCAACCTTACCCTTTCCAACTCTCAGGTTGACACTTCAACCCTATTGTTCTCTCCCTTGGTCTCACCAACGCTTTAATGTTGTTTCTCAACGCATGCTCTCCTCGACCTGTATTCCTTATCGGTTGTGCTTTGAATGAAAATTTCTATCCCAGTACTTATACGTTCCTCTTCTACATTGTTCATAGTATCCGTGTTAAGTCCTTGTATCGTTGGCCCGTGAATACTTTGTGGTCTCGTTTTATAATCTGAGACAACGTCAATACGCATGGTATTCCACACATTCCTTGGCTTGATTGGCACGCATGTGTTGCCTCCCGTCAGTCGTTACCACTTGCTATGGATACTGTATAGTCTTCGGTATACGTCGAACCAGTTCAGCTACTATATCCCTCGTTCATTGACTTCTTCGTAACGCAAAAAAAGCGAAACTTCTTCTTTCATAGTACGCTTTACAAGAGACGTCCTTACGTTCGCATGGTGCCGATCGTGATAACAACATTCGTTTCATGGATAAGTTTTTATTCTCGACTGCCCCGTGAAATCTAAGGCACGACACTAAATATAAATTCGATCGTCTGGATAATTCTTCTTCCCTGTCCGTCAGCCACATATCAAATTAGCACATACGCTCAATCTCTTTATAAATTATACTTGAAAGCACCTTCAATATTCGAAGTTTAACCTTAAGTCTCTATCTGACGTAATCACTACAGAAGTTTTATATTGCACCACCATCTCTTCCGTATATAAATCGATAATCTTCTAAGTGGAAAGTCTCTCGTAGGTAAATCACTTGGTCCAGCAATTATAAATCAACTAGGGCCATCTCTTGGCTCGGTCTTCGGCGACCTACTCATGAAATTCATTATAATTCTGTCCACGTTCAAGATTTTCTACGGGTGGAATTGATCCACTATATCTCTATCATTTTGTTTTTGACATGTTGCGTTCGTACTTAATAGTTTGCCAATACCATTCTTCATATCCGTTTGCCAAACATTCTCTTAATTCTCTGTACATCTTTGTCCTTCCCCATAATTTAGTCATTTTCCTCTAACATTATTCTTTATTGTATATACTCTATTTTCTTGGTCAATACTGACTGAATTCCAATTTCGAATAATCCCTTCTATAGGTATCGGCCACCACACTGGCCTTTCCTGGGAAATAACAAATTTCTCCATTACACTCCCTGCTCCCTTTCGTCACCTTCTCTTTCTTATGTTTAGTCCTAATATGAAGATATACTTATAGCACTTGTGGAAAACTTTCACACTTTTCTCATAAAGTTAACGTCTCAGTTTTATGCGTGAACGCCATCATGACTAATCCCAGACTCACGGTTAGTATATCCTATCCCGTAACCTTTATGTTGTTTAGAAGTATAGGCTATCATCCCCTTTCTACTGCATCGGCATACCTCTTAAACTCTTGAAAGATGCATCATCGTGACTCTCAAAGTCCTCTTCTCATTATAAAGTATAGCTAACAACGAGGTTGTTACTAATCTCTCATATCATTCTTAAAACTTTATTTATTAACCCACAAGGGCTTCCGACTCACTAGTCAACCCACATGATACTACCAGAATTTATAATGTTTATATTAATGGGAAATGCCGACTTTGGTGCAGTACAGAGGTCGATCTTGAGTTGGTGAAACCTTCTCTTTAACCTTATCTTTGAAAAACAACTACGCACTTTAACTAGTCAACAATTCCTCCATTTTCGATAAGGGTTTCAGTTCTCGAAGGTATAAGTAAGATGTCATACGCTCGTCCTCTTTCACAACTGGCGCCAATCAGCCTGAGACCTGCATGCTGCTGCGATTCCCAATAAACTTGATTAGGTGGTAATCTCGGAGGATCATTGGCATATCTCCATGCATCCATTTGCTATTAGGGGCCTGTTAAACTATATGTCTCTCTATGTGCATCAATCCCTTTAAGCTAAGTAAAGCTTCACATTCTTGCCACGATATTTCTTCCTTTCTCCTCCATCTCACTTCCATGTCAGTTTCCTCCAAGGATATGTCTTACATCGCAATCGATTTGAATTTCTTGGATCAGGAAAAGGCTTGGTAACTCCAGAATTCATTACTATAACATCCTGACAACGGTTGGTAGGAGCGTACTCCCAACCACCTCATCATTTCTTATAACTTTCCTCACACTAATATTAAAGGTCTTGTGGTATGCCCCGACATGTTATTCCTACTTTAATAATTACTCGGCATAACGCTCTGGCTGCACAATTACAACATTTGGTTTTTGATCTCATATTGGTGTAACGGTTCATAATTGTACCTCCCGTTCACCTTAGAGTAATCACTTTGAAAGGAATGGTTTCAAAATAACAAGGTCCAATAGATAATTTCAATAAGAATTCCACATTGGATGTTCCAAGAATGTTGATGGTTCCAAATACTAGGAGTCTCGATTTTTGGAGATGTAAGGATGGACAGAAAGAATACAACAAGGTTTATTCCTTCCCGTCCTGATAATTCTGTAATATGATACCATAGAGAATGTTGCACAAGGCAATGATTGTTGGATACAAAAGTCATAAAGACGGTCTTTATACAATTCTTACATCGGGTGGATACTTTTCCTCCTTTATAGTAAGAGGAAATCTAAAGTCGCATTGATGAAGGTCAGCCAATAGAAAGCAATTCTACTCCATGACAATTAAAGAATGAAGTAGTTTATCATTCAAGTAATCAGTGGTTTCAAATGAATTCTCAATGTATGAATGAAAGAATAAAATATTCAAGTGATATAAAGTCTGATACGAAGATGGGTAAGAGTTCAAGTCGAGTGGGCGACTTCACTAGGTCTCAATCAAGTTATTCGTCAAAACCTTCATCATCATACTCTACCACATGCAAAAATGCATTGCGGAATGAATTAAATTGGGAGTTGGACCAGTGGAACAATAACTAGTCCTTTTCAAGAAACACTAGCAACTAGCTAGACAAAATTTGCTAGTTCACCTGTTTGAGACATCACCACTAGCTAGGACAATTTGCTAGGTGTTCTTCACAACATTACAATTTTGACTAGTTAGAACAATCAACTAGTCATTCATATTGACATATCGACTAGCCAGTTTCTATTGGCTAGAACGGAATTTCAACATCGTAGCCATTGAAGAAACTTTAGGCTACTCGGACAACGAATGGAAATAAGAAGTTATTAAGTTTGAAAAAAAAAACTATAAAATCTGAAGAGAATGTTCTAGGTATCGGAACAATCGATAGCCTCTCATCAAATATTACTTATCAGTGAAACGGTCCACCCAAGGGTGCCTCCGTACACATGCTTTATCAGATCCTACAATAGGATTAAATTCAGAATACCAATATCAAAATGATATCCTTACTATGATTTCAATGTATGATGTACAATCTCATCTTGAATAGAAGAAAAGAATTCATGAAGGATGTCTGGACATTAGATCATCCATGTCCTCAGTAATTTGTTAGATATTTTATGAGCTCAACTGAAGAGTGCAAGTATAAAAGAAGCAATCAAATATCAATATACGTTAAGTAATATTCATCGATTAATTAAGGAAATATTTGTTGAACCTTCCTTGGATAATTGAAAGAAAGTGTAAATAGGCCTGAGCCGAACAAGATCATCATAAATTTTTGAATAGAATGTTCGTGGATCGAATAAAATTACTTCGGATAAGTCCTGCTTTAGGGAAAGTATATCACTGGTTGTTGTTTCACAAGTTTGAAGTAGAAAGCTAGAAGGGTTACCTGATATAAACTAATCGAGGTAACATGGTTAGTGAAAAGTTTAAAATGAAGTAGTGCACCAGCCGGTAGTTACCAAAATAAGTTAATAATCATTCGTGCATCTCACTATCACCATTATGAGGGTAACTCCATCTCTTCGTCTTCGTAATACAAGACACCAACTAGTGCGTCTCTCAATCATCATCTTAAAGTCATTTATCGAGTTAGGGTTTCACAATATATCTGTCATTTCCGTGCTTTATCTAGAAGACCAAGCTTCACATCATTCCGGGGACACCTGCTAAGTCCATAGGGTCCTAATTTATGCTTTTCGACATGAATCACAAGTGGCCAGTTCCCCCCTGGGAACAGATCAAAGAGATCTCTCAGGGATCTCAGTGCAGTCCATAGGTTCAGTGGCGGGTGTGTGTATGTGAACATATACCAAAAATATTGAGGTCTACAATACGTATATACGTAGTCCCTGATAACATCTCTATCAAAGGATCCCACTCTAGACCCGCTGGTCTTTTCTTTTGGTAGACTCTGAGATCACTGTATCGCTCGTTGCAACCATATTCAACTTCTCTTGAGTCCCTTTGCTAATCCTACTTGTTTGTTCTCTAAGTTGAACTACCATGTTCTAGCGTCCGAATCATGCGTGGAATTATCTAGCACGCTCGTCTTATGATAACATTCTCGTATAACACATGTAAAATTCGCCATCAAGGGTAATGGAATCCACAACGACATAGTGACCAACCTTCAGGTAAACCCGTTACTTATCGAAAATCGGATCTTATAGCCAAAGTAAAAGACTTTCATTAATCCAAGTACTAAGTACCCTTAATTATGTAGGGAAGTCCAAACTTCTTGATTCTTAAAATGCCGCCTCCTAAACTGTGGAGGAATATGGGCCACAAAATTTATGCCAGCCTAGTCATCTGATCATATTGGCAATATCGCCTCTACCTCAGCTGCTCTCGAGATTTCGCTCTGCTTCCTATATCATTACCTATGATAGGTCATGTACGACTCTCAAACCTCTATTCATCATTCTGAAGGTCTCTAAGGATTCTATCGACCCTAGTATAATACCTTCAGTAACACTCCAGTCCATTCTACTCACCGGTACCTCTTCCGGTAGTCCAATCATAAGTTTACTACGATCTCTTATGTCATTCTCCTACTTAGACTTAACTCTCAACACTCTCGTTTCTGAGTACTGTAACTTATCTCTCTGATACCATTTCTGTGACGCCCCCAAATCTGAGGTCAAAGATTCAGGTCGTCACATCATCATCCAACCACATCATACCTGTATTAACTTTACAAGTCAATAATACATACATCCAGACCTCAATCTTACGCACAAACAAGTTAGAGCCTCAGAAACGATAATCAAAAGTAACACTAAATATTACAATTCATCTGTACAATCCAGAGTCTTACGCACTTCCACTTATACAACTATACTTGAAGACAAGTCTTACTATTACAGTTGAAAACCTATCAGACTTACTCTGTAGTATTTATCAGGAACTAAATCATCTCCGGGGTAATTCTTCTACTCCTCTTCTGCTGGTGCGGAGTTAATCGGCCAAATTCTTCTCTTTCTGAAAAGTTTTTATAAAGCAAGAATGAGCTACATAATGCTCAGCAAGTTCACCATTTTGTAAAATAATAATGTGGTTTATTTCGAAAACATTCCCAACTATATGGGTATATATCTCAGATTTCAAAACATAATTGGACAATGTATATGTCCGAGTTTGAATAAAACATCTATACTCACTAAGGAGCTTTAAGAATAACATATGAACCCTTTATAAGGTTCCCATTTCAATATATCTCAAGTTTGAAAATATATACATATGAGTATATCATTTTCGGTAAAACACTCTACGATTAACATACTATACAGGGAATACATCATTGCAAACCTCTTTCCTTCCATTAGCTTAGAAGGTTTCTCATACAAAAACATTTCATTCTTTGAAACAATTGCAAGAGTGCACTAACACGTGCCAATCTTCATAGAAAATCTTGCAGTTCTAGATACTGCACGATGTCAATATTTTTCTTATCAAAAACCACACTATCGGCAACTTGGCACTTAGGTCCAAGAAGCAGTGTTTGAGTATTTTTCCAAAGTGGAGGATGGGACTGGAAGAAAACATAAAAACCTGACAAGGATTGACGATGATCAGTCGCCACATCCAAGTCCAATAATCCGCGGGTCTTCTCTACCGGTAGAAGGATAGAAACTACATCCGTAATTATCCCCGGGTGAAAACTACATCCGTAATCACCCTCGATGAAAACTACATCCGTAATCATCCTTCGGCAACACCTGGGCCGGAATAATAATTGATGGACCGCCTGGCTCACGGCCGCTTACACATCCCGGGAATCGTTCGTCAACTGTTCCCACACCTGCCAGAGTCCCTTTTTCTTTTTCTTTTAAAACTTGATTTTGATTGAAAACTGAGTAATTGAGGTCCGACATCAGTCGACCGATGATTCTTGAAATCATACAAGAAGCAAACCTGACCGGGGGTTTTCGAAAATGTTTTGAGTTCGAAAGAGTTCGAGTTTGAAGGCTTAATGACCTTTTAACCCTCAAAGTTTCCACCAAAATACCCATCAGCCCTTACTGTTTCAAAACGTTCCTTTTGACCCTCCAAGTATCCGTAAAGGTCCAATTAGCCCTTATACCGGATAGGAAATGGTGAGTTTGGGTGACTTTTGGTTCGTTTTAATCGGTTTCTAGCCGGAATTTTGCTGTATTGTTGTTGTGTCGATTAAAATGAACCAACAATCACCCAAACTCACCATTTCCTAAACCGGTATAAGGGCTAATTGGACCTTTACGGATACTTGGAGGGTCAAAAGGAACGTTTTGAAATAGTGAGGGCTGATGGGTATTTTGGTGGAAACTTTGAGGGCTAAAAGGCCATTAAGCCGAGTTTGAAAGTGCTAAAGGTATCTTGGATTAGCTTTGTCTTTAAAGTAATGAACAATAATTAATAAATGATATTTTAAGATTTAATATTAATAATTAATAAAATAATTTTTTAATTAAATAAGCTTTTAATCCAAGATAGGTATTTTGAGTATTTACGAAGATATAAAAATAATTACTGAGTATACGATACTCCCCGAATGACCCTTCGGGTTTTCACAATTTAATTACGATATAATAATATACCGCTCCCCGGTCAATAGTATATACGGACCGCTACGACCTCTATTGTTAGAGTCGTTGTCCGAAGAAAACATTTCATTCTAAGTTCAAGGGGTGCAAACATATATGTACTTATACATCTCAATTTCATCGATACTTCGATAAACATAAACATTTGATATGATTGAAAACTACAAACACAACAGTGAAAGTCCTTGTATATGTAAGTTTTGAAAAGTAAACTTGCCTTGGTGAGGTTGGGGTGGTCGAGCGTGCGGAGTGGAATGATCTATACATAAGCAATAACCGTTCGTTAGTACCTTAATCAATATCTCTTTAATTGCGGGGTTTTAGGGGGTACAAAATTAACTTAATGACTTCGTCTTATGACACTCTAGCCCCACTATAGGTTCATGTCATCACTCGATTACGCTCGTCACTTATTCGACTTAATTTGGTTACCATATCCGAATCATATCCATTACCCCTAAAATTACACTCCACTTACGACTTTTTCCCTTGCGCGAATTTTACTCTAGCATTTTTATAAAATTGAAAAATACATATTTTAATCCAATTCTCTTTTGGGTAGCCTTCACCACTGCATTTACCAGCTTCTCTAATTTTTCCATAATCCTACATAAATTTTTAGGGGTTTAAACAAGGTTCACAAGGGGACCATTTAATGCAGTCCGGAATCCAGAAATACATTTAACTTCTCAGGCCATAACTCAAAATCTATACATCATCTAGTCATGAACTTTATATTTCTGGAAACTACATTCAAATACCTTTCCAACAATATATATTAGGACCTCAGGGGACAAGATTTGGTGGTCCAAAACACTCTTACAAGACAGTTCAAGTTCCTGGAAAAATCTCAGCATGCTTATATCACTAAACCAACCAAGAATCTTACATCCACATCACAACCAACATCTAAATCACCAAGATCAAACTTTATAACATACATGGAGATACATACACTAACCACAAGCTTAAAAATCACAATCACAACACTTAAACTCAAGATCTACATCATCCATAACTTATATGTCCAAGATTCACACTAACATCCATGGATCTAACATTAAACACCATAAATAATTCATGGCCAAGAGGGGTTAGAGTTTTATACCTTTTTGATGTTCTTACAATCTCAAACAAGCTTGGTTAACCTTGGGGAAGCCTTACTCTATGCTCACCATCTTCAATCTCACCAAAGAAATCAAGAACATGGAAGTGGGTTTCCTGACTGGAAAAAAACGCCCCAAAGATCAGCCAAAACCAAGCCCTTGCACTCGTTTCCTGGTCGAGGATCCTGAATGAAAGTTGTAGAGCATCTTCACAGATTTCTAACCATATAAAGAACAAAAAATTTCATTGAGTAATGAAGTCTCTAGGCCCGTTTTACTGAGCTCCTTTCCTGCTGGGCAGAATGGAGTTTTTTGTTTTTTTTGTTTGATTAAAGTGATAAAGTGATCAATAATGCTTGATATTTTCACTTGGATGCATCTTATCTTCTTGCCATGTGGTGTCATCTCCTCATTGGTTCATTTGGATTACCTTTATCCATCCATAATTGCAAGCAAGTCCCTTGCTTTATACATATTGTTTCCAAGTCCTTCCTTCCTTTTCTTATTTGCACCAAGGGGCTTCCCTTCTTGTATATTTACTAAATCAATATGTTACAACTTATATGTTGCACTTCATTGTAATAGTGTGGCCCAATACCTCAAACAATCGTTGTGTCCAATTTTCTTTGTATTTTCTCTTTATCTCAGAAAAAAATTCTCGCGGTTTCTCAATTGTTCTCATTTCCTTTAACTCTAGGATTTTATTCTCAATTCCATTTTCCTCTCATAATATATCCTTCCTTGGACTCTTAATATACCATATCCTTAATCCATGATTCGTTCGCTCAATCGCTTAATCTCATTGTAAAGTTTCAGCGGTTTCTAGAACGTTTGTTTCACTTCCTCAGTGGTTTTCGTTCCAAATTCTCAAATCACTTATAATAAAATTCCAAAATATTAACTCCTCAATTCCTCAAATTAAATATCTCATTTCTTGATATTACTGATATATAATTCACTGATCGGTCAAATATTACACGAAAATAGAATTTGGAATTTCTGAATTCCGATCGCATTTACATACACTTATTTACTCCGTAGATTACTAGTATAACTTCGGAATATCCACACTACGTCTCGTACATAGGTGGCATGAAAAATTTTCTTAATCCTCAAAATCACTATTCATCCACCAAATCACTATTCATTGATGCACTTCATCATAATATGAAAAGTTTTAATTCTACCGAAATTTTGGGTTCTTACATCTCCTCAAGATCTGGTGTTGCTCTGAGATAGTCTATAAGCAATCTTCTCTCTGCATTTTCAAGTTCAATCTTCATAGCTTCCTTGATCTCTCTCAACTGAGGATCACTCTCATCAGTCTGATAAATAGCAGATCTTAGATCGTAGATTTTGTTCCTCCTCATATCATTTCCCAGTCTGATAAATTTTACTTCCTCTGACTGTGAGTTGAAATCAAGAACCGTGATTCCCAGATCAGTCTTCAACTTTGCAGTACCCTTCTTCATTTCAATGAGATTTCCATTCCAGTCTCTGTACTTAGGAACATATCTGCTGTTATACTTCATTCCTCTAATTGCCAAATTTTGAAGCATTTCTGTCTGAGCACATTTGCAACTGATTGAGTTCTTCGATTATTCACCTTGAAAAGATACAGAACATGTTCTAATTCTTCCCAATATTTCAAACCAATATCATTCTCACCAACTTTAAATACTGTCCCATCAGCCATAAAGTATAAGAGAAAATCTTTCTTTAAACTCTTCTGATAAACTAACTATACTGATTCCAGTCTGTCCAAACTCTCTTGAGTGACACCACGACCTGGAACAGCTAGTGAAGAAGGATCTCTAGGACCAGTATGTTGCCTTTTATCTCTGTGTGAGCCTAGGCCAGCTTTATTGTTTCCAATCTTACCAGATAAGGCTCTTCCATCAGTAAAATCCATAGGAGCTCCATGTACTAGATTTGGATCATGAAGTGTTCCTTTACCAAAGACTGACTTCAACTGAGAAGATAGAGGTTTAGACAAAACTTGTGTAGCAACAGAGGCTGTGTTTTCTTTCTTCTGTACAACTTGTGTAGAAACAGAGGTTGTATTTGCCTTCTTCGAAATTCTTTCTTCTTTAGCAATGCCTTTCAGCTTTTGCTTAGAATCTGCATCTATTGGTTTTCTGGATACCTGCATCCTTTGATCAGCACCAACTTGTTCTTTGATTTCAATGCCTTTAAGAACAGGCTTAGCAGCTTTCTCATTTTTCTTAGACTTCCCAGATTTCAAAGCTTTCTTATGTTCTGCTAGAAACATTTTCTCTTGAGCTTGAACATCTGCAAGTGTAACTCCCTTTTCATTCTCTTCAAAAAACATCTTAGCAGCAAGCTCTTCATCAGTTTGTGGATTGTCAGAGAATAACAAATCCCTTTGCCTTGAAGTACTCTGTACATTTGTATCCACTGCTTTACTTGATCTTGTAGACTTGCCAGCTTTCAAGTGAACATCAGACTTTGATCTCAGCCTCCTCTCTGAATTAGTCCCTTCATCATCAAGATCATCTTTCTTTGATTGAGTTTGAGGTTGCTGCTTACACTTGGATCTAGTAACTCTCTCCCCCTTTTTGACATCATCAGGGATCAAGATGGAAGTAATTAACTCAAGAGAATTGGCAATGGATTCAATCTTGTCAGCCAACAAAGTCTGATTCTCTTCAACTTTACCCAATCTCTGAAGTACAGTCTCTTGAGCTTTTGAGAAAGTTTGAAATATTTTGTTGTTGTCTCTCTGTAGACTCATCTCTCTACTTACAACTTCATTTCTCATAGCAATAATTGACTCCTGATTTTCATTAAATCTGTGATTCAAGGCCTTAACCTGAATTACTATGCCTTGCAAGCATGTCAGAATCTCTGGATTTGAAATCTTCTTAGAATTATGCCTGAGAAACTCAGTTGCTCTTCCATTAGGAAATATGCAATCTTCCTTGTACCAGTCTGCAGTTTGTTTTGCCATGTATTCATTTTCAATTTCTCTTGCAGAAGGTCCAGCAAAGTCTGTCTTCTCCCCTGTTTACAGTCCATCAGTTTGAACTTCAACATTTGGAGCAGATCCAGCTTCTGCATTCACTTCTTTAGAAGGATCATTTTCAGAATCATCATCATCTGCAACTGAGGCAGTTTCTTCATTAAATTCAGGAATAGATTCTTCTTGAGCAACCTGTTTTTCTGGATTGGCAGAGTTTGTCTTGACAATATCTGAGGAAACATATTTAGCAGGCTGATCAATTTCCTCACCATGATCTGAGATTTGATGTGCATCAGAGAATAACTCTGTGTGAGATGCAACCTCTGTTTCTTCTATCACCACAGTAGGTTGATCTGCAACACCAGTTTCAGCAGAGTTTGCAGCCATGGGTGTTGGATCTTCAATTTCAACAGAGAATGACATGAAATTTTCATCAAACTCTTCCCTTGCAGGTAACTCAGTTCTATCATCATTTTCAACTGGAACCTCAGCAAATACTGGTGAATTATCTCTGAGTTCAGGTTCTGCTATAGTAGGTTCTGAGTTAATAGCTGTCTCAACAGCAGGAGTCTCCTTAGAGATATCCTCTGGAGCTTTAATATTCACTTCTTCATCAGACTCTTCAATAATCAGTTTCCTCCTTTTAACTTGAATCACTTCTATTCTTTCTCCTTCTGAAATAGAATCATCTAGATTAGATGGAGATGGAGGTCTGTTTGCTCTTTCCTTTCTAGCTCTCTTTGGCCTAGGAGCTTCAACAGTCATGTTGACTCTGTGCTTTCTTGGTGGTCTTATAGCCTTGTGTTTCCTTGACTTTTTGGATTGTGGTTGAGGTTGTGGTTGAGATGAAGATTGAGGTTGTGAAGTAGGAGCATCAGTGGATGGAGTGGATGTAGATGTGGGTTTAGAGGTAGGTTCAGTGTTTAGGGTTATGTGAGGTTCAGTGTTTGTAGGTTGAGGATTTGGCTGTGGAGGTTCAAGTACAGGTTCAGGTGCTTGTGGTTCCTGTGGTTGATTGAGAAAGTTTCTGAGGGCAAGTGGAAAAATAAACTCTGGAACTTGATCCTTGTTGGCATCTTTGTTTGTCAAGTCAGAGAACATTCTCTTATGGACTTGAAAAGGTTGAATGACATCCTCATCAGAAATTTCCACATTAGGCAAACAAGCAGAGAATAAACTTTGACAAAAATGTGAGAAATAGACAATTGTATTAGACTCTGCTAGTTTTTCACCTAAATTCATAAGAACTATTCTACCAAAATCAAATTTACTTCCATTGAGAAGAGAATACCCGATTTGAAGACTATCAGTGGGAATTGCATCCCAGTTGGTGACTTTCTTCCCGAACGCTCTAGTGATGCAGTCAAAGAAAAAGCTCCACTCTTTTCTGAACTCTGGCATTTTAACATTACCGAGCTTGTCCAAAGGTCCAGAAAACCGCAGTTGCTGTAACATTTCTTTCAATTCATTCTCACCAGCCACAGCGTATGAGGTGTGAGTGTCAAAATCCATAACATCTCGAACAGTTACCGGAGTGATTACAAACTCTTGGTCTTCATGAGTAAACACAATGGATGGAGTTCCATTCTCTCCACCATCATCATAAACAGAGTTTCTCCAGAAAGTAGAGATTTGTGCGGCAGAGAGTTTTGTTGGTTGAACAAGAGCTTGACCTATTTCAGAATCCTTTAGGAAGTTCTGAATCAAATGAAATGGTTCTGGGGCTTTAACAGTGTTTAGTATTGCTGCATAGTTGTTAGGACCAAAAGATAATCCCTGAGCAACAAAAGTCTTGGATGCCATTAGAACAGTTCAGAAATTGTGAGAAAAGAGAACGTGTAGAAAAGTGTTTGTGAAAATGCTTAAGTGAAAATAATAAAGAAATTGTGTGTAAAGTTGTGTGTTCGTGGGTGTAAAAGTGAAAAAGTGAATAATGAACCGTGTGTGATTAGATCTGTAATTGAAAATTAAAAACCCAATCGTTTTAGACATTAAACACGCAACCAATTTATTGTTAAGTGTGTGAGTGGGACACGTGTCACGTAAATAGTGGAACAGTCATTTACGCACGCAGTAATAATGCCTATTATTACTGCTATTCTCTCTCCTATTACCAATACACTTTAACTGTCTGACACCATTAAACAGTTGGCACGTATCACATGCAAATTTCAAAAACTCTTTTTGTACTCCAAGTGTATGCTTTGTCTGAAATAAAATAGTACTCAACAGAATCCAACAGTGTTTATCAATTCTCCAACTTATTTACTGTTATCCTTTCAAACACTGCACAATTGTGAATATGAGTGTGTGTGTAGCAGAGTTTACTAAATCAGTATTTAGAGGATCTAGTATTTCATAAAATCCATAAAGTAAATCAGTAAACACTGGATGCACAAACTGTCATAGTAAACACTGAATGTATGATGAATGCTAAACTCTGTAGTAAACGATTTATTTACAGTAATATTTAATTAATTTATAACCCTTTTTTTTTAAATTTCTCCAGTAATCAGATGTTGGAACTAGTCACCAAAAATCCTATAATTTTAGCCTTTATCAGTTTGATAAGTTTTTGGATCTTCCTAGTCTTCGACTAGTCACCAAAAATTAGAGAATTATAGCCCTTACTATATACCAGTAAGTTCCTGGGTCGTCCTAGTTACAAACATGATCTCAAAAGAGTTCTAACATTCTATATGTTAACTTTGGGGGTATTTTAATAAAAGAATCTAATTTAACAGTGTGTAACTAACAGAGTTTAGAGCTCATCAACATCAGAGATTATTCATGAGAGGCAATGCACACAGTATTTACAGACTCAGAGTTTAGGACAAATAAACTAAGAGATGCTATAAATATGAGACAGTATCATGTTGTGTTAATTTTCTGCACAATCTAAGATTAGATCACAAATAACTTAGAAGGATTCAAGATTAATTACTGAGAATAATATTTCATACACATTTCTTCATTGGTATTAACATTCAGACAAGAACATTATCAGAGTTTCTTAGAGTTTATCCAACATGTCAACAGTGTATGACTTACAGAGCATGCTAACAGAGTTTAACAGTCATTGAGCAGAGTTTGCATAGCAGAGTTTAACATACCACAGAAATATGAGCAACACAGTACATAAGTAGAATTTTGAGTCTAACCAGTATCTCTAGTCAAAGCCAGAGACCATCCCTAGTTCATTTACCAGCCTTGTAAATACAGCTTCACTCAATGGCTTGGTGAAGATATCTGTAGGCTGTTGTTCTGTAGACACAAAATGAATCTCAATATTCCCTTCCTCTACATGTTCTCTGATAAAATGGTACCTTATGCTGACGTGCTTGGTCATTGAATGCTGTATTGGATTACCTGTCATAGCAATAGCACTTTGATTATCACAGTAAATAGGTATTTTACTGTACCTCAATCCATAATCCAGTAATTGATTCTTCATCCACAGATTCTGTGCACAACAGCTACCAGCAGCAATATACTCTGCTTCAGCTGTAGATGTAGAGATTGATTTCTGTTTCTTGCTGTACCAAGAAAGAAGTCTATCACCAAGAAATTGACAACTTCCACTGGTACTTTTTCTGTCTATCTTACAGCCTGCAAAGTGTGCATCAGAGTAACCAAGTAGCTTGAAGTCTGATTCTCTTGGATACCACAAACCTAAAGTTATGGTGCCCTTAAGATATTTGAAAATTCTCTTTACAGCTGTTAGATGTGGTTCTCTTGGATCTGCCTGAAATCTTGCACAAAGACATGTTGCATACATGATGTCAGGTCTGCTTGCTGTTAGATAAAGAAGAGACCCAATCATCCCTCTATAGCTTGTCATATCCACTGGTGAACCTGTGTCATTGTTCAACTTTGTTGCTGTTGCCATGGGAGTTGTTGCAGATGAGCAATCAAGCATGCCAAATTTCTTGAGAAGATTTCTGGTATATTTTGCTTGATTGATAAAGATTCCATCATCTGTTTGCTTCTCCTGTAGCCCTAGAAAATAACTATGCTCTCCCATCATGCTCATTTGATACCTGGACTGCATGAGCATGGCAAACTTCTTACAGAGTTTATCATTAGTAGATCCAAAGATTATGTCATCTACATATATTTGAACTAATAACAGATCACTACCAATATTGAAGTAGAACAAGGTTTTATCAATTGTACCTCTGTTGAACCCACTTTCTAAAAGAAATTGAGCCAGAGTTTCATACCATGCTCTTGGTGCCTGCTTAAGTCCATAGAGTGCCTTGTCAAGCGTGTAGACATAATCTGGATACTTGGGATCTACAAATCCTGGTGGTTGTTCAACAAACACTTCTTCTTCAAGTTTTCCATTCAGAAAAGCACTTTTCACAACCATCTAAAAAACCTTGAATTTCTTGTGAGAAGCATATGCTAGAAAGATTCTTATTGCCTCCAACCTTGCAACTGGAGCAAAAGTTTCATCATAGTCTATGCCTTCTTGCTGTGAATAGCCTTTGGCCATAAGTCTGGCCTTGTTTCTTGTAACAACCCCATCACTGTCAGTTTTGTTTCTGAAAACCCATCTAGTACCAACAACAGACCTATTCTTTGGTCTAGGTACAAGGGTCCATACTTCATTTCTCTCAAATTTATTTAACTTCTCCTGCATTGCTGTTATCCAATCAGCATCTTGAAGAGCTTCTTCCACTTTCTTTGGTTCAGATTTGGATAGAAATGCATGAAACAGACATTCATTTTTTGTAGCACTTCTTGTCCTGACTTTTGCATCTGGATCTCCAATTATTAGATCAGGTGTATGAGATTTTGTCCATTTCCTAGCTGAAGGTAAATGACTTCAGTCAACAGTTAATCCTCCCCCTTGATCAATGTTCTCCTGATTATCTTGATGCCCTCCTTCATTCTCTGAGGCTCCCCTTGAATTTGATCGCTCAGAGTTTGAACTGTCAGACTTTGGACTTTTAGAGTGTGAGTCATCAGAGTTTGAGTTTGATCCAGATTTTTCAGTTGACTCACTATCAGAATTTGAGTCATCACTATGATCATGCTCCCCTTCAACTGGTTCTCCTCTTTGTTCTGGCTGTACTATTTCTTCTGTGTGTACCAGTAGAGGTTCAGAGTTTGCATCAACAGAGTTTGTTGGACTGGTTTCATCAGAGTTTATTTCATCAGAGATTAGACCTTCATTTTCGAAATGCAACTGATCATGTTCATCAACATCTTCAAGTCCAACGATTTTCTTGTCATCAAGTGACACATGAATAGATTCCATAATCACCTTTGTTCTCAGATTATAAACTCTGAATGCCTTGGTTGACACTAGATAGCCAACAAAAATTCCTTCATCTGCTTTCAACTCAAATTTGGTCAACTGTTCAGGATGAGTTTTCAACACAAAGCATTTACACCCAAAAATATGAAAATATTTCAAGTTTGGCTTCTTTTCCCTCACCATCTCATATGGTGTTTTTCCATGCTTGTTGATCAGTGTGGCATTTTGAGTAAAACAGGCAGTTTGAACTGCTTCTGCCCAGAAATAGGTTGGCAATTTTGCTTCATCAAACATAGTTCTAGCAGCTTCTATCAAGGTTCTGTTCTTCCTCTCAACTACACCATTTTGCTGTGGTGTACCAGGTGCAGAAAACTCTTGCTTCAAACCTCTGTTCTTGAAGAATTCTTCCTTTGTTGCATTCTTGAACTCAGTTCCATTATCACTTCTGATTATCTTGACTTTGTGTTTTGATCCTTTGTCCAGCAGCTTTACATGCTCCATTAGAGTTAATGCAGTTTCATCCTTCTTTGCTAGAAAATACACCCAAGTGTATCTGGTATATTCATCAACAATGACTAGAGCATATTTCTTCCTTCCAATTGACAAGACATTCACTGGTCCAAAGAGATCAACATGAAGAAGATGAAAAGGATCAACAATGGAAGATTCAGACTTGCTCTTGAAAGAAGTCTTCCTCTATTTGGCCTTTTGACATGAATCACACAGACCATCAACATTTAACAAAGACTTTGGAAGTCCTCTAACAAGATCCATTCTTATCAGCTCATTGATGTTGTTCATATTCAAATGAGAGAGTTTCTTATGCCACCTCCAACTCTCTTCATTGGACATTCTTGTTGACAGGCACATAGTTTTTCCTTCAGAGTTTGTCAACAAGCTTGCTTCATAGATATTGTTGCGCCTTTGTCCAACTAAAACAACTTTCCCTGTGGTTTTTCTGATAACCTCACAGTATTCAGGTTGAAAATCTACATGAAAACCTCTGTCACAGATTTGACTCACAGATAGCAGATCATGCTTGAGTCCTGGAACCAGAGCTACATTTGTGATGATGACACTTCCAAGATTGATATTGCCATATCCCAGAGTATGTACTATGTTTCCATCTCCATAGGAAACTTTTGGGCCAGCCTTGTCCACATACTCTGATAGCAGGGCTTTATTTCCAGTCATGTGTCCTGAACATCCACTGTCCATGACTAGGATACTTTCCCTGATGCCCTGTAATCACAAACAATTACTGAAGATTAGATTTAAGGATCCAGACTTGCTTGGATCCTTTGGCTTTCTTAATTTTGTTAGCTTTAGCAGCGGAATTTACACTATCAGAGTTTAAGCTAACTTTATCAGAGTTTACACTTGCAGAATTAACCCTAACCCATTTCAGATTAGGTTTCAGTTCATAGTAGTTATGATAAATAGCATGATAATTTTTGCAAGTATAAATAGAATGCCAAGTGCTTCCACAGTGTTTGCATAAGGTCTGTGGTCTAGTTCTAACATTATCTTTCTTTACTTCAGACTTGGAAGGTAAAGAATTAATGTTTTTGTTCTTCCTGCAAAAACTAGCAAGATGGTTAGTGCTACCACAGTTATGACATGTCTTTCTTGGAGCTAAAGTAGCAAGCATTGGATAATTACCTTGAGTGATGCCTTCTTTACCATTTCTGTTCTTTCTAGACACTTTCTGTTTCTTAACAGATTTTAAGTCCTTAAGCTTATGCTTGAGTTGTTTATCTATCATTAAACCAATATTAACCTGTTTAACGCTAGTTTTTACTGGTTCTTTCTTAACAGCTTCTTTTCCACATTCAAACCTAGGTTCACTTATTCCATTAACAAATGTTCCAAATTTCTTAGGTGGAAGAGGTGGTGTAATCTTGACTGTATTCTGAAACCTAAGTTCATCTTCCTCAGAATAACCTAGACCTACAGTGTCAGATTGAAAAAATTCTTGAGTGTCTTTTCCTGAGTGAGTCCAAGTTTTAATAATGTGATTTGCCTTCTCCAATTCAGATTCTAGTTGTTTATACTTAATTAACAACTCTTGTTCAAGATAGACAGCATCATCTCTCTCTTTTTGAACTTGCTGCATGTTAGCAAGTTTCTCTTCTACAACCTTATTTCTCTCTTTGAGTTCAGAATTCTCAGTTTTGATTCTCTCATTCTCTAAAGTCTGATCCCTATAACTGATATGCAAAGCCTTAAGATATATTCTTAATTCAGTTATATCATCAGTATTATAAGCATAGGTAGTTAGAGGTACCTTGTTTTCAGAATCTTCAGCTTCATCAACAGTAGTAGCCATGAGAGCATAGTTCACATCCTCATCTGAGTCAGAGGTGTCTGCCCAATCTCTGCCTTTAGTGAAGAGTGCCTTCTCAGTTTTACCCTTCTTGCACTCAGGAGCATAGTGACCCATCTCCTTACACTTGTAACATTGAATCTCAGACTTGTCTCTTTTCCCAGATTTGGTATCCTTTCTCTCAGATTTGCTGAAATTCTTCCTGTCAGACTTTGAATAATTCTTGGAGAATCTCTTCCCTTTCTTGAAGTTCTTGAATCCCATCTTCTTGAAGGTCTTTACCATCAAAGCAGCCATTTTCATCATTTCCTCATCATCTTCAGAATCAGATGATCCATCTGTGTTTGAGTCAACATGAGAGTTTGATGACTCACTTTCATAATGAATGACCAAAGCTTTTCCTTTTGCCTTCTTCCTTGATGTTTCCTTCTTTGAGGGTCTTTCTTCAACTCTTAGAGCAACAGACTTTGACTTTCTGCCTGATCTTCTGCTTCTCTGTTCCATTTCTAGTTCATGAGTCTTGAGCAACTCATAGATCTCATCAATATCAGTATCAGCCAGATCATAGTTGTCTCTAATAGTGGTTGTCTTAACATCCCACATTTCAGGTGGAGAAAAAAGAAACTTGAGATTTGAATCTTCTAGATCATATTCTTTATTAACCAGTGACAGATCATTAAGTAGCTTACAGAATCTGTCAAAGGTTTCTGTCATTGATTCTTCAGATTTAGCCTCAAAGTGTTCATACTCCTGTGTGAGTATGTTCCTTCTATTCTTCTTGATTGCAGCAGTTCCCTGACATCTAACCTCCAGAGCATCCCAGATCTCTTTTGCAGTTTTACAATTGATCACTTTGTTAGACATAACATTATCCAATGAACTATGAAGCAGATGTCTAACCTTTGCATCCTTAGCAATGGATGAAATGTCCTCAGGAGTCAAATCTTTTTTCTCCTTTGGAATAGATTTTGCTTCCTGTCCAGCAGTAACAACAGATAATTTTGTAGGCTTATGAGGTCCTTCATAAATTCTGTCAAGATATTCTGGATCTGTAGCCTCCAGAAACATAGCCATTTTCACCTTCCACGTTGAGTATGTTGGGACAATCAGATCTTGGCACTGTGATTTTTGATACAATAAATTAATGAGTACGAATAGAAAAGTCACCTTGTTAACGGTTGATTCCACGCTCTTCTATTGCATTCCCAAATTCCCTTGAGCGAAGTGTGGCCTTCGTCTTCTCAAGTTCACCTCTCTTCTTGCTCCTGGGTGGCTACAAAATTTTTTCGACCAACCCTAGCAAGAAGAGAATAAGAATATATATAGGGTTACAATAGGGATCATGGACAATTAGGTTGGGCCTTCTAATTACATCCTGGGCATAGCCCAATGTAATTAAATATTAATTCAATCCACTAAAGAATTAATATTTGCACTACCTTTCCCAATACCGTAATTTAATTAATTAATTCGGTTCCAATATTATTTGCTTATTAAATTCCCCATGTTTAAAATATCGCATGTCCATTAATTAAATAAATTACTGATAATTCATTTAATTAATATCTTTTATCCTTGATCATCCACTTAACCTTTATTTAATTATGCCGGAATAAATCCACCTGCAGGGTTTCACATAATTAAATCTTTTTGAGCTTTCAAGGGGACATCATTAACCCGAATATTATCAGGACATGGATTCCTTCAATAAATAATATTCACCATATATATTATTTCATCACCCAAAATATAATGAAATAAATCAAAAGAATTAGTTCATATATAAATCAAAGTATGTAAATAATATACACGTGTCAATTACTATATCTGGATTAAGAACCTAAGCATTAATAATAACATAGAATCTTAGTTCACCTTCTTAATCAGTATAAAGGAACAATTCTAAATTTGATCCTGTTCAATATACACAAAGTATACTAGTATTATTTAATAGTCAATATAAACTATTCTGAATAATACTACAGCCATACCAGTGGATTGTCCAATACCACCTGTGCTGTGAACCTTATTATATTATATAAACCGTATTTAACAATCTAATATTCTGTATCCCATTTGATACTAGATTGTCCACAGTATATAATATTAGACAGCACGTAAACATTTAAATGATTCTCAATAAAACTGGGCTAGAAATAAATGTATATACTTTAAATAAATATTTTCAGTATACACCAACAATCTCCTACTTATACTCAAAATATTCTATGAGTATAACAGTGTTTATTTAATCCACTATCACACAAAAAACTATGTGTCCATCCATCTGACTCCTATCGCTTCCACATGCCTATCAAGAACTTTGGCTGGCAAACTCTTTGTGAAAGGATCTGCCCTGTTGTCTTCTGATGATATGTGAGCCACAACTATATCTCCTCGCTTTACGATTCCTCGTATGAGATGATACTTACATTCAATATGTTTAGCTGCTTTGTGATCTCGCGGTTCCTTCGAATTTACCACAGCACCAGTGTTATCACAATACACTGTCAAGCTCCTAGGCAAATTAGGTACCACATCCAAGTCCAAAAGGAAGTTCCTGAACCATACAACCTCCTTTGCAGCCTCAGAGGCCGCCACGTACTCAGCTTCCATGGTAGAGTCTGCAATGCATTTATGCTTTACACTCCTCCATATAACGGCTCCACCTCCCAAAGTAAAAACATATCCCGAGGTTGATTTCCTCTTATCCCTATCTGATTGGAAATCTAAATCAGTATATCCCAAAGGAAATAGATCTGAGGCCTTGTAAATTAACATATACTCCTTAGTCCTTCTCAGGTACTTGAGTATAGTTTTTACTGCACTCCAATGTTCCTGACCTGGGTTCGACTGATATCTACTAACCATGCCTACAGCAAAGCAGATGTCAGGCCTCGTACATAACATAGAATACATTAAGCTTCCACATTCCGAAGCATAAGGAACTACTTTCATGCTCTCTATATCCTTAGGTGTCGAAGGACACTGCTCCTTGGATAGAGCCACTTCATGCTTAAAAGGTCGAAAACCTTTCTTAGAGTTTTGCATGTTAAAACGAGCTAATACTTCATCAATGTAGGGCTCTTGAGATAAAGCCAACATCCTTTTCTTGCGATCCCTTATTACTTTGATCCTAAGGATGTGTGCCGCTTCACCTAAGTCCTTCATTTCAAATTGTTTGAACAACCATGCCTTTACTGATGACAACATCTTAACGTTGTTTCCAATGAGTAAAATGTCATCTACATACAGTACTAGAAAAACCACTGCATTACCCTCACTTCTCTTATACACACATGATTCGCTTGGACTTTGATCAAATCCATATGACTGGACTGCCTGATCAAAATGAATATTCCAGTCCCTAGAAGCTTGTTTTAGTCCATAAATAGACTTCTTAAGATTACAAACAAAATGCTCTTGGCCTTCCATAATGAATCCTTTTGGTTGTTGCATATAGATGGTTTCCTCAAGACTTCC
This sequence comes from Saposhnikovia divaricata, assembly GCA_036435485.1. Lineage (NCBI taxonomy): Eukaryota > Viridiplantae > Streptophyta > Magnoliopsida > Apiales > Apiaceae > Saposhnikovia > Saposhnikovia divaricata. The sequence goes on along the minus strand of CM071597.1, from coordinate 124,090,779 downwards.
ATTAAGGAAAGCTGTCTTGACATCCATTTGCCAAATCTCATAATCGAGATGAGCTGCTATAGATAAAAGAATCCGGATCAACTTAAGCATAACAACCGGCGAAAAGGTTTCCTCATAATCGATCCCTTCTTTCTGAGTATACCCTTTCGCAACAAGCCGTGCTTTCCAGGATTTCACCTTTTTGTCAGATCCTTTTTCTTCTTGTAGATCCACATACATCCAATGGGTTTTACACCTTTGGGTGGTTCCACGAGCTCCCAAACTTGATTGGAATACATAGATTCCATCTCAAATTCCATTGCCTTTTGCCATAGATCTGCATCTTTATCTAGAATTGCCTCTTCGTATGTCCTGGGATCCTCATCATGTTCGCCAGAGACCAAGTCCGAGGACTCTCCCAAAAACATGAATCTATCTGGTTGTTGAACAACCCTCCCACTACGACGAGGCACTGGTGCAGTATTAGTGTTAAGTTGTGCATTTTCTTGTGGCTGTTCTACTTGTACTATTGGCACTTGGGGATTATCTGTCCCTCCCACTAGTTCCTCTAAAACGATACTACTCATGGGTTTGTGGTTCATTATATAGTCTTCTTCTAAGAATCTAGCATTGGTGCTAACAATGATATCTCGATCCCTAGGACTATAAAATGAATAACCTTTCGTTCCCATGGGATAGCCTACAAACAACCTTACTTCTGTACGAGATTCTAACTTGGTCGCGTTCTTGTTCAGCACATGTGCTGGACAACCCCAAATCCGAATATGTCTTAGACTTGGTTTGCTGCCAGTCCACAATTCTATTGGAGTCTTGGGAACCGACTTAGAAGGTACCAAGTTCAGAAGGTAAGCCGTTGTTTCTATATCATATCCCCAAAACGACTTGGGTAAATCTGAATAACTCATCATCGATCTAACACTCTCTAAAAGAGTCTGTTTCCTTCTCTCTGCTACACCATTCTGCTGAGGTGTGCCAGGTGCAGACAACTGGGATGTGATCCCATTTTCTGATAAATATTCCCTAAATTCTCCAAGCAAGTATTCGCCACCACGATCTGATCGTAGTGACTTGATACATTTTCCAAGATGTCGCTTCTCCGCACTTGCTTTGTACTCTTTGAATTTTTCAAAGCACTCAGACTTACGGCGCAACAAATAAATGTACCCATATCTAGAATAATCGTCAATGAAAGTGACAAAATACTCATAACCTCCTCTTGCTTGGATACTCATAGGTCCACATAAATCAGTATGAACCAATTCTAACACTTCTTTGGCTCAATTCCCCTTTGCTTTAAAAGGCCTATTAGTCATCTTACCTTCCAAGCAGGATTCGCAAACTGGAAATGGCTCCACTGCCAACGAGCCTAATGGCCCATCTACTACCAGTCTTTGAATCCTCCTCAAGTTAATATGACCTAATCTTAAGTGCCAAAGATATGTTTGGTTCAATTCAGAAGGATTCTTTCTTTTGTTTGAGCTAGAAAGAATGTTATTAGATTCCTTTTGTTGCAGCATTGGTTGGACAGGATTAATAACATATAAATTGTCTTGCAATGTACCAGAACATATAACTCGTTTATTCATCATAATAGAAACATTACGATCCAAACAAACATTATAACCATCCATAGCAAGTTTAGAAACCGAAATCAAATTTCTTCTAAACGAAGGTTCATAAAGACAATTGTTCAAACCAAACTCATACCATCTCCAAAAGATAAAGTAATTATTCCAACCGCAACTACTGCTACTTTCGTAGCATCTCCCATGAACACATATATCTCGCCATCTCTAAGCATTCTGGATTGCTGGAACCCCTGCAATAAGTTACAAACATGGTCAGTGGTTCCTGTATCTACACACCAAGTGCTCGTAGATATAGCCGCTATGTATGTTTCCGTAACTAGAGAAAGAGACATACCAGTATTGTTTATCTTCAAAGGAAGAGGACAATCCTGTTTCCAGTGACCTGACTGCTTGCACCTGAAGCACTTGCCCTTAGGCTTTTTTACAGCACCTTGAACTCCCACTGCATTAGCAACCTTTCCAGCTTTCTGTGTCTAAAACTTTTTCTTCTTCTTGCCTTTCGGCTTAGAGGAAGAGGCTTTCTCAGCCACATTCACTTGAACATTCTGCTTAAAGAGACCTTCAGCTGCCTGAAGTTCTGTCAGAAGTTCCGCGAGACTATACATCCTTTTGTTCATGGTATAATTCAAGCGGAACTGCTCAAAACTTTTGGGCAGACTCATATGGATGATATTGATCTGGGTTTCCCCATCAATATCAGCACCAAGGATCTCCATCTCATTCAGATGAGACATCATCCTGAGAACATGATCCCTTACAGGTGTTCCTTCAGCCATCTGAGTGTTCATTAAAGCCTTCATTGCTACTTGCATAGCAGCCCTATTCTGTTCCCCAAAAAGTTCCTTGAGATTAAAGAGCATATCTGAAGCAGTGGCCATAGCCTGATGCTGATGCTGCAAAACACCCGACATTGCTGCCAGAATGTAACATCGCGACATCTCATCAGCCTTAACCCACCATTTATAATACTCCTTCTCACTTTCAGGAGCATCTTCAGCAGGCTGATCTGGCTTGGGTTCATAGGTACAAAATTTGTACTCCTCAGCAGTCAACACTATGTCCAAATTACGTTTCCATTCAATATAGTTCGGTCCAGTAAGTTTGTTATCCTTAAGTATGGTGAATAGTGGATTAAAGCCCATAATGATCTAATCCTGAGAATCATACATGTAACACGTAATCAGAGAGTTGCACAAATCTTAAAACCTATTGGTTTCCTCTAACAATTATTTAAAATTATTGCACTAATATTTAAACATCATAAGTATCTGGTACGCCACGATGGGTGACATATATACCACTTAAATTCGTTTAAATATTACTTCGGTCCTATTACTAAATAATACGCCACGTTAGGGTGGACTATATATTATTTTTCATAGCTAAGTGTATACCATTATTAAATCTTAAATTACTTAAACCGAATACATCCGTTTGATATATTAATGGATAATTCCCAGGTCTCGGAGGAGTCACAACGGCCTCGCTTAATACCCAATTCCTAGACAGAATTTTCCATAGTCAACATCAAAAGAGTATTCAATTTTCGTAACGAATTCTATGAAACTTGGTATGTCACGTTATGGTGATTTATATACCTTTCCATATTCGTAATTTAATTTAAGAATTTTGTTCCAGTAATTTCTACAACCTTTTAAAATACCGTAAATAGTACGCCACGTTAGGTGATCATATATACCATCTACATTATCTAAAAGGTTATATTACATAAAAAATAATGGAGACCGTAGGATTTAATTCCTAATTAATTCCCTCACCCACTTAGAATTTTTATTTAAAAAATGAGGAATTTAAAAAAATAAATGGGGCCTATGACATTACAATTATGTCTAGCATGCATTCAAAATACACACATAATTTAATAACATAAATTATTTAATTAAAGCAATAAATAAAAAATTTATGTCCATGTCGTCCTAATTATGTTAAACATGCAATTAAAAATTACACACATAATTAACAACACACATAATAATTATTTAAAACAATAATTAAAAATTAAATAGCGGAAAAAAAAAATTAAAACAAAAATTTATTCCACTATTATGGCCCCAAAAATAATTGCTGCAGCTTCGTGTTTCGTCCATCAGTACTCAGTTGAAAGCAAACAGGAAAAAAAAAATCACGTAACCTGTTAATAATTCCACCAGCATGTGCTAAGTTTATTAACCATGATTTTGGTCATCCAGGAAAAGGACCTTGCGTGTTTACACGCTCCCATGTGTTCATGCGCTAAAAGAATTGTTGCGCACCGAACTGAAACTATCGCCTCTCCTTGCAATTTCTTGGAGCTCAGCCGCCGCAGAAAAATAAAACCAGTAGTCACACAGCGGATAAAATTATTTTTCGATTTTGATTTTCAGCGGCACGCAATTGTTACAATATACCCGGATTTTTACAAAATCCATCAAACAATTACATAAAAAATCGATCTAATACAAAACTAATTTTGTAAAATCTATTCTAACACGATCAACCCTCGTGATTTACAACCACGATAAACTACGTGGAAACCAAACAAAAATTAACCAAGATTAAACCACGTGGGATCCAAACAAATAATTAAAATATACATGGCCATAATAGTGGATACTAAACAACCTGCAAAAAGATTATTATCCAAGCACACCACCATACATACATGCATATATAATTACGACATGGACATCGTATCAAAAATCGCAAAACCATTGAACCTAGCTCTTGATGCCAATTGTTGGGACAATCAGATCTTGGCACTGCGATTTTTGATACAATAAATTAACGAGTACGAATAGAAAAGTCACCTTGTTAACGGTTGATTCCATGCTCTTCTATTGTATTCCCAAATTCCCTTGAGCGAAGTGTGGCCTTCGTCTTCTCAAGTTCACCTCTCTTCTTGCTCCTGGGTGGCTACAAAATTTTTTCGACCAACCCTAGCAAGAAGAGAATAAGAATATATATAGGGCTACAATAGGGATCATGGACAATTAGGTTGGGCCTTCTAATTACATCCTAGGCATAGCCCAATGTAATTAAATATTAATTCAATCCACTAAAGAATTAATATTTGCACTACCTTTCCCGATACCGTAATTTAATTAATTAATTCGGTTCCAATATTATTTGCTTATTAAATTCTCCATGTTTAAAATATCGCATGTCCATTAATTAAATAAATTACTGATAATTCATTTAATTAATATCTTTTATCCTTAATCATCCACTCAACCTTTATTTAATTATGCCGGAATAAATCCACCTGCAGGGTTTCACATAATTAAATCTTTTTGAGCTTTCAAGGGGACATCATTAACCCGAATATTATCAGGACATGGATTCCTTCAATAAATAATATTCACCATATATATTATTTCATCACCCAAAATATAATGAAATAAATCAAAAGAATTATTTCATATATAAATCAAAGCATATAAATAATATACACATGTCAATTACTATATCTGGATTAAGAACCTAAGCATTAATAATAACATAGAATCTTAGTTCACCTTCTTAATCAGTATGAAGGAACAATTCTAAATTTGATCTTGTTCAATAAACACAAAGTATACTAGTATTATTTAATAGTCAATATAAACTATTCTAAATAATACTACAGCCATACCAGTGGATTGTCCAATACCACCTGTGCTGTGAACCTTATTATATTATATAAACCGTATTTAACAATCTAATATTCTGTATCCCACTTGATACTAGATTGTCCACAGTATATAATATTAGACAGCACGTAAACATTTAAATGATTCTCAATAAAACTGGGCCAGAAATAAATGTATATACTTTAAATAAATATTTTTAGTATACACCAACAGAGTATTCTGCTGGCTTGAGAATAGGAACCCTGATTGTTTCATATCGGCTCACAGTTGCAGGTTGAGCCTTCTCAGCACTAGAGCCTGTTGTTGGAGGAGGAATTTCTGCCATTGATTATAGTTGTGTGTGTGTGGATCTTAAACTGTATTAAATTAACAGATCAAGCTCTGATACCAATTGTTAGGCCGAATACACAGATTATAATCAACTAAGTATGAGAGAATAACAATAAGTTCTTAAATAACTTTAAAAACTGTTTGGAATTAACTTCTCTCTCAGTGATGTAAAATATCACAGAGAGCTGCTTAGGTTACAATGAAAAGATATTGTGTTACACGATCGATACCCTTCTAGGGTTAACCTAACTATATTTATAAAGATATACAGCTACGTACAATCGATAATTGATTCTCCTATAAATCAGCTATACAAATATTATCAATTATGATTGCTACACATCTCCTAAGTCAACTCAATCTCTTTAACAGCTATCCAACCTGTAAAGATATTGCTTCCATAATTATCTTCAATTAATCTTTAATCACTGTTAACTGGAGACGCCCTTCCTCCAGACAGAGTTTAACTAAACTCTGTCGAGCTTCCATTTTCAGTGTTTAACTAAACTCTGACTGCTTCCAGCTAAACTATGATTTGTCGCTGTAGCTCTTAAACACTGTTCTCATCAATTATTTCTAACATCTACCTTTTTCCCTTTGTCTTCTTGACCCATTATTCCTTTAAGCTTCAACCTGGCAACAAGTGATGATTTTCTTATCAACTTTCCTTCTTCTACTTCTTGACTACCAGCAAGATTTTCTTTAATCACTATCCCTTTTTGAACAGGCCTTGGGGCATTATCACTTTTCTTGACCTTTCCAGATTTCATAGCTTTCAAATGCTCTTCTTGCAAGAGTAATTCTTCTGCATGAATATCTTCTAAAGTAGCTCCCTCAGTATTCTCTTCTAAGAAAATCTTAGCAACAACTCTTCATCAGTTTGTGGATTGTCAGAGAATAACAAATCCCTTTGCCTTGAAGTACTTTGTACATTTGTATCCACTGATATACTTGATTTTGTAGACTTGCCAGCTTTTAAGTGAATATCAGACTTTGATCTTAGCCTCCTCTCTGAATTAGTCCCTTCATCATCAAGATCATCTTTCTTTGATTGAGTTTGAGGCTGCTGCTTACACTTGGATCTAGCAACTCTCTCCCCCTTTTTGACATCATCAGGGATCAAGATGGAAGTAATTAACTCAAGAGAATTGGCAATGGATTCAATCTTGTCAGCCAACAAAGTCTGATTTTCTTCAACTTTGCCCAATCTCTGAAGTACAGTCTCTTGAGCTTTTTAGAAAGTTTGAAAAATTTTGTTGTTGTCTCTCTGTAGAGTCATCTCTCTACTTACAACTTCATTTCTCATATCTATAATGGACTTCTAATTGTCATTAAATCTGTGATTCAAGGCCTTAACCTGAATTACTGTGCCTTGTAAGCATGTCAGAATGTCTGGATTTGAAATCTTCTTAGAATTATCCCTGAGAAAATTAGCTGCCCTTCCAGTAGGAAATATGTAATCTTCCTTGTACCATTCTGCAGTTTGTTTCGCCATGTAATCATGTTCAATTTCTCTTGCAGAAGGTCCAGCAAAGTCTGTCTTCTCCCCTGTTTTCAGTCCATCAGTTTGAACTTCAACATTTGGAGCAGATTCAGCTTCTGCACTCACTTCTTTAGAAGAATCATTTTCAGAATCATCAGCATCTGCAACTGAGTTAGTTTCTTCATTAAATGCAGGAATAGGTTCTTCTTGAGCAACCTGTTTTTCTGGATTAGCAGAGTTTGGCTTGAAAATATCTGAGGAAACATATTTAGCAGGCTGATCAATTTCCTCACCATGGTCTGAGATTTGATGTGCATCAGAGAATAACTCTGTGTGAGATACAACCTCTGTTTCTTCTAGCACTACAGTAGGTTGATCTGCAACACCAGTATCAGCAGAGTTTGCAGCCATGGGTGTTAGAATAGGATCTTCAACTTCAACAGAAAATGACATGAAATTTTCATCAAACTCTTCCATTGCAGGTAGCTCAGTTCTATCATCATTTTCAACCGGAACCTCAGCAAGTACTGGTGTATCAACTCTGAGTTCAGGTTCTGCTATAGTAGGTTCTGAGTTAATAGTTGTCTCAACAGCAGGAGTCTCCTTAGAAATATCCTCTGGAGCTTCAAGATTCACTTCTTCATCAGACTCATCAATAATCAGTCTCCTCCTTTTAACTTGAAGCACTTCTATTCTTTCTTCTTCTAAAATAGAATCATCTAGAGTAGATGGAGATGGGGGTCTGTTTGCTCTTTCCTTTCTAACTCTCTTTGGCCTAGGAGCTTCAGCAGTCCTGTTGTCTCTGTGCTTTCTTGGTGGTCTTATAGCCCTGTGTTTCCTTGGCTTAGCAATTGGTTTGGATTGTGGTTGAGGTTGAGGTTGTGGTTGAGATGGAGATTGAGGTTGTGAAGTAGTAGCAACAGTGTATGGAGTGGATGTAGATGTGGGTTTAGAGGTAGGTTCAGTGTTTAGGGTTTTGGTAGGTTCAGTGTTTGTAGGTTCAGGATTTGGCTGTTGAGGTTCAAGTATAGGTTCAGGTGCTTGTGCTTGTGGTTCCTGTGGTTGATTGAGAAAGTTTCTGAGGTTCCTGTGGTTCCTGTGGTTGATTGAGAAAGTTTCTGAGGGAAAGAGGAAAAATAAACTCTGGAACTTGATCCTTGTTGGCATCTTTGTTTGTCAAGTCAGAGAACATTCTCTTATGGACTTGGAAGGGTTGAATGACATCCTCATCAGAAATTTCCACATTAGGCAAACAAGCAGAGAATAAAATTTGACAAAAACGTGAGAAATAGACAGTTGTATTAGACTCTGCTAGTTTTTCACCTAGATTCATAAGAACTAGTCTACCAAAATCAAAGTTACTCCAATTGAGAAGAGAATACCCGATTTCAAGACTATCAGTGGGAATTTCATCCCAGTTGGTGACTTTCTTCCCGAACGCTCTAGTGATGCAGTCAAAGAAAAAGCTCCACTCTTTCTTGAGCCCTGGCCTTTTAACATTACCAAGCTTGTCCAAAGGGCCAGAAAACCACAGCTGCTGTAACATTTCCTTCAATTTATTCTCACCTGCCACAGCGTATGAGGTGTGAGTGTCAAAATCCATAACATCTCGAACAGTTGCCGGAGTGATTACAAACTCTTGGTCTTCATGAGTAAACACAATGGATGAAGTCCCATTCTCTCCACCATCATCATAAACAGAGTTTCGCCAGAAAGTAAAGATTTGTGTGGCAGAGAGTTTTTTTGGTTGAACAAGAGCTTGACCTATTTCAGAATCCCTTATGAAGTTCTGAATCAAATGAAACGATTCTGGAGCTTTATCAGTGTTTAGTGGTGCTGCATAGTTGTTAGGAACAAAAGATAATCCCTGAGCAACAAAAGTCTTGGATGTCATTAGAACAGGTTAGAAATTGGGAGAAAAGAGAATGTGTCGAAAAGTGTTTGTGGAAATGCTTAAGTGAAAATAACAGAGAAATTGTGTGTAAAGTTGTGTGTTCGTGGGTGTAAAAGTGAATAATGAACTGAGTGTGATTAGATCTGTAATTGAAAATTAAAAACCCAATCATTTAAGACATTAAACACGTAACCAATTTCTTGTTAAGTGTGTGAGTGGGACACGTGTCACGTAAATAGTGGAACAGTCGTTTACACGCGTAGTAATAATGCCTATTATTACTGCTATTCTCTCTCCTATTACCAATACGCTTTAACTGTCTGACACCATTAAACAGTTGGCACGTGTCACATGCAAATTTCAAAAACCCTTTTTGTACTCCAAGTATATGCTTTGTCTAAAATAAAATATTACCTTAGAGTACTCAACAGAATCCAACAGTGTTTATCAATTCTCCATCTTTATTACTGTTATCCTTTCAAACACTACACAGTCATGAATATGAGTGTGTGTATAGTAGAGTTTACTAAATCAGTATTTAGAGCATTTAGTATTTCATAAAATCCATAAAGTAAATCAGTAAACACTAGATGCACAAACTCTCATAGTAAACACTGAATGTATGATGAATGCTAAACTCTGTAGTAAACGATTTATTTACAGTAATATTTAATTAATTTATAACCCCCTATTTTTTTTTTTTTTTAAATTTCTCCAGTAATCAGTGGTTGGAACTAGTCACCAAAAATCCTATAATTTTAGCCCTTATCAGTTTGATAAGTTCTTGGATCTTCCTAGTCTTCGACTAGTCACCAAAAATTAGAGAATTTTAGCCCTTACTATATACCAGTAAGTTCCTGGGTCGTTCTAGTTACAAACATTATCTCAAAGGAGTTCTAACAGTCTATATATATAAGCTTTGGGGGTATTTTAATAACAGAATCTAATTTAACAGTGTGTAACTAACAGAGTTTAGAGCTCATCAACATCAGAAATTATTCATGAGAGGCAATGCACACAGTATTTACAGACTTAGAGTTTAGGATAAATAAACTAAGAGATTCTATAAATATGAAACAGTATCATGCTGTGTTAATTTTCTACACAATCTAAGATTATATCACAAATAACTAAGAAAGATTCATGATTAATTACTGAGAATAATGCTTCATACACATTTCTTCATTGGTATTAACATTCAGACAAGAACATTATCAGAGTTTCTTAGAGTTTATCCAACATGTCAACAGTGTATGACTTACAGAGCATGCTAACAGAGTTTAACAGTCATTGAGCAGAGTTTGCATAGCAGAGTTTAACATACCACAAAAATATGAGCAACACAGTACATAAGTAAAATTTTGAGTCTAACCAATATCTCTAGTCAAAGCCAGAGACCATCCCTAGTTCATTTACCAGCCTTGTAAATACAGCTTCACTCAATGGCTTGGTGAAGATATCTGCAAGCTGTTGTTCTGTAGACACAAAATGAAGCTCAATATTCCCTTCCTCTTACATGTTCTCTGATAAAATGGTACCTTATGCTGATGTGCTTGGTCATTGAATGATGTATTGGATTACCTGTCATAGCAATAGCACTTTGATTATCATAGTAAATAGGTATTTTACTGTACCTCAATCCATAATCCAGTAATTGATTCTTCATCCACAGATTCTGTGCACAATAGCTACCAGCAGCAATATACTCTGCTTCAGCTGTAGATGTAGAGATTGATTTCTGTTTCTTGCTGTTCCAAGAAACAAGTCTATCACCAAGAAATTGACAACTTCTACTAGTACTTTTTCTGTCTATCTTACAGCCTGCAAAGTCTGCATCAGAGTAACCAAGTAGCTTGAAGTCTAATTCTCTTGGATACCACAAACCTAAAGTTATGGTGCCCTTAAGATATTTGAAAATTCTCTTTACAGCTGTTAGATGTGGTTCTCTTGGATCTGCCTGAAATCTTGCACAAAGACATGTTGCATACATGATGCCAGGTCTGCTTGCTGAGAAGAGACCCAATCATCCCTCTATAGCTTGTCATATCCACTGGTGAACCTGTGTCTTTATCCAACTTTGTTGTTGTTGCCATGGGAGTTGTTGCAGATGAGCAGTCAAGCATGCCAAATTTCTTGAGAAGATTTCTGGTATATTTTGCTTTGATTGATAAAGATTCCATCATCTGTTTGCTTCACCTGTAGCCCTAGAAAATAACTAAGCTCTCCCATCATGCTCATTTGATACCTGGACTGCATGAGCTTGGTAAACTTCTTACAGAGTTTATCATTAGTAGATCCAAAGATTATGTCATCTACATATATTTTTACTAATAACAGATCACTACCAAGATTGAAATAGAACAAGGTTTTATCAATTGTACCTCTGTTGAACCCGCTTTCTAAAAGAAATTGAGCTAGTGTTTCATACCATGCTCTTGGGGCCTGCTTAAGTCCATAGAGTGCCTTGTCAAGCTTGTAGACATAATCTGGATACTTAGGATCTACAAATCCTGGTGGTTGTTCAACAAACACTTCTTCTTCAAGTTTTCCATTCAGAAAAGCACTTTTCACATCCATCTGAAAAACCTTGAATTTCTTGTGAGAAGCATATGCTAGAAAGATTCTTATTGCCTCCAATCTTGCAACTGGAGCAAAAGTTTCATCATAGTCTATGCCTTCTTGCTGTGAATAGCCTTTGGCCACAAGTCTGGCCTTGTTTCTTGTAACAACCCCATCACTGTCAGTTTTGTTTCTGAAAACCCATCTAGTACCAACAACAGATCTATTCTTTGGTCTAGGTACAAGGGTCCATACTTCATTCCTCTCAAATTCATTTAACTCCTCCTGCATTGCTGTTATCCAGTCAGCATCTTGAAGAGCTTCTTCCACTTTCTTTGGTTCAGATTTGGACAGAAATGCATGAGACAGACATTCATTTGTTGTAGCACTTCTTGTCCTGACTTTTGCATCAGGATCTCCAATTATTAGATCAGGTATATGAGATTTTGTCCATTTCCTAGCTGAAGGTAAATGACTTCTGTCAACAGTTGATCCTTCCCCTTGATCAATGTTCTCCTGATCATATTGTTGCCTTTCTTCATTCTCTGATCATAATGTTCCTCAGAGTTTGAGTCATCAAAGTTTGAGTTTGATCTAGATTTTACAGTTGACTCACTATCAGAATTTGAGTCATCACTATGATCATGCTCCCCCTCAACTGGTTCTCCTCTTTGTTCTAACTGTACTATTTCTTCTGTGTGTACTAGTAGAGGTTCAGAATTTGCATCAACAGAGTTTGAACTGGTTTCATCAGAGTTTATTTCATCAGAGATTAGATCTTCATTTTCGAAATGCAACTGATCATGTTCATCAACATTTTCAAGTCCAGTGATTTTCAACATCAAATGACACATGAATAGATTCCATAATCACCTTTGTTCTCAGATTATAAACTCTGAATGCCTTGTTTGACACTGGATAGCCAACAAAAATTCCTTCATCTGCTTTCAACTCAAATTTGGTCAACTGTTCAGGATGAGTTTTCAACACAAATGATTTGCACCCAAAAATATGAAAATATTTCAGGTTTGGCTTCTTTTCCCTCACCATCTCATATTGTGTTTTTCCATGCTTGTTGATCAGTGTGGCATTTTGAGTAAAATAGGTGGTTTGAACTGCTTCTGCCCAGAAATAGGTTGGCAATTTTGCTTCATCAAGCATAGTTCTGGCATCTTCTATCAAGGTTCTGTTCTTCCTCTCAACTACACCATTTTGCTGTGGTGTAGCAGGTGCAGAAAACTCTTGCTTCAATCCTCTGTTCTTGCAGAATTCTTCCATTGTTGCATTTCTGAATTCAGTTCCATTATCACTTCTGATTATTTTGACTTTGTGTTTTGATCCTTTGTCCAGCAGCTTTACATGCTCCATCAGAGTTAATGCAGTTTCATCCTTCTTTGCTAGAAAATACACCCAAGTGTATCTGGTATATTCATCAACAATGACTAGAGCATATTTCTTTCTTCCAATTGACAAGACATTCACTGGTCCAAAGAGATCAACATGTAGAAGATGATATGGATCAACAATTGAAGATTCAGACTTGCTCTTGAAAGAAGTCTTCCTCTGTTTGGCCTTTTGACATGAATCACACAGACCATCAACATTTAACAAAGACTTTGGAAGTCCTCTAACAAGATCCTTTCTTATCAGCTCATTGATGTTGTTCAGATTCAAATGAGAGAGTTTCTTATGCCACTTCCAACTCTCTTCATTGGACATTCTTGTTGACAGGCACATAGTTTTTCCATAAGAGTTTGTCAACAAGCTTGTTTCATAGATATTGTTGCGCCTTTATCCAACTAAAACAACTTTTCCTGTGGTTTTGCTGATAACCTCACAGTATTCAGGTTGAAAATCTACATGAAAACCTCTGTCACAGATTTGACTCACAGATAGCAGATCATGCTTGAGTCCTGGAACCAGAGCTACATTTATGATGATGACACTTCCAAGATTGATATTTCCATATCCCAGAGTATGTCCTATGTTGCCATCTCCATAGGAAACTCTTGGGCCAGCCTTCTACACATACTCTTATAGCAGGGCTTTATTTCCAGTCATGTGTCCTGAACATCCACTGTCCACGACTAGGATACTCTCCCTGATGCCCTGCAATCACAAACAATTACTGAAGATTAGATTTAAGGATCCAGACTTGTTTGGATCCTTTGGCTTTTTAAATTTTGTTAGCTTTAGCAGCGGAATTTACACTATCAGAGTTTAAGCTAACTTTGTCAGAGTTTACACTTGCAGAATTAACCCTAACCCATTTCAGATTAGGTTTCAGTTCATAGTAATTATGATAAATAGCATGATAATTTTTGCAAGTATAAATAGAATGCCAAGTGCTTCCACAGTGTTTGCATAAAGTCTGTGGTCTAGTTCTAACATTATCTTTCTTTACTTCAGACTTGGAAGGTAAAGAGTTAATGTTTTTGTTCTTCCTGCAAAAACTAGCAAGATGATTAGTGCTACCTCAGTTATGACATATCTTTCTTGGAGCTAAAGTAGCAAGCATTGGATAATTACCTTGAGTGATGCCTACTTTACCATTTCTGTTCTTTCTAGACACTTTCTGTTTCTTAACAGATTTTAACTCCTTAAGCTTATGCTTGAGTTGTTTATCTGTCATTAAACCAATATTAACCTGTTTAACACTAGTTTTTACTGGTTCTTTCTTAACAGCTTCTTTTTCACATTCAAACTTAGGTTCACTTATTCCATTAACAAATGTTCCAAATTTCTTAGGTGGAAGAGGTGGTCTAATCTTGACTGTATTCTGAAACCTAAGTTCATCTTCCTCAGAATAACCTAGACCTACAGTGTCAGATTGAAAAACTTCTTGAGTGTCTTTTCCTGAGTGAGTGCAAGTTTTAATAATGTGATTTGCCTTCTCCAATTCAGATTCTAGTTGTTTATACTTACTTAACAACTCTTGTTCAAGATAGACAGCATCATCTCTCTCCTTTTGAACTTGCTGCATGTTAGCAAGTTTTTCTTCTACAACCTTATTTCTCTCTTTGAGTTCAGAATTCTCAGTTTTGATTCTCTCATTCTCTAAAGTCTGATCCCTATAACTGATATGCAAAGTGTTAGGAATATGTTGTACTTGATGATAACTTCACAATCAATCAAGTTGTATAAGGTTTTGTAGCTGTCAACGGATGAGGATTTATAACTCTATCCGTTGACAGGTAGCTCATCAACGGATGAGGTTTTGTAGCATACTGCAGTATCTCTATGTTATCAGTTGATAGTGTTTTTATCCACAGTCATGTTGACCATCAATGGATAGGCAGAATAGGGTAGCCAATTGTAAATAATCTATGCTATGTAATTCTGTCTAAGTGAAAGTGCATCAACGGATGAAGATAGAACTCTATCAACAGATACAACTCAAATCCACTCTATCAACGGATACAGCTCAAATCTCAATATCAACGGATACAGCTCAATATATCATCAACGAATGTCAGAGTACAATGTCAACGGATAATCATTGACACTTACTTCTATGCTAAGCTGGGGATTAGCAGTTGATAAGGACAGGTTTGACTAACAGATCACATGGGTTGATAGTAGATACAAAAAGCAGTATGGCAACCATACTTTGGAAACAAAGAAGAAAGAAGCATTCCGTTTACACTATGAATACAGGAAAGGTGCAGGAGACATGTCTGTTCACAAGGACAACCTTTCGGCTACATGTGTATTTGGAGTGGAGTAACAAGTCAACTTGAATTAGATTAATATTATCTTATTCCTTTAGCACTTGAAAACTTGGGATTTATAACCAAGTGTAGCAACTCTTTAGAAGCTAAGAAAACAGATACATTTGCTTAGGGTTTTTATTGAATATCCTTAGAAAGCAAAGAGTTGTAAAACAGAAGCTGTGTACTTTTGTATCACAGAGTTTTCTTCGAATAAAAGCTTCAGGTGGTGCATTTAACCACCTGATTTTTATGTGTTTGTGCATTAATCTTTTTACAGCAACTACCTAAGTATAGATTTCTGGAGTTCTTATCAGAAATTTATAAATATCAAGAATTGTATTCAACCCCCCCCCTTCTACAATTATACAAGTGTGTAATCTGGGAAAAATAATTGGTATCAGAGCAAGCTTCTAACATATTTGAAGTTTAAAGATCAACACACTTCCAACATGTCTAAGAAGGATTATGGAGTAAAGATACCAGTTCTTGATAGAGAGAATTACTTTCACTGGAAAGTAAAAATGCTTCTACATCTCTTGTCTATTGATGAGGGTTTTGTGGATTGCATTGACAAGGGTCCTCATGTTCCAATGAAGACTGCAACAAGAGTTGGCCTGGCTGAAGATGTGCCTGACACTCTCATTCCCAAACCTGTTTCTGAATGGAGTCTTGAAGATATTGCAGAAGTCCACAAAGACAAAAACACCATGAATATACTGTTCAATGGTATAGAAACAGACATGGTTGACAATGTTGTTAACTGTACTACCTCCAAGGAAGTATGGGACACTGTTCAAACCCTTTGTGAAGGAACAGAACAGGTGAGGGAAAACAAGATGCAACTAATAATCCAACAGTATGAACATTTCCATTTTAGGAGTGGAGAAACATTGAATGATACATTTAGTAGATTTCAAAAGCTACTAAATGGTTTGAAACTGTATGGAAGAATCTATCAAGTTAAAGATTCTAATCTCAAATTTCTGAGATCACTGCCCAAGGAATGGTAGCCAATGACTGTTTCTCTAAGAAACACTCAAGAGTACAAGACATTTACTCTTGAAAGGCTCTATGGAACTTTAAAGACATATGAGCTAGAAATGGAGCAGGATGAAGAGATTGAGAAGTCCCAAAAGAAAAGTGGGTCAGTTGCACTTGTTGCCAACTTGGAGCAGAAGGAGGAAAGGACAGAAGCTGCTAGTTCTACACCAAACAGGGAGGTTTGTAAAGGTAGAGCAGAATCAAGCAGGAGCAAGGAAAAGGTGTCTGAGGAATTAAATGTCCTTCAGCAGGATGAATTGGATGAGATAGATGAGCATTTAGCTTTTCTGTCTAGGAGATTCTCTAAGTTGAAATTCAAGAGAAACTCTGGGGTGGCCAAGCCATTTAACAAGGATTTTTCCACAAGCAACTATGTGGATAAATCCAAAATTAAATGCTACAATTGTGGAATTGCTGGTCACATGATAAATGAATGCAGGAAACCTAGATCTGAGAACAAGGGAAAGTCAACTCAGACTGTTGACTACAAGAAGAAATATTTTGATCTTCTCAGGCAGAAAGGAAAGGCATTCTTGACCCAAGAGTATGACTGGGCTGCTGATGACAATCATTCTGATGATGATGTTGAGTTTGTCAACCTTGCATTGATGGCTGATTCTGGAGAGCAGGAAGCAAGTTCAGCTAGCAATCAGCTATTTTCTACTAATCTCTCTGAGCTCACCAAAGAGGAATGCAATAGTGTTATAGATGAAATGTCTACTAAACTATATCACTTGAGTGTTACTCTTAAATCACTTACTAAAGAGAACAGTAGGATTAAAGAGTCTAATATGTTTTTTAGTGATAGAAATGCTGCTCTAGAAGCTCAATTTCTAGAATTTGAGAAAATGAGAGTTGATTGCAATAGTGCTAAAAGTGAACTTGAAGCTATGTTAAAAAGAGAACTGATTTTAAAAGACCAGCTTGAAAAAGAACAAGGGATAATTGCTAAATTTCAAAGTTGTAGGAATTTTCTCAAAACATCATAGAAGTCCAGGGAATAGAATCGTTTATGAAGGATACCTGGACTCAAAAGAAAAAGGAGCTAGAACCTGGCCTTGAGGATCTATAGAGTATTTGTGAATCAACGGATAGTGATCATCCGTTGACACATGAACCATCAACGGATGAGAGGTATTTGTCGACTAACAAAAAGTTTGTTAGTAAGAAGGAGCTCAAGAAACTGGATATCAAGTATGGTCCAGTCAACAAGAACTTTGTTAGTGGTGAGAGTAACAAAACCAAATCTAGTGGGAAGGCTAAGGCAGGTGATTTACATAACAAAAAGGCTGTTGGTAAATCAGATAATGAAAAGGTAGAAATTGAGGGTAAAAAGAAAAAGAACAGAAATGGTAAGATAGGCATCAACAAGAAAAACAATTATTCTCTTGACAAGTTTGCCCCTAGGAAAACTTGTAGTAATTGTAATAGTGTCAATCACCTATCTTCTAATTGCAAGATTGTCAACAAGGCTCCTGTTCACGTACCTCAAACAATACCATGTATGCCTGCAATGCCTGGTTTGTATCAAAATGCTAGTTTTTCAAATCCATATGTGAACATGCCATATGTGTCTAATCGTTATTTTCAATCTGTGAATATGCCACAAATGTCATGGAGCATTCCTAGCATGAATGATATGTATGCCAATTTTCCACAAATGCATGCATCAAATATTTATGTAAATGAGCATTTGTCAAACCCCATCACTCAAGCATCTACACCTAAGTTGAAGAATGCTAAGAGTGCAAAGTCAAAGGCTAACAAGAAAGGACACAAGGAAGCTTGGGTACCAAAATCAACTTGATTTGTTTTTGGAATGTGTGCAGGGAAACAGAAGGAATCTATGGTACCTAGACAGTGGATGCTCTAGGCACATGACAGGAGATTCAACCCTGCTCACAAAGTTCAAGGAAGGAGCTGGCCCTAGAATTACCTTTGGAGATGACAGCAAAGGATATACTAAGGGATATTGCCTGATTTTAAAAGACAATGTCATCATTGAAGAAGTGGCTTTAGTTGAAGGTTTGAAGCACAATTTGCTGAGTGTCAGTCAGATTTGTGACAAAGACTATGAAGTAAAGTTCACAAAAGAAACCTGTGTTGTTTCTGCCAAGGAAGACAACAATGTGGTATTGACAGGCTTTAGAAAAGGAAATGTTTACTTAGCTGACTTCAATTCAGCATGCTCAGAATCCATTACTTGTCTCTTCAGCAAAGCAAGTAAGGATGAGAGTTGGCTATGGCATAAGAAGCTATCACATTTGAATTTTAAAGTTATGAATGATTTGGTAAGAAAGGATCTTGCTAGAGGAATCCCTCAATTGGAATTTGTTAGAGATGGACTGTGTGATGCCTGCCAATTAGGGAAACAAAAGAAATCATCCTTCAAAAGCAAGATAGAGTCATCCATTGTTAAGCCTCTTCAATTGCTGCATATAGACTTATTTGGTCCAGTAAATGTCATGTCTATTTCAAAGAAGAAATACTGTCTGGTGATTGTAGATGATTTTTCTAAGTTCACATGGACCTTCTTCCTGTACTCCAAGGATTGTGCAAGTGAAATCATCATCAATCACCTCAGAATACTAAACAATGGTTCTGAAGACAGAGTACAAAGAATTAGGAGTGACAATGGTACTGAATTCAAGAATTCCACAATGAAGATTTTCTGTGAAGAAAATGGAATTGTCCATGAGTTTTCTGCTGCCAGAACACCTCAAGAAAATGGGGTTGTTGAAAGGAAAAACAGAACTCTCATTGAAGCAGCTAGAACAATGTTAAGTGAATCAAGGTTACCAACATATTTCTGGGCTGAAGCTGTCAACACTGCATGCTTTACTCAGAATATTTCCTTGGTCATTCAAGCTAGAGGAATGACTCCTTATCAGTTGTTAACCAACAAGAAACCAACTTTAGCTTTCCTTCATGTCTTTGGATGTAAGTGTTTTGTGCTAAGGAATCATGGAGATAACTTGGGCAAATTTGAAGCAAAGGCAGATGAAGCTATTTTTGTTGGATATGCAGCAGGGAAAGCCTACAAAGTCTACAATCTAAGAACCAACATCGTTATGGAATCTGTACATGTTGTGTTTGATGATCAAAAGATTCTAGGTCTAAATGATGGAGGCTCCCATGAAAAGTTGGAATTTGAGAATGAAGGTGAAGGAAGAATGTACTATGATGATGATGAGGAAGATGAAGATCATGACCATAGAGATCCACCAAGAGTTGTTGTACCAACTAGAAGTGATGCTCACACTGGAAATGAAGCATCCGTTGACAGTCATTCTGGAGCATCCGTTGACAATATTAGAGATGCATCCGTTGAGAGAGATTCTCAAGCATCCGTCGATAGGAAAAATGATTCATCCATTGATAGTCAACTTCATAATTCAGCAAGGACAACAAACTCAGGGGGAGTTTCTAAGGGTCAAAATTCAACGCTAAATCAACATGATCATGCTCATGAAAATGAAGCAACCTCATCAAGAACAAACCTTCCACCTGCAAGAAAATGGACTAGAGATCACCCATTTGAGTTAATCATTTGTGAATCAAATTCAAGAGTCCAAACTAGAAGGGCCACTCAAGCAGAATGTCTATACAGTAGCTTCCTGTCTCAAGAGGAACCTAAGAAAGTGGAATATGCCCTTCTAGATCCAGATTGGGTCTTAGCAATGCAAGAAGAGCTAAACCAATTTGAAAGAAATAAAGTATGGAAGCTTGTGCCCAAACCTGATGATAGAAGTGTCATAGGTACTAAATGGGTTCTCAAGAATAAGACAAATGAAAATGGCATAATTGTGAGGAATAAAGCTAGATTAGTGGCAAAGGGCTATTCTCAAGAAGAAGGGATAGATTTTGATGAAACTTTTGCTCCAGTGGCAAGACTTGAGGCAATAAGAATCTTCCTAGCCTATGCAGCACATGCCAATTTCAAGGTCTATCAGATGGATGTCAAAAGTGCCTTTCTAAATGGGGAACTGGAAGAAGAGGTCTATGTCCATCAACCTCCTGGCTTTGAAGATCCAGAATTTCCAGAATATGTATATCTTCTCATGAAAGCACTTTATGGTTTGAAGCAAGCACCAATAGCCTGGTATGACACTTTATCTCAATTTCTTTTGGAGAATCACTTCACTAGAGGTACAATAGATAAAACCTTATTTCATAGGTATATCAATGGCTCTTCAATACTTGTTCAAATCTATGTAGATGATATTATTTTTGCGTCTACAGATGAGAAGCTTTGCAAAAGGTTTGCCAAACTTGTGCAAAGTAGGTATGAAATGAAAATGACGGGTGAATTAACTTACTTTCTTGGCCTACAAGTAAAGCAAGTTAATGAGGGCATTTTCATAAGTCAAACAAAATATATTTATGATCTCTTAAAGAAATTTGACTTAATGGATTGTACCTCTGCAAAAACACCTATGGCCACTGCAACTAAGCTTGAGTTGAATACTAAGGAAAAGTCTGCGGACATCTCAAGCTATAGAGGCATGGTAGGTTCACTTCTATACCTAACAGCTAGTAGACCTGATATAATGTTTTCTACTTGTCTTTGTGCTAGATTTCAAGCTGACCCTAGAGAGTCTCACTTGATAGCTATTAAGAGAATTTTCAGGTATCTCAAGGGAACACCAAACCTTGGCATTTGGTACCGAATAGAATCTGGTTTTGATCTAACTGGCTATTCAGATGCAGATTATGCAGGTTGCAGAGTTGATAGGAAAAGTACTACAGGTTCCTGTCAATTTCTAGGAAACAGGCTTGTTTCATGGTTCAGTAAGAAACAGAACTCAGTCTCCACTTCTACAGCTGAAGCTGAGTACATTGCTGCTGGAAGTTGTTGTGCACAGATTCTATGGATGAGAAATCAACTTATTGACTATGGTCTAAAAGTTGAGAAGATTCCAATTTTCTGTGACAACACAAGTAGTATTGCCATCACAGGGAATCCAATGCAACACTCGAGAACCAAGCATATTGACATTAAATACCACTTCATTAGAGAACATGTGATGAATGGTACAGTAGAAATGCACTTTGTGCCAAGTGAAATGCAGCTTGCAGATATCTTCACCAAGCCTCTTGATGAATCCACATTCACAAGATTGGTAGGTGAACTAGGTATGCTTAACTTGTCATAATTCCTAGTGATATTTGATTTTACTGCATTGCAGCTAGAAATGTGTTTTGATTTACTTGAGAATTAAAAACTCTCAGAAAAATTTTCTTCAGAAATTTTGTCCAAGGCAAAATTATCTTATCAACGGATATCCTTTTACCCGTTTATAGCATAAACACATTCCTAGATTTTCGTATATCAACGGATAAGAGGTTATCCACGTCATCAACAGATAAACTGTTTCTCAACCGTTCATTTCATATCCGTTGATATACATATTTTCTTTTAAATATAACCGTTGGTAAACGTGTATCTATATAGGACTGGTTATATTTATTTTCTTTTATTATTTGATAGTTACTTTTGACCAATGGGTAATTACTTTTAATTATTTCATTTTCAATTCTTGAAAAGTATAAAAGGCTGTCTTGTGCTCTCACATCTCACTTTTATCGACTTTCAAGATTCTCTTAAGTAAACTGCATCTTCTTCACAAAAACTCTCTGCAACGAAAGTTCAAACACTTCAATGGCACCTATTGTTAAGATGATGTCTTTCACTAGGTTCTCCTATGAGAAGAACAATTTCGCGGCCTATGTCGATACAGTGAATGCCCCAGAAGCTTATCACACCATGATGAATTTTGTGAAGAACTGTAAACTTTCGTATGCTATGACTACCACCACTCCTCTAATCCACGAGGTAATCGAAGAGGTGTGGGCATCTGCTGAGTTCAATGGCACAGACGGTACAATTACTTTTTCCTTAAAGGGTAAAAACTATGTAGTTAACTCTGATGTGATAACTGCTTGTTTAAAATTACCTGTGAATAACTGTCTGAAAGTACCCAGTGATGCTGAAATAGTTTCCATGCTTAATTCCATAAATTATGCCCTTAGTACTAATAATTTAGGGAAAATTGTTAGGAAAGGGATGGTTAAAGAATGGAGTTATTTTTGTGATGCCTTCATTAAAACTTTTTCAGGCAAAATTAGTAATTTTTATGCTGTTACCCATCCCATGCTAGTTATGTTATGTATGCTTCTGACTGATAAATTCTATAACTTTGGCACACTAGTCATGTATGAGATAGCAGCAAAATTAGGTAAAAAGGAAACTAGGAGCAAGAATATCTATTTTGCTAGATTTTTGATGCTCTTAGCACTGCATGTATATGAGAATGAGCTATCCATTGCTAACCCGGATAGCAAGTTCACATGTTTTGTTCAGGAGAAGAGGGTCTTAAGTGATTTAATTCGAATGAACTCCAATGCAGAAGTACAATTGGTATATCTACCAATTGTTCAGGTAACTCTTTCTAACCTTGAAACTCCTATCTCTAACCCCCAAATTTCTTCACTGGGTTCACCTATGAGAAGAACAATTTCGCGGCCTATGTCGATACAGTGAATGCCCCAGAAGCTTATCACACCATGATGAATTTTCTGAAGAACTGTAAACTTTCGTATGCTATGACTACCACCACTCCTCTAATCCATGAGGTAATCGAAGAGGTGTGGGCATCTGCTGAGTTCAATGGCACAGACGGTACAATTGCTTTTTCCTTAAAGGGTAAAAACTATGTAGTTAACTCTGATGTGATAACTGCTTGTTTAAAATTACCTGAGAATAACTGTCTGAAAGTACCCAGTGATGCTGAAATAGTTTCCATGCTTAATTCCATAAATTATGCCCTTAGTACTGATAATTTAGGGAAAATTGTTAGGAAAGGGATGGTTAAAGAATGGAGTTATTTTTGTGATGCCTTCATTAAAACTTTTTCAGGCAAAATTAGTAATTTTGATGCTGTTACCCATTCCATGCTAGTTATGTTGTGTATGCTTCTGACTGATAAATTCTATAACTTTGGCACACTAGTCATGTATGAGATAGCAGCAAAATTAGGTAAAAAGGAAACTAGGAGCAAGAATATCTATTTTGCTAGATTTTTGATGCTCTTAGCACTGCATGTATCTGAGAATGAGCTATCCATTGCTAACCCGGATAGCAAGTTCACATGTTTTGTTTAGGAGAAGAGGGTCTTAAGTGATTTAATTCGAATGAAATCCAATGCAGAAGTACAATTGGTATATCTACCAATTGTTCAGGTAACTCTTTCTAACCTTGAAACTCCTATCTCTAACCCCCAAATTTCTTTGCCTTCCACAGTCACATTGGAGTCTGTAGTAGTGACCAAACAGGCTCCTACCCAAGTGACTAAAACAAAAGTTTCCAAACCAAAATCTAAGAGACAAACCTCAGGTGCTTCTCAAAAGGCTTAATGGCCTTTTAGCCCTCAAAGTTTCCACCAAAATACCCATCAGCCCTCACTGTTTCAAAACGTTCCTTTTGACCCTCCAAGTATCCGTAAAGGTCCAATTAGCCCTTATACCGGTATAGGAAATGGTGAGTTTGGGTGATTGTTGGTTCGTTTTAATCGACACAACAACAATACAGCAAAATTCCGGCTAGAAACCGATTAAAACGAACCAAAAGTCACCCAAACTCACCATTTCCTATCCGGTATAAGGGCTAATTGGACCTTTACGGATACTTGGAGGGTCAAAAGGAACGTTTTGAAACAGTAAGGGCTGATGGGTATTTTGGTGGAAACTTTGAGGGTTAAAAGGTCATTAAGCCTTCTCAAAAAGCACCTGTTGCAAAAACTACCACAACTCTTGAGGGGAGTGTGAAGGAGGTAGTGAGTGGTGAGGGACAGGGTGCAAGCCCTAAGAATAAGGTAGGTGAGGAAAGTGCACCAAATAGCCAAGCCCAAGTTACATCCTCTCAACAGGGTGTGACTACTAGTTCTAGAGCAACTCTGCACAAAAGGGTAAGGGACACTAGCCCTCTCTCAAAAACCTATGAAAGAAGAGTAAAATCTAAAACAATAGGGGAAGCACAGGGTGCACACACAGTACAGTAAACTGTACCTTCTCAAATTCAGTTTGATGTGACTTCAATAAATGTGGAGTCACAGCCCCATGATCTTAACCTTCAAATCGATACACATTACAATCCACCATCACCAACTCCATCTCTGGATGTGGATATGATATCTACATCGATTCCTGATTCTCCATCTTTAAGATTTTTGGAGAAGCCCCACTCTGCAATTGGTGGTCATCATCTTTTAGATGATTTGTTGGGCCATCAACCTTCCATTCCTGAATTCACAACAACATCTGTGGCCTCATCTTTAAAATCAATCTCCACAGATTCAGTGTTGGTTTTCACTTCAACGGATACTATCATTCCTTCATCAACGGATATCCTTCATCCGTTGACAAGTGTTTCTCCATCAACGGATGCGCCAATGTCTAGCCATCCGTTGACAGCTATAACTACTCCATCAGCGGATATCCCTTATCCGTTGATAACCCACTCTACTACTGCTATATCTGACATTCCTGTGTCAAGTGTGGAGGAGTTCTCAGTAGTTGAAACACTTTTAGGATTGAGGGAAGGGAGTGAGAGGCTGCCTTGTGAGCAGGCAAAAGGAGAGGCAAATAATGAGAGGCTGACCATTTCTTCAGGTCAGGCAAAAGGAGAGCAAGAGAGTTCCAACTTAGTAGGTGAAGGTGAGGGTGTGAGAGGTGTGAGCCAGGGGGAGCCCCTGATACAAGAAAAGAGAGATGAGAGGAGAGAAAGGACTACAGGAGAAATAAGGTAGGAAGATCCAGCCATTGCAAGTGAGTTAATGGAGGTTAATGAAGCTTTTAAAGAGATGGAATTTCGACAAGAATATCAGTCAATCATTGACTCCATCTCTTTGGATCCTGAAACCTTTACTAATCCTATTTATGCCTATCAAGTCATGGCACAACAAGGCAATGTGGAGGCAGAGGAGGCAATGCACCTAGTGCACACCTCACAATCTCTACAAAGAGCAAAGGAAGCTTTGACAACTCTGCCTTCAGATGCTTACAGTGAAGAGTTTGGCAGTGATGACAGTGACAGCACAGCAAATGATGAAGAAGTCAATGTGGCAGATACTCCAGAATAGCTATTTTCTACTGCCACTGTGGCTGGTGACTTCAATGTGGAGATTATGAAGCAATATCAATCTGCTAGGGCTGAGCACCAAAATGCAGATCCACAGAGGAAGGCTGTCCTTCAACAAATAATGGACTCCCTGAAACTTCAAAAGATGCACATGGTTATTCAAAGAACACAACAGGAGGAGGTCCAAACTGCAATTAGAGAAATGAAAGTGGAACTAGATGCCAGGATTGAGGCACTAGCCCCTACTACCACTCAGAAGGTGCTGACTAGTAAACTATTGAAGGAAGATAGCCTGGCCAAATCTGTTCAGCATCTCTCCTCTAGAGTGGATAGTATGGAATCTCAAATGTAGACACTCATTCCCAATCAAGCCAAACAGACTGAGCTACTAGAAAGGCTACTTGCAGCCTCACCTCCAGCCCTTGATGCTAACAAAAAGGGGGAGAAAAAGGTAGAAGAGGTTGCAGCTACTTCTAGTCAAATTCAAGCTTCCAGTAGCAAGATAGCACAAATTGAGGGGGAGCAACAGCCAATTATAGTGGTCAATCCAAAAGAGTTTACTATAGAGGCTTCCCCTGTGAAGAAACAAAAGGCTTTGCTTGTAATTCCTGACTTATCAAAAATCTCAGAAGATGAGAGGCAAGCCAGAATTAAAGAATTAGAGAAGATCAACAAGGAGGCAAATGAAAGAATAATGAGAACAGAAAGGATGATCAATGAATCAATTGTATCAACTCTGTTCTCTACTCAGTCCTCTGCTCCAACAATATCAACTACAATTCTGAAGGTGCTCACTCCAGAGATTGTGGCTCCCACATTTTATGATGCTGAACCTTCCTTTGTCAAAGAATTTGAACCCTGCATAAAAACTAGAGCTTACTCACCACCTAAAGCAAATGGGAAGAACAAGTTACAATTGGACTTTCCATTTCCCAAGGATGATGATGAGAAGCTGATGGGAAAGACAATCAAAGAATTCAAGGAAAAGACAAATAAGAGTGTAAGAGATTGGATGGCTGTAATAATAAGGAATGGAAAAGTATTAAATATATCCAACAGCCATCCTAGATTTGTTGAAGCAAAAAGAGAGGAGACCTCCAGACTTCTCAGGGAAGCTCATCCAAGTGAAGAAAATCAATATGAAAACTCAGATGAGAAGCAAGCCATGCTGGCTCAGGAGTTATTGGATGAGGTAGAGGATGAAATGAGGGAACCTGAGGAAGTCCCCAAATCCAAACCTATGGAAAGTGAAATCAGTCCCCAAATCCAAACCGAAAAGGAGAGTGAAATCAAAGGCAAGGAGGCCTGTCTCTCCAGAAATTGAAAGCAAGGAAACAGTTGGCTCATCACAACCTATTTCTGCAAAAGTATTCAACCCAGCTGTGAATTTCCATGGTGACCCTATAATACCTAAAGAGGAACCAATGAATCTTGACTCCATTGAGGTTCTTTCATTCTTGCTGAAGCCTCAACAGAAGCCTAAACAGAAGAAAAGGATACCAAGGAAGCAACCTTCAAAGGAACCAATTCAAGTTGCTAGGGTACCTGCTATTGTCAAGCAGCCAATCTTGGAAAACAAGGATGATTTTATCTATCAGGCAGATATTGAAGAATACCCTGGCATGAATCTGTATCTGGATGAATTGTCAGAAGTAAGAGGAATTGACAAATATAAACATTTGCCTGAGAGATTGGTCTTTGTATACAAGGGAGGAAAGGAAAGGACATGGCCACTACAGAGGGTTCTTGGAGAAAATTATCTGACATTAACCAAGGTGTTCTTTGCAATTAAGAGATACACAGGGTTCTCCAAGATAGTAAAAGGGGAGATACTGGACAAAATAGAACAGATAAGGAGAGAATGGAACTCACCATCAAGTCTACCGAGGAAGATGAAGATCTTATACAATAGACAGAAAATCCACCTTCAACCTTTCTGGATGATGGAGTTCAAGGATGAAGATGGTAACAGGAGATTCTCCAGGTTAGAAGACCAACTATCAAAGGCTAGTTCTCAATACCTGAGATGGTTACAACAAAAGCTAAATCCAAAAGTTGATGAAGAAGATGCCTTCTATAGGCAACTCCAAATGCAGATTGAGTCCAACTCTACCAAAGAAGGAAAATCAAGGGTGATGCCAACAAGAGAGAAGAAACATTTTTAATCTGCTCAGTCTAGAGGAGCACTTCTCTGTAAATTTTTCAAACTTTCAGTTTTTAATTTTTGTAGCTTAATACAATTTTTGCATTGTTCTATATATATCTTTAGGATTCTTTTGTTA
Organism: Saposhnikovia divaricata; assembly: GCA_036435485.1. Classification (NCBI taxonomy): domain Eukaryota; kingdom Viridiplantae; phylum Streptophyta; class Magnoliopsida; order Apiales; family Apiaceae; genus Saposhnikovia; species Saposhnikovia divaricata. Next base: position 124,063,120 of record CM071597.1, on the reverse strand, counting down.
TCATCAAGGTCCTGAATTTATGCTTTATTGCCATCAAGTATAAATTGGGGGAGATTGTTAGGAATATGTTGTACTTGATGATAACTTCAAAATCAATCAAGTTGTATAAGGTTTTGTAGCTGTCAACGGATGAGGATTTATAACTCTATCCGTTGACAGGTAGCTCATCAACGGATTAGGTTTTGTAGCATACTGCAGTATCTCTATGTTATCAGTTGATAGTGTTTTTATCCACAGTCATGTTGACCATCAATGGATAGGCAGAATAGGCTAGCCAATTGTAAATAAGCTATGCTATGTAATTTTGTCTAAGTGAAAGTGCATCAACGGATGAAGACAGAACTCTATCAATAGATACAACTCAAATCCACTCTATCAACGGATATAGCTCAAATCTCAATATCAACGGATACAGCTCAATATATCATCAACGGATGTTAGAGTACAATGTCAACGGATAATCATTGACACTTACTTCTATGCTAAGATGGGGATTAGCAGTTGATAAGGACAGGTTTGACTGACAGATCACATGGGTTGATAGTAGATACAAAAAGCAGTATGGCAGCCATACCTTGGAAACATAGAAGAAAGAAGCATTCCGTTTACACTATGAATACAAGAAAGGTGCAGGAGACATGTCTGTTCACAATGACAACCTTTCGGCTACATGTGTATTTGGAGTGGAGTAACAAGTGAACTTGAATTAATTAATATTATCTTATTCCTGTAGCACTTGAAAACTTGGGATTTATAACCAAGTGTAGCAACTCTTTAGAAGCTAAGAAAACAGATACATTTGCTTAGGGTTTTTATTGAATATCCTTAGAAAGCAAAGAGTTGTAAAACAGAAGCTGTGTACTTTTGTATCACAGAGTTTTCTTCGAATAAAAGCTTCAGGTGGTGCATTTAACCACCTAATTTTTATGTGTTTGTGCATTAATCTTTTTACAGCAACTATCTAAGTATAGATTTCTGGAGTTCTTATCAGAAATTTATAAATATCAAGAATTGTATTCAACCCCCCCCCCTTCTACAATTATACAAGTGTGTAATCTGGGAATAACACAAAGCATTAAGATATATTCTCAATTCAGTTATATCATCAGTATTATAAGCATAGGTAGTTAGAGGTACCTTGTTTTCAGAATCTTCAACTTCATCAACATTAGTAGCCATGAGAGCATAGTTCACATCCTCATCTAAGTCAAAGGTGTCTGCCCAATCTCTGCCTTTAGTGAAGAGTGCCTTCTCAGTTTTACCCTTCTTGCACTCAGGAGCATAGTGACCCATCTCCTTACACTTGTAGCATTGAATCTCAGACTTGTCTCTTTTCCCAGATTTGGTATCCTTTCTCTCAGATTTGCTGAAATTCTTCCTGTCAGACTTTGAATCATTCTTGGAGAATCTCTTCCCTTTCTTGAAGTTCTTGAATCCCATCTTCTAGAAGGTCTTTACCATCAAAGCAGCCATTTGCATCATTTCCTCATCATCTTCAGAATCAGATGATCCATCTGTGTTTGAGTCAACATCAGAGTTTGATGACTCACTTTCAGAATGAATGACCAAAGCTTTTCCTTTTGCTTTCTTCCTTGATGCTTCCTTCTTTGAGGGTCTTTCTTCAACTCTTAGAGCAACAGACTTTGACTCCCTGCCAGATCTTCTGCTTCTTTGTTCCATTTCCAGTTCATGAGTCTTGAGCAACCCATAGATCTCATCAATATCAATATCAGCCAGATCATAGTTGTCTCTAATACTGGTTGTCTTAACACCCTACTTTTCAGGTAGAGAAAGAAGAAACTTGAGATTTGAATCTTCAAGATCATATTCTTTATTAACTAGTGACAGATCATTGAGTAGCTTACAGAATCTGTCAAAGGTTTCTGTCATTGATTTTTCAGATTTAGCCTTAAAGTGTTCATACTCCTGTGTGAGTATGTTCCTTCTATTTTTCTTGATTGCAGCAGTTCCATGACATCTAACCTCCAGAGCATCCCAGATCTCTTTTGCAGTTTTACAATTGATCACTTTGTTAGACATAACATTATCCAATGAACTATGAAGCAGATGTCTAACCTTTGCATCCTTAGCAATGGATGAAATGTCCTCAGGAGTCAAATCTTTCTTCTCCTTTGGAATAGATTTAGCTTCGTATCCAACAGTAACAACAGATAATTTTTAGGCTTATGAGGGCCTTCATAAATTCTGTCAAGATATTCTGGATCTGTAGCCTCCAGAAACATAGCCATTTTCACCTTCCAGGTTGAGTATTCTGCTGGCTTGAGAATAGGAACCCTAATTGTCTTATATCGGCTCACAGTTGCAGGTTGAGCCTTCTCAGCACTAGAGCCTATTGTTGGAGGAGGAATTTCTGCCATTGATTATAGTTGTGTGTGTGTGGATCTTAAACTGTATAAAATTAACGGATTAAGCTCTGATACCAATTGTTAGGCCGAATACACAATTATAATCAAATAAGTATGAGAGAATAACAATAAGTTCTTAAAAGACTTTAAAAACTATTTTGAATTAACTCCTCTCTCAGTGATGTAAAATATCACAGAGAGCTGCTTAGGTTACAATAAAAGATATTGTGTTACACGATCGATACCCTTCTATGGTTAACCTAACTGTATTTATAAAGATATACAGCTACGTACAATCGATAATTGATACTCCTATAAATTAACTATACAAATATTATCAATTACAATTGCTACACGTCTTTCTAGTAAGCACGACTTCCTTTGACAGCTATCCAATCTTCAAAGATATCGCTTCCATAATTATCTACAATAATTATGTTACTGACCAGGAAACGCTTCTGTTCAACAGAGTTTAGCTGCTTCCTCTTGTCAGCGTATAGCAAACTCTGTCGAGCTTCCAACTGTCAGAGTTTAACTAAACTCTGACTGTTTCCAGTTTCAAGTTAAACTCTGTTTTTCCCTGTAAAACTTAAACACTGATATTAACAATATCAATTATATTTAACACATATGTAACACAAAATCAAATCATATATATATATATATATATATATATATATATTCACAACAACAGCCTTTAAAAAGGATTTTGAACTTGCCTGGTAATCAAGTACGAGTAGGGGTAGTGGTAGGGTATCCCGGGTCAGCTCGGCGATCTATAAATAGTCAAGAGATTCGAGATTAATCACTTAACACTTTTTAAAAGGTTAAGTATCAACTTAAGTCGAAACATGTTTTCGAATTATCTCGTTATACTCCTTTTTAGTGTAACTCTTTTTATTACCGATACGATCCGACATTTATTCGTTATTAAGACATGTCATCATACTCACACTTAGTGTATACTTAAGTCGTATAAGTTCTAAATTCGATCGATTACGAACCAAGATTATATCTCGAGTTTTATCGCTCGTTTTCTAAGTTATAACCAAAGTTATACTTTTAAGGGGTTCGTTCGCATTTAACCTTGATTTAAACATTTTTATAAAATCGAAAAACGATCCGATTCACATGAGGTTTTTTCTCACACCTTCCTTTTTACCTCTATTATTTAATTACCAAGATTCTCCACTGACTTACGTATTTTATGAGGGTTCAATTCCAGTTACGAATTCTCCTTTACGGTTTCAAACTGCTTTTAGTATACCGGCCATAACTCCTAAACCGTAAGTCCGTTTCACCCGTTCTTTATATCAAACCGAAGCTTGGAACATTATCTATCTTATCATGGCAGATTAAGAGGCTAGGCAGTGAGTTACACCTACTGTCCAATTCGTTTTTCTTAAGGTTAATGAAATTTTGGCATTACGACGGCTATAAATCGAATATTTACCAATTCCAAACCTTCCCATGATCATAGTATCCACTCCAAACAACAACATATATATGATTTATAACCATGAACTGAGGCCAAGCAATGCCTTTCCTTTCATCTAACTAATTTTAACATTTATCCAAAACCCAATCATAATCATGCTTATAATCATTCTTATATCCTACTAACAACATAACTAACTTATATCACTCAAGAACATGCATAAAACTCAAAGTAGATCTAGGGTTTCAAGTTGTTATACCTTCTTAAGAGTTTTTACTAGCCTCACTAAGCTTTGTATGATCCTTAGGAGTGATTAAGATTGCTAGATCAACCATGAAAAACAAGAAAATTCAAGGTTAGTTCATAAGAAACACTATTCACCCTCACCTTTCTTGATTTTTTTGAAAATGGAAAAAGATTAGTTTGAAGCTTAGATTTTGAGGAGATCATTTTTATGAAATGTAAGACTCACCTTAAAAATTACAAGATCAAAGAATGGCTGGAAGTTGGATTTTTGTTTTGGAATTTCTTGTTTGGTCGAATGGAAGGAAAAGGAGAGAGATGATGGTTTGCTTCCTTTGTTCTCTTGGTTTCTAGGCTAAATGAATTATTGTTATGCCAAGATAATATCTTTGGGTCATAAAGTAGCTTTATTAAAGGCATGATTCACTAGATGATGTAATTAGCAAGCCATGTGTTGATATTTTGGTGGTTTAAGGATAACCAAGTGGTTTGTTTTCTAAATACTAGTTGCATTCTAATTGATCTAGTTCCTTGCTAGTTACTAGATATTTATCACTTGCACATGCATGTATCTTGCTTCCTCTGCTTGATTCTGTGTCCGGTTATTGCTCGTTTCGATTGATCGTTCGTAGGAATATTTCACGGATTTCTAATTAGGGTTTAACGGGAATCTTCTTAATGTTAGTACTATCATTCTCCGTCTTTCTTACTAACTTTCGAATTTATATTCCTTAAATCCCTTCGTTAAATCCTTAAGTCTATCAGTGTCCAGGGGACTCTCGGAGAAAATAAAAGTGCGGTTTTTTATAATCCGACAGCTTTTACATACACTTATTTTCCCCCTGGGTCACTAATACGAACTCGGAAATCCGTTCCAAATACTTCTATATAATGTCGTCTCTTAATATTCTCTTTTCCACCAAAAACATTATTCATTCTTTATTATTTACTTATTCTCTTAGGGTTGTACAATTGTCCTTGTTCTCTTTCGATCGTTCCTTAACCTTTTTACGGAACCACTGGATTAATCGTTATTAATCTGGATGACATGAGAATATTCTCCTGCTTGGAATTGCCATATCTTATTCCCCGAGGAGATAGATTATTCTTACCTAAGTTGTCAACCATTAGCATTCTTCAAGACATATAAACATTTAAATCGAATTCCATTCATTCATTCAAAAGATCAACTTTTACATCGTAGCCGTAACCAATATTCATTCTTACATCATTAAATAAATAAAAGTTTTAATTCTAACCAAAATCTGGGTTCTTACAGTCTCCCCTCCTTAAAAGAATTTCGTCCCGGAATCAGTTTGAAAACAAATGGGGGTACTTCTCTTGCATTGTGTTTTCAAGCTCCCAGGTTGATTCTTCTACATTGTGGTTTTGCCACAAAACTCTGACTAGCTGAATGACCTTGTTTCGGAGCACTTATTCTTTCCGGTCTATGATTTCCACAGGTTGCTCTACATAGGTCAAGTCTGGTTGCATGTCCACTTGCTCATACTCTACAATGTGCTTGGCATCCGGATTATACTTCCTTAGCATCGAAACATGGAACACATTATGTACCTGCTGCAGATTCGGGGGCAATGCCAATTCATAAGCTAGTTCCCCAATCCGTCTTAAGATCTCAAATGGTCCAATGTATCTGGGACTCAGCTTTCCTTTCTTTCCAAACCTCATTCAACCTTTCCAAGGTGACACCTTTAAGAACACTAGGTCTCCCACTTCATATTCTTTGCCTTTCCGAGCTAAGTCAGCATATTTCTTTTGTCGATCCTGGGCTACTACCAGCCGTCCTCTGATTAGATCTACTGCATCTTTAGTTCGTTGGACCACTTCGGGCCCGAGCATCTTTCGCTCCCAAACTTCATCCCAATACAAGGGAGATCGACATTTCCTTCCATAGAGGGCCTCATAAGGTGGCATTCTTATACTTGAATGGAAACTGTTATTGTAGGAAAACTCAATCAATGGCAAGTGATCATCCCAATTTCCTTTGAAGTCTATAGCGCAGACTCTCAACATATCCTCTAGCGTTTGGATGGTCCTTTCACTTTGCCCATCTATCTGGGGGTGGTAGGCTATGCTCATGTTCAGCCGGGTCCCTACACATTCTTCAAAACTTCTCCAAAACCTGGAGTTAAATCTAGGATCTCGATCGGTTAAATCTAGTAACCGAAATCTCTATTCACATGAATAGTAACCGAAATCACTATTCACATGAATAGTAATATGCATATGAATAGTAACCGAAATTACTATTCATGAATGGTACCCAAAAGTACTATTCAATCAGGTGGGGCCCACACAAATATAAAATTCAAAGTTTTGTCAGAAAGTTTTTTTGTTGAATTTTAAGGTTTGAAGTTTGAAGACAGCAGGCGGTGGAAGCAATAAACGTCAGCAGTTACGTTAATTTAGCTGCATAGTAACTTTCTAAAATCTATAAATAGGCCTGTTGTATTTCGTTTCAAAATACACCTCAACACCCAACTCTCTCTTCACTCTCTTATATCTTCTCTGTGTAAGCTGCTAGACAGTCCATCTAGTAGGAAAGCCGGCTTAGCCCGCTTTCAGGAAGTGTCGGATAGAAGGTCCTCGTGCCTAAACTATCCTTAGGTGTGTTCTGGTTTTGAAGCTAATCCATTGGATTAGAAGTTGTAACACCCCTTCGGGTTTATTATCAATAAAGATATATTCCTGAAATTGTGTTTCGTTATTTTTGATTTCAAGATCCGAAAAATTGTTATCCGCAAAAATCTTGAAAACCGAAATATTTTGGTATTATCATATTCAACCCCCCCTTCTACGATACTTCGGGACCTAACAATTGGTATCAGAGCAGGCTTATAACATACAAGAAGTCTAAAGATCAAAACCATGGGAAGAAAGGATACAGGTGTGAAGATTCCAATGCTTGACAAAGATAATTACTTTCACTGGAAAGTAAAGATGCACCTTCATCTCTCGGCCATTGATGAAGGCTATGTAGATTGCATAGAGAAAGGACCTCATATTCCAATGAAGGCCAACTCTGGGATTGGTCAAGATGCTGCCACTGTAGCTGCTGGAAGGCCTATTCCAAAGAATCAAGTTGAGTATACAGATGAAGACTTGGAGGAGATTCACAAAGATAAGAAGGCTATGAACATCCTATTCAATGGCATCGACCAAGATATGTTTGATTGTGTTATAAACTGCACTACTGCAAAGCAAGTGTGGGACACTATTCAAACAATCTGTGAAGGAACTGAGCAAGTCAGAGAAAATAAAATGCAGCTCCTAATACAACAATATGAGCATTTTCACTACTCCTCTGGTGAAAATCTAACAGACATATTCAGTAGATTTCAAAAGTTACTGAATGGTCTAAAGTTGTATGGGAGAAAATATGAAACCAAGGACTCCAATCTAAAGTTTCTGAGATCTCTTCATAAGGAATGGAAGCTAGTGACAGTCTCATTGAGGAACTCTCAGGACTACAAAGATTTTACACTTGAGAGACTGTATGGCATCCTGAAGACCTATGAGCTTGAAATGCAGCAAGATGAGGAAAAGGAGAAAATCCAGAAGAAAGGTGGATCTGTTGCCATGGTGGCCAATATTCCAACAATCCAAGGTGGTGGAAGAATGAAGAGTGTAGAAGCCACACTAAGTTCAAAAACTTGTGAAGGTGAAGCTGAAACTAGCAAAGGTAAAATCAAGATGATTGAAGAACCTGATGCATTAAGTGAGGATGAAGCTGACGATCTAGATGAGTATTTGGCATTTTTGTCAAAGAGATTTTCGAAGCTAAGATTCAGGAAGAATCAAGCAGGAACCGGGCAATTCAAGAAAAGCTATCAACCGAACAAGGATGTGGTTGAGAGATCAAAGATCAAATGCTATAGCTGTGGAATTGCTGGTCACTTTGCCAATGAATGCAGGAAATCCCAAGCTGAGAAAGAAAAGAAGCAGTTTGAAGCTGTTGATTACAAGAAGAAATATTTTGATCTTCTCAAGCAACAAGGGAGAGCATTCGTGTCAAAAGATAGTGACTGGGCTGCTGGAGGTGTCTCAGATGCAGAAGAGGAGTTTGTCAATCTTGCACTCATGGCAAACGAAACTGATGAAGAGGCTTGTTTAGAAAGCAACCAGGTATACTCTACAAACCTAACTGAACTTTCCAAAGATGAATGTGATAATGTTGTTAATGAAATGCCTAATGAACTGTATAACATGCATGTCACATTAAAATTGCTTAACAAGGAGAACAAAAAGATTAAAGATATTAATGCTAAGATAGGTGATAGGAATACTCTGTTAGAAACTCAACTAATTGATTTTGAAACAATGAAAAGATATTTCCAGGATGCTAAGAATGAGTTACTTGAGGCTCTGAAAAGAGAAGAGTGTTTAATAAAACATTTAAAAGAGGAACAAGACTTAATTGCTAAGTGGAAGGGATCAAAGGCTAAAACTGAAGAAATTTATAGTAAACAAGGAGTTGATTCTTTTCACAAATTAGCAGAAGTTAAGTTAGATGTTGATAGGGAAGTTGCTTCAGACAGTGAAAAAGAATGTTCTTTGAGACTTAAGCCTGTTAGCAAAACAACTTTAACTAAATTGAATAAAAAGTACGGGCCTGTCAATAACAACTTTGTTAATGGAGAGTGTAGCAAAACCAAGTCAGTTGAACAAGGAAGCATAGGCAACTTGTCAATCAAAAATTGAAGGATAAGTTAGAAAAGACTGAACCTAAGGCTAAGGCTAATAAGAAGAATAGAAATGGCAAGGTAGGAATTAACAAACATAGTAATTACACACCTGATAGATATGCTCCTCGAAAGGAATGTGTGAACTGTGGTAGTGTTAATCATTTATTTATCAACTGTAAATCTGTTAAGAATGCTTCTGTGCCTAGTATGCCTAAGTCAATACCTATGCCTGCTATGAATGTTATGCCCAACATGTTTGTCCAGCCTGCTCATGCATCTAGTCATTATGCTAACATGCCATTCATGTATAATCCATATTACAATGCTTTTAATATGCCTCAGTTGCCATGGATGATGAATAACATGTTTGCACAGACTATGCCAAATTATACATCTAGTTTTAATGCAAGTGAGCAAGTGAAACAACCTATTTTTCAGAAACCTACACCAAGAGTTAAGGTTAATTTAACTCAATCAGAACCCCTGGGTAGTAAGGGCTTGAAAAATAAGAAAAAGGCTAACAAGGCAGGACCCATGAAAACTTGGGTACCAAAATGAACTTGAGTTTGTTTTGATGTGTGCAGGGAAACAGAAAGAATCTTTGGTATCTGGACAGTGGTTGTTCTAGGCATACGACTGGAGATTCTACCCTGCTCATTAAGCTTGAGGAGAGAGCTGGCCCTAGCATTACCTTTGGAGAAAACAGCAAAGGATATACTACAGGATATGGCTTGATTTCACAAGGGAATGTTGTCATTGAAGAAGTAGCACTGGTTGATGGACTTAAGCATAACTTGCTAAGTGTCAGTCAACTGTGTGACAAAGGCCAGAATGTCTGGTTCACATCTGAAGCTTGTGTCATTTTCAAGAAAAATGACAACAAGGTAGTGTTGACAGGAGATAGAAGAGGAAATATGTACATTGCTGACTTCAATTCAACAAATGCAAACATGACTACATGTCTTCTCAGCAAGGCAAGTGTAGATGAAGGTTGGCTTTGGCATAAAAGACTGTCACACTTGAGTTTTAAAGCAATGAATGAGTTGGTAAAGAAGGATTTGGTTAGAGGTATTCCAAAATTTGATTACTCCAAGTGTAACACCCCCAAAACCGGGGTCCGGGATCCGGTCGTTACGGTCTCCAATTCTGTCCACAACACTGAACTTACCTCAACATAAAATAAATTACATCTTTATGACCCAACACAACAATATAAAACACACCCGTTATAGTCCCAGAGATGAAATCAGAGTAACAACCAAATTTTATTAAACACATTATGAGTTCTTACAATCCAAAAGAATTTCAATATGAATACATACTCTTTGCCATCCATTTGCGTAAGTCATACTAGACCATATACTTGGTACTGAAAGAATAAATCTATCCTACAAATAGCTTTCTCTTCGGCTCTGGTAGTCTCATCGTCCTCGCCAGCGTCGAGTGCGCCTTGTGCGAGTCATCTGGTCTAGCTGTTGTTGTGATATAATAATAAAGCAAGGGTGAGCAATAGCCCACCAACAATAATATTTAACTGAACGATAATATATAATAGTTCAAAAGTATCTTTCAAACCATATACCATGCATTTACGGAAATGATGCCAGTATAATATGAACGATGAGGCTACGAGGTAACTCAAAATGCATATATAGGTGAGAATATCTGCTATGTCAAAGATAAGCCAGATATTATCATTTATCATATAAAGAGGAACTTGCAAGGAAAATATTACAATTCCAGTTATTAACATTTTTCGAAGTCCTACAACCTGAAAGAAGTCTCTTCGATACGTGTTGCGGAAGACACCGTCAACCTGAAAGAAGTCTCTTCGATACGTGTTGCAGGGAATTCCCAATTTGGGAGATGAACCACTTTCTGATGATCAGTCAGGTATGGTACAGCCCAATATAGTTTACTACCGGTAGAAGGATGAACTGACGGCTCCACTTGTAGATTGCCTTTAATAGTAACTCCCTGGCCAATGGTTAGGCCTTGTGATGGACCGCGCGACTCGGCCTCTTACACACTACTCCTAGTTCGAATAAATCCACAGCATTGAAACGTAGAGTTTGTCCTCCCTTCCCCAAGTGAAATACTTGTTGATAAGACTCCACAAAGTAGTCGTATCTAGTTGGAAAGGAAAATTCACCAACATTTCCCAAGCTGCTGCTTGTTAGAGGATACCATCTTGTTCCAATAATCTTACCCCTCGAATGATGAGAAGGTTACTCACAGATTCAATTGATAAACAGCAACCAAGTTGCGAGTGATACGAATAGTTTTACAAGATTTATGACCGGGAAGTCAACAAGATAAATAACATTGCTCAAGTAGGTTCCCCTATAATATGGAAGTTTGAGCGAGAATTTAAATCCTTTTAAGATAGATTTAAATGAAAAATAAAGAGTTGGGAACCTTTCCTTGATAAAATAGTCGTAAAAAGACTTCGAAATATTTTACATAATATCTGGAGGTGAAAGATAATCTTCGAATAATATAAATCATTTTAAAAGAATTTAAAAGAATTAAATAAATATTCCAAGAATATTTATTAACTCAATAATAATTACGGAATATTATTAAATCATAATATTGCTCGTAAGTAATCCTCGAATGAATATATAGAATTATTTACTAAATAAATCCCTCCTTAAATGAATATTCAAAATAATATTTATTAAATAACTAAACTCCAATAATTATTTAAAATAATATTCAATAAATAAGTCAAACCTTAAATGAATATTTGAAAATAATATTCATTTAATAAATGATCTTCTAAATGAATATCCAAATAATATTCATTTAGTAATCAAAATTTTAAAGGAATAATCGAAATAATATTCCTTAAGTAAATAGAATTTCCAATGAATATTTTAAAATAATATTCATCAGGTACATAAACCTTAGATGAATATTCGAAATTAATATTCATTTAATAAATAACATTCTAATGAATATCAAAATAATATTAATTAAATAATCAACTCTAAATGAATATTCGAAACTAACATTCATTTAATATCTCTCGACTGAGATAATACTCGAATAACATTCCTCGAAATAGTTTCAAGTAATTGATACTTTATGGAAATATAAATAACGTTTAATAATAACATTCCTTAAAATAAATAATAATCTGCCGTTGGAATCCCTCCGGGTTTCCACGACTATCTATATCTCAAAATACCGACTCCCGGTCTATACTTAAGAATGAATATCATATGCCCTTCGCTAAGGGTCTTATCAAAACAATGCAGCTTATAACTGATCATTCGTAAGTAGTCTATAAGCCAATATCAATTCAGGGAACAGGTATCATAATATAATTTGACAATAGGCATGCATGCTATGGCATATGTAAAATGGCAATCACATATATATATTATCACAACAACAGGTTCAAAGTTTTGAACACTTGCCTGGTAATCGGGTGTGGGTGGAGATAGCGTGTCCTGGGTCTGCTCGATGATCTAAAAACAATCAAAACATTCGAGATTAACCACTTAACACGTTTTAAAAGTCTAGGTATAACTTCACTTAAGTCGAAACACGTTTTCGAATTATCTCGTTATACATCTTTTAGTGTGACTCTTTTTATTACTGATACGATCCGACATTTGTTTGCTATTACGACATGTCATCATACCCACACTCGGTATATACTTAAGTCGTATAAGTTCTAAAGTTGATCGATTATGAACCGAGATTATACCTAGGGTTTTACCGTCCGTTTTCTAAGTCATAACCAAAGTTATACTTTTAAGGGGTTCGTTTGCGTTTTACCTTGATTCGAACATTTTTATAAAATCGGAAAACGATCCGTTTGACATGTGGTTTTCTTTCATACCTTCCTTATGACACCTAGTATTTATTTACCAAGATTCGCCACTGAGTAACATGTTTTACGAGGGTTCAATTGAAGTTAAGAACTTTTACTTACGGGTTCGAACCAATTTTAGTAATTTGACCATAACTCCTAAACCGTAAGTCGGAATGTTTCGATTCTTTCGCCAAAACGATCTATGACTCGAGATCTATGAGGACATGTCATGTTAATAACCAGTTAGGGCAATTAACCCTACTGTCAATTTTGGTTTCTAAAGGTTTAACGAAATTCGGGCATTACGACTGCTATAAATCCCACGTTTCAAAAATCATCACATCGATACCAAGCCGCACCGGGCATCCATACAACTCATATACATGATTATCAACTTAACAAGTCCAGAAGTTCATCACTTATTCATCATATGCATCATATTGCTTAATCACTAAATTACTAGCAAACCATGCTTATAATCATCATCATAACCTTAACTACACTTAAACTATCAAGAACATACTTAAATCTTCAAAACAAAAGCTAGGGTTTTAATGAGATATACCTTCCTTGGTGAGTGCTAGAGCCTTACTAAGCCTTGAATAATCCTTGTACAACTTTAACTAAGCTTGATCTAACAAGAAACATCAAGGATATAATTAAAGATTTTTGGATCTTCTAAAACCCATCTGAAAGATCATGAAAAACGAAGTCCTTACCGAGGTTTTCTGGACATGGATTATAAAGGAGAGTTGTAGAGCATCTAACCAGATTTCCAACAAGCTAAATAACACTAAATTTCATGGAGTAATGAAGGAGATACGTTCAGTTGAAAATCGTCCCAGAAACTGTCAAACAACCTGGACAGTTTGGTTCTTAAACTTGGGGAGGTGATTTCACTGGGCTACACTCATTAGATGGCCATGAGATTTTGAGTGAATTTTGCCAATGGAGTGGAGGGGCTGTGGTATAAATTTGGTGATTTTATCATTGATAGATATGGAGATATGAATTTTTTCTTCATCTATGGTTCTACTGGACAGTTTGTAAGAAAAGAAAGAAATGGAGTTTGTTTGCTTGGTTCTTGATCAATAATGTGTAATACAAGTGATATACACTAATATCTCATGGATGCATCTTGTTTTGGCTAGGTGTCATGCTCTAATTGGTCCTTTTTGGATTTCCTTATCCATAGAAATTGCATCCAAGTCCCTAACTCTTGTGTTCTTGCACTTAAGTCCTTGGTTAATTGCATTTTGGTGCAAGATATTTTGATAAAGTGATGATGTCATAATCCACTATCTATATTGGATGCATCCTTGGTTGCTTATACATTTTTTTGTCCGGTTATTGCTCAATTTCGATTGATCGTTCGGAGGAATAACTCATTCGTTTCTAGTTAGGGTTTTACCGGAATCCGTCTTAATATTTATACTATCATCCTCCATTCTCTTTAATAATTCTTGAACCTATATTCTTTAAATCCCTTCAATAATTCTTTAAGTTTTTCAGTGTCCAGGGAAATCTCGGGGAAAATAAAAGTGCGGTTTTTCAGAATCCGACAGCTTTTATATACACTTATTTTCCTCCTGGATCACTAATACGAACTCGGAAATCCGTTTCGAATACTTCTATATAGTGTCGTCTCGTTATATTCTCTTTTCCACCAAAACACTATTCATTCTTTATTCTTTACTTATTCTCTTAGGGTTGTACAATTGTCCCTGATCTCTTTCGATCGTTCCTTAACCTTTTTACGGACCCACTGGACCAATAACAGATATCGATTTGGATGACATAAGAATAATCTTCTCCTTTAGAATTATCAAATCTCAATTCCCTAGGAGATAGATAATTCTTATCTAAAGTGTCAACCAATAGTATTTTTCATGGCATATAAACATTTGAATCCAAATCTATTCCTTTCATTCATTATCTCAATCGTTACGTCGTAGTCGTAATCACTATTCACCATTACCTCAGTACATAATAAAAAGTTTTAATTATATCCAAAGTTTGGGGTTCTTACAGTCTCCCCTCCTTAAAAGGATTCCGTCCCGGAATCAGGTAGGAACAAGAGTCGTTTGTCTGTCATTTCATCTTTCAGCTTCCGGGTCAATTCTTAGTCGTTCTACCCTTTCTCAGCACACCTACTGGTGCTACAATACGTACCTTATCCTTTTTCCGTCAACTTTGCTACTTTTCGTACAACACATTATCTGGGTTATGTGTAACACCCTCACTTGCCAACAATAATATTATAATCTCTTATATTCAATTAAACATTAATATAGGAGAAATTTTAGAAATTTCGGCATGATGTAATCATAAATCGGACTAATCACCTGCTTAAGCAACTAAGTAGAACTAAAAACAGTCCACAAGCACCAGTCATACTAATCCATAAGAAAATAAAACCATTACAACCCAGACCGCACACAGGTCACTGTATGAAACAACTATCAATAGCTATTACAACCCAGAACTGAATTAAATAATATACAACCCATCAAGTATGATAATCCGCCTACAAATACAGATATAATATAAACAAGGATATATGCCACTACCCAACCAACCGCCTCGACCCTCTGACTGCCTCGGTGACTACCCCAACCCGACGGGCCACTTCTTCTAGACATCTCCTGGCTTAGCTGAGGAAACAGAATTAGCAAGCAAATGAGCCAAATGCTCAGCAAGTATATATATATGAAATTAAAACATCAACAACTGATATGTCTGCAAGATCATCTAGAATCAGCAATCAACAATATATATGAGCTCATCTGAAAATTTATCATTTGTCTGAATCATAAACTAGAAGAGGATTGGACTATCATGCATTTTTATAATAAAAACAATTATAAGGTTAGGCTGCTGATCAGTCACGCACTAACCCCGGACAAACGCACACAGCAATGTCCTTTAATGGATCCACGGCTCACATTGGCCTTAATTATTTCTGACCACGAATCTGGTCCGACCCTTACGGTCCACATTTTAAAAAAACTAACAGTCCAATCCTAACTAAACATTAGGTGTCGGAACAATCGACTACCTCACTGCCAAACACCCTGGACACTTTCGTTCCAGGTTAACATCTCAATTTCACCAAATAAAACAAGGTTGGGTAATCTCTGAATTAAATATCAACAAGTTCGATATGGCGAAAAGGGGTATTGATTTAAGTCAGGTCACAAAAAGGATTAACAAAAACGATATAGTCAACCTGGGGTATAACAATTGAATATTCATAATTAATAGAAATTATCAGAGCAAGTACATCAAGGATAAATCAATTACATAAGAATCAAGTTTTGATAATCATAATTCGCTGGAAATATAAGTGAAGCAATCTACTTGAAAGAAAGGTGGAACAAAATGCTTGCAAGGGATACGGATGTAACCAATTCACTAAAAGAATCATCCAATCAATAGAATCAATTTGGGGTATAACCATTAGGTATTCGCAATTTCGGGAATTTAACAGAACAATTATAGCAAGAGTAATTTAAATAAGCATATGAATCAGACTTTCATAATCATAACTCATTTGAAAAGTAATTGAAGCAATTTACTTGCCTTAAATAGAAAATCACAGAATCCGAAGCGTTTTTACGTCCTCAGCTTTAGCCTTTCCTTTATCCACGGAATCTACACACAATATAACACTATTTCAGAATCCTGTTTAATACTCGCTAATCAATATAAACATTCCACTTAGTCTACCCCTGCGAATAGTGCCCTAATTTATGTTTATTTAATCATATAATATCAATACATAAGCTACAGACAAAAGTATTTAATCATATAGTCACGTAAGCACATACCATATAGATTTTGAAATATGAAGCCCGACTCACAACTCGTATAAGTATATAATTATGCATACTCGTTACCAAGCAATGATTTTAATATATATTTTAGAAAAATTTTGACGGCATCCCCTTTATACGGGGGACTGCCAGTCGGGATACAGCCGACACAACCAACACAATATCAATTACCAATTAAATCCACATTTATTATCCACTCCCAAGTCACATTCCAACTCACAGATTTATAATCCAATACAATTTAAACAATTAATAACAACTCGATAATAAAATTACAATTTATTAGCTAAATAACAAATATTAATTATTAAATAATTTTTGGCTCAGAAAATAATCATCATCGCCGTTTTACCCTCGACTCAAATTAAATCATCGTCGAGGGGGCAAAATTCCGAGGGTTCCCATATTTTCAGGGCTTCCAACTCGAAACTCCGCACACAATTTTATACGAATAATTTACAATTTCGGTAAATAATTCCATAAGGCTTCGACTTTAATCGATATATAATCACAGAACGGATTTCATTTTCCCTGTCAAACAGCAACACCAATAATCAAGATAGAACAGTCAATTGAAGTACAACATTCCAAGCTGCAATTGACTACACAAAAGGGAACACAATTCTTGCGCCACAGCTTACACTCACATAAGCTACTCACACACGCGACAATGTAACACAACCCCATACTAATCACGGGAGCTCGGCTGTACATACACACACAACTCGACACACACTAGACCACACACACTCACACATAGCAGTTACAATAACACACACACCACTTACAACACCTATACTCGCAGGTAAGGATACACAACAGAAACAATTAGAGGAGAGGGGCGGAAATTCATCTGACTCCAGAACCAATACACACCAACACAAGCTGAACTTCTCACACACACCCACACGATTGTTTAACACACACACGCCTCACAGTACAGCATACCCACGAATTACATGCAGTCGCAACAAACCGAAGACAACCAGAGGGAATAACAGACCACGAGGAGATTCACAGGGAGGAGGAGAAACTACAAGAGAGATTGAGCGAGAGAAAAAGATGAGGGTTAGAGAGAGATCAACCTTCGAGAGAGAAAAGAGAGGAATAATTGAGAGACTTCTTGAAGAAACCGAATGAACTCAATTAGGGATTTTTGGGGTTATAAGGAATTGGGGGAAAACATATATGGAAAGTAAAGTAATTTTTAAAAGCATACATTTCTGAAAAAAAACATTTCCTAAATCGACATCAATTATAAAAATGGGTAGGACATTAAATTTTAAAATTTTAAAATGAAGAATGTAAAATTACGATCACCCACATATTTTTAAAATATTTTTAGGATTTAAAACGAATTAAATACGAATTTTACAAGATTAAACCATTAAATTGGAAAATAATTCGTAAAATCATTTTAAAATCCTTGAAACCCAAAAATAATTCACCAAATATTTTTAAAAGTCATATAAACTAATAAAATCAATAATGAAAAAGATTTCAGGATTTCTGCTAATCCCGAGAATTTTATAAAATTCACAGAAGGTAAATATAACGCAATTAAATAGGAAATAAATCCCAAAAATATAATTAAAATAGTCGGGCTTACATAACACATATAAAATATCTATCTGACCTCCAAATATTATTCCACAGACACATCACCTCCACAACAATTATATACGCCACATAATTCATATTTAATAATAAAATAAATAACTTTTAATAATTAAATAATCTGAAATTTCTAAGGCGTTATAACCTTCCCCCCTTAAAAGGATTCTGTCCCCAGAATCTCACCTAAGAGAATAATTGAGGATACTTTTCCAGCATATCGCTTTCCAACTCCCAAGTTGATTCTTCCACCTTGGGGTTTCTCCACAAAACTCTCACTATAGGAATTGTTTTATTTCTCAAAACCTTTTCTTTCCGATCTAGTATCTTGATAGGCTGCTCCACATAAGATAAATCTGGCTGAATCTCTATCGGCTCATATTCAATGACATGTTTAGAATCCAGATGGTACTTCTTAAGCATAGATACATGGAACACGTTATGGATATGTTGCATATGAGGCGGTAGAGCTAGCTCGTAGGCGACTTTCCCGACTTTCTTCAATATCTCGAAAGGCCCAACAAATCTTGGACTTAACTTTCCTTTCTTGCCAAATCTTACTAATCCTTTCCACGGAGATACTTTCAACAGTACTTGCTCTCCTTCTTCGAATTCCATATTCTTTCTGGCCAAATCAGCATACTTCTTCTGTCGGTTCTGAGCTGTCACTAACCGTTTCTGAATAAGTTGAACTACTTCCTTGGTTTGCTGAACTAACTCAGGTCCGAGTATCTTTCGCTCACCGACTTCTTCCCAGTATACTGGAGATCGACACTTTCGTCCATATAACGCTTCATATGGTGGCATACCGATACTAGCATGAAAGCTATTGTTGTAGGAAAATTCCACTAACGGCAAGTGTTCATCCCAACTTCCTGCAAAATCCAATGCACAAACTCGGAGCATATCTTCAATTGTTTGAATCGTTCTTTCACTCTGACCGTCAGTCTGAGGATGGTAAGCAGTACTCATTTTTAATTCGGTGCCCAAACATTCTTGAAAACTTCTCCAGAATCTCGAATTAAATCTTGGATCTCGATCTGAGACTATTGATACTGGAACTCCATGTCGCACCACAATCTCTTTTATGTATAAATGAACCAATTTGTCTAATGAGAACCTCTCGTTTATCGGAAGGAAGTGTGCAGACTTCGTTAAGCGATCAACAATTACCCAGATAGCATCATGATTAGCTCTCGTCCTTGGCAATCCAACCACAAAGTCCATTGCAATATGTTCCCATTTCCACTCGGGAATCTCTAATGGTTGTAGCATCCCACTTGGCCTTTGATGTTCTGCTTTTACTTTCTGACAGGTCAAACACTTACTTACCCATTCAGCAATATCTCTCTTCATATCTGGCCACCAGAAATTTCTTTTCAAATCTCGATACATCTTCGTACTTCCTGGATGAATCGAATATTTCGAGCTGTGGGCTTCCTGTAGGATCTCATTCTTCAACTCTGTCACATTGGGTATCCAAATACGTGAAGAAAATCTTAATATCCCTTTGTCATCTACTTGTGTGCATATTTCCTCACCCGTTAGCTTGTTCACATCTCCGCTCATGACTTCCTCCTGGCATCTGCGAATCTTTTCTAATAATTCTGGCTGAAACGTCATAGTGTACACCGTATCTGTACTACTTGCAGGCATACACACCTCTATCTCCAATCTTTCGAACTCTTTGTATAATTCCTCAGGCATGGTCAACATACTGATTTTCTCCTTCCTACTTAAAGCGTCCGCCACCACGTTCGCCTTCCCAGGATGATAGTTGATGGTACAATCATAATCCTTGAGTAATTCCAACCATCTTCTCTGTCTCATATTTAACTCCTTCTGGGTGAAAATATATTTTAAACTCTTGTGGTCCGTGTAAATTTCACACTTTTCCCCATACAGATAATGTCTCCAAATCTTCAAGGCGAAAACAATCGCGGCTAATTCTAAGTCATGAGTAGGATATTTCTGCTCGTGAGGTTTCAATTGTCTCGAAGCGTAAGCAATTACCTTTCCGTGCTGCATTAGTACACATCCCAAACCTTTGTGAGATGCATCACTGTAGATCACAAAATTTCCTTTTTCATCTGGAAGTGTCAATACAGGTGCAGTCACCAATCTCTGCTTCAATTCCTGAAAACTTTCTTCACACTTCTCATTCCACACAAACTTTTCATTCTTCCTTGTCAACTTTGTTAGTGGGGTGGCTATCTTCGCAAAGTCTTGAACAAATCTTCGATAGTATCCCGCCAATCCTAAGAAACTTCGAACCTCTGTGGGTGTTTTAGGTCGATCCCAATTCATCACGGCTTCAATTTTAGCAGGATCCACCTTAATCCCTTCACTGCTGATGACATGCCCTAAAAACTGCACTTCTTTCAGCCAAAACTCACATTTGGAAAACTTCGCATACAGTTTCTCCTTCCTCAACGTTTCTAAGGCTATTCTCAAATGCCCTGCATGCTCTTCTTCGGTCTTCGAGTATATCAGAATATCATCTATAAACACAATCACAAACTTATCCAAATACTTCTTGAAGACTCTATTCATTAGGTCCATGAACGCTGCTGGTGCATTGGTTAGCCCAAAGGCCATTACTAAGAACTCGTAGTGCCCGTACCTAGTCCGAAACGCTGTTTTTGGAACGTCTTCCGGTCTAATCTTTAATTGAAAATATCCTGACCGCAAATCAATCTTCGAGAAACAAGTTGTCCCTTTCAGTTGATCAAATAAATCGTCAATTCTTGGCAAAGGGTATTTATTCTTAATAGTCAACTTATTTAATTCCCGATAATCGATACACAGTCTCATACTTCCATCCTTCTTCTTTACAAATAATACCGGAGCTCCCCACGGCGATACACTAGGCCTAATAATGCCTTTCTCCAGAAGATCTTGCAATTGGACTGCCAATTCCTTCATCTCCACAGGTGCCATTCGATAAGGAGCCTTTGACACGGGTTCAGTTCCGGGGGCTAAATCAATGGTAAATTCTATTTCTCTATCCGGAGGTAAACCGGGAAGTTCATCTGGAAAAACATCGAGAAACTCATTCACCACTGGTATTTCCTCTATTTTAGGCACCTCTTGACTAGTATCCATGACATAAGCCATATAGCCCTCGCATCCTTGCCTCAACAACCTCTTTGTTTGAATGATCGTTAAAAATCTCCTATTTTGCCTCTGACCCCTAAAGGTAACCTCTACATTATCAGAGGGTTTAAGGATCACCTTCTTATTCTTACAATCAATTTGGGCATTATTCTCGGTTAACCAATCCATTCCTAAGATAACATCGAATTCACCTAACTGAAATGGTATCAAATTAGCGTAGAAACAATGCCCTGAAATATCAATCTTGCAACGAGGACACACTTGCGTAACCGGAATTCGTTCTGAATTAGCTATTTCTATAACTATAGCTTCACGTAACATGCATACTTCACAATTTAACTTTTGAACAAATTCTTTGGATATAAAGGATTTCGTAGCCCCGGAATCAATTAACACTTTAGCTTTGACAGAATTTACAGGGAGCGTACCTGCTACCACATCCGAATTCTTAATAGCTTCGTTCAGAGTCATGTTGAAAGTCCTTGCCACTGGTCTGATACTTGATGTTGGGGGTGCTGCTTCAATTGCTTGCAGTATTGGATTAGCCAGAACTGGAGGCTTTACTACAGGTACTTTACAGTCTTTCATTATATGTCCTGGCTTTCCACAACGGTGACACACAATTCCTGCCTTGCATTCCCGAGCATAATGACCTTTTTGATTACATTTGAAACACGTCACCTCCAGCTTTGTACATACTCCAGGATGCCTCTTCCCACAAATTTTGCATTCTGCCAAGGGTGGCCTAACCAATTTCTGTTGACTCGCATCTTGAATTCTATTTCCTTGGCCCCCATTCCCTGATCCCGGCTTCTTAGGGTTTCCATACTTTCCTGGCTGGAATCCTGGCTTTTTATTTGGCACATTATGAGAACTGCCTTGCTCTTGTCGTTCCCCCATTGACCCAGCCTTCCTTTTCTTTCCTTCTTTTTCCTTGAAGTATAATTCGCTTTCCCCTTCAGCTATCATGGCCTTTTGCACCACTGCTGCATAAGTCTCCAACTCCAAAACTGCTAGTTTAGTACGAATCCACGGTTTCAATCCTTGTTGAAACCTCTTAGCCTTCTTCCTCTCCGTATCCACATAGGCCGGAGCAAACCTAGCTAGTTCCGTAAACTTGGTTTCATATTCTGTCACCGACATTTTCCCTTGTTTCAGCTCCAAAAACTTCATCTCCATCTGGTCTTTCATATAGTCGGGGAAATACTTTTCCAAAAATAGCTCTGTGAACCTCTCCCAAGGAATCACCTCAGTAGCTTCCAACATCTTCACTGACTCCCACCAGTAAGTAGCTTCATTCTTTAAGAAATAACTTACATATTCAGTTTGCTTGTCTGCTGGGACCCCAACCAGTGCAATGGCTTTTTCCATCTCTTTTAACCAAGACCTCGCCTCCACCGGGTCCGCTGTCCCTTTAAACTCAGGAGGTTTTACTGCCTGGAAAGACTTAAAAGTAACCACCGGAGGAACAGGTGGCTGCTGCTGCTGTTGTTGCTGTTGTTGCTGTTGCTGTTGTTGTTGCTGTTGTTGCTGTTGCTGTTGTTGTTGCTGTTGTTGCTGTTGAGCCAACAACTGCTGCTGTAATTGCTGCTGTTGCTGTGCCAGAGTAGCAGTCTGCTGAACAAGAGTTTGTAATATCTGTGCTAAGGCAGGGTCCATCTGACCAACAGGGGGTGGATTAGCTTGCTCCCCCTGATCGGTGGTTCGGGTATTTTGTTTCTTCTTTTTGGGTGGCATATTTCTGAAATCAATGAACAATTATATTAGATTCAGGTTCAGAAAATAATATCTCAACATGCTCCAACTTAAACAAACAATGCATATATTACTGAAAGGTAATTCGAGGTCTCCAACCAATATTCCGGTCAACAATTGATTCACAGGGTGCAATAGGATATTAATCCAAGGTTACACAAGGTATTCACAAACGTTCAATAGGTGCAATAAAGAAACAATAGTCATAATGCTAAGGTCAAACATAGTATCGAAAGTAAAAACAATGCTAGAAGGAAATGGTGCTGAAAGTAAATATGAAACGAGCAGTAAATAAGATGCTTAAGTAAATGACAGTATAAGGAAATTTAACACAGTTCTGCAAAAGTGATAATGATATATATAGATAGATCAGATACAAGCGTAAGAACAACGCTTCGATAAGGGTACAACATAATGCTAAAAGAGAAGACTGCTAGCATCTAGTCACAGTACAACAGATATATACAACAAAACTGGTCGTACTGCAAATCCTGACGTACTACTACCACCATAACGTGCCTCTAAATACCACATCATCATACTACCCTAATCATCACTGGTCATCATCGTCATCCGACTCTCCCCGCCAAGCTGATCCCAAAATGCTCTCCAGCTCTGCCGTCACCAGACCTAGGGTCACCTGCTGTGTCACAAATGCCGGCTCATCTCGGGATCTCATCCGTCCCCGCCTAATGACAACACGTCTAAGAGCTCGTACTCGCCTCCGGACATCCTCCAGCTCAGCCACCGCTCTATCTCTATCTCTCGCCCGCTCGTCCTCCCCAGCCCTCATAGCCCTCCACTCTGCCATCTGCCCTAGGAGATAGTCCCTCTCTCGGGCCACTCGCTCGTACACATGATATGGGACAGGCTGAGGAGTATACTGGTATGCTGGCCCATTCACTGAGCCCTGCGACCCTACGAACGGCTGCATAACCCCCGGGGAAATCTGCTGCGGTACAGAAGCCCCACCTTCCGGATCCTCGTCCGGGTCTGAATCGGAACCAGAAGCAGGTGCCTGAAGTATACATATATATATATAATATAATTAGACTTCCTGTCTCTCACGAAACCATCCTAACCTTTCTTATAACTCTACCCCGACTCCCCACCTAATTGTTTCAGTGACTGTGACCTGTGGCTCTGATACCAACTTGTAACACCCTCACTTGCCAACAATAATATTATAATCTCTTATATTCAATTAAACATTAATATAGGAGAAATTTTAGAAATTTCGGCATGATGTAATCATAAATCGGACTAATCACCTGCTTAAGCAACTAAGTAGAACTAAAAACAGTCCACAAGCACCAGTCATACTAATCCATAAGAAAATAAAACCATTACAACCCAGACCGCACACAGGTCACTGTATGAAACAACTATCAATAGCTATTACAACCCAGAACTGAATTAAATAATATACAACCCATCAAGTATGATAATCCGCCTACAAATACAGATATAATATAAACAAGGATATATGCCACTACCCAACCAACCGCCTCGACCCTCTGACTGCCTCGGTGACTACCCCAACCCGACGGGCCACTTCTTCTAGACATCTCCTGGCTTAGCTGAGGAAACAGAATTAGCAAGCAAATGAGCCAAATGCTCAGCAAGTATATATATATGAAATTAAAACATCAACAACTGATATGTCTGCAAGATCATCTAGAATCAGCAATCAACAATATATATGAGCTCATCTGAAAATTTATCATTTGTCTGAATCATAAACTAGAAGAGGATTGGACTATCATGCATTTTTATAATAAAAACAATTATAAGGTTAGGCTGCTGATCAGTCACGCACTAACCCCGGACAAACGCACACAGCAATGTCCTTTAATGGATCCACGGCTCACATTGGCCTTAATTATTTCTGACCACGAATCTGGTCCGACCCTTACGGTCCACATTTTAAAAAAACTAACAGTCCAATCCTAACTAAACATTAGGTGTCGGAACAATCGACTACCTCACTGCCAAACACCCTGGACACTTTCGTTCCAGGTTAACATCTCAATTTCACCAAATAAAACAAGGTTGGGTAATCTCTGAATTAAATATCAACAAGTTCGATATGGCGAAAAGGGGTATTGATTTAAGTCAGGTCACAAAAAGGATTAACAAAAACGATATAGTCAACCTGGGGTATAACAATTGAATATTCATAATTAATAGAAATTATCAGAGCAAGTACATCAAGGATAAATCAATTACATAAGAATCAAGTTTTGATAATCATAATTCGCTGGAAATATAAGTGAAGCAATCTACTTGAAAGAAAGGTGGAACAAAATGCTTGCAAGGGATACGGATGTAACCAATTCACTAAAAGAATCATCCAATCAATAGAATCAATTTGGGGTATAACCATTAGGTATTCGCAATTTCGGGAATTTAACAGAACAATTATAGCAAGAGTAATTTAAATAAGCATATGAATCAGACTTTCATAATCATAACTCATTTGAAAAGTAATTGAAGCAATTTACTTGCCTTAAATAGAAAATCACAGAATCCGAAGCGTTTTTACGTCCTCAGCTTTAGCCTTTCCTTTATCCACGGAATCTACACACAATATAACACTATTTCAGAATCCTGTTTAATACTCGCTAATCAATATAAACATTCCACTTAGTCTACCCCTGCGAATAGTGCCCTAATTTATGTTTATTTAATCATATAATATCAATACATAAGCTACAGACAAAAGTATTTAATCATATAGTCACGTAAGCACATACCATATAGATTTTGAAATATGAAGCCCGACTCACAACTCGTATAAGTATATAATTATGCATACTCGTTACCAAGCAATGATTTTAATATATATTTTAGAAAAATTTTGACGGCATCCCCTTTATACGGGGGACTGCCAGTCGGGATACAGCCGACACAACCAACACAATATCAATTACCAATTAAATCCACATTTATTATCCACTCCCAAGTCACATTCCAACTCACAGATTTATAATCCAATACAATTTAAACAATTAATAACAACTCGATAATAAAATTACAATTTATTAGCTAAATAACAAATATTAATTATTAAATAATTTTTGGCTCAGAAAATAATCATCATCGCCGTTTTACCCTCGACTCAAATTAAATCATCGTCGAGGGGGCAAAATTCCGAGGGTTCCCATATTTTCAGGGCTTCCAACTCGAAACTCCGCACACAATTTTATACGAATAATTTACAATTTCGGTAAATAATTCCATAAGGCTTCGACTTTAATCGATATATAATCACAGAACGGATTTCATTTTCCCTGTCAAACAGCAACACCAATAATCAAGATAGAACAGTCAATTGAAGTACAACATTCCAAGCTGCAATTGACTACACAAAAGGGAACACAATTCTTGCGCCACAGCTTACACTCACATAAGCTACTCACACACGCGACAATGTAACACAACCCCATACTAATCACGGGAGCTCGGCTGTACATACACACACAACTCGACACACACTAGACCACACACACTCACACATAGCAGTTACAATAACACACACACCACTTACAACACCTATACTCGCAGGTAAGGATACACAACAGAAACAATTAGAGGAGAGGGGCGGAAATTCATCTGACTCCAGAACCAATACACACCAACACAAGCTGAACTTCTCACACACACCCACACGATTGTTTAACACACACACGCCTCACAGTACAGCATACCCACGAATTACATGCAGTCGCAACAAACCGAAGACAACCAGAGGGAATAACAGACCACGAGGAGATTCACAGGGAGGAGGAGAAACTACAAGAGAGATTGAGCGAGAGAAAAAGATGAGGGTTAGAGAGAGATCAACCTTCGAGAGAGAAAAGAGAGGAATAATTGAGAGACTTCTTGAAGAAACCGAATGAACTCAATTAGGGATTTTTGGGGTTATAAGGAATTGGGGGAAAACATATATGGAAAGTAAAGTAATTTTTAAAAGCATACATTTCTGAAAAAAAACATTTCCTAAATCGACATCAATTATAAAAATGGGTAGGACATTAAATTTTAAAATTTTAAAATGAAGAATGTAAAATTACGATCACCCACATATTTTTAAAATATTTTTAGGATTTAAAACGAATTAAATACGAATTTTACAAGATTAAACCATTAAATTGGAAAATAATTCGTAAAATCATTTTAAAATCCTTGAAACCCAAAAATAATTCACCAAATATTTTTAAAAGTCATATAAACTAATAAAATCAATAATGAAAAAGATTTCAGGATTTCTGCTAATCCCGAGAATTTTATAAAATTCACAGAAGGTAAATATAACGCAATTAAATAGGAAATAAATCCCAAAAATATAATTAAAATAGTCGGGCTTACATAACACATATAAAATATCTATCTGACCTCCAAATATTATTCCACAGACACATCACCTCCACAACAATTATATACGCCACATAATTCATATTTAATAATAAAATAAATAACTTTTAATAATTAAATAATCTGAAATTTCTAAGGCGTTATATTATGCGCTTACTCATTTCTATAGTATTATCCTTGTTGATATCTGCAGTGGCTTTGGTATTACTATCGTGCTGCGAATTCGGAGATAACCTCGCTCGCACTGTGCATTTCCTGATCGCTTTAATCTTCGCAAACTCGATCAATATAGAGAAGTGGAAAGATTTATTGAGAGATCATTATGATCAATTGAACATTTGTTATATTGCATAGCTAGTACAGAAGGGGGCCAGCCTTTAGTACTTGACAAACAATTAAACAAGTTATGGTATTCCACTTAGACTTCTATCACATAGACAGATAGTCACGTAGCAGTACCTCCCCTCCTTAAAGGGTTGTTCTTCTCAATTCATAAAGAAGATGAATAAGAGAGAAGAAAAGAAAAGAGTTCTAAAGGATTATAGAAGGTTTTCATGATTGTAAAATATCATACTCAGAATTTACCTCTGAACTATAGAGGTTCATCAAAGAAGAAATTAATCATAATTATATCTAATACCATTTGATCGCAATCTCATGTGTTAACATATCTTGCTGCTTTGTCCACTATTCTATGGACCTATACTCTGGTTCACCCTTAGCAACGCTCACTCTAGAAAATTCCTTCAACCTTTTAGGTTAAATCTTAGGTTTCTCGGTTGACATCATTGTTACTGACATTCCATGTCACGCTACTAGCTTTTTCATATCTATAATATTAACACTATCAGGTTGTCATCCCGAGAATTCATCAGAAAACGCATTTATTAATCCATTCATAACATTGGTTGCTTCACATTCCATAGTTGCTTTCCCAGTCTTTTCTTTATCAATCACATCCTTCTTATTATCTGATTCTTATTTACTTCTGTTATTTACTTCCACCTTCATCTCTTTATTGAAACATCTTTTGCACTTGGCACCTCCTTATTGGTATCCCGTCACATTTACTCTATAATCATCCCATTATTCCAATTTAAAACCTTCGAAATGAATCTGGCCGATTTCTTTAGCTTGGATCCAATATAATCTAAGTCTGTCAACTTGTTTCTCATCATTTATTCTTTTCTACCCGCGGTGTTCCACAGGTTGTCTTTCGTAAGTTAGACCAGGTCGTACACCTACCTGCTCGTACTCTTATTATCTATTGAGCATCTGCATTTTACTGGTGTAGCTTTACCACATGAAACACGTTACTACCATGCTATAAGCTTTGGGGGTAAAACTGGCTCGAATGCCACCTTCCGAACACTTTTAAATTCTCAGGTGGCCTAATAAGTCTCGGGCTCAACTGCCCTTCTCTCTAAGTCTCATTAATTCTTTCTACGGGAATACATTTAGCATCATGAATCATCAACCTCATATTCTCTATCTTGTTTGTACAGAAGTACAGTAACACAAACTTGCTTGTCATTCATCAACATGCCATTTAGCTTATCAATAGCAGCACTTTCTTTATCTTTACGTTGTCATCTACTTTCTTAGAAGAATCACCATCGCTTGTTGTTTACGTAGTGCATTAATAGCTAACCATACGGGTTTCAATCCCTTAGGGAGACAAAGTAATCACTATTCATTATCCATAAGGAACACTTCCTGAACTTGATGCAGATATTACATAAAGTAGATAAAATTGCAGAAGAGTTTCAAGCATCGCAGCTAAGTCAGGTTGATGAAACTATCACTCATGCATTTTCCATAAAAGACAGGAAACTTAATGGTTTACTTCGTCAATATTGTATCATGGTCCTGGTTTGCCTCAAAACGGGACCTTCTAAGGTATGTAATATGCTTAAGACCCATCAGGAATCGAATCTTTACTTAAGCTACTATTACCGTTGATTCTTGCACAATCATCAGAAGGAATGTAAATTCCTCCACTCTGATATGACCTTCAAGGTCTAAATATCATTTTGTTTCTTCGGTATGAACATTTGTAATTATTACTCTATACTTAGACTATCGGCCACCTCATTGGCCTTTCCTGATAATAATAATTTCTGCTAATCCTTGTTCTCTGGATACATTTCAATTCAAATTTTTCTACCTTATTCTCATCACTGTTGGGTGAAAGCATTCTCCCTTAATGCTCTGCTAAAGGAGAAAAATATAACTATCAGTCTTTTTCCATAAGTCATTGCTTCCACCTTCCCGTAGGAATTTTATCAAAGTTACCCTCAATCATACCTAGGATATTTGTTTTCTTAGTTCTTTCTTGTTCTAGGATAATCTCAACCTTCTTTGGTTCCATCCATACCTCATCATGGTTTCATACATGCCTCATCTGGCATTATTGTTAATGTGTCTTACATTCTCTTCCAAACTTCTAGTTGGAAGCTCAGAATATTAACCTTTCCTTGCAAGGTTTCTTAGGTCGTCCTCATCATTCCTCCTGTATTTTCTAGGTACAGGGTATAACAAAACGTCATTGATCAATACTCTAATAATTCTGTCTATGTTCTTTCCAGAACTCTTTTTAATAATCCTTACAGGTCATTGTTGCCTTTGCAAATCCAACTCATATCATTTGAATTCACAATGTCTTTATTAGGGTTAATGCCATCCCTTGTGCATTCCCCAGGGTTTGTCTTAATTTATGGATATCCTATCCTTAATTCAACTGCCAAGGAATTCTTGCATCCTATATTTGGCAATCAGATCATGTATCCCTAATAAGGGTCTCTTTTCAATCATTCTCATTTGATAATCGATCTGTGGCTTAATGCTAACCTCTTCTTTCAGATAGTTGTCAGCCTATTTGACCTTCCAAAAGACAACGTATGTCTATCTGCTCTCTTACAGAACTTGGTAATGGTAGCAAGGATGTTTTGGAAGATATTGGTCGAGTTCAACGTGAATCTCTTAGTACTTATCATTCTTCTCAAAGGTACTTACCTTAGGCAAAATTTCTACAGCATACTGATCAATCTCTGACCATTTCTATACTCTCTTCATAAACCTTAATTGTTTACTTTCCTCCGTCATGATATATTCATGGTATTCATAATACCTTAACATCATACATCTCAAGTCACTATACTTCCATTTTACTTGTAATCTTGGACAACATATACACATGAGTCACTTTAGTACGGGTGACCCCATCCCAAAAAGGTCTAGTGAATTCCCAATCAAAACATGGGTTGTTCAACAGAAGATTCCTACGATCTCATTAATGTTTCCTTTATATCAGAAGCCCTTGCAGTCGGTGCTTTCTTAGAAGCAACCCTGCTTTGTCCTTTCATTGCTGGTCTAGTCATTTGATAATCCTTTGTGACTTGGCCTCAACTGGCCACACTAATAAAAAAATATATGATTTTAGGGGTTGGCTAATAGCATTACTTTTCTAGTAAATACCGGCATAGTGCCTTTTTTGATACCTTTCCAAAACTTTACTTCATATAAGTCTTAATCGACTATTCGGCACCGTCTCTGGTCACCTTTCCTCTACTTTTATCTTTTCAACTATTCTTATCAATCCCACGTGCCACGCAAGCTTACCATTCCTGGCATAACAGCCTTTTCACTTAAGTCAATCTCGGAGTTTCTCAGTCCGGCTGGTTTCTTACTCACATTTCCTGTTTACGTCCAATCTCACTTCATCATTGTATTTATACAATCAATCGCGATAACCGGGGTCTGTCTACCAACCTATATAGTGGCTACTTTACCCAATTCACGGGGTTTGCCCTAGTTTCTACTCTCTTCCATGATGTTCTCTGATAATCAGAAAGACAAGGTTTGCCAAAATTCGTTGATGTTCTTCCCAGAATTATGGAAATTTTGGTCAATCTATCCATCTACTGGTAACATTAGGGAGACCAGTTTCGAAACCTGAAGAATAGTTCTATGAACCTCCAAGCAGGTAGAACCATAAGCAGTCCTAATTTACGAAATAATATTCATCATATTGGAAGTTTAACCACTGGAGAGGAATCAATTATATACATCCCTTAGAAGGGAATCAACAGTTTCAAACTGAAACCTGTCACAATATCCTGATACCTATACGTCCTGACATTCAATATTACCAAATGTCAGTGTACCTAACCACTAGTCTCAGAAGGAATATTACCGTCGGAGTTGGTTGTTTCACAAAATCGGCGCTACTAAGGCCATCCGTACCTGGTGAACCGTGCTGTCCGAATGCATCCGCAAGTACTTTGTCGTGCTGCGCAAGCACACATCCTAATCCTTTATGCGAAGCATCGTTGGAAGCACAAAGTCTTCTTTTTCCATTAAACAATGCCAACTTTTGGTCATTACCAATTTCATCTTTTAGTTCCAGGAAGATTTTCTCACATTTTTCTCTTTAACTACTGATCGTATTACTTGATCCATTATAATTCCGCGTCGGAGTAAACTTAGGGTAACTACTATAATCCATTCAAAGAAAAGAAGGAATTTAATATTCCTCTGAATCACATGCATCTAACATTTCTGGTTCATCATTTCACTGAGTTGAAATAACCCTATACTCAGTCTTTGACAGTAGTCTCATTACGAGTTCATCTTGACTCACTGGTCTTATCTTCCGGTAGGTTCTGAGATCATTGTCTTGATTACTACTTCCTTATATAACTTTATCCAATCATGCTGTCACTTCCCAATGTCTTTACTTTCTAACTGATTCATTCATAACATGAACATTTCCCTGAATAAAACCACCTCATTAACCTCAATTTGGTTCCATAAATTACAACCTATGACATCTGCCTTCTCATGGCGAATTATTACTGACAATATTCATACTTATTCATTTATCAAATGATATGGCACTTACTGCCTCTTCTCAACTATTCCTAGGGACTCTGCTCCTCGTCTTATATCGATGCCTTTGAGAATCATACATCCCTCTAGCACTCTTTTCGTTAATATGAAAGTCTCTAAGGATTCTTATCTATTCCCGTATAAGATCTCAAGTAATCCTTTCAATCCGTCTTACTTGCTGGTACTACCTCCAATAGTCCGGCTATGAATCCAACATGAATCTTCAGTTCTCTTGTTAATAGCTCAGTTCTTTGTGCTCACTTTTTCTGAGCACTATACTTTAATCATCACAGTCTTTCTGGCTGCAGCCCTCATTCCTCGAGGGTAAGCTCCTTATCCTAACAGGATTTTTCCTTATCTGCTGGAACCTCTTCCGGGTCTCCAGTAGGGTACTCCATTGAATTACCTGCTGATCTTCAGCATATAAAGCATCATCGCGCTGCTGCTCGTATGCCTCAAGGTTTGTCGCTTTACTCGTCGATACGATATCGAGCTAAGTTACTATCATGATACTTAAGAGTTCCCATAAGGGTTTTATATGTCATCACTACATTAAGTAGTCCGACTATGAACTTGGCATGAGTTCTTATGACCTTAGTGAATTTATTGTTTTAACGTCGCCTCATCTCTGGGGTTTATAACGTACACTCTGATACCACTTCTGTAACACCCCCAGATCCGGGGCCCGGGATCCGGTCGTTACGGTCTCCAATTCTGTCCACAACACCTGAACTTACCTCAACATAAAATAAATTACATCTTTATGACCCAACACAACAATATAAAACACACCCGTTATAGTCCCAGAGATGAAATCAGAGTAACAACCAAATTTTATTAAACACATTATGAGTTCTTACAATCCAAAAGAATTTCAATATGAATACACACTCTTTGCCATCCATTTGCATAAGTCATACTAGACCATATATTTGGTACTGAAAGAATAAATCTATCCTACCAATAGCTTTCTCTTCGGCTCTGGTAGTCTCATCGTCCTCCCCAGCGTCGAGTGCGCCATGTGCGAGTCATCTGGTCTAGCTGTTGTTGTGATATAATAATAAAGCAAGGGTGAGCAATAACCCACCAACAATAATATTTAACTGAACGATAATATATAACAGTTCAAAAGTATCTTTCAAACCATATGCCATGCATTTACGAAAATGATGCCAATATAATATGAACGATAAGGTTATGAGGTAACTCAAAATGCATATATAGGTGGGAATATCTGCTATGTCAAAGATAAACCAGACATTATCATTTATCATATAAAGAGGAACTTGCAAGGAAAATATTGCAATTCTAGTTATTAACATTTTTCGAAGTCCTACAACCTGAAAGAAGTCTCTTCGATACGTGTTGCAGGGAATTCCCTATTTGGGAGATGAACCAATACTGGAGTTATCACGCGCCAGCTGTCCCACTCCCTGATGATCAGTCGGGGATGGTACAGCCCAATATAGTTTACTACCGGTAGAAGGAAGAACTGATGGCTCCACTTGTAGATTGCCTTTAATAGTAACTCCCTGGCCAATGGTTAGGCTTGTGATGGACCGAGCGACTCGGCCTCTTACACACTACTCCTAGTTCGAATAAATCCACAGCATTGAAACGTAGAGTTTGTCCTCCCTTCCCCAAGTGAAATACTTGTTGATAAGACTCCACAAAGTAGTCGTATCTAGTTGGAAAGGAAAATTCACCAACATTTCCCAAGCTGCTGCTTGTTAGAGGATACCATCTTGTTCCAATAATCTTACCCCTCGAATGATGAGAAGGTTACTCACAGATTCAATTGATAAACAGCAACCAAGTTGCGAGTGAAACGAATAGTTTTACAAGATTTATGACCGGGAAGTCAAAAAGATAAATAACATTGCTCAAGTAGGTTCCCCTATAATATGGAAGTTTGAGCGAGCATTTAAATCCTTTTAAGATAGATTTAAATGAAAAATAAAGAGTTGGGAACCTTTCCTTGATAAAATAGTCGTAAAAAGACTTCGAAATATTTTACATGATATCTGGAGGTGAAAGATAATCTTCGAATAATATAAATCATTTTAAAAAGAATTTAAAATAATTAAATAAATATTCCAAGAATATTTATTAACTCAATACTAATTACGAAATATTATTAAATCATAATATTGCTCGTAAGTAATCCTCGAATGAATATATAGAATTATTTACTAAATAAATCCCTCCTTAAATGAATATTCAAAATAATATTCATTAAATAACTAAACTCCAATAATTATTTAAAATAATATACAATAAATAAGTCAAACCTTAAATGAATATTTGAAAATAATATTCATTTAATAAATAATCTTCTAAATGAATATCCAAATAATATTCATTTAGTAATCAAAACTTTAAAGGAATAATCGAAATAATATTCCTTAAGTAAATAGAATTTCCAATGAATATTTTAAAATAATATTCATCAAGTACATAAACCTTAAATGAATATTCAAAACTAATATTCATTTAATAAATAACATTCTAATGAATATCAAAATAATATTCACTAAATAATCAACTCTAAATGAATATTCGAAACTAACATTCATTTAATATCTCTCGACTGAGATAATACTCGAATAACATTCCTCGATATATTTTCAAGTAATTGGTACTTTATGGAAATATAAACAACGTTTAATAATAACATTCCTTAAAATAAATAATAATCTGTCGTTGGAATCCCTCCGGGTTTCCACGACTATCTATATCTCAAAATACCGACTCCCGGTCTATACTTAAGAATGAATATCATATGCCCTTCGCTAAGGGTCTTATCAAAACAATCCGGCTTATAACTGATCATTCGTATCTAGTCTATAAGCCAATATCAATTCAGGGAACAGGTATCATAATATAATTTGACAATAGGCATGCATGCTATGGCATATGTAAAATGGCAATCACATATATATATTATCACAACAACAAGTTCAAAGTTTTGAACACTTGCCTTGTAATTGGGTGTGGGTGGAGATAGCGTGTCCTGGGTCTGCTCGATGATCTAAAAACAATCAGAACATTCGAGATTAACCACTTAACACGTTTTAAAAGTCTAGGTATAACTTCACTTAAGTCGAAACACGTTTTCGAATTATCTCGTTATATATCTTTTAGTGTGACTCTTATTATTACTGATACGATCCGACATTTGTTTGCTATTACGACATGTCATCATACCCACACTCGGTATATACTTAAGTCGTATAAGTTCTAAAGTCGATAGATTACGAACCGAGATTATACCTCGAGTTTTACCGTCCGTATAAGTTCTTCATCTATGTCAATTTTGGTTTCTAAAGGTTTAACGAAATTCGAGCATTACGACGGCTATAAATCCCACGTTTCAAAAATCATCACATCGATACCAAGCCACACCGGGCATCCATACAACTCATATACATGATTATCAACTTAACAAGTCCAGAAGTTCATCACTTATTCATCATATGCATCATATTGCTTAATCACTAAATTACTAGCAAGCCATGCTTATAATCATCGTCATAACCTTAACTACACTTAAACTATCAAGAACATGCTTAAATCTTCAAAACAAAACCTAGGGTTTTGATGAGATATACCTTCCTTGGTGAGTGCTAGAGCCTTACTAAGCCTTGAATAATCCTTGTACAACCTTAACTAAGCTTGATCTAACAAGAAACATCAAGGATAAAATTAAAGATTTTCGGAGCTTCTAAAACCCATCTGAAAGATCATGAAAAACGAAGACCTTACAGAGGTTTTCTGGACATGGATTCTAAAGGAGAGTTGTAGGGCATCTAACCAGCTTCCCAACAAGCTAAAGAACACTAAATTTCATGGAGTAATGAAGGAGATACGTTCAGTTGAAAATCGTCCCAGAAACTGTCAAACAACCTGGACAATTTGGTTCTTAAACTTGGGGAGGTGATTTCACTAGGCTACACTCATTAGATGGCCATGAGATTTTGAGCGAATTTTTCCTATGGAGTGGAGGGGCTGTGGTATAAATTTGGTGATTTTATCATGGATAGATATGGAGATATGAATTTTTTCTTCATCTATGGTTCTGCTGGACAGTTTGTAAGAAAAGAAAGAAATGGAGTTTGTTTGCTTGGTTCTTGATCAATAATGTGTAATACAAGTGATATACACTAATATCTCATGGATGCATCTTGTTTTGGCTAGGTGTTGTGACGCCCCCAGATCCGGGGTCGGAGATCTAGGCGCTCAAGGTCCGTTTTCCATTAATAACATACCTGTTCCTGCACATAATATATAAAACAGCCATCGACCCCACAATAAAACTCACACCGCACACACACACACACAGGTTAGAGTCTCAGAAACGTCATACACTTGATTGAGCAAAAGTAAAAGTTTCAGAGTTATTACAGACCGAATTAAATAGCATTTATGCTACCAGCAACACTTCGATATGAAGCGGTGTTGGCGGCTTGAATGTTTATTACGGTACACTGCTTTGCACAGGTCATACTTATAAATAAAACGTACTAACAAAAGTTGCCAACCAATCTGGCTAATGGGGCCTACCGGTGGAATTTCAACTGCTGCCTCGGGCCTACTCACCTGCTTTCGGGCAGTCTGTCTGGGTCTTGCCATTTCTCTTAACTGTCGTGTTTGTAAATTTGAAAACAAGCAAGAGTGAGCAACTATAGCTCAGCAAGAAATATATGTATAACATAAGCCATATATCATTACATGTGTTTAGCAGTTATTAAACTCGTTTATATCATTCAGTTATAAAATCATTTGTCATCGTTGATAAATTTCAAAGGTGCACCAATACGTGCCCTTGTTTTCAAAGTAAACTTGCAGTTCTAAATACTTCATGAAGCCAACATCTTTCTCATCAAAATAGAACACTATCGGCAACTTGGCACATAAGCCTAAGAAGCAGTGTCAGAGCATTTTTCCAAAGTGGAGGAATGGGACTTAAAGAAAACATAAAACCTGACAGGGATTGACGATGATCAGTGGGTCTTCTCTACCGGTAGAAGGATAGAAACTACATCCGTAACTATCCCCGGGTGAAAACTACATCCGTAATCACCCTCGATGAAAACTACATCCGTAATCATCCTTCGGCAACAGCTGGGCTGGAATAATAATTGATGGACCGCCTGGCTCACGGCCGCTTACACATCCCAGGAATCGTTCGTCAACGATCCCCACACCTGCCAGAGTCCCTTTTTCTTTTTCTTTTAAAAACTTTATTTTGATTGAAAGCTGAGTAGTTGAGGTCCGACATCAGTCGACCGATGATTCTTGAAATCGTACAAGAAGCAAAACCTGACCGGGGGTTTTCGAAAATGTTTTGAGTTCTAAAGAGTTCGTGTTTGAAAGTGCTAAAGGTATCTTGGATTAGCTTTATCTTTAAAATAATGAACAATAATTAATAAATGGTATTTTAAGATTTAATATTAATAATTAATAAAATAATTATTTAATTGAATAAGCTTTTAATCCAAGATAGGTATTTTTGAGTATTTATGATGATATAAAAATAATTACTTAAGTATACGATACTTCCCGAATGACCCTTCTGGTTTTCGCAATTTAATCATGATATAATAATATACCGCTCCCCGGTCAATATTATATTTCGACCGCTACGACCTCTATTGCTAGAGTCGTTGTCCGAAGAAAGCATTTCATTCTAAGTTCAAGGGGTACAACATATATGTGCATATATCTCAATTTGTCATCATAACAACAATGAGCATAAGCATATGATACGGTTGAAAACTACAAACACAACAGTGAAAGTCCTTATATATGTAAGTTTTGAAAAGTAGACTTGCCTTGGTGAGGTTGGGGTGGTCGATCTTGGTGAGGTTAGTACCTTAACAATATCTCTTTTAATTACGAGGTTTTAGGGGGTACAAAATTAACTTAATGACTTCGTCTTATGACTCTCTAGCTCCAATATAGGTTCATGTCATCACTCGATTACGCTCGTCACTTATTCTACTTAATTTGGTTACCATATTCGAAGCGTATTAATCCCCCCTTAAATCATACCCCACTTACGACTTTTTCATTTGCGCGAATTTTACTCTAACATTTTTATAAAATTGAAAAATACATATTTTAATCAAATTCTTTTTGGGTAGCCTTCACCACTGCAATTACTAGTTCCCCTAATTTTTCCGTGATCCTACATAAAATTTTAGGGGTTTAAACAGGGTTCACAAGTTGACCATTTACTGCAGTTCGGATTCCAGAACCACTCTTCACTTCTCAGGCCATAACTCCAAATCTATACATCACCTAGTCATGAACCTTATATTTCTGGAAACTACATTCAAATACCTTTCCAACCATATGCATTAGGACCTCAGGGGACAAGATTTAGGGGTTAAAAACCCTCCTACAAGACAGTACAAGTTCCCAGAAAATTTACACAGCATGCTTTTTCACTTAACCATTCAAGAATCCTATATAAACATCACAACCATCATCTAAACCACCAAGATCATACTCTATAGCACACATGGAGTTATATACACTAACCACAAGCTTAAAAATCACAACAGCAACATTTAAACTCAAGATCTACATCATCCATAACTCATATGACCAAGATTTACACTAACATCCATGGATATAACATTATACACCATAAATAATTCATGGCTAAGAGGGGTTAGAGTTTTATACCTTCTTGAGTATCTAGGAGCCTTGGGTAAGCTTTACAAGTCTCAAGGACACCTTAGATGAGCCCCTACAATCCTTACAACTCAAGATCTAAAAGAAAACTAAGCATGGTTACTATTCATCTAAACTTCAACAATTTATAACTCAAAAACTAGTGGATGAAAGGGGTTGAAATTCATAGCATACCTTCCTTATAGAGTGTAGAGGACCTAGGATTTTTGTCTTGAATTGTGAGTGATGAGAAGTTGAAGAAAAGAAATTTTCTTCCCCTTTCTTTGTGCTTGGCCGAGAGCTAGGTGAACAAGAGGGAGAGAGAGTGTTTTGTTTTGTGTTGGGTGAATAAAGTGAAGTGTATTTGTGATATGTATTAGTTATATGTATAATTGTATCACATGTTGCAAGTCTAGTACTAGCTCCCTAGGCCAACCATGCCTCCTTGTCTCCTTGGACAATGCACCATAACTAGTTACTATTCCTCTAGTTACTTTTGCATTTCTTGTTTGCTTTTCTAACAACCTAGTTGCATGGGACTTGCATGCAATATCTTCCCTTGTATCATTATTCCTCCACCAATGCTTGTCACTTAATCTTTAATTCGTATCGTATCTTAATTAACTCCTCGTAATAATATTTTGTCGCGTAGAGATTTCCCTTGTAATTCCTTAAGTACTTAATTGTATAAATTCCTCGAATATCCATAACTCCTTGCCAAAATCCCTTAAATATCTTTTAATACTCCAATAACTCTCAAATCCCAAGTTTTATAAATCCTACTAACAATAAGACTCTTGCCTTCAACAACCTTCCCTTTATCTTACATAGTGAATGTAACAACATAATTTCTCAGATAATCAATCCCATTAAACAACATGGATGACTAAAAAGGTTCCAAATTCACAATGTCATATGATATTATAAAAAGAATATTACAAAAATTAGGGTTCTTACAGCCTCCCCTCCTTAAAAGGATTCCGTCCCGGAATCAGGTTGAAAACAGCTGGGGGTACTTTTCATGCATCGTGCTCTCTAGTTCCCATGTTGATTCTTCGACATTCTGGTTCCTCCACAAAACTCTTACTAGCTTGACAACCTTGTTCCTCAGCACTTGTTCATTTCTATCCATGATTTCCACGGGCTGCTCCACATAAGTCAAATCTGGGTGTAGGTCTATCTGGTCGTATTCTATCACATGCCGAAAGTCCGTGTGGTAGGGTCGTAGCATGGACACATGGAACACATTATGTACTTGCTGCAAGCTTGGGGGTAAAGCCAATTCATAGGCTAACTTTCCAACTCGTCTCAAAATCTCAAAAGGTCCAATAAATCTCGGGCTTAGCTTCCCCTTCTTACCAAATCTCATCAATCCCTTCCACGGTGATACATTTAACATCAGAAACTCTCCTACCTCATATTCTTTGTCCTTGCGGGTCTGGTCCGCATACTTCTTCTGTCTGTCTTGGGGCGTTACCAGCCGTCCTCTTATGAGTTCGATAGTTTCTCTTGTCTGTTGGACGAGTTCAGGCCCTAAAATCTTCCGCTCTCCAACTTCTTCCCAACACAAGGGAGATCGACATCTTCGTCCGTATAAAGCTTCATATGGGGGCATTCCTATACTCGCATGGTAACTGTTGTTGTAGGAAAATTCGATCAACGGCAAGTGGTCATCCCAACTTCCCTTAAAATCTATGGCACATACTCTTAACATGTCCACTATGGTCTGGATGGTTCTCTCACTCTGTCCGTCTGATTGGGGGTGGTATGCAGTACTCATGTTTAACTTGGTCCCCACGCAATCCTGAAAACTCCTCCAGAACCTGGAGTTGAACCTTGGGTCTCTATCAGATACAATGCTCACAGGAACCCCATGCCTTACCACGATCTCCTTTAAGTAAATATCCACCAGCCTGTCGACAGTGTATCTCTCGTTGATTGGAAGAAAATGTGCTGACTTGGTCAATCTATCGATAATTACCCAAATGGCATCATGATTAGTCTTGGTCCTTGGTAGTCTGACCACAAAGTCCATCGCAATATGTTCCCACTTCCACTCGGGTATCTCTAGGGGTTGCAACAATCCACTGGGCCTCTGGTGTTCGGCCTT
Organism: Saposhnikovia divaricata; assembly: GCA_036435485.1. Lineage (NCBI taxonomy): Eukaryota > Viridiplantae > Streptophyta > Magnoliopsida > Apiales > Apiaceae > Saposhnikovia > Saposhnikovia divaricata. Next base: position 124,022,161 of record CM071597.1, on the reverse strand, counting down.
TACTCTTTGACATGTCAAGCATTTACTTACCCACTCTGCCACATCCTTCTTCATATTTGGCCACCAATAGTATTCTCTCAGATCTCTATACATCTTAGTGCCTCCAGGGTGAATTGAGTACCTTGAACTATGAGCCTCTTGCAAAATCTCATCTTTTAATTCCCGAACGTTCGGGATCCATATCCTAGATGCGTACCTCATAACTCCATTCCCGTCCTTTTCACACTTAATTTCCTCGCCAGTCAAAATTTTCTCCATCGAATTCTTTTCTTCTTCTATCTTCTTTTCCTGGCATAACTTAATCTTTTCCAATAGCGGTGGTTGGACTCTTATTTCCCTTAGACTCTCTTGTCCAATTCCTGGTAACCTCACTTCAATCTCCAGTTTCTCAAGGTCCTTGATCAACTCGTCCACTGACGTTATCATCTTGAGTTTCTCCTTTCGGCTAAGTGCATCGGCCACCACGTTGGCCTTCCCTTGGTGATAATGAATCTCACAATCATAATCCTTGATTAGTTTTAGCCACCTCCTCTGCCTCATGTTTAACTCTTTCTGAGTGAATATGTACTTTAAGCTCTTGTGATCCGTGTAGATTTCACACTTTTCTCCGTAAAGATAATGTCTCCAGATCTTCAAAGCGAAAACTATCGCCGCTAATTCCAAATCATGGGTGGGGTATCTTATCTCGTACTCCTTAAGTTGTCTGGACGCATACGCAATCACTTTACCGTGCTGCATAAGCACACACCCTAAACCTTTATGGGATGCGTCGCTATAAATCACAAAATCTCCCTTATCATCGGGTAGGGCTAGTACTGGTGCTGTCACCAACCTCTTTTTCAACTCTTGAAAGCTCTCTTCGCATTTTTCAGTCCACACAAACTTCTCGGTCTTGCGAGTTAGTCGGGTCAAAGGGGCTGCTATCTTGGCAAAGTCTTGGACAAATCTCCGATAGTAGCCAGCCAACCCTATAAAACTTCTCACCACTGTCGGAGTGGTTGGTCTCTCCCAATTTGATACAGCCTCTATTTTGGCTGGGTCCACTAGGATACCTTGATCGCTAATCACATGCCCTAAAAACTGAACTTCCTTCAACCAAAATTCACACTTCGAGAACTTAGCATACAACCTTTCTTTTCTTAATGCTCCCAATACAATCCTCAAGTGCTCTGCATGCTCCTCCTTCGTCTTGGAATAAATCAAGATGTCATCGATGAAGACTATAACACACTTGTCCAAGTACTTCTTGAAGACTCGATTCATTAAGTCCATGAAAGCTGCGGGGGCATTCGTTAACCCAAATGACATCACTAGGAACTCATAGTGTCCGTACCGGGTGTGAAAGGCCGTCTTTGGTATATCTTCTGGCTTAATCCTTAACTGGTGGTACCCGGTCCTCAAATCAATTTTAGAAAATAAACTGCGTCCTTTATTTGATCAAACAGGTCATCTATCCTGGGCAAGGGATATTTATTCTTTATAGTCACTTTATTCAACTCTCTGTAGTCTATACATAATCTAATACTACCATCCTTCTTTTTCACGAATAACACCGGGGCTCCCCACGGTGACACAATAGGTCTTATCATCCCTTTATCCAACAACTCTTGTAACTGAGTGGCCGACTCTTTCATCTCCACTGGGGCTAGCCGATATGGGGCTTTCGAAATTTGGGCCGTGCCAGGAACTAAGTCTATAGCGAACTCGATGTCTCTATCAGGTGGTAGTCCGGGAAGATCATCCGGAAATACGTCTGCGAACTCGTTAACGACAGGGATTTCCTGTAGGTTTGGTGCCTCCTTCATGGTATCCTTCACATAGGCTAAATAGGCTTCACATCCTTTACGTAACAGCTTCTTAGTTTGAATCATAGTCAGGAACTTTTGGTTTTGCCGTTTTCCACTAAACACTACTTCCTCGTCCCCTGGCAGTCTCAAACTTACTTTCTTCCTTACACAATCAATCTGGGCTCCATGGGTTGTCAACCAATCCATACCTACTATTATGTCAAACTCCCCTAGTTTAAAAGGTATTAAATCTACCCGAAAGTGTCACCCTCCTATTTCTAGGTCACAACCTGGACATACTTGGCTAACAGGGATAATTTCATGATTAGCTATCTCTACTTGCAGTCTGTCTTTCAATGGTTCAGCCTTATGGCCTAACTGACATACAAAATCTAGGGATATGAAAGACTTGGTAGCTCCCGAATCAAATAAAACATTTGCCTTAACTGAGTTGAGTAGTAGGGTACCTGCAATCACATCCGGGTTCCTCATGGCATCTTGCACCGTCATGTTAAAAGTTCTTGCAGTAGGGGCCTTGTTCGAAGCAGTTCCACTCACTCTTGACGCAGCTGGCCCAGAGGACAAACATTCCCTCATTCGGTGCCCTGGTTTCCCACACTTGAAGCAATTGCCTCCGGCATTGGTGTTGTTACTAGTTCCTCGACAGGCGTTAGCATAATGTCCCGTCAGCCCACACTTAAAGCACTTCACATCCTATAGGTTACACACGCCCGCATGTTTCCTTCCACACTTATTGCAATCCGGGGGTAGGGCTCGGGATGGGGTAGAGTAAGACGATCCCTGTGGTCGGCCGCCCTGGCCCACACTCCAACTTTCAGCTCTCTTGGTTCCAAAGTTTCTGCTGGGTTGGGACATCGCCCCTCGCTTAAATTTGCTCGGAAAGCTCCCACCCGCAGAGTTTCCCTTTCGACTATCAAACTTCCTCATCTTTCCTTCCCTCTCCTTCTGCATCTATTCACTCCCAGCCTCAACAATTGATGCTTTCTGTACCAGGGTGGCATAGTCTGTCAGCTCCAGAACCGCCACACGATTCTGAATCCATTGCTTTAGCCCCAGTTGAAACCTTCGGGCCCTTTTTGCCTCAGAGTTCACATATTCCGGCACAAACCTCGACAACTCAGTAAATTTGGCCTCATACTCGGCCACCGTCATGTTACCTTGCTTTAGTTCCAAAAACTTCAGCTCCATTTGTGTCTCCATGAACCTAGGGAAGTACTTTTCCAAGAACAGCTCGCTAAACCTCTCCCAGGTCACCACACCTCTTCCTTCCAAATTCCTCTTAGCTTCCCACCAATAGTTTGCCTCACCTTTCAGGAGGTAGGTGGCGAAAATAGTCTTCTGCCCCTCAACGACACCTAGTATCTCGAAAGATTTTTCCATTTCCTTCAGCTAGGCTCTTGCCTCAACCGGATCTGCAGTTCCTTTAAATTCTGGGGGTTTCAGGGATTTGAAGTTCCGGAAAGCATTTGCATTAGCATTGTGGGGTGGTTGCTGAACCGGGGGACGGTCCAAATTCTGCCTAAGTAGCTCCATGAACTGTTCCATAGGGCCTCCCCTTGGATGTTCTACCTCTCGGGTGTCATCACCAGCTTCTTCTTCGTCATACTCAGAGTCATCAAACAAGTTATGATCGTTGCCCTCATCCTCACTCAGGTTCACATTCTCCCCTTCATGGTTCTGGTGGCCTCCGGTCCCACGGTGGCTACCCTGGCCTTCAGAACTGACCGGGTGAGGTCGAGTGTTCATTCTTCTGGGTGGCATGATTCTGATAATGAAACAAGAAATGGGTTAGGGTTTTCTAATTACCTGACAGCGTTTACACGGGTCAGGAACGTATCATTCCTCCTCATAAGGATGGAAGTTGCAAAAGTTTTAATAACCCGATGCTGGAGATAAAACGTCAAAACATTTTTGGGGAAAAATCTCTATGGGGTGCGAAAACATTTGCAGGAGTTTTCAAGATTTCAAAACTTCGAAATTTTTTATTTTTTATTTTTTTTTTTGAAAAATTTATTTTAAAATTTGTAGGAACATTCTGGGAATTTGTAGAGAACAATTTGAAATCGTATGTCGTAAATTTAAAACAGTATGGTTGTAGTTGCTGCTTGTAGAAATTGTATATTCACAGTTGTATATCAAAACAGTAAAGCATGGCATCGGAAAGTAAGGCAATTGAGACAATATCAAGGAAACTGAAACTAGATAAATACGGTACAAGGGTTATCACAAAGTTTGGATGTTAGAGCCTAATACATAGTTCCAATGTCAGAGTCTAGCAAAAGTGGAACAATAACAAGTACATCATCTGAATAGTCAAGGCTACACAAAAGTAGGGCTACATCCGTACATACTATCCGAAGTCACATCTACATATCTGTAGGTCAGTCTACTCATCCACTGGTCATAAAGGATACCACTGCACAAGTCAACTATCCCGCAAAATCGACACACTAATGTCATCTGAACCTAGAGGACTGAGCTATCCGTAACACATCATGGTGCCGCTCCGCGACGGAGCAAGTCCCTCACTCGGGAAAATGCACGACGCACAACACGCCTAGCATCCCTAGCCTGGACCACTCCGCCCCCGCGGACTCCTAAACCGATAATCCTCGCGCAACTCCTCCTCTCAATCCTATGGAGTCGAGCTCTAGTCCTCCTAGCAACAGCAGTCCTCATCTCAGCCTGAATCCTCAGTCGCGCCTCGCGCTCCTCCACTAGTGCCTGCCTCGCCTCATTAAGTCTGGCCTCTGCAGAAAGTAGGTCTCGGTTCAGGAACTGCACCACGTAGGCGTGCTCAGTGCCCGACACTGGGGGTAGGTCCATCGGTGGGGGTGGTATGACAGGGACAGGAGGAGGAGCAGGAGCAGGAGCAGTGGTAGGGTCAAGCTCCTCCTCGCCAGAAGTATCATTCTCGGAGTCACCGTCCGATGAAACAGGGCTCGATGACTGCGGAGAGGGTGGGGGTGACACAACACGGCCCTCACCAGATCGCACACTCTCCTCGTCAGTAGCTACAGGAGAGGGGGTAACAGGCTCAAGCTGAGGCTCAAAGGGCTCCTCATCGGGATCCTCATCATCAGTATCTCCTATCAGCGTAATCCAGGGGCCAAGCTCAGGGTCAGCACCCATGTCCTCCTCAGGATCCTCGGTATCTCGCATCAGTGCCTCATCATGCTCTCTCTCATAGGCCTCAGGGTCTGGTATCTCCGGCATCTACACAAGGGAGATAAGGTGGGTCACTAACCATAAAGAAAGGTTTAAGGAGTAGTTCCCTCACGGGCCTTAAAGTCAGGGCTATATCCGATAACCCGACTGCAAACTCGATGAGAGTTCTAGGTATTATTAGGGTTGTTATTAGGGTTATTGTTATTGTTATTAGGGTTGCTTTCTTAAATTACTATCGTTTCTGAGAACTGTAACCTCGCTCTGATACCATTTCTGTGACGCCCCCAGATCCGGGGTCGGAGATCTAGGCGCTCACGGTCCATTTTCCATTAATAACATACCTGTTCTTGCACATAATATATAAAACAGCCATCGACCACACAAGAAAACTCACACCGCACACACACACAGAGGTTAGAGTCTCAGAAACGTCATACACTTGATTGAGCAAAAGTAAAAGTTTCAGAGTTATTACAGACCGAATTAAATAGCATTTATGCTACCAGCAACACTTCGATATGAAGCGGTGTTGGCGGCTTGAATGTTTGTTACGGTACACTGCTTTGCACAGGTCATACTTATAAATAAAACGTACTAAAAAAAGTTGCCAACCAATCCGGCTAATGGGGCCTACCGGTGGAATCTCAACTGCTGCCTCGGGCCTAGTCACCTGCTTTCGGGCAGTCTGTCTGGGTCTTGCCATTTCTCTTAACTGTTGTGTTTGTAAATTTGAAAACAAGCAAGAGTGAGCAACTATAACTCAGCAAGAAATATATGTATAAGATAAGCCATATGTCATTACATGTGTTTAGCAGTTATTAAACTCGTTTATATCATTCAGTTATAAAATCATTTGTCATCGTTGATAAATTTCAAAGGTGCACCAATACGTGCCCTTGTTTTCAAAGTAAACTTGCAGTTCTAGATACTACATGAAGTCAACATCTTTCTCATCAAAATAGAACACTATCGGCAACTTGGCACATAAGCCTAAGAAGCAGTGTCAGAGCATTTTTCCAAAGTGGAGGAATGGGACTTAAAGAAAACATAAAACCTGACAGGGATTGACGATGATCAGTCGCCACATCCAAGTCCAATAATCTGTGGGTCTAGTCTACCGGTAGAAGGATAGAAACTACATCCGTAACTATCCCCGGGTGAAAACTACATCCGTAATCACCCTCGATGAAAACTACATCCGTAATCATCCTTCGGCAACACCTGGGCCGGAATAATAATTGATGGACCGCCTGGCTCACGGTCGCTTACACATCCCGGGAATCGTTCGTCAACGATCCCCACACCTGCCAGAGTCCCTTTTTCTTTTTCTTTTAAAAACTTTATTTTGATTGAAAGTTGAGTAGTTGAGGTCCGACATCAGTCGACCGATGATTCTTGAAATCGTACAAGAAGCAAAACCTGACCGGGGGTTTTCGAAAATGTTTTGAGTTCGAAAGAGTTCGAGTTTGAAAGTGCTAAAGGTATCTTGGATTAGCTTTGTCTTTAAAATAATGAACAATAATTAATAAATGGTATTTTAAGATTTAATATTAATAATTAATAAAATAATTATTTAATTGAATATGCTTTTTATCCAAGATAGGTATTTTTGAGTATTTATGATGATATAAAAATAATTACTTAAGTATACGATACTTCCCGAATGACCCTCCGGGTTTTCGCAATTTAATCACGATATAATAATATACCGCTCCCCGGTCAATAGTATATTTGGACCGCTACGACCTCTATTTCTAGATTCGTTGTCCGAAGAAAACATTTCATTCTAAGTTCAAGGGGTACAACATATATGTGCATATATCTCAATTTGTCATCATAACCACAATAAGCATAAGCATATGATACGGTTGAAAACTACAAACACAACAGTGAAAGTCCTTATATATGTAAGTTTTGAAAAGTAAATTTGCCTTGGTGAGGTTGGGGTGGTCGAGCTTGCGGAGTTGAATGATCTATACATAATCAATAGTCGTTCGTTAGTACCTTAACAATATCTCATTTAATTACGAGGTTTTAGGGGGTACAAAATTAACTTAATGACTTCGTCTTATGACTCTCTAGCTCCACTATAGGTTCATGTCATCACTCGATTACGCTCGTCACTTATTCTACTTAATTTGGTTACCATATTCGAAGCGTATTAATCCCCCCTTAAATCATACCCCACTTACGACTTTTTCACTTGCGCGAATTTTACTCTAACATTTTTATAAAATTGAAAAATACATATTTTAATCCAATTCTTTTTGGGTAGCCTTCACCACTGCAGTTACTATCTCCCCTAATTTTTCCGTGATCCTACATAAATTTTTAGGGGTTTAAACAGGGTTCACAAGTGGACCATTTAGTGCAGTTCGGATTCCAGAACCACTCTTCACTTCCCAGGCCATAACTCAAAATATATACATCACCTAGTCATGAACCTTATATTTCTGGAAACTACATTCAAATACCTTTCCAACCATATGCATTAGGACCTCAGGGGACAAGATTTAGGGGTTCAAAACCTTCCTACAAGACAGTACAAGTTCCCAGAAAATTTACACAGCATGCTTTTTCACTTAACCATTCAAGAATCCTATATAAACATCACAACCATCATCTAAACCACGAAGATCATACTCTATAGCACACATGGAGTTATATACACTAACCACAGGCTTAAAAATCACAACAACAACATTTAAACTCAAGATCTACCTCATCCATAACTCATATGACCAAGATTTACACAAACATCCATGGATCTAACATTATACACCATAAATAATTCATGGCTAAGAGAGGTTAGAGTTTTATACCTTCTTGAGTATCTAGGAGCCTTGGGTAAGCTTTACAAGTCTCAAGAACACCTTAGATGAGCCCCTACAATCCTTACAACTCAAGATCTAAAAGAAAACTAAGCATGGTTACTATTCATCTAAACTTCAACAATTTATAACTCAAAAACTAGTGGATGAAAGGGGTTGAAATTCATAGCATACCTTCCTTATAGAGTGTAGAGGACCTAGGATTTTTGTCTTGAATTGTGAGTGATGAGAAGTTGAAGAAAATAAATTTTCTTCTCCTTTCTTTGTGCTTGGCCGAGAGCTAGGTGAACAAGAGGGAGAGAGAGTGTTTTGTTTTGTGTTGGGTGAATAAAGTGAAGTGTATTTGTGATATGTATTAGTTATATGTATAATTGTATCACATGTTGCAAGTCTAGTACTAGCTCCCTAGGCCAACCATGCCTCCTTGTCTCCTTGGACAATGCACCATAACTAGTTACTATTCCTCTAGTTACTTTTGCATTTCTTGTTTGCTTTTCTAACAACCTAGTTGCATGGGACTTGCATGCAATATCTTCCCTTGTATCATTATTCCTCCACCAATGCTTGTCACTTAATCTTTAATTCGTATCGTATCTTAATTAACTCCTCGTAATAATATTTTGTCGCGTAGAGATTTCCCTTGTAATTCCTTAAGTACTTAATTGTATAAATTCCTCGAATATCCATAACTCCTTGCCAAAATCCCTTAAATATCTTTTAATACTCCAATAACTCTCAAATCCCAAGTTTTATAAATCCTACTAACAATAAGACTCTTGCCTTCAACAACCTTCCCTTTATCTTACATAGTGAATGTAACAACATAATTTCTCAGATAATCAATTCCATTAAACAACATGGATGACTAAAAAGGTTCCAAATTCACAATGTCATATGATATTATAAAAAGAATATTACAAAAATTAGGGTTCTTACAGGTGTCATGCTCTAATTGATCCTTTTTGGATTTCCTTATCCATAGAAATTGCATCCAAGTCCCTAACTCTTGTGTTCTTGCACTTAAGTCCTTGGTTAATTGTATTTTGGTGCAAGATATTTTGATAAAGTGATGATGTCATAATCCACTATCTATATTGGATGCATCCTTGGTTGCTTATACGTTTCTTTGTCCGGTTATTGCTCAATTTCGATTGATCGTTCGGAGGAATAACTCATTCGTTTCTAGTTAGGGTTTTACCGGAATCCGTCTTAATATTTATACTATCATCCTCCATTCTCTTTAGTAATTCTTGAACCTATATTCCTTAAATCCCTTCAATAATTATTTAAGTCTTTTGGTGTCCAGGGAAATCTCGAGGAAAATAAAAGTGCGGTTTTTCAGAATCCGACAGCATTTACATACACTTATTTTCCTCCTGGATCACTAATACGAACTCGGAAATCCGTTCTGAATACTTCTATATAGTGTCGTCTCATAATATTCTCTTTTCCACCAAAACACTATTCATTCTTTATTCTTTACTTATTCTCTTAGGGTTGTACAATTGTCCCTGATCTCTTTCGATCGTTCCTTAACCTTTTTACGGACCCACTGGACCAATAACAGATATCGATTTGGATGACATAAGAATAATCTTCTCCTTTTGAATTATCAAATCTCAATTCCCTAGGAGATAGATAATTCTTATCTAAAGTGTCAACCAATAGTATTCTTCATGGCATATAAACATTTGAATCTAAATCTATTCCTTTCATTCATTATCTCAATCGTTACGTCGTAGTCGTAATAACTATTCTCCATTACCTCAGTACATAATAAAAAGTTTTAATTATATCCAAAATTTGGGGTTCTTACACCAAGGATGGATTGTGTGATGCATGCCAGAAAGGGAAGCAGAAGAAGGCCTCTTTCAAATCAAAGTCAATGTCATCAATTGATCAACCCTTGCAACTACTTCACATGGATCTCTTTGGACCAGTCAATGTGTTGTCAATCTCAAAGAAGAAATACTGTGTGACGCCCCAAATCCGAGGTCAGAGATTCAGGTCGTCACGTCACCATCCAACCATATCATACCTGTATTAACTTTACAACTCAACAATACATCCATCCAGACCTCAATCTTACACACAAACAAGTTAGAGCCTCAGAAACGATAATCAAAAGTAACAATAAATATTACAATTCATCTGTACAATCCAGAGTCTTACGCAATTCCACTTATACAACTACACTTGAAGACAAGTCTTACTATTACAGTTCAAAACCTATCAGACTTACTCTGTAGTATTTATTAGGAACTAAATCATCTCCGGGGTAAATCTTCTACTCCTCTTCTGCTGGTGCGGAGTTAACCGACCAAATTTTTCTCTTTCTGAAAAGTTTTTATAAAGCAAGAATGAGCTACATAACGCTCAGCAAGTTCACCATTTTGAAAAATAATAATGTGGTTTATTTTGAAAACATTCCCAACTGTATGGGCATATATCTCAGATTTCAAAACATAATTGGACAATATACATGTCCGAGTTTGAATAAAACATTTATACTCACTAAGGAGCTTTAAGAATAACATATGAACCCTTTATAAGGTTCCCATTTCAACATATCTCAAGTTTGAAAATATATACATATGAGTATATCATTTTCGGCAAAACACTCTACGGTTAACATACTGTACAGGGAATACATCATTGCAAACCTCTTTCCTTCCATTAGATTAGAAGGTTTCTCATTCAAAAACATTTCATTCTTTGAAATAATTGCAAGAGTGCACTAACACGTGCCAATCTTTATAGAAAATCTTGCAATTCTAGATACTGCACGATGTCAATATTTTTCTTATCAAAAACCACACTATCGCCAACTTGGCACTTAGGCCCAAGAAGCAGTGTCTGAGTATTTTTCCAAAGTGGAGGATGGGACTTGAAGAAAACATAAAACCTGATAGGGATTGACGATGATCAGTCGCCACATCCAAGTCCAATAATCCGCGGGTCTTCTCTACCGGTAGAAGGATAGAAACTACATCCGTAACTATCCTCGGGTGAAAACTACATCCGTAATCACCCTCGATGAAAACTACATCCGTAATCATCCTTCGGCAACACCTGGGCCGGAATAATAATTGATGGACCGCCTGGCTCACGGCCGCTTACACATCCCGGGAATCGTTCGTCAACGGTTCCCCAACCTGCCAGAGTCCCTTTTTCTTTTTCTTTTAAAACTTGATTTTGATTGAAAACTGAGTAATTGAGGTCCGACATCAGTCGACCGATGATTCTTGAAATCATACAAGAAGCAAACTTGACCGGGGGTTTTCGAAAATGTTTTGAGTTCGAAAGAGTTCGAGTTTGAAAGTGCTAAAGGTATCTTGGATTAGCTTTGTCTTTAAAATAAGGAACAATAATTAATAAATGATATTTTAAGATTTAATATTCATAATTAATAAAATAATTATTTAATAAAATAAGCTTTTAATCCAAGATAGGTATTTTGAGTATTTACGAAGATATAAAAATAATTACTTGAGTATACGATACTCCCCGGATGACCCTTCGGGTTTTCGTATATTAATTACGATATAATCATATACCGCTCCCCGGTCAATAGTATATACGGACCGCTACGACCTCTATTGCTAGAGTCGTTGTCCGAAGAAAACATTTCATTCTAAGTTCAAGGGGTGCAAACATATATGTGCTTATACATCTCATTTTCATCGATACTTCGATAAAAATAAACATTTAATATGATTGAAAACTACAAACACAACAGTGAAAGTCCTTGTATATGTAAGTTTTGAAAGGTAAACTTGCCTTGGTGAGGTTGGGGTGGTCGAGCTTGCGGAGTGGAATGATCTATACATAAGCAATAACCGTTCGTTAGTGCCTTAACAATATCTCTTTAATTGCGGGGTTTTAGGGGGTACAAAATTAACTTAATGACTTCGTCTTATGACACTCTAGCCCCACTATAGGTTCATGTCACCACTCGATTACGCTCATCACTTATTCGACTTAATTTGGTTACCATAACCGGATCATATCCATTACCCCTTAAATCACACTCCCTTAACGACTTTTTCCCTTGCGCGAATTTTACTCTAGCATTTTTATAAAATCGAAAAATACATATTTTAATCCAATTCTTTTTGGGTAGCCTTCACCACTGCATTTACTAGCTTCTCTAGTTTTTCCATGATCCTACATAAATTTTTAGGGGTTTAAACAAGGTTCACAAGGGGACCATTTAGTGCAGTCCAGAATCCAGAAACACATTTCGCTTCTCTGGCCATAACTCAAAATCTATACATCACCTAGTCATGAACCTTATATTTTTGGAAACTACATTCAAATACCTTTCCAACAATATATATTAGGACCTCAGGGGACAAGATTTTGGGGTTCAAAACCCTCTTACAAGAAAGTTCAAGTTCCTGGGAAAAACTCAGCAAGCTTGTTTTACTAAATCAACCAAGATTCTTACATCCACAACACAACCAACATCTAAGTCACCAAGTTCATACTTTATAACATTCATGGAGATACATACACTAACCACAAGCTTCAAAATCAAAACCACAACACCTAAACTCAAGATCTATATCATCCATCACTTATACATCCAAGATTAACACAAATACACATGGATCTATCATTAAACTTCATAAACACTACATGGCCAAGAGGGGTTAGAGTTTTATACCTTCCTTGATGTGTGTAATAGCTTTCTAAACCTTGTATAATCCTTGTATAGCCTTGGGTAAGCTTGAATGATCAAAAGAAATGAAGAAAACAAACTTAGTAATTCGGAGTTATTAGAACCCGACTGAAAGATCATGGAAGACGAGGCTCTTACCGAGCATTTCTGATCGAGGCTTCTAAATGAGAGTTGTAGAGCATCTTCACAGCTTTCTAACCATATAAAGAACACGAAATTCCATTGAGAAACGAAGGAGATATGGCCGTTTGAAAATCAGTACAGAAGCTGTTACGAATTCTGGCAGTTTGGTTCCTTCACTTGGGGAGGTGATTTGCCTAGGCTATACTACTTGGATTGCTATGAAATTTGGAGTGATTCTTGCCCATGGAGTGGAGAGGCTTTGGTTAAAATTTGGTGATTTGTAAAGCTCTAGATCTTGAGATATGGATTTTTCTTTCATGGTTGTTCTTGCTGAGCAGTTTTGAAGAAAATGAGATGGAGAGCTTTTTGTTTTCTTTATCTCCTATAATGCTTACACATGTAATATATATCTAGATATTTTGGATGCATCCTTATCCTTGTTAGGTGTCACACTCCCATTGGCTCCCTTGGATTCTTATCCACTTAAAATGCAACCAAGTCCTTCCTCCTTTTGCACCTAAGTCTTTATCTCTTGTTTCTTGCACTTAAGTCCCTTGGCTTTGTTTTCTTTCCCACCAATTGGATTCCCTTGTTGTCTCGTGAATAAAATTAATACGTTACAACTTATACTTTGCATATTATTGCTCTAATATGGCACAATACCTCGAATGAATATTAATTCCAACATCCCTTGTTTATTTCTCTTTATCTCAGAAAACGTTCTCCCGATTTCTCAAGCATTCTCTATTTCTCAATTCTAGGAGTTTATTCTCAATCCTCTTTCTTTCTCATAATATATCCTTCCTTGGACTCTTAATATACCATATTCTTAATCCATGCTTCGTTCGCTCAATCGCTTAATGTCATTGTAAAGTTTCAGCGGTTTCTAGAACGTTTGTTTCACTTCCTCAGTGGTTTTCGTTCCAAATTCTCAAATCACTTATAATAAAATTCCAAAATATTAACTCCTCAATTCCTCAAATTAAATATCTCATTTCTTGATATTACTGATATATAATTCACTGCTCGGTCAAATATTACACGAAAATAGAATTTGGAATTTCTGAATTCCGATCGCATTTACATACACTTATTTACTCCGTAGATTACAAGTATAACTTCGGAATATCCACACTACGTCTCGTACATAGGTGGCATGAAAAATTTTCTTAATCCTCAAAATCACTATTCATCCACCAAATCACTATTCATTGATGCACTTCATCATAATAGGAAAAGTTTTAATTCTACCGAAATTTTGGGTTCTTACATACTGTCTTGTGATTATTGATAATTTCTCAAAATTCTCGTGGACATTCTTTCTCCACTCTAAGGATAAGGCGGGTGAAGTCATTATAAATCACATCAAGATATTCAACAACAATCCTTTACTCAAAGGAGAATCAGAAGTGACAATGGAACTGAGTTCAAGAATTCTGTAATAAGAGAGTTTTGTGAAGAAGAAGGAATTATTCAAGAATTCTCTGCACCAAGAACTCCTCAACAAAATGGTGTAGTGGAAAGAAAGAACAGAACTCTAATTGAAGCTGCAAGGACAAAGCTTGAAGAGTCTAAGCTACCAACATACTTCGGGGCAGAAGCTATAAACACTACATGCTACACACAGAATATTTCTTTGGTCAATCAAGCAAAAGGCATGACACCTTATCAACTTTTCAAAGGCAAGAAACCAATAATCAACTTTCTGCATGTCTTTGGATGCAAATGCTTTGTACTGAAAAATCATGGTGAGCATCTTGGAAAATTTGATTCAAAGGCAGATGAAGCTATCTTTGTTGGATACTCAGCTGGAAAATCCTACAGAGTCTACAACCTAAGATTAAACATTGTAATTGAGTCCATACATGTTGTCTTTGATGACAAGAAAATATCTGGTCTAGTAGATGAAGGTTTTCATGAGTCTCTCTCATTTGAGAATGAGAGAAGTGGTGAAGAAAGTGAAGATGATAATGAAGAATGGAGATCAAATGGTGTGAAAAACAGACAAGGATCATCAGTTGAAGTGCATAATGAATCGCCTGTTGAAGAGGAACTTACACCATCAGTTGGAAACCAAAGAGAAGCCTCTGTTGATGAATCTGCAAGTACTCCATCAATCTTGAGGGCCATACACTCAGGGGGAGTTTCTCACAATGATCAACAAAGAGAAAATGAAGCCACTTCATCAAGGTCAAACTTACCACCACAAAGAAAATGGACCAGGGATCATCCATTTGAGCTTATAATTGGAGATCCTAATGCAAAGGTCCAAACCAGATGAGCAACTCAAGAAGAACGCTTATATAGCAGTTTTCTATCCAAAGAGGAACCAAAGAGAGTTGAACATGCTCTTCTGGATCCAGACTGGGTTTTAGCGCAAGAAGAGCTATACCAGTTTGAAAGAAATGAAGTATGGAAACTTGTACCCAAACCTAAAGACAAATCAGTGATTTGTACTAAGTGGGTATTCAAGAACAAGATGGATGAGAATGGCATAGTCACAAGGAATAAAGATAGATTAGTGGCTAAAGGCTACTGTCAAGAGGAAGGAATTGACTTTGAAGAAACCTTTGCACCAGTGGCAAGGTTAGAAGCAATAAGGATCTTCCTAGCCTATGCAGCGCATGCCAATTTCAAAGTCTATCAAATGGATGTCAAGAGTGCATTTCTGAATGGAATTCTGGAGGAGGAGGTATATGTTAGTCAACCGCCTGGTTTTGAAGATCCAGACTTTCCAGAATATGTGTTCGTTCTACTCAAAGCACTCTATGGCCTGAAGCAAGCACCTAGAGCCTGGTATGACACACTCTCACAGTTCCTTATAGAGAATCACTTCATTCGAGGTACTATTGATAAAACTCTCTTTTATAGAAATGTCAATGGCTCTATGATACTTGTCCAAATTTATATAGATGATATAATATTTGGGTCTACAGATGAGAAACTTTGCAAGAGGTTTGCCAAACTCATGCAAAGTAGATATGAAATGAGTATGATGGGTGAATTAACTTATTTTCTTGGTTTACAAGTTAAACAAGTGAATGAGGGAATTTTTATAAGTCAAACAAAATACATTTATGATCTTTTTAAAAGGTTTGATTTAGGAGATTGCTCTTCTGCAAAAACACCCATGGCCACTGCCACTAAGCTTGAAATGAATACTAAGGAAAAGAAGGTGGACATAACAAGCTATAGGGGCAAGGTTGGATCTCTTTTATACTTAACAGCTAGTAGACCTGATATTATGTTTGCTACATGTTTATGTGCTAGATTTCAAGCTAATCTCAGGGAATCTCACTTGGTAGCTATTAAGAGGATTTTCAGATATCTCAAGGAAACACCAAACCTTGGCATTTGGTACCCTAGAGATTCTGGTTTTGATCTAATAGGTTACTCAGATGCAGATTATGCAGGTTGCAAAATGGATAGAAAAAGTACCACAGGAACCTGTCAATTCTTGGGAAACAAGCTGGTCTCATGGTTCAGTAAGAAGCAGAACTCAGTATCTACCTCAACTGCAGAGGCTGAATACATAGTAGCTGGGAGTTGTTGTTCACAGATTCTATGGATGAGAAATCAACTACTTGACTATGGAGTTAAAGTTAAAAAGATCCCAATTTTCTGTGACAACACGAGTGCAATTGCAATATCACAGAATCCAGTGCAGCATTCTAGAACCAAGCACATAGACGTCAGATACCATTTCATCAGGGAGCATGTGATGGAAGGCACTGTGGAACTGCATTTTGTTCCTAGTGAAAAACAGTTGGCAGACATTTTTACTAAAGCTTTGGATGAAGCAACCTTTTCAAGGTTGGTAAGTGAGCTTGGTATGTTAAATTTCACATGATCTTTTAAAATGTCTGTTCAATTTGTTACAGCCAGTGAATTTCATTCTCTGGATGTTGTTTGTTTTATTTGATTATCTGCAGGATTATTCTGGAGATATCACTGTAGCATAATTAAATAAATATTTTATTGACATATATCAATTAATGATATTTTGTTAATTTTATGTCTATTTAATTGTAGGTTTATTATTGTGGATTAATTCTTAATTTACTGCGTGATTATATTTAAATCCACAATAATTAGAAGTATTAAATATGTGTATATGTGTATAGGCTGATAGGTCGGCTAACAGGTTTCGGTGATAAGATGTTAGCCTCCATTGTTGAATTCATGAAAGGTGGCTACCTAACATGGTTGACAATTTACCACTTGTTGTAGAGAGTTTGAATTCTTTAAACAAAACCTGTCACTATTTCACCTAGCCCACTGAACCTTGAAACCTTATAAATGATGAGTTTTTGTTTTTGTTTAACATCATCATTTTTCAGATATACAGAGCATATACACACATTTGCTGAATATTTCGAGCTTTGATCGGAAAGATCGCTCAATCTAGCTGGTGGTTTTTATATCAGATTTCATATTCTTGCTTTATACATCATCCTTTATAAAAATTAACCCTTGTTTTTCCTCAAAGTTTTGAAAATGGCATTGCAGGGAAGTTTTGTTATTGCTAAAGCTAATCCTACTTCCATCCAACAAATCGAAACCATCTATGATGAGCAATTTCGGGTTTGGGCACAATTTCTGAATGAACATTCATTAATTCGCTATGCTTTAGTTACACCAGTGCAGCTTAACCATGATGCATTACGTGAACTATATTGCAGTGCGGTTAACACTTCTGGACAGGACGGGTGTGCATTCACATATCGACTGTTTGGTAGGTCGATTAGGGTCACTGAACGAGATGTTAATCGAATTCTTCATTTTCCTATGGAAAATCTCGTTTCTGATCCTACACCTGAACATATTGAAATGTTCTTTCGTTTTATAAGGTACCAAGATGGCAATTTCAATACTGGTAATATCTCTAGAACATTTCTAACCCAGTACTGGAATTTCTTCTTTCACATTCTTGGCCATGTTTTTTCCTTAGATAGAACGAATCTAGATCGGATACCTGAATTTATTCAAAAAATAGGGTATGCGGTTTCCAATAATTTGAGGATCAATTTTGGAAAAATAGTGCTTGGTCAAATCATTTTAAAGATGAAACACTTGGGAACAAGAGATGTTCAGACTCAAAACGTCAAATGTCTATATCCAAGGTTTCTACAGCTAATATTAAATGATTTTTTGAATGATGAAGACAGGGTACACTCAGAAAATGGTCGAAAGGTGGAATGTTCTTACATGAAGACAAATATAATTTATTACATAAGCAAAAAGAACTATACGGATGTGCCTACAGTCCTAACTGAATATCTAAAGACTGTCCCACTTCCGTTGTTACCAAGACCAGTGAGAGCAGGTATACGACAAGGTAATATTTCAATCCCTGCTATCTCAACCTCTATATTCCCTATTGTATCACAGGAAATACAGTTTCTACAGCCCCTAGTGGCCATCTTACCCGACCAAGAGCAGGAAATCCCACAGACTCTAACACAGGTCGAAGAGCCCATTTTACAAATACAAACACAAACAGAACAAACTCCTATACCTCAATTGTCACTTAAACAACCAGTCATCCACATTATTGAGGGAGATAGTGCCTCAGCAGCACCAATAAGGAGTTAGTTACATCAGCCGCTCTACCTCCTTCTAAATGGAGTAAACCCAATGAACCTGAGGTAACGGCAACTGTTAGTGAAACAATTCTTTCTTATCCAATGAGTGAAAATGTAAATAAGGCTGAATTGACGGGAGCAACTATCTTGAGTTCCTTTTCACGGAACATAAGAGTGGTTGATGATCTTTCTAAAGATCAAATGCCTTCACAGGCATCCGAGGTGGAATTACCTACCTCAATAATTGTTGGTGAATCTTCCATTTTACGAAAAGATCCATCGGTAGGAGGTTCTTTTATGAACCAAGTGTCTTCACAGACGTACGAGGGAAACTTGGGTTTTGTGCCATTTAATCGATTAAAGTTTAACCTCCCAGAGGGAAAATCTCTGGATCTCTTTTGAGATTTACCACTCTTTACCAGTGGTCGGTAACTCACTTCACGCGAGGATGAAAGCTCACGAACTTTCATTGCACCATCTGTGACCTCTGAAAAAGGGGCTAGGATGATTTCATTTACAGGTACACATATCGTTTGAAGCTCTGGAGGAGAGTGGAGAGAAACACGAACAGAACATGTAAGTGTAACCCAAACCACTAAACCGAGTGAATATAGAGTGTTGAGTGAAACACCTGCAGAACGTATGAGTGAGCAACCTACTCAACCACATGCACCTGTAACCAGAAAGGAATACAGCAGACTCCTTACACGGGTCCAAACAATGGAGAAAGAGTTGTCAAAAATCTGTAAGTCCATTGCAGAAATCAAAAATTTGCAACTTATTCAACATGATGCATTCCAGGTTCATTTAAGTTCCATGGCATCCCAGTTTAGTCATGCAATTAATTCCTTGGCAAAACCATCTTCGTCTAATTTACCAACTCCACATCCTACTACTCTGGAGGATAACCCAACTGAGGGGGAGAAGTTGGATGATGATCAAGAAAAATCAACTAGGCGTAAGGGCAAGGAAAAGGTTGTTGACACGGAATTAACTTTATTTTGGGAAAGGAAAAGCTAGTGTGAGTATTAGTGGAAAGAAAGCAAGGCAAAATTGAAGATATGTTCAGTCTAGAGGAACAATTTATCTTGCACTTGTTCAAATTTTAGAAATCTGGAAAATGTATATATGATCCAGAATGCGCTTTAATATTATTTATCTTTGTAGTTCATTTTTTTGTTGTATCAGTTGAGTTATCCTCTAGGAATTTGCTTGTCAAACCCTAACAATCAAATAGGGGGAGATTGTAAAGCATAATGTGATGTAATATGTAATAGAGGACATATATAACTCAACTAGGATAAAAGATAAATAATATTAACTCTATACAGGGATCGTGAAATTTGAAGAACAGGCATCAACAAGGATCAAGTTGCTGAAAGAAGTTGATTAACATGATCAAGCCTCAGTGACAAAATAAGATGTACAGATGATTCAGTTGAAGGGCCAAAAGATTCCAGAGATAAAGTTTTTATGGTTGCACAATTCTTAGCAGTGTTCTTAAAGACATGATACGAAGACCATGAGTGAATGTTAGTCGTCTGTTAAGAGGTATGATTGAGTTTAGAGCAGTATTGATATCCTCCATTTTGGAAGCAGCATATTAAAGGATGTCAAATTAAGAGGAAAAATGAATAGTAACCGAAATCACTATTCACATGAATAGTAACCAAGATTACTATTCATGAATAGTACCCAAAAGTACTATTCAATCAGGTGGGGCCCACACAAATATAAAATTCAAAGTTTTGTCAGAAAGTTTTTTTGTTGAATTTAAGGTTTAACGTTTGAAGACAGCAGGCGGCGGAAGCAATAAACGTCAGCAGTTACGTTAATTTAGCTGCATAGTAACTTTCTAAAATCTATAAATAGGCCTGTTGTATTTCATTTCAAAATACACGTCAACACCCAACTCTCTCTTCACTCTTTTATATCTTCTCTGTGTAAGCTGCTAGACAGTCCATCTAGTAGGAAAGCCGGCTTAGCCCGCTTTCAGGAAGTGTCGGATAGAAGGTCCTCGTGCCTAAACTATCCTTAGGAGTGTTCTCGTTTTGAAGCTAATCCATTGGATTAGAAGTTGTAGCACCCCTTCGGGTTTATTATCAATAAAGATATATTCCTGAAATTGTGTTTCGTTATTTTTGATTTCAAGATCCGAAAAATTATTATCCGCAAAAATCTTGAAAACCGAAATATTTTGGTAGTATCATATTCAACCCCCCTTCTACGATACTTCGGGACCTAACATCTGTCGACCATGTACCATTCATTGATCGGGAGAAAGTGAGCTGACTTCGTCAATCGATCTACAATCACCCATATGGCGTCATGATTAGCCTTGGTCCTTGGTAAGCCTACTACGAAATCCATGGCTATGTGTTCCAATTTCCATTCTGGAATCTCTAAGGGGTGTAGAAGTTCGCTGGGCTTCTGGTGCTCTGCTTTCACTCGCTGGCAGGTCAAGCATCTGCTTACCCACTCTGCTACTTCCTTTTTCATATTGGGCCACCAGTAATACTCCTTCAAATCCCTATACATTTTGGTGCTACCGGGGTGCACCGTGTATCTTGAGTTGTGTGCCTCGAATAAAATCTCATCCTTGAGTTCCTGAACATTTGGGATCCATATCCTGTACATGTACCTCATGATCCCTTCCTTGTCTCTTTCACACTTAATTTCTTCCCCGGTCATTATCTTTTCCGTGGAGTTCTCTTCTTCCTCCATTATCCGTTCTTGACAGTTGACATAGTCTAATCTTTTCTAACAATGGAGGTTGGATTCTAATTTCCATCAACTTTTCTTGGCCCTCTTCGGGTAACTTAATCTTGATTTCCAACTTCTCAAAATCTTTCACTAACTCTTCCTCTGAAGTTATCATCTTGAGCTTCTCTTTCCTACTAAGGGCATCAGCCACCACGTTGGCTTTGCCCGGGTGATAACGAATCTCACAATCGTAGTCTTTGATTAACTCCAGCCATATCCTCTAGCGCATGTTAAGCTCTTTTTGAGTGAAAATGTACTTGAGACTCTTATGGTCTGTGTAAATCTCGCACCTTTCCCCATACAAGTAGTGTCTCCAAATCTTTAAAGCGAAGACTATGGCTGCTAGTTCTAGATCATGCATGGGATACCTGACCTCATAATTCTTCAATTGCCTAGACGCATATGCTATTACCTTGCCGTGCTGCATAAGCACGCATCCCAATCCTTTATGCGAAGCATCACTGTAAATCACGAAATCTCCTTTTCCATCAGGTAATGCCAACACTGGGGCTGTCACCAACCTCTTCTTTAACTCTTCGAAACTCTTCTCGCATTTTTCAGTCCATTCAAATTTCTCAGTTTTACGGGTAAGTCGAGTTAACGGAGCTGCGATCTTCACAAAATCTTGGACAAATCTTCTGTAATATTCGGCTAGTCCGATGAAACTCCTCACCTCGGTTGGAGTAGTTGGCCGTTCCCAATTTGAAACTGCTTCTATCTTGGAGGGGTCAACCAACACTCCTTCTCTATTGATCACGGCCCTAAGAATTGCACTTCATTTTTCCAGAACTCACACTTCGAGAACTTGGCATATAACTGCTCCTTCCTGAGTATTTCTAAAGCTATCCTCAAATGTTCAGCGTGTTCTGCCTCTGTCTTTGAGTATATGAGAATATCATCAATGAAGACTATCACGAATTTGTCCTAATATTCTTTGAACACTCTATTCATTAAGTCCATGAAAGCTGCTGGGGCGTTGGTCAATCCAAACGACATCACCAAGAACTCATAATGTCCATATCTAGTATGGAATGCAGTCTTCGGGATATCTTCAGGTTTAATCTTCAGTTGGTGATATCCCGTTCTCAGGTCAATCTTAGAGAAGTATTCAGCGCCTCTTAGCTGGTCAAACAAATCGTCTATCCTGGGTAGTGGATACTTATTCTTTATGGTTAGCTTGTTCAACTCTCTGTAGTCGATGCATAACCTCATGCTCCTGTCCTTTTTCTTAACGAACAACACTGGTGCGCCCAAGACGACACACTGGGTCTTATCATACCCTTATCCAACAAATCCTGTAACTGTTTAGCTAGCTCTTTCATTTCTACTGGGGCTAATCGGTACGGGGCCTTTGAAACCGGCGCAGTCCCCGGGGCTAACACGATGGCAAACTCAATTAACCTATCAGGTGGTAGTCCGGGAAGATCTTGTGGGAACACGTCCTCGAACTCATTAACTACCGGAATGTCCTGCAATCTTGGTGCTTCCTTCTGAGTGTCTATAACGTAATCTAAATAAGCCTCGTTCCCTTTTCGTAACAATCTCTTGGTTTGCGCCTTGGTCAGAATTTTTTGGGTCTGTCGCATCCCCTTAAAAACTATTTCTTTCTTCCCTGGGGTTTTCAACTTAACCTTTTTCGTTTTACAATCTATCTGCGCATTATTGTGAGACAACCAATCCATTCCCAAAATAACATCAAATTCCCCTAGCTTAAAAGGAATTAAATCGACATAGAAGGATCGTCCTCCTATTTCTAATTTACAATTGAGGTGAATTTGATTAACCGGTACGACTTCCTGATTAGCTATCTCTACTTGTAAGGAATCCCTTAATTGCTGGGTTTTAAGTTTCAATTTATGCGCAAAATCTCTAGATATAAAAGACCTAGTTGCTCCCGAATCAAATAAGACATTTGCACTGACTAAATTGAGAGAAAATATACCTGCTATCACATCAGTGTCCCTCACGGAATCTTGTACTGACATATTAAAAGTCCTTGCAGTTGGGGGTCTATTGGAGGCAGCCTTACTCGCCTCTGATGCCGCTGGTTTGTTCCTTGGGCAGTCCTTCCTCATGTGCCCTAGCTGTCCGCACTGGAAACAAGTGGTGCTTTTAGGGATGATCGTGGTGCAAGAGGTAGCATAGTGCCCATCACGCCCACAATTATAGTAGTTTATCTGCTTCAGGTTGCACACACCGGAATGCCTCTTCCCACAGGTAGCACATAATGGTAAGAGGGGTCTAGACTGATGGGAACGGGACATTCCTGATTGCTGGCGCCCTGGCTCACCGTTGCACTCCCAGATGGCTTAAACCCTTCTCTTCTCCTAGGTAGGGAAATGGTTCCTCTGTTAAACTTGGTTGGGGGTTTTCCACTAGTGGACCCTCCGCCCATGCTGGCATACTTTCTCTTTATTCCCCTTTTTTCTCTTTCTCTCTGCATCTGATCACTTCCAGCTTCCACAATGGTTGCCTTCTGCACCAAGGTGGCATAATCCGTAATTTCTAAAACCGCCACTCTTTTCTGGATCCACTGTTTTAACCCTTGTTGAAACCTGTTAGCTCTCTTTTCTTCGGTATCCACAAATTCCGGCACAAACCTCGACAACTCAGTAAACTTGGCCTCATAGTCAGCCATTGACATATTGTTCTGTTTCAGTTCTAAAAACTTAAGTTCCATCTAAGTTTTCATGAACTTGGGGAAGTACTTTTCCAGAAATAATTGCTTAAACCTTTCCCAGGTTACGATAGCATCAGTCTCCAAGTTCTTTTTGGCCTCCCACCAGTAATTAGCCTCTCCCTTTAGTAGGTAAGTAGCAAAAACAGTCTTCTGAGCCTCATTGATACTCAGAATCTCGAAAGATTTTTCCATTTCCTTGATCAAGGCCCTCGCCTCAACGGGGTTAGCCGATCCGTGGAACCCTGGGGGCTTAAGGGACTTAAAGGCCCTGAAGGAATTTGCCACTGAAGTGTTGTTTCCTGGTGGTGGTTGGGGGTATTGGTTCAAATTCTACCTAAGCAGATCCATAAACTGGCCCAGGGGGTCTCTGCCCTGGTTCTCCCCTTCCTGCTCCACCTCAGTTTCTCCACCCTCTATTTCCCCCACAAAGTCTTCAGAGTACATAGGTTCATCCTCTGCTCCATACTGGGAATCTTCTTGCTCATTATAGTCCTGATCTTGTTCTTCACTATATTCATGGTTTTCCTCATGTTGGTTGTGACTCTCTTGGTCAGTAGATTCACGGGGGTTAGCCCTAGTACCCATTCGTCTTGGAGGTATTTTACTGAAAATTTGGACAATTATACATTAGGTTCACTTACATGTTTTAAAGGATTTTTTTTTGCATAATTCGTTACATGATTGGATATAGGATCCCACAGTTTTATATCTCATGGCAACTCAATCTAAAGCAGTACATATGCTAATAAACTCGTGATCGCATCTCAACAAAATTGAAATAACTGAAAGGGAAACAAATATATACCAGGTACCGAAAAGGGTACAACATCTGAGTTACAACGATAGTTTAAAGTACAACCATCCTAACAACAACAACAAGTCAAAAGTGAAATATGCTGTCTATCTGTCTAGTCTGCAAAAAGGGAAAATAAGTACAATGAAACCATCCCTACAAAAGCCGGCACTACTACGTCCGTACATGACTAGACAACTAGACAACTGCATCACTACATCTGAAATCAGCCGCCACGACGAAACATCGTTCGAACCCTCCTCATGGCGATGCGGAAAATCTCCTCGGCGTCTGCTCTGTCCACCATACCATGCCCATCAGTAGGTAACTGTCGCAATCTCACCCGAGCCCTCAGCTCGATGCGGGTCACAACCCTATACCCAGCCCGATCACTGATAGTCCTCCGGCCCTGTAGCCTCATCCGGGCGGCTCTCTCCTCTGCTAGCTCCCTCCTAGACTCTGCCAATCTGGCATCCGCCACTGACAACTCTCTATAAAGCCCGTTCACAATCAAGTTGTGAACACATACTGGGACTCCCCCTATCGGGACATGAGGTGGGGTGGATGGCTCAGTCGGGGCTGCAGTCTCTGTCTGCTGGGGCTCTGGGGTAGGCTCCTCAAACTCATCGAAAAATGGGCTCACATGTAGTGGTGGTGGGGTAGGGGCTCTCTCAACAGAGAGGGGTGGCACTAGTAGTCCAGAACTCCCTACAGCATCATCCACTGGCTTATCCTCATCTATAGCCTGTCCAACAACAGCAGCCATGACTTGCTCAGTGGTCATATCAGTGTCCTCCTCCATGGTCCTAATCTCATATACAACCCAAAAATCCTCATCCTCAGCAACTAACTCAGCGTCCTGCCCTGTCTGGACCCCCTCCGGGTCTTCCTCCCCCTCAGTCTCCACAACATCAGTATCAGCATCAACCTGGACCTCCTCAGGGTCCTCCTCCTCAGGCTCAGTATCCTCATCAGGCAAGTGCTCATAATACGGGTCCCTAGTTCGGAACATGTCCTCATCATGTTGTCTCACAGCTGCCTCCTGGGCAGACAAGTCGCTCGCCTACACAAGACGAACTATGTTACTGTCATGATACTTAAAAAGTTCTCGTAAGGGTTTTAGGTGAACCTGGCAAGGGTTCTTATTATATTAGTGAATTTATTATTATATAACGTCGCATCATCTCTTGGGATATATAACTCTCGCTCTGATACCATCTCTGTAACACCCCCAGATCCGGGGTCAGGGATCGGGTCGTTACGGTCTCATGATTCATACATAATACTTGACTTGACTCCAAAATCAATAAGTAGCATGTTGTGACCCCACAAAAATATCCACTCACACACACACGGAGTTATAGTCCCAGAGATGAAATTGAAATAAGTCTTACATAAAGGGGTTTACGAATAAAAGTTATTACAAGCCAAAAGGATAATCATCATAAGTTTAGAAGTTTTGCCGTTGATTACATTAATTATACATATAGTTAAACAGGAAAAAAAAGCTGTCTAACTATGCTACCTCAGCAATGGCGGCTAGCATCTCAGCGGGGAGTCCGGTGGTTCGGGTAACCCGCTTGCGCCGAGTGCGCCTGACGCGAGCCATCTATCCTAGCTGTTGTTGTGACATAATAAATAAGCAAGGGTGAGCAATAGCCCACCAACAACAATATAACTGAACAGTGATGATATATATATATATATATATATATATATATATATATATATACAGCAGTTCAAACAACTTTATAACCATATGCCATGCCTTAGCGAAGATAATACCAATATAAGGTAAATGATGAAGTTACAAGTAACTCAAAACATATATATATTCCAATTATGAATACTTTTCCAATACTGCCAACAATAATACTGTTGTAAAAAATAATTGAATCTGGATGATTGAACTTATGCTGGAGTATTCACCGCGCCCACTGCCAATCCTTACAATGATCAGTCGCAGATTGTACAACTCAATTTAGATTTACTACCGGTAGAAGGAAGAACTGACGGCTTTACTTGTCTACCGCCCTACTAGCTCTCCCCGGCCAACGGTTGGGCCAAAGGGGATGGACCGGCGCTACTCGGCCTCTTACACGACTCCAAGTTCGAAAAGAATTTCATGACTCTGAACGCAAAATTCATCCCCCTTTCCCCAAGTATAATACTTGTTGATAAGACTCCACAAAGTAGTCATATCTAGTTGGAAAAGAAAATTCAACATTTTATCTCCCAAGCTGCTGCTTGTTAGAGGATACCATCTTGTTCCAATAATCTTACCCCTCGAATGATGAGAGGGTACACAGATGCAATTGATAGCAATTATAGTTGCGAGTGAAAAGAATACTTTTCGAAAGATTTATGACCGGGAAGTCATCAAGATAAATAACATTTTTCAAGTAAGGTTCTCTTATTATTTGGAAGATAGATTCGAAGGAAGAACGACATTTTGAGAACCTTTCTTTATCATTTGAATTCACAATGTCTTTATTAGGGTTAATGCCATCCCTTATGCATTCCCCAGGGTTTGTCTTAATTTATGGATATCCTATCCTTAATTCAGCTGCCAAGGAATTCTTGCATCCTATATTTGGAAATCAGATCATGTATCCCTAATAAGGGTCTCTTTTCAATCATTCTCATTTGATAATCGATCGGTGGCTTAATGCTAACCTCTTCTTTCAGATAGTTGTCAGCCTATTTGACCTTCCAAAAGACAACGTATGTCTATCTGCTCTCTTACAGAACTTGGTAATGGTAGCAAGGATGTTTTGGAAGATATTGGTCGAGTTCAACGTGAATCTCTTAGTACTTATCATTCTTCTCAAAGGTACTTACCTTAGGCAAAATTTCTACAGCATACTGATCAATCTCTGACCATTTCTATACTCTCTTCATAAACCTTCATTGTTTACTTTCCTCCGTCATGATATATTGATGGTATTCATGATACCTTAACATCATACATCTCAAGTCACTATACTTCCATTTTACTCGTAATCTTGGACAACCATATACACATGAGTCACTTTAGTACGGGTGACCCCATCCCAAAAAGGTCTAGTGAATTCCCAATCAAAACATGGGTTGTTCAGCAGAAAATTCCTACGATCTCATTAATGTTTCCTTTATATCAGAAGCCCTTGCAGTCGGTGCTTTCTTAGAAGCAACCCTGCTTTGTCCTTTCATTGCTGGTCTAGTCACTTGATAATCCTTTGTGACTTGGCCTCAACTGGCCACACTGATAAAAAAAATATATGATTTTAGGGGTTGGCTAATAGCATTACTTTTCTAGCAATTACCGGCATAGTGCCTTTTTTTATACCTTTCCAAAACTTTACTTCATATAAGTCTTAATCGACTATTCGGCACCGTCTCTGGTCACCTTTCCTCTACTTTTATCTTTTCAACTATTCTTATCAATCCCACGTGCCACGCAAGCTTACCATTCCTGGCATAACAGCCTTTTCACTTAAGTCAATCCTGGAGTTTCTCAGTCCGGCTGGTTTCTTAGTTACATTTCCTATTTTCGTCCAATCTTACTTCATCATTGTATTTCTACAATCAATCGTGATAACCGGGGTCTGTCCACCAACCCATATAGCGGCTACCTTACCCAATTCACGGGGTTCGCCCCAGTTTCTGCTCTCTTCCATGATGTTCTCTGATAATCAGAAAGACAAGGTTTGCCAAAATTCGTTGATGTTCTTCCCAGAATTAGGGAAATTTTGGTCAATCTATCCATCTACTGGTAACATTAGGGAGACCAGTTTCGAAACCTGAAGAATAGTTCTATGAACCTCCAAGCAGGTAGAACCATAAGCAGTCCTAATTTACGAAATAATATTCATCAGATTGGAAGTTTAACCACTGGAGAGGAATCAATTATATACATCCCTTAGAAGGGAATCAACAGTTTCAAACTGAAACCTGTCACAATATCCTGATACCTATACGTCCTGACATTCAATATTACCAAATGTTAGTGTACCTAACCACTAGTCTCAGAAGGAATATTACCGTTGGAGTTGGTTGTTTCACAAAATCGACACTACTAAGGCCATCCGTACCTGGTGAACCGTGCTGTCCGAATGCATCCACAAGTACTTTGTCATGCTGCGCAAGCACAAATCCTAATCCTTTATGCGAAGCATCGTTGGAAGCACAAAGTCTTCTTTTTCCATTAAACAATGCCAACTTTTGGTCATTACCAATTTCAACTTTTAGTTCCAGGAAGATTTTCTCACATTTTTCTCTTTAACTGCTGATCGTATTACTTGATCCATTATAAATCCGCGTCGAAGTAAACTTAAGGTAACTACTATAATCCATTCAAAGAAAAGAAGGAATTTAATATTCCTCTGAATCACATGCATCTAACATTTCTGGTTCATCATTTCACTGAGTTGAAATAACCCTATACTCAGTCTTTGACAGTAGTCTCATTACGAGTTCATCTTGACTCACTGGTCTTATTTTCCGGTAGGTTCTGAGATCATTGTCTTGCTTACTACTTCCTTATATAACTTTATCCAATCATGCTATCACTTCCCAATGTCTTTACTTTCTAACTGATTCATTCATAACATGAACATTTCCCTGAATAAAACCACCTCATTAACCTCAATTTGGTTCCATAAATTACAACCTATGACATCTGCCTTCTCATGGCGAATTATTACTGACAATATTCATACTTATACATTTATCAAATGATATGGCACTTACTGCCTCTTCTCAACTATTCCTAGGGACTCTGCTCCTCGTCTTGTATCGATGCCTTTGAGAATCATACATCCCTCTAGCACTCTTTTCGTTAATATGAAAGTCTCTAAGGATTCTTATCTATTCCCGTATAAGATCTCAAGTAATCCTTTCAATCTGTCTTACTTGCTGGTACTACCTCCAGTAGTCCGGCTACGAATCCAACATGAATCTTCAGTTCTCTTGTTAATAGCTCAGTTCTTTATGCTCACTTTTTCTGAGCACTATACTTTAATCATCACAGTCTTTCTGGCTGCAGCCCTCATTCCTCAAGGGTAAGCTCCCTATCCTAACAGGATTTTTCCTTATCTGCTGGAACCTCTTCCGAGTCTCCAGTAGGGTACTCCATTGAATTACCCGCTGATCTTCAGCATATAAAGCATCATCGCGCTGCTGCTCGTATGCCTCATGGTTTGTCGCCTTACTCGTCGATACGATATCGAGCTAAGTTACTATCATGATACTTAAGAGTTCCCATAAGGGTTTTATATGTCATCACTACATTATGTAGTCCGACTATGAACTTGGCAAGAGTTCTTATTACCTTAGTGAATTTATTGTTTTAACGTCGCCTCATCTCTGGGGTTTATAACGTACGCTCTGATACCACTTCTGTAACACCCCCAGATCCGGGGTTCGGGATCCGGTCGTTACGGTCTCCAATTCTGTCCACAACACTTGAACTTACCTCAACATAAATAAATTACATCTTTATGACCCAACACAACAATATAAAACACACCCGTTATAGTCCCAGAGATGAAATCAGAGTAACAACCAAATTTTATTAAACACATTATGAGTTCTTACAATCCAAAAGAATTTCAATATGAATACATACTCTTTGCCATCCATTTGCATAAGTCATACTAGACCATATATTTGGTACTGAAAGAATAAATCTATCCTACCAATAGCTTTCTCTTCGGCTCTGGTAGTCTCATCGTCCTAGCCAGCGTCGAGTGCGCCTTGTGCGAGTCATCTGGTCTAGCTGTTGTTGTGATATAATAATAAAGCAAGGGTGAGCAATAGCCCACCAACAATAATATTTAACTGAACGATAATATATAACAGTTCAAAAGTATCTTTCAAACCATATGCCATGCATTTACGGAAATGATGCCAGTATAATATGAACGATGAGGTTACGAGGTAACTCAAAATGCATATATAGGTGGGAATATCTGCTATGTCAAAGATAAGCCAGATATTATCATTTATCATATAAAGAGGAACTTGCAAGGAAAATATTGCAATTCCAGTTATTAACATTTTTCGAAGTCCTACAACCTGAAAGAAGTCTCTTCGATACGTGTTGCGGAAGACACCGTCAACCTGAAAGAAGTCTCTTCGATACGTGTTGCAGGGAATTCCCAATTTGGGAGATGAACCAATACTGGAGTTATCACGCGCCAGCTATCCCACTCCCTGATGATCAGTCGGGGATGGTACAGCCAAATATAGTTTACTACCGGTAGAAGGAAGAACTGACGGCTCCACTTGTAGATTGCCTTTAATAGTAACTCTCTGGCCAAAGGTTAGGCCTTGTGATGGACCACACGACTCGGCCTCTTACACACTACTCCTAGTTCGAATAAATCCACAGCATTGAAACGTAGAGTTTGTCCTCCCTTCCCCAAGTGAAATACTTGTTGATAAGACTCCACAAAGTAGTTGTATCTAGTTGGAAAGGAAAATTCACCAACATTTCCCAAGCTGCTGCTTGTTAGAGGATACCATCTTGTTCCAATAATCTTACCCCTCGAATGATGAGAAGGTTACTCACAGATTAAATTGATAAACAGCAACCAAGTTGCGAGTGAAACGAATAGTTTTACAAGATTTATGACCGGGAAGTCAACAAGATAAATAACATTGCTCAAGTAGGTTCCCCTATAATATGAAAGTTTGAGCGAGCATTTAAATCCTTTTAAGATAGATTTAAATGAAAAATAAAGAGTTGGGAACCTTTCCTTGATAAAATAGTCGTAAAAAGACTTCGAAATATTTTACATAATATCTGGAGGTGAAAGATAATCTTCGAATAATATAAATCATTTTCAAAAGAATTTAAAAGAATTAAATAAATATTCCAAGAATATTTATTAACTCAATAATAATTACGGAATATTATTAAATCATAATATTGCTCGTAAGTAATCCTCGAATGAATATATAGAATTATTTACTAAATAAATCCCTCCTTAAATGAATATTCAAAAAAATATTCATTAAATAACTAAACTCCAATAATTATTTAAAATAATATTCAATAAATAAGTCAAACCTTAAATGAATATTTGAAAATAATATTCATTTAATAAATAATCTTCTAAATGAATATCCAAATAATATTAATTTTGTAATCAAAACTTTAAAGGAATAATCAAAATAATATTCCTTAAGTAAATAGAATTTCCAATGAATATTTTAAAATAATATTCATCAAGTACATAAACCTTAGATGAATATTCGAAACTAATATTCATTTAATAAATAACATTCTAATGAATATCAAAATAATATTCATTAAATAATCAACTCTAAATGAATATTCGAAACTAACATTCATTTAATATCTCTCGACTGACATAATACTCGAATAACATTCCTCGAAATATTTTCAAGTAATTGATACTTTATGGAAATATAAATAACGTTTAATAATAACATTCCTTAAAATAAATAATAATCTGCCATTGGAATCCCTCCGGGTTTCCACGACTATCTATATCTCAAAATACCGACTCACGGTCTATACTTAAGAATGAATATCATATGCCCTTCGCTAAGGGTCTTATCAAAACAATCCGGCTTATAATTGATCATTCATATCTAGTCTATAAGCCAATATCAATTCAGGTAACAGGTATCATAATATAATTTGACAATAGGCATGCATGCTATGGCATATGTAAAATGGCAATCACATATTATATTATCACAACAACAGGTTCAAAGTTTTGAACACTTGCCTGGTAATCGGGTGTGGGTGGAGATAGCGTGTCCTGGGTTTGCTCGATGATCTAAAAACAATCAGAACATTCGAGATTAACCACTTAACACGTTTTAAAAGTCTAGGTATAACTTCACTTAAGTCGAAACACGTTTTCGAATTATCTCGTTATACATCTTTTAGTGTGACTCTTTTTATTACAGATACGATCCGACATTTGTTTGCTATTACGACATGTCATCATACCCACATTCGGTATATACTTAAGTCGTATAAGTTCTAAAGTCGATCGATTACGAACCGAGATTATACCTCGAGTTTTACCATTCGTTTTCTAAGTCATAACCAAAGTTAAACTTTTAAGGGGTTCGTTTGCGTTTTACCTTGATTCGAACATTTTTATAAAATCGGAAAACGATCCGTTTGACATGTGGTTTTCTTTCATACCTTCGTTATGACCCCTAGTATTTATTTACCAAGATTCGCCACTGAGTAACATGTTTTACGAGGGTTCAATTGAAGTTACGAACTTTTACTTACGGGTTCGAACCAATTTTAGTAATTTGACCATAACTCCTAAACTGTAAGTCGGAATGTTTCGATTCTTTCGCCAAAACGATCTATGACTCGAGATCTACGAGGAAATGTCATGTTCATAACCAGTTAGGGCAATTAACCCTACTGTCAATTTTGGTTTCTAAAGGTTTAACGAAATTCGAGCATTACGAAGGCTATAAATCCCACGTTTCAAAAATCATCACATCGATACCAAGCCACACCGGGCATCCATACAACTCATATACATGATTATCAACTTAACAAGTCCAGAAGTTCATCACTTTTTCATCATATGCATCATATTGCTTAATCACTAAATTACTAGCAAACCATGCTTATAATCATCATAACCTTAACTACACTTAAACTATCAAGAACATGCTTAAATCTTCAAAACAAAAGCTAGGGTTTTGATGAGATATACCTTCCTTGGTGAGTGATAGAGACTTACTAAGCCTTGAATAATCCTTGTACAACCTTAACTAAGCTTGATCTAACAAGAAACATCAAGGATATAATAAAAGATTTTCGGAGCTTCTAAAACCCATCTGAAAGATCATGAAAAACGAAGACCTTACCAAGGTTTTCTGGACATGGATTCTAAAGAAGAGTTGTAGAGCATCTAACCAGATTTCCAGAAAGCTAAAGAACACTAAATTTCATGGAGTAATGAAGGAGATACGTTCAGTTGAAAATCGTCCCAGAAACTGTCAAACAACCTGGACAGTTTGGTTCTTAAACTTGGGGAGGTGATTTCACTAGGCTACACTCATTAGATGGCCATGGGATTTTGAGCGAATTTTGCCTATGGAGTGGAGGGGCTGTGGTATAAATTTGGTGATTTTATCATGGATAGATATAGAGATATGAATTTTTTCTTCATCTATGGTTCTGCTGGACAGTTTGTAAGAAAAGAAAGAAATGGAGTTTGCTTGCTTGGTTCTTGATCAATAATGTGTAATACAAGTGATATACACTAATATCTCTTGGATGCATCTTGTTTTGGCTAGGTGTCATGCTCTAATTGATCCTTTTTGGATTTCCTTATCCATAGAAATTGCAACCAAGTCCCTAACTCTTGTGTTCTTGTACTTAAGTCCTTGGTTAATTGCATATTGGTGCAAGATATTTTGATAAAGTGATGATGTCATAATCCACTATCTATATTGGATGCATCCTTGGTTGCTTATACGTTTCTTTGTCCGATTATTGCTCAATTTCGATTGATCGTTCGGAGGAATAACTCATTCGTTTCTAGTTAGGGTTTTACCGGAATCCGTCTTAATATTTATACTATCATCCTCCATTCTCTTTAATAATTCTTGAACCTATATTCCTTAAATCCCTTCAATAATTCTTTAAGTCTTTCAATGTCCTAGGAAATCTCGGGGAAAATAAAAGTGCGGTTTTTCAGAATTCGACAGCTTTTACATACACTTATTTTCCTCCTGGATCACTAATACGAACTCGGAAATCCGTTCCGAATACTTCTATATAGTGTCGTCTCATAATATTCTCTTTTCCACCAAAACAATATTCATTCTTTATTCTTTACTTATTCTCTTAGGGTTGTACAATTGTCCCTGATCTCTTTCGATCGTTCCTTAACCTTTTTACGGACCCACTGGACCAATAACAGATATCAAGGATGACATAAGAATAATCTTCTCCTTTAGAATTATCAAATCTCAATTCCCTAGGAGATAGATAATTCTTATCTAAAGTGTCAACCAATAGTATTCTCCATGGCATATAAACATTTGAATCCAAATCTATTCCTTTCATTCATTATCTAAATCGTTACGTCGTAGTCGTAATCACTATTCACCATTACCTCAGTACATAATAAAAAGTTTTAATTATATCCAAAATTTGGGGTTCTTACACCAAGGATGGATTGTGTGATGCATGCCAGGAAGGGAAGCAAAAGAAGGCCTCTTTCAAATCAAAGTCAATGTCATCAATTGATCAACCCTTGCAACTACTTCACATGGATCTCTTTGGACCAGTCAATGTGTTGTCAATCTCAAAGAAGAAATACTGTCTTGTGATTATTGATGATTTCTCAAAATTCTCTTGGACATTCTTTCTCCACTCTAAGGATAAGGCAGGTGAAGTCATTATAAATCATATCAAGATAGTCAACAACAATCCTTTACTCAAAGTAAGGAGAATCAGAAGTGACAATGGAACTGAGTTCAAGAATTCTATAATAAGAGAGTTTTGTGAAGAAGAAGGAATTATTCAATAATTCTCTGCACCAAGAACTCCACAACAAAATGGTGTAGTAGAAAGAAAGAACAGAACTCTAATTGAAGCTGTAAGGACAATGCTTGAAGAGTCTAAGCTACCAACATACTTCTGGGCAGAAGCTATAAACACTGCATGCTACACTCAGAATATTTCTTTGGTCAATCAAGCAAAAGGCATGACACCTTATCAACTTTTCAAAGGCAAGAAACCAACAATCAACTTTCTGCATATCTTTGGATGCAAATGCTTTGTACTGAAAAATCATGGTGAGCATCTTGGAAAATTTGATTCAAAGGCAGATGAAGCTATCTTTGTTGGATGCTCAGCTGGAAAATCCTACAGAGTCTACAACCTAAGACTAAACATTGTAATGGAGTCCATACATGTTGTCTTTGATGACAAGAAAATATCTGGTCTAGTAGATGAAGGTTTTCATGAGTCTCTCTCATTTGAGAATGAGAGAAGTGGTGAAGAAAGTGAAGATGATGATGAAGAATGGAGATCAAATGGTGTGAGAAATAGACAAGGATCATCAGTTGAAGTGCATAATGAATCACCTGTCGAAGAGCAACTTACACCATCAGTTGGAAACCAAAGAGAAGCCTCTGTTGATGAATCTGCAAGTACTCCATCAATCTCGAGGGCCATACACTCAGGGGGAGTTTCTCATAATGATCAACACAGAGAAAATGAAGCCACTTCATCAAGGTCAAACTTACCACCACAAAGAAAATGGACCAGGGATCATCCATTTGAGCTTATAATTGGAGATCCTAACGTTGGTGTATACTGAAAATATTTATTTGAAGTATTTACATTTATTTCTGGCCGGTTTAATTGAGAATCATTTAAAAGTTTACATGTTGTCTAAATATTACATATTGTGAATAATCTAGTATCAAATGGGATACAGAATATTAGATTATTAAATACGGTTTATATAATATAATAAGGTTCACAGCACAGGTGGAGTTAGACAAACCACTGGAATGGCTGTAGTATTATTTAGATTAGTTTATATTGACTAATAAATAATACTAGTATACTTTGTGTATATTGAACAGGATCAAATTTAGAATTGTTCCCTTATACTTATTAAGAAGGTGAACTAAGATTCTATGATATTATTAATGCTTAGGTTCTTAATCCGGAAATAATAATTGACACGTATATATTATTTACATGCTTTGATTTATATATGAAATAATTCTTGTGAATTATATCATTATATTTTGGGTGATGAAATAATATATATGGTGGGATATTATTTATTGAAGGAATCCATGTCCTGATAATATTCGGGTTAATGATGTCCTCTTGAAAGCTCAAAAAGATTTAATTATGTGAAACCCTGCAGGTGGATTTATTCCGGCATAATTAAATAAAGGTTGAGTGGATGATCAAGGATAAAAGATATTAATTAAATGAATTATCAGTAATTTATTTAATTAATGGACATGCGATATTTTAAACATGGGGAATTTAATAAGCAAATAATATTGGAACCGAATTAATTAATTAAATTACGGTATTAGGAAAGGTAGTGCAAATATTAATTCTTTAGTGGATTGAATTAATATTTAATTACATTGGGCTAGGCTCAAGATGTAATTAGAAGGCCCAACCTAATTGTCCATGATCCCTATTGTAGCCTATATATATTCTTATTCTCTTCTTGCTGGGGGCTGGTCGAAAAATTTTGTAGCCACCCAGGAGCAAGAAGAGAGGTTAACTTGAGAAGACGAAGGCCACACTTCGCTCAAGGGAATTTGGGAATACAATAGAAGAGCGTGGAATCAACCGTTAACAAGGTGACTTTTCTATTTGTACTCATTAATTTAGTGTATCAAAATTCGAAGTGCCAAGATCTGATTGTCCCAACAATTGGTATCAAGAGCCTGGTTCATTGGTTCTGCGAATTTTGATACGATGTCCATGTCGTAATTATATATGCATGTGTATAGTGGTGTGCTTGGATAATAATCTTTTGCAGGTTGTTTAGTATCCACTATTATGGCCATGTAATTTTAATTATGTGTTTGGATCCCACGTGGTTTAATCGTGGTTATTTTGTTTGGTTTCCACGTGGTTTATCGTGGTTGTAAAACACGAGGGTTGATCGTGTTAGAATAGATTTACAAAATTAGTTTTGTATTAGATCTATTTTTTTGTAATTGTTTGTTGGATTTTATTAAGATCCGGGTATTTTGTAACAATTATGTGCGATCAGAAATCAAATCGGAGAAACAAATTTATCCGCTGCGTAGCTGCTGGGTCGACTTGTTATTGAATTAAGTCGACAGAAGTTGAAGACGACAAAGTCTGGGAACAAACAGAACAGAAGGAAGAGTCGTGCGCAGGAAAATCCTGGACAAAGTCAGTAACGCAGGACTTACCTGCGTTACCAGTGAGATACGGGTGTAACGCATGATGCACCTGCGTGACAGGGCTTCCAGACTAGTAACGCGTCTACAAGATGCGCAACAGCAAGGTTTTTACAAAAAAAAAGGATTTTTTCAGCAGAACAGGGCTGGAAATTTATTTTTTTTCAAGGGGCCATAATAGTGGATTTAAATTATGTTTTTTAATTTTAATTCCGCTATTTAATTTTTTAATTATTGCTTTAAATAATTATTATGTGTGTTGTTAATTATGTGTGTAATTTTAATTGCATGTTTAACATAATTAGGACGACATGGACATTAATTTTATTTATTGCTTTAATTTTATGATGCATGCTGCTATGTTATGTGTTCTTTGTATTGTTATTTTTATAACATGTAGACCTCGAAATAATAACATAGGGCGATGCATCTAGATAAAATTCCTTAATTTTAAATAAAAAAATTCTAAGTGGGTGAGGGAATTAATTAGGAATTAAATCCCATGGTCTCCATTATTGTTTGTATGTAATTTAACACTGAGACGAATATAAATTATATACATGCCACCCATCGTGGCGTATGATTTATGGTGTCAGGTAGTGTTACGGATATTACTAGAAGAAACTTCCTAAATTAATTACGAATATTGAAAGGTATACATGCCACCCATCGTGGCGTACCAAGTTTCATAGAATTCAATTAATTAGAAGGGTACCACTGATTGAATATAGATTTTGATATTGAGAGATAGGATGATTCTGTCTAGAAAGGGGTCTTAAGTGATGCCTCTTGACAATGCTCCCCCCGATCTGGGAATTATCCTATTATCGATTATTGATTTGAAATATTTAATGGTGGTATCCAGTCTTTTTATTAATTTAATATTTAATAATGGTATACACTTAGCTATGAAAAATAATATATAGTCCACCCTAACGTGGCGTATTATTTAGTAATGGGACCGAAGTAATATTTAAACGAATTTAAGTGGTATATATGTCACCCATCGTGGCGTACCAGATACTTATGGTGTTTAAATATTAATGCATTAATTTTAATTAATTGTTAGAGGAAACCAATAGGATTTAAGATTTATGCAATTATCTGATTATGTGTTACATGTATGATTCTCAGGATTAGATCACTATGGGCTTTAATCCACTATTCACCATACTTAAGGATAACAAACTTACTGGACCGAACTATATTGAATGGAAACGTAATTTGGACATAGTGTTGACTGCTGAAGAGTACAAATTTTGTACTTATGAACCCAAGCCAGACCAGCCTGCTGAAGATGCTCCTGAAAGTGAGAAGAGTATTATAAGCGGTGGATTAAGGCTGATGAGATGTCGCGATGTTACATTCTGGCAGCAATG
Source organism: Saposhnikovia divaricata (assembly GCA_036435485.1). Classification (NCBI taxonomy): domain Eukaryota; kingdom Viridiplantae; phylum Streptophyta; class Magnoliopsida; order Apiales; family Apiaceae; genus Saposhnikovia; species Saposhnikovia divaricata. The sequence continues at coordinate 123,983,429 of CM071597.1, read as the reverse complement.
TCGGGTGTTTTGCAGCATCAGCATCAGGCTATGCCCACTGCTTCAGATATGCTCTTTAATCTCAAGGAACTTTTTGGAGAACAGAATAGGGCTGCTAGGCAAGTAGCAATGAAAGCTTTAATGAACACTCAGATGGTTGAAGGAACACCTGTAAGGGATCATGTTCTCAGAATGATGTCTCATCTGAATGAGATGGAGATCCTTGGTGCTGATATTGATGGGGAAACCCAGATCGATATCATCCTTATGAGCTTGCCCAAAAGTTTTGAGCAGTTCCGCTTGAATTACACCATGAACAAAAGGATGTATAGTCTCGCGGAACTTCTGACAGAACTTCAGGCAGCTGAAGGACTCTTTAAGCAGAATGTTCAAGTGAATGTGGCCGAGAAAGCTTCTTCATCTAAGCCGAAAGGTAAGAAGAAGAAAAAGACTCAGACACAGAAAGCTGGAAAGATTGCTAATGCAGTGGGAGTTCAAGGTGGTGTGAAAAAGCCTAAGGGAAAGTGCTTCAGGTGCAAGCAGTCAGGTCAATGGAAACAGGATTGTCCTCTTCCTAAGAAGACAAACAATACTGGTATGTCTCTTTCTCTAGTTACAGAAACATATATAGCGGCTATATCTACGAGCACTTGGTGTGTAGATACAGGAGCCACTGACCATGTTTGTAACTCTATGCAGGGGTTCCAGCAATCCAGAATGCTTAGAGATGGCGAGATATATGTGTTCATGGGAGATGCTACGAAAGTAGCAGTAGTTGCAGTTGGAATAATTACATTATCTTTTGGCGATGATAGGATTTTGGTTTTGAACAATTGTCTTTATGTACCTTCGTTTAGAAGGAATTTAATTTCGGTTTCTAAACTTGCTATGGATGGTTATAATGTTTGTTTGGATCGTAATGTTTCTATTATGATGAATAAACGAGTTATATGTTCTAGTACATTGCAAGACAATTTATATATTATTAATCCTATCCAACCAATGCTGCAACATAAGGAAACTAATAACATTCTTTCTAGCTCAAATAAAAGAAAGAAACCTTCTGAATTGAACCAAACATATCTTTGGCACTTAAGATTAGGTCATATTAACTTGAGGAGGATTCAAAGACTGGTAGTAGATGGGCCATTAGGCTCGTTGGCAGTGGAGCCATTTCCAGTTTGCGAATCCTGCTTGGAAGGTAAGATGACTAATAGGCCTTTTAAAGCAAAGGGGAATAGAGCTAAAGAAGTGTTAGAATTGGTTCATACTGATTTATGTGGACCTATGAGTATCCAAGCAAGAGGAGGTTATGAGTATTTTGTCACTTTCATTGACGATTATTCTAGATATGGGTACATTTATTTGTTGCGCCGTAAGTCTGAGTGCTTTGAAAAATTCAAAGAGTACAAAGCAAGTGCGGAGAAGCGACATCTTGGAAAATGTATCAAGTCACTACGATCAGATCGTGGTGGCGAATACTTGCTTGGAGAATTTAGGGAATATTTATCAGAAAATGGGATTGCATCCCAGTTGTCTGCACCTGGCACACCCCAGTAGAATGGTGTAGCAGAGAGAAGGAATCGGACTCTTTTAGAGAGTGTTAGATCGATGATGAGTTATTCAGATTTACCCAAGTCGTTCTGGGGATATGCTATAGAAACAGCGGCTTACCTTCTAAACTTGGTACCTTCTAAGTCGGTTCCCAAGACTCCAATAGAATTGTGGACTGGTAGCAAACCAAGTCTAAGACATATTCGGATTTGGGGTTGTCCAGCACATGTGCTGAACACGACTAAGTTAGAATCTCGTACAGAAGTAAGGATGTTTGTAGGCTATCCCATGGGAACGAAAGGTTATTCATTTTATAGTCCTAGGGATCGAGATATCATTGTTAGCACCAATGCTAGATTCTTAGAAGAAGACTATATAATGAAACACAAACCCATGAGTAGTATCGTTTTAGAGGAACTAGTGGGAGGGACAGATAATCCCCAAGTGCCAATAGTACAAGTAGATCAACCACAAGAAAATGCACAACCTGTCACTAATACCACACCGGTGCTTCGTCGTAGTGGGAGGATTGTTCAACAACCTGATCGATTCATGTTTTTGGGAGAGTCCTCAGACTTGGTCTCTGGTGAACATGATGAGGATCCCAGGACATACGAAGAAGCAATTCTAGATAAAGATGCAGATCTTTGGCAAAAGGCAATGGAATCTGAGATGGAATCTATGTATTCTAATCAAGTTTTGGAGCTCGTGGAACCACCCAAAGGTGTAAAACCCATTGGATGTATGTGGATCTACAAGAAGAAAAGAGGATCTGACAAAAAGGTGAAAGCCTGGAAAGCACGACTTGTTGCGAAAGGGTATACTCAGAAAGAAGGGATCGATTATGAGGAAACCTTTTCTCCGGTTGTTATGCTTAAGTCGATCCGGATTCTTTTATCTATAGCAGCTCATCTCGATTATGAGATTTGGCAAATGGATGTCAAGACAGCTTTCCTTAATGGAAGTCTTGAGGAAACCATCTATATGCAACAACCAAAAGGATTCATTAAGGAAGGCCAAGAGCATCTTGTTTTTAAGCTTAAGAGGTCTATTTATGGACTAAAACAAGCTTCTAGGGACTGGAATATTCGTTTTGATCAGGCAGTCCAGTCATATGGATTTGATCAAAGTCCAAGCGAATCATGTGTGTATAAGAGAAGTGAGGGTAATGTAGTGGTTTTTCTAGTACTGTATGTGGATGACATTTTACTCGTTGGAAACAATGTTAAGATGTTGTCATCAGTAAAGGCATGGTTGTTCAAACAATTTGAAATGAAGGACTTAGGTGAAGCGGCATACATCTTTGGGATAAAAGTAATAAGGGATCGCAAGAAAAGGATGTTGGCTTTATCTCAAGAGCCCTACATTGATGAAGTATTAGCTCGTTTTAACATGCAGAACTCTAAGAAAGGTTTTCTACCTTTTAAGCATGGAGTGGCTCTATCCAAGGAGCAGTGTCCTTCGACATCTAAGGATATAGAGAGCATGAAAGCAGTTCCTTATGCTTCGGCATGTGGAAGCTTAATGTATGCTATGTTATGTACGAGGCCTGACATCTGCTTTGCTGTAGGCATGGTTAGTAGATATCAGTCGAACCCAGGTCAGGAACATTGGAGTGCAGTAAAAACTATACTCAAGTACCTGAGAAGGACTAAGGAGTATATGTTAATTTACAAGGCCTCAGATCTATTTCCTTTGGGATATACTGATTCAGATTTTCAATCAGATAGGGATAAGAGGAAATCGACCTCGGGATATGTTTTTACTTTGGGAGGTGGAGCCGTTATATGGAGGAGTGTAAAGCAGAAATGCATTGCAGACTCTGCCATGGAAGCCGAGTACGTGGCGGCCTCTGAGGCTGCAAAGGAGGCTGTATGGTTCAGGAATTTCCTTTTGGACTTGGATGTGGTACCTAATTTGCCTAGGAGCTTGACATTGTATTGTGATAACACTGGTTCTGTGGCAAATTCGAAGGAACCGCGAGATCACAAAGCAGCTAAACATATTGAACGTAAGTATCATCTCATACGAGGAATCGTAAAGCGAGGAGATATAGTTGTGGCTCACATATCATCAGAAGACAACCGGGCAGATCCTTTCACAAAGAGCCTGCCAGCCAAAGTTTTTGACAGGCATGTGGAAGCGATAGGAGTCAGATGGATGGACACATAGTTTTTTGTGTAATAGTGGATTAAATAAACACTGATATACTCATAGAATATTTTGAGTATAAGTGGGAGATTGTTGGTGTATACTGAAAATATTTATTTGAAGTATTTACATTTATTTCTGGCCGGTTTAATTGAGAATCATTTAAATGTTTACATGTTGTCTAAATATTATATATTGTGAATAATCTAGTATCAAATGGGATACAGAATATTAGATTATTAAATACAGTTTATATAATATAATAAGGTTCACAGCACAGGTGGAGTTAGACAAACCACTGGAATGGCTGTAGTATTATTTAGATTAGTTTATATTGACTAATAAATAATACTAGTATACTTTGTGTATATTGAACAGGATCAAATTTAGAATTGTTCCCTTATACTGATTAAGAAGGTGAACTAAGATTCTATGTTATTATTAATGCTTAGGTTCTTAATCCGGAAATAATAATTGACACGTATATATTATTTACATGCTTTGATTTATATATGAAATAATTCTTGTGAATTATATCATTATATTTTGGGTGATGAAATAATATATATGGTGGGATATTATTTATTGAAGGAATCCATGTCCTGATAATATTCGGGTTAATGATGTCCTCTTGAAAGCTCAAAAAGATTTAATTATGTGAAACCCTGCAAGTGGATTTATTCCGGCATAATTAAATAAAGGTTGAGTGGATGATCAAGGATAAAAGATATTAATTAAATGAATTATCAGTAATTTATTTAATTAATGGACATGCGATATTTTAAACATGGGGAATTTAATAAGCAAATAATATTGGAACCGAATTAATTAATTAAATTACGGTATTAGGAAAGGTAGTGCAAATATTAATTCTTTAGTGGATTGAATTAATATTTAATTACATTGGGCTAGGCTCAAGATGTAATTAGAAGGCCCAACCTAATTGTCCATGATCCCTATTGTAGCCTATATATATTCTTATTCTCTTCTTGCTGGGGGCTGGTCGAAAAATTTTGTAGCCACCCAGGAGCAAGAAGAGAGGTTAACTTGAGAAGACGAAGGCCACACTTCGCTCAAGGGAATTTGGGAATACAATAGAAGAGCGTGGAATCAACCGTTAACAAGGTGACTTTTCTATTCGTACTCATTAATTTAGTGTATCAAAATTCGCAGTGCCAAGATCTGATTGTCCCAACACCTAATGCAAAGGTCCAAACCAGAAGAGCAACTCAAGAAGAATGCTTATATAGCAGTTTTCTATCCAAAGAGGAACCAAAGAGAGTTGAACATGCTCTTCTGGATCCAGACTGGGTTTTAGCAATGCAAGAAGAGCTAAACCAGTTTGAAAGAAATGAAGTATGGAAACTTGTACCCAAATCTAAAGACAAATCAGTGATTGGCACTAAGTGGGTATTCAAGAACAAGATGGGTGAGAATGGCATAGTCACAAGGAATAAAGCTAGATTAGTGGCTAAAGGCTACTATCAAGAGGAAGGAATTGACTTTGAAGAAACCTTTGCACCAGTGGCAAGGTTAGAAGCAATAAGGATCTTCCTGTCCTATGCAGCGCATGCCAATTTCAAAGTCTATCAAATGGATGTCAAGAGTGCATTTCTGAATGGAATTCTGGAGGAGGAGGTATATGTTAGTTAACCGCCTGGTTTTGAAGATCCAGACTTTCCAGAATATGTGTTCTTTCTACTCAAAGCACTCTTTGGCCTGAAGCAAGCACCTAGGGCCGGGTATGACACACTCTCACAGTTCTTTATAGAGAATCACTTCATTCGAGGTACTATTGATAAAACTCTCTTTTATAGATGTCAATGGCTCTATGATACTTATCCAAATTTATGTAGATGATATAATATTTGGGTCTACAGATGAGAAACTTTGCAAGAGGTTTGCCAAACTCATGCAAAGTAGATATGAAATGAGTATGATGAGTGAATTAACTTATTTTCTTGGTTTACAAGTTAAACAAGTGAATGAGGGAATTTTTATAAGTCAAACAAAATAAATTTATGATCTTTTAAAAAGGTTTGATTTAGCAGATTGCTCTTCTGCAAAAACACCCATGGCCACTGCCACTAAGCTTGAAATGAATACTAAGGAAAAGAAGGTGGACATGACAAGCTATTGGGGCATGGTTGGATCTCTTTTATACTTAACAGCTAGTAGAACTAATATTGTGTTTGCTACATGTTTATGTGCTAGATTTCAAGCTGATCCCAGGGAATCTCACTTGGTAGCTATTAAGAGGATTTTCAGATATCTCAAGGGAACACCAAACCTTGGCATTTGGTACCCTAGAGATTCTGGTTTTGATCTAATTGGTTACTCAGATGCAGATTATGCAGGTTGCAAAATGAGTAGAGAAAGTACCACAAGAACCTGTCAATTCTTGGGAAACAAGCTGGTCTCATGGTTCAGTAAGAAGCAGAACTCAGTATCTACCTCAACTGCAGAGGCTGAATATATAGCAGCTGGGAGTTGTTGTTCACAGATTCTATGGATGAGAAATCAACTACTTGACTATGGAGTTAAAGTTAAAAAGATCCCAATTTTCTGTGACAACACGAGTGCAATTGCAATATCACAGAATCCAGTGCAGCATTCTAGAACCAAGCACATAGACATCAGATACCATTTCATCAGGGAGCATGTGATGGAAGGCACTGTGAACAGCATTTTATTCCTAGTGAAAAACAGTTGGCAGACATTTTTACTAAAGCTTTGGATGAAGCAACCTTTTCAAGGTTAGTAAGTGAGCTTGGTATGTTAAATTTCACATGATCTTTTAAAATGTTTGTTCAATTTGTTGCAGCCAGTGAATTTCATTCTCTGGATGTTGTTTGTTTTATTTGATTATCTGCAGGATTATTCTGGAGATATCACTGTAGCATAATTAAATAAATATTTTATTGACATATATCAATTAATGATATTTTGTTAATTTTATGTCTATTTAATTGTAGGTTTATTATTGTGGATTAATTCTTAATTTACTGCGTGATTATATTTAAATCCATAATAATTAGAAGTATTAAATATGTGTATATGTGTATAGGCTGATAGGTCGGCTAACAGGTTTCGGTGATAAGATGTTAGCCTCCATTGTTGAATTCATGAAAGGTGGCTACCTAACATGGTTGACAATTTACCACTTGTTGTAGAGAGTTTGAATTCTTTAAACAAAACCTGTCACTATTTCACCTAACCCACTGAACCTTGAAACCTTATAAATGATGAGTTTTTGTTTGTGTTTAACATCATCATTTTTCAGATATACAGAGCATATACACACAATTGCTGAATATTTCGAGCTTTGATCGGAAAGATCTCTCAATCTAGCTGGTGATTTTTATATCATATTTCATATTCTTGCTTTATACTTCATCCTTTATAAAAACTAACCCTTGTGTTTCCTCAAAGTTTTAAAAATGGCATTGTAGGGAAGTTTTGTTATTGCTAAAGCTAATCCTACTTCCATCCAACAAATCGAAACCATCTATGATGAGCAATTTCGGGCTTGGGCACAATTTCTGAATGAACATTCATTAATTCGTTATGCTTTAGTTACACCAGTGCAGCTTAACCATGATGCATTACGGGTGTGCATTCACATATCGACTGTTTGGTAGGTCGATTAGGGTCACTGAACGAGATGTTATTCGAATTCTTCATTTTCCTATGGAAAATCTCGTTTCTGATCATACACCTGAACAGATTAAAATGTTCTTTCGTTTTATAAGGTACCAAGATGGCAATTTCAATACTGGTAATATCTCTAGAACATTTCTAACCCAGTACTGGAATTTCTTCTTTCACATTCTTGGCCATGTTTTTTCCTCAGATAGAACGAATCTAGATCATATACCTGAATTTATTCAAAAAATAGGGTATGCGGTTGCCAATAATTTGAGGATCAATTTTGGAAAAATAGTGCTTGGTCAAATCATTTTAAAGATGAAACACTTGGGAACAAGAGATGTTCAGACTCAAAACGTCAAATGTCTATATCCAAGGTTTCTACAGCTAATATTAAATGATTTTTTGAATGATGAAGACAGGGTACACTCGGAAAATGGTCGAAAGGTGGAATGTTCTTACATGAAGACAAATGTAATTTATTACATAAGCAAAAAGAACTATACGGATATGCCTACAGTCCTAACTGAATATCTAAAGACTGTCCCACTTCCGTTGTTACCAAGACCAGTGAGAGCAGGTATACGACAAGTTAATATTTCAATCCCTGCTATCTCAACCTCTGTATTCCCTATTGTATCACAGGAAATACAGTTCCTACAGCCCCTAGTGGCCATCTTACCCGACCAAGAGCAGGAAATCCCACCGACTCTAACATAGGTCGAAGAGCCCATTCTACAAATATAAACACAAACAGAACAAACTCCTATACCTCAATTGTCACTTAAACAACCAGTCATCCACATTATTGAGGGAGATAGTGCCTCAGCCGCTCTACCTCCTTCTAAATGGAGTAAACCCAATGAACCTGAGGTAACGGCAACTGTTAGTGGAACAATTCTTTCTTATCCAATGAGTGAAAATGTAAATAAGGCTGAATTGACGGGAGCAACTATCTTGAGTTCCTTTTCACGGAACATAAGAGTGGTTGATGATATTTCTAAAGATCAAATGCCTTCACAGGCATCCGAGGTGGAATTACCTACCTCAATAATTGCTGGTGAATCTTCCATTTTACGAAAAGATCCATCGGTAGGAGGTTCTTTTATGAACCAAGTGTCTTCAAAGACGTACGAGGAAAACTTGGGTTTTGTGCCATTTAATCGATTAAAGTTTAACTTCCCAGAGGGAAAATCTCTGGATCTCTTTTGAGATTTACCACTCTTTACTAGTGGTCGGAAACTCGCTTCACGCGAGGATGGAAGCTCACGAACTTTCATTGCACCATCCGTGACCTCTGAAAAAGGGGCTAGGATGATTTCATTTGCAGGTACACATATCGGTGGAAGCTTTGGAGGAGAGTGGAGAGAAACACGAACAGAACATGTAAGTGTAACCCAAACCACTAAACCGAGTGAATATAGAGTGTTGAGTGAAACACCTGCAGAACGTATGAGTGAGCAACCTACTCAACCACATGCACCTGTAACCAGAAAGGAATACAGTAGACTCCTTACACGGGTCCAAATAATGGAGAAAGAGTTGTCAAAAATCTGTAAGTCCATTGCAGAAATCAAAAATTTGCAACTTATTCAAGATGATGCATTCCAGGTTCAGTTAAGTTCCATAGCATCCCAGTTTAGTCATGCAATTAATTCCTTGGCAAAACCATCTTCGTCTAATTTACCAACTCCACATCCTACTACTCTGGAGGATAACCCAACTGAGGGGGATAAGTTGGATGATGATCAAGAAAAATCAAATAGGCGTAAGGGCAAGGAAAACGTTGTTGACACGGAATTAACTTTATTTTGGGAAAGGAAAAGCTAGTGTGAGTATTAGTGGAAAGAAAGCAAGGCAAAATTGAAGATATGTTCAGTCTAGAGGAACAATTTATCTTGAACTTGTTCAAATTTTAGAAATCTGTAAAATGTATATATGATCCAGAATGCGTTTTAATATTATTTATCTTTGTAGTTCATTTTTTTGTTGTATCAGTTGAGTTATCCTCTAGGAATCTGCTTGTCAAACCCTAACAATCAAATAGGGGGAGATTGTAAAGCATAATGTAATGTAATATGTAATAGATAAAAAATATAACTCAACTAGGATAAAAGATAAATAATATTAACTCTATACAGGGATCGTGAAATTTGAAGAACAGGCATCAACAAGGATCAAGTTGCTGAAAGAAGTTCATTAACATGATCAAGCCTCAGTGACAAAATAAGATGTACAGATGATTCAGTTGAAGGGCCAAAAGATTCCAGAGATAAAGTTTTTATGGTTGCACAATTCTTAGCAGTGTTCTTAAAGACATGATACGAAGACCATGAGTGAATGTTAGTCGTCTGTGAACTAGACCAGTTGCACTAGGCGTCAACACTTCACAAAGGAATCGAAGTATCTAACTCAGAAAAACTGTTAAGAGGTATGATTGAGTTTAGAGCAGTATTGATATCCTCCATTTTGGAAGCTGCATATTTAAGGATGTCAAATTAAGAGGAAAAATGAATAGTAACTGAAATCACTATTCACATGAATAGTAACCGAAATCACTATTCACATGAATAGTACTATTCATATGAATAGTAACCAAAATTACTATTCATGAATAGTACCCAAAAGTACTATTCAATCAGGTGGGGCCCACACAAATATAAAATTCAAAGTTTTGTCAGAAAGTTTTTTTGTTGAATTTTAAGGTTTGAAGTTTGAAGACAGCAGGCGGCGGAATCAATAAACGTCAGCAGTTACGTTAATTTAGCTGTATAGTAACTTTCTAAAATCTATAAATAGGCATGTTGTATTTCATTTCAAAATACACCTCAACACCCAACTCTCTCTTCACTCTCTTATATCTTCTCTGTGTAAGCTGCTAGACAGTCCATCTAGTAGGAAAGCCGGCTTAGCCCGCTTTCAGGAAGTGTCGGATAGAAGGTCCTCGTGCCTAAACTATCCTTAGGAGTGTTCTCGTTTTGAAACTAATCCATTGGATTAGAAGTTGTAACACCCCTTCGGATTTATTATCAATAAAGATATATTCCTGAAATTGTGTTTCGTTATTTTTGATTTCAAGATCCGAAAAATTGTTATCCGCAAAAATCTTGAAAACCGAAATATTTTGGTAGTATCATATTCAACCCCCCCTTCTACGATACTTCGGGACCTAACATCTGTCGACCGTGTACCTTTCATTGATCGGGTGAAAGTGAGCTGACTTCGTCAGTCGATCTACAATCACCCATATGGCGTCATGATTAGCCTTGGTCCTTGGTAAGCCTACTACGAAATCCATGGCTATGTGTTCCCATTTCCATTCTGGAATCTCTAAGGGGTGTAGAAGTCCGCTGGGCTTCTGGTGCTCTGCTTTCACTCGCTGGCAGGTCAAGCATCTGCTTACCCACTCTGCTACTTCCTTTTTCATATTGGGCCACCAGTAATACTCCTTCAAATCCCTATACATTTTGGTGCTACCGGGGTGCACCGAGTATCTTGAGTTGTGTGCCTCGAATAAAATCTCATCCTTGAGTTCCTGAACATTTGGGATCCATATCCTGTACATGTACCTCATGATCCCTTCCTTGTCTCTTTCACACTTAATTTCTTCCCCGGTCATTATCTTTTCCGTGGAGTTCTCTTCTTCCTCCATTATCGGTTCTTGACATAGTCTAATCTTTTCTAACAATGGAGGTTGGATTCTAATTTCCATCAACTTTTCTTGGCCCTCTTCGGGTAACTTAATCTCGATTTCCAACTTCTCAAAATCTTTCACTAACTCTTCCTCTGAAGTTATCATCTTGAGCTTCTCTTTCCTACTAAGGGCATCAGCCACCACATTGGCTTTGCCCGGGTGATAACGAATCTCACAATCGTAGTCTTTGATTAACTCCAGCCATCTCCTCTGGCGCATGTTAAGCTCTTTCTGAGTGAAAATGTACTTGAAGCTCTTATGGTCTTTGTAAATCTCCCACTTTTCCCCATACAAGTAGTGTCTCCAAATCTTTAAAGCGAAGACTATGGCTGCTAGTTCTAGATCATGCATGGGATACCTGACCTCATAATCCTTCAATTTCCTAGACGCATATGCTATTACCTTGCCATGCTACATAAGCACGCATCCCAATTCTTTATGCGAAGCATCACTGTAAATCACGAAATCTCCTTTTCCATTAGGTAATGCCAACACTGGGGCTGTCACCAACCTCTTCTTTAACTCTTGGAAACTCTTCTCGCATTTTTCAGTCCATTCAAATTTCTTAGTTTTACGGGTAAGTCGAGTTAACGGAGCTGCGATCTTCGCAAAATCTTGGACAAATCTTCTGTAATATCCGGCTAGTCCGATTAAACTCCTCACCTCGGTTGGAGTAGTTGGCCGTTCCCAATTTGAAACTGCTTCTATCTTGGAGGGGTCAACCAACACTCCTTCTCTATTGATCACGTGCCCTAAGAATTGCACTTCATTTTTCCAGAACTCACACTTGGAGAACTTGGCATATAACTGCTCCTTCCTGAGTATTTCTAAAGTTATCCTAAAATGTTCAGCGTGTTCTGCCTCTATCTTTGAGTAGATGAGAATATCATCAATGAAGACTATCACGAATTTGTCCAAATATTCATTAAACACTCTATTCATTAAGTCCATGAAAGCTGCTGGGGCGTTGGTCAATCCAAACGACATCACCAAGAACTCATAATGTCCATATCTAGTATGGAATGCAGTCTTCGGGATATCTTCAGGTTTAATCTTCAGTTGGTGATATTCCATTCTTAGGTCAATCTTAGAGAAGTATTCAGCGCCTCTTAGCTGGTCAAACAAATCGTCTATCCTGGGTAGTGGATACTTATTCTTTATGGTTAGCTTGTTCAACTCTCTATAGTCGATGCATAACCTCATCCTCCAGTCCTTTTTCTTAACGAACAACACTGGTGCGCCCCAAGGTGACACACTGGGCCTTATCATACCCTTATCCAAGGATTCCTGTAACTGTTTAGCTAGCTCTTTCATTTCTACTGGGGCTAATCGGTACGGGGCCTTTGAAACCGGCGCAGTCCCCGGGGCTAACTCGATGGCAAACTCAATTACCCTATCAGGTGGTAGTCCGGGAAGATCTTGTGGGAACACGTCCTCGAACTCATTAACTACCGGAATGTCCTGCAATCTTGGTGCTTCCTTCTGAGTGTCTATAACGTAAGCTAAATAAGCCTCGTTCCCTTTTCGTAACAATCTCTTGGTTTGCGCCATGGTCAGAATTTTCTGGGTCTGTCGCATCCCCTTAAACACTATTTCTTTCTTCCCTGGGGTTTTCAACTTAACCTTTTTCCCTTTACAATCTATCTGCGCATTATTGCGAGACAACCAATCCATTCCCAAAATGACATCAAATTCCCCTAGCTTAAATGGAATTAAATCGATATAGAAGGATCGTCCTCCTATTTCTAATTTACAATTGGGGTGAATTTGATTAACCGGTACGACTTCCTGATTAGCTATCTCTACTTGTAAGGAATCCCTTAATTGCTGGGTTTTAAGTTTCAATTCATGCGCAAAATCTCTAGATATAAAAGACTTAGTTGCTCCCAAATCAAATAAGACGTTTGCACTGACTGAATTGAGAGAAAATGTACCTGCTATCACATCAGTGTCCCTCACGGCATCTTGTACTGACATATTAAAAGTCCTGGCAGTTGGGGGTCTATTGGAGGCAGCCATACTCGCCTCTGATGCCGCTGGTTTGTTCCTTGGGTAGTCCTTCCTCATGTGCCCTAGCTGTCCGCACTGGAAACAAGTGGTGCTTTTAGGGATGATCGTGGTGCAAGAGGTAGCATAGTGCCCATCACGCCCACACTTATAGCAGTTTATCTTCTTCAGGTTGCACACACTGGAATGCCTCTTCCCACAGGTAGCACATAATGGTAAGAGGGGTCTAGACTGATGGGAATGGGACATTCCTGATTGCTGGCCGCCCTGGCTCACCGTTGCACTCCCAGATGGCTTAAACCCTTCTCTTCTCCTAGGTAGGGAAATGGTTCCTCTGTTAAACTTGGTTGGGGGTTTTCCTCCAGTGGACCCTCCGCCCATGCTGGCATACTTTCTCTTTATTCCCCTTTTTTCTCTTTCTCTCTGCATCTGATCACTTCCAGCTTCCACAATGGTTGCCTTCTGCACCAAGGTGGCATAATCCGTAATTTCTAAAACCGCCACTCTATTCTGGATCCACTGTTTTAACCCTTGTTGAAACCTGTTAGCTCTCTTTTTTTCGGTATCCACAAATTCCGGTACAAACCTCGACAGCTCAGTAAACTTGGCCTCATAGTCAACCATTGACATATTGTTCTGTTTCAGTTCTAAAAACTTAAGTTCCATCTGAGTTTTCATGAACTTCGGGAAGTACTTTTCCAGAAATAATTGCTTAAACCTTTCCCAGGTTACGATAGCATCAGTCTCCATGTTCTTTTTGGCCTCCCACCAATAATTGGCGTCTCCCTTTAGTAGCTAAGTAGCAAAAACAGTCTTCTGAGCCTCATTGATACTCAGAATCTCGAAAGATTTTTCCATTTCCTTGATCCAGGCCCTCGCCTCAACGGGGTTAGCCGATCCGTGGAACCCTGGGGGCTTAATGGACTTAAAGGCCCTGAAGGAATTTTCCACTGAAGTGTTGTTTCCTGGTGGTGGTTGGGGGTATTGGTTCAAATTCTGCCTAAGCAGATCCATAAACTGGCCCAGGGGGTCTCTGCCCTGGTTCTCCCCTTCCTGCTCCACCTCAGTTTCTCCACCCTCTATTTCCCCCTCAAAGTCTTCAGAGTACATGGGTTCATCCTCTGCTCCATACTGGGAATCTTCTTGCTCATTATAGTCCTGATCTTGTTCTTCACTATATTCATGGTTTTCCTCATGTTGGTTGTGACTCTCTTGGTCAGTAGATTCACGGGGGTTAGCCATAGTGCCCATTCATCTTGGAGGTATTTTACTGAAAATTTGGACAATTATACATTAGGTTCACTTACCTGTTTTAAAGGATTTTTTTTTTTGCATAATTCGTTACATGATTGGATTTAGGATCCCACAGTTTTATATCTCATGGCAACTCAATCGAAAGCAGTACATATGCTAATAAACTCGTGATCGCATCTCAAAAAAATTGAAATAACTGAAAGGGAAACAAATATATACCAGGTACCGAAAAGGGTACAACATCTGAGTTACAACGATAGTTTAAAGTACAACCATCCTAACAACAACAACGAGTCAAAAGTGAAATATGCTGTCTATCTGTCTAGTCTGCAAAAAGGGAAAATAAGTACAATGAAACCATCCCTACAAAAGCCGGCACTACTACGTCCGTACATGACTAGACAACTAGACTACTGCATCACAACATCTGAAATCAGCCGCCACGACGAAACATCGTCCGAACCCTCCTCATGGCGATGCGAAAAATCTCCTCGACGTCTGCTCTGTCCACCATACCATGCCCATCAGTAGGTAACTGTCGCTGTGACACCCCTAGATCCGGGGTCAATGATCCAGGTCATCACGGTCCAATTTCCAATCAATATCCATATCTCTTGAGTCTTTTTTTTTTATAACTTAATACTTATGCAATTGACCCCACACTAATACACACACACACACCAGTCATATGCTCATAGAACAACATCCACAATATTAAAAGTTTAAAGTTAACAGTTATTACAAACCCAGAATTCTACTAAGTACATTGTTGAATAATACTTCTACAGGAAGCATTTCAACAACCAAAAGTTTATTACAAACTTACACACTTAATTTACATAAGTCTACTAAGCCCCTTCCGCTTGTCACTACCTCGGGGGTGGTCGCCAGCACTCGCTCAAAAGGTCGCCTTTCCCTTACCCTCTTGCGGGGTGTAGTGCGTAGAATCGGCATGGGACCTAGCTGCTATATACATAAGTGGCAAGGGTGAGCTATAATAGCCCAGCAAGATAATATTGTAAACTAGAATTTAAAATGTGAACAGGTATACATATATATGCATATATAAGTAGAAACCAATTATAACCCTTAAGGAAGAATAAAGCTCTTATTTAATAATACATCATCCACTTACTATTACAAGAAAGAAATCTAAAATAATATAATATCAGTTTTTTTCTTCATCTGTAATCATAATTCCATCATCTCATATCATTATTCTGTTTTCAGTATAGAAATCTGAAAACCATTGTCAACACTTTCTTTTTAAAAACATTGGGGATATCTGCTGTCGCCTGATACGTTAGGACGATGATCAGTCGCCTAATCGTACCTGCTCTCTTTTTACTACCGGTAGAAGGAATGAAGATCATCCCTGGAGAAAGGCCACCTGCTAACATCCTCCCTTGGCATCTTCGTGCCGTAATAAAACTAATAAATGCTGGACTGTGTCGCACACAGCCCTGACACAGCCACTTACGCAAGTCTGTTGCAATCCCCCCTTTTTGTCAAATCATTATTCCATTTATAAAATATCATTCCACATTTCCATTTTCTCGCTTTCATTTCCACATATCATTCACTCATATCATTTCCATTCTCGCACATTACTTCTATAAAATATATATATGTATAACATAATTCTTTGATTATGATCCAGACATCTCTTTCATATTCAAGAAATCAAATATACTTTTATATTCATAAAAAATTCCGTCTATTTTTAAAAGTAGTAAATAATAATCAAATAATATTTATTAAACCACTGATACTCAAAAAGAATATTTTTAATATAGTATTATAACCCATATAACCCTAGATAACAACTGATACCATTCCCTTTTCATATCTCTTTTACCATAGAGCATATTCGCTCCATTCGTAATCATCTCTATATCCATATTTCATAAATCATATCCATCTCTCTTTAATTTCCCAAAATCAAGGAAATATATTCTTTGCAACATAGCAACAATAACATCACATATATATATATATATATTCCATGATATCATTCTTATTCCAAAGATAAATAATTTTCAAAGTAGGGATAGAAAAATCTTGCCTGGATCTCTAAAGCGAGTAGGTATGATCCTGAGTTCGTCTCCCGTCTCTATAGAAACGAAAGGTTCACCGTTAGTATATATCCCACTTAATCACCTAATCTTTATACAATAACACCCTTGATACATAATATATGTTTGACATAGCTCTTACGCACCAAAAGTTCCAAGAACTTAATCACTTTTAAACTCGATCAAAGTTTAAGTGTATTCCACCATTTCCATTAATAACCACACTCGACTGTAAAAATTCTCAGAAAATATCAGTTCCGAATTTTAATGCAAAGTCAACTGGTAATGGTCCTCTGACCACCCTACTACAATATCCCAAAATTTTATAACTGTTAAAAATGTTTAAGTATGGTAATTATAGCCTCAAAGTTGATACAATCACGTTTTCTCGGTTCTCGAACGTCTTTCACTAAAACTGACTTTTCTCCTAAACCGTTCATCAGATTTTAACGTACTGTGACGCCCCCAAATCCGAGGTCAAATATTCAAGTCGTCACATCACCATCCAACCATATCATACCTGTATTAACTTTACAACTCAACAATACATCCATCCAGACCTCAATCTTACGCACAAACAAGTTAGAGCCTCAGAAACGATAATCAAAAGTAACACTAAATATTACAATTCATCTGTACAATCCATAATCTTACGCACTTCCACTTATACAACTACACTTGAAGACAAGTCTTACTATTACAGTTGAAACCTATCAGACTTACTCTGTAGTATTTATCAGGAAGTAAATCATCTCCGGGGTAAATCCTCTACTCCTCTTCTGCTGGTGCGGAGTTAATCGGCCAAATTCTTCTCTTTCTGAAAAGTTTTTATAAAGCAAGAATGAGCTACATGATGCTCAGCAAGTTCACCATTTTGAAAAATAATAATGTGGTTTATTTCGAAAACATTCCCAACTATATGGGTATATATCTCAGATATCAAAACATAATTGGACAATATATATGTCCGAGTTTGAATAAAACATCTATACTCACTAAGGAGCTTTAAGAATAACATATGAACCCTTTATAAGGTTCCCATTTCAATATATCTCAAGTTTGAAAATATATATACATATGAGTATATCATTTTCGGCAAAACACTCTACGGTTAACATACTGTACAGGGAATACATCATTGCAAACCTCTTTCCTTCCATTAGCTTAGAAGGTTTCTCATTCAAAACATTTCATTCTTTGAAATAATTGCAAGAGTGCACTAACACGTGCCAATCTTTAAAGAAAATCTTGCAGTTCTAGATACTGCACGATGTCAATATTTTTCTTATCAAAACCACACTATCGGCAACTTGGCACTTAGGCCCAAGAAGCAATGTTTGAGTATTTTTCCAAAGTGGAGGATGGGACTGGAAGAAAACATAAAAACCTGAAAAGGATTGATGATGATCAGTCGCCACATCCAAGTCCAATAATCCGAGGGTCTTCTCTACCGGTAGAAGGATAGAAACTACATCCGTAACTATCCCCGGGTGAAAGCTACTACATCCGTAATCACCCTCGATGAAAACTACATCCGTAATCACCCTCGATGAAAACTACATCCGTAATCATCCTTCGGCAACACCTGGGCCGGAATAATAATTGATGGACCGCCTGGCTCACGGCCGCTTACACATTCCGGGAATCGTTCGTCAACGGTTCCCACACCTACCAGAGTCCCTTTTCTTTTTCTTTTAAAAACTTTATTTTGATTGAAAACTGAGCAGTTGAGGTCCGACATCAGTCGACCGATAATTCTTGAAATCGTACAAGAAGCAAAACCTGACCGGGGGTTTTCGAAAATGGTTTGAGTTCGAAAGAGTTCGAGTTTGAAAGTGCTAAAGGTATCTTGGATTAGCTTTGTCTTTAAAATAATGAACAATAATTAATAAATGATATTTTAAGATTTAATATTAATAATTAATAAAATAATTATTTAATTAAAATAAGCTTTTAATCCAAGATAGATATTTTTGAGTATTTATAATTATGTAAAAATAATAAATACTTAAGTATACGATAATATAACTACGGTATTTTCGCAATTTAATCATCATACAATAATATACCGCTCCCCGGTCAATAGTATATTTGGACCGCTACGACCTCTATTGCTAGAGTCGTTGTCCGAAGAAACATTTCAGTCTAAGTTCAAGGGGGTACAAACATATATGAGCATATATCTCAAATTTCATCATAACCTCAATAAGCATAAGCATATAATACGATTGAAAACAACAACACAACAGTGAAAGTCCTCATATATGTAAGTTTTGAAAAGTAAACTTGCCTTGGTGAGGTTGGGGTGGTCGAGCTTGCGGAGTGGAATGATGATCTATACATACAAATAGTCGTTCGTTAGTACCTTAACAATACCCTTTTAATTGCAAGGTTTTAGGGGACACAAAATTAACTTAATGACTTCGTCTTATGACTCTCTAGCCCCACTATAGGTTCATGTCATCACTCGATTATGTTCGTCACTTATTCGACTTAATTTGGTTACCATATTCGAAGCGTATTCATTCCCCCTTATATCATACTCCACTTACGACTTTTTCACTTGCGCGAATTTTACTCTAACATTTTTATAAAATTGAAAAATACATATTTTAATCCAATTCTTTTTGGGTAGCCTTCACCACTGCAATTACTAGCTCCCCTAATTTTTCCGTGATCCTACATAAATTTTTAGGGGTTTAAAGAGGGCTCACAAGTAGACCATTTAGTGCAGTTCGGATTCCAGAACCACTCTTCACTTCTCAGGCCATAACTCAAAATCTATTCATCACCTAGTCATGAACCTTATATTTTTGGAAACTATATTCAAATACCTTTCCAACCATATGCATTAGGACCTCAGGGGACAAGATTTAGGGGTTCAAAACCCTCCTACAAGACAGTACATGTTCCCAGAAAATTTTCACAGCTTGCTTTCTTACTTAACCATCCAAGAATCCTATGTACACATCACAACATCATCTAAACCACCAAGATCATACTCTATAGCACACATGGAGTTATATACACTAACTACAAGCTTAAAAATCACAACAACAACATTTAAACTCAAGATCTTCATCATCCATAACTCATATGACCAAGATTCACACTAACATCCATGGATCTAACATTATACACCATAAATAATTCATGGCTAAGAGGGGTTAGAGTTTTATACCTTCTTGAGTATCTATGAACCTTGGGTAAGTTTTACAAGCCTCAAGAACACCTTGGATGAGTCCCTACAATCATTATAATTCAAGATCTAAAAGATAAATATTCATGGTTACTATTCACCCAAACTTCAACAATTTATATCTCAAAATCTAGTGGATGAAAGGGGTTGAAATTCATAGCATACCTTCTTTATAGAGTGTAGAGGGCCTAGGAATTTTATCTTGAATTGTGAGTGATGGGAAGTTGAAGAAAAAATTTTCTTCTCCTTCCTTTACTAGCTTGGCCGAGAGCAACAAGAACAAGGGGGAGAGAGAGAGTTGTTTGCTTTGTGTTGGTTGAATAAAGTGATGTGTATTTGTGATATGTATTATTGTATCACATGTTGCCAAGCCTAGTAGTAGACTAGACACACCATACCTCCTTGTCTCCTAGAATAATGCACTAACTAGTTACTATTCCTCTAGTTGCTTTTGCATTTCTTGTTTGCTTTTCTAACAACCTAGTTGCATGGGACTTGCATGTAATATCTTTCCTTGTATCATTATTCCTTCACCAATGCTTGTCACTAATCCTTAATTCATATCGTATCATAATTAATTCCTCGTAATAATATTTTATTGCGTAGAGATTTCCCTTGTAATTCCTTAAGTACTTAATTGTGTAAATTCCTCGAATATCCATAACTCCTTGTCATCATCCCCTAAGAATCTTTTAATACTCTAATAACTCTCAAATCTCAAGTTTTATAAATCTTACTAACAATATGACTCTTGCCTTCATCAATCTTCCCTTTTTATTACATAGTGAATGTAACAACATAATTTCTCCGATAATCAATTCCATTAAACCACATGGGTGACTCAAAAGGTTCCAAACTCACAATGTCACATGATATTATAAAAAAAAGAATATTACAAAAATTAGGGTTCTTACACGTACTTTATATCAAAACGATCTATGAACCAAGCTCTACCCTCTCATGATCAGTGGGTGCTCTGAACAGAAACCTACCGTACGAACATGGGTGCTAAAAACAGGGCATCTATTTGGTTTAACGAAAATCGGGCATTATAACGACTATATTTTCATACTTTCCAAAATTCAACTCCTCCAAATCCATCATCCACCTTATACACCATCACCTACACCATGTGGTCATCTTACCAACCATGGTTACAAGCACATACTCCTTTCATATACCATAAAACACTTTTAAACACATATATAGTCATGATTTCATCACTTATAACCACTTAACCACTAATACCATTAATATTCATCATAAAACTCAAGAGGGGTGAAGAGATTATACCTTCTTTGAAGCTTTAATACTCTTAATATATGCTTGTAGTCCTTAGTACACCTTCAAACAACCTTAACACACCTTAATCTTTCAAAACAAAACATAAAATTCATATAAGTTACTATTCATCACTATTCATCATCACCTTCATGATTTTATATCTCAAAGATGGAATGGATTTAGAAGCTAGGATTCATAGCATACCTTAGTCTATACCCAAGCAAGCTCCTTGAATTTTCTCTTGATTTTAGATGGCTTGGAACTAGGGTTTTGATTTTTGTTTTCCACTTTTTTTCTAAAGGGGCCGAATGTAATGAAGAGGATGGGGGAGAGATCTTTTGCTTTTTGTTTAATCTTATCTCATCTTGTCTTAATCTCTTGAGAATTCTAGAGTTTTGTGGATAAATCCCATGGTTAATGACTAATTTGCCCTTAAATAAGTGTTAGTGGAATGTGATGTCATTGCTTATGTCACTTGGATGATCCTTCAATCCTTTTCCTGATTTTCTAAGTAAAATGCTACTAATTTTGGTAAATGATAATGTGGTATGTATCCTTGTTATATTACTAATCTTGGTTGTTTTGTTTCCATACTCGTATAATTGCGATTCGTTTCGAATATACTTTGTTATCCCAGTGGTTTTGAAATCGTTTAACAATCCAAATTCCCTTGACATTTCCTTGACTTGCTCTCGCCTTGGTTTAACCTAATTTCACTAATTCCTCAAAATATAAATCCTTTAATATTTCTATGCTCCTTAATATCTAATAAAATAGAAGCTCATTCGAACTCAACATCCTCAAAAATCCGTATTCAGGAATTTCTGAAATCTATCGTCATTTCGAGTCACTTATTTTCCTATTACAATACTAATATGGTTTCTGTTTACTCGTTTTCCATTTCAAGTATAGAGTACTTACATACCATTTCCCTAAATCCTCAAAATTTCCTATTCATGTGACCACTGTAGCATTACTAAAGTTAGGGTTATTACAGTCGCACCCTCACCCGAGCCCTCAGCTCGATGCGGGTCACAACCCTATACCCAGCCCGATCACTGATAGTCCTCCGGCCCTGTAGCCTCATCCGGGCGGCTCTCTCCTCTGTTAGCTCCCTTCTAGACTCTGCCAATCTAGCATCCGCTACTGACAACTCTCTATAAAGCCCGTTCACAATCAAGTTGTGAACACATACTGGGACTCCCCCTATCGGGACATGAGGTGGGGTGGATCGCTCAGTCGGGGCTGCAGTCTCTGTCTGCTGGGGCTCTGGGGTAGGCTCCTCAAACTCATCGAAAAATGGGCTCACAGGTAGTGGTGGTGGGGTAGGGGCTCTCTCAACCGAGAGGGGTTGCACTAGTAGTCCAGAACTCCCGACAGCATCATCCACTGGCTCATCCTCATCTATAGCCTGTCCAACAACAGCAACCATGACTTGCTCAGTGGTCATATCAGTGTCCTCCTCCATGGTCCTAATCTCATATACAACCCAAAAATCCTCATCCTCAGCAACTAACTCAGCGTCCTGCCCTATCTGGACCCCCTCCGGGTCCTCCTCCCCCTCAGTCTCCACAACATCAGTATCAGCATCAACCTGGACCTCCTCAGGATCCTCCTCCTCAGGCTCAGTATCCTCATCAGGCAAGTGCTCATAATACGGGTCCCTAGTTCAGAACATGTCCTCATCATGCTGTCTCACAGCTGCCTCTTGGGCAGACAAGTCGCTCGCCTACACAAGACGAACTATGTTACTATCATGATACTTAAAAAGTTCCCGTAAGGGTTTTAGGTGAACCTGGCAAGGGTTCTTATTATATTAGTGAATTTATTATTATATAACGTCGCATCATCTCTTGGGATATATAACTCTCGCTCTGATACCATCTCTGTAACACCCCGAGATCCGGGGTCAGGGATCGGGTCGTTACGGTCTCATGATTCATACATAATACTTGACTTGAGTCCAAAATCAATAAGTAGCATGTTGTGACCCCACAAAAATATCCACTCACACACACACGGAGTTATAGTCCCAGAGATGAAATTGAAATAAGTCTTACATAAAGGGGTTTACGAATAAAAGTTATTACAAGCCAAAAGGATAATCATCATAAGTTTAGAAGTTTTGCCGTTGATTACATTAATTATACATATAGTTAAACAGGAAAAAAAAGCTGTCTAACTATGCTACCTCAGCAATGGCGGCTAGCATCTCAGCGGGGAGTCCGGTGGTTCGGGTAACCCGCTTGTGCCGAGTGCGCCTGACGCGAGCCATCTGTCCTAGCTGTTGTTGTGACATAATAAATAAGCAAGGGTGAGCAATAGCCCACCAACAACAATATAACTGAATAGTGATGATATATATATATATATATACAGCAGTTCAAACAACTTTGAAACCATATGCCATGCCTTAGCGAAGATAATACCAATATAAGGTAAATGATGAAGTTACAAGTAACTCAAAACATATATATATTCCAATTATGAATACTTTTCCAATACTGCCAACAATAATACTGTTGTAGAAAATAAATGAATCTGGATGATTGAACTTATGCTGGAGTATTCACCGCGCCCACTGCCAATCCTTACAATGATCAGTCGCAGATTGTACAGCTCAATTTAGATTTACTACCGGTAGAAGGAAGAACTGACGGCTTTACTTGTCTACCGCCCTACTGGCTCTCCCCGGCCAACGGTTGGGCCAAAGGGGATGGACCGGCGCTACTCGGCCTCTTACACGACTCCAAGTTCGAAAAGAATTTCATGACTCTGAACGCAAAATTCGTCCCCCTTTCCCCAAGTATAATACTTGTTGATAAGACTCCACAAAGTAGTCATATCTAGTTGGAAAGGAAAATTCAACATTTTATCTCCCAAGCTGTTGCTTGTTAGAGGATACCATCTTGTTCCAATAATCTTACCCCTCGAATGATGAGAGGGTACACAGATGCAATTAATAGCAATTCTAGTTGCGAGTGAAAAGAATACTTTTCGAAATATTTATGACCGGGAAGTCATCAAGATAAATAACATTTTTCAAGTAAGGTTCTCTTATTATTTGGAAGATAGATTCGAAGGAAGAACGACATTTTGAGAACCTTTCTTGATATAATATTAATAATAATCCGACTTCGAAGAAATTTTATAATTATCGAAGGTCAACGATAATATATGAAGTCATTTCAGAGTAATATTTATTGTATCAGAAATAATTACAGAAGGCTTATGACTACGAGCGAATATTTAAATTGAAGTATTTCTCAGAATACTTCTCGAATAAATAAGGAGGAAATATTTATTGAATAATTAAATATTTAAATGAATATTCAAAATAATATTCGCTCAAGTAATAATACTTGAAAGGAATCTTGAAATAATATTCGATAAATAAATAGATCATCAGATGAATATTTAAAATAATATTCGTCAAGTAATTAGGAACTTAAATGAATATTCACAAAGTAATATTCATTTAATGAATAATATTCTAAATGAATATCAAAATAATGTTCATTGAGTAATCCAAGCTTTAAAAGAATATTCGAAATAATATTCGATAGATGAATCGACTTTGAATGAATATTGAAAAAAAAAAATTCATTGAATAGATAACGTTCAAATAATTATTTGAAGTAATAATCGTTAATTAAATAAATCTACGAATATTCAAATAATATTCGTCAACCAAATAATGGGAAATATTTACTTAAATATTTTCCTCGAATGTAATTACAATATATCAAGAAGTACTGACTCCCGGTCTACATTCAATGAATACGATATATGCCCTTCTCTAAGGGACTTATCAACAACCGGCTTATAACTGATTATTTAACATCTAGCTTATAAGCCGACAACAATTCAGGGAACAGGTATCACAATATATTTTGAAAGTAGGCATGCATGCTATGGCATATGTAACACAAAATCAAATCATATGTATATATATATATATATATATATATATATATATATATATATTCACAACAACAGCCTTTAAAAAGGATTTAGAACTTGTCTAGTAATCGAGTACGAGTAGGGGTAGTGGAAGGGTATCCCGGGTCAGCTTGGCGATCTATAAATAGTCAAGAGATTCGAGATTAATCACTTAACACTTTTTAAAAGGTTAAGTATCAACTTAAGTCGAAAGATGTTTTCGAATTATCTCGTTATACTCCTTTTTAGTGTAACTCTTTTTATTACTGATACGATCCGACATTTATTCATCATTAAGACATGTCATCATACTCACACTTAGTGTATACTTAAGTCGTATAAGTTCTAAATTCGATCGATTACGAACCAAGATTATATCTCGAGTTTTATCGCTCGTTTTCTAAGTTATAACCAAAGTTATACTTTTAAGGGGTTCGTTCGCGTTTAACCTTGATTCAAACATTTTTATAAAATCGAAAAACGATCCAATTCACATGAGATTTTCTCTCACACCTTCCTTTTTACCTCTAATATTTAATTACCAAGATTCACCACTGACTTACGTATTTTACGAGGGTTCAATTCCAGTTACGAATTCTCATTTACGGTTTCGAACTGCTTTTAGTATACCGACCATAACTCCTAAACCGTAAGTCCTTTTCACCCGTTCTTTATATCAAACCGAAGCTTGGAACATTATCTATATTATAATGGCAGATTAAGAGGCTAGGCAGTGAGTTACACCTACTGTCCAATTCGTTTTTCTTAAGGTTAATGAAATTTCGGCATTATGACGGCTATAAATCGAATATTTACCAATTCCAAACCTTCCCATGATCATAGTATCCACTCCAAACAACAACATATATATGATTTATAACCATGAACTGAGGCCAAGCAATGCCTTTCCGTTCATCTAACTAATTTTAACATTTATCCAAAACCCAATCATAATCATGCTTATAATCATGCTTATATCCTACTAACAACATAACTAACTTATATCACTCAAGAACATGCATAAAACTCAAAGTAGATCTTGAGAGTGTTTACTAGCCTCACTAAGCTTTGTATGATCCTTAGGAGTGATTAAGCTTGCTAGATCAACCATGAAAAACAAGAAAATTCAAGGTTAGTTCATAAGAAACACTATTCACCCTCACCTTTCTTGATTTTTTTGAAAATGGAAAAAGATGAGTTTGAAGCTACGATTTTGAGGAGATCATTTTTATGAAATGTAAGACTCACCTTAAAAATTACAAGATCAAACAATGGTTGGAAGTTGGATTTTTGTTTTGGAATTTCTTGTTTGGTCGAATGGAAGGAAAAGGAGAGAGATGATGGTTTGCTTGCTTTGTTCTTTTGGTTGCTAGGCTAAATGAATTATTGTTATGTCAAGATAATATCTTTGGGTCATAAAGTAGCTTTATTAAAGGTATGATGCACTAGATGATGTAATTAGCAAGCCATGTGTTGATATTTTGGTGGTTTAAGGATAACCAAGTGATTTGTTTTCTAAGTACTAGTTGCATTCTAATTGATCTAGTTCCTTGCTAGTTACTAGATATTTATCACTTGCACATGCATGTATCTTGCTTCCTCTGCTTGATCCTGTGTCCGGTTATTGCTCGTTTCGATTGATCGTTCGTAGGAATATTTCACGGATTTCTAATTAGGGTTTACCTGGAATCTTCTTAATATTAGTACTATCATTCTCCGTCTTTCTTACTAACTTTCAAATTTATATTCCTTAAATCCCTTCGTTAAATCCTTAAGTCTATCAGCGTCCAGGGGACTCTCGGAGAAAATAAAAGTGCGGTTTTTCAGAATCCGACAGCTTTTACATACACTTATTTTCCCCCTGGTCACTAATACGAACTCGGAAATCCGTTCCAAATACTTCTATATAATGTCGTCTCTTAATATTCTCTTTTCCACCAAAAACATTATTCATTCTTTATTCTTTACTTATTCTCTTAGGGTTGTACAATTGTCCTTGTTCTCTTTCGATCGTTCCTTAACCTTTTTACGGAACCACTGGATTAATCGTTATCGATCTGGATGACATGAGAATATTCTCCTGCTTGGAATTGCCATATCTTATTCCCCGAGGAGATAGATTATTCTTACCTAAGTTGTCAACCATTAGCATTCTTCAAGACATATAAACATTTAAATCTAATTCCATTCATTCATTCAGAAGATCAACTTTTACATCGTAGCCGTAACCACTATTCATTCTTACATCATTAAATAAATAAAAGTTTTAATTCTACCCAAAATCTGGGTTCTTACATCATTCCTAGTCTCTAAATTACCAAAAATGAGTTTGGTCATGGATCTAGGATAGCCTATTCTACTCTTATCTATTCTAGGCAATTCAATCAATTTCTTATTTACAAAATTAAGTGCAGATTGAATAAAGCGAGGGAAGAAAATTTCAGTACCTCTCTTGGCTGAGTTCTTACCAAGCCTCCCGTACAGCTCCTGCATAATAAGTTGACCAACATTGATCTTTTTCCCATAAGCTAAGGCATAGCCTATTTGGTGTGCTGGTACACTGATTTAGTCAAAGCTTGACTTTCTTGCTGTGAAGACTTGAAGAATGGTGGCAAAGACATAACTCCATTCCTTCCTCAAGAACTTCCTATTCAAATGTCCAAGTTTGATTTCATCTGAGTAGTGAATGAAATCAAAGAAGTCCTCCGATTCACCATTTGTGGCAGGACTGTCATACACCTACTGTTGTAAGCCCAGTGCTTGATTCATGTCTTCAGTGGTGATAGTGATTTCGTTGTCCTGAATTTTTCAGTAGACTATGTATGACGTTATTGCATTCTCTAGGGCCACAACTTCCACAGTAGTAGTCCTTCAGAACTATTCCAGTAGGTCTAGATACAGAGTTGGGTTGGCTGAGAGTGCATCCTTGATGTATGACTGTGACATCCATCGAACAAAGCACTTGAAGTTCACATTTGGTGCTTCAACATCGTTGGTTATTGTGATGAAGTTTGTTTGTTTGGGTATGGTGAGTTGAGTGTTTGCCATTGATATACATTGAGAGAGAGAAAGAGAGAACGAAGATTGAAGAAAAAATTTAACTTCGGAAGTTAGGGTTTTCAGAGGTTTTGGAGAGTTAGATGCTTGAGAAATCGAATGAAATGAATCGAATAGATGTTGAGTTGTATAAGTGTGAAGTACTTAAATTGTGGATTTGATATATGTTTTTTATCGACAAGTCAGGCATTCGAGAAGTAGAAATCAACTATTTGATAAGTCAAGAGAGGCTTATTCGATAACTCAAGCAGGTTGTAACTCACAGCTGGCAGGTATCTAACTTAGAAATAATTCTAAATTAAATAAAATATGTTTTTATGAGTGATTTAAAATTATGAATAAAAATCCAAAACGGTTAAGATTCAGCGAGAATTCAGCCTTTTCAAATGATTCGAGAACTCCAATACAGTATTCGAGAACTCAGTCATTAGAGAACTCAATTACCATATTCGAGAAGTTAAACATGTCTTTCTTTGATATCTCCAAAAAGGCACTATTCGAGAACTCGAGAGTGTTCCAAATAGACTTGTTAGAGAAGTCGACCATTGAAATGAAAGTCATTAGAGAAGTCTGACTTATCGAACTGTTCTTTTCACTATCTTTTAAAATTTACCAGTAATATTCAATGGAGAATAATTCTAATAAATTAAATAGTGATTTTCTCAAAATTTCATAGAAATTTCAAGTTGATATGATATGATTTTTCAACATATGCAACAGATTTGAAATATTTATAAATCATATTTCAGCCAACACTTACTTCAAAAATATTGAGAATTTAGATAAAGTAAGTGTTTACTGCTACAACAATCTAGTTGATATTTTCACTTAGCCAGATTCTGAAGAATTCAGCATTCCAATCTCACTAACCAACCTTGTGAAGGTGGCTTCATCCAATGGCTTAGTGAATATATCAGCTAATTATTTATTTGTGGAGACATAATGCAACTCAATTGTTCCATTAGTCGCATGCTCCCTAATGAAATGATATCTGATGTCAATGTGCTTTGTCCTAGAATGATTGACAGGATTGGCAACTATAGAGATTGCACTTGTGTTGTCACACATGATTGGAATTCTTTCCAACACAAGTTCTTAATCTCTAAGCTGATTTCTAATCCAAAGCACTTGAGCACAGCAACTTCCAGCAGCTATGTATTCAGCCTCAGCTGTGAAAGTTGACACAGATTGTTGTTTCTTGCTGTACCAAGAGACTAACCTTTGTCAAAGAAAATGGCAGTTACCTGAGGTGCTTTTCCTATCCACTCTGCATCCAGCATAATCGGCATCAGAATAACCAACCAGACTGAACCCTGTGTCCTTCGGATACCATAAACCCAAGTTTGGAGTGCCCTTCAGATATCTAAAGATCCTCTTTATAGCAATCAAATGTGACTCTTTTGGATTTGATTGAAACCTTGCACACAGACATGTAGCAAACATAATGTTTGGCTTACTTGCAGTGAGATAGAGGAGAGAACCAACCATGCCTCTGTAGACTGAGGTATCTACTTTCTTGACTTTAGCATCTTCATCCAATTTGGTGGCAGTGGCCATGGGTGTCTTTGCAGGTGAGCAGTCTTCTAAGTCAAACTTCTTCAATAAATCCTTGATGTACTTGGTTTGACTGATAAAGATACCATCCTTCCTTTGACTAACTTCTAACTCAAGAAAGAATGTCAACTCTCCCATCATGCTCATCTCATATCTGCTCTGCATGAGCTTAGAGAATTTCTCACACAGCTTCCCATTTGTAGAGCCGAATATGCTCATCTCATATCTGCTCTGCATGAGCTTAGAGAATTTCTCACACAGCTTCTCATTTGTAGAGCTGAATATGATATCATCCACATAGATCTGAACTAGGATAATATCATTACCATGCTTCTTGTAAAACAGTGTCTTGTCCAATGTGCCTCTAGTGAATTGATTTTCAAGAACAAATTGTGATAAAGTATCATACCATGCCCTTGGAGCCTGCTTAAGTCCATACAATGCCTTAAGCAATCTGTAGACAAATTCTGGGAAATGTGGATCCTTAAAGCCAGGTGGTTGTTGCACATAAACTTCTTCTTCCAACTCTCCATTCAGAAATGCACTCTTGACATCCATTTGATAGACTTTAAAGTTTGAATGAGCAGCAAATGCCAAGAAGATTCTGATGGCTTCCAATCTAGAAACAGGGGCAAATGTCTCATCATAATCAATGCCTTCCTGTTGAGAGTATCCTTTTGCAACCAACCTTGCTTTGTTTCTTACTATTACACCATCTTCATCCATCTTATTTTTCAGAACCCATTTAGTTCCAACAATGGTTCTGTTCTCTAGTGCAGGCACAAGCTCCCATACTTTGTTTCTTTCAAATTGATTCAGCTCCTCTTACATAGAAACAATCCAATCTGGATCCAACAGTGCATCATCAAGTTTCTTAGGCCTAATCTTAGATAAAAAGCAACCATAGAGACACTCATTTTGAGTAGCTCTCCTAGTCCTTACTCCTGCATTTGGATCTCCAATAATTTGCTCTGCGATGTGTGATCTATCCCATTTCCTTGAATGCTCAGTCTGATTTCTCAACCTTGATGTTGCTTCATCATCCAAGTCATAATCATTTTCATTTCCTCCCCCTGTGAAGTTTCCACTATTCACAGGTGTGTCTTGGATGCTTGTCTCTTCACTGTTGATTGGCACAAATTCTTCCCTTGCTTCATCATTCACTGGAATTGGTTGAATTGTAGTCTCAACTTATGTTTCAATCTCTTCATCAAAATCATCTAGATTTTCAAACCTTAATGGATCTTTATCTTCATCATTGGCTTCTTCTAATCCAGGTAGTTTGCTATCATCAAAAGTCACATCTGTGCTTTCCATAACTTTCTTTTGACTGATGATATACACTTTGTATGCAATTCTCTCCATAGAATAGCCAAGAAAAATTCCTTCAAATGCCTTTGCATCAAACTTTCCAACATATTCTGAATTATCCTTCAACATAAAGCATTTTCTTCCAAAAATATGAAAATACTTTAGAGTAGGCTTCTTTCCATTCATCAAATTGTAAGGTGTCTTTCCAGTGTTTTTGTTGATGAGAGTTCTGTTCTAGATATAACATGCAGTGCTCACAGCCTCAGCCCAAAAACATGTAGGCATCTTTGCATCAAGCAACATTGTTCTAGCAGCCTCAATTATAGTTTCTATTCTTTCTCTCAACTACTCCATTTTGTTATGGAGTCCTTGGAGTTGAGAATTGTTGTGAAATGCCATTCTCTTTGCAAAATGCTTCAAGTAAGGCATTTCTGAACTCTGTTACATTATCACTTCTCAATGCAATCACACTTGCATTATTGACCTTTACTTCCTTATCAACTTTCTTTATTTGCTCAATGATTACTTGTGAAGTCTCATCCTTTGATGCTAGAAATTCCACCCATGTATACCTTGTGTAGTCATCAACCATCACTAGGGCATACTTCTTTCTTGAGAGTGACATAATATTGACAGGCCCAAACAAGTCCATATGAATTAGTTGCAGGGGCTTGGTTATTGATGTCACTGTCTTTGACTTGTGGCTTGACCTTTTCATCTTTCCTTTTTGACAAGCCTCACACACTCCTTCTTGATAGAATTCAAGTGTGGGCATGCCTCTCACTATTTCTCTTTTAACTAGAGAATTAATGGCCTTGAAGTTCAGGTGTGATAACTTCTTGTGCCACAGCCAACAGTCTTCATTTGATGCTTTTGAATAGAATCAAAAAACTTTGTCCTTGCTTGCAGAATCCATATTGGCTACAAACAGGCTTCCTTTCCTTACTCCAGATAGAGCAAAGTCACCAGTCTTCTTGTGGGTGATCAAACATTCATCTTTGTCAAAATTTACCTTGAATCCTCTATTAGTAAACTGACCAACACTTAGCAGATTATGCCTGAGTCACTTGACTAATGCTACATCTTCAATGATGACATTTCCAACTTTAAACTTTCCATATCCTAATGTGTTACCCATGTTGTCATCTCCAAAAGCAACCATTGGGCCCGCCTTCTCCTCATATTGTGATAGCAGGGCCATATCACCAGTCATGTGATTTGAGCATCCACTGTCCAAAATCCACATGACCTTCTTTTCATTTTCTTTGCCCTGCAAACACAAAGGTTTTACTTCTCCTTTGGTACCCAAACAAGTTTGGGTCCACTTGGCTTAGAAACAGATTTATCAAAAATAGCATGCTTATCAACTTTCTTAGGACTAGTCTTCTTGTCACTGTTAGAAGTCTTAGAAACTGAGTTCTCAGACTTAGGTGACAGAGGTACCTTCCTAGTTATAGGAGGACTTGAAGACTCTGGCCTTGTGTAGTATGTGTGAATGTTGTGACTGATGCAACCATCCATGATTTGTCTTCTCAAATTAAAACAGCTAGTCATAACATTCATATTTCATGGCATACAGTCCAGTTTATCACAAAAAGGTAAATCTCTATGTCTTAAAGGCACAGAGCAATCATAGAATGGTTTAGCTACACTACCAGTTGGTTTCTTGCATGCATGTGTTAAGTGATTAGTACTAAAACAGTTTTGACAAGTTTTCCTAGTGGCATTAGGCACATAAGCATAATTATTATCCTTGTTTATCCCTAGCTTTCCATTCCTGTTATGTTTCTTATTAGCCACTTTCTTCTCAGATTCATTTTTCCCAGCTGAAACAAACTTCTCAGGTCTAGGTCTACCTCCTACTGACTTCTTGGCTTTTGCCTTGACACTCTCACTCTTGAAGGATGCTGGTTGTTCACTAGACCGTGCCTCATCCTCAGCATTCAACATTTGCTTAATGAGTAAGGCATCCTCATCAACTTCAAATATTGGTTCTTTAAAAATTGAAGACTCGGTCTTTTTCAAAATGTGAGGAACTTCCTCTTGAACAACTATGTCATCTTCAATGACAGCATAGCCTTTCCTTTGTTTAAGAGTGTCATAGTCAAGTCCAATAGCAGCCTTGGGTTTAGCTTGGTTTCTCTCATGGTAGGACTGCAATAGACTATAGGAGTTTTTAAAAGTTTTCAGTCTGATATCATTTTCAGCTAGTTCATCCCTAAGAGCCTTCTCAACCTGACTAGCACAAAGAACCTTATTCTGCAGATATTCAACTTCTTTCTTAAGGTTATCTACTTGTATAGCAGTTAGCTCAAGTTCCTCATTTTTCTTGTTTAACAATTCATTTCTAGTAGATAGTTTAGCAATCTCTTCATTAGCAGCAGTCATAATAGTATGAATATTAAACATTTCAATAGACAGTTGTTCAACCATACATTTATATTCAGAAACAGACATATCTATGGTAGTGAGAGATGGTACCTGAGAGTCAGATGGAGATTGTTCATCCTTGGAATCAGCCATCAAGGCATAGTTACAAAATTCTTGCTCTTCTCTATCACTATCAGAGTCATCCCAACACTTCCCTTCAGCTATGTAGGCCTTGCCTTGTGTTTACTTTTTCAAAAGGGCCTCATACTTAGCTTCAAGCTCCAGAAACTCCTTATCCTTCTTTTTAGGCTTCTTGCATTCACTGGAAAAATGCCCTAGGTCATTGCATCTATAACACCTTACAGATGACCTATCCACATGGCTGGTTTTGAATTTATTCTTGTTTGCTTTCACAGTTGTCTTGCTCTTGTTGAATGAATGGTTTTGGGGTCTAGGTTTGAAGGGTTGGTTCCTCTTGAATCTGATGTTTGGAAATTTCCTTGCCATGAAAGCATATGAGGTATTCTCCATGCCATCTAGTTCTTCAAGAGTATAGAACTCATCTTCTTCCTTCTCTTCAATAGGTTCAGTCTTTTCAACTTCAGTTTCTTCATCATCTACTATCTCCTCTATCCTCAGTTGACTTGTAGATGCTTCTAGGTCTTGAACAGGTTTGCTGAAAATCAAGGCACATGATGTGTTTATCATTCTGCCTTGGTTGGCTTGTATAGCCCTCTTCTGAAGCAACTCAACCTAATGAGTCTTTAAAACCCCATAGAGCACATCATATGTAATTTTGTTTAAATCTCTTTCCCTTAGAGAAATGACCCTCTGCTCTAGGTGGTTTGGAGAAGACAATAGAAACTTCATGTTCAACTCTTTAGTGTTGTAAACCTTCCCATTCATCTGTAGCTCAGTCACCAGCTTGTGAAACCTTTCAAACATGTCAGTAATACTTTCCTTGGTCTGTGCCATGAAAGCTTCATATTGTGTGACCAATATCTATTTCTTTTTCTCTCTGACCTCCTCTGTCCCTTCACGCAATACCTCAATGTGATCCCACATCTCTTTTGCTGATTTGCATGAGGCTGTGTTGGCAAACATTGACATCTCTATAGAATCTATTATCAGCAGCATGAGATGACTATCCAGGGCAACCTTATCTTTCTCTGAGTCTGTCCACTTGGATGGTTCCTTGGCCACATAGGTTCTTGGATAGGTTGTGGTTCCAATTGTCTTTTCAGGGATCTCTTGTTGTGGAACAAAGAGACCATTCTTGAGGATATCAGGATATAGAGGGTTAGCAGCTTTGATGAACAACAACATTTTAATCTTCCAGAGGTTGTAATTCTCTTTGTCGAACTTAGGGACCTTCATCGTTCCTATAGTCTTTGGTGTA
The DNA here is from genome assembly GCA_036435485.1 of Saposhnikovia divaricata. Classification (NCBI taxonomy): domain Eukaryota; kingdom Viridiplantae; phylum Streptophyta; class Magnoliopsida; order Apiales; family Apiaceae; genus Saposhnikovia; species Saposhnikovia divaricata. The sequence continues at coordinate 123,948,951 of CM071597.1, read as the reverse complement.
TTCATGATCGTTTTCTGTTTTTCAATAAACAGCCTGCTCTGATACCACTTGTTGAGTATTGAACACACAAATAGAATATAGAGGGGGTGTGAATGGATTCATGAACTTTTCTTGTTCTTGAATCTGTTTGGTGTATGTAGCAAGCTATGTTTTATGTGTGTGTAGAACTATAACTGCGGATAGTGAACAACACAAGACACGATATTCACTTTAATCTAATATTTTATTAGATAAAGATTTGCTACAAACTGTGAATACAAATGATAGTATTCTCAGCTTCGTTTTCTCAGAGAGATGTATTTTCTAAATGTGAATCTTAAAACCTCTCTCTAACTAAAGAAGTGAGGTTGTATTCTTATAGAACATGAATACAACCTATTTACTACAAATAAGGTTACAGGATAAATTACTTTCTAGTATGTCTATCCTATTTGAGTAAGCATTCAAACGGCTACAGGTTTGACTTTTTGAAGTTCTGTTCAGATCCACTTCTTTAGCTCTTTATCTCTTGTACATCTCTCTAAGCTTCTTTGTAGGCTTTCCAAAGTACCTTATAGTTTGTGGTCCATAAAGTGCTTTGTCTTGTTGCAGGTTTCTGACTTGTACAATTTCTCCAGTATTTTGTCTCCAAGATTGTATTCGAGAAGTAACTTAGTGATTGATTCGAGAACTAGAATTGACTTGATAGATAACTCTGAGTTCTCGAATACTACAAAGCTGACATATCGAATCACTTCTCGAATAGCTCTTTTCTTCAGGAATTCTTGAGTTGTCGAATAGAGCATTTAACTTATCGAATCCCTGAGATATCAAATAGCTTTTTGAGTCTTTGAGATATCGAATACAACTTTGACTTATTGACTCTCAGAGAACTCGAATACCACTTTGACTTGTTGACTTCTTGAGTTCCCGAATAGAGTAATAGACATATCGAATCTCTGAGTTATCGAATGACAGTTTGACTTGTTGACTCTCAGAGATGTCGAACAGTGTTTTTACAGATATCAAATCCTTGACTTATGGAATGCTATACTTCTCGAATAGAACAAAACACTTCTCGAATTGGTACTCAGGCAAATCTTCATTCTTCAAATTCCAACTGTGTTTATTTTGACAGTCTTGATTTTTAAGTTTGAGGCATGATCCTTGGAACTTCTTTCAAGCATTATTCTCTGACTTTTAATTACAGTTACACATATAGAAATTGATGCCTATTATAAGTACTACAACAAGTAGAAACTATACAACTAGAGGTTCCCTCAGTTAAGAGGTCATGTAAGTAATGCAAAGCATTACCAACAATTAGGCTTGTTATTAGATGTACTCAGGCATGCCTCTGTGACTAACATGAAGTTTGTGGTTAGTCTGGATTAAGTAAGGTTTTTCTTAATTGTTATGTTTTTTTGGATTATTTATTTAGTATGGTTGTATGGATTATGGATTCCATGTTGGAATTTGGTTAAGTATGAATTGTGTTCATTTAGTTTCTTTATTTGCATTTTGGAATGTGTTTGAGTTTTGGTATTGTGTTTGGATTTTGGCCTTTTGGTATCGTGGATGATCATTTAAATGGTACCCTGTAATTTGGTTAAATGTGCGTGACTATTACTATCCTTTAGCCACACTATGGTTTCTAAACAGTTTTGTGACTAAAATCAATTTTCTTATAGTGACAAAAATATAATAGAAACGACCACACAAAATTATTTTCATGTAGACCAAACGTTTTTGCCACGATTTCTAAGAAATAGTGTCACCAAAACTAAGCATTTGATTTATATATGACGTTATTAATACTCTTTAGCCACTAGGCGTCCTGTTGCTGAATGTTGGAATTTAGTCACACTTTTGAGCTTAAAGGGGGGTTGTCAAACAAAAATGGTGGTATACTTTAATCACCCATTTTTTAATTACGGCCACGAATCAAACTAGTGTTATGGTACCTACGATGCTCTCTCCTTTGGTGACACTTGGGCCCAAAAAAAAACATGACATAAGGTAAACAGCCACACATATTTTATGTGGCTAGCTAAAGCCAAAATTTGGCATAGTGATTTATATATAGGAATGGTTCTACTTATATATAGGTTTGTTATTACAAATTCATCACAACATTTCTGGTCTTACGAGGTGATTTGTACCATTATAACAGGTGAATTTATACTTTGATTATTTGATTTGAAGGGACAAAATTTGTACATGATTTATAAAAAGTTTGTAAATTGAACAATTTGTAGTGGAACATGATCACATTGTGTGTATCCCCATCTCTCTACTTGGACCAGTTAAAGTTTGTCAAGGAATGAAGAATCTATATACTATCAAATCCTTCTTGTCAAAACTAATTAACTGTATATTTTAGTGGTATTTGATACACAAAATACCCTAAATATATGAATCTGTTTAGAGAGGATGGCATTAAATATTCATGGAGTTAATTCTGCATGCATGCATGCATGTACTAGTACATGAACTAACTATACAGAAGAACTTGATTGAAATATAATTTATTGAAACAATGAAACCAAAAAGAGTTGGGATCTTTGTCAATTAAGATGGGTTGTTACATCAAGGCATCAAGTACTCTGGCAGCTGCCTACTCATTATATTACACCTGCTGATTATAACTTATGGAGTATTTCGTTGCCTCTCAAGATGGGACTGACCAATTCACCATGCTCCAAATACATACATTCTTGTATATACATGTGTTGAGTGGCTATCATCAATTATAACCAACACGCAACAACCATTTCTCATGACATATAAGTTTCAACTGTCTCTTGACACTTCTTTCTTCATTCTCATCTTACGAAACCTTATCTTGCTTCTCCACCAATTATTAGTTTAGTGTAACAGATGAAATATATAAGGAAAAATATTTAAACATCAACAAAATATGGGATAAGGTTGTTCAAAAATATGTGGCGATTGCTTAGCCAAATAAAAGGAAAGAAAATGCGACGATTGGTGAAAACCAATTAGTATGTAGTGACGATGAAAAATCTTGCACGCTAACTAATGGTGGAGAGTTGTATACTGAGGATATCCTAATTGTTATATTTATGCAAAAAAATACTCTATATAAATAGTCAATGACTTTTATTTATGATGTTCACACTTTACAAATTTTTACTTAAAATTAATGAAATTGTTTTATACTTTTACATATATATATATATATATATATATATATATATAGGCAGATACTCAAATGAGACACCCTCTTATTATGAGAACTGAAACTTAGTCTAAACCACTCAATTTTTATAACAACTTCTAATCTAGACCACATACTCCATTTAAATTATATACGTGTAATATAAACATGTATCTATAATATTTCTCTCTCCTCCCAAACCATCACCCACGACGGATCTAACATTCTTCCTTTTTCAATCACTTCTAAATTACCCCTCTCTCTCTCCCCCAACTCTTCCACGCATCTCCTATTTCTCTCTCTTCTTCCTACTTATCTCTCTTTTCGTCTTATCTTTTCATCTACTTCAACTTTTCTTTTCAGATCTACTTTTTCATTTCATCTAAACATTACTCGGTTGCATCCATAAATATTTGAGTGTTAATAGTGTCGAATATTGAGTCTGAATGGAAGACTTGTTCAGTTTCGGGGCAAGAAACAGATAAATCTACATAAACAATGGCGAAAAATTGGAAGATGAAGTTATCGGAAGATGGTGTGTTGATTGCAGCTTGTTACTCAATGATGTTTGTTGGTTTATTTTTTGGAGAATTGGTGTTTATAGCTTCAGAGTGTATGTAGAAGAAACTTTTTGGTGATTTGCTTTTAGATTTTTTGGTGATTTCTTTGAAAATTAGTGATTTTTCTTGAAATACTAGTAATTTACGCAAAATTTTCAGTGATTTGTAATTGTAAATTTTAGTAATTCTGATTTTTTGGTGATTTCTTTCGAAAATTAGTGATTTGTCTTGAAATACTAGTAATTTACGCAAATTTTTCAGTGATTTGTATTTGTAAATTTTAGTGATTCTGTAGGAGCTGGTATTGGTGGCATAGTCCAATAGCATTGTTTTAAAATTTGGTGATTTTTGGTTAAAGATTATGATTTTATAGGTAGTGTTGGTGGCGGTGGTGTGGTTTTTGGGTGACAATGATCGGTGATAGTGTTATGGATGATAGCAATGGTAATGTTGAATGGTGGTGATTTAGATGAGAAATTGAATGAAGAAGTAGATGTGATATAACAGTGGGATAGTGATGGTGATGATGGATGGTGTCATGGTGGAAGAAGGGACAGTTATGTGGAGTGCGGTGTTGGACAGTGGTGTACTGATGTAGAGTGCAATGGTAGTGACGCATTTATATTTATGTGTACTTGTCGATATTGGGCCTAATTTATGGCCCAGTATGCAGTTCTCACAATAAGAAGGGTCTCACTTGAATAACCCTCTATATATATATATGTATATATATATAGGCAAAGTATCAAATAGAAACCAAGTCTTAAATAGAAACTAGAAACTAACACTAAATCAATTATATTTCATCTATTCTAAGGGCCCCGCTAGGGGCATATTCACAAAAAATGTCTAAAATTTTAGGTTTCATTCAGCAAAAAAAAAAAATTGTTCACGCTGACGTCACTACCACGTCAGCAGTGAACAGTATTTTTTTTCTTTTTCTGAATGGAGCCTAAAATTTTAGACACTTTTTGTATTGGGGTACTCCTAGTTTGGTTATTAGATTAGCTTGAAATGTTGGATTAGAGTTTAGTTTCTATTTTAATTTGGTTTCTATTGGAGTAGGACTATATATATATATTTTTATGTTATATTGTTCCACACTTTTTAAAGAATGCATAATAAATTTTTAACCGAAATTAAATTTTTATATCTACAGTTAAAATGGTGTTTCATCTATTCACATCAACATCTTTGCAATGGTGAAAATCATTTAGATACAAGAAATATAAAAGGAGACAACAGCAAAGGGTGGTTGTATACATGGCCAAACCGGAACCGGAACCGGAAAACCGGACCGGACCGGACCGGGTCAAAACCGGTCAAAACCGGCCCGAACCGGAACCGGCCCTAAACCGCCGGTTTATTTATTTTAAAGGTTCAGGTTCAGGTTTGTGTGTATTGAAACCGGTGAACCGGCGGTTCGAACCGGCGGTTCGAACCGGCGGTTCAAACCGGTGGTTAACCGTTAGTAATGACTGGCTATGTATTAATGTAGTATAGATTATAAAAATTATTGTAATAAATTTTATTGTTTGTTGTATTCTTGTAAAACATTTAAAATTTATTGTAATATATTTACTAATGTTTTAATAAAAAAAAAGTACCAATGAATTTAATATTAAATTAATTTACGTGAAAGTACCACTTAATAAAAGTGAAACTACTATATCCTTGAACTTTTAAAACGGTTTGCATCTTACAAATTTTAAAAAATTACTTAGCATTACAATACTTCTAAATTATAATTCATTCCATCCAAATTCAGAAAAACTTATCGTATTTCGAAAAAAAAAACGTATCAAGTATAATGTATATATAAGGTTCAAACCGGAACCGGAACCGGGTCTTGAACCGGGTCAAAACCGGGTCAAACCCCGAACCTGAACCGTCTGAACCGGAATCGGCGGTTTATATCCTGTTAAGGTTTAGGTTCCGATTCAAGATTTTTACAAACCGGAACCGGCGGTTCACGAACCGGAACCGGCGGTTCACGAACCGTGGCCATGTATTTTGTATTGGAAAATTGAAGAAGAAGCCAACACTTTTGGTTGTCAATTATAGTGAAAGGTCATGAAAGTCTAGGCTTTTTCCATGTCACCCCATCAATCAAGGAGGTCCTCGCTCCCTCTCATTTCATTCCCCTGTTTTAATGGAACCCAATGTAGCAGTCTCATCTGAACTCTTAAATATAACAAAGCGGTGCCCACCATCTCGACTCGTCCCCCGCAACCAAACATGGCTGAAAGTAAAAAGTCAGGCCTTCAGGACTTGACTACAAAAAAAGATGAGGGCAAGAAACAATTAGTCCCCAAGAGAACTTCCACAAAAGATAGGCATAAAAAAGTGGATGGCAGAGGCCGAAGAATTCGAATGCCGGTTCTGTGTGCAGCAAGAATTTTTCAATTAACTAGAGAACTGGGACATAAATCAGATGGAGAGACAATTCAGTGGCTCTTACAACAGGCTGAACCGTCTATAATTTCTGCTACTGGCACGGGGACTATTCCGGCTTCAGCTCTTGCAGCTACAGGATCCTCTGTTTCAGAACAGGGGAACTCTGTTTCGGCTACGTTGCATTCAAGATTAGATGAACTGGGACAAAGCAGGGCCAACTGGAATGCAGGTAATGGTAATTTTGGTAGATCCAGTGCTTTCTGGCCTTCCTTGGCTGGTTTTGGATCAGGGTATGTGCCTAATTCCAGTGTTCAAGTTTCCAGCCAAGGAAATGATCAGAACCTGAATCTGGTATCCAAATTTGGATTTCATGGGTTCGAATTTGCAAATTCATCAAGCTTAAATTCTACGAGTTTTGCCACATTTTTCAGTGGTAATGGACAACAGCTTCCGGGATTGGAGCTTGGACTTTCGCAGGATGGTCATAATGGGTTGCTTAGTTCCCAAACAATCAATCAGTTCTATCAGCAGGTAGGACAGGATAGCAGCAGCCCTTTGAATCTGCAGCAGCAACAGCGGAATTCGGATAAAGATGACTCCCAAGGCTGAAGACAACAGAATCAGAATCTTGCGATAAAGGAGCTTTCTTAGTGAGTATTTGTTTTCTTTCAAGTATGATCAGATCAGAAGCTTGGTGATATAATACAGTGACAACCTTGAGTAAAGTTGCCTGAGTTCCGCATGAAAGCTAGCACTTGCTTTTGCTTCACAGATCATCCGAGTAATCATTCCACGTATAGGTACTATACTTACTGTTATTTTAGTATAAACTATAAAGGATGCTTGATTAGGTAATAAAATATAATTATTGTTCTAAATTTGTGGACTGCAGTTTGGACTTCGTACAGCTGAGTGGCTTGATCCATATTTGCGATTTTCTTATTTCTGTCAAGATCTCTGACACGTACCCATACAAGTCCTTCGTCAGGGACATATATATGTAACATGTTTGTTGTTGGAGGTCCATCTATCCAACCCACTTATTTGAGCCCAAAGTGAAGCCCACTAATAAGATTAGTGGAAACAACGGTCCAATCATTTAATGACACATCCAACCAAAAACGGTCCAATTGGACGTTGACACCTCATCATGGGGGACACTTCCTTCCACCTTTTCCACCTCCTAATGATTCATTACCACACTATAAATAAGAGAGGAAGCTGGCCAGAGAAGGGGGACACAACTCAAGTATTCTCTAAACACAATCTCTCTATGTTTTACCTATATCTCTCAAAAATAACCGGAATACTTATTCTTACGCCGGAGGTGAATCGGGGGTCAACACCCTCGCATTCTTCTTCTTTTGCAGGTCCAAATGAAGAAATTATCCGGCAGAAATCTGGTTCCAACATTTGGCGCCATCTGTGGGAACATAGAGATACTTTTGTGAAAGAAGAAGGAATTTGGCCGAAGCGAAGGAACTTGGCCGAAGCGAAGGAATTTGGCCGAACCGAAGGAATTTGGCCGAACCGAAGGAATTTGGCCGAAACGAAGGAACTTGGCCGAAGCGAAGGAATTTGGCCGAACCGAAGGAATTTGGCCGAACCAAAGGAATTTGGCCGAAGTGAAGGAATTTGGCCGAAGCGAAGGAACTTGGCCGAAGCGAAGGAACTTGGCCGAACCGAAGGAATTTGGCCGAACCGAAGGAATTTGGCCGAAGCGAAGGAACTTGGCCGAAGCGAAGGAACTTGGCCGAAGCGAAGGAATTTGGCCGAACCGAAGGAATTTGGCCGAACCAAAGGAATTTGGCCGAAGTGAAGGAATTTGGCCGAAGCGAAGGAACTTGGCCGAACCGAAGGAACTTGGCCGAACCGAAGGAATTTGGCCGAAGCGAAGGAACTTGGCCGAACCGAAGGAACTTGGCCGAACCGAAGGAATTTGGCCGAACCGAAGGAACTTGGCCGAAGCGAAGGAACTTGGCCGAACCGAAGGAATTTGGCCGAACCGAAGGAACTTGGCCGAACCGAAGGAACTTGGCCGAAGCGAAGGAATTTGGCCGAAGCGAAGGAACTTGGCCGAACCGAAGGAATTTGGCCGAAGCGAAGGAATTTGGCCGAAGCGAAGGAATTTGGCCGAAGCGAAGGAACTTGGCCGAAGCGAAGGAATTTGGCCGAACCGAAGGAATTTGGCCGAACCGAAGGAATTGAAGCGAAGGAATTTGGCCGAAGCGAAGGAACTTGGCCGAAGCGAAGGAACTTGGCCGAAGCGAAGGAACTTGGCCGAACCGAAGGAACTTGGCCGAACCGAAGGAATTTGGCCGAAGCGAAGGAATTTGGCCGAAGCGAAGGAACTTGGCCGAACCGAAGGAATTTGGCCGAACCGAAGGAATTTGGCCGAACCGAAGGAACTTGGCCGAACCGAAGGAATTTGGCCGAAGCGAAGGAATTTGGCCGAACCGAAGGAATTTGGCCGAACCAAAGGAATTTGGCCGAAGTGAAGGAATTTGGCCGAAGCGAAGGAACTTGGCCGAAGCGAAGGAACTTGGCCGAACCGAAGGAACTTGGCCGAACCGAAGGAATTTGGCCGAAGCGAAGGAACTTGGCCGAACCGAAGGAATTTGGCCGAACCGAAGGAATTTGGCCGAACCGAAGGAACTTGGCCGAACCGAAGGAACTTGGCCGAAGCGAAGGAATTTGGCCGAAGCGAAGGAACTTGGCCGAACCGAAGGAATTTGGCCGAAGCGAAGGAATTTGGCCGAAGCGAAGGAATTTGGCCGAAGCGAAGGAACTTGGCCGAAGCGAAGGAATTTGGCCGAACCGAATGAATTTGGCCGAACCGAAGGAATTTGGCCGAAGCGAAGGAATTGAAGCGAAGGAATTTGGCCGAAGCGAAGGAACTTGGCCGAAGCGAAGGAACTTGGCCGAACCGAAGGAACTTGGCCGAACCGAAGGAATTTGGCCGAAGCGAAGGAATTTGGCCGAAGCGAAGGAACTTGGCCGAACCGAAGGAACTTGGCCGAACCGAAGGAATTTGGCCGAACCGAAGGAACTTGGCCGAACCGAAGGAATTTGGCCGAAGCGAAGGAATTTGGCCGAAGCGAAGGAATTTTGCCGAAGCGAAGGAAGTTGGCCGAAGCGAAGGAACTTGGCCGAACCGAAGGAATTTGGCCGAACCGAAGGAATTTGGCCGAAGCGAAGGAATTTGGCCGAAGCGAAGGAACTTGGCCGAACCGAAGGAATTTGGCCGAACCGAAGGAATTTGGCCGAAATGAAGGAACTTGGCCGAAGCGAAGGAATTTGGCCGAAGCGAAGGAATTTGGCCGAAGCGAAGGAATTTGGCCGAATGAATGAAGGTTTTGGCCGAACGAAGAAGACATTGACTGAAAGAAGAAGGCCGAAGGAAGAAGGCTGCGGCCGAAGGCAAAAAAAAAAATAAAAAAATAAAAATAAAATAAAAAAATAAAATAAAAAAATAAAAAATTACACAAAGATGAAAATGAGTCCAGAGGCTCCAAATCACACCCCCGAAAAGCTAGGACGAGAACTACTGCCACGTCCGACTCCGAAGATAAGGAGTATGAAGCATCCAAAGGGGAGAAAAGAAAGAGTCTCCTGGCGAATCAAGCTAGCTGGGGACATACAAGCTTCGGCGACCCTACCGGTAAGCTTACTAATCGCCCCAAATTTTATATTTTTGTTTTATTATATATGTTTCGGTTCATCCAAGTACAATTAAATACGCACGACATGATCTAATATATTCATTACGTAGCTTAGTACAATGAGGCTTAAACAGACCCACATTACGGGTCGACCGAACAAAATACGCGTCCTTGCAAAAACTGTAGCAACTATGACGTAATTAAGTCCGGGAGCGGCTAGGTTAGGACCGAAGATGCCCAATCAATAATTAATTGGTTAGGGACAATTATTCGTCTGAACGGACCCATGTTTAGGAGCCGACCAATAAAAGCATGAGTCCTTATAATTATTTTAGTATTTAAGCTACTATGACGTAATTAAGGCCGGGAGGAAACATTTGTTCACTAACCGAACGGGACCTTAATTACTCTAAAGTCCCTTAAAAACTGGGGGCAACTAGGCTACGGCCCAAGATGCATAAACAGCTAGGCTCCGGCCGAAGATGCACAATCATGCTAGGCTCCGGCCCAAGACGCATTGTCATGCTAGGCTCCGGCCGAAGATGCACAATCATGCTAGGCTCCGGCCCAAGATGCAATTGTCATGCTAGGCTACGGCCCAAGATGCATAAACAGCTAGGCTCCGGCCGAAGATGCACAATCATGCTAGGCTGCGGCCGAAGACGCATTGTCATGCTAGGCTACGGCCCAAGATGCATAAACAGCTAGGCTCCGGCTGAAGATGCACAATCATGCTAGGCTACGGCCGAAGATGCATAAAATTAAAATTAACATGCTAGGCTACGGCCAAAGATGCATAGTCATGCTAGGCTACGGCCGAAGACGCATAATCATGCTAGGCTACGGCCGAAGACGCATAGTCATGCTAGGCTACGGCCGAAGATGCATAAAATTAAAATCAACATGCTAGGCTACGGCCAAAGACGCATAGTCATGCTAGGCTACGGCCAAAGACGCATAGTCATGCTAGGCTACGGCCGAAGACGCATAATCATGCTAGGTTACGGCCGAAGACGCATAGTCATGCTAGGCTACGGCCGAAGACGCATAATCATGCTAGGCTACGGCCGAAGACGCATAATCATGCTAGGCTACGGCCGAAGACGCATAATCATGCTAGGCTACGGCCGAAGACGCATAGTCATGCTAGGCTACGGCCGAAGATGCATAAAATTAAAATTAACATGCTAGGCTACGGCCAAAGACGCATAGTCATGCTAGGCTCCGGCCGAAGATGCAAAATAGTCCGAAGACGCATAAAAATAAAAATTATGCTAAGGACAATAAACAGCTAGGCTCCGGCCGAAGATGCAAAAATAGTCCGAAGACGCATAAAATGAAAAATTATGCTAAGGACAATAAACAGCTAGGCTCCGGCCGAAGATGCAATAACCATGCTAGGCCGAACGAAGCCCAAGATGCATGAATCATGCTAAGCCGAACGAAGCCAAAAACGAAAAAGCATTAAGCTATACAGAAATCATGCTAAGGTAAACAAAACGACCAAAGAAGCATAAGGCAACAAACACATAAGGGAGCATCCCGAAGATGGACCGAAAAAGGTGGCCTTCATTCCAGCTAAGCCCGATTGAAGCCCAGGGACATGTTGGAGGTCCATCTATCCAACCCACTTATTTGAGCCCAAAGTGAAGCCCACTAATAAGATTAGTGGAAACAACGGTCCAATCATTTAATGACACATCCAACCAAAAACGGTCCAATTGGACGTTGACACCTCATCATGGGGGACACTTCCTTCCACCTTTTCCACCTCCTAATGATTCATTACCACACTATAAATAAGAGAGGAAGCTGGCCAGAGAAGGGGGACACAACTCAAGTATTCTCTAAACACAATCTCTCTATGTTTTACCTATATCTCTCAAAAATAACCGGAATACTTATTCTTACGCCGGAGGTGAATCGGGGGTCAACACCCTCGCATTCTTCTTCTTTTGCAGGTCCAAATGAAGAAATTATCCGGCAGAAATCTGGTTCCAACATTTGTATGAGTGCTTCCTTAAATCATTAGTTAAACAAGTGGTGTGGTGTGTGTTCGTACTTGGAAGCTTCATGATCATACTTTAATCGCATGTATTTCGATATTAAGGCAAACTACTTCGTAACCTTGATGTACACTTATGTATTTGCTAGTCATATATTGTTCTTTTGATGATTCAGAAATTAGAGATATAATGTTTTCACAGTTTTAACAGATATATACTGCAGTCTTCAACGAGAACAAGTGGTTTGTTTTTATGTGGACAAACTAACTAGAGAGCTATTTTCTGGTGGAACTGAACAGTAATTATTTAAGCTCCAGGTTTTTGAAGGAGCTAACTACTACTGCTCAGGCAGCAGATTCCTAATTTCCGACTGTCTAATCTCTTATGGATTCCAAATCCAAATTTTACATGTACTCCACCCGTTCCCTTTAATATACTTCTTTCCATTTTATGGGGACTTCATTTTTGTTTTAGCCAGCCACGAAAGAATACATGTGTAAGTATTGGTTCGGTAAGCCTCAAGTGTCATAGTCGTGGGCATATGAAAGAAAACTCACAAAGTAAAATTGAGTATAAATAGTCAAGGTCTGATTTGTTGAGCTCAACTCCTATCAGGATAAATCACTGAAGGGGAAGAACCACGTCATCCATAAGTACGACGTTCTGAGTATAAACTAGTAAATTGAACTAATTTTTCGTCCGAAACTGTATACATTAAAATAATTTTGTAAATAAAAATATAATAAATCATAAGATTTGGATTTATCGAATATTTTTATAATTATTTTGTAATACTGCATACAAATTTTTTGAACCAAATATTTTATAATTTGATTAGATTTTATAAAATTTGGATAAATATTCATACGATAATAATCACATGAATACTTATGATTGTAAAAATATTAATTAAGTTTTCAATTGCGTGAAATGTGTAATGCCCCCAAATCCGGTATCAGAAGATTTGGTGGTTACCCGAAAATCCTCAAAACAAAATTATTTGTTAAATAAAACATTATTCCTTGTAATCGTTCCAAAATTGAAATCTAATATCTGTGACCCCAACTATCCAAGCTCTTTTAGGTTATAGTGCTAGAAACAAGAATCCAAATTCCATTAAATAAAAAGTTACGTCTTTACAACATTCTCTTTAATCAAATCTTAAAACACGGGCAAAACTTCGACAAGAAGTATACCAGGCCAACTAATCTAATACATAATAATAATTATTAGAGCTCAACTATAAAAATAAATCTTACACTAAATCCAGACCTCCTGAGGCAAGTCATCTTCAAAATAACGTCTTACTTCTTCTCTTTCCGAACTATGCGAATAAGTCTCGTCAAACTACCTTACTGAAAAGTTAGGATTTGAAACAAACAAGTATGAGCGGAAGAAATGCTCAGCAAGTGGTAGTAAAACATGAATGTTAATAAATAATTGCTAATAAAACATATATCTTCTATCAAAAGCTCAAATCACAAGATAAGTATTTCGAATCTAAAATCTTTCAACACATAATGGATTAAAATAAAGTATGAAATGAGTATTCAAACATGATAGGTTTATTGTTCTACTAGTGGGATCCCGACTAGTCAAACAATTAGTTTAGTTTTACTTTCAACAAGAAAGTATCATTGATTCACAATATCATTGTAGAAATAGTCAATTTTCATCGGTAAATCATCAACAAACCATCGCTATTTCAAAAATATTTTAATCAAATTCTCAACAGTAAAGCAAGTACGGTATATACTTACTCATCAATATTTGTATCACAATTAAAGAAACAACTCACTTGAACAATAATTGAGGGATAGTAACACTTGCCTCTGGTCCTTAGCTATTACGTCGCCAAAATAATACTACTTTCTTCTTCTATCTTACGGCATCACAATCTTCTATTTCGATCATCCTTTGGTTTAACGCTCTTGCAGTTGCCACGAGTCTGATCCGCCGATATCGAGGCCGCGCGTCAACTATTTCTTTGTTGGAAGAAAATAATCGGAAATGTCCACCTTGAGCATAGACGTTTTCCCGGTGTTAAAACGCCTCACAATGAATCCAACAACCGCGACCAATACTTCATCCATCTTTATCCTTCCTTATTTAACATCCACTCATCTCCACTGACAACCTAAGTCAATACTCACCAATTAATCCCCGCGAAAATAAAAATAATCCGACAATCTTAATCAGTAACTCAAAGAAAACTCCATCTACCCCTAACATCTTGTAATATAAACCATATAAACAAATGCACACACTAAATATATATATCGATTAGAACTCGATTTATACCATAACTCTCGATACTTAATAACTTTTTTTTTAAAAAAATACTTAAAATAATTTATGAAAAATATTTAAATAAATTAATTAAATAATTAATCAATTAATATTTTTTTAATTGAATAATCAATAAAACTTTTATTTGAAACAGTCACGCTAAAAAGAATAGCACTTAAAACCGCTATTTAACCAAAACATCTATATCCTCAATATTCATCATTTTCAAAATTACACGCATTTACAACCTGAAAATAAATATCCTACTACAAGAATAATTTCGAAATATGCTTTTTGTAAAACGGACTATCCCGGGGTCACAACCCCTCAATACCAATCACAACAATTCAATATCAATCCAATTTCAACCTCCAACAAATTTCCAACTTTTACCAAAATAATAATACTCGACTACAACTTTAACCTAGTACCAACACTTTGTTTGAATTTGAGGGTGAAGAGCTCGCTCCCTCAATATTGATAACTCGACTTAACAAATTAACCACATATAATCTACCACTAAATAGTTGACAACTATGACAATCAACAAATACTATAACTCGACCTTACCATTTTAAAACAAGCAAAATCCCCAATTAGTAATCGACCACTTTAAAAAAACATTTAAACCCGAACATTTATGGAGTTCCCGAAATATTACAGTAATATATTTTTCGAGTTCCCAAAATTTAAACTCCAAAAATAATACTCTAATATTTAACAAGTCTCCGCATTTTAACTATAATGAAATTAAATTTAACACTAAAAATGTTTAGGAACGGATATGCACATACGACTACAAACACCACCGTTGCCATTTCTGGTCATCTCTCTCCCATCTCCATCTTCGAATATTACAGTCCCAAACAAACACACCACAACCCTTTTTCTCTCTTTCACTTTTCTTTTCCACCTCCTTAAATCTCCCTCCGCCATCTCTCGACATCTCACAACCAACATCACGACACATACACACAATTAACCACACACACTCCTGCATCCCTCCTTCCTCCAATTTACACTATAACATACATATATGATATATCCAAGCTCTCTGTCCCCTTCATCATCAAACACACGCACAGCATAACTATACACACAACATACATTCATACTTAGATACACACAAACACTTTCACACCTTGCCTCCGGCACAACTACACCACCTCTTTCTCTCGGCTTCACTGCCTTACAACACAACCCACGACACCCATACACCAACACAGCCTCCTCATCTTTATCACTCCTCTTTCTCTTCTCTTTTACTCACCATCTCTTAGTCTTTTCGGCCCTCGCTCTATCTCACTCTCGGCCCTTCAACCGCTCGACCGTACCTTTACCACCACCTATATACACACTCGGACACAACTTACCTCCTCCTTCTTTCTGCCTCAACACCCTCAAGCAACACACATACACCTTCAACGCACCCCCAATTGAACCATACCATATCCCACCTCAACCATCCGAACCAATACAACTAAAACCCCCAAATTTTGGCACCC
Organism: Saposhnikovia divaricata; assembly: GCA_036435485.1. NCBI lineage: Eukaryota > Viridiplantae > Streptophyta > Magnoliopsida > Apiales > Apiaceae > Saposhnikovia > Saposhnikovia divaricata. Next base: position 123,933,372 of record CM071597.1, on the reverse strand, counting down.
CCATTTGACCCACACAGACTGTTAACAACCCCCACACATCCAAGTCGGCAAAACAACACACACACGTATATACATACACCTCACACCACGCGCGCACACACTCACGACGTACGCGGTAACACACATCGCATATAGATCCTCTACACACATATATAATCGTTGTTCGAACGAAGAATAAAGGAGGGGAAGAGGTTAAGAAGAGGAGAGAGTAATTGGGAGGGAGGGAGAGAGAGAGAGAGGGAGAGAGAGAGAGAGATTTAGAGAGATTCCCCCGAAACCGAACTGAGCTGCCCCCCACCCAAGAAAGAAATTAGGGAAAAAAATGTTGTGAAATATTGATAGATATATGATGAACTTTCCAAAGACAACCAGAGAGGATTAGCGTACTCAAGAAGAGAGGAAAAGGGTTGCTGTAATGTTAAATAGCCCAAGGACATTTTAGATATTTCATGCTTCTGAAAACCTGTTAAATAATCTATTTAAGCCACTCTAAATTTGAGATAAATCAGAAAATGGATAGAAAATTAAATTTAAAAATCCTAAAATAAAGATTACGAAATTACAAACATACCCATATTTTTAAAATATTTTTAGGATCAAAAATGAATTTTGCAAGTCTTGATCCTTTAAATACAACATAACCCTTAGAATCATTTTAAAATACTTAAACCCCCAAAATAATTCTCCCCGTAATTTTAGAAACTAAATAATATCATAAATATAATAACACCAAAGATTTCATGATTTTTAATAACTCCAATGATTTTATAAAATTTCCAGAAGATTAATAAAGCTTGCTTTTAATAGATATAATCCCTAAAAATGAAATTAAAAATATACAGGCTCACACTAGCACACATAAATCATCATATAAATATGTAAACACGATATCACACCAAATATAAACTCACTAAACATTTCCCAGATGACGCTTCAATATGGAACAAAATCTCTACAATTTTCTTCCTCCTTTATGGAAAACCCAATAAAGTATTTAAATAATAATAATAATTCATAAAATTTCGGGTTGTTACAAAATGAACTTTATCAAATTGAACATTTGAGTATAATATAAATAATTATTTAAGTAAAATTGTCTGTTTATAATAGAGACGTATGTAAACTCATTGATTTTGTTGTAACAAAGTGATCGTATATGTAAGACTATATTTTGTGACATATTACAAAATCTCTTAATATTGAATAAAAATCATCCTTATGCTTGTCTCAATCATTTTTTCTAAACATAATACACTTTTAAACTTAAATCTTTAGTTTTAGTCTATTATTTATTACACTATGTAGAAGTTCAATAAAAAAATTGCGTAAATTGAAATATTTTTTATATTATAATTTTGAATTATTTTTTAACTCAGTTTTAATTTTTTTCTAAATATTTCAATCGATATAAAATATGACAACCTTAATGACCCGTTCATGTATATGAAATCTAAGATTAAATTTTTTGATTTTATCGTATTTTTATCTAAATATATGTTACAACTCAATCATTATATATTATATATTATATTGATCAATATATTATATAAAAATTCATACGTACCATACTTTATATTCAAGTTATAATCTAATTGATCATTTTCAATAAACATTGTACTTTTGTAATATTTATGATCCAAAAATTTATATATTTTTTTATTTAATTTGTATGTTAATTATATTATTTATTTTTTAAATATAACATACATCATATTTTTAGAGTTTTTATCTTTTTAACATAATTTCAATTATTTTATGTGTTATTTCCCAGTTATGCACCACGAGATTGTAGAAGGGGGGGTTGAATACAATCTCAACTAAATTCTTTCGAATTGATGAGGTTTAAAACAAATTGTTATAAGAACAAAAAGGAAAACAAGATAAACAAATTATCTAACACACATACAACACGAGATATAAAAAATCTCAAGTGGGTTAGCTTGATTGCTTAGTCCACCTGATGGTTGTATTTGAAGATAATTCTCTGCGTACGAATACACAGCTGCAGGTTACAATGTTTTATTGTTTACAAGAAAACCTAATCTATCAGCCTTGTGATCAGTGTTTTCTTCTCTACTAAAAACTATTGCTGCTCATACAGCTTATTAAAACTATATGAAGACAAGTAAAAGTTACATGAAATGTGATGATACATTTCTGGTATAACTTGTCACACACACATACTCGAAGTGGTAGCCATTTCTGGAATTATCTTGAAAGTCTTCTTCTCTTGATTTGGACAATCCCAGCATGCTTCAAGTGAGTGTATGTTTCTTTCTTCAAAAGTTACTAAGTTCTTGAGATGACTTAGCTTCTAAGCCTACGTGATGCTTTATGCAAAAGATCTTTTTGCTTTGGATCTTTGTCTCTGAAAGTAGCTTTAATCAAAAAGATAATCTTTTTGAAAGTCAATAAGCTTTTCTACTTGTTGAGCTGTGATTGAATTCCCAGATATAACTGTTGATCCTTATGCATTTATCGAGATATCCTTTGAATCTTTCAGTAGAAGTGTAATCATGTTGGAGGTTGCTTCCACTCTTATTGTTGCCCTTGAAGTCGGATAAACAATGACTGATTTCACCTTTCACTTGGAAGAGTTTGAGCCTTCAAATATCTACAATTTGACCCCCTACTCGTAACATCCTCTATGTAATTGGCCACTGTCTATAAGTCACGGGTTGCAAAGTAATTATGGGTATAATCTCCATTCACCTTTAGAAAACTCTGGTATTATTATGAAAACAGGTTGAGTTCTCGAACAGATGAATCTTGAGTTCTCGAATGATGACTTCTCGAGCAGTTCCTTTAAGTGAGTTCTCGAATAACTTCTCGAACAGTTCCTTTAAGTGAGTTCTCTAATGACTTGTCAAACAGTTCCTTTAAGTGAGTTCTCGAATGACTTCTCGAATAGTCTTTTAAGAGGACTTCTCGATTAGTGCATGTTGCAGACTTCTCGAACAGAGCAATCTAACTTCTCGAACTAGGACTTCTCGAATAGACCCTTTTTGTAGAGTTCTCAAATGACTTCTCGAACTCTTCTTTTCTTGATTTCTCAAACTTACTTGCATGGTTACAGCAAACTCTCTTTTGACTACTGATATCTGAATTTAGCATCCCAAGGCTTGTTACAGAAATTGCTTTAGTTGATCTGCATTTAAGTTAGCTTCCTGATTTGTTTGTCAGCTTCGATTCCTTGATTCATTTTCTGCCTTGTGGTATTTGTTATCATCATCTAAAACATATATGACTCAACAATCTCCCCCTATTTATGTCTTTGAGAAAAGAACATAAATCCAGAGTGTGATGATAACAAAAGCCACTCTTCAGATTTTTCTTTTATTAGGGCAGAAAATACTGATCAAGCTTCTTTGACACAGTTTCTAGATTGTACTACTTACTCCATTTGAGTACTTAGAACTACTCCCCCTATGTATATCATTTATTCTGAGAGTCTTGTTCTGTTTCTTCACTTGCTGGTTGTTCTGAAGGTAATTTCGACCATTCTCACCCTTTGTTGGAAGATAAAGAAAGAGACTGTTTGAGATTGAAGGAAAAGTCTGAAACTTCCCTTCATGCTCATGCTTACTTCTCCCCCTTTTTTGTTATCAACAAGATCAGAGTAGTAGTAATTAGATTGAGAACCAGAGGGATGAGAAACTTGAATTGGCATGAAAATTTTCTCTCTTAATCTCTCTGTTTTTGCATCAGGATCTCATCCTGGCTCACTTCTCAAACTCACCTTCCCTTCCTAAAGGGGTACTCAACCTCTCCTTTTGCTCTCCTGGAAGAAATAGGAGACCACTCTTACACACACCTCACCTTTTGCCCTGGAGCAACCAGGCCTCTCTTATTTTTCACTTCCTTCCCTCAATCCTAGAAACCATGAAATTTCACAAAGATTGAAGAGAAATTGTTGTTTTAAACTGAGATAAGGTTCAGTAAACTGCCTTTAGAGAAAGCTTAGTGAACTGAGTGTTGGCTTCTTCATGAATTAAAATGAATAATCAAGAGTGTTTGGAGTTGTATTGAAGTGCTTCAGTTTCCAAAATAGGTATCCATGAATGGGGCGGAATCCTCTCATTTATAGAAGATTCATCAACCTGAATTTGAGAAATAGTTAAGAGTAACTTGTGTGTGCTCCCCCTGTGTCAATGCAACTTGTACTTGTTGGTGTATACTGAAAATATTTATTTGAAGTATATACATTTATTTCTGGCCCATTTAATTGAGAATCATTTAAATGTTTACATGTTGTCTAAATATTATATATTGTGAATAATCTAGTATCAAATGGGATACAGAATATTAGATTATTAAATACGGTTTATATAATATAATAAGGTTCACAGCACAGGTGGAGTTAGACAATCCACTGGAATGGCTGTAGTATTATTTAGATTAGTTTATATTGACTAATAAATAATACTAGTATACTTTGTGTATATTGAACAGGATCAAATTTAGAATTGTTCCCTTATGCTGATTAAGAAGGTGAACTAAGATTCTATGTTATTATTAATGCTTAGGTTCTTAATCCGGAAATAATAATTTACACGTATATATTATTTACATGCTTTGATTTATATATGAAATAATTCTTTTGATTTATTTCATTATATTTTGGGTGATGAAATAATATATATGGTGGGATATTATTTATTGAAGGAATCCATGTCCTGATAATATTCGGGTTAATGATGTCCCCTTGAAAGCTCAAAAAGATTTAATTATGTGAAACCCTGCAGGTGGATTTATTCCGGCATAATTAAATAAAGGTTGAGTGGATGATCAAGGATAAAAGATATTAATTAAATGAATTATCAGTAATTTATTTAATTAATGGACATGCGATATTTTAAACATAGGGAATTTAATAAGCAAATAATATTGGAACCGAATTAATTAATTAAATTACGGTATTAGGAAAGGTAGTGCAAATATTAATTCTTTAGTGGATTGAATTAATATTTAATTACATTGGGCTAGGCTCAAGATGTAATTAGAAGGCCCAACCTAATTATCCATGATCCCTATTGTAGCCTATATATATTCCTATTCTCTTCTTGCTGGGGGCTGGTCGAAAAAATTTGGTAGCCACCCAGGAGCAAGAAGAGAGGTTAACTTGAGAAGACGAAGGCCACACTTCGCTCAAGGGAATTTGGGAATACAATAGAAGAGCGTGGAATCAACCGTTAACAAGGTGATTTTTCTATTCGTACTCGTTAATTTATTGTATCAAAAATCGCAGTGCCAAGATCTGATTGTCCCAACAATTGGTATCAGAGCCTGGTTCAATGGTTCTGCGATTTTTGATACGATGTCCATGTCGTAATTATATATGCATGTGTATAGTGGTGTGCTTGGATAATAATCTTTTGCAGGTTGTTTAGTATCCACTATTATGGCCATGTAATTTTAATTATGTGTTTAGATCCCACGTGGTTTAATCGTGGTTAATTTTTGTTTGGTTTCCACGTGGTTTATCGTGGTTGTAAAACACGAGGGTTGATCGTGTTAGAATAGATTTACAAAATTAGTTTTGTATTAGATCTATTTTTTTGTAATTGTTTATTGGATTTTATTAAGATCCGGGTATTTTGTAACAATTACGTGCGATCGGAAATCAAAACGGAGAAAAATAATTGTCCGCTGCGTAGCTGTTATGGCTGCTGGTTCGTTTTTTTTTTTTAACGAAGTCGACAGAAGCTGCTGTTGTTCGAAAACAAATCTGGAGAAACAGTGAAGCCGCGGCGCGTGAAAAATTTCTGGGCAAAGTGTGTAACGCAGGATGGGACTGCGTTACCAGTTTAAAACTGTGTGGCGCATTCTCAGGATGCGCAAGAGGCCTAGCAGGATAGGTAACGCAGCTTCCGACTGCGTTACTGGGGTGAATGGCAGAAATTTTTTTTTTCAGCTGAACAAAGTGCTGGATTTTTTTTTTCAAGGGGCCATAATAGTGGAAAATTTTATTTTAATAGTTTCCACTGATTTTTGATTATTGCTTTAATTAATTAATTATGTGTGTTGTTAATTATGTGTGTAATTTTTAATTGCATGTTTAACATAATTAGGACGACATGGACATTAATTTTATTTATTGCTTTAATTTTATGATGCATGCTGCTATGTTATGTGTTCTTTGTTTTGTTATTTTTATAACATGTGGACCTCAAAAAAAAAATAACATAGGGCGATGCATCTAGATAAAATTCCTCAATTTTAAATAAAAATTCTAAGTGGGTGAGGGAATTAATTAGGAATTAAATCCCATGGTCTCCATTATTGTTTGTATGTAATTTAACACCTAGACGAATATAAATTATATACATGCCACCCATCGTGGCGTATGATTTATGGTGTCAGGTAGTGTTATGGATATTACTAGAACAAACTTCCTAAATTAATTACGAATATTGAAAGGTATATATGCCACCCAACGTGGCGTACCAAGTTTCATAGAATTCGATTAATTAGAAGGGTGCCAATGTTTGAATATAGATTTTCAATATAGAGAGAAAGGATGATTCTGTCTAGAAAGGGGTCTTAAGTGATGCCTCTTGACAATGCTCCCCCCGATCTGGGAATTATCCTATTATCGATTATTGATTTGAAATATTTAATGGTGGTATCCAGTCTTTTTATTAATTTAAGATTTAATATGGTATACACTTAGCTATGAAAAATAATATATAGTCCACCCTAACGTGGCGTATTATTTAGTAATAGGACCGAAGTAATATTTAAACGAATTTAAGTGGTATATATGTCACCCATCGTGGCGTACCAGATACTTATGGTGTTTAAATATTAATGCATTAATTTTAATTAATTGTTAGAGGAAACCAATAGGATTTAAGATTTATGCAACTATCTGATTATGTGTTACATGTATGATTCTCAGGATTAGATCACTATGGGCTTTAATCCACTATTCACCATACTTAATGATAACAAACTTACCGGACCAAACTACATTGAATGGAAACGTAATTTGGACATAGTGTTGACTGTTGAGGAGTACAAATTTTGTACCTATGAACCCAAGCCAGACCAGCCTGCTGAAGATGCTCCTGAAAGTGAGAAGGAGTATTATAAGCGGTGGATTAAGGCTGATGAGATGTCGCGATGTTACATTCTGGCAGCAATGTCGGGTGTTTTGCAGCATCAGCATCAGGCTATGCCCACTGCTTCAGATATGCTCTTTAATCTCAAGGAACTTTTTGGAGAACAGAATAGGGCTGCTAGGCAAGTAGCAATGAAGGCTTTAATGAACACTCAGATTGTAAGATCCCCAAATTTTGGATATAATTTGTAAGAACCCAGATTTTTGGTACTAATTAAAACTTTTTATTATGTATTGGAGTATGAATGTATCAATGGGTTAATAGATGGATATTGAATGGATTCGGATTCAATTATGATATGCCATGAAGAATGGTATTGGTTGACAACTTATATAAGAATTATCTATCTCCTAGGAAATTAAGAGGTGGCAATTCCAATGAAGAAGATTATTCTTATGTCATCCAAATCGATATGTGTTATTAGTCCGGTGGTTCCGTAAAAGGGTTAAGGAATGTTCGAAAGAGAACCGGGACATTTGTATAAACCGAGAGAGTAAGTAAAGAAAAATGGATGAATAGTGTTTTTGGTGGGAATGAGAATATTATGAGACGACACTATATAGAAGTACCCGGAATGGATTTTTGAATTCGTATTAGTGATTCGAGGGGAAAATAAGTGTATGTAAAAGCTGTCGGATTCTGAAAAACAACATTTTTATTTTCTCCGAGAATTCCCTGGACACTGATAGACTTAAGGATTTAATGAGATGATTTAAGGAATTTAAATTCGAGAGTTACCAAGAAAGATGGAGAATGGTATTATAAATGTTAAGAAGGTTGTCAGTAAACCCTAACTAGAAACGAATGAGTTATTCCTCCGAACGATCAATGAATTGAGTAATAAACGGACAAGGAAACAAGCAAGGAATCAAGATACATGCATGTGCTAGTGGATAACATCAAATAAACCAAGCTAGTTACAAGTTAACTAGCATCATTAGAAAACCAACCAAGCACTTAGCTTACAACACACACCTTGCCACAAGAATGCAACACTTGTCCACTTGATTAGCTCATCCATGACCAAAGCACTTTATTAAAGTGGCTTTATGCAAGATATTATCAACAATAATTCATTTAGACTAGATGAGATCAAAGACAAGCCAAGCAAACTCCATTCTCTCCATTTCTTCAAAACTGCCCAGCAAGAATAGCCATGAAAGAAAAATTCATATCTCAAACTCTAGAGCTTCTAAAATCACCAAATTTTGACCATAGCCTCTCCACACCATGTGTAAGGTTCGTTCAAAATTTCATGGCCAACAAAGTAGTATAGCCTAGTCAAATCCATGCTCAAAGTTGGGGCAACAAATCTGACCAGTTTCTGTCCAGTGGGAAAAACGGGTTCAAAACCATAGCTACGAAGCTTCAAATTAGATGATATAGGACTCAAAACAAAGCTTATGAAGAGGCCAAGATGTGGTAAAAATTTGAGAGCCAAACTCTTATTTTTCGATTTTCTATGATTTTTACAAAAGTGATGATGAATAGTAACCCTTAGAAACTAACTTTGATTTCTTGTTTTGTTTGGATGATCTAAGCTTTGTTGAGGCTATACAAGGACTATAACAAGCTTAGTAAGGCTAGGACACTCTCCAAGGAAGGTATAATCCTTAAGAACCCTAGATCTTATTTTAAGATTATGTATGTTTTTGGTGGATTTTAGCATAGTTATGACATTAGTGTTATCATGAGCATGATCTTGTAGTTGGTTTGACCATATGATGATTATGATGGTGAAGAGTAATATTCCTGGACTTGTTGAGATGTATAACATGTGTATAAGATGTATGGATGCCCGGTGTGGCTTGGTTGTGTTGAAAACAATTTTGAAACGTTCGATTTATAGCCGTCGTAATGCCCGATTTTCATTAGACCTTAGTAATTCGTGCATAACAGTTAGGTTAAATTTCTGACCTTAATGGATACATGACCTGACCTTGTAGATCTCGAGTCATAGATCGTTTTGGCGAAAGAATCGAAGCATTCCGACTTACGGTTTAGGAGTTATGGCCGACTTAGTAAAAGTTGTTCGAAACCGTAACTACAAGTTCGTTATTAAAATTGAACCTCGGTAAAATATGAAAGTTTGTGACGAATCATGGTAATTAAATATTAGAGGTCATGAGGAAGATTTGAAAGAAAACCACATGTCATTTGGATCGTTTTTCGATTTTATAAAAATGTTCAAGTCGAGGTTAAATATAAACGAACCCCTAAAATGGATACTTGGTTATAACTTTGGTAAAACACTTAGAAAATGGGCGATAAAACTCGAGGTATAATCTTGGTTCGTAAACGACCGACCTTAGGACTTACCCGGCTTAAGTATATGTCAAGTGTAAGTACAATGACATGTCTTAATAACGAATAAAAGTCGGATCGTATCGGTAATAAAAAGAGTTATACAAAAGGGTGCATAACGAGATAACTTGAAAGCGTGTTTCGACTTAAGTAAAGTTATACGTAACCTTCTAAAGAAGTGTTAGGTGATTAATCTCGAATATTCTGATTGTTTATAGATCACCGAGCTGAACCGGGACACGCTACCTCTACCCACACCCGACTACCAGGCAAGTGTTCAAACCTTTGAACCTGTTGTTGTGATAATATATGTATATGATTTCTGTTTTACATATGCCATCGCATGCATGCCTGTTTCCAATTATATTGTGACTCTGGTTTTTTTTGTGATACTTGTTCCCTGAATTGATATTGGCTTATAGACTAGATACGATTTATCAGTAATAAGCCGGATTATTTTGGTAAGACCCTTAGCGAAGGGCATATGATATTCATTCTAAATATAGACCGGGAGTCGGTATTTTGAGTTATAGATAGTCGTGGAAACCCGGAGGGATTCCAACGACAGATTATTATTTATCTGAGGAAGGTTATTGTTAAACGTTATTATATTCCATAAAGTATCAATTACTTGGAAATATTTCGAGGAATGTTATTCGAGTATTATCTTAGTCGAGAGATAATAAATGAATGTTAATTTTGAATATTCATTTAGAGTTGATATTTAATGAATATTATTTTGATATTCTTTAGAATGTTATTTATTAAATGAATATTACTTTCGAATATTCATTTAAGGTTTTATGTACTTAATGAATATTATTTTAAAATATTCATTGGAAGTTCTATTTACTTAAGGAATATTATTTCGATTATTCCTTTAAAGTTTTGATTACTAAATGAATATTATTTGGATATTCATTTAGAAGATTATTTATTAAATGAATGCTATTTGGATTTTCATTTAAAAGAGTAAATATTAAATGAACATTATTTTCAAATATTCATTTAAGGTTCGACTTATTTATTGAATACTATTTTAAATGTTTATTGGAGTTTAATTATTTAATGAATATTATTTTGAATATTCATTTAAGGAGGGATTTATTTATTAAATAATTCCATATATTCATTCGAGGATTACTTACGAGCAATATTATGAGTTAATAATATTCCATAATTATTATTGAGTAAATAAATATTCTTGGAATATTTATTTAATCCTTTTAAAATTCTTTTTAAAATAATTTATATTATTCGGAGATTACCTTCCACCTCCAGATATTATGTAAAATATTTCGGAGTCTTTTTACGAGTATTTTATCAAGGAAAGGTTCCCAACTCTTTCTTTTTCATTTAAATCTATCTTAAAAGGATTTAAATGCTCGCTCAAACTTCCATATTATAGGGGAACCTACTTGAGCAATGTTATTTATCTTGTTGACTTCTCGGTCATAATTTATCCTCTTCACTCGCAACTTGGTTGCTATGGACTCATTAAGTCTGTGTTTACCTTCTCATCTTTCGAGGGGTAAGATTGTTGGAACAAGTTGATGTTCGTTACCAAGCAATAGCTTGGAAGTTATTGGTGAATTTTCCTTTCCAACTAGATACGACTACTTTGTAGAGTCTTATCAACAAGTATTATACTTGGGGAAAGGGGGACGAACGTTACATTCAGAATCATGAATTCTATTGGAACTAGGAGTCGTGTAAGAGGCCGAGTAGCGCCGGTCCATCCCCTTTGGCCCAACCGTTGGCCTGGGAGAGCTAGTAAGGCGGTAGACAAGTAAAGCCGTCAGTTCTTCCTTCTACCGGTAGTAAATCTAATTTGAGCTATACGATCTTGACTGATCATCAAGATTGGAACAGCGGGCGCGGTGAATACTCCATCATTGGTTCATCATCCAAACTTATTTATTTCCTGCAACATGATTATTGTTGGCAGAGCTGGAAAAGTGTTCGTAACTGGAATTGCAATATTTTCCTTGCAAGTTCCTCTTTATAATATCTTGCTTATTTTCGACATAGCAGATATTCCCTCATATATTTACATTTTGAGTTACCTTGTAACTTCATCGTTCATATTATACTGGCATCATTTCCGTAAATGCATGGCATATGGTTTGAAAAATACTTTTGAACTGTTATATATTATCGTTCAGTTAAATATTATTGTTGGTGGGGTATTGCTCACCCTTGCTTTATTATTATATCCCAACAACAGCTAGACCAGATGACTCGCACAAGGCGCACTCGATGCTGGCGAGGACGATGAGACTACCAGAGCCGAAGAGAAATCTATTGGTAGGATAGATTTATTCTTTCAGTACCAAGTATATGGTCTAGTATGACTCATGTAAATGGATGGCAAAGAGTATGTATTTATATTAAAATTCTTTTGGGTTGTAAGAACTCATAATGTGTTTAATAAAATTTGGTTGTTACTCTGATTTCATCTCTGGGACTATAACGGGTGTGTTTTATGTTATTGTTTTGGGTCACAAGGTTGTAATTTAATATTTATGTTGAACTGTGGATGGGAATTGAGACGGTAACGACCAGATCCCTGACCCCGGATCTAGGGGTGTTACAGAAGTGGTATCAGAGCGTACGTTATAAACCCCAGAGATGAGGCGACGTTAAAATAATAAATTCACTAAGATAACAAGAACTCTTGCCAAGTTCATAGTCGGACTACTTAATGTAGTGATGACCTATAAAACTCTTATGGGAACTATTAAGTATCATGATAGTAACTTAGCTCGATATCCCATCGACAAGTAAGGCAACAGACCTTGAGGCATACGAGCAGCAGCGCGATGATGCTTTATTATATGTTGAAGATCAGCGGGTAAATTCAATAGAGGACCCTACTGGAGACCCGGGAGAGGTTCCAGCAGATAAGGAAAATCTTGTTAGGATAAGGAGCTTACCCTCGAAGAATGAGGGCTGTAGCCAGAAAGACTGAGATGATTAAGGTATAGAGCTCAGAAAAGTGGGCATAAAGAACTAAGCTATTAGCAAGAGAACTGAAGATTCATGTTGGATTCGTGGCTGGACTACTAGAGGTAGTACCAGCAAGTAAGACGGATTGGAAGAATTACTTGAGATCTTATACGGGAATAGATGAGAATCATTAGAGACTTTCATATTAACGAAAAGAGTGCTAGAAGGATGTATGATTATCAAAGGCATCGATATAAGGCGAGGAGCAGAGTCCCTAGGAATAGTTGAGAAGAGGCAGTAAGTGCCATATCATTTGATAAATGAATAAGTACGAATATTGTCAGTAATAATTCGCCATGAGAAGGCAGATGTCATAGGTTGTAATTTATGGAACCAAATTGAGGTTGATGAAGTTGTTTTATTCAAGAAAATGTCCATTTTATGAATGAATCAGTTAGAAAGTGAAAACATTGGGAAGTGACAGCATGATTGGATAAAGTTATATAAGGAAGTAGTAAGCAAGACAATGATCTCAGAACCTACCGGAAGATAAGACCAGTGAGTCAAGACGAACTCGTAATGAGACTATTGTTAGAGACTAAGTATAGGGTTAATTTAACTCAGTGAAATGATGAACCAGAAACGTTAGATGCATGTGACTCAGAGGAATATTAAATTCTTTCTTTTCTTTGAATGGATTATAGTAGTTACCTTAAGTTTACTCCGACGCGGAATTATAACGGATCAAGTAATACGATCAGCAGTTAAAGAGAAAAATGTGAGAGAATCTTCCTGGAGCTAAAAGATGAAATTGGTAATGACCAAGAGTTGGCATTGTTTAATGGAAAAAGGGAGACTTTGTGCTTCCAACGACGCTTCGCATAAAAGATTAGGATGTGTGCTTGCGCAGCACGACAAAGTACTTACGGATGCATTCGGACAGCATGGTTCACCAGATTCGGATGGCCTTAGTAGTGCCAATTTTTGTGGAACAACCAACTCGGACGGTAATGTTCCTTCTGAGACTGGTAGTCAGGTAGACTGACATTTGGTAATATTGAATATCAGGACGTAAAGGTATCAGGACGTTGTGACAAGTTTCAGTTTAAAACTGTTAATTCCTTTCTAAGGGATGTATATAATTGGTTCCTCTCCAGGGGTTAAATTTCCAACCCGATGACGATTATTTCGTTAATTATGACTGCTTACAATTCTACCTACTAGGAGGTTCATAGAACTATTCTTCAGGTCTCGAAACTGGTCTCCTTAGTGTTACCAGTCGATGGATAGATTGACCAAAATTTCCCTAATTTTGGGAAGAACTTCAACGAATTTTGGCAAACCTTGTCTTTCTGATTATCAGAGAACATCATGGAAGAGAGTAGAAACTGGGGAAAACCCCGTGAATTGGGTAAGGTAGCCGCTACATGGATTGGTGGACAGACCCCGGTTATCGCGATTGATTGTAGAAATACAATGATGAAGTGAGATTGGACGAAAACAGGAAATGTAAGTAAGAAACCAGCCGGACTGAGAAACTCCGAGATTGACTTAAGTGAAAAGGCTGTTATGCCAGGAATGGTAAGCTTGCGTGGCACGTGGTAGTGATAAGAATAGTTGAAAAGATAAAAATAGAGGAAAGGTGACCAGAGACGTACCGAGAAGTCGATTAAGACTTATATGGAGTAAAGTTTTGGAAAGGTAGAAAGGTATCAAAGTAGAAGGCACTATGCCAGCAATTGCTAGAAAAGTAATGCTAAATTAGCCAACCCCTAAAATCATATATAATTTTATTGTGGCCAGTTGAGGGCAAGTCACAAAGGATTATCAAGTGACTAGACCAGCAATGAAAGAACAAAGCAGGGTTGCTTCTAAGAAAGCACCGACTGCAAGGCCTTCTGATATAAAGGAAACATTAATGAGATCGTAGGAATCTTCTGCTGAACAGCCCATGTTTTGATTGGGAATTCACTAGACCTTTTTGGGATGGGGTCACCCGTACTAAAGTGACTCATGTGTATATGGTTGTCCAAGATTACGAGTAAAATGGAAGTATAGTGACTTGAGATGTATGATGTTAGGGTATCGTGAATACCATGAATATATTATGACGGAGGAAAGTAAACAATGAAGGTATATGAAGAGAGTATAGAAATGGTCAGAAATTGAACAGTATGCTGTAGGAACTTTCTCTGAGGCAAGTACCTTTGCGAAGAACGATAAGCACTAGGAAATTCACGTTGAACTCGACCAATATCTTTCAGAACATCCTTGTTACCATTAACAAGTTCTGTAAAAGAGCAGATAGACCTACGTTGTCTTTTGGAAGGTCAAATAGGTTGACCACTATCTGAAAGAAGAAATTAGCAGTAAGCTACCGATCGATTATCAAATAAGAATGATTGAAAAGAGACCCTTATTAAGGATACATGATTTGATTGCCAATTATAGGATGCAGGAATTCCTTGGCAGTTGAATTAAGGATAAGATATCCATAAAGTAAGGCAAACCTTAGGGAATGTACAAGGGATGGCACTAACCCTAATAAAGACATTGTGAATTCAGATGATATGAGTTGGATTTGCTAAGGCAACAATGACCTGTACAGATTATTAAAAAGAGTTCTGGAAAGAACAGAGATAGAATTATTAGGGTATTGATCAAAGACGTTTTGATGTACCCTGTACCTAGAAAATACAGGAGGAATGATGAGGACGACCTAAGAAACCTTACAAGGAAAAGCTAATATTCTGAGTTTCCAACTAGAAGTTTGGAAGAGAATGTAAGACATAATAACAATATACCAGATGATGCATGTATGAAACCCTGAGGGAGTATGGATTGAACCTATAAAGGTTGAGATTATCCTAAGATAAGGAAAGAACTAAGAAAAGAAGTATCCTAAGTAGGATTGGGAATAAACGTGATAAAGTTCCCACGGGTAGTTGGAAGGAATGACTTATGGAAAAAGACTGATAGATATATTTTTCTCCTTCAGCAGAGCTTAAGGGAGAATGCTTTCACCCAATAGTGATGAGAATGAGGTAAAAAAAAAAATTTGAATTGAAATGTATCTGGAGAACAAGGATTACCATAAATTACTATTATTAGGAAAGGCCAATGAAGTGGCCGACAGTCTAAGTATAAAGGAATAATTACAAATGTTCATACCAAAGAAACAGAATAATATTTGGAAGGACCTTGAAGGTCATATCGGAATGGAGGAATTTACATTCCTTCTGATGATTGTGCAAGAATCGACGGTAATAGTAGTTTAAGTAAAGATTCGATTCCTGATGGGTCTTAAGCATATTACATACCTTAGAAGGTCCCGTTTTGAGGCAAACCAGGACCATGATACAAAAAAAAAAATTGACGAAGTAAACCATTAAGTTTCCAGTCTTTTATGGAAGATGCATGAGTGATAGTTTCATCAACCTGACTTAGCTGCGATGCTTGAAACTCTTCTGCAATTTTATCTACTTCATGTAATATCTACATCAAGTTCAGGAAGTGTTCCTTATGGATAAGGAATAGTGATTACTTTGTCTCCCTAATGGATTGAAACCCGTACGGTTAGCTATTAAGGCATTACGTAAGCAACAAGCGATGGTGATTCTTCTAAGAAAGTAGATGACAACGTAAAGATAAAGAAAGTGCTGCTATTGATAAGCTAAATGGCATGTTGATGAATGACAAGCAAGTTTGTGTTAGTGTACTTCTGCGCAAACAAGATAGAGAATATGAGGTTGATGATTCATGATGCTAAATGTATTCCCGTGGAAAAAATTAATGAGACTTAGAGAGAAGGGCAGTTGAGCCCGAGACTTATTAGGCCACCTGAGGGTTTAAAGTGTTCGGAAGGTGGCATTCGAGCCAGTTTTACCCCCAAAGCTTATAGCATGGTAGTAACTTGTTTCTTGTGGCAAAGCTACACCAGTAAAATGCAGACGCTCAATAGATGATAAGAGTGCGAGCAGGTAGGTGTACGACCTGGTATGACTTACAAAAGACAACCTGTGAAAAACCGCGGGTAGAAAAGAATAAGTGATGAGAAACAAGTTGACAGAAGTAGATTATATTGGATCTAGCTAAAGAAATCGGCCAGATTCATTTCGGAGGTTTTAAATTTGAAATAATGTGATGATTATAGAGTAAATGTGACGGGATACCAATAAGGAGGTGCCAAGTGCAAAAGATGCCTCAATAAAGAGATGAAGGTGGAAGTAAATAACAGAGGTAAATAAATATCAGATAATAAGAAGGATGTGATTGACAAAGAAAAGACTGGGAAAGCATCTATGGAATGTGAAGTAAGGAATGTTATGAATGGATTAATAAATGGGTTTCTGATGAATTATCGGGATGACAACCTGATAGTGTTAATATAATAGATATGAAAAGCTAGTAGCGTGACATGGAATGTCAGTAACAATGATGTCCAGCGAGAAACCTAAGATTTAACCTGAGAGGTTGAAAGATTTTTCCAAAAGTGTTGCTAAGATTGAACCAGAGTATAGGTCCATAGAATAATGGACAAAACAGCAAGATATGTTGACACGTGAAATTGCGATCAAATGGTATTGGATATAATCATGATTATTTTCTTCTTTGATGAACCTCTATAGTTCAGAGGTAAATTCTGAGTATGATATTTTACAAAAAAAAAAAATTCTATAATCCTTTAGAATTCTTTTCTTTTCTTCTCTCTTATTCATCTTCTTTATGAATTGAGAAGAACAACCCTTTAAGGAGGGGAGGTACTGCTACGTGACTATCTGTCTATGTGATAGAAGTCTAAGTGGAATACCATAACTTGTTTAATTGCTTGTCAAGTACTAAAGGCTGGCCCCCTTCTGTACTAACTATGCAATATAACAAATGTTCAATTGATCATAGTGATCTCTCAATAAATCTTTCCACTTCTCTATATTGATCGAGATTACGAAGATTAAGGCGATCAGGAAATGCATAGTGCGAGTGAGGTTATCTCCGAATTTGCAATGCGATAGTGATACCGATGTCACTGTAGATACCAATAAGGGTGATATTATATGAATGAGTAAGAGCAGAACCAGGATAGTGTGATGTGCAAAAGTAGAAAAGTTGATAAAAAGGAAAAAGAGAGTACTGTAGCACTACGGAGATGTGCTGTAAACGGGTTGAAATGATTAAGGATCAACCGAGGACTGGAAAGCTAGATGACAAACAAGAACCCGATTGTTTCCTACCTGATTCCGGGACGGAATCCTTTTAAGGAGGGGAGACTGTAAGAACCCCAAATTTTGGATATAATTTGTAAGAACCCAGATTTTTGGTACTAATTAAAACTTTTTATTATGTATTGGAGTATGAATGTATCAATGGGTTAATAGATGGATATTGAATGGATTCGGATTCAATTATGATATGCCATGAAGAATGGTATTGGTTGACAACTTATATAAGAATTATCTATCTCCTAGGAAATTAAGAGGTGGCAATTCCAATGAAGAAGATTATTCTTATGTCATCCAAATCGATATCTGTTATTAGTCCGGTGGTTCCGTAAAAGGGTTAAGGAATGTTCGAAAGAGAACCGGGACATTTGTATAAACCGAGAGAGTAAGTAAAGAAAAATGGATGAATAGTGTTTTTGGTAGGAATGAGAATATTATGAGACGACACTATATAGAAGTACCCGGAATGGATTTTTGAATTCGTATTAGTGATTCGAGGGGAAAATAAGTGTATGTAAAAGCTGTCGGATTCTGAAAAACAACATTTTTATTTTCTCCGAGAATTCCCTGGACACTGATAGACTTAAGGATTTAATGAGATGATTTAAGGAATTTAAATTCGAGAGTTACCAAGAAAGATGGAGAATGGTATTATAAATGTTAAGAAGGTTGTCAGTATACCCTAACTAGAAACGAATGAGTTATTCCTCCGAACGATCAATGAATTGAGTAATAAACGGACAAGGAAACAAGCAAGGAATCAAGATACATGCATGTGCTAGTGGATAACATCAAATAAACCAAGCTAGTTACAAGTTAACTAGCATCATTAGAAAACCAACCAAGCACTTAGCTTACAACACACACCTTGCAACAAGAATGCAACACTTGTCCACTTGATTAGCTCATCCATGACCAAAGCACTTTATTAAAGTGGCTTTATGCAAGATATTATCAACAACAATTCATTTAGACTAGATGAGATCAAAGACAAGCCAAGCAAACTCCATTCTCTCCATTTCTTCAAAACTGCCCAGCAAGAATAGCCATGAAAGAAAAATTCATATCTCAAACTCTAGAGCTTCTAAAATCACCAAATTTTGACCATAGCCTCTCCACACCATGTGTAAGGTTCGTTCAAAATTTCATGGCCAACAAAGTAGTATAGCCTAGTCAAATCCATGCTCAAAGTTGGGGCAACAAATCTGACCAGTTTCTGTCCAGTGGGAAAAACGGGTTCAAAACCATAGCTACGAAGCTTCAAATTAGATGATATAGGACTCAAAACAAAGCTTATGAAGAGGCCAAGATGTGGTAAAAATTTGAGAGCCAAACTCTTATTTTTCGATTTTCTATGATTTTTACAAAAGTGATGATGAATAGTAACCCTTAGAAACTAACTTTGATTTCTTGTTTTGTTTGGATGATCTAAGCTTTGTTGAGGCTATACAAGGACTATAACAAGCTTAGTAAGGCTAGGACACTCTCCAAGGAAGGTATAATCCTTAAGAACCCTAGATCTTATTTTAAGATTATGTATGTTTTTGGTGGATTTTAGCATAGTTATGACATTAGTGTTATCATGAGCATGATCTTGTAGTTGGTTTGACCATATGATGATTATGATGGTGAAGAGTAATATTCCTGGACTTGTTGAGATGTATAACATGTGTATAAGATGTATGGATGCCCGGTGTGGCTTGGTTGTGTTGAAAACAATTTTGAAACGTTCGATTTATAGCCGTCGTAATGCCCGATTTTCATTAGACCTTAGTAATTCGTGCATAACAGTTAGGTTAAATTTCTGACCTTAATGGATACATGACCTGACCTTGTAGATCTCGAGTCATAGATCGTTTTGGCGAAAGAATCGAAGCATTCCGACTTACGGTTTAGGAGTTATGGCCGACTTAGTAAAAGTTGTTCGAAACCGTAACTACAAGTTCGTTATTAAAATTGAACCTCGGTAAAATATGAAAGTTTGTGACGAATCATGGTAATTAAATATTAGAGGTCATGAGGAAGATTTGAAAGAAAACCACATGTCATTTGGATCGTTTTTCGATTTTATAAAAATGTTCAAGTCGAGGTTAAATATAAACGAACCCCTAAAATGGATACTTGGTTATAACTTTGGTAAAACACTTAGAAAATGGGCGATAAAACTCGAGGTATAATCTTGGTTCGTAAACGACCGACCTTAGGACTTACCCGGCTTAAGTATATGTCAAGTGTAAGTACAATGACATGTCTTAATAACGAATAAAAGTCGGATCGTATCGGTAATAAAAAGAGTTATACAAAAGGGTGCATAACGAGATAACTTGAAAGCGTGTTTCGACTTAAGTAAAGTTATACGTAACCTTCTAAAGAAGTGTTAGGTGATTAATCTCGAATATTCTGATTGTTTATAGATCACCGAGCTGAACCGGGACACGCTACCTCTACCCACACCCGACTACCAGGCAAGTGTTCAAACCTTTGAACCTGTTGTTGTGATAATATATGTATATGATTTCTGTTTTACATATGCCATCGCATGCATGCCTGTTTCCAATTATATTGTGACTCTGGTTTTTTTTTTGTGATACTTGTTCCCTGAATTGATATTGGCTTATAGACTAGATACGATTTATCAGTAATAAGCCGGATTGTTTTGGTAAGACCCTTAGCGAAGGGCATATGATATTCATTCTAAATATAGACCGGGAGTCGTTATTTTGAGTTATAGATAGTCGTGGAAACCCGGAGGGATTCCAACGACAGATTATTATTTATCTGAGGAAGGTTATTGTTAAACGTTATTATATTCCATAAAGTATCAATTACTTGGAAATATTTCGAGGAATGTTATTCGAGTATTATCTTAGTCGAGAGATAATAAATGAATGTTAATTTTGAATATTCATTTAGAGTTGATATTTAATGAATATTATTTTGATATTCTTTAGAATGTTATTTATTAAATGAATATTACTTTCGAATATTCATTTAAGGTTTTATGTACTTAATGAATATTATTTTAAAATATTCATTGGAAGTTCTATTTACTTAAGGAATATTATTTCGATTATTCCTTTAAAGTTTTGATTACTAAATGAATATTATTTGGATATTCATTTAGAAGATTATTTATTAAATGAATGCTATTTGGATTTTCATTTAAAAGAGTAAATATTAAATGAACATTATTTTCAAATATTCATTTAAGGTTCGACTTATTTATTGAATACTATTTTAAATGTTTATTGGAGTTTAATTATTTAATGAATATTATTTCGAATATTCATTTAAGGAGGGATTTATTTATTAAATAATTCCATATATTCATTCGAGGATTACTTACGAGCAATATTATGAGTTAATAATATTCCATAATTATTATTGAGTAAATAAATATTCTTGGAATATTTATTTAATCCTTTTAAAATTCTTTTTAAAATAATTTTTATTATTCGGAGATTACCTTCCACCTCCAGATATTATGTAAAATATTTCGGAGTCTTTTTACGAGTATTTTATCAAGGAAAGGTTCCCAACTCTTTCTTTTTCATTTAAATCTATCTTAAAAGGATTTAAATGCTCGCTCAAACTTCCATATTATAGGGGAACCTACTTGAGCAATGTTATTTATCTTGTTGACTTCTCGGTCATAATTTATCCTCTTCACTCGCAACTTGGTTGCTATGGACTCATTAAGTCTGTGTTTACCTTCTCATCTTTCGAGGGGTAAGATTGTTGGAACAAGTTGATGTTCGTTACCAAGCAATAGCTTGGAAGTTATTGGTGAATTTTCCTTTCCAACTAGATACGACTACTTTGTAGAGTCTTATCAACAAGTATTATACTTGGGGAAAGGGGGACAAACGTTACATTCAGAATCATGAATTCTATTGGAACTAGGAGTCGTGTAAGAGGCCGAGTAGCGCCGGTCCATCCCCTTTGGCCCAACCGTTGGCCTGGGAGAGCTAGTAAGGCGGTAGACAAGTAAAGCCGTCAGTTCTTCCTTCTACCGGTAGTAAATCTAATTTGAGCTATACGATCTTGACTGATCATCAAGATTGGAACAGCGGGCGCGGTGAATACTCCATCATTGGTTCATCATCCAAACTTATTTATTTCCTGCAACATGATTATTGTTGGCAGAGCTGGAAAAGTGTTCGTAACTGGAATTGCAATATTTTCCTTGCAAGTTCCTCTTTATAATATCTTGCTTATTTTCGACATAGCAGATATTCCCTCATATATTTACATTTTGAGTTACCTTGTAACTTCATCGTTCATATTATACTGGCATCATTTCCGTAAATGCATGGCATATGGTTTGAAAAATACTTTTGAACTGTTATATATTATCGTTCAGTTAAATATTATTGTTGGTGGGGTATTGCTCACCCTTGCTTTATTATTATATCCCAACAACAGCTAGACCAGATGACTCGCACAAGGCGCACTCGATGCTGGCGAGGACGATGAGACTACCAGAGCCGAAGAGAAATCTATTGGTAGGATAGATTTATTCTTTCAGTACCAAGTATATGGTCTAGTATGACTCATGTAAATGGATGGCAAAGAGTATGTATTTATATTAAAATTCTTTTGGGTTGTAAGAACTCATAATGTGTTTAATAAAATTTGGTTGTTACTCTGATTTCATCTCTGGGACTATAACGGGTGTGTTTTATGTTATTGTTTTGGGTCACAAGGTTGTAATTTAATATTTATGTTGAACTGTGGATGGGAATTGAGACGGTAACGACCAGATCCCTGACCCCGGATCTAGGGGTGTTACAGAAGTGGTATCAGAGCGTACGTTATAAACCCCAGAGATGAGGCGACGTTAAAATAATAAATTCACTAAGATAACAAGAACTCTTGCCAAGTTCATAGTCGGACTACTTAATGTAGTGATGACCTATAAAACTCTTATGGGAACTATTAAGTATCATGATAGTAACTTAGCTCGATATCCCATCGACAAGTAAGGCAACAGACCTTGAGGCATACGAGCAGCAGCGCGATGATGCTTTATTATATGTTGAAGATCAGCGGGTAAATTCAATAGAGGACCCTACTGGAGACCCGGGAGAGGTTCCAGCAGATAAGGAAAATCTTGTTAGGATAAGGAGCTTACCCTCGAAGAATGAGGGCTGTAGCCAGAAAGACTGAGATGATTAAGGTATAGAGCTCAGAAAAGTGGGCATAAAGAACTAAGCTATTAGCAAGAGAACTGAAGATTCATGTTGGATTCGTGGCTGGACTACTAGAGGTAGTACCAGATGAGATCCATCTGAATGAGATGGAGATCCTTGGTGCTGATATTGATGGGGAAACCCAGATCGATATCATCCTTATGAGCTTGCCCAAAAGTTTTGAGCAGTTCCGCTTGAATTACACCATGAACAAAAGGATGTATAGTCTCGCGGAACTTCTGACAGAACTTCAGGCAGCTGAAGGACTCTTTAAGCAGAATGTTCAAGTGAATGTGGCCGAGAAAGCTTCTTCATCTAAGCCGTAAGGTAAGAAGAAGAAAAAGACTCAGACACAGAAAGCTGGAAAGATTGCTAATGCAGTGGGAGTTCAAGGTGGTGTGAAAAAGCCTAAGGGCAAGTGCTTCAGGTGCAAGCAGTCAGGTCACTGGAAACAGGATTGTCCTCTTCCTAAGAAGACAAACAATACTGGTATGTCTCTTTCTCTAGTTACAGAAACATATATAGCGGCTATATCTACGAGCACTTGGTGTGTAGATACAGGAGCCACTGACCATGTTCGTAACTCTATGCAGGGGTTCCAGCAATCCAGAATGCTTAGAGATGGCGAGATATATGTGTTCATGGGAGATGCTACAAAAGTAGCAGTAGTTGCAGTTGGAATAATTACATTGTCTTTTGGCGATGATAGGATTTTGGTTTTGAACAATTGTCTTTATGTACCTTCGTTTAGAAGGAATTTAATTTCGGTTTCTAAACTTGCCATGGATGGTTATAATGTTTGTTTGGATCGTAATGTTTCTATTATGATGAATAAACGAGTTATTTGTTCTGGTACATTGCAAGACAATTTATATATTATTAATCCTATCCAACCAATGCTGCAACATAAGGAAACTAATAACATTCTTTCTAGCTCAAATAAAAGAAAGAAACCTTCTGAATTGAACCAAACATATCTTTGGCACTTAAGATTAGGTCATATTAACTTGAGGAGGATTCAAAGACTGGTAGTAGATGGCCCATTAGGCTCGTTGGCAGTGGAGCCATTTCCAGTTTGTGAATCCTGCTTGGAAGGTAAGATGACTAATAGGCCTTTTAAAGCAAAGGGGAATAGAGCTAAAGAAGTGTTAGAATTGGTTCATACTGATTTATGTGGACCTATGAGTATCCAAGCAAGAGGAGGTTATGAGTATTTTGTCACTTTCATTGACGATTATTCTAGATATGGGTACATTTATTTGTTGCGCCGTAAGTCTGAGTGCTTTGAAAAATTCAAAGAGTACAAAGCAAGTGCGGAGAAGCGACATCTTGGAAAATGTATCAAGTCACTACGATCAGATCGTGGTGGCGAATACTTGCTTGGAGAATTTAGGGAATATTTATCAGAAAATGGGATTGCATCCCAGTTGTCTGCACCTGGCACACCTCAGCAGAATGGTGTAGCAGAGAGAAGGAATCGGACTCTTTTAGAGAGTGTTAGATCGATGATGAGTTATTCAGATTTACCCAAGTCGTTCTGGGGATATGCTATAGAAACAGCGGCTTACCTTCTAAACTTGGTACCTTCTAAGTCGGTTCCTAAGACTCCAATAGAATTGTGGACTGGTAGCAAACCAAGTCTAAGACATATTCGGATTTGGGGTTGTCCAGCACATGTGCTGAACAAGAACTCGACTAAGTTAGAATCTCGTACAGAAGTAAGGCTGTTTGTAGGCTATCCCATAGGAACGAAAGGTTATTCATTTTATAGTCCTAGGGATCGAGATATCATTGTTAGCACCAATGCTAGATTCTTAGAAGAAGACTATATAATGAAACACAAACCCATGAGTAGTATCGTTTTAGAGGAACTAGTGGGAGGGACAGATAATCCCCAAGTGCCAATAGTACAAGTAGATCAACCACAAGAAAATGCACAACCTGTCACTAACACCACACCGGTGCTTCGTCGTAGTGGGAGGGTTGTTCAACAACCTGATCGATTCATGTTTTTGGGAGAGTCCTCAGACTTGGTCTCTGGTGAACATGATGAGGATCCCAGGACATACGAAGAAGCAATTCTAGATGAAGATGCAGATCTTTGGCAAAAGGCAATGGAATCTGAGATGGAATCTATGTATTCTAATCAAGTTTGGGAGCTCGTAGAACCACCCAAAGGTGTAAAACCCATTGAATGTATGTGGATCTACAAGAAGAAAAGAGGATCTGACAAAAAGGTGAAAGCCTGGAAAGCACGACTTTTTGCGAAAGGGTATACTCAGAAAGAAGGGATTGATTATGAGGAAACCTTTTCGCCGGTTGTTACGCTTAAGTCGATCCGGATTCTTTTATCTATAGCAGCTCATCTCGATTATGAGATTTGGCAAATGGATGTCAAGACAGCTTTCCTTAATGGAAGTCTTGAGGAAACCATCTATATGCAACAACCAAAAGGGTTCATTAAGCAAGGCCAAGAGCATCTTGTTTGTAAGCTTAAGAGGTCTATTTATGGACTAAAATAAGCTTCTAGGGACTGGAATATTCGTTTTGATCAGGCAGTCCAGTCATATGGATTTGATCAAAGTCCAAGCGAATCATGTGTGTATAAGAGAAGTGAGGGTAATGCAGTGGTTTTTCTGGTACTGTATGTTGATGACATTTTACTCATTGGAAACAATGTTAAGATGTTGTCATCAGTAAAGGCATGGTTGTTCAAACAATTTGAAATGAAGGACTTAGGTGAAGCGGCATACATCCTTGGGATCAAAGTAATAAGGGATCGCAAGAAAAGGATGTTGGCTTTATCTCAAGAGCCCTACATTGATGAAGTATTAGCTCGTTTTAACATGCAGAACTCTAAGAAAGGTTTTTTACCTTTTAAGCATGGAGTGGCTCTATCCAAGGAGCAGTGTCCTTCGACACCTAAGGATATAGAGAGCATGAAAGCAGTTCCTTATGCTTCGGCATGTGGAAGATTAATGTATGCTATGTTATGTACGAGGCCTGACATCTGCTTTGCTGTAGGCATGGTTAGTAGATATCAGTCGAACCCAGGTCAGGAACATTGGAGCGCAGTAAAAACTATACTCAAGTACCTGAGAAGGACTAAGGAGTATATGTTAATTTACAAGGCCTCAGATCTATTTCCTTTGGGATATACTGATTCAGATTTCCAATCAGATAGGGATAAGAGGAAATCGACCTCGGGATATGTTTTTACTTTGGGAGGTGGAGCTGTTATATGGAGGAGTGTAAAGCAGAAATGCATTGCAGACTCTACCATGGAAGCCGAGTACGTGGCGGCCTCTGAGGCTGCAAAGGAGGCTGTATGGTTCAGGAACTTCCTTTTGGACTTGGATGTGGTACCTAATTTGCCTAGGAGCTTGACAGTGTATTGTGATAACACTGGTGCTGTGGCAAATTCGAAGGAACCGCGAGATCACAAAGCAGCTAAACATATTGAACGTAAGTATCATCTCATACGAGGAATCGTAAAGCGAGGAGATATAGTTGTGGCTCACATATCATCAGAAGACAACCGGGCAGATCCTTTCACAAAGAGCCTGCCAGCCAAAGTTTTTGACAGGCATGTGGAAGCGATAGGAGTCAGATGGATGGACACATAGTTTTTTGTTGGTGTATACTGAAAATATTTATTTGAAGTATATACATTTATTTCTGGCCCATTTAATTGAGAATCATTTAAATGTTTACATGTTGTCTAAATATTATATATTGTGAATAATCTAGTATCAAATGGAATACAGAATATTAGATTATTAAATACGGTTTATATAATATAATAAGGTTCACAGCACAGGTGGAGTTAGACAATCCACTGGAATGGCTGTAGTATTATTTAGATTAGTTTATATTGACTAATAAATAATACTAGTGTACTTTGTGTATATTGAACAGGATCAAATTTAGAATTGTTCCCTTATGCTGATTAAGAAGGTGAACTAAGATTCTATGTTATTATTAATGCTTAGGTTCTTAATCCGGAAATAATAATTTACACGTATATATTATTTACATGCTTTGATTTATATATGAAATAATTCTTTTGATTTATTTCATTATATTTTGGGTGATGAAATAATATATATGGTGGGATATTATTTATTGAAGGAATCCATGTCCTGATAATATTCGGGTTAATGATGTCCCCTTGAAAGCTCAAAAAGATTTAATTATGTGAAACCCTGCAGGTGGATTTATTCCGGCATAATTAAATAAAGGTTGAGTGGATGATCAAGGATAAAAGATATTAATTAAATGAATTATCAGTAATTTATTTAATTAATGGACATGTGATATTTTAAACATGGGGAATTTAATAAGCAAATAATATTGGAACCGAATTAATTAATTAAATTACGGTATTAGGAAGGGTAGTGCAAATATTAATTCTTTAGTGGATTGAATTAATATTTAATTACATTGGGCTAGGCTCAAGATGTAATTAGAAGGCCCAACCTAATTATCCATGATCCCTATTGTAGCCTACATATATTCCTATTCTCTTCTTGCTGGGGGCTGGTCGAAAAAATTTGGTAGCCACCCAGGAGCAAGAAGAGAGGTTAACTTGAGAAGACGAAGGCCACACTTCGCTCAAGGGAATTTGGGAATACAATAGAAGAGCGTGGAATCAACCGTTAACAAGGTGATTTTTCTATTCGTACTCGTTAATTTATTGTATCAAAAATCGCAGTGCCAAGATCTGATTGTCCCAACAGTACTAACTCCTGGCTAGATGACAAGTGTTATAGGTTGCACAATTGTGTCCCTTACCCTCACTAATTGTGTTCCTAGTTGGGAACTTGATTCAATAGTTAAAGTCTGTTGAGAAACTAAAACTAGAAATGTGGATGTCCTTATTAATCACTATGCCTTTTTGGGAAGACATAGGATAGCCAAGTTGGTTTTACACACCCTTACCTTCCTTGTCCTTGTGATTTCTTGATGTTCACCACTTCCCTCACCCTCACTTTCCTCCTAAACACTCCCCTCAAGTTAAGATTTGCAAGGATTGTCAACTACAATTTGTTGAGAAACTGTAGGGGGGTTTCAAAGATGGAACATTGTGAATATATGGTGTGCTGATTGGGTAGAGAATCTGGGGGACATTCCAACACTTCTCATTTCAGCATATTAAGGCAAAGATTTTAGGACAATAAAGAGAAATACTGATTAAAAGGAACTCAATACCTTAGCTAAGTGTACTGCTGTAAGAGCCTTCTCCACATGAAGGTTTAATCTCTTAAGGAATGCAGAACACCACTTCCCTTGATTGATCGAATTGACATTGTGCCAGTAGCTGTACTTAGGAAAGAAACAAGTTGCAGACACTACAGCATAGATGGCCTATAGCAACCTTTTGGCATGGGTGTTTCCACTATGGGTGTTACCATAGCTATGAAAATTTTGACCTATCGCAACCTTTTGATTGTGGTATTACCATAGGCACAAAAGTATGTTACTTTAGTTATAAAAGGTGTTATAGTGGGCTAACACCATGAGGTGTGTTACTTAATTTAAAATTAATGATTTAATAATTATTTGATTTTAAAAATTATTAATTTTAACAAAATCATTGAAATAAACATTTTAAAACGTAATATTCCATCAAATAATTAAATTATTGATTTTTCATAAATATTAAATTTTGTTTATAAATTTCACATAAAAAGGTTTTAAAATAAAGTAATATCCAAACATTATTAAATTTTAACTAAATTCATTAAAAGTTTAATAAAGAAATTTTTATAAAGGTTAAAACATTTTAAGATGAATAATTTTATTTTTATGTTCATTAAATATTATTAAACAAAATTTTAATATGATTTTTTTCTATATATATTATATATTTTAATATATTATTAATTAAAATAAAAATAGTTTCGTATGTGATTAAAAATATTTGAATTATATTACTTCAAATTATGTAAACGAATCGTTTAACAAAAAGAAAAAAGAAATCGAATATTTATGAAAAAATATATTGTTTTCCTAAATAAAAAAAATAAAAAAGTAAAAGAAGAATTTAGCAAAAGAAAAAAAAAGGCAAGTTTGGCCTAAATAATGGTGAGTGGCAAAAATACCGCCCAACCAAATTTTAGACTTCGCGGTTTCAGACAAATATACGCTCTAAGTTCACTTTTCTTTTTCATTACACACACTCTCCGCTCTCCTCTCTGGTCTCTCCTCTCTCCGCTCTATGGTCTCTTATCTCTCCGGTCACACCCACTCCATGCTCACACAGTTCCACGCTCTCCTTTCTCTCTCGCCTCTCTCTCTTTTCTCTCCTCTCTCACATCCTCTATTAATATTTACACATGCATCTGTCAATTGGGGCTTTAATTCAATAATTGGGTTCTATTTGGGGCTTCAATTCACTAATTTGGGGCTTTTTTTCGTTCTCAGAATTAATTTCGAGTTAGGGCTTGAAACGGGTCGGGTGATTTTGGGGCTTCAATCGGTTCGATTTGGGGCTTTGCAATTAGGGTTTTGATTTGGGAGTCCGAGTATAAGGTATTTCTATATCGTATATTTTCTTAGTATTTGGACTAAGTTTTGTGGGTACTTGTTTATGTTTATGTTTTGTGAGTACTTGTTTATGTTTTTTTTTTTTTGAAAATACTTGTTTATGTTTTCTTAAAGTATTTGTTTATGTTCTTGTTTTATCAGTCGATGAGGGAAGCCAGAAAGGGCTATGCAAGTCCCATGGTCTGATGGGTTCTCAGAAACTAGGTATGCAGATGCTGAAATGTTTATTTGAAGTTCATGATATGGAGGAGTGTACATTGTTGTTGTCAGTAAAGTTACTTTTTTATCAACTAGGATAACATATAGAGTCCCTTTAATTACTAAAAATGGATAAGCGGAGTGTACATAGTTGTTAGATGCTGAATTTTTCTGCCCTGTTTTGGACAGTCCGGTTGAGTCAATTAATATCTGTTCTTGGCAGTGGTTACATGATATGAATTATTCTATATGACATCTAGTTGGTTCACGCGAAAATTTCAAGTCGACTGAGTAATTGAGTCAAAAATTATAAACGTTTTAGTAAGGGTAGCGCGCTGCAGAATTTTCTGTGGTCCACTGCAAGTTTGAGCAGTTGATTTGCTATGTTATATTATTAGTTTCACCCTGAAATTTTTATAGATAATTGTCCTGATAGTTTAGATGATATCTGGAGATTTCAGCCTTCAAAGAATTATTTTTCAAATTACTAAAAATGGTTAAGCGGAGTGTACATAGTTGCATTCTATATTTCAGGTTAGTATGTCCTGTTTTGTATAACAAATTTGAAAAGGTTAAAATTCATATCTTAAGCTGACCTAAGAATGAAAGTTTTAGAGTTTGTCCTATAGAACATGCGTGTAAAATATGGTAGCCACCAGATCAGTACAACTTGAGTTACAATTGATTTGGTGCAGCTGACTCAACCTGTTGTAAATCTGCTGCATACTAAACTTCAAAATTATACCATAAATCATGTATGGTTTATTATATAGTGAATTTCGGATATGTACTGGTCATGAATGTCTACTATACTCAAAAAAAAGAATCAGGTCGATTGAGTAATTTTGGAGAGAGTTATAGGCAACGGAAGGAGACATGTCAAAGCTGCCAGAAACATTAGAAAATCTGCTATGTATGATTAAGTTGTAAAATCTTCCGGATAGAAGATTGTTTGCAATCTCAGTTGTTTAGTGTTCAAATACAAAAAAAAAATGTTTAGATTATAATTTAAATATGGAAAAAAGTAGCATAACATATTTCACACATAATAAATGCAAAAGGTTGATTCTAATTTTTATATTTAGTATTTGAATGAAGGAAATAAGTGTTGACAGAGACCCTTTTGTGTTGAACAGTTGGTTTGTTGTTGCTTGCATAATGATAGATGAGAGCACACTCTACTATGCCTGGTGGAAAATTAATCAAAGTGCTAAATGTATAGCAAGTAAGCAACATGTGGACATAGTCTAACAAAATCTGCATCTACGCCTAACCATGTTTACATTCTGTAGTTTCTTGTTTGATGATTATTTTTGCACTACAGGGTGACGGAAGTGGTTGTGTATCAATATATGGAAGTAAATTTGACGATGAGAATTTCATTGTCAAGCACACATGACCGCGTCTGTTGTCAATGGTATCTCTTATCCTAAATCTGACTAGAGAACTACCTTCTGAATAACTTGCCTATTTAAGAATGATCAAGTCTTGTTTGATAATCCTTTCATTTTTATTTCTGCGTTTGATTTTTTTACATGAATTATTACTTTGGTAATTATTATTTTACATGTCTATAGTAAGTAAGCAACTTTCGTTAAAAATTTAATATATGATAGAGCAGATATCTTGAGTAAAACTAGTGCATCCATTTTATAGATTTTCCAATCTCTTGTTCAGGTGCTAAACCAAATTGCATCTGAGCTTCCCACGGAGCATCCTTTGGCTGAGAGCAAACCTCTACGTGAACTTCGAGGCCACATTCCTCCACAGGTTCATTCTCTTAAAACATCTCCCTGTTATGTTGTTACTTAGTTACTGGTATCATGAATTGTTGATTTAACCTGAGAGCAATTCTGTTTGTGTGCTCTATCTTTCTCTACTGAAATTTTAACTTAGCGAGCATTTAAAAAATGTTCTTTGAATTTAACTTTCTGGATTATTGTTTGGTTTCTGTTAACTGAGCTATATCTTTAACCTAGATATATTCGTATCATAAGAGATTAGGAGATAGGTAGTCTGTAAGTTTGGCTAAAGCAAATGTGGAATTGTAGAACGGTTGATTTGTCTACTATATGTTTGTCACATTAGAAGACTTGTGATTTTGTTTCGTTAATCTTTATCTTGTTATAAAGGTGGATATTCTGATTCATTTGAGTCTTCTTATATGGAAAACTTTGTGGCAGGTGATATATAATGCAACCGGTATTGGATTGCGTGGAGGACGCCAATTTGAGGTTTGATGTTTTCTTATTCTGTATGTGTTTACAGCAGACATATATTGGAAGTTCGGTCGAAGCAACTGTAAAATTTGTGGAAACAATGATATAGTGGGTTATATGTTTGTGGTATGAGGACTTATGTTGTCGTTTATTTAATCTTTAATCTGTTGAAAAGGTGTACCTTGTGATTCATTGAGATTTTTTATGTTGAAACTTTGTGGCAGGGGATATATGATACAAATATATGTATCGATATGTATGGTACTAGCATGCGATAGCAATTAATTGATCACAAATGTAATGATTCGTGGAACTTAGTTATGTATTCATATATGCCTGGTTGCATGCAAACAAGTACTTTGAAATGGCTGTGTTTAAGAACTGAAAATGTGACAAGCACACAAGGCACGAAAATACAAACTACATATTTTACATGTCTGGAGTAATATTAGAGTAAGCAGCTTTTGTTAAAAATTAATATATGATAGAGCAGATATTTTGAGTAGAACTAGTAATGCATCCATTTTATAGATTTTCCGATCTCTTGTTCAGGTGCTAAACCAAATTGCATCTGAGCTTCCCACCGAGCATCCTTTGGCTGGGAGCAGACCTCTACGTGAACTTCTAGGCCGAAGTTCTGACATTTCACTGGATAAAGTTCATGAATTGCACAAATTAGTAGATTCTTTTCGCTTATTGTACTTGTTTCAAGCAATTCATAGCGATTCGGGTTTGTTTCAAGTTATTAGCTCTAGTACTTGTACGTTTTAAGATTTGTTCATTAGCTAGTGTTGGCAGATTTTTTTGGATGATTTGGTTGGTTTTGTACTAGATGATGTTATTGAAATGATGTTGGATGATGTTATTGAAATGCAATTAATTTGGTTCTTGATTTCTTTTACTTGAAAATGTAATATTTAAATGTCAATTTTTTTTGTTATTAAAATTAGTTTATAAATGATTTTAATTATGTAACACTCAATGTGTTACAATTGGTAAAAGAGGGTGTTACAATAGATTGTGGACCCACCTAAATGTGGGCCCCATAGTTGTCTCTGTGCAAAATTGTATCATCTATTGTAACACACAAACTATGTTACTATAGAGTGTTTAAGATGTTGCTATAGAGGTTTTTTGTAACCCCATTTGCTATGTTACCTTAGGCTGTGTTTTGGTGTTACCTTAGATATCTATAGTTACTGCTGAGAACCTTAGATATCTATAGTTACCATAGCCCGATTTTGGCCTATGGCAACTTCAAACAGGGGTCTATGGTAACACAGTTTGGGTGTTGCAATAAGCAATCTATGGTGTAGTGAGAGATAGTTATGAATATTCATTTGAGTATCTGCAAGAGTGTTGTACTTAATCCTACTGCCATAGTTAGTCAATTTGAAGCATGAGTTCAATCAGCAAAAATAAATGCTTATTCATGTGTTTAGAGTTAACTAATAGGTCCTGTTAAAACAGAGTACAGACCAGTTATTTCTAATTAAGCTCTAATTCTAAGTGTGTTACACATGGCACATGACAGAATTATAGAACCTGGTTGATGCAATGACCAAGTTTGCTGTGTGAACATCATCACTTTATCATCATCATCCTCTGTTGTCAGTTTGAGTCATTTAGAGTACTGCAAATTGGACACAAACCTATGCAACTATGTAGCTTTTAAAGCTCACTTTTAGGGTTAGATGGTAACGTGAACTTAGAATTAAAACATCATGAATAGTGTCTAAGCTACCATATCTATTCAGTTTGATTCAGAAGAATTCAAAACATCCTGATTAGATTAAAGATAACTGAATGAAATGTGTGCCAGACCAATACGTGTAAGTTGAATTAAGAAAACTAATTCGTAGAGATTAGGTTATTAAGACAACTTAGGTGATTCAAGCTCAGTCCAACTTAATCTTGTCTAAGCATTCTATGAAATTCGAGACATAATCTAATCATCAACTCGTTCTAAAGAGACATGCAAGTAGATCATAAACATAGAATCAACAAGATAAAAGTAGATGGAAACTTCATTTCAATAAAATAAAAAAAAGGTTACAAGAATGGTCAGAAGGACCATTGAAATAAAAACAAACTTAAACAAAAACTTAAACTAAGACCCCCCCCCCACCTACACCATCTAGGCGGCCTTGGCTGGTTCCTCAACGGAGTCCTCCCGGTTACGTGCCCGGAGAACCTCCAACGCTGCATGCATAGCATCGAGGTTCTTCTCCTCCTCGGTCAGGAGTTCGTCTATCTTCTTGTAATAACCCTGATTTTTGTACTACTGTAGAAAAGACCCGGATGAATAGTAACTTCGGTGTGTAAGAAAAACAAATCCCACCCATAATTATGTAATGGAAATTTGAGGATGATTAATTCATATTAAAATTATATAAGCAAAATGAGTGTATGTAAAAGCCGTCAAAAATTAGTAAATCACACTTCGTAAGAAATTACGATTTTTGAGAAAGTGATAAATACGAAAGCCGTGACATGGCCAAGGACTTTATAAACATGAGAATATTATGGAATAAGAATTAAGAAGATATTGGAGAAATGAGAACCACTTGAAGAGATTTTATTAAGAACATTTTTAGAGTGGTATAACATTGCATGGAAAATTAAGTAATAAACTTGGAAAATAACCAAGGGCAATACCCATGCAAAATCCATGCAAATTACATGCAAGGTGGTTGGTTTAGCTAGTAACCAAGCCAAGGAACTAGGTAACTAGTAGTTGGTAGCATGGTTAGAAAACCAAGTACTAGTTAGAAACAAACCAACTAGTTAGGAAACATAGTTAGCATAAAAGATGGATCACCAAGCAAATTGTGTAGGCTTTTTCGACTTGGAAAATCTTGACCAACTAGCCATAGCCGTTATACATATAAGATATTAGCACATTATTGTAGTTAAATGAAAAAGCAAAGCAAGTAGCAAACACCACTTCTCTCTTCTTTTTTTCTGCATTCTGCTGAGCAACTGAACAAGGAGGAGAAAATAAATTTTTTCCTTGCCTTCCACTATCTCAAATATTCCCAAATTAAATCCCAAGGTTCTTCAGAGTACTAGTGAGGTAAGTTTTAATTTTCATAATATTATATGAATCCTAGCATACCTAGAAAAATTTCCAAAGTTGCTTGGTGAATAGTGATCTTATGAAATCTTGTTTTTGGATCTTAAAGATTAAGCGATATATTGATCAACCAAGGAGTTTGAGAAGGATTTCAAGCCTTTTTGGGATACTTTGAACTTCAAGGAAGGTATAATTTCTTAACCCTAGTAGCCATTGCAAGATTTTAAGCTTGGTTTGATGAGATCTAAAAGTTCTAGTGATAAAAATGTTGGATCAAGTTTGATTATTGGAAAATCTTGGATATTGATGAAAATTGTTGTGATGAAAAATTTTGTTATGTTATATGAAGTCATGAGAGTAGATAAAATTTGAGTTTGGTATATTTGTGGTGATATTGAAGTGGGTGGAAATTTTGGAAGTTGTATGTCTTGTAATAAGTGATTTTGACAAATCTGCAAATACCCCTGTTTCAAGCTGTGATTCGGAACCCTAAATCTACTCCCCTGGAAACCTACCTTATATGCTTGGAAAGGTCTTGATCTTTAGTTTTTAGAAATGTAAAGTTTAATTCCAAGGGATTTGTAGATTTTGAGTTATGGATGATTTAGTGAGATGTGTTTGAGTAGGGAGTTGCAGAGAATTGTCCCATTGTAAATAATTTTTGGACCCTTAAAATCGGTGTTGAACCTATGGTAAAAATTGAGTAGCAAGTTCTTACAGTGGAGTAGATGACATAAAAAGAATTAGGTGAAAATTTGAATTTTCCAATTTTATAAAAACCGTAGAGTACAAACTGCGCAGTAGGAAATCCCTGCAGGAAAGAGTATGGTTTAAGGGCTTGGTTAAGGACCTTAGAAAAATCCTTGGGATGTGTGAAAATTATATTTACACCACATTGCAGTGAAGAAAGTATAAGAAAAAGAATTTGTAAAAAGGATTATTTTTTTTCGATTTTATAAAAATGTTAGAGCGAAGTGCGCGCGAGTGAAAAATCACCTAGGAGGTTAGTTTAACGTAGTTTTAAGAGTACTCACTTGTGTTTCAAGTTTGAGGAATGGATTCGAGTCGAATGGGTAACGAATGTGATAAAGTGATGACATGGTCATATGGGAGGGTTAGTGGTCACAAATTGGAGTCTTTAAGTTGGTCTTACATCCTTTAAAACCTTACAATTAAGTAGTGTTGTTAAGGTACTAACGTACAAATATTGATCATGTATAGATCTTCGTTCCACGTCGCGAGCTCGACCACCCCACCCTACCAAGGCAAGTTTACTTTTCAAAACTTATATATAAGGATTTTCACTGTATTGTTTGTGGCTTTCAAATGTATTATAAGCTTACGCTTTATGAGGTTATGTTGAAGTTTGAGATATATGCACATATGTGTTTGTACACCCTTGAACTTAGAATGAAAATGTTTCCTTCAGACAACGACTCTAGCAATAGAGGTCGTAGCGGTCCAAATATACTATTGACCGGGGAGCGGTATATTATTGTATCGTGATTAAATTGTGAAAACCCGAAGGGTCATTCGGGAAGTATCGTATACTTAAGTATTTATTATTTTTACATTATTATAAATACTCAAAAATATCTATCTTGGATTAAAAGCTTATTTTAATTAAATAATTATTTTATTAATTGTTTATATTAAATCTCAAAATATCATTTATTAATTATTGTTCATTATTTTAAAGACAAAACTAATCCAAGATACCTTCATCGTTTTCAAACTCGAACTCTTTCGAGCCCAAAACATTTTCGAAAACCCCCGGTCAGGTTTTGCTTCTTGTACACTTTTCAAGAATTATCGGTCGACTGAGGTCGAACTTCAACTACTCGAATTTTCTATCAAAAATGATTTTTGACAAGAAAGAAAAAAAAGGGGACTCTGGAAGGTGTGGGAATCGTTGACGAACGATTCCCGGGATGTGTAAGCGGCCGTGAGCCAGGCGGTCCATCAATTATTATTCCGGCCCAGGTGTTGCCGAAGGATGATTACGGATGTAGTTTTCATCGAGGGTGATTACGGATGTAGTTTTCACCCGAGGATAGTTACGGATGTAGTTTCTATCCTTCTACCGGTAGAGAAGACCCGCGGATTATTGGACTTGGATGTGGCGACTGATCATCGCCAATCCCTGTCAGGTTTTATGTTTTCTTCAAGTCCCATCCTCCACTTTGGAAAAATACTCAGACACTGCTTCTTGGGCCTAAGTGCCAAGTTGCCGATAGTGTGGTTTTTGATAAGAAAAATATTGACATCGTGCAGTATCTAGAACTGCAAGATTTTCTATAAAGATTGGCACGTGTTAGAGCACTCTTGCAATTATTTCAAAGAATGAAATGTTTTTGAATGAGAAACCTTCTAAGCTAATGGAAGGAAAGAGGTTTGCAATGATGTATTACCTGTATAGTATGTTAACCGTAGAGTGTTTTGCCGAAAATGATATGCTCATATGTATATATTTTCAAACTTGAGATATATTGAAATGGGGACCTTATAAAGGGTTCATATGTTATTCTTAAAGCTCCTTAGTGAGTATAGATGTTTTATTCAAACTCGGACATATATATTGTCCAATTATGTTTTGAAATATGAGATATATACCCATATAGTTGGGAATGTTTTCGAAATAAACCACATTATTATTTTTCAAAATGGTGAACTTGCTGAGCATTATGTAGCTCATTCTTGCTTTATAAAAACTTTTCAGAAAGAGAAGAATTTGGCCGATTAACTCTGCACCAGCAGAAGAGGAGTAGAAGATTTACCCCGGAGATGATTTAGTTCCTGATAAACACTACAGAGTAAGTCTGATAGGTTTTCAACTGTAATAGTAAGACTTGTCTTCAAGTGTAGTTGTATAAGTGGAAGTGCATAAGATTCTGGATTGTACAGATGAATTGTAATATTTAGTGTTACTTTTGATTATCGTTTCTGAGGCTCTAACTTGTTTGTGCGTAAGATTAAGGTCTCGATGGATGTATTGTTGAGTTGTAAAGTTAATACAGGTATGATATGGTTGGATGGTGATGTGACGACTTGAATCTTTGACCTCGGATTTGGGGGCGTCACAGAAATGGTATCAGAGCTATAAGTTACAGTACTCAAAAACGAGAGTGTTGAGAGTTAAGTCTAAGTAGGAGAATGACATAAGAGATCGTAGTAAACTTATTATTGGACTTCTGGAAGAGGTACCGGTGAGTAGAATGGACTAGAGTGTTTACTGGAGGTATTATACTAGGGTCGATAGAATCCTTAGAGACCTTCAGAATGATGAATAGAGGTTTGAGAGTCGTACATGACCTATCATAGGTAATGATATAGGAAGCAGAGCGCAATCTCAAGAGCAGCTGAGGTAGAAGCGATATTGCAAATCTGATCGGATGACTAGGCTGGCATAAATTTTGTGGCCCATAGTCCTCCACAGTTTAGGAGGTGACATTTTAAGAATCAAGAAGTTTAGACTTCCCTACATAATTAAGGGTACTTAGTACTTGGAATAATGAAAGTCTTTTACTTTGGCTATAAGATCCGATTTTCGATAAGTAACGGGTTTACCTGAAAGTTGGTCACTATGTCGTTGTCGATTTCATTACCCTTGATGGCGAATTTTACATGTGCTATACGAGAATGTTATCATAAGACGAGCGTGCTAGATAATTCCACACATGATTCGGACGCTAGAGCATGGTAGTTCAACTTAGAGAACAAACAAGTAGAATTAACAAAGGGACTCAAGAGAAGTTGAATATGGTTGTAATGAGCGATACAGTGATCTCCGAGTCTACCAAAAGAAAAGACCAGTGGGTCTAGAGTGGGATCCTTTGATAGAGATGTTATCAGGGACTACGTATATATGTATTGTAGACCTCAATATTTTTGGTATATGTTCACTTACACACACCCGCCACTGAACCTATGGACTGCACTGAGATCCCTGAGAGATCTCTTTGATCTGTTCCCAGGGGGAACTGGCCACTTGTGATTCATGTCGGAAGGCATGAAATAGGACCCAATGGACTTAGCAGGTGTCCCCGGAATGATGTGAAGCTTGGTCTTCAAGATAAAGCACGGAAATGATAGATATATTTGTGAAACCCCAACTCGATAAATGACTTTAAGATGATGATTGAGAGACGCACTAGTTGGTGTCTTGTATTACGAAGACGAAGAGATGGAGTTACCCTTATAATGGTGATAATGAGATGCACGAATGATCATTAACTTATTTTGGTAACTACCGGCAGGTGCACTACTTCATTTTAAACTGTTCACTAACCCTGTTACCTCGATTAGTTTATATCAGGTAACCCTTCTAGCTTTCTACTTCATACTTGTGGAATAACAACCAGTGAGATACTTTCCCTAAAGCAGGACTTATCCGAAGTAATTTTATTTGATCCATGAACATTCTATTCAAAAATTCATGATGATCTTGTTCGGCTCAGGCCTATTTACACTTTCTTTCAATAATCCAAGGAAGGTTCAACAAATATTTCCTTAATTAATCGATGAATATTATTTAACGAATATTGACATTTGATTTCTTCTTTCATACTTGCACTCTTCAGTTGAGCTCATAAATATTTAACAAATTACTGAGGACATGGATGATCTAATGTCCAGACATCCTTCATGAATTCTGTTCTACTATTCGAGATGAGATTGTACATCGTACATTGAAATCATAGTAAGGATATCATTTTTATATCGGTATTCTGAATTTAATTCTATTGTAGGATCTGATAAAGCATGTGTACGGAGGCACCCTTGGGTGGACCGTTTCACTGGTAAGTAATATTTGATGAGAGGTTATCGATTGTTCCGATACCTAGAACATTCTCTTCAGATTTTATAGTTTTCTTTTTTCAAACTTAATAACTTCTTATTTCCATTCGTTGTGTAACGCCCCCAAATCCGAGGTCAGAGATTCAGGTCGTCACGTCACCATCCAACCATATCATACCTGTATTAACTTTACAACTCAACAATACATCCATCCAGACCTCAATCTTATACACAAACAAGTTAGAGCCTCAGAAACGATAATCAAAAGTAACATTAAATATTACAATTCATCTGTACAATCTAGAATCTTGCGCACTTCCATTTATACAGCTACACTTGAAGACAAGTCTTACTATTACAGTTGAAAACCTATCAGACTTACTCTGTAGTATTTATCAGGAACTAAATGATCTCAGGGGTAAATCTTCTACTCCTCTTCTGCTGGTGCGGAGTTAACCGATCAAATTCTTCTCTTTCTGAAAAGTTTTTATAAAGCAAGAATGAGCTACATAATGCTCAGCAAGTTCACCATTTTGAAAAATAATAATGTGGTTTATTTTGAAAACATTCCCAACTGTATGGGCATATATCTCATATTTCAAAACATAATTGGACAATATATATGTTCGAGTTTGAATAAAACATTTATACTCACTAAGGAGCTTTAAGAATAACATATGAACCCTTTATAAGGTTCCAATTTCAACATATCTCAAGTTTTAAAGTATATACATATGAGTATATCATTTTCGGCAAAACACTCTACGGTGAACATACTGTACAGGGAATACATCATTGCAAACCTCTTTCCTTCCATTAGCTTAGAAGGTTTCTCATTCAAAACATTTCATTCTTTGAAATAATTGCAAGAGTGCACTAACACGTGCCAATCTTTAAAGAAAATCTTGCAGTTCTAGATACTGCACGATGTCAATATTTTTCTTATCAAAACCACACTATCGGCAACTTGGCACTTAGGCCCAAGAAGCAGTGTTTGAGAATTTTTCCAAAGTGGAGGATGGGACTGGAAGAAAACATAAAAACCTGACAAGGATTGACGATGATCAGTCGCCACATCCAAGTCCAATAATCCACGGATCTTCTCTACCGGTAGAAGGATAGAAACTACATCCGTAACTATCCCCGGGTGAAAACTACATCCGTAATCACCCTCGATGAAAACTACATCCGTAATCATCCTTCGGCAACACCTGGGCCAGAATAATAATTGATGGACCGCCTGGCTCACCACCGCTTACACATCCCGGGAATCGTTCGTCAACGGTTCCCACACCTGCCAGAGTCCCTTTTTCTTTTTCTTTTAAAACTTGATTTTGATTGAAAACTGAGTAATTGAGGTCCGACATCAGTCGACCGATGATTCTTGAAATCATACAAGAAACAAACCTGACCGGGGGTTTTCGAAAATGTTTTGAGTTCGAAAGAGTTCGAGTTTGAAAGTGCTAAAGGTATCTTGGATTAGCTTTGTCTTTAAAATAATGAACAATAATTAATAAATGATATTTTAAGATTTAATATTAATAATTAATAAAATAATTATTTAATTAAATAAGCTTTTAATCCAAGATAGGTATTTTGAGTATTTACGAAGATATAAAAATAATTACTTGAGTATACGACACTCCCCGAATGACCCTTCGGGTTTTCGCAATTTAATTACGATATAATAATATACCGCTCCCCGATCAATAGTATATACGGACCGCTACGACCTCTATTGCTAGAGTCGTTGTCCGAAGAAAACATTTCATTTTAAGTTCAAGGGGTGCAAACATATATGTACTTATACATCTCAATTTCATCGATACTTCGATAAACATAAACATTTTATATGATTGAAAACTACAAACACGACAGTGAAAGTCCTTGTATATGTAAGTTTTGAAAAGTAAACTTGCCTTGGTGAGGTTGGGGTGGTCGAGCGTGCGGAGTGGAATGATCTATACATAAGCAATAACCGTTCGTTAGTACCTTAATCAATATCTCTTTAATTGCGGGGTTTTAGGGGGTACAAAATTAACTTAATGACTTCGTCTTATGACACTCTAGCCCCACTATAGGTTCATGTCATCACTCGATTACGCTCGTCACTTATTCGACTTAATTTGGTTACCATATCCGAATCATATCCATTACCCCTAAAATTACACTCCACTTACGACTTTTTCCCTTGCGCAAATTTTACTCTAGCATTTTTATAAAATTCAAAAATACATATTTTAATCCAATTCATTTTGGGTAGCCTTCACCACTGCGTTTACTAGCTTCTCTAATTTTTCCATGATCCTACATAAATTTTTAGG
The DNA here is from genome assembly GCA_036435485.1 of Saposhnikovia divaricata. Taxonomy (NCBI): domain Eukaryota; kingdom Viridiplantae; phylum Streptophyta; class Magnoliopsida; order Apiales; family Apiaceae; genus Saposhnikovia; species Saposhnikovia divaricata. The sequence goes on along the minus strand of CM071597.1, from coordinate 123,891,421 downwards.
GGTTTAAACAAGGTTCACAAGGGGACCATTTAGTGCAGCCCGGAATCTAGAAACACATTTCACTTCTCAGGCCATAACTCAAAATCTATACATCACCTAGTCATGAACCTTATATTTCTGAAAACTACATTCAAATAACTTTCCAAAAAATATATATTAGGACCTCAGGGGACAAGGTTTGGGGGTTCAAAACCCTCTTACAAGACAGTACAAGTTCCTGGAAAAATACTCAGCATGCTTATACCACTTAACCAACCAAGAATCTTATATACACATCACAACCATCATCTAATCCACCAAGATCATACTTTATAACATACATGGAGTTACATACACTAACCACAAGCTTAAAAATCACAACCACAACATTTAAACTCAAGATCTACATCATCCATAACTTATATGTCCAAGATTCACACTAATAACCATGGATCTAACATTAAACATCACAAATACTACATGGCCAAGAGGGGTTAGGATTTTTATACCTTCTTGATGTTCTTAAAATCTCAAACAAGCTTGGTTAAACTTGGGGAAGCCTTACTCTATGCTCACCATCTTCAATCTCACCAAAGAAATCAAGAACATGGAAGTGGGTTTCCTGACTGGAAAAACACGCCCCAAAGATCAGCCAAAACGAAGCCCTTGCACTCGTTTCCTGGTCGAGGCTCCAGAATGAAAGTTGTAGAGCGTCTTAACAGCTTTCTAACCATATAAAGAACAAAAAATTTCATTGAGTAATGAAGGCTCTAGGCCCGTTTTACTGAGAGGTGTTCTGCTGGGCAGAATGGTTTTGTTCTTGGTTTTATGTTCTAATAATGCCATACACTTGATATATATCTATTTTTGGTTGGATGCATCTCATCCTAGCTAGGTGGCAACCTCTCATTGGCTCCTCTAGATTTCTTATCCACTTAAATTGCAACCAAGCCCTTTGCTAATTGCAACCAAGTCCTTGTCTCTTGTTTCTTGCACTTAAGTCCTTTTGTTTTGTTTTCTTCTCCACCGCCTTGATTTCCTTGTCGTTTCTTGAATAAAATAAATACGTTACAACTTATACGTTGCATATTATTGCTCTAATATAGCACAATACCTCGAACGAATATTAATTCCAACATCCCTTGTTTATTTCTCTTTATCTCAGAAAACGTTCTCCCGATTTCTCAAGCATTCTCTTTTCTCAATTCTAGGAGTTTATTCTCAATCCCTTTTCCCTCTCATAATATATCCTTCCTTGGACTCTTAATATACCATATCCTTAATCCATGATTCGTTCGCTCAATCGCTTAATCTCATTGTAAAGTTTCAGCGGTTTCTAGAAAGTTTGTTTCACTTCCTCAGTGGTTTTCGTTCCTAATTCTCAAATCACTTATAATAAAATTCCAAAATATTAACTCCTCAATTCCTCAAATTAAATATCTCATTTCTTGATATTACTGATATATAATTCACTGATCGGTCAAATATTACACGAAAATAGAATTTGGAATTTCTGAATTCCGATCGCATTTACATACACTTATTTACTCCGTAGATTACTAGTATAACTTCGGAATATCCACACTACGTCTCGTACATAGGTGGCATGAAAATTTTTCTTAATCCTCAAAATCACTTCTTCACAACAGCATCAAACCTTTTTTTTCCCCATCCCCTCCTCCTTCGAATTACAAACCCAGCCTTGTTTTCTTCTTCTTCTTTTCTGTCTAAACCCATGCATTTTTCTCTTTAGCTTTTGTTTTCAAGACCCCCAACTCCCCTGCCTTTCTTCTTGTTTGAAACAAAACATCACACCCCTCTGTTTCTCTTCTTGCTTCCTTATTTGTTTTCTTCTTCTCGTTGTTTTTCTTCTCTTCTTATCTGAGATTCGTTGCTGCCGAGCTTGAGTTTTTGAATCCTGTTAATTGCCTGTTCTTGTTTTGTTGGTTTGCGTGCTAAAATATCGTTGTTTTTGAGTTGGGTCTCGCTTGTTTGAGTTTCCGAGTTCGAAATGACTCGGTTGATTGAGTATTGTAGTCGATTGTCTTGATGTTTGTTCTGAATTTCTGAGATTCATTGCTGAGTTAATTTCGAGTCATTTTGCTACGCAGGTTCGTTTTACTGAGATGCCTGGTCGTTTTTCTTATTTTGCTTTGTCGATTTAGTTTGTCGATTGCCTTTTGCTGATTCTGACTTACGAGGTCTTGAGTTTTATGGCTGTCGATTTTACACATTTCGGGCTGTTGTTCGTTGTTTGTATTCGTTGTTCGGAGTTTTAGTGTTTGTTCTGAGTTGCTGCAGGTTTTGTACTGAGTCAAATGGGTTAGGATTCTGTTTTCTATCCGAGTTTTGTTGTTCTTTTTTTTAGTTTACTGAGTTCGTAGTCTTTATTTAATCAAGTTGTAGAGAATCTCTGAGTTGATTTTTACTGTACTCGAAATTATAACTGAGTTTGCCTTGCTGTTTATTTCAAGTCGAGTTGTCAGTTGAATTGTTTTTATTTCGAGTCGAGTAGTTTTTGTTTTTGTAACGAGTTAAGTTGAATCAGTCCTGAGTTGCGATTCTTGAATAACAGTCAAGTTTTGTGTTTCTGCTTCTTTGTTCTGTACATTCTGGGTTTTAATTGAATTTTGAAATTGCTTATTTTTAGTTGTTGGTAATTTTTTGGATAGTTAGATTTACGAAGCGTTCATGTCAAAATTTTCTGAAAATTTTTTTGTAATTAAAATGTGTTCTTTTAAATAAAAAAAAGTTATAGAATAAAGTCCAAATTTTAATTCGAATTTAGAATCTTTAAATAATGTTAGTATAAAAACAGAATAATGATTTAATTTTCTTTAAAATAGTTTGAATTTACTTTTAGGAATTTAGTTTGTAAAATCCACAATTTTCCAAAACCCACTTGTTCTAGTTCTATTAAATTAATTTTTAAGGTTTGCGAAAATAAAATAGTCTCTGTGAATCGAATCTAAAATTACTAAAACGAGATTGTGCACTTGCAATCATTTCTACACTTATTTTTGGCACAACAAATGTCCGCCTTCTTTTCCTTAGTATTCAGTTCAAGCTTAGTGGCAGTGGCCATGGGTGTTTTTGCAGAAGAGCAGTCTGCTAAGTCAAACCTCTTTAATAGATCAAAAACATTTTTTGTTTGACTTATAAAAATTCCCTCATTTACTTGTTTAACTTGTAAACCAAGTAAATAAGTTAATTCACCCATCATACTCATTTCATATTTACTTTGCATAAGTTTGGCAAACCTTTTGCAAAGCTTCTCATCTGTAGACCCAAATATTATATCATGTAAATAAATTTGGACAAGTATCATAGATCCATTAACAGATCTATAAAAGAGAGTCTTATCTATAGTACCTCTGGTGAAGTGACTCTCAATGAGGAACTATGAAAGAGTGTCATACCAGGCTCTAGGTGCTTGCTTCAGGCCATAGAGTGCTTTGAGCAAATAGTAAACATATTCTGGGAAGTCTGGATCTTCAAAACCAGGAGGTTGACTCACATACACCTCCTCCTCCAGAATACTATTTAGAAATGCACTCTTGACATCCATTTGATAGACCTTGAAATTGGCATGAGCTGCATAGGCTAGGAAGATTCTGATTGCTTCTAACCTTGCCACTGGTGCAAAGGTTTCTTCAAAGTCAATTCCTTCTTCTTGACAGTATCCTTTGGCAACTAGTCTTGCTTTATTCCTTGTGACTATACCATTTTCATCCATCTTGTTCTTGAATACCCACTTAGTGTCAATCACTGATTTGTCCTTTGGCTTGGGTACAAGTTTCCATTCTTTATTTCTTTCAAACTGGTTTAGCTCCTCTTGCATTGCTAAAACCCAGTCTGGATCTAGAAGAGCATCTTCGACCTTCTTAGGTTCCTCGTTAGAAAGAAAGCTACTGTACAAGCATTCTTCTCGAGTTGCTCTCCTATTTTGGACTTTTGCATTGGAGTCACGAATTATCAGCTCAAACGGGTGATCCTTAGTCCATTTCCTTTGTGGTGGCAAGCTTGACCATGATGAAGTTGCTTCATTCTCTTGATGTTGACCATTTTGATTCGTTGTTGAGTGTTGACTGTGAGAGACTCCCCCTGAGTGTATGGACCTCGTGTTGAGTGGAGTTCTAATAGAGTTGTCAACAGATATTTCTCTTTGATTCTCAACTGTTGCCTCAGCATGATCTTTATCAGATGGTGTGAGTTGCTCTTCTATAGTTGGTCCATTCTGCACTTCACTTGATAGTCCATGTCTATTCTCTACACCCATCGTTATCCTTTCTTCATCATCATCTTCACTTGCTTCACTACATGTCTCATTCTCGAATGAGAGTGACTCATGAAAACCTTCATCTACAAGACCAGATATTTTCTTGTCGTCGAAGACAACATGTATGGATTCCATAATAATGTTAAGTCTTAAGTTGTAGATTCTGTAAGATTTTCCAGCTGAGTATCCAACAAAAATAGCTTCATCTGCCTTTGAGTCAAATTTCCTAAGGTTCTCACCATAGTTCTTCAATACGAAACATTTGCATCCAAAGACATGCATAAAGTTAATTGTTGCCTTCTTGCCTTTGAATAGTTGGTAAGGTGTCATGCCTTTTGCTTGGTTGATCAAGGATATGTTTTGAGTGTAGCATGCAGTATTAACAGCTTCAGCCCAGAAATATGTTGGCAACTTTGATTCTTCAAGCATGGTCCTTGCAGCTTCAATAAGAGTTCTGTTCTTTCTCTCCACCACACCATTTTATTGAGGTGTTCTTCATGTAAGAATTCTTCAGTAATTCCTTCTTCCTCATAGAACTTTCTTAGCACAGAATTCTCGAACTCAGTTCCATTGTCGCTTCTAATCCTTGTTACTTTGAAGATTGGATTGTTGTTGATTGTCTTGACATGCTTGATGATGATTTCACCTGCCTCATCTTTCGAACGTAGAAAGAAGGTCCAAGTGTACTTGGAGAAATCATCAACAATTACAAGACAATATTTCTTGTTGGCTATCGACAATACATTGACTGGTCTAAATAGATCCATGTGCAAAAGCTGTAAGGGTTGATCGATTGAAGACATTGATCCATGTGCAAGTTGTGCTTGAGTCCATCAACCAGTGCTACTTCTTCAATGACAATATTTCCTTGTGAAATCAAGCCATATCCTCTAGTATATCCTTTGCTATTGTCTCAAAAGGTAATGCTCGGGCCAGCTCTCTCCTCAAACTTAATGAGCAGGGTAGAATCTCCAGTCATGTGCCTAGAACAACCACTATCCAGGTACCAAAGATTCTTTCTGTCTCCCTGCACACATCGAAATCAAATCAAGTTGATTTTGGTACCCAAGTTTCCTTGGGTCCTGCCTTGTTAGCCTTTCTCCTATTTTTCAAACCCTTACCATCCAAGGGTTCTGATTGAGTTAAATCAATCTTAACTCTTGGTGTAGGTCTCTGAAAAATAGGTTGTCTCACATGCTCATATGCATTAAAGCTAGATGTACAATTTGGCATAGTCTGTGCAAACATGTTATTCATCATCCATGGCAACTGAGGCAAATTAAAGACATTGTTATATGGATTATACATGAATTTCAAGTTAGCATACTGACTAGATGCATGAGCAGGTTGAACACATATGTTAGGCACAGCATTCATAGCAGGCATAGGTACTGATTTAGACATGCTATGCACAGAAGCATTCTTAACAAATTTACAGTTGGCAGACAAATGATTAACACTACCACAGTACACACATTCCTTTCGAGGAGCATATTTATCAGGTTTGTAATTACTATGTTTGTTAATTCCTACCTTGCCGTTCCTATTCTTCTTATTAGCCTTAGCCTTAGGTTCAGTCTTTTCTAACTTATCCTTCAATTTCTTGATGGATGAGTGACCTATGTTTTCTTGTTCAACTGACTTGGTTTTGCTACACTCTCCCAACATAAAGTTTTTGCTGACAGGGCCATACTTCTTATGCAATTTCATCAAGGTTGCATTACTAACAGGTCTCAACTCCTTTGGACAATCATCATCCAATGAGTCACTATCCGATGCAACCTCCCCATTAACTTCCAACTTTGCTTCTGCTATTTTGCAAAAAGAATCAATTCCTTGCCTATTGCCAATTTCTTCAGTTTTAGCCTTTGATCCTCTCCACTTAGCAATTAAATCCTGTTCCTTTTTCAACTGTTCCTTTAAACAATCTTCTCTATATAAGTCCTCAAGTAATTTATCTTTTGCATCCTGGTAATCTCTTCTCATTGTTTCAAAATCAATTAATTGAGTCTCTAATAGAGTATTCCTATCACCTAACCTAGCATTCAGATCCTTAAACTTGCTATTTTCTTTGTTAAGTGATTTCAATGTAACATGCATGTTGTAAAATTCATTAGACATTTCATTAACAACATTAATACATTCATCTTTGGAAAGCTCAGTTAGATTTGTAGAGTATACCTGGTTGCTTGCTGAACTAGCTTCTTCATCGTTCTCGTTTGCCATGAGTGCAAGGTTGACAAACTCTTCCTCTGCATCTGAGTTTCCTCCAGCTGCCCAATCATCATCTCTTGATACGAATTCTCTCTCCTTTTCCTTGAGAAGATCAAAATACTTCTTCTTGTATTCAGCAGTCTCAAACTGTTTCTTTTCATTCTCAGCTTTGGATTTTCTACATTCATTGGCAAAGTGACCAGCAATTCCACAACTATAGCACTTGATCTTTGACCTTTCAACCATGCCCTTGTTAGGTTGATAGCTTTTCTTGAATTGCCCGGCTCCTACTGGATTCTTCTTGAATCTCAACTTTGAACCTCTCTTTGACAAAAATGCCAAATATTCATCTAGATCTTCTTATTCATCCTCACTCAGTGCATCAAGTTCTTCTATCATCTTGATTTTGCCTTTGCTAGTTCCTGCTCCATCTTCACAAGTTCTTTGACTTGGTGTGGTTTCCACATCCTTCATCTTCTCTCCATCTTGGTTGGTTGGAATATTGGCCACCAAAGCTACATTTCCACCTTTCTTCTGACTCTTCTCAACTTCTTCATCTTGTTGTAACTCGAGCTCATAGGTCTTTAGAATTCCATAGAGTCTCTCAAGTGTATAGTCTTTGTAGTCTTGAGAATTCATCAATGAGACTGTCACTGGCTTCCATTCTTTAGGTAAAGACCTCGAAAATTTTAGGTTGGAGTCTTTGGTTTCATAAACTCTTCCATACAATTTTAACCCATTTAACAGTTTTTGAAACCTGCTAAATATATCAGTTAAGCTTTCACCTGTATTAAAGTGAAAATGTTCATACTGTTGTATGAGGAGTTGTTTCTTATTCTCTCTAACTTGCTCAGTCCCTTCATAGAGTGTTCGAATAGTGTCCCACACTTGCTTGGCAGTGGTCCAGTTGATGACACTATCAAACATGTCTTGATCAATACCATTGAACAGTATATTCATGGTCTTCTTGTCCTTCTGGACCTCCTCTTTGTCTCCATCTGTGAATTCTGCTGGCAGTTTGGGAATAGGCCTTCCAGCAGCTCCAGTTTTAGCTGCTTCTCCAACTGTAGTGTTAGCCTTCATAGGAATATGAGGACCTTTCTCTATGCAGTTTACATAACCTTCATCGATGGATAAGAGATGTAAATGCATCTTTACTTTCCAGTGAAAGTAATTATCTTTGTCGAGGATTGGTATTTTCACGCCTGTACCCTTCAATCCCATGGTGGTGATCTTTAGACTTCTTGTATGCTAGAAGCTTGCTTTGATACCAATTCTTATTTCCCAGTTATGCACCACGAGATTGTAGAAGGGGGATTGAATACAATTTCAACTAAATTCTTTCGAAATGATGAGGTTTAAAACAAATTGTTATAGGAACAGAAAGGAAAATAAGATAAACAAATTATCTAACACACATACAACACGAGATATAAAAAATCTCAGGTGGGTTAACTTGATTGCTTAGTCCACCTGATTGTTGTATTTGAAGATAATTCTCTACGTACGAATACACAGCTGCGGGTTACAATGTAATCATGTTGGAGGTTGCTTCCACTCTTATTGTTGCCCTTGAAGTCGGATAAACAGTGACTGATTTCACCTTTCACTTGGAAGAGTTTGAGCCTTAAAATATCTATAATTTGACTCCCTACTCATAACATCCTCTGTGGAATTGACCATTGTCTATAAGTCACGGGTTGCAAAGTAATTTTGGGTCTAATCTCCATTCGATGTGTTCCTTTAGAAAACTCTGGTATTATTATGAAAACAGGTTGAGTTCTCGAACATATGAATCTTGAGTTCTCGAATGATGACTTCTCGAGCAGTTCCTTTAAGTGAGTTCTCAAATAACTTCTCGAACAGTTCCTTTAAGTGAGTTCTCGAATGACTTCTCGAACAGTTCCTTTAAGTGAGTTCTCAAATGACTTCTCGAATATTCTTTTGAGAGGACTTCTTGATTAGTGCATGTTGCAGACTTCTCGAACGGAGCAATCTGACTTCTCGAACTAGGACTTCTCGAATAGACCCTTTTTGTAGAGTTCTCAAATGACTTCTCGAACTCTTCTTTTCTTGATTTCTCGAACTTACTTGCATGGTTACAGCAAACTCTCTTTTGACTACTGATATCTAAATTTAGCATCCCAAGGCTTGTTACAGAAATATTTCCTAACTACATGCAGAGTTCCAATCTCAAGATATTGCTTTAGTTGATCTGCATTTAAGTTAGCTTCCTGATTTGTTTGTCAGCTTCGATTCCTTGATTCATTTTCTGCCTTGTGGTATTTGTTATCATTATCTAAAACATATATGACTTAACATTCTGTATATATTTATATATTTGTGTTTTTAGACCAATCACATATTTAAGTCGCTGAAAGTCTAAATAGTTGTCGACCAAAACCCTCTAATATGACTCACATATTTAAAATTTTATATACCTAAAAATTATGTGATGCAATTATTAGTTATGTATGATTTGATAACTAAAATTTACATATTTTTTAAAACCAAATCTTATTTTTTTTATTTAAATAATTTAACATCTACATGGAGATGCATGTAAATAATTTTTTTCTTTTTGGACTCAATTACATTATGCGTAATCTATTTTTTTTCTATATCAAGTATTTAAAATGGGTTCAATATTTATAATCTAGAGTAAAATCCCTTGCAAGCCATGTGCACTGAACTAATTTCTTTTCTAAAACTGTATTTTTTTTAAAATAATTTTGTAATTAAAAATATGATAAACGATAAGATTTCGATTTATCTCATATTTTTATAATTTTTTTTTAATATTGCATACCAATTTCTTGAACCAAATATTTTATAATTTGATTAGATTTTGTAAAATTTGAATAAATATCCGTACGATAATAATCACATGAATAACATCATACTATACTATATCTCTTCCCCCGCTGCCTCCTTTCTCTCTCTTTCAAAAAATCTCACATACTATTCATCAGTTAGGGGCTGTCATCAGCCATCTGATTGATGATAAGCCCCATTTTATTATTTTTTCTTAGTATTATATATTCTTGTTCAATATATATTTCTCTTCATTGAAAGTTTTTACACACAATTTTTTGGTTTTATCTACCCATATATTAGGTTTGTTCTCTCTCCTCAAGAGAGTTTATTTATTTTCATGACCAGGATTATAGATCTACGGGATTTTTGTAGTTATGCTTCGTTGATGGATTATATGAGTTTGCAATTACGGTTGATTTTTCGGATACCTCATGATGAATCAGATTTACGTTTTCTTCACAGTGTAATGGATCGTAAGATTATCCCTTCAAAAAGGCTGTGTGTTTTAGCAATGAAAGCAGGGTGATTCTCCACAGTGAAAGATCTATTCAATGATCGTAGTTCTGATGAAAAAAAATGTGGATTTGATCTTATTTAGCATGTGTTCGTTGGAATTTAATTGTTTTCATGGATGTCATATAACTTTCTATAATTTAACCATTATACATTATATTGATCACTTTATTACATTATATTAAAATTCATATGTACCAAACTCTATAGTCAAGTGATCATATTTTTAGTGTTTTCTTTTCTTACAAAATTTCAATTTTTTGATATGTATAAATTTTTATGTTTTTAGACCAATCATACATTTAAATCATCGAAAATGTGAATAGTTGATCGATCAAAATCGTCTAATAAAACTCACATGTTTAAAATTTTATATACCTAAAACTTATGTGATGCAATTATTAATTATGTACGATTTGATAATTAAATTTTCATATTTCTGAAAACCAATTTTTTTAATAATTTAATATCTACATGGAATCAAATGTAAATAAATTCTTTTTTTTTAACTTGGTTACATTATGTATTACTTAAAATTTTATTTTTTATATTAATTATTTATAATGACAAAAGAGAATTGTAGAGTACGCTCAATCGATTAGAATATTTTTTATATTATTATACTATCTAGTATTCAAGAAATAATATAAACCAACATTTCATTTACTCAAAAATAAAAATAAAAGAGGATGATACAAGAAGAAAATATGCGGTTTATCTTATAGGATTTTTAAACGAAACTCAAAACTAAGTGTAGCATAACTGGTTATGGCATGAGTTTGACAGGTCAGTGGTTTGATTCCCAACACTAACATAATTTCACTATTTTTTACATAATTATTAAATAGTGACATTTTTGTAATTTTTGAAAATAGAGGGATAAAATCGTAACTTCACACACATTAAAATGACAATCTTTGCAAAACAATCAAATCCAAAATAGACTAATCATATTTTTATATCGTTGAAAAGTATAAATAGTTGGTCGACCAAAACCCTCTAATTTGACTCACATATTTAAAATTTTATATACCTAAAAGTGTGGTGCAGTTATTAATTATGTATGATTTGATGACTAAAATTTACATATTTCTTAAAATCAAATCTTATTTTTTATTTAAATAATTTAACATCTACCTAGAGACGCATGTAAAAATAATCAAACAGATGGTGCACCAACATAAAAAATCTTAATTTTACTCAATAATCTTCATCCTACAATCTATAAATTTATACATAAATATAATAACTTGTAATTAACATATACATAACCTCTAAATCAAGAAAACAACTAAGAAAATTAAAAATAATCAATATTATAACTTGAGAAAATTGAAATATTATAACCACAGATACAAAAAATTAAACACAACATTGAAATATTCATGTAATTAAACATAATCGAAACATGTAAGCATAGATTTGAAGAATGTTATACACGATAATCATGTAAACCCAATAATTGAAACATGTAAGCATGTTAAACAAGAACCCAATTGAAGAAAAAGAAGAAGAAGGCAGTAAGTAGAAGACAAGAAGAAGGCAGTAAGAATACCTGAAGAAGACAGTTAAATAAGAACCCAATTGAACCCTAACTGAACAGAACTTGTGGAGCCCTAATTGAACCCGTACAGAACCCTAATTGAAGAAATGTGGTGTTTAATTTAGGAGAGAGTTGATAGCGAGATGAGAGAGAGAGTTGAGAGAGAGTTGAGAGAGAGAGAGAGAGAGAGTGCGAGAGAGAGTAGCGAGAGAGAGAGTAGAGAGAGAGACAGCTGAGAAAGAGATAGAGAGCTGTGAATAATTGAGATAGTGGGAAATAAATGAAATTGACCCGCTAAACTGAAATTTTTGGACAAAGATTTCACCCGCCTATTAATTAAGTGAATTTAATTGAATATTCAGACAAAGATTGAGCAACGGTTACACTTTTTTTTAAGACCAACGCCTACACTTGATTCCGTGTTACGATAGATACAGTCTGAAGTCTATGGTAACACTAATTTAAAGAAATGGTAACATTAAAAAAATGTGTAGGCGTAGACCAATTTTAAGGCATATATGGCTACACTTTTGCTCGTAACACTGAAAAAAGCATTGTTGAAGCCCATATATGGGGTAGTGATAAAAATAAAAGGTAAGGTTAGGGTTTATACCTTCCTTGATGTCTTAACAACACTAACAATGCTTGATACACCATAGATTAGCCTTGGGTAGCCTTAACAAAGCCTAAAAAGTCATGAACAAATCATAAAAACAACTTAAAATACTATTCCTTACTATTCATCATCACTTTGTAAAATCTATAAAAAATCTAAAAATTAGAGATTGGTTCTCAAATTTTTACCACACCTTCTACCCAACTTGGAGGAGGGATTTGACTAGGCTATACTCCTTTGATAGCCATGAAATTTTAAATGTATGTTTTACATATAATGAGGAAGCTATGATTTAAATTTGGTGATTTATGAATGGGTAGAAGTGGAGTTATGATTTTTTCTTTAGCATGTATTTCTGCTGGGCAGTTTGTGTTTTCTTGGTTTTTCTTGCTTTTTCTTCACTTTCTCTCTTGTTGACTAGTTGGTGGAATGAATTTGTGTGATATTTGTCTAATATAGCTGCTATAACTCTCCCTTAATCCATGTGTTGTGCATTTGTGGTGTGTAGAAAAGTGATGACAAAGAGCCTTGTTGGCTTGTTCTTGATCTAACACCTCATAAATCCTTTTTATTTTGATTTCTTGATTTCTTTTTTCACCGAATTCACTTGATATAAAACCCTTGATGATCATGCATGGTTTCTAATCTCGCACGTATTTAATCCATAATTTGTTTCGCGTTCGCTTAATCACTTAGTCTCGTTATAAAGTTCTATCGATTCCTAGAACGCTCGTTATACTAACTCGAAGGTTTTCGTTTTAAATCCTTAAATCGCCTTTAATAAAATATAAAATCCTTGAATCCTCGAATTAAATAAATCCCTTGTCTTGGTTGAATTGAAATGTTCCTTACTATTTGGTCAAATATTCCATAAAAATAAACTTTGGATTTTCTGAATTCCGATCGCGTTTACATACATTCATTTACATCGTATATCGCTAATAGAACCTCGAAATATCCATTTCCTATCCCATACATAGGGTGACATGAAAAATTTTCTTAGTCCTCAAAATCACTATTCATCCACAATTTCACTATTCATCCATGCAAAGCACTATTCATCCCAAAAATGAAAAAGAAATTCTCAAGTACAGAAATTTGGGTTATTACAGTCTCCCCTCCTTAAAAGGATTCCGTCCTCGAAATCAACTTATGCAATAACTAAGGTTGCTTATCTCGTACTCTACTCTCCACTATCTCCTCGTCGTTTTACCAGTTTTATGCTCTCATATCTTGATTATAAACTCTCATGCTATACCGTCTATTCTGTCTCTGATACACCGCTCCCATTCTTTAACATACCTCTATTTTCATACTAGCTCATCATTTATACACGTATTTACAATAATAAGTAAACTTGTACCTGTTATCTCGTCCATCTCCTTCATGCCATCGGCCAATGTCTTGTTAAAAATCCTAGCGGTTGATTGGATGCTATTAGCACCGCCGCTTTGTCGTAATGCCGCTGGTACCGTCACTGACGCCTCACAGTCTCTAGACCACGGTTATAACACCTACCTTCCGTTTTGCACATACTCTCGTATGCTTCTTCCCACATGCCTATTTTAATCTCTCTTTCCTACTTAGGGTATTAGTCACCACATTGGCCTTCCCCGACTAGTAATTATTGCACCTCGAAATCCTTCATTAATTATACCCACTTCCTTCGTTTATCCTTATCCTGACTCTATCCTCAAAATACACCTTACCCTCAATTGTAAATCTCAATTATGCCTTAAAATTCCTCATATTCTTTCCTCTTACTAATCATCAAATATACCTCTTTCTTCTCATCTTTATCCTCCTGAATCAATTCACTCTCAGCCTTTACCATGGCTGCTTCTTATACCCATATCACATAATCCCTTATCTAGAACATTGTATCATTATATTCAATCTATTGTTTCAATCCCTGTTAAAATCTTCTAGCTCCTTCCTCCTCCAAATCCTTACATAATACCATCATACCCTTCTTGTTTTGTTTCCAACTATAAAATCCACTCTATTTATGTCTTCTATGTTGGGACAATCAGATCTTGGCACTGCGATTTTTGATACAATAAATTAACGAGTACGAATAGAAAAGTCACCTTGTTAACGGTTGATTCCACGCTCTTCTATTGTATTCCCAAATTCCCTTGAGCGAAGTGTGGCCTTCGTCTTCTCAAGTTAACCTCTCTTCTTGCTCCTGGGTGGCTACAAAATTTTTTCGACCAACCCTAGCAAGAAGAGAATAAGAATATATATAGGGCTACAATAGGGATCATGGATAATTAGGTTAGGCCTCCCAATGACATTCCGAGCCCAGCCCAATGTCATTTAATATTAATTCAATCCACTAAAGAATTAATATTTTCACTACCTTTCCTAATACCGTAATTTAATTAATTAATTCGGTTCCAATATTATTTGCTTATTAAATTCCCCATGTTTAAAATATCGCATGTCCATTAATTAAATAAATTACTGATAATTCATTTAATTAATATCTTTTATCCTTGATCATCCACTCAACCTTTATTTAATTATGCCGAAATAAATCCACCTGCAGGGTTTCACATAATTAAATCTTTTTGAGCTTTCAATGGGACATCATTAACCTGAATATTATCAGGACATGGATTCCTTCTATAAATAATATTCACCATATATATTATTTCATTACCCAAAATATAATGAAATAAATCAAAAGAATTATTTCATATATAAATCAAAGCATGTAAATAATATACACGTGTCAATTACTATATCTGGATTAAGAACCTAAGCATTAATAATAACATAGAATCTTAGTTCTCCTTCTTAATCAGTATAAGGGAACAATTCTAAATTCGATCCTGTTCAATATACACAAAGTATACTAGTATTATTTATTAGTCAATATAAACTAATTTAAATAATACTACAGCCATTCTAGTGGATTGTCTAACTCCACCTGTGCTGTGAACCTTATTATATTATATAAACCGTATTTAACAATCTAATATTCTGTATCCCATTTGATACTAGATTGTCCACAATATATAATATTGGACAGCATGTAAACATTTAAATGATTCTCAATAAAACTGGGCCAGAAATAAATGTATATACTTTAAATAAATATTTTCAGTATACACCAACAATCTCCCACTTATACTCAAAATATTCTATGAGTATATCAGTGTTTATTTAATTCACTATTACACAAAAAAAAACTATGTGTCTATCCATCTGACTCCTATCGCTTCCACATGCCTGTCAAAAACTTTGGCTGGCAAGCTCTTTGTGAAAGGATCTGCCCGGTTGTCTTCTGATGATATGTGAGCCACAACTATATCTCCTCGCTTTATGATTCCTCGTATGAGATGATACTTACGTTCAATATGTTTAGCTGCTTTGTGATTTCACGGTTCCTTCGAATTTGCCACAGCACCAGTGTTATCACAATACACTGTCAAGCTCCTAGGCAAATTAGGTACCACATCCAAGTCCAAAAGAAAGTTCCTGAACCATACAGCCTCCTTTGCAGCCTCAGAGGCCGCCACGTACTCGGCTTCCATGGTGGAGTCTGCAATGCATTTCTGCTTTACACTCCTCCATATAACGGCCCCACCCCCAAAGTAAAAACATATCCTGAGGTTGATTTCCTCTTATCCCTATCTGATTGAAAATCTGAATCAGTATATCCCAAAGGAAATAGATCTGAGGCCTTGTAAATTAACATATACTCCTTAGTCCTTCTCAGATACTTGAGTATAGTTTTCACTGCACTCCAATGTTCCTGACCTGGGTTCGACTGATATCTACTAACCATGCCTACAGCAAAGCAGATGTCAGGCCTCGTACATAACATAGCATACATTAAGCTTCCACATGCCGAAGCATAAGGAACTGCTTTCATGTTTTCTATATCCTTAGGTGTCGAAGGACACTGCTCCTTGGATAGAGCCACTCCATGCTTAAAAGGTAGAAAACCTTTCTTAGAGTTCTGCATGTTAAAACGAGCTAATACTTCATCAATGTAGGGCTCTTGAGATAAAGCCAACATCCTTTTCTTACGATCCCTTATTACTTTGATCCCAAGGATGTATGCCGCTTCACCTAAGTCCTTCATTTCAAATTGTTTGAACAACCATGCCTTTACTGATGACAACATCTTAACATTGTTTCCAATGAGTAAAATGTCATCCACATATAGTACTAGAAAAACCACTGCATTACCCTCACTTCTCTTATACACACATGATTCGCTTGGACTTTGATCAAATCCATATGACTAGACTTCCTGATCAAAATGAATATTCCAGTCCCTAGAAGCTTGTTTTAGTCCATAAATAGACCTCTTAAGCTTACAAACAAGATCCTCTTGGCCATCCTTAATGAATCCTTTTGGTTGTTGCATATAGATGGTTTCCTCAAGACTTCCATTAAGGAAAACTGTCTTGACATCCATTTGCCAAATCTCATAATCGAGATGAGCTGCTATAGATTAAAGAATCCGGATCGACTTAAGCATAACAACCGGCGAAAAGGTTTCCTCATAATCGATCCCTTCTTTCTGAGTATACCCTTTCGCAACAAGTCGTGCTTTCCAAGCTTTCACCTTTTTGTCAGATCCTCTTTTCTTCTTGTAGATCCACATACATCCAATGGGTTTTACACCTTTGGGTGGTTCCACGAGCTCCCAAACTTGATTGGAATACATAGATTCCATCTCAGATTCCATTGCCTTTTGCCATAGATCTGCATCTTTATCTAGAATTACCTCTTCGTATGTCCTGGGATCCTCATCATGTTCGCCAGAGACCAAGTCCGAGGACTCTCCCAAAAACATGAATCTATCTGGTTGTTGAACAACCCTCCCACTACGACGAGGCACTGGTGCAGTATTAGTGTTAAGTTGTGCATTTTCTTGTGGATGTTCTACTTGTACTATTGGCACTTGGGGATTATCTGTCCCTCCCACTAGTTCCTCTAAAACGATACTACTCATGGGTTTATGGTTCATTATATAGTCTTCTTCTAAGAATCTAGCATTGGTGCTAACAATGATATCTCGATCCCTAGGACTATAAAATGAATAACCTTTCGTTCCCATGGGATAGCCTACAAATAGCCTTACTTCTGTACGAGATTCTAACTTGGTCGCGTTCTTGTTCAGCACATGTGCTGGACAACCCCAAATCCGAATATGTCTTAGACTTGGTTTGCTACCAGTCCACAATTCTATTGGAGTCTTGGGAACCGACTTAGAAGGTACCAAGTTCAGAAGGTAAGCCGCTGTTTCTATAGCATATCCCCAGAACGACTTGGGTAAATCTGAATAACTCATCATCGATCTAACACTCTCTAAAAGAGTCCGATTCCTTCTCTCTGCTACACCATTCTGCTGAGGTGTGCCAGGTGCAGACAACTGGGATGTGATCCCATTTTCTGATAAATATTCCCTAAATTCTCCAAGCAAGTATTCGCCACCACGATCTGATCGTAGTGACTTGATACATTTTCCAAGATGTCGCTTCTCCGCACTTGCTTTGTACTCTTTGAATTTTTCAAAGCACTCAGACTTACGGCGCAAAAAATAAATGTACCCATATCTAGAATTATCGTCAATGAAAGTGACAAAATACTCATAACCTCCTCTTGCTTGGATACTCATAGGTCCACATAAATCAGTATGAACCAATTCTAACACTTCTTTGGCTCTATTCCCCTTTGCTTTAAAAGGCCTATTAGTCATATTACCTTCCAAGCAGGATTCACAAAATGGAAATGGCTCCACTGCCAACGAGCCTAATGGCCCATCTACTACCAGTCTTTGAATCCTCCTCAAGTTAATATGACCTAATCTTAAGTGCCAAAGATATGTTTGGTTCAATTCAGAAGGTTTCTTTCTTTTGTTTGAGCTAGAAAGAATGTTATTAGTTTCCTTATGTTGCAGCATTGGTTGGATAGGATTAATAATATATAAATTGTCTTGCAATGTACCAGAACATATAACTCGTTTATTCATCATAATAGAAACATTACGATCCAAACAAAGTTTATAACCATCCATGGCAAGTTTAGAAACCGAAATTAAATTCCTTCTAAACGAAGGTACATAAAGACAATTGTTCAAAACCAAAATCCTATCATCGCCAAAAGATAATGTAATTATTCCAACTGCAACTACTGCTACTTTCGTAGCATCTCCCATGAACACATATATCTCGCCATCTCTAAGCATTCTGGATTGCTGGAACCCCTACATAGAGTTACAAACATGGTCAGTGGCTCCTGTATCTACACACCAAGTGCTCGTAGATATGGCCGCTATATATGTTTCTGTAACTAGAGAAAGAGACATACCAGTATTGTTTGTCTTCTTAGGAAGAGGACAATCCTGTTTCCAGTGACCTGACTGCTTGCACCTGAAGCACTTGCCCTTAGGCTTTTTCACAGCACCTTGAACTCCCACTGCATTAGCAACCTTTCCAGCTTTCTGTGTCTGAACCTTTTTCTTCTTCTTGCCTTTCGGCTTAGAGGAAGAAGCTTTCTCAGCCACATTCACTTGAACATTCTGCTTAAAGAGTCCTTCAGCTGCCTGAAGTTCTGTCAGAAGTTCCGCGAGACTATACATCCTTTTGTTCATGGTGTAATTCAAGCGGAACTGCTCAAAACTTTTGGGCAGACTCATAAGGATGATATCGATCTGGGTTTCTCCATCAATATCAGCACCAAGGATCTCCATCTCATTCAGATGAGACATCATCCTGAGAACATGATCCCTTACAGGTGTTCCTTCAGCCATCTGAGTGTTCATTAAAGCCTTCATTGCTACTTTCCTAGCAGCCCTATTCTGTTCCCCAAAAAGTTCCTTGAGATTAAAGAGCATATCTGAAGCAGTGGCCATAGCCTGATGCTGATGCTGCAAAACACCCGACATTGCTGCCAGAATGTAACATCGCGACATCTCATCAGCCTTAACCCACCGCTTATAATACTCCTTCTCACTTTCAGGAGCATTTTCAGCAGGCTGATCTGGCTTGGGTTCATAAGTACAAAATTTGTACTCCTCAGCAGTCAACACTATGTCCAAATTACGTTTCCATTCAATATAGTTCGGTCCAGTAAGTTTGTTATCCTTAAGTATGGTGAATAGTGGATTAAAGCCCATAATGATCTAATCCTGAGAATCATACATGTAACACATAATCAGAGAGTTGCACAAATCTTAAAACCTATTGGTTTCCTCTAACAATTAATTAAAATTAATGAACTAATATTTAAACACCAGAAGTATCTGGTACGCCACGATGGGTGACATATATACCACTTAAATTCATTTAAATATTACTTCGGTCCTATTACTAAATAATATGCCACGTTAGGGTGGACTATATATTATTTTTCATAGCTAAGTGTATACCATTATTAAATCTTAAATTACTTAAACCGAATACATCCGTTTGATATATTAATGGATAATTCCCAGGTCTCGGAGGAGTCACAATGGCCTCGCTTAATACCCGATTCCTAGACAGAATTTTCCATAGTCAACATCAAAAGAGTATTCAATTTTCGTTACGAATTCTATGAAACTTGGTACGTCACGTTAGGGTGATCTATATACCTTTCAATATTCGTAATTTAATTTAAGAATTTTGTTCCAGTAATTTCTACAACCTTTTAAAATACCGTAAATAGTACGCCACGTTAGGTGATCATATATACCATCTACATTATTTAAAAGGTTATATTACATACAAAATAATGGAGACCGTGGGATTTAATTCCTAATTAATTCCCTCACCCACTTAGAATTTTTTATTAAAAATTGAGGAATTTTAAAAATTAAATGGGGCCTATGTTGTTACAATTATGTCTAACATGCATTCATAATACACACATAATTTAACAACATAAAATATTTAATTAAAGCAATAAATAAAAAATCTATGTCCATGTCGTCCTAATTATGTTAAACATGCAATTATAAATTACACACATAATTAACAACACACATAATAATTTATTTGAAGCAATAATTAAAAAATAAATTGCGGAATTAAAAATTAAAACAAAAATTAAATCCACTATTAAGGCCCCAAAATAATTTACTACAGCCCCTGTTCGTCAAAATTGTTGCGGAAACTTCGAACCAGGCGCTTTCTTTTGATATGCGGAAGAAACCAGGACAGCAGCAAAATAATCAAATCATGTTAATATGTTTATGCGCCTGTTATGAGTTCCTGAGCCACGCGTGTGACCCATTCCCCCGTGGTGGGTATTTCTTTTCTTCCATGTTAAATGTTTGACCCGCCTTAATCAAACCAGGATGTTTTTTTTTCTTTGCCATGACTTCACCTGTTGCAACTCGAATTAAACAGCAGTCTCACAGCAGCCTCGCAGCGGATAAAATAACTCCGGATTTTGATTTTCAGTTTTACATAATTGTTACAAGATACCCGAATTTTTACAAAATCCATCAAACAATTACATAAAAAATAGATCTAATACAAAACTAATTTTGTAAAATCTATTCTAACACGATCAACCCTCGTGATTTACAATCACGATAAACCACGTGGAAACCAAAACAAAAATTAACCACGATTAAACCAAGTGGGATCCAAACACATAATTAAAATATACATGGCCATAATAGTGGATAACAACCTGCAAAACAGAATTATACAAGCCTACCACTATATACATGCATATATAATTACGAAATGGACATCGTATCAAAAATCGTAGAACCATTGAACCTAGCTCTTGATGCCAATTGTTGGGACAATCAGATCATGGCACTGCGATTTTTGATACAATAAATTAACGAGTACGAATAGAAAAGTCACCTTGTTAACGGTTGATTCCACGCTCTTCTATTGTATTCCCAAATTCCCTTGAGCGAAATGTGGCCTTCGTCTTCTCAAGTTAACCTCTCTTCTTGCTCCTGGGTGGCTACAAAATTTTTTCGACCAACCCTAGCAAGAAGAGAATAAGAATATATATAGGGCTACAATAGGGATCATGGATGATTAGGTTAGGCCTCCGAATGACATTCCGAGCCCAGCCCAATGTTATTTAATATTAATTCAATCCACTAAAGAATTAATATTTGCACTACCTTTCCTAATACCGTAATTTAATTAATTAATTCGGTTCCAATATTATTTGCTTATTAAATTCCCCATGTTTAAAATATCGCATGTCCATTAATTAAATATATTACTGATAATTCATTTAATTAATATCTTTTATCCTTGATCATCCACTCAACCTTTATTTAATTATGCCGGAATAAATCCACCTGCAGGGTTTCACATAATTAAATCTTTTTGAGCTTTCAAGGAGACATCATTAACCTGAATATTATCAGGACATGGATTCCTTCTATAAATAATATTCACCATATATATTATTTCATCACCCAAAATATAATGAAATAAATCAAAAGAATTATTTCATATATAAATCAAAACATGTAAATAATATACACGTGTCAATTACTATATCTGGATTAAGAACCTAAGCATTAATAATAACATAGAATCTTAGTTCTCCTTCTTAATCAGTATAAGGGAACAATTCTAAATTTTATCCTGTTCAATATACACAAAGTATACTAGTATTATTTATTAATCAATATAAACTAATCTAAATAATACTACAACCATTCTAGTGGATTTTCTAACTCCACCTGTGCTGTGAACCTTATTATATTATATAAACCGTATTTAATAATCTAATATTCTGTATCCCATTTGATACTAGATTGTCCAAAATATATAATATTGGACAGCATATAAACATTTAAATGATTCTCAATAAAACTGGGCCAGAAATAAATGTATATACTTTAAATAAATATTTTCAGTATACACCAACATTCTACACTTCTCCAAAAGTCACAGCCTCACTCGATTCAACTTATCCCAATATGGTTTAGTCTAATAAAATTGTATACCCATGAAATATTTATTTATGAAAACAAAACAGTACATATACATATATATATATATATATATATATATATATATATATATATATAGGTCATTGTTCCATACAGAACACCCTTATATAACAAACAATAAAGAACACCTTAGATCTAATAGATCCAATGGCCCCGCCAGGGGCACCCAATACAAAAAGTTGTTATTTTTTTACCCTCTATCCATCCAGTAAAAAAAAAATTTTAAAAAAAAATTGATGTTCATGATGACGTCATGCTGACGTCGGCAGTGATGTCATCATGAACAGTAACTTTTTTTTTATCTTTTTTTGCTGGATGGATAGAGGGTAAAAAAATAAAAACTTTTTGTATTGGGTGCCATGACGGAACTCTTATATTAGGTTAGATATGAGGTGTTCTTTATTATATGTTATATAAAATGTTTGTTATGGAGTGCAACTCTCTCTCTCTCTCTCTCTCTCTCTATATATATATATATATATATAAAAATATATATATGTATACATATCTTTATATACTCATTTATAAAATAAATTAAATTAAACCATGGATACACATTTTTCTCGTCCCAATTGATTCTACTGCTGGTATTGGCCATCATGCCTCCACCCTAACTACCCCTTGAGGCTCTACTATATAACTTCCATATCGGTTTCCGTGTTTCTAATTCTCCTTCTCTTGTCTTGAGGGTATCACGTAAACAATCCCTATCCTTATCGACTCATATCATCTCTAAAGAGTTCCGTAACTACCTTCCTTAATCACTAAGGGTCTTACTTAACTCATCTTTGGTACTACCCCCAGTAGTCCAACCATAGTCCAACTACAAATTCTACCTAAGCTCTTTCATCACTTTCTTATATGGTCATAACTTCTCCTACTCTCGTTCTAAGGTTTATAACCTACTGCTCTGATACCATCTCTGTAACGCCCCCAAATCCCCTACAGGAATCCAAGTCGTCACATCTCTTGCGAAATATTAAATCATCTGCTCACAATATAATCTACAACAATATTCGTAATAAACTCCACAATTACTCCACGGGTTATAGTCTTAGAACAAGTACTTAATAATCCAAAAGTTATTACATATCAAGTTCACTTCCCAGAATCTCTGAAACATTAATACAACTTCAAAATACTAGTTAATAGAGAATTAAAGAACTACTTTCCAGCTCACACCCTTCTCAGATACTATAAGGTAATGCGCTGAATTAGTTGCTTTTCCCCTTTCCTTTATCTCGGTTCGCCGCACTAGTGCCAGCTCCGGACGACGCTGTTTTAGAATATTTTTAAGTACTAGTAAACTTGCCTGGTACGCTGTTTGTAGCAGGGGCTCGTAGCGGGGTCCGAAAATCTAAACAAAGTCAAGAAAACACGCGATTAATCCCCTATACGATCCATTTATAACTCAACGCTTAGACACTTAAGCCAACCACAAACAAGGTAATAAGGGGTCCCTCTAGACTCGTACTAAGTCCATGTTAATCGATAAACACCTTAGTCATAAGTTTAGTCCGAAATTGATCCCCAAATCCATGTTATACTTAACCATTTATAACCTCATTCTTTACACCAAAATGTTTCCTTGATAATTCTTCATGTTTTAGTCGACTCGAAATTCCTCCTTTAACATATCCAAAACGGATGGTCAGAGTAGTACCACTAGAGTTGACTTTCCTGAGAATTACTATTCCGTGACTTGCACTCCAACACTTTTAAATAATCAGTGGAAACCTATTTAAATAAGAAACCACTTCTAAAATAATCTTTGGTATTTGTAATATTTATCATAAAAATCTTGATTCAGAAACACGGGTCTAGATAGGTGTATTTTTGAAGTTGGGTCAACTGTGGATTTATACTATTTGCACCACTTTTACTAAAACGTTCATAACTCGATAACCGTTAGCTCAAATGATGCACCGTATTCGCGTACACGATCTAGAGGATACCTAGAAGGTAACTAACTCAAGATTTGGCTCTGGTCAGAGGACTCATTTTTCGGAGTTTACCAAAACAGGGCTGGGGGTTTGCAATGGATAGTATCATCCCCTAAAAGGGCTTTTTCACTTGCGCAATCTCGGCTGACGCATTTTTATAAATAGGAAAATAATGTTTTTAACTCGAAACCTTTGCACAAACCTTGCTAACTGATTTAGTATTTATCCTCAAAATTTCATATTATAAATCGACTATTAAGGTTCTAAATCATAGCCTCAAAGTAGGTACATTTCTGCAGTGAAATCTCTTGAACCACTTTCACTAAAACTAGCATAACTCTTAAACCGTAAACTCTTTTAATGCGATTCTTGCGGAAAAATAAACTAGACATCCATACCTACACAACCATATGCAGTGGTGATTTCAGAAATAATATTATGGTCTCGGGGCTCACAGTTTTTATGGGTTAACAAAATTTCGCCATTACGACGGCTATAACTCGGACATTTCCAATTTACGTACACTCCAAACAAACCATCAAAGAAACCCATACATCCTCAACTTCAAAAAAGCATCCATTATAATACTCTAAGTCGAGTGGTGAGACTCAAATTAAACACCCATCATTTTACACACCAAAACAAAGCCAAACATTCACTAAATCCACTAACATGAACTAATCTTGAAACAATCTCAAAACTTAACATATAACTCATAAAAATAAAAGATAAGGTTAGGGTTTATACCTTCCTTGATGTCTTAACAACACTAACAATGCTTGATACACCATAGATTAGCCTTGGGTAGCCTTAACAAAGCCTAAAAAGTCATGAACAAATCATAAAAACAACTTAAAACACTATTCCTTACTATTCATCATCACTTTGTAAAATTTATATAAACTCGAAAAATTAGAGATTGGTTCTCAAATTTTTACCACACCTACTCTTCAAGGACTTTCTTTTGAGTAATAGCTCATTACCAGTTTTGACTGCCATGGACTGGACAATTTTGATTCTCCAACTTGGAGGAGGGATTTGACTAGGCTATACTCCTTTGATAGCCATGAAATATTAAAAGTATGTCCTACATATAATGAGGAACCTATGGTTTAAATTTGGTGATTTGTGAATGGGTAGAAGTAGAGTTATGATGTTTTCTTTAGCATGTGTTTCTGTTGGGCAGTTTGTGTTTTCTTGGTTTTTCTTGCTTTTTCTTCACTTTCTCTCTTGTTGACTAGTTGGTGGAATGAATTTTTGTGATATTTGTGTGGTATAGCTGCTATAACTCTCCCTTAATCCATGTGTTGTGCATTTGTGGTGTGTAGAAAAGTGATGACAAAGAGCCTTGTTGGCTTGTTCGTGATCTAACACCTCATAAATCCTTTTTCTTTTGATTTCTTGATTTCTTTTTTCACCAAATTCACTTGAAAAAAACCCTTGATGATCATTCATGGTTTCTAATCTCGTTACGTATTTAATCCATAATTTCTTTCTCGTTCGCTTAATCGCTTAGTCTGTTATAAAGTTCTATCGATTCCTAGAACGCTCGTTATACTAACTCGAAGATTTTCGTTCTAAATCCTTAAATCACCTTTAATAAAATAATAAAATATAAAATCCTTGAATCCTCGAATTAAATAAATCCCTTGTCTTGGATTTTCTGAATTCCGATCGCGTTTACATACACACATTTACATCGTAGATTACTAATAGAACCTCGAAATATCCATTTCTTATCCCGTACATAGGGTGACATGAAAAATTTTCTTAGTCCTCAAAATCACTATTCATCCACAATTTCACTATTCATCCCAAAAATGAAATTTTTTTTTCTCTAGTACAGAAATTTGGGTTATTACACATAGCGCATAGTCATATCTATACTATATTACAGCACGGGATATTATATATTTTTATTATCAATTAATATATTAATTATTTGATTTAATATAAAATTTTAAATTTTATTATTAATTTTAAATTTACATATGTTTCATACTTAATTTCATGACATAAATATATATCAGTAATTTAACGTTAATTTTAAATTTATTGTTAAATGTCTTAAGAAGTCAATATATATTTTTAAAAAATTACTTAGTGTAACCTAAAATCGTAGAATAAAGAATCGTAGAAAGAAGTGTGTGCGGGTGATGATTTTAATCAGGATATAATTGAAAATATTTATAATTCTATAAAACATGAGATTTTTTATTTTTAACAAATTATATACTCCCTCCGTCTCGTTTATATTAACCATAGTTCCTTTTTTGCATGTTCCAAAAGTACTGGCCATGTTTCCTTAATGAAACTAATTAAGGGTTAAATATGTTAAGTTTTCTAAATATGTAAACAATTGAGAGTAAGTTTGTTAATTTTCACTTGATTGTAAATACGTGTTTTTTGATTGATGACCAATATAAATGAAACGGAGGGAGTATAATTTAGCTGAATTTGAAATTTTTAACACGTTTTTTTAAATTTTTTAGAGTAAAGTGCATTTTGTGTACCACTTGAAATACTATAGTTTAAAATTTATCACGTGCACTACTAAACAAACAATTTACTTACACATCATGTACTACCATCTGTCTATCACTAACTCCTTTATAAGAGTATGGGTAAAATAGTCTTTTTTTTCTTTTATTTTTTTCCTTTAGTTGATGCTTGCTCATCCTCTACATATTAAGCTTTTGAAAAAGAGTAGGAAGGTTACTGTTTTAGAGGATTTTAATTATAAAAGTATTAATGGGGATCTTGCTGGAGTTATTCGTGATTCTTGGGTGATGAAGACGGAACCAGCATCTGTCACTTGGCATTCGATTAAAGGTGTTAAAGAGGAAGCATATTGTGAAATACGTAATGCACTCCGCAAGAATGTTGAAGCCCTTGATTCAATAAAATGGGAACAAAATCTTCATACTTTTACGGGAAATGTGGCAAGGGCAGCAAGATTTGCATTGATAGCTGAAGAAGTGTGTTACCCGGATGTAATTCCTGCAATTAAGAAGTTCTTGAAGGATACAATAGAACCATGGTTGGATGGGACTTTTGTGGGCAATGGCTTCTTATATGATGGGAAATGGGGTGGAATTGTGACTAAACAAGGATCGGTGGATACTGCAACTGATTTGGGTTTGGAATATATAATGATCACCATTTTCATCTCGATTACTATCTTTACGGAATTGCAGTGCTTGCGAAGATTGATCCTGCTTAGGGAAGAAAGTATATATAAGCCACAGGCTTATACACTAATGACGGACTTTATTAATTTAGGGAAGAAAGAGTACTCAAAGTATCCTTGTCTGAGGTGTTTTGACTTATGGAAGTTGCATTCTTGGGCCGCAGGACTGACTGAATTTCCAGATGGATGAAATTAGGAGAGCACAAGTTAGGCAGTGAATGGTTTATATGCAGCTACTTTAATGGGGTTGGCCTATGGAGATACTCATCTTGTTGCTATTGGTTAAACAATTTTGTCAATGGAGATTCAAGCAGCACAAACTTGGTGGCACGTGAGGAAAGGGGATAATTTGTATCCTAAAGAATTCACAAGGGAGAATATAGTTGTCGGGATTTTGTGGGCTGACAAGAGGGACAGCGGGTTGTGGTTTGCTTCAGTATAGGTCCAACAAAATGGTTATCAAACAGGTTCATAAGAGTTATATTAGTTAAAGCAATAAAACTCATTGGAATTTCGCTAGTAAGCTTATTAATTGACAAATCCAACGACATCAAACTAATCAAACCTGAAAGCTCAGACGGAACATGACCTGTGAGATTATTTTACCAAGGAAACAGAGTATGCAACAACTTCAAGTTCCCCAAAATCGCTGGAATTTGGCATGTTAAATTACAGCCACCTAAATCCAGAAGCCGAAGATCACTCAAAAATCCCAACTCTGCTGGAATTCCCCCCAGGTACATATATAATAATCTAATCGGAGAACCTGAAGTTTCGATAAATTTGATAAACTCCGGGGAATGAAGCTTTCAGGTTTAGTACAGCTTTTAGATCTAAAGATGAAGATGATGATAAGAGAAGAAGAAGAAATCAACAGGAAAAAAAGACTATTTTACCCCTACACTTATAACGGAGTCAGTGACAGATAGAAGGCAGTACATGAAGTGTAAGGAAATTATTTGTTCAATATTGCACGTGATAGATTTTAAACTATAATATTTCAAGTGATGTCTGATGTGCTAAAAATAGGCATTTAAATTATCGCAAGCGCACGATCTCGTTTTAGTATTTTAAGATTCGATCCACAGAGACTAAAATTATTTTCGTGACTCTTAATTTCTAATTTAGGCGAACTAGACAATTGGGTTTTGGAAAATTGGATTTTTAATATTTAATTCATAATTCTAAATTATTCTAAACTAAATTATTTTAAACTTTATTCTAAGAATTATAAATTATCTTAAAACTAGATTTTATTCTAAAACATTTTTTTTATTTATGTAAAAAATATTTAAAAATTTGGCATGAAATATTTGTGCTTTTAACCAGCCAAAAATGAACCAAATCACCAATTACCAATTCCAGTACTTGAATAAACCAGAAAACGAAAAAACAAACAAAATTCAAAACAAAATTATCGAATAAACTTCGAACCAAAATTTAACAAACTCGAACCAACTGACATATTATACAAATACACAAATCCGAGTTAACTCGGCTACAAAAACAACAAACAAACGACTACATTTGCTAACATAGATCTCAGCGAAACGCAGCAAGAATTCGGACGAGGAAAACCATGATTTAATACACCAGCTAAATCAACACTCAGACTCAAATTGACGAACGGCAAAACTCCGAAAACACTCAGACTTCGGACATAAAACAACAAGCCGGCACCACCAAGGAATACGCGAACTTAGAAGTTGCGATTACAAAAAGAAAACCCGGAAAACGCAGCAACAACAAACACAATTCAATACTCTCAACCAACATTCAATACACCAATTCGAACACCCCAAAAACGTAACTCATCCACGAACCATAAACAGACTCGACCGTAACGAAACTAAACAAAATTCAAAACTACAATCGTAACAAGAATCCACACGTAAGACCAGCTCCATTCGTTATCAAGAAATTTAATGGAAGTCAACAAAACTCGGACAATCACAGCACCAAATAGTCGAACTGCAACTCGTCAATTTATCCACAAAACCAGATAAACTCGGTAATTAAACTCAACGAAATTATCACAGAAAAAAAAACATTACAGAACTAGTGAACTTGAAACAGAAAATAGGAAAAGGGGAGGTGGTTTGCTGCGATGAAAACAGAGGAGGTGGGTTGGCGAGGTTCGAGAGAGATCGAAGGTTAGGATGAGAAAAGAGAATTGGAATCGAAAAGGGGAGAGAATGGAGGCAACGAGGGTTTCGATCAAAGAGATTTAGGGAGAGTTTGGGAGATTAGAGAGAAATAAGAAAGGAGGCGGTGATGGATTTGTTGTATAAATCGAGAGAGATAGGAGGAAAGGAGCGGTGTGTTTATGCTGAAATTAAGGAAGAGAACGAAGCAGGGGTCGAACAAGAAGGAGAAGGCTGTCGATTTTCTTCTAATTCGCAGAGAGAGAAGAAAAGGGAAGAAGGGGTGTGGTCGTGTGGTTTGTTTGAGGAGAAAACAAAAGAACATAACTGGGTTTGTTGGCTTGAGAAAACAGGGTAGATAAAATGCTTCGAATTAAAACGATAAAACAGATATATTAAAACTGAAAATACGTAATGAAATTTTATAAAACTAATTTTTTTTTTGTTTTTTTATTTATTTATACTAACTCATAAAACAAGGAAATTTAAATCTACAAATAATAATAATAATAATATTAAAACCCACAATAAAATTGAGATTTAAAGGGGCACAATTACAATTATTAACTAAGAACAAGAATTTAAAGATCGTTAATTTCAACCCCAAGTGGTTAGCTTTCGCTACTTTATCCACTAAATGGATTTACGAAAATAACGAAAATGAAGCTTGTATTAAAATGAAAGAGTGTTTACAAGAACAACTACAAAAAATGAAGATGGAGGCTACAACTAAATTTTTAGGGTAAAGAAAATAAAACTAAGATGTAGGCTAGGTTTTTTGGTGTATGTTTACAAATGAAGGAGGGTATTTATAGGTAAAAATTAGGGTTTTGGGGGTGTGTTTGCAATTTCCCTAATTGCTCGAAAATCCTAGCTCTTTTTCCTTCTTTCACTTTAGTCCTTTTTCTTTCTCTTTTGCCCTTCTTTGCACTTTATTTCTTTATTTTGCCATTTCTTCATTTTTCTCGAATTTCCTTAAATGCAACAAAATAAGTTTATTAAAATACGAGTTCAAGTAGCAAATATGTAATAAAAATATGCAAAAATATGCACTTATCAAATGCCCCCATACCTATCTTTTGCTCGTCCTCGAGTAAAACACAAAGAAAAATGCAGAATGAAAAAACTATATTCGTAGGAATCACGGGTAATTTTAGGTTTACCAACCCGTTAAACTCATAGACGATCTCTACAAGAGGAGTGTTGTCTGCTAAGGGTTTACAGAAGATATACCCATAAAATCTTTGAGATAAATCAGCAAGTATCCAACTTTCCTCTTTTACTCTAGCTTTCATTAGTGTCAACAAAACAATTTTGTAGGAAAATATACGCCTTAAAGATTATTCTTATAATAGCCAAGTTATAGGTTCCCAGAATCCACATGATTAGACTCTAAAAATTTACAAAAAAATCCCAAGGTGTGTAGTGAATTTAAGGCCCTTGATGGATAAAGTACATACGAACATTTTCTCTTTTTCAACCAATATTGAACTGACCCAATCTCTATCAAAACAAGTATCTAGCCAAACTTCACATTCTTAGCTGTTAGACCGACTGTGCAATGGTTGAGGTCCCAAAAGACTTTTGCATCAATACCCATTTAGCGAGTTTTAGGTCAACAATCCCAGATCACTAAGGAACTTAGGTTGCTAGGCACAAAGTCCCCTCGGACTTACTTACTCGGGTTATCAATGAGCCCAACCTAGCCGATTTCCCTGCTAAGAATTTATTATTACAAAATTACACTAGCACTCTACAATTACAAACATTTATTGACTCTTCTTTTTTTTTTTTACTTTTTTTTTCTTTTTTTTTCTTTTTTTTTAACGAAACAAACTACAGGAGCAAAATCTCGCAAAGGTTTGATTCGACATTGTTCTAACATGTGGGTTCTCTCTCAGGTATCGAATAACATTCCTATACAATTTTTCCATCAAAAGTCTTGTGCAAATGTGTCGTCTTGGGCTTTTGAGCAAAAATTTGTTCGACACAAGTTTCATGAGGAAAACCTTACCTGACTACGTTCAAATTATCTAAAGGCATTATACATATAATTTTTGAAAAATAGTCAACACCAACTAGTTCTAGAATTTAAAGATTGGGAAGGACAACTAAGCTAAAATAAATCTATTTTTGAATTTTTCAAATTTTTAATTTTTTTGGATTTTTCAATTTTATTTATTTACACTAAAACCCTCCCCCATACCTAAATCATGCATTGTCCTCAATGAATGCAAAAGATAGAAATATGCAAAGGATAACATTGAAAATATACCTGATAAAGGCTGACGGAGAATTTTTATAATAACCGTAAGAACTTACTTGAATCATGGATCGATGAGGTGGATAACCTCTTCCTCGGGATCAATTGGTAGCTCTAAAAATGGTTTGAGTCTTTGTCCATTAACTTTAAATATATCACCATTTTTAGGATTTTCAATTTCAACAGTACCGTGAGGAAAAACAATCCTAACAATGTAAGGACCTTCCCATCGGGATCTCGATTTTCCGGGAAACAAATGAAGCCTAGAATTGTACAAAAGAACTTTTTGACCAGGAGAAAAAGATTTTCTCAAAATAGATTTATCATGAAAAAGCTTAATTGTTTATATATTTTAGCGTTCTCGTAGGTTTCATTCCTTAACTCCTCGAGTTCAGACAATTGCAACTTCCTATGACTACTGGTGGTTGGTAAGTCAAAATTCAACTCAAGAATGGCCCACATGGCCCTATGTTCAAGCTCAACGACCAAATGACAGTCCTTGCCAAAGACAATTCGATAAGGGGACATGCCTAAAATGGTTTTAAAAGCGGTCCGATAGGCCCACAAGGCATCTATCAACTTAGTTGAATAATCCTTCCTATTCGAGTTGACAGTCTTTTCTAAAATTTGCTTAATTTCACGATTCGAAACTTCAACTTGACCACTAGTTTGAGGATGGTAAGGGGTGGCTAGCCTATGAGTTATTGAGTACTTTTTCAAAAGAGACTCAAATTGACGATTCTTGAAGTGCTTGCCCTGGTCACTAACGATAGCCCTAGGTGTACCGAATCGAGAAAAGATATTCTCTTTGAGGAATTTAAGAACGACCTTGTTATCATTGGACTTAGTAGCAATGGCTTCCACCCACTTAGACACGTAATCGACCGCTAACAGAATGTAGAGATTGCCAAAGGAACTAGGAAAGTGGCCCATAAAATCGATACCCCATACATCAAAAATCTCAATGATTAAGATGGGGCTCATTGGCATCATGTTTCTCCTAGTGATCTTTCCTAAGTGTTGACACCTATTACACGCGGCACAGTATTCGGCAGCATCCTTGAATAAAGTAGGTCAATAAAAACCGCTTTGGAGGATTTTAGCGGCTGTTTTCTTAGCACTAAAATGCCCTCCACACGCTTGGTCATGACAAAAGGACAGTATACTTCTAAACTCGTGATTTGGGACGCACCTCCGAATGATTTGATCGGGACAATATTTAAAGAGATACGGGTCATCCCAAAAGAAATGTTTTACTTGTGAAAAGAATTTGGATTTATCTTGTGAGGACCAATGAGAGGGAATGTCGCCTGTTGCAAGATAGTTGACAATGTCGGCGAACCAAGGGGGAGTAGAGATGGACAAAAGTTGCTCATCCGGAAAAGATTCGTTTACGGGAGAGTCGATGGTGGACTCCACTATCAAGCGAGAAAGATGATCGGCGACAACATTCTCAGAACCCTTCTTATCCATAATTTCTAGGTCAAACTCCTGAAGCAAGAGAATCCACCTAATCAATTAGGCTTTAGAGTCTTTCTTAGAGAATAGATAACGAAGAGCGGCATGATCGGTGTAGACAATGATTTTCGAACCGATAAGATAAGACCGAAACTTGTCGAGAGCAAAGACTACGGCTAGAAGTTCTTTTTCGGTGGTAGAATATTTAAGTTGGGAATCATTCAAAGTCTTGCTAGCGTAGTAAATGACATGGGGCATCTTATCGATTCGTTGCCCTAAAACGGCTCCTACCGCATAATTAGAAGCGTCACACATCAACTCGAAGGGGAGATTCCAAATGGGAGATCGAATGATTGGGGCAGAAGTCAATTCTTTCTTAAGATGCTCAAAAGATTGTAAACAATCGCTATTGAAATCGAATTTGACATCTTTCCCGAGAAGATTGGTTAAGGGTCTAGCCTTCTTGCTAAAATCCTTAATGAAATGCCTATAAAAACCTGCATGACCTAGGAAGGAACGAATGGCTTTGACCGACTTGGGTGGGGGTAGATTTGCAATGAGGTCAACTTTGGCTTTATCGACTTCTATCCCCTTTTCAGAAATTTTATGACCAAGAACGATCCCTTCCTTAACCATGAAATGACATTTCTCCCAGTTGAGAACGTGGTTAGTTTCTTTACACCTTTTTAAGACCAACTCAAGATGGTTTAAGCACTGGTGAAAAGACGAACCAAAGATGGAAAAGTCATCGATAAAGATCTTGAGAAAATCCCCTACCATGTCAGAAAAGATTCTCATCATGCACCATTGGAAAGTGGCTGGAGCAGTGGTTAGACCAAAGGCTAAACGTCGATAGGCAAAAGTTCCAAAGGGACATGTGAAAGTGGTCTTTTCTTGGTCTTCGGGAGCAATGGGAATTTGAAAATAGCCTGAATAACCATCTAGAAAACAATAGAACGAATGACCAGCTAACCTTTCTAACATTTGATCGATAAAAGGCAAAGGAAAGTGGTCTTTTCTAGTGGCAGAATTGAGTTTCCTATAGTCTATGCACACCCTCCATCCGGATTGAACATGGGTGGGCACTTGCTCATCATTCTCGTTGGTGACAACGGTAATACCAGACTTCTTAGGAACTACTTGAATGGGGCTGACCCAAGAGATATCAGAAATGGGATAAATGATCCTATTATCGAGACACTTAAGAATTTCTTTTCGAACTACTTCCATCATGGTGGGGTTCAAACGCCGTTGAGGATCTTGAACGGGCTTCGCGTCATCAACTAAGTGAATTTGATGTTGGACAATGGCCGGACTAATTCCTTTAATATCAGAGATACTCTAACCTATGGCCTCCTTATGTTCACTAAGTACCCTAACAATCTCATCCTCTTGTGACTTGGTCAAATCAGAGGCGATAATTGTAACATCCTCACTTTACTATATTAATATACAAGCTTTTTATAAGTAAATAAATATTTTTACAGGGAAATTTCAAAAAATTTTGACATGATGTATTCATAAATATGACTAACCACCTGTCCAAATCAACAAAACTAATCCAACTGTATCCAAATCTGCTCACCACATAATATTGACAAAATCATAAAGAAATATAAATTCTAACTAACCAAGACCGCTCACAGGTCACAGTATGAAACAACTACTAATTAACTAATACAACCCGAATCCGAATAAAAAAAATTAATATACAATTTCTGTGAATAAATAAGGTCACCGTTTAACTAGATATACAACCTTAACTAGTTCCCAACCACTAACCAATGAGAATCTGTAACCCGAACGTCTCCTCTCGCTGCCTATAGAGCAATACCAACTGATCACTAGTTCCTCTGATCATCTCTAACAACTGGAGAAATAAACAGAAACAAGAGTGAGCCAACAATGCTCAGCAAGTGCAATAGTGATAGCAATTTTAAAATAAATGTTGACAACTCTGATAAACAAAAGGAGTTTCATGTCATTATTTGCAAGAATCAGTGAGATCAATTTTTGGATTACCACAAGAGCCAACAATTCACCATTTATAATGTGCATCAGAAACTAGAATTGATAAAAGTTCTAATATCAAAATATTACTGAAACGGCTTCCAAGGAGTCAAGAACTAACATCTCAATCGCAGAATATAGATTAGAATTGGAATTTTTTTATTTATTTAAAAAAAAAACATCAATGGTTAGGCTGCTGATCAGTCAGCACTAACCCCGGACAAACGCACAGAGCAATGTCCTAGGACAAACGCACACAACAATGTCCTTAATTGGATCCGTGGCACACATTGGCCTTAACTTCCGACCATAATAAGGTCCCACCCCGAAGGATTTTACGCCCCAAGGGCCACATTTAAAAACATTTCCAATTCTAAATCATCCACACTAGGTGTCGGGACAATCGACAACCTTTGATCTCCAAACAACTGGAAACTCACGTCCAGAATAATAACTCAAGATTAAGAGTTAATAAGAAACAACAACTTCATTTAGTATCGACAAGTTCGATACACTACAGGGAGCAAACGAACAATCAAAATTTTTAAAAGATATCGACAAGTTCGATACCAACTAGGGTGGGGAATATGAAGAATGACAATTCGAATAGGTATCGACAAGATAGATATGATTATTGAGGAACATTGTCATTAACTTGATTAAAGAGTAAATCGACTTGGGCAACGATAAGAGATATAAATTGCAATCAGATTATCAACATATGAAATTCTACTCTAGAGCGAGGACCTAGGCAAGCACTATTCTTTTAAGAAAATTTTCAACACATTGCAACGCTTAACTGACATAAACGATTAAAGTGGTTTAAACGATTATTTGTAAAATAATTTCAGGGTAGTTAGTCGCAAATCAGTTTGAAGGAAACATTTTCATAAAGGGGTCCACTGGAGAAATTATGTGAAAAATCAAGAATTTTATTAACAGTTATTCGTGAAAATTTTAAACTTGGATTCTCTCTATTTAGAACGTCTTTTAAACATTTTTGAAGAAAATAAAAGAAATAGTATTCAGTTGAGGAATCCAATGTCATAGCTTGAGTAAAGTATTTAAGCGGGAAAGATTATATTTAAGGTTCTTTTAAAAACTTGGTATTCGAATTAGGGGTAAAGAAAATAAACATTTCCATGCTAACTGGGAAGTATATCATTTTCTAAACACATTAGACCAAACTACATTACACCACAAAAGGAATGAATTGCATCACTTGAAAGATAAGTGAAGAGCAAACACTTGCCTCGATTTACGGAGTTCCTGATCCTACCATGGATCCTCAACTCAATTTCATATTAGTCTTACTTCGTAAACTCATCGGCTTCGATATACACATACTCGTCTACTCCGATAATTATTCCACTCCTCAATATTTCCTTTACCAGTGCGCTGGCTCTTAGTCGACCTCCTACTCGTACCTATATACAGATAAGGTACTACTTCAGTACACTAATATCCTTAATCATTTAACTCTACTCTACCCAAACGAGACCTATTTCGTTTTACAACTGAACACATAAATCTTTACTCCACACCACCATTCACGTTGCACATATAACTTGAATCCTACATATAATTAATTAAGATCCCATAAGCACATAACACGTTTAACAATGTCAATACTTAAAATAGACCACCACTTAACATCATTAATCTCAATTTAAACAAAAATGCTAGCATAATATAGCCTTTAACATATTTGACAATTCCAATATACATCAACATTAACATTTAACTCGCAAAAATCATAATTAGTAGCATGATCTAATACGTTAACACATGACACGTTTTATATAAACCACTTAATAACCGTTTAAACATGCCCTTGGGACCTCACGACATAAGCATACACATACACACTTTATCACATTAACACACTCCAATTTCACATCATTGAACACACACCTGCCCTTGTCACACGCTAGTAAATTCGGACACCCCCACCAGTAACCACGCAACTCTGCACACTCATGCTCCTTTCGGTTCTCCTTGCTTTGCCCTCACAAACACTTACATTAATCCCTTACACCCTTTTCTAGTCATCCTCATATATCACCCTTGCCTCCTCTTGATAAACACAATTTCAAAACAGACCCGCCCTCACATAAACACTTGCAAGCACACACACATTCATACTCTAACACTACCCTTGCTCTCTACCCTTTTTCTCCATTTCTCTTTTGCTCACCACCTCTAAATCTCACTGAAATTCACAGCCTTACACAACACAAACGTTCACCTGGATACACACTTACATGAGCACATTCACTACCTCCTAATACTTCTATCTATCTCCCCCTTATTCTACGATTATCACAGCCCAAAAGCACCAACCTCACTCACCTACGGCCCAACATCACCTCCCCTGCTTCGAACCACACTTAGCCTCCACATACCCGGTTGATTTATGCACATAACACGAACAACCCCACCCCTGATCATCCTTTCACCACTGACCGGAATTGCAACATAAACTCACAGCCTCTTATTTCTTCTTAACCTTTCTATTTTTCCCTCTTCACTTCGCCCTTAACACCCCCAACAACATAACCTATACGGACACAAAACGCACAGCACACAAACTCGGCAAACACATCAAACTCAGCACACACACAAAAAAAATCGATGAAGGTGACGAACCCAGCACACCCAGCAGCCACTCGAATTATATACCCACTCACACACCTTTGGAAGACTACCCACACCATTCAATTACACGGTAACATCAACAGTCTGAAATACACGCATATATATATATATATAATAGATAAAGGAGGAGAAATCGTGAGTGACAGAGGGAGAGATATTCTGAGAGAGATATGAGAGGTAGGGAGAAAGTTCGAGAGGGTGAGAGATGAGAGAGAGGGACCAGAGAGATTGTTTAGGGGAAGAGATTTTGATAGCAAGGGAGATGTCGAGAAAAATCTCGAAGAAAAGAGTAGCAAAAAGTACTGGAGAAGCTTGAATGAAGCTGGTTTTTGATTTAATAAAGCAGGGGCATTTTAAAAATTTTGATAATGCTGAAAACCAATTAAAAGTAATTTAATCACTTAAAAAAATCGAAATTAAATGGAAAAATTGGTGAAAAATTTAAACTTTATATTTTTAAAATAAAGAGTATGAAATTACGATCAAAAGAATATTTTTAAAATATTTTCAGGACCAAAAATGAATTAAATATGAATTTTGGAAATTTTGATCCTTTAAATACAATAAAATTCTTAAAATAATTTAAAATACTTAAACACCCAAAATAACTCTCCCCAAATTTTAAAAAACTAAATAAATATATAAAGATAATATTACAAAAGATTTCATGATTTTTAATAACTCCGATGATTTTATAAAATTCTCAGAAGATCAATTATGCATGATAAAATAATTTAATCCTCAAAAATACAAATAGAAATACACAGACTTACACGGCACATGTAAATCATCATATAAGCATGTAAACATGATGTCACATATATTCATTCTAAAAACATTTCAGCTCATATAATCCATATTTAATATTAAATAATAATTATTATAAATACGAATTTTTCCAAGGCGTTATATCCTTCCCCCCTTAAAAGGATTCTGTCCTCAGAATCAGTCTTAAGAAAACGTAAAGACAATATTACTCAAACATTTCTCTTTCAATTTCCATGTCATCTCTTCCACACTAGCATTCCTTTATATCAATTCATATATCGATAGGCTCATCCTGTAGGCCTTCGAATTTCTGACATAAACTTAATCCTTTGGTTTGCATATCTCGTTACTTTTAGATACTTATAACTCGCACGTGACGATTCTTTTCTACCGAAAATCGGACATGACTTATTCGTATAATGGACTATGCCCTGAATGAAAGTACCTCAATTACTAATCCAATCATCCTTAAACAATTCATTCATATACAATACTACTAAAAAAAACCTGCCTTGACTCGCAGTAAATAGGTAAATAGTTAAATCTTTAAAACAAAAACCACGTGATTAGGACAATTGATACCACTTCCACGCTCCTAATAATTCAAATTGCCCCGGATAAAACTCTGAGAAAAAGAATATCAAGAAATCCCCCAATCATTCTTACTCCCCTTTCAACGTACAATGTTACTCGAGGAGGGAATAACTGGAAAACTTCTATCCATCCTCAATCCCATTGTTTTACTGAGTAACCTTTTCGAACTAATAACCATTTCGCTACATATCTTACAAATCGTTAAAATTTAAACTCTACACATTATAACTCCCATATTTATCAATAATTCATTTCCTTGAACATTGTATGCCTATTTAATCTTTCCTGGTTCATCCGGTTGCACTGACACTTGAGCGGTTTTCGATCTCTACTGGCTTCTTAGGCCTTTCCCGATTCATTACTGCTTTGTCATCGCGACATTTACTTCGATCCTTTCGTCGTATCCTGAAAATTATAGTTCTTCCAATTGCAAAGATCGTACTTCGAAATCATATATATGCTCTCCTCATGTTCCTGAATTTCTTGAGATGTCATCCGATCTTGACTCTTAATGTAATAACCTCTTGATCTGCGTGCCCGTTAAAACTCTTTTGTCCGCTTGCGGCCTCGAAACACAACCTCTGCATTCCTTAAATCATTACTTCACTTACTTGTCCTTACAATCTTTCTTGAACCTCGTACTCGATCAATCGATTCGATCCTAGAATCACACCTTATTCTCTTAACTACCACCATATCCATATTTTTAACATCACTTATAACCACATAAGCTTCTAGCTTCTAATTCCGTCACTTCTGAAATCAACTTTCAAATCACCATTCTGCATACTTGACGAGTCCTCGAAGTTGACTCTACCCGCTACGACTTCAACATTTAACACCACTCACATTAGGATTCTGCATACTTGGAACCTTTCAAGGTTATTCTCCATTGGATTGCATACACTTCACGAATCCTCGATCATCTTGATATGTGATCTACGATCAGATTAAATTCTGCGTCCAATTGCTGTTTGAAATCTTATTTGCTGAAATCTGATTTGACTTAATCATCCCCTTTCTTCTACCTTCTACTTATACAAAACGACTTCATTCCTTTGATATATCAATTTCTTGATCGGCTTAATTGCTAAGACTTCTATATCTGCTTTCGACTTCAGAACATCATTTTTCACATTTCTTAAGATCGAAATCTCCCCTTCATTAATAGGAAATAAATCCAATCCTGAATCATCTTTGACTCTTTTTATAGTCGTCACAATCCACTTCCTGATAACTCCCTTTATAATCGCATTGAATTTCTCGATTCCTTGATAATTGTAACAGTAGTCTTATTACTCTCTTCGTAATTTAACTAAGATCGATATGATACTATTTCTAGCAAAAATTTCCATCTTTCCAAGCTCATAACACATAGCTTTGACTTCTAACTCTACTACTTGTCACTACATTGTCTTTCTGGTTACCGCCACAACTTCCCACATTTCTCTTAATAAAATCTCTAGGGATTCTACTCCCGAAATCTTATTCTCTGACCATGGGATCTCGTTAATTTCTGTTAATTCTCTTTCTATAGGCAACCACGGTGCCCTTTTTCTCTTCTAACTCCACATCTTCGGGATTCCACATTCTTTTCTTAACTAAATTCTGCATGTCGTCTTATTTAGTCACTTCTGGAAACTTTCTGATTTCTCTGTCTTCCACCTTATTGTCATTTTACTCCATCTCGGTTAACTTTCCTACATCCTTGATAACCATGATTTCTTTCACTGGCTTGCATAAGTTATTCACTCCATATATTCACCTTACCCCTCATTCAGTCTTAGCCCTTGTTAATTCTTACAAACCTTTTTGTTCTGCTTTACTCTGCTTTACTCAATTCATCTCTCCTTGATTCTACCATCTTATGACATTCCATTTACTACCTTCACCTTACCATAGGTGTCTAAAACAGTCCTTCTTTAACATTGAACATCTCATACCCAAAATCTTCGTTACCATTCTCTTTTCATCATTTAACAACATTTATAATCATAGACTCTCATTTACTATCTTTTCTCCCTTATTCAATTCTCCTTAGCCTCAATTCTCGTTCATAATTCCTCGAATCAGTACTTATTCTAATTTGACATTACCTACCCGTCTTAGTCACCAAATTCTTAAACTTGCACAACC
This sequence comes from Saposhnikovia divaricata, assembly GCA_036435485.1. Lineage (NCBI taxonomy): Eukaryota > Viridiplantae > Streptophyta > Magnoliopsida > Apiales > Apiaceae > Saposhnikovia > Saposhnikovia divaricata. Next base: position 123,850,353 of record CM071597.1, on the reverse strand, counting down.
AATTCTTCGTCAGCATAATTGTAGTTAAATCACTTAAGACGTCGTCACGTCTAACCTCGCATCTCTTTATCATTAGGAATTTTAAAGTCATCGGATTTCCGACAAAGAAGGTCAACGAAATGAATGGGGTATCAATATGTATATATATACTAAGTTTGTTTGACAAAACTTTAATAAAGGAATTCAACCGAGAGATCAATATGATCTTTGAACTATTTTCAGGTTGCGTTCGTCACTTGGTTAACCACCATAGTACATAAGGATGGCCAGTCCTTAGTACCTTCATGACAAACACAATCAGTGGCGTCCCACTGGACTTCTATCACAAAGATAAGATGTCCCTGAATCCCCTATCTGCATAGGTTGTTCATCTCAGCTGGAACAGAGAAAATCAAGTGTTCATGATAATGAAAAGGGATTCAAGAGTTTCAAAATATTTCATGTAAAACTGGATCAAATACCATCTGAAAATATGTATCTTTAAAAGAATGGAACTGAATTCGAATAAATCTGATATACGAAACTCATCATCGATTGATGGATAAAAGACTTTTCAATAGATACTTCAACTACGGATTAGGCAAACATTTAAGAAATTCCTAATTATTCAGTCTCACTCCTGTCGACTAAGCACTACTATACTTAGCTGCCAAAATCGGCCTGACAATAATGAGTTGAATAAATAAGAAGATCTCAATTCATTCTCGATTTTGAACCATCACTGCGCAACGAATGCCTCAGCAACGATACCAATCGGGAATTAATTTACGATAATTCAAAGAAAGAATAGGGAATTTCTTCAGATAATGACTTGGAACGAATCAATAATTAGGGGTGCACGACTACACTTACCTTCAATCCTTGCTAATACTCGCTTCTCACTTCACATTCTTAACCTTCTCGTACCATCTCCAAAATGTTCGCATCGAAACTAATATCGTTGAAAATTCTAGATCCTACGCAAAAATTTCGAGATAATGTCCCCGAACTGATAGCTTCAGCTGCCCACTTAGCTTATGCCATTTCGGGTTCGCTGTTTTGCTCATAGCCCAATCCTTAAACGATTCGAACTTCTACTTACGCGATATGCCGAAAGACCGTTCAACATCGCAACGCTTACCGAAGTATCCTTTCGCGATCCTTATCCTAAGTCGTTCCACCCGACATCTATCTTATACACACACCCTAACCTTTCTATTACTCTATCCCCAAATTTCCCACCTAATTGTTTCAGTGACTGTGACCTGTAGCTCTGATACCAACTTGTAACATCCTCACTTTACTATATTAATATATAGGCTTTTTATAAGTAAATAAATATTTTTATAGGGAAATTTCAGAAAATTTTGACATGATGTATTCATAAATATGACTAACCACCTATCCAAATCAACAAAACTAATCCAACTGTATCCAAATCTGCTCACCACATAATATTGACAAAATCATAAAGAAATATAAATTCTAACTAACCAAGACCGCTCACAGGTCACAGTATGAAACAACTACTAATTAACTAATACAACCCGAATCCGAATAAAAAAAATTAATATACAATTTCTGTGAATAAATAAGGTCACCGTTTAACTAGATATACAACCTTGACTAGTTCCCAACCACTAACTAATGAGAATCGTAACCCGAACGTCTCCTCTCGCTGCCTATAGAGCAATACCAACTGATCACTAGTTCCTCTGATCATCTCTAACAACTGGAGAAATAAACAGAAACAAGAGTGAGCCAACAATGCTCAGCAAGTGCAATAGTGATAGCAATTTTAAAATAAATGTTGACAACTCTGATAAACAAAAGGAGTTTCATGTCATTATTTGCAAGAATCGGTGAGATCAATTTTTAGATTACCACAAGAGCCAACAATTCACCATTTATAATGTGCAACAGAAACTAGAATTGATAAAAGTTCTAATATCAAAATATTACTGAAACGGCTTCCAATGAGTCAAGAACTAACATCTCAATCGCAGAATATAGATTAGAATTGGAATTTTTTTATTTATTTTAAAAAAAACATCAAAGGTTAGGCTGCTGATCAGTCAGCACTAACCCCGGACAAACGCACACAGTAATGTCCTAGGACAAACGCGCACAGCAATGTCCTTAATTGGATCCATGGCACACATTGGCCTTAACTTCCACCATAATAAGGTCCCACCCCGAAGGGTTTTACGCCCCAAGGGCCACATTTAAAAACATTTCCAATTCTAAATCATCCACACTAGGTGTCGGGACAATCGACAACCTTTGATCTCCAAACAACTGGAAACTCACGTCCAGAATAATAACTCAAGATTAAGAGTTAATAAGAAACAACAACTTCACTTAGTATCGACAAGTTCGATACACTACAGGGAGCAAACGAACAATCAAAATTTTTAAAAGATATCGACAAGTTCGATACCAACTAGGGTGGGGAATATAAAGAATGACAATTCGAATAGGTATCGACAAGATAGATATGATTATTGAGGAACATTGTCATTAACTTGATTAAAGAGTAAATCGACTTGGGCAATGATAAGAGATATAAATTGCAATCAGATTATCAACATATGAAATTCTACGCTAGAGCGAGGACCTAGGCAAGCACTATGCTTTTAAGAAAATTTTCAACACATTGCAAGGCTTAACTGACATAAACGATTAAAGTAGTTTAAACGATTATTTGTAAAATAATTTCAGGGTAGTTAGTCGCAAATCAGTTTGAAGGAAACATTTTCATAAAGGGGTCCACTGGAGAAATTATGTGAAAAATCAAGAATTTTATTAACAGTTATTCGTGGAAATTTTAAACTTGGATTCTCTCTATTTAGAACGTCTTTTAAACATTTTTGAAGAAAATAAAAGAAATAGTATTCAGTTGAGGAATCCAATGTCATAGCTTGAGTAAAGTATTTAAGCGGGAAAGATTATATTTAAGGTTCTTTTAAAAACTTGGTATTCGAATTAGGGGTAGAGAAAATAAACATTTCCATGCTAACTGGGAAGTATATCATTTTCTAAACACATTAGACCAAACTACATTACACCACAAAAGGAATGAATTGCATCACTTGAAAGATAAGTGAAGAGCAAACACTTGCCTCGATTTACGGAGTTCCTGATCCTACCATGGATCCTCAACTCAATTTCATATTAGTCTTACTTCGTAAACTCATCGGCTTCGATATACACATACTCGTCTACTCCGATAATTATTCCACTCCTCAATATTTCCTTTACTAGTGCGCTGGCTCTTAGTCGACCTCCTACTCGTACCTATATACAGATAAGGTACTACTTCAGTACACTAATATCCTTAATCATTTAACTCTACTCTACCCAAACGAGACCTATTTCGTTTTACAACTGAACACATAAATCTTTACTCCACACCACCATTCACGTTGCACATATAACTTGAATCCTACATATAATTAATTAAGATCCCATAAGCACATAACACGTTTAACAATGTCAATACTTAAAATAGACCACCACTTAACATCATTAATCTCAATTTAAACAAAAATGCTTGCATAATATAGCCTTTAACATATTTGACAATTCCAATATACATCAACATTAACATTTAACTCGCAAAAATCATAATTAGTAGCATGATCTAATACGTTAACACATGACACGTTTTATATAAACCACTTAATAACCGTTTAAACATGCCCTTGGGACCTCACGACATAAGCATACACATACACACTTTATCACATTAACACACTCCAATTTCACATCATTGAACATACACCTGCCCTTGTCACACGCTAGTACATTCGGACGCCCCCACCAGTAACCACGCAACTCTGCACACTCATGCTCCTTTCGGTTCTCCTTGCTTTGCCCTCACAAACACTTACATTAATCCCTTACACCCTTTTCTAGTCATCCTCATATATCACCCTTGCCTCCTCTTGATAAACACAATTTCAAAACAGACCCGCCCTCACATAAACACTTGCAAGCACACACACATTCATACTCTAACACTACCCTTGCTCTCTACCCTTTTTCTCCATTTCTCTTTTGCTCACCACCTCTAAATCTCACTGAAATTCACAGCCTTACACAACACAAACGTTCACCTGGATACACACTTACATGAGCACATTCACTACCTCCTAATACTTCTATCTATCTCCCCATTATTCTACGATTATCACAGCCCAAAAGCACCAACCTCACTCACCTACGGCCCAACATCACCTCCCCTGCTTCGAACCACACTTAGCCTCCACATACCCGGTTGATTTATGCACATAACACGAACAACCCCACCCCTGATCATCCTTTCACCACTGACCGGAATTGCAATATAAACTCACAGCCTCTTATTTCTTCTTAACCTTTCTATTTTTCCCTCTTCACTTCGCCCTTAACACCCCCAACAACATACACCTATACGGACACAAAACGCACAGCACACAAACTCGGCAAACACATCAAACTCAGCACACACACAAAAAAAATCGATGAAGGTGACGAACCCAGCACACCCAGCAGCCACTCGAATTATATACCCACTCACACACCTTTGGAAGACTACCCACACCATTCAATTACACGGTAACATCAACAGTCTGAAATACACGCATATATATATATATATATATATAATAGATAAAGGAGGAGAAATCGTGAGTGACAGAGGGAGAGATATTCTGAGAGAGATATGAGAGGTAGGGAGAAAGTTCGAGAGGGTGAGAGATGAGAGAGAGGGACCAGAGAGATTGTTTAGGGGAAGAGATTTTGATAGCAAGGGAGATGTCGAGAAAAATCTCGAAGAAAAGAGTAGCAAAAAGTACTGGAGAAGCTTGAATGAAGCTGGTTTTTGATTTAATAAAGCAGGGGCATTTTAAAAATTTTGATAATGCTGAAAACCAATTAAAAGTAATTTAATCACTTAAAAAAATCGAAATTTAATGGAAAAATTGGTGAAAAATTTAAACTTTATATTTTTAAAATAAAGAGTATGAAATTACGATCAAAAGAATATTTTTAAAATATTTTTAGGACCAAAAATGAATTAAATATGAATTTTGGAAATTTTGATCCTTTAAATACAATAAAATTCTTAAAATAATTTAAAATACTTAAACACCCAAAATAACTCTCCCCATATTTTAAAAAACTAAATAAATATACAAAGATAATATTACAAAAGATTTCATGATTTTTAATAACTCCGATGATTTTATAAAATTCTCAGAAGATCAATTATGCATGATAAAATAATTTAATCCTCAAAAATATAAATAGAAATACACAGACTTACACGGCACATGTAAATCATCATATAAGCATGTAAACATGATGTCACATATATTCATTCTAAAAAAATTTCACCTCATATAATCCATATTTAATATTAAATAATAATAATTATAAATACGAATTTTTCTAAGGCGTTATAATAATGACTGGAAGAGACTCGTTAGGACCTAAATAGGCGTACTTAAGAGTGTTGGGAAGAGGTTTGAGTTCTAAATCGGGCAGCGTTGACTCAACGGGTTCACTAGTTTCGAGAAGAGATAGGGGAGATGGTTCAAAATCTTTATTATTTGTAGGAAAGGTGGATTCTAACATTTGGTTGACCTCATTTGTATATTCGGAAGCATCCCAATCGTGGCCAAAGTGTTTTAAACAAAAGTTGAGGGCCTCGTTAGAAGTCATGAAATTTTGATCAACTATGTCATCAATTAAATTGACATCTATAGGTTGATCATGAAAATCATCGGGTTGTTTCCCAACATGAAAGATATTGAGGTCAATGGTCATGTTCCCGAACGTTAGTTTCATTAATCCATTTCTACAATTAATCAAAGCATTCGAAGTGGCTAGAAAAGGATGCCCTAAAATGACGGGAATTTGGTATGTCGGATTCCTAACCGGTTCGGTTTCTAGTACCACAAAGTCAACAGGAAAGACGAAATCACCAACTTTAATTAGCACGTCCTCGATGATCCCCTTAGGAATTTTGATTGATCTATCTGCTAATTGAAGGGTAACATTCGTCTTTTGAAGTTCTCCTAACCCTAGGGTTTGGTAGAAAGAAAATGGAACCAAGTTCACACTGGCGCCTAAATCGAGTAACACCTTGTCCACAAAAGAATTACCTATGACACATGAAATTGTGGGACAACCGGGGTCCTTATATTTCACGGGAATCTGGTGAGAAAGAATTGAGCTCACTTGAGAGGTCAAAAAGGCTTTCTTAGGGACTTTGGTGGTTCGCTTATGAGTGCACAAATCTTTTAGACATTTCGCATAAGTGGGAATTTGTTGAATCGCGTCTAAAAGAGGAATGTTGACTTTAACTTGCTTAAAAACCTCTAAGATCTTGTCTAATTGAGCAGTTTGCTTATTAGAGACGAGACGTTGTGGGTAAGGAGCCTTTGGTTTATAGACTTGTTCTTCGGGAACAGGCTCCAAGGTTGTTCCACTCGAAGAAGATGGCTGACTAGAAAGAGGTGAAGAGAGAGGAATCGGAGTTTGATCAGAAGGATCGAGAAAAGGTGTCGGTGTAACGTTTGATTCTTCTTCTTCCTCTTCGGGGGACTCGACTCCTATTCGATTATCAACGTGCTTTCCGGATCTTAGGAAAATGACAGCATTCACATTATCATGAGGTCTCTGATTAAGAGGAAATTTAGGATTGACCTCGGGTTGACTTGGAAACTTATTCTTCACACGTTCATTGATGGCATTAGCTAATTGGCTCACCTGAACCTCTAACTTAGATATGGCTTGGGTGCTAGCATTTAAGATCTGCCTATCTTGAGTCATGGTTTGCATGAAAGTTTGTTGCGATTGAGCCAAATTAGTGGTGGATTTGAGAAGCGCATCGAGACTTTTCTCTAACGATGTAAGTCGCTTATCCGACTCAGAAAAACCGGGAGGGTGGGAAGGAGCTTGAGTCGGATAAGGAGCATGATTTTAAGGGGAAAAATAATTCGCGTGAGGTTTATGAAAAACCCGCGGTTGAGATTGGAAGTTTTGGAACGAAGGAGGTTGATTTTGGAATTGTGCGGGGTGAGATTGTTGACCTTGACCTTGATTCCAAGAAAGGTTCGGGTGATTTTTCCAACCGGGGTTATAAGTAGGAGCATAAAGATCATTTCGAGGACCCGATTGGAACATCGCATTGACTTGTTGAAAATCTTGAGGATTTTGTATCCCTTGATTGGTTGAGTTAAAATTGAGCACATGGATACTTGGGAGGGGGACCCGTTGGTTTCTAAGGCTTCTAAACGTCGAGTAAGAGTGGCTAATTTAGCCTCGGTCGCGATAGAGTTACCAACTTGATGTAGCCCTCTTTGATGCATGGTAGCTATTGAATCGTTTGATTTCTCGGGTTCTCGAGTGGGCTCCCTAGTTGATTCCCATAACATAGTCTTTTTCGCGAACTCTTCAAAAAATTCCCATCCCTCGTCCTCGTCTTTCTCCATGAATTTCCCTTGGTACATAGATTCCAATAATGCGGTTGTTGAACCATCTAAGGCCTCGTACACAATCTTATAGAGCCTCCATTTTTCAATTCCGTGGTGGGGACATTGGGATAAAAGATTTTTAAAGCGGTCAAAACACGTCCAAAATGGTTCGTTGAGTTTTTGACGAAATTGATTAATCTCATTAGTGAGTTTCGTAGTCTTATGGCTTGGAAAGAATTTTTTTAGAAAGATGACTACGAAACCCTCCCACGTGGAAATCGAATTGACATGTAGACTATACAACCATTTTTTTGCATTATCTTTTAGAGCGAAGTTGATTAGTCTAAGCCGTATGGAGTCCTCGGAAAGTTGTTGGAGTTTTTGTAAAGCACAAACCTCCTCGAATTCATGTAGAAAAAGATAAGGATCCTCACCATCACTCCCGCGAAAATTAGGTAACATGCTAATTTGATGACCTTTGATTTCGAAATTATTACCATTAACCGGGGGAAGAGTGATACATGAGGGTTGAGCAGAACGGGTGGGATAGCAACGGTCCTTAAGAGACATGGCCATGGTTACTATTGGTTCGGTAATTTCTAAAGATTCAGAATCAGACAAGGAAGAAATCGCAAATGATCTCACTAGTCTCGCAGAATTATCCCTAAACCAAGTAGTTTGCATAAACCACGAAAGGAAACACGTAGGAAGTAAGTGCGGAGAAAGATTTAAACACACAAAAGAAAGGGTGAAAAATCAAAAGAAAAATTCTATACCTAGGGTTCCTTAATAAACTAGACCTTGCTCCTAACTTTAAGGACCACCAAAAACTCGGTAAATCAGAATTTATTCGGACCGATTTGGCCAGGTAAGTGCAAGCATTGCCAAGAGGTTAAACACTGGCCTAGACACCAAATCCTAATTGGCCAGGTAAGCTTTCGCTTGCCTAGACACCAAAGAGTCGGAATAATTAATGATTACTTCGTTTCTTAGGTACCTTCCTAATTGAGCGCGAAATTCCTAGGGGCCAACGTCTAATTAATTTTATTAAAGGCTTGGTATGCAAAATGATGGATTAAATTGTTTTTGGGCCAAGGAAAGAGTGATGAAATCCCTCCCCTTATCTTGTAAGTGGTTTTGCCCTTAAGATTTATTTACAAATGAATGCAACATGTTAGATATAATTGATGTAATGTTTCAGTGTTTAAGTGTAACAGTGAAATATCAGAGTTTAACTGGAAGGAAGTCAGAGTTTAGTAAAGTCTGACTGACGGAAGCTGGACAGAGTTTAGTAAAGTCTGTCTAGAAGCAGCGCGTACGAAGTCAATAGAAGATATTAGAGATCAATTGAAGATTGATATGAAAGCGAGATCTTTGAAGATTGGATAGCTATCAAAGAGATCGATTTGACTTAGGAAACGTGTGACAATCTGTAATTGATATCATTGTATAGCTGATTATTAGGAATATCAATTAGAGATTGTATCGAAGCTGTATTCTTATATATACAGATAGGTTAACCCTAGAAGGGTATCGAACAATAGAATTATTCATTCTTATTGTAACCTAGCAGCTCTTTGTGATAGTTTACATCACGAAGAGGGTTTTTAATACCAGAAGATTTAAAGTGCATAATCATCTTAATTGTTATTCTCTCATCCAATATTGATTATTAGTGTGTATTCGGCCTAACAAGTGGTATCAGAGCCATATCTGTTAAACATTACAGTTTAAGATCCACACACACACAGTAATCATCATGTCTGAAGTTCCACCTCCATCAGAGTATGAGAATGCTAAACCCACTGTTAGTCGATATGAGGCTATTAGGGTTCCTATTCTCAGGCCATCAGAATATCCCATCTGGAGGGTAAAGATGACCATGTTTCTGGAAGCTATAGATGTAGAATATCTTGACAGGATTAATGAAGGGCCACACCTGCCTACAAAGTTGGCTCCTGCTGTTACTGGTCAAGAGGCCAAAATGATTCCTAAGGAGAAGAAGGATATGACTCCTGAAGATCTTTCATCCATTGCTAAGGATGCAAAGGTGAGGCATTTACTTCACAGTGCTTTGGATAATGTTATGTCTAACAAGGTTATTGGCTTGACTACTGCAAAAGAAATTTGGGATGCTCTTGAGGTTAGATGTCAGGGAACTCCTGCTATCAAGAAGAATAGGAGAAACATACTCACTCAGGAGTATGAACATTTTGAGGCTAAACCTGAAGAGACCATGACACAAACATTTGACAGATTCTGTAAACTGTTGAATGATTTGTCATTGGTTGACAAAGAATATAATTTGGAAGATTCAAATCTAAAGTTTCTTCTGTCTCTACCTGAAAAGTGGGATGTGAAAACTACCACTATTAGAGACAATTATGAACTTGATGAGACCCAAATTGATGAAATTTATGGGTTGCTCAAAACTCATGAATTGGAAATGGAACAAAGAAACAGGAGATTCAACAAAAAGCTAAGTCTGTTGCTCTTAAGGTTGAAGAGAAGCCTATGAAGAAAGAATCATCCAGGAGAAAAGCTAAAGGAAAGGCACTAGCTGTACAGTCTGATAGTGAGTCACCAATGTCTGACAATGACTCAAACTCAGATGAATCATCTGATTCTGAGGATGATGAAGAAGAGATAATGCAGATGGCTGCCTTGATGGTTAAGACATTCAAGAAAATGGGCTTCAAGAATTTCAAGAAGGGAAAGAATTTCTCCAGGAATGTTTCCAATTCTGACAAGAAAAGCTTCAAGAAGTCTGATAAGAGAGATTCAAGGGGGAAGAAAGACAAGTCTGAAATCCAATGCTACAAGTGTAAAGAGATGGGCCACTTTGCTCCTGAGTGCAAGAAAGATAAAACTGAAAAAGCACTCTACACTAAAGGCAGAAATTGGGCAGACACTTCAGATTCTGATGAAGAAATGAACTATGCTCTCATGGCTACTACTGAATCAGAAACTTCTGAAAATCAGGTACCTCTAACTACCTATGCTTATAATATTGATGATATTTGCCAATTAAGAATTTATCTTAAGTCATTGCATATAAGTTATAGGGATCAGACTTTAGAGAATGAGAGGATTAAATCTGAGAATTCTGAACTCAAAGAGAGAAATAAAATTGTTGAAGAAAAGCTAAAAAATATGCAACAAGTTCAGAAAGAGAGAGATGATGCTGTTTCTATAGAACAGGATTTGCTTCAGAAATATAAACAACTAGAATCTGAGTTGGAGGAAGCAAATAAGAAAATTAGGACTTGGACTAATTCTAGAAAGGACACTCAACAAATTTTTCAAACAGACACTGTTGGTCTAGGTTATAATGAGGGAGATGAACTAAGATTTCAAAGTCAAGTTAAAATCAGACCTCATTTTGTACATGGAGCCAGTAAATTTTTGTCTGATAATGAAAAAGAAATTGTTAAGGTCAAATCAGTAAAAACTTGTGCTAAACAGGTTAATATTGGTTTGATGACAGATAAACAACTCAAACATAAACTGAAGGAGTTAAAATCTGTTAAGAAACAGAGAGTGTCAAATAAGAACAGAAATGGAAAAGTAGGCATCACTTCAGGAAATAAACCAATGCTTGCTAGTTATGCTCCAAGAAAGACATGTCATAACTGTGGTAGTACTAAGCATCTTGCAAATTTCTGCAAGAAAAACAAAAACATAAATTCTTTACCTTCCAAGTCTGAGGTAAAGAAGGATTTCGCTAGAACTAAGCCACAGACTTTATGCACACACTGTGGAAGCACTTGGCATTCCATTTATACTTGCAGAGAGTATCATGCTATCTATCATAATTACTATGAACTGAAACCCAATCGGAAATGGGTTAAAGTTAATACTGCAAGTGTAAACTCTGATACTGTTAGCTCAAACTCTGATAATGTTAATTCCGCTGCTAAAGCTAACAAAGTTAAGAATGTCAAAGGATCCAAGCAAGTCTGGATCCTTAAATCTAACTCTCAGTAATTTCTTGTGATTGCAGGGCAACAGGGAGGCAATCCTAGTCGTGGACAGTGGATGCTCAGGACACATGACTGGAAATAAAGCCCTGCTATCAGACTATGAGGAGAAGGCTGGCCCAAAATTTTCCTATGGTGATGGCAATGTAGGAAGAACATTGGGAAATGGCAATATTAATCTTGGAAATGTCATCATCAACAATGTAGCTCATGTCCCAGGACTCAAGCATGACTTGCTATCTGTGAGTCAAATCTGTGACAAGGGATATCATGTAGATTTTCAACCTGAATATTGTGAAGTTATCAGCAAATCTACAGGAAAGGTTGTTCTAGTTGGTCATAGGCAAAACAACATTTATGAAATCAAGCTCTTAATAGACTCTGTTGGAAAAGCTGTTTGCCTGTCTACAAGAATGTCTAGTGAAGAGAGTTGGAAGTGGCACAAGAAACTCTCACATTTGAACTTGAACAACATCAATGAATTGATCAGAAAGGATCTTGTAAGAGGACTCCCAAAGGTTCTGTTAAATGTTGATGGCTTATGTGATTCATGTCAAAAGGCCAAGCAAAGGAAGTCATCTTTCAAGAGCAAGACAGAATTTTCAATCACTGATCCTTATCATCATCTGCATGTTGATCTCTTTGGTCCAGTAAATGTTATGTCTATAGCAAGGAAGAAATATGCTTTAGTCATTGTTGATGAATACACTAGATTCACTTGGGTGTATTTTCTAGCAAAGAAGGATGAAACTACATTAACTTTGATGGAGCATGTGAAGCTTCTGGACAAAGGATCAAGTAACAAAGTCAGAATAATCAGAAGTGATAATGGAACTGAATTCAGGAAAGCAACAATGGAAGAATTCTGCAAGAACAATGGAGTGAAGCAAGAATTTTCAGCACCTTGTACACCACAACAAAATGGTGTAGTTGAAAGGAAAAATAGAACCTTGATAGAAGCTGCCAGAACTATGCTTGATGAAGCAAAATTGCCAACTTATTTCTGGGCAGAAGCTGTTCAAACTGCTTGTTTTACTCAAAATGCTACACTGATAAATAAGCATGGAAAGACGCCATATGAGATGGTGAAGAAAAAGAAGCCTAACCTGAAATACTTTCATATTTTCGGGTGCAAATGCTTTGTATTGAAGACTCATCCTGAACAGTTGACCAAGTTTGAGCTAAAGGCATATGAAGGAATTTTTGTTGGCTATCCACTGTCAATAAAGGCATTCAGTGTTTACAATCTGAGAACTAAAGTGATCATGGAATCTATACATGTGTCTTTTGATGACAAGAAAATAACTGGACTTGAAAACATAGATGAATATGATCAACTGAACTTTGAAAATGAAGATTTAAACTCTGTTGAAGTAAACTCATATCAAACTATTCTAACAGACTCTGTTGAAACAGACTCTGAACCTCTACTGGTAAACACTGGAGAAACTTCTCACCCACAACAAAGGGAAGAACCAGTTGAGGGGGAGCATGATCAAGATGAAGACTCAAACATTGATACAGAGTGAACTGAAAAATCTGGATCAAACTCTGATGATTCAAACTCTGAAAATTCAAATTCTGACTCTGGGCAGTCAAGTTCAGGGGGAGTCTCAGAAAATGAAGAAAGCCCACAACAAAATCAGGAGAGCATGGATCAAGGGGGAGGATCACATGCTGACAGAAGTCATTTGCCTTCTGCTAGGAAATGGACTAAATCACATACACCTGATTTGATAATTGGTGATCCAAATGCAAAAGTGAGAACAAGAAGTGCCACTGCAAGTGAATGTTTGTTTCATGCATTCTTGTCTAAGAATGAACCAAAGAAAGTGGAAGAAGCTCTTCAAGATGCTGACTGGATAACAGCAATGCAGGAAGAGTTGAATGAATTTGAAAGGAATGAAGTTTGGACCCTTGTACCAAGGCCAAAGAACAGATCTATTGTTGGTAATAAATGGGTTTTTAGAAACAAGACTGACAGTGAAGGTGTTATCACAAGGAACAAGGCTAGACTGGTAGCAAAAGGCTATTCACAGCAGGAAGGAATAGACTATGATGAAACATTTGCTCCAGTTTCAAGATTGGAGGCAATCAGAATTTTTCTAGCATATGCCTCTCACAAGAAATTCAAAGTGTTCCAGATGGATGTGAAAAGTGCTTTTCTGAATGGGAAGCTTGAAGAAGAAGTGTTTGTTGAACAACCACCAAGATTTATGGACCCAAAATATCCAGACCATGTCTACAGGCTGGATAAAGCACTCTATGGACTTAAGCAAGCACCAAGGGCATGGTATGAAACTCTGGCTCAATTTCTCTTAGAAAGTGGATTCAACAGAGGTACTATTAACAAAACTCTATTTTATTTCAAATCTGGGAGTGACTTGCTTTTAGTTCAGATATATGTTGATGACATTATCTTTGGGTTTACTAATGATAAACTATGTAAGAAGTTTGCCAAGCTCATGCAGTCCAGATATCAAATGAGCATGATGGGAGAGCTTAGTTATTTTCTAGGCCTACAGGTGAGACAAACAGATGATGGTATCTTCATTAATCAAGCAAAATATACCGGAAATCTTCTCAAGAAATTTGGTATGCTTGACTGTTCATCTGCATCAACTCCCATGGCAACAGCAACTAAATTGGACAAAGACACAGGAGTTTCAGTGGATATGACAAACTACAGGGGCATGATAGGATCTCTTCTTTACTTGACAGCTAGTAGGCCTGACATCATGTATGCAACCTGTCTTTGTGCAAGATTTCAGGCAGATCCTAGAGAGCCACATCTGACAGCTGTGAAAAGAATCTTCAAGTATCTCAAGGGCACCATATCATTAGGTCTGTGGTACCCCAGAGAATCAGATTTCAAGCTACTTGGGTATTCTGATGCAGACTTTGCAGGCTGCAAGATAGACAGAAAGAGCACTAGTGGAAGTTGTCAATTTCTTGGTGACAGACTTGTCTCTTGGTACAGCAAGAAACAGAAATCAATTTCTACATCTACAGCTGAAGCAGAGTATATTGCAGCTGGTAGCTGTTGTGCACAGATCTTGTGGATGAAGAATCAATTGCTGGATTATGGATTGAGGTACAGTAAGATTCCTATTTACTGTGATAATCAAAGTGCTATTGCTATGACAGGTAATCCAGTACAGCATTCAATGACCAAGCACATCAGCATAAGGTACCATTTCATCAGAGAACATGTGGAAGAAGGGAATATTGAACTACATTTTGTGTCTACAGAACAACAGCTTGCAGATATCTTCACCAAACCATTGAGTGAAGCTACATTTACAAGACTGGTCAATGAACTAGGAATGGTCTCTGGTTTTGACTATGAATGATGGTTAGATTCAAATTTTACTTATGTAATGTGTTGCTCATATTTCCTTGATTTGTTAAGTGCTAAGTGAACTCTGTTGATTAAACTCTGTTATGCATACTCTGTTAACATGTTTTTCTTTAAACACTGTCAAACTCTGTTAAATTCTGTCAGCATGCCTGTATGTCATACACTGTTAATGAGTTTGATAAACTCTGTGAATTCTGAGTTGATTATTGTCTGAATGGAAACACCAATGAATCTTTCTGAGTTATTGTGATCTAATCTTAGATTGTGCAGAAAGTTAACACAGCATGATACTGGTTCATATTTATAGCATCTCTTAGTTTATTTTGTCCTAAACTCTGAGTCTATAAATACTGTGTGCATTGCCTCTCATGAATAACTACTGATGTTGATGAACTCTAAACTCTGTTAGTTATACTCTGGTAGATTAAAGTGCTTACTGCAATACCCCCAAAGAAAATTTATATAGGTTGCTATACTCCTTTGAGATTATGTTGGTGACTAGGATGACCCAGGAACCTATTGGTATATAATATGGGCTAAAATTCTCTGATTTTTGGTGACTAGTCAAAGACTAGGATGACCCAGGAACTTATCAAAATGATAAGGGCTAAAATTTTTGAATTTTTGGTGACTGGCTCCAACCTCTAATTACTGGAATGAATAGAATAATATATATATATATATATATATATATATATATATATATATATTAGCAATAGAGGGGGTATAAAATAAATTAAATGTTACTGTATATAGATTGATTACTACAGAGTTTAGCTTTCATCATACAGTCAGTGTTTACTATGAGAGTTTGTGCATCCAGTGTTTATTGATTTACTTTATGGATTTTATGAAAAATTAGATGCTCTAAAAATTGATTTGGTAAACTCTCCTACACATACACATATTTTCACAACTGTTCAATTTTTGAAAGGGTTTCGGTGATAAAGTTGGAGAATTGACAAACGCTGTTGATTTGTGGTTAGTACTCTAAGGTAAATTTTCATTTGGATAATTTGAAAATTTAGGAGTAAATACTGCTTTTGACAACTGTTAATAAGTGTATTGTGTTAAAGTGTCTTGGAAATGGGAAAGAGAATACAGCGGTGATAATTACTATTTTTACTGCGCGTGATTAATTGAACCACTGCATGTATGACACGTGTCCCACTCACTCATTATTGTGTCCCACTCACACATTAATCTAGGAACTGTTGAGTGTTTGAATACACAAATGATTGAGTTTCAATTTTTAATTACAACTCTAATTACTTTTGTGTACAACGTTTCATTTTTACTTTTACCCACTCACTTTTACATCTCACAGTTCTCTCAGTTTTCACTTGCGCATTTTCGCAAACACTTTTCCTACATACACTTTTCATTGTGATTTCTTGCCCGTTTCTTGATTTAATGGCTTCTAAATCATTCACTGTTTTTGGTCTACGTTTTGTCCCTAACAATTATGCAGCCCCACTCAATAATGAACGCATTTCAGAAGCGTTTCATCTTATGCAGAATTTCTTAAGAGACTCAGAGATTGGACAAGCTCTGGTTGAACCTAGTACTCTCTCTGCATCTCAAATTGCCACTTTTTGGCAAAACTCAGTCTATGTGGATGGAGGAGAGAATGGGACTCCAATCATCATCTTCACTCATGATGAACAAGAGTTTGTAATTACTCCACAAACTGTCAGAGAAACGATGGGTTTTGATACACACACCTCTTATGCTTATGTTGGTGAACCTCAATTGAGACAAATGCTACAGGAGTAGGCTACATGGATTCTCTTGAAAGGCTTGGCAGTGTAAAGAGGCCTAATCTCAGGAAGGAATGGAATTTTTTCTTCGACTGCATCACAAGAACATTCCAGAAGAAGGTTACTAACTGGGATGCTATTCCAATGGACAGTCTACAAATCGGGTATTCTCTACTTTATGGTAGTAATTTTGATTTTGGTAGATATGTTCTAATGAATCTAGGTGATAAACTGTCAGAGTCTACTACAGTTTATTTTGCTCGATTTTGTCAAATGCTATTCACTGCTTATGTATCTGGTTTAGAGATTGTTGAAGCTGATGTGATTCAGCGTTTTAGAGTCAACAAGAGAATATTCTCTGATATGACTAATAAGGATGCTGGTAAAGAAAACCTACCTGTCTTTGTTCTGCCACTTGCTTTGCAGAATTTTCTCAACCAACCTCAAGAACCACCACAACCAGAACCACACCCTGAACCACTAAACACTGATCATACTCAAACCTTAAACACTGAACCATCTACATCACCTACCCACACTGTACCTACTCAACAACCTGCAACCTCAAACCAAACCACTATCCCTGAACCACAACCTGCATCCACTCACAACACTCCATCACCAATCACAAACACTGCTCCAACCCAAAATCCTCAATCTCCAATCACAAAACAATCTTCACACACTCAACAACTAAACACTGAACCATCACAATCTCAACCACAACCACAGCCTAAAGCAAAAAGAGGCAGAGTAAAGCAATCAGCAGCAACTACTGAAAGACATGCAAGAGCTAAGAAGACAATAGAGAAACACACCAAAGCAAAATAGACATCTCCTGGAGCTGTTTATGCTAGAAGAAAGATTCAAAGAGCAAAAAGACCTTCTTCACCCTCTGTGGTGGCAGAATCTAGTAAAGAGGATTCAGATGAAGTGCCTCTAGCTAAAAGGAGAAAATTAGTAATCTCTGATTCTGATGGTGAAAATGTTGAAGCTCCTAAAGTGATTTCTAAGGAGATGCCTACTGTTGACACAGTAGAGGTTCAGCAGGGACACAAGGATGGCATGGCTGCCATTGAAATCTTAGAGCCATTGTTTCAATTTTCTGAGCACATTGCTACTCCAACTGCTACTCTCTCTGAAGCTACATTGCTAGCTGAGCAAGCAACTACTGTCATTGAAGAATCATTGGCTACACATACAGACTTAATGTCTGATGTCAATCAAACAATAGATGTTAGAATTGAAATTGACCAACCATCAATGGCTGCAATCTCTGATGCTCAAATTGTTCAAGAATCAATTGTTCTTGAGAAACCTGCAGTTGATGTTGATCTTGCAGAACACACGGCTGAGAATTTTGTTGAAATTGAGCATGCACATGAAGCTGCTGATGTTAAGAAAGCTTGTGTTACAAATGAAGCTGGTAATGTTGAGACACAGTCTATGCTAAACACTGTCGATCCTGCAGCTGCAGAGACTCTTCCTGAACATAATTCCTTAAACACTGTCAATGCTGAGACAAGTGTTACAAATGAAGAAGAGGACAGTGCCAAATCTGTTTCCACTCAGGGACCAGTACAAATTAATGCCAAGGTGCAAGCCTATCCTGTGTCTGGTCCTGAGGTTCCTACATGTCATGATCTTGAAAGAGAACACTTTGAAAGATCAACTGCCAGATGGTATCAATCAGATTGCATTTTTCCAATTGGCAGGGCAGCAGACTTTGTGAAAAAGGCTGCAGATGAAATTAAAAATCCTGACATTGTTTCATGTTTGAAGGCAACTGTTGTTCAGGTCAAAGTCCTTAATAAACGATTTGATGCCGCTGCAGAAGATATTAATGGTCTTCGACGAGATATTACTGAAATTGATTTCAAAAGGGAGAAGGAAGCTACTCTTAGACATCAAACTTATTCAGCTAGATTGGCCAAGGTGGAAGAAAATCAAACTCTGATGGCTACCAAAATAGATTCCATTGCAAACTCTTTGGAGTTGCTAACCTCCATCCTGATTCCTGATGATGTCAAAAAGGGGGAGAAAGTTGCAAACACTGCTTGCAAACAACTTCAATCCTTGGAAAGGAAGGATGATGCTGCAGATGGAGGTGGATCTGATAGAACCAAAAGAGCAATTACAAGGTCTAGAGTAAACTCTGCTAAAGCAAACACTGCTGAAGGTCCACAGAATGATACAGAGTTAGCTGCAAACATGTTTCTTGAAGAACATGGAAATGATGTCACTCTAGAAGATGTAAAGGCTGAAGAGCTAAGACTTAAAGCTGAACATGAGAAAAAGCTTAAGTCTGGGAAATTCAAGAAGAAGGTTGAAAAGGAATCAAGGCCTGTTCTTAAAGGCATTAAGATCAATGAAAATGTCAATGCTGATCAGAGATTGTCTCATTCAAGAAAACCAACAGCAGATGAGGCTAGATTAAAGCTTAAAGGAAAAGTTGTTGAAGATGATAAGAGTTTAAAGAAGTCAAAGCAAGTTGCAACCTCTGTTTCTACACATGTTGTACAAACTACTCTTCCAATTCATGGTTTTGTGAGACCTACTATTCCTGATAATACTGAGAAAGTTCAAGGAGGTGATATTTTTCAAAGCAGAGCAATGATTGCTAAGCAACCTCATGATTTGGCTGGTTTAGGGTCAAACAGAGAAAGGACTTTGAATATTACTCCTAGAGATCATTCATCACTGGCTGCTCCAGGCAAGGGTGTCCTTCAAGTTAATTTGGACAAGCTGGAATCAGTACAGTTGATTCATCAAAGAAGTCTAAATAAAGACTTTCTGCTGTATTTCATGGAGGATGGGACTGTTTACAAAATTGGAGAGCATGATATTCATTTGAAAATTTATGAAGAACTGCAGTATGTCTTACATATTTTCAAGGTGAATAACAGTCCTACTTACCAAGCTGCAGAAGTGCTCAGATACCAGATAGAAAGATCAAAGATGATTTGTGGAATTAAAGACAAGTCTGAATATGTACCAAAATACTTAGATTACAATGGAAGAATGGTTGAAATGAAGAGAAGTAGTGCTAAGCTGAGAACTGATTTGGGTGTCACTGTGCTTGAATTTAATTCAGAATCAGCAAAGTCGTACTTTATCAGACTTGGAAATGAAATGAAGAAGAACAGCATCTATGATCTGAGATCAGCCATTTATCAGACAGATGGTACAGATTCTAAGCTTCGAGATCAAGCTAGAGATGGAAAGAGCACTTGAAGTTGCAGAAGAGAGATTGCTAACAGAGTATTTGAAGACAGCATGGGATGTTGAAAGGATTAAGTAATTTATGCTCTGTAAGTTTTTCATATTTTCTGTAATTTTGTTAAGTATCAGTTTAAACTCTGTTTAGTTGTTAAACACTGTATATGATTATTTGTTTTTGACATCATCAATTATCTATTAACTTGTGCATTTTTGCTAATGAATAAGTTGGGGGAGATTGTTAGATATAATTGATGTAATGTTTCAGTGTTTAAGTGTAACAGTGAAATATCAGAGTTTAACTGGAAGGAAGTCAGAGTTTAGTAAAGTCTGACTGACGGAAGCTGGACAGAGTTTAATAAAGTCTGTCTAGAAGCAGCGCATACGAAGTCAACAGAAGATATTAGAGATCAATTGAAGATTGATATGAAAGCGAGATCTTTGAAGATTGGATAGCTATCAAAGAGATCGAGTTGACTTAGGAAACGTGTGACAATCTGTAATTGATATCATTGTATAGCTGATTATTAGGAATATCAATTAGAGATTGTATCGAAGCTGTATTCTTATATATACAGATAGGTTAACCCTAGAAGGGTATCGAACAATAGAATTATTCATTCTTATTGTAACCTAGCAGCTCTTTGTGATAGTTTACATCACGAAGAGGGTTTTTAATACCAGAAGATTTAAAGTGCATAATCATCTTAATTGTTATTCTCTCATCCAATATTGATTATTAGTGTGTATTCGGCCTAACACAACAGACAACGAGATATAAAAACTATAAACATTTATGGATGCTTTAAACTACGTGTTATAATCTAAAGAAAAGAGAGAATTTAACGCACCTTTGGGTCCTCCAGCTAGGGGTGTACGCGGTGCGGTTGCGAGTGGTTTTTGGCGATTACGGCGGTTTTTCGATTTTGGCGGTTTTTGAAATTTTCAACCACAACCGCAATTGCGGTTGCGATTATTCGCACTTGCGGTTGCGGTTTGCGGATAATTCTTACACCCCTACCTCCAGCGATCACCACAATTTATAAGGTATGAAAAATTAAAAACAAGAAAATAAAAATCTAGATGATGTGCCCTAAGTGATTAAATGCATGATGCAACAAGTATGTAATTCTAATTAATTTTTTTTTGGATTTTAAATTTTCAATTTTTGTGTGATTTTTTTGATTTTTTTTTTTAAAAAAAGCGGAAAGAGAGAAATACGGGTTACCGAATCATGCTTCCAAAAATTCCAATTTTCCTCCACGGTGATTCCCGAAATTTCAACTTTCCTAAAAACAAAATGAGATAAAAATGGGACAAGTAAAACTAATCCGAAAAATTAAAAATTAAAGAACGAAAAATAATTAGTTCCCCGGCAGCGGTGCCAAAAACTTGATGTGCTAAAAATAGGCATTTAAATTATCGCAAGCGCACGATTTCGTTTTAGTATTTTAATATTCGATCCACAGAGACTAAAATTATTTCCGTGACTTTTAATTTCTAATTTAGGCGAACTAGACAATTGGGTTTTGGAAAATTGGATTTTTAATATTTAATTCATAATTCTAAATTATTCTAAACTAAATTATTTTAAAATTTATTCTAAAAATTATAAATTATCTTAAAACTAGATTTTATTCTAAAACAATTTTTTTTATTTATGTAAAAAAATTTTAAAAATTTGGCATGAAATATTTGTGCTTTTAACCAGCCAAAAACGAACTAAATCACCAATTACCAATTTCAGTACTCGAATAAACCAGAAAACGAAAAAACAAACAAAATTCAAAACAAAATTATCGAATAAACTTCGAACCAAAATTTAACAAACTCGAACCAACTGACATATTATACTAATACACAAATCCGAGTTAACTCGGCTACAAAAACAACAAACAAATGACTACATTTGCTAACATAAATCTCAGCGAAACGCAGCAAGAATTCGGACGAGGAAAACCATGATTTAATACACCAGCTAAATCAACACTCAGACTCAAATTGACGAACAGCAAAACTCCGAAAACACTCAGACTTCGGATATAAAACAATAAGCCGACACCACCAAGGAATACGCGAACTTAGAAGTTGCGATTACAAAAACGAAACCCGGAAAATGCAGCAACAACAAACATAATTCAATACTCTCAACCAACATTCAATACACTAATTCGAACACAGCAAAAACGTAACTCATCCACGAACCATAAACAGACTCGACCATAACGAAACTAAACAAAACTCAAAACTACAATCGTAACAAGAATCCACACGTAAGACCAGCTCCATTCGTTATCAAGAAATTTAATGGAAGTCAACAAAACTCGGACAATCACAGCACCAAATAGTCGAACAGCAACTCGTCAATTAATCCACAAAACCAGATAAACTCGGTAATTAAACTCAACGAAATTAGCACAGAAAAAAACATTACAGAACTAGTGAACTTGAAACAGAAAATAGGAAAAGGGGAGGTGGTTTGCTGCGATGAAAACAGAGAAGGTGGGTTGGCGAGGTTCGAGAGAGATCGAAGGTTAGGAAGAGAAAAGAGAATTGGAATCGAAAAGGGGAGAGAATGGAGGCATCGAGGGTTTCGATCGAAGAGATTTAGGGAGAGTTTGGGAGATTAGAGAGAAATAAGAAATGAGGGAGAGATGGATTTGTTGTATAAATCAAGAGAGAGAGGAGGAAAGGAGCGATGTGTTTATGCTGAAATTAAGGAAGAGAACGAAGCAGGGGTCGAACAAGAAGGAGAAGGCTGTCTATTTTCTTCTAATTCACAGAGAGAGAAGAAAAGGGAAGAAGGGGTGTGGTCGTGTGTAGGGATGGCAACGGGTTGGATCGGGTTGGATACCTGTGATATCCAAATCCAAACCCGAATCTGAAATCCAAATCCAAACCCGATCCAAATCCAATCGGATCTGGAAATTCAAAATCCAAACCCGATCCATCGGGTTTGGATCGGGTTCGGGTTTATCCAAACCCGAATTACATAAAAATTTCATAAAAAAAAAAATTACAATAACAAATAAATATTCAGATTCCAAAAACATAAAAATAAATATGTATTTTTTTAAGATTATATATGTATATATGAATATATATATATATATAAATATATTATATATAAATATATATATATATATATATATATATATATATTTATATATATATATAATATATATATATATATATCAGGTTTTTTTCGGGTTTCGGGTTTGGATCGGGTTTTCGGGTTTCGGGTTTGGATCGGGTTGGATATAGTTAATATCCAAATCCAAATCCAAACTCTTTCGGGTTTAAAAATCAAATCCAAATCCAAATCCAAATCCAAAAAATCGGGTTCGGTAAGATCCAATCGGATCGAATTGGATCGGGTATCCATCGGATCGGTTTTTTTTGCCATCCCTAGTCGTGTGGTTTGTTTGAGGAGAAAACACAAGAACAGAACTGGGGTTGTTGGCTTGAGAAAACAGGGGAGATAAAATGCTTCGAATTAAAATGATAAAACAGATATATTAAAACTGAAAATACGTAATGAAATTTTATAAAACTAATTTTTTTTGTTTATTTATTTATTTATTTATTCTAACTCATAAAACAAGGAAATTTAAATCTACAATTAATAATAATAATAATATTAAAACCCACAATAAAATTGAGATTTAAAGGGGCACAGTTACAATTATTAACTAAGAACAAGAATTTGAAGATCGTTAATTTCAACCCCAAGTGGTTAGCTTTCGCTACTTTATCCACTAAACGGATTTACGAAAATAACGAAAATGAAGCTTGTACTAAAATGAAAGAGTGTTTACAAGAACAATTACAAAAAATGAAGATGGAGGCTACAACTAAATTTTTAGGGTAAAGAAAATAAAACTTAGATGTAGGCTAGGTTTTTTGGTGTATGTTTGTTTACAAATGAAGGGGGGGTATTTATATGTAAAAATTAAAGTTTTGGGGGTGTGTTTTCAATTTCCCTAACTGCTCCAAAATCCTAGCTCTTTTTCCTTCTTTCACTTTAGTCCTTTTTCTTTCTCTTTTGCCCTTCTTTGCACTTTATTTCTTTATTTTGCCATTTCTTCATTTTTCTCGAATTTCCTGAAATGCAACAAAATAAGTTTATTAAAATACAAGTTCAAGTAGCAAATAGGTAATAAAAATATGCAAAAATTTGCACTTCTCAATGTCTTCAGCAAAGTTCAGGTACACAAAGTATACTTTACTCAATTTTTTAAAAATGTGCTTTTGTGCCTTATTGGTAAATTCTATTGTTTGTAATAAATAAATTAATACTTTTTTGAACTTGTTATTTTTAAGTAGGTTTTAACAACCTTATTGGTAAATTTTTTTATTTATAATAAATAAATTAATATTTTTAATATAATTTTTTTAACTTGTTTTTTTCAGTAAGGTGTTAACAATTTTTTTGGAAGGTGTTAACCAACCAACCAACCAACCACTAACCAAATATACCTTGTTTTACTTATAATAGTATAGTATACATTTCTTTTTTGCATGTCCTAAAAGTATTGGCCATGTTTCCTTAATGAAACAAATTAATGGTTAAATATGTTAAGTTATTCTAAATATGTAAACCATAGAGAGTAAGTTTAGTAGTTTTTACTTGATTGCTAAATACTTGTTTTTTGATTGATCACCAATATAAACGGAATGGAATGAGTAAAATTTAACTGAGTTTGGAATTTTTAACATGTTTTTTTTTAATTTTTTGAAAATGTACTTTTGTGCCTTATTGGTAAATTTTGTTGTTTATAATAGATAAACTACTAATTTTTTTTATATAATTTTTTAACTTATTATTTTTAGGAAGGTGTTAGCAACCTTATTGGTACATTTAGTTGTTTCTAATAAATAAATTAATATTTTTAATATAATTTTTTTAATTTGTTAGTTATGGGAAGGTTGTGTTAACGATTTTTTTGGAAGTTGTTAACCAATCAACCAACTAACCAAATATACATTGTTTTGGTTATAATAGTATAGTATATATTTTAAAAATGTAACTTAGTGCCTTATTTGTAAATTTTGTTGTTAATAATAATTAAATTAAAATTTTTTATATATTTTTTAACTATTTATTTTTAGGAAGATGTTAAAAACCTTATTGGTAAATTTTGTTATTTAAAATAAATAAATTAATATTTTTAATATAATTTTTTTAACTTGTTATTTTTAGGAAGGTGTTAACAATTTTTTTGGACGGTGTTAACCAACCAACAAACTAACCAAATGTGACAACCTAGGTCAAATCCCGAGTCTTTTCAAAAATCGGGTCGAGTCCTAATTCTGAGTCCGAAATAAGCCAAAGCAACTGGCCTAAATGCAGCCAACTTGGGTAGCCCACAAGCCCACCACAGGCCCCCCAAAAGATCATGATTTGTTGGTGCACTTAGTAGTAGTGCTTTACTTTATAAACTGAACAAAAGTCCCAAATCTCCTCGATGTGGGACTGGGGTGTTACAAACTCCCCCACTTAAACTCCTGACGTCCTCGTCAGGCCTGAACGGATATCCCATAGGTCCAGATCGTTCCTCTCTAGCCATTGTGGGATACTACTACCGGTTGGTTTCGTGTCCCCACCTCCGATCACTGTCCATTGTGGGATAATACCACCAGCCTTCGTGTCCCCACCTCCGGCAACTTGATGAATAAAACTTTCGAGAGTCGGCTCTGATACCATATGTGACAACCCAGGTCAAATCCCGAATCTTTTCGAAAATCAGGTCGAGTCCCAATTCTGAATCCGAAATAAGCCAAAGTAAACTAGCTTAAATGCAACCAACTTGGGTAGACCATAAGCCCACCACAACCCCCAAAAAGATCATGATTTGTTGGTGCACTTAGTAGTAATGCTTTACCTTATAAACTGAACAGAAGTCTCAAATCTTCTCGATGTGGGACCGGGGTGTTACACCAAATATACATTGTTTTACTTATAATAGTATAATATAGATAATAAATAAATTAATGTTTTTAATATAATATTTTTAACTTGTTATTTTTAGGAAAGTATTAATAAATATTTTAGAATGTGTTAACCAACCAACCAACTAACCAAATATACCTTGTTTTGCTTATAATAGTATAGTATATGATAATAGAGAAAATATTAAAAATTTGGTCGACTTGGTTTTTCTTAAATACCCTTATTTAGTTATTATTTATTTAGTATCTATTTTATTTTATACCTATTGCAATTCTATTTTATAATTACTAATAATTAACCAACTACCTTCTTCAATTAAAATAAACTACCTTTTCTATTTTTTCTAATTATGATCTCTCATTTCCCAAAAATATCAAGAGTCATTCTATTTAATTATATTATAAGTACTAATAACTAACTACACTGAGCGCGATGAGATAGCTCATTTAAGAGCTTATCTCTTGTTGTCCCAGGTCCTCGGTTCGACTCTCGCTCACCCCCCCCAGATTTGTTAGAACATATACTCACTTTATAAGGCATATAAGGCTAATTATTCAAAAATAACTAACTAAACTATAATTTCTCTTTTTCCAAAAATAACATGAACTGTTCTATTTAATGAAATACAGTATTAATTTTGTAATTACTAATAACTTACTGATTGCCTTTTTAAGTTAATACGCAATATTTTCTTTGATATATTCTAACTAAAATAAGAATAGTTAGACCAAATGATAAGGTATATTAAACATAATCTTGTAATCATTAATATATACCAAAAAAATATACATAATCTATTTCAATCATTAATAAAATATATTAAAAACATGTATCTATACTATTATATTAAAGCCGAAACATTGACAGTTTTGGTTTTCAGTTTGGTTATCCTATTTATTAAAATAAATAAAAACATAATATAATTAATGGTAATTAACCGATTGCCTTTTTCACATTTACTTTTAGTTGAATATATTGCCTTTTATAAACACCTAAAAATCAATCGTATCATATCTTTCAATCATTAATATTTTCTTTCTAATTAAAACATGTTAGCATTTTGATTTAAAACTAATCTTATAATCATTAATATATACCCGAAAGTATCACACCATATTTTTTAATTATTAATAAAATATATTAAAAATCCGTATACATTGTTTATAATAGGGAAATATTAGTATAATCCGTAAACATGAGTATATTAAATTATATTAAATTAAAATTAACAAAATATTAAAAATAATGATTATATAAAAACATAATTGTAATATTAAATAAAATTTATAACATAATAAAAGAAACCCGTGCATCGCACGGGCATTGAAAGTTTGTCGGTTCGATTTTCAGCACGGTCATCCTAATTATTAAAATAAATTGTAAAATAATATAATTACTGATAATTAGCCAATTGCCTTTTTTTAATTAAAAGAGGTTTACTTTTAATTGATTGATGATATTAACTTTTATAAACACCTAAAATATCATATCTTCCAATCAATAATATTTCTTTCCAAATAAAACTCGTTAACTTTTATTTTAAAATATAATCTTACAATAATTAATATATACCCCAAAATATAACACTATATCGTCTAATCATTAACAAAATTTAATAGAAATCTGTGTACAACGAATAATTACTATTAGATTTTTAGTAAAAAATCAGAACCGTTAGATATGATATTTAGATATATTAATGTTTAAATTAATTTAAGTTTTAAACCACATAATTTTGCAATCATTAATGTATATCCAAAAATATTACACCATATTGCTGTTAGATTTTTAGTAATTAATAAGAACCGTTAGATTTAATTATAAGGTATATTTTATGATTAAAGTACTTACTAAAAAATCAAGTTTCGAATCCCGTCAACGACATATTTAACTTAAAATTCTAATATAAATTTTAATTCATGTATATCATTAACTAAATTTATATAAAATAATATTAAAATAATTTTTACAAAATTATGATTATATAAAAACATAATTATAGCATAAAATAAAATATATAACATATTAAAAGAAACCCGTGCATTACACGGGTTATAAGCTAGTAGGTTAATAATAAGAAAACATGAGTATAATTCATTTTGATTTAATGGTCTAACCATATAATGAATAATGATCATTAAATTTTTAGTAAATAAATAAGAATAGTTAGATTTAATGATAAGATAGATTATATATTTAAATTTTTTACTAAAGATCCAAGGTGTCAATCCCATTAACAATTTTTTTAATTTAAAAATTTGTAATATCAATTTTAAACCATGCACGTCTTTAATTAAATTTATACAAAATTATATTAAATTAAAATTAAAATAATTATTGAAAATAATAATTATATAAAATATAATTATAATCTATACTATTACATAAAAGCCGAAATATTAAAAATTTGGTTGGTCAATGCGGTATTTGTTGATTTTATTTATTTACCCTTATTTAATGGTATATGTTATTTTTACTTAATTATCCTTAATTAATTACGTATCTATACTATTATATAAATTCCGAAACATTGAAAGTTTTGGTACCTGTTTTTTGGTACGTAGTGAATTTACTTATTTACCCTTTATTATAACGAAAAATATGTATGACATATAAACTATTAAAACTCCTAAAAAATGTAAAATAATATAATTAATGGTAAGTAGTCGATTGCCTTTTTTCACATTTACTTTTAATCGAAGATATTACCTTTTATAAACACCTAAATCTATACTATGTTATATAAAAGTTGAGATTAAAAGTTTTGGGATATTACCTTTTATAAACACCTAAAAATATCAATCGTATCATATCTTTCAATCATTAATATTTCCTTTCGAATATCATATCTTACAATAAGTAATATATACCAGAAAATATCACATCATATTTTTCAATTATTAATAAAAGATATTAAAAATCTATATACATTGTTTATAATAAAAAAACATTAGTATAATTCGTAAACATGAGTATATTAAATTATATTAAATTAAAATTAATTAATTTTATAATAGCCGAAACATTAAATATTTTGTTACCTATTTTTTGGTATATATTTTTTAGTATTTCGTGAATTTACTTATTTAACCTTCATTATTAAAAAAATATATACGATATTTATACTATTAAAATACCTAGAATAAATAATAACATAATATAATTAATGGTAATTAGACAATTGCCTTTTTCACATTTACTTTTAGTTGAAGATATTACTTTTCATGAATACCTAAAAATATCAATCATATCGTATCGTATCTTCCAATCATATCATATCTAGCAATAATTAACATATACCCAAAAATATCACATTATATCTTCTAATCACTAACAAAATATAATAGAAATTCGTGTACTATGAATAATGATCATTAAATTTTTAGTAAAAAATCAGAAACGTTAGATCTAATGATTAAATATATTATATAATTAAATTAATTTACTAAAATTTCAAGGTTCGAATTCTATCAACGACATATTCATTTTAAAATTTTATAATATAAGTTTTAAACCATGCATATCATTAATTAAATTTATATTAAATTATTAATATTAAAATTATATGATATCTAAACTATTAAAACTCCTAAAAAAATGTAAAAGAATATAATTAATGGTAAGTAGTCGATTGTCATTTTTCATATTTACTTTTCTTCGAATATATTACCTTTTATAAACATCTAAATCTATACTATGTTATATAAAAGTTGAGATTAAAAGTTTTGGGATATTACCTTTTATAAACACCTAAAAACATCAATCGTATCATATCTTTCAATCATTAATATTTCCTTTCGAATATCATATCTTACAGTAAGTAATATATACCAAAAAATATCACATCATATTTTTCAATTATTAATAAAAGATATTAAAAAAAAATATATACGATATTTATACTATTAAAACACCTAAAATAAATAATAACAAAATATAATTAATGGAAATTAGACAATTGCCTTTTTTATATTTACTTTTAGTTGAAGATATTACCTTTCATGAACACCTAAAAATATTAATCATACGTATCTTCCAATCATATCATATCTAGCAATAATTAATATATACCCAAAAATATCACATTATATCCTCTAATCACTAACAAAATATAATAGAAATCCGTGTACTATGAATAATGATCATTAAATTTTTAGTAAAAAATCAGAATCGTTAGATCTAATGATTAAATATATTATATAATTAAATTAATTTACTAAAATTTCAAGGTTCTAATTCTATCAACGAAATATTTATTTTAAAATTTTATAATATAAGTTTTAAACCATGCATATCATTAATTAAATTTATATTAAATTATTAATATTAAAACTAAAATAAAGTATTTTAAATAATGATTTATCAAAATATAATTGTAACATAAAATAAAATTTGTTATATATCAAAAATATCCGTGCATCGCACGGGTTATAAGCTAGTAGTTACTAATAACTAATAAATTTCATTTTTCATGTAGAACATATTACTTTTTCTATTTTCTAATAACTAATCAATTTTCTTTTTCACATAAAATATATTATCTTTTATATTTTAGCTAACTAAAATTTTTCCTTTTCTAAAAATACTTTGAGCAATTCTATTTAATAAAATAAAATATTATAATTATAATTACTAATAATTAACCGGTTACATTTTTTAGCTAAAATACGCTACCTTTTTTATTTTTTTCCAATAAAATCTATTCGGGTTGCTTTGTTTAAGTAAAATAAGATTATAATATTATAATAACTAATAACTAATAGATTACAATTTTCAGCTAAAACGTATCATCTTTTCAATATTTTCAAACTAAAATCCATCTTTTTCTAAAAATATCACGGACAACATATATATAATTATTATCAGATCATATCATTTAAAAGTTTAATCCTACCAAATTCATGTCTTAAAATTTTTAATACAAATAAAAATAAGTTTCTATTATATTAGAACATCTATGCATCGTACGGATTTTAAGCTAGTCTATATTATATTATAAAAGATGAAACATTAAAAGTTTTGGTATGGTACTTACCTTATTTAATTGTTTTACTTTATTACTCTTAATTAACAAAACACAATCTTTTCTCAAAATATTACACCCAGCTCTTCCCAACAATTCTCCAAAATAATAAATAACCAATTACCTTTTCCAGGTATTAGCTTTTCTAACTAAAATCTCTCTTTTCCAAAAATATGATCGTTCTAATTAATGGAATAAACTAACAATATTATAATTACTAGCGTTCTACCCATGCTACGCACCGAGCGATAAAATTTATTAATTAAGTAATATAAACATGTAATTTTAAACATTTTTTAGAAAAAAAAAAATTTAAGTAGAATGTAGTAAACTTAAGTACAAAATTACCTATTCATCAATTTATACCAATTGCATTAATATTAATATTATTGAACAATTTTCATAACATTCACATCCCCGGTGAAACGTTCTAAGCCCCTCTTTATTGATTTTTCTTAATTTTGTTTTTCATTTGATTTCTCTCATTTTTTTAGAATCTTTCTACGACGTTCATAAGTTTTTTGTACCCATATTTTAAGTTTTATTCTTTTGAAAATTTGGTATATTTAAATGTGCAATACTGTAGGTTTCTTTAATTTTTATTATATTAATTCATTCAAAACAATTGTATGGGTCGCGATCAATTTTTCGTATACATATTAAAATTTCACAAACACCAATTTCTCATGACCATTATAAATCATTGGATTGTCTCTCAAAAAAAGGTTGCATGTTTCAATGATATGAGAAAGGATATCTATCGTGCAAGATCCATAAAATGAATGTAGATATGATGAACGAAACTTTCATCTAATCTAGTTTCCTATGTGTTTATTCAATATCATTTTTACAAATCTAGTTTCCTATGTGTTTATTAGTGAATTGATTTGTTATATAAAAAATAAATATAATCAATCAACCAAACATATCCAATATATCTCGTTCTTAAAGTAAGATGTGACTGTCAGAATTTAGGGTGATGGTACTCGACTTGTTTTTAATGACAACTTAAAATTTGCATATTCATTTTGGGAGCATTTATGTTAAATTTTTTAATTTTTTCTGTTAGAAAATGGTATATTAAATATTAGTTTTCTTTTACCTAAATATAGGATGACAAATTTATTTGATCTGATGTCCAATCTGAAAACCAAAATTTTGGATATATCGAGCCCAAATTTTTTGATTATTTAAATTTTAAACCCGAAATAGTTTCAATTTGGATTTCAATTGTACCGAACCGATATCTGATCCAAAATTCGAAACCAGATACATAAATAATATTTTATTTATCCAAAATTCGAACCAATATTTGTAATTATATGTAATATTTTAGATATAAGACATATAATTTATTGATTATTATTCAAAAATTTCATTAGAAATAGTCAATACTAATTTAATTATTAGAACTTATATTTCTCAATCTCATGAAGATGTATTTTTTTTAATTTACATAAATTTTTCATTTGTGTTGTATACGAAGAATTATTTTTTTAACATATTTTTTAAATTTTACTTAGTATATCGATTGAATTCGTACAATATGTTACATTTAACTGCTTACCTTATTTTATAATTTTAATTTTAAAGTATTTTATAAATATAATAAGTATAGTTTGTGAGTAGCAATTTTTTAAATTTGACTATATTATTAAAATTTGGATACCCGAAAAAATCCAATCTAATTCGAAATCCGATGGATTTGGTTTTGGATATTGAGTTTTAAATTTGGATTTGAATTTATTTTTAAAACCCGAAAATATTTGGATTTGGGTTTTGATTTTACAAAACTAACATTATTTTATATGTGTCCTGGTAATTTAATTATCGGGTCAGAAAATATGAATTCATTTTTCTTTAACAATGAGTATACATGTTAGATAAAGCATTATGTGTAGACCTGACAAATCGTTTATGTTGTATACATTAATTCATGACGTGTATCTTTGGCCTTTGGGGTTGATATGGGCTAAAAATAAGCCCTAAAGGCACATTTAATGTTGCATTAATTAGGCCCGGTATGGTCCAAACGTGGGGCCCACCAACAGGGTCCAAAACCCTATTTAAATATTAATTTCGTAATTGATTAGAGGGATAAATCAACATCTCATTAATTTGAGATATAATGGGAAACAACTCCTACAAAGGAAAGAAATCAGTATATACAGTCATATCACGATTCTAATTCCACGTAATAGGAATTAGGATTGACTCTTATCAGAAAAGGATTCTGGATAACTATTACTACATGGAAACTAATTCCTACATGGAAGGAGGTTAGAAACTTCTAGAATTGGGCCAAGGAGGTGACTTGCCCACCAAGTCACCTATCCCTATTCTAACTCTAGGCTTTTCATGCCTATATAAAGAACGCAACCCCTCATCTCAGATCAAGGTGTTTTTGGCACAGCTCCATACGTCACCCACCACGTTTTAGGCTTAATCCTCGAATAAGGACATACAAGCCACTACGTCACTACGCCGCAAGGGCGCATCAAGCCACGTAGGCAACTCTAGAACTACGTTTTGGCTTGATTCTTGATATTCATCATGGTACGTAGGCATCTTGTTAGGACCGAGTTAGTCCCCGACAACAAGAGCAGCCACCATTAAAGCTCGAAGCTCACCCCCTTTGCATTCAATACACACTCCCCAGCTGCAATTTCAATACTTGTGATTTTCATCCACAACAGGGGTCTTGTATGAAAATGACATGAAAATTTTTTGTGTACCCAAAATTTGAACACTAAATAATTTTCGAAAAGTAAAAATATGACAATCACATATAATGTTACTTTCTACCCAAATCCTCTATGTATGTTACTATATAACTGAAACACAATATTGAGATGCTACAAAACAAAATTAAGAGTAGTGTACATAAAATGAAGCCCTCCCTTTTTTAAATTTTGTTTATTGTTAAAAAATATCTATGCTTGTTTAGAATCTATCTACCAAGTTATTAAGTTTTTCTTTACCTATATTTAAAGTATTGTTGATGTTGAATAAAAAATATTATCAACCAACCAAGTAAATTTGATATGTCTGTTCTTAGATTAGGATATGAGAATTGAATACTATTACTTTTATTCAAGAATACAAAATTAAAAGGGCACCTTTTATTAGAAATAATATATAATTTTATATGTATCGACCTATTTACTCATGCAATATAATCTAATACCCCATTGCTAAGTTTTATCTACCGATATATTGGATTTTGTACTTTCTCTTGTGAATGATAACTCCAGTTTCTTTTCCTTGATTTTATGTTGTTTTTCAATAAATTTATCTCTTTTTGAGAATCTAGTGCCCCATTAGTGGATTTTGTCTACCCATATTGGGTTATGTTCTTTCTCTTTGTGAGAGTAGGTTCTTTAATTCTGGCATCCGGGATCTTAGATTTACAGGATTTTATTATATTGGTTCATTGATTTGGATAGTATAGAATCCCAATTAAGATTGACAAATCAGATATATGTTCCTCACGATTACAATAAATTGTTGGATTATCTTGCCAAAAAGGTTATATATTTTAGTGATATAAGCGATGGGTGTACAACAATTTAAGATCTGATCAATGATCGTAATTTGGTTGAAAGAAACCTTGATATGATCTATTTTAATATGTGTATACTCGATCTTGATTATTTTTTTAGATGTTGTATGACCTTATTGATGAATTAATTACCTATAAAAAATGTAATTTATAAGAAAATTTAAATTTTTGATTATTTTTGTATATATCATATGCCCTTTTATTAATAAATTAATTATTTATCAAAAAATGGTGTATTTAGAATAGTTCAGTAAATATTTTTTAATTTTAAAATTTTTAACTCAGTGATAGTAGATTTATTCAAATTTGATTGCACCTTATAATTGTATATCGAGAGATTGTGATATTAAAATATTATATTATATAATATATTTGTATTTAAATCAATTTAAAAATACGCAATTTTGGAAAATGACTCTATATGCAAAGAATAGATGTGCCAGTAAACAATAATTTAATTGTGATTATTTTTAATTAAACAATTATGATTAATTAGTTAATGAGTATTTATGAAAATTAATCTGTAATATTTAACTATATATTATAGTTGATTGTAGTAGATATTTATAAAAATTAGCTCGTAATTAACTGGATAATTTTGATTAATTTTAAATTAAAAATTGATAAGTTAGTAAATGTGACAGCCCCAGATCCGGGGTCAGGAATCCGGGCCGTCAATGACCAATTTCCATTTAGTGACACTTCATTCTTGGCAGCTGGAATATAAATTCATACTAAAACTTACATAATAGACCCCACACTTAATAATGTTACACACCTGTCATATGCTAGAGAACAACATCCACAATATTAAAAGTTTAGATTTAAGCAGTTATTACAAACCAGGAGCATACTTAAATACCTTATTGAATAATACTTCGACATGAAGCATTTCAACAATCAAAAGTTTATTACAACAGCTTACACACTAAATGTACATAATCTACCAGTACCCAACCGTCCGATAGCTACCTCGGGAATCGTTGCCAACACTCTCTCAAAAGTTCATCTTTCCCGTACCCTCTTGCGGGGTGTAGTGCGGAGTATCGGCATACCTAGCTGTTGTATACATAATAGCAAGAATGAGCTAAAATAGCTCAGCAAGATAAATTCTATCAACTAGCATCAAAGGGAAATAAACCATTATATATATATATATATATATATATATATATATATATATATAATAGACAAAAACAAATTTAAGTTATTATGGAAAGAATTTTATTTTCATTCAATATATATACACTTTCCAATTATCTTTGTACGAAAAGAAATATATAGTATTATAATATCAGTTTCTCTTCTAATATCATATAATATCAGTTTCTCTTCTTAAATAATATAACAATCAATATACCATTTCAGTGTACTTTTCTAAAATAATATGTTAAACTTGAATAAATCTTTCGCTATCATCTTCTCATTTCCTTCTTATGCAACAATTATATAAATTAATATAAAATCAGTTTCTCTTCATCTGTAACAATAATTCCATCATTTCAGATCATGTTTCTGTTTTCAATATAAAAATCTAAAAACCATTGTCAACACTTTCTTTTCAAAAACATTGGGGATATCTGCTATCGCCTGATACGTTAAGACGATGATCAGTCGCCTAATCGTACCTGCTCTCTTTTACTACCGGTAGAAGGAATGAAGATCATCCCTGGAGGAAGGCCACCTGCTAACATCCTCCCTTGGCATCTTCGTGCCGTAATAAAAATAATAAATGCTGGACTGTGTCGCACACAGCCCTGACACAGCCACTTACGCAAGTCTGTTGCAATCCCCCTTTTTGTTAATATCATTCCACATTTCCATTTTCTTGCTTTCATTTCCACATATCATTCACTCATATCATTTCCATTCTCGCACATTACTTCTATAAAATATATATATATATATATAACATAATGCTTTGATTGTGATCCAGACATCTCTTTCATATTCAAGAAATCAAATATACTTTTATATTTATAAAATATTCCGTCTATTTTAAAAGTAGTAAATAATAATCAAATAATATTTATTAAACCACTGATACCATTCTTCATATAACTCTAGATAACAACTGATACCATTCTTCATATAACTCTAGATAACAACTGATACCATTCTTCATATAACTCTAGATAACAACTGATACCATTCTCTTTCACCTCTCTTTACCATAAAGCATATTCGCTCCATTCATAATCATATCCACATTCATATTTCATATTTTATATCCATTTCTCTTTAATTCCAATATCAGGGAAATAATTCTTAGCAATATAGCAAACATAAAATAACATATATATTCCATGAAATCATTTACTTTGAAAATAAAATAGTTTTCCAAGGTAAGGATAGAAGAAATCTTGCCTCGATCTCTGTATCCTGGAAGTATGGCTCGTGGCTCTCCCGAAGTTTCTATAAACACAAAAAGGACCGTCGTTAGAATACTACATCCCTTTCTCACTTCACCTTTATATAACCACACCCTTAATGCTTACTATGTGAATAACATGCTATTATAACCCAAGTGTTCCAAGAACCTAACCATTTTAGGTTAAATCAAGGTTTTCTATGTTTGTTCACCATTTCCCTTAACAACCACACTTGACTATAAAAATTCTCAGAAAATAAAGATTTCGAATTTTACTACAAGGTCAACTGGTAATGACTCTTTGACTACCTTACTACAATATCCAAAAATTTTATAATTTTTAAAAGTGTTTAAGTATGGTAGTTATAGCCTCAAAGTTGGTACAACTACGTTTTCTCGACTATCGAACGTCTTTCACTAAAACTGACTTTTCTCCTAAACCGTTCATCAGATTTTAACGCACTTTATATCAAAACGATCTACGAACTATGCTATATCTCATCATGGTCACTTGGGGGTCTGGACAGTAAGGTACCATACAGGTATAGTGTCCAAAAACAGGGAAGTTTCTGATTCTAACGAAAATCGGACATTATAACGGCTATATTTTCATACTTTCCAAAATCCAACTCCTCCAAATCTATCATCCACCTTATACACCATCACCTACACCATGTGGTCATCTTACCAACCATGGTTACAAGCACATACTCCTTCCATATTCAACTTTAATCACTTACAAACACATATATCATCATGAATAATCACTTATCATAACCTTAATCACTAAACTTTCTATAATCCATCCTATATTCAAAGTAATACTAAAGGGTCTTGAGATTTATACCTTCTTGAAGCTTTAACAACCCTTATCAAGCCTTGGGATATGCTTAATCAACCTTATACTAGCTTGGATCAACTAAAGAAACCATAAAAACAAAGTTAGTTTCTAAGGGTTACTATTCATCATCACTTTTGTAAAAATCATAACAAATCGAAAAATAAGAGTTTGGCTCTCAAATTTTTACCACATCTTGGCCTCTGTATAAGCTTTGATTTGAGCTATAGAACACCAAAAACAAAGCTTCCTAGCTATGGTTTTGAGCTCCATCTTTCCGCTGGACAGAAACTGGACAGGTTTGCTTCTCCCACTTTGAGCATGAATTTGACTAGGCTATACTACTTGGATTGCTATGAAATTTGGAGCGAATCATGCCCATGGAGTGGAGAGGTTGTGGTTAAAATTTGGTGATTTTATCATGGATAGAAATGGAGATATGAATTTTTCTTTGAGTTGTGTTCTTGTTTGGCAGATTGGAGAGCTTTGTGTTTATCTTGCTTCTTTCCCTTTACAAACGTTTTTCACCTTTTTATCTATCATATATATCAGTTGTGTAGTATTATAATAAAAGTCTTTGAAGTCCACCAATGACAAAGAGCCAATTGTTGATCATCTAAACACCTTACCATGAAAAATGCTACTTAGTACTCAAGTTTGACAAGTTTACTCCTCTTCCACTTTCGTTTTAATGTTTGCACCAATGGGATTCCTTCCCTTACACTCTAATATCACTTAATATCAGCTCCATACTTGGGTTGGGCCGAATTTGGGCTTTTGGTTTGGGTTTTGTACAAAGTTCTCTCGTCACCTGATTCATCGAACGATTTCTGCGATCGTCTCAGTGGTTTTTCTCTTGTAAATCTCTTAAATATATTTTATCCTTTCTCACATCATATGTTAATGTGTTAGGGTGATTCTAATTCTCAAGTAGGTATTAGATCCAATATCCTTGGTATATTCTCTTTTTCTCAGAAGTTGCTCTCCTGGTTATCTCTCGGGTTCTCAAGCATTCTCAAACTCGTTTAACAATCTAAATTCCCTTGGCATTTCTTGACTTGATCACTCCTTGGTTTAACCGAATTTCACTATTTCCTCAAGATATAAACCCTTTAACATTTCTATACTCCTTAATATCACATTCAATAGAGTCTCAATCGAAATCGAAAATCCTTAAAGTCCATATTCAGGAATTTCTGAAATCCATCGTCATTTCGAGTCACTTATTTTCATAGTACATCACTAATATGGTTTCCATTTATTCATTTTCTGTTTCAAGTATAGAGTACCTACATACCATTTCTCTAAATCCTCAAAATTTACTGTTCATGTGATCACTGTAGCATTGCTAAAGTTAGGGTTATTACAGTAAACATTTTATCACTATAAAAAAAATATATGTCTTATGCATGTATTAAATAAAATAAATTTTGTATTTCAAAAAAAATTGTTAAATAACCACGATAAGTAAATTACAATGAGAATGATATGCATTAATTTAATTTTAGTGGTAAATTCTTATTGGCTCATATATATATATATATATATATATATTTATGAAAATTAATCTGTAATATATAATAATATAATTATGATTAATTATAAATCAAAAGAGTGAAAAAATATATTGTGAAAATCGCTTAATATATATATTTGTATAATTCTGATTGATTTTAACTTGAAAAATTAATTTATTATTAATTGTTTTTATATTAAAAAATATGTAATTTATGGATATGTTAAATCAAGTAACTACTATATTTGAATTGGAATTGTTAACTAAATATGGTTAGTATAATAGGGATGATAATGGTAAATAATGAAAACTTTTAATATAATATTATTGGTCTATGATTAATATAAATCAAAAGAGTGAAAATTTATATTGCGAAAATCGCTTAATATTATATAATTATATAATCCTGAATGATTTAACTTAAAATATTAATTAATTATAAGTTTTTTTTATATTAAAAAATATGTAATATATAAATATGTTAAATCAAGTAACTACTATATGATAAATAAGGAAAAATTTTAATATAATATGATTGGTCTAAAATTTAGGGATGGCCTCTGATTGGTCCTAAAATAAT
Source organism: Saposhnikovia divaricata (assembly GCA_036435485.1). NCBI lineage: Eukaryota > Viridiplantae > Streptophyta > Magnoliopsida > Apiales > Apiaceae > Saposhnikovia > Saposhnikovia divaricata. Next base: position 123,810,748 of record CM071597.1, on the reverse strand, counting down.
TCATCTTTTTTGATTGGTTAACTGTATACTGTGGTAGACTCAGGTATTATAATAAAGGATATCCTATATATAATTGGCGTAAGGAGGTTTAAACAGTTGGTAGTCTGGTCGTCAAGATTAAAAAGTAAATATTTACATATTATTAGCGGCTCCCCACATCAAAAGAAAAATGCACTTAACAAGATAAGAAAATAATTTTATTCAACTTGCTTCATGAGGATTCTCACCTCTTTTAAAACAAATTACTAAACAAATTATTTTTATAAACAAAATTATTTGCACCATTATTTTAAAAATTACTAAAATCTTTTCTTTCCAAAATTATGATCGTTTTAATTAATGAAATAAACTAATAATATTATAATTACTAATAACTACCTAATCACTTTTACAACTAAAAGGTAATATCTTTTCTATATTTGCTAACTAAAATATCTCATTTTCAAACTCTTAGTTATTTTACTTAATTATAAATAAATAAAACACAATCTCTTCTCAAAATATTACACGCAGCTCTTCCCAACAATTCTCCTAAATAACTAACCAATTATTACATTTTTGAGCTACTAACTTTTCTAACTAAAATTTCATCTTTCCAAAAATATGGTCGTTCTAATTAATGAAATAAACTAATAATATTATAATTACTAATAACTAAATGATTACCTTTTAGATGTCTAATCTATATTTTCTAACTAAAATATCTCATTTTCAAACTTGATTTTTTTACTTTATTATCCACAAAACATAATAATTTCTTAAAATATTACACACAACTCTTCCCAACACTTCTTCTAAATAATAACTAACCAATCACCTTTTTCAGCTATTACCTTTTCTAAGTTTTCTAACTAAAACCTCTTTTTTTTAAAAAATATGGTCGTTCTTATTAATGAAATGAAGTAATAATATTATAATTACTAATAACTAAATTACTAATATCTAAATGATTACCTTATATATATATATATATATATATATATATATATATATATATAATATGCAATTATTATCAAATTATTAATAGTGTTAGTGCCCTAGAGACAATGTAATTGTGCTATTAGGAAAGACTATTTTGTTATTTAATGATAATGTTCAATCGATTCTTCTATGTTGATATATTATGTCTTTATTTACTGCGAAATTAAATATTAGAATAATAAATGTCCTTGGAATAAATAACATGAATTCTATATCTTTAAGTATGTGACTTAGAAATGAGATTATATGAATAGTGTTAATATTCCTAAATATCCCTAATCGAGCATTAATAATATGGGACAATTATAATGCATTAAAATTAGTATGTTTGTTGACTGATGACCACGTCTTATTGGTCATAGGTATAGTGATAGTAAAGTCAAGAACATAGGTGCATGTAATATTCTACATGGCACTGGATAAACCCACAGTGAGATTCTACGTGTTAATAATGTCATTAGGAAAGACTCACAGTGATAATGGTGTAATGATCCTTAGATTTGAGATCATTATATTTCTATACGAGGATTAATATACTTTGACTACATTAAAAGTTACCTTTGACCAGGTGATGATAAAAGTTGACATCGAGTATATGATGAGACGTATGAGAAATATGAATGATAGATATAGGATTTAACCCTCCTATTATTAGGAGAGATATTATTGGCCTCTTGATTGAGTGAGACTATTAAAATGCATGGTCATGCTCAAATATTGATTTATTTTAATAGTCTACTCATTGATCAAGGAAACTCGGATTAAATGTTGAAGAGGGTGACTGAATACATGCCTCGAGTTTAATCTATAATTTTTTGTTAGAGGGATTATATTACACGGAAACATGTATCACGAAAGGTTTAATTGGATCATCAATTATTATTATTACTTGGGTAGCAATGATGTATTACTAGATGCCACTCATTGTTTATAATTTTATTATTGGATATTAAAATTATTGTCAACGTAATAATAACCTAAAGGGTTACACAATAAGAACATATAAAACAGAGCCTTATTTAAATTATTGATTTAAATAGTTATTAATTCGAATTATTGAATTAATTAAGCGGGACTTGATTAATTGCAATATATAATTCGAATTTAATAAAAAATAAGATTAAAACCAAAACAGATTGGGTTTAGTGAAGCCCAAAACGTTTTAGGGTTTTAAGCCCAAATCTCTCTTTATAAATACATTAAGATGTGTTGGTTTAGGGTTAACTTTTGCTGAATTCGTTTTCACCTAAACCCTAGATGCTCTACATCTTAGAAAGGCTATAGAGAGAGAGAGAGAGAGAGAGAGAGAGAGAGAGAGAGAGAGAGAGAGAGAGAGAGAGAGAGAGAGAGAGAGAGAGAGGCGTTTTCTTGGCTAGTACCATCTCTGTTGATCGTTGGACGATCGGTGTGTTCGTGTGGACGATTTAGAGACACAGATCTTGACGCAAGGGTTGTGTGGTGATTGCAATCTAGGACCTCCATCTTTCAGAATTCGTAAAGCTCTTTAACTGGTATGATTTCGTTTCTCCATAATCAACCACGCCTTATACACGGATCCTAGGGTTAGGTTTCGGAATTTTATTGTTTTTATCGTTTTTCCGTTGCGTTTGTTGTCCCAAAACCTATTAATTATATCATTTAAAAATTTAACTTACAATATTCATATCATAAAAAATTCATTGAAATTATTGAAAAATCATATATTATTGAAGAAAATCCACGCATCGCACGGGTTTTAAGCTAGTATAAAATAAAATTTATAACTGTTAATAGTATTTTTGTAGTTCGTTCTCAGGGAAGGACTAATATGTAGAATCAAGTTCAAGTATTTTATCTCTCACAATTTAGAAGTGTAGAAGAATGTTTGGTTTGTTTATAAACTAATTAAACTAATTATCAATTGAGAATAAAATATATGAGGAAAATAATCCAAGAACTGGGGTTCTTCACTTGGTTTCAATGCACATTCAATATCTATGTGACTTCTACGTTCTTACTTTGCTGAAAACAATTCTTCTAAGGTTATAATGTTCCCTTCCAAGATACACTATAATGTCTACAACTACACCTTAATTGTCACTTCCGTGATACAATCAAAGTACAATCATAAACTATTACGCACCAAGAATTATAAGTCTCACAACTCTGCTATTAATCTTCCAATCGAATATTCGAGTTATGTCTGTTAAATCGTGTACTAAAATTGCAACTCCTCTTCCAAGTTATCACAATTCCTAAAATCCAATCAAAAGTTCATGACTCCCCTAATTGTAGTAAGCCCTCAATAACAGATCAGCAAAGCAAGAAAATCACAGATAATTAAACATACATGAATACCAAGGAATACTACCCAATCCTCAGATTAGAGATTTAGTTACACATAATTAAGGAAGAAACCAAAATACATGAATTAATAGAAGAACTCATAAAAATAAGAATATAGAAAAAACCTTTAATCTTTGATCTTCAAGGAAAATAAGAGTTCTCCAGAAAAATCCCTAAAAGCTGCGTACAAAATTGGATCTCTCCCCTAATGTTTTTCCCTAGAAGTGTTTATATAGACTCTAGAAATCTTGCCCAGCAAGGAAACATCCTAAAATACAATTAGAATTCAATTTAGGTGCCAAAAGCTGCCCAAAATACAATTAGAATTAGAAAAAGGGCAAAACTGGAATTTCTCTGCATGGCTTATCATAGAATACGTGCGTGATTTTATTCAACACGTCTTCAGCACCTGATTTCTTCCTAAGGTTGTAAAAAATCTCCCAAGCTTCGCGTGAGCTGTAAGATCACTGAAAACGGACTTCTAGAACTCCAGATATGGCCAAAACAGTGTAGACTGCGCAACCTTCCCGGAAAATCCGAATTTAAATCAATTAATCCTCCAAACACGATAGAAGCATCAACCTTAATCAACATTCTCGTAAATCTGCACAACTAAGCAAAATACATCAAAACTACAAGAAACTTGAGTCCAAGACAATCAATTTAAGCCGATTTAGAATGCTTCAAGTAGATATAAAATCCACTTATCAAACACCCCCAAACTTAAACTGATGCTTGTCCTCAAGCATAAACAATTACAACTAACTAACTAGTACCACTTCCGTAGGTGATCACGGTTGCATTTGGCATATGCAACAAGCCCTTTAAACCCCTAGGCAGCCCCAGTGGACGAGTAAGGTCTCGTGAGGGCCTATAGCGAATGTACCCACAAAATCCACTTAACCTAACGCAATGCAATGCATGAATGCAACTAATATGAAAAATGCAACGATCCCCTTCAAACTAACCAAAACCAACTAACAAGCAAATATCTCAAAGAATGCAACTAAATCCAAATAGAGCTCGACCAAGTTCCCGTATACTAACATTACATGAACAGAAACGTGCGTGTGTGCAATGCTCATCAGAAATACTCCCAAAACTAGGTCAAAAACCATACATGTTCTTCGCCAAGACAATCACAGGTTTATAAGTAGAATAGACTGTAGACACTTCATTACCTAGAAACACCTCCATCCTTATCCAAGGTAGACAGAAATTCATGCTTTATTACTAACTACTACGACACATATATACAAGCATGCTTGTTTAACCGTGCAATGGATGAGACCCCAAAAGGCTTATACAATAATACACATGTAACGAGCGTTAGGTCAGTGGATCCCAGACTATAAAAGCCTTAGGTCACTAGGCACAAAGTCCCCTCGTACTTAATAGCTCGAGTATTAAAGAGCTCACCCTGGTTAATTTTGCATATAACAATTGAAACTTTTTTTTTTCTTTTCTTTTTTCTGTTTTTTTTTTCTATTCAATCTGGAATGAGAATTCTCAATTCCAACTCTAGACTACTCATATAAATATGAGCCGGCTACTAGCCATTTGTTTCTAGCAATTATTGACAATTATTTACAATTTAGCATGAAATCCCTGTTTTCCCCCAAACTTAGACTTAAGTGTTACTACGCTATCAAGGGAATAACGAAAATTCTAAATATAAACAAGTGATTAAATCTCAAAACATCCAAACAAGCATGACCCTAACCTAGCCCAAAAGCACCCAATGAGACTGTGTAATTGTTTTGTTTCTGAAACACATAAGTCAATTTCTTAGAAACTATAAGTCAACCCTCTATTCATCATTACCACACTCAATTAGACACCTACCTACCAATCAGAATTAGCTCGTTCTAAGGGATCATGAAATATGCATGCCATGAAAATGCAACTAGAATGAACTCACATGGTATACGAAACAAAAAATAGAATGTCCTATATGAAACAAACGTAGATAACACGAACATATATGCATGAATTACTACTACCAATATGCAAAACATGAAATCCTACATGAACACATAATACAACAACAACTACTAATCCCTCAAACCACCCCCAAACTTAAAATATTCAATGTCCGCATTGAATGGAAGTAAATAGAAGGGATAACAGAAACATACCTACTCGTCCTCATCCTCGGATGAATCAGTATCTGGCGGTGGATAAGGTGTACGAGCTCCATAGACGGGCCACCGGGCCTGAATACCCGCATCTCTCAAAGCTGTAGCCATATCCTCAGCATACTCCCGGTTACTAGCATGTATAGCATCCATACGCCTATACAAGCGTCTAAAGTGAGCATCTAAAACCCTTGGTACTCTCGAAACCCGTGGCTGAGCGCCCGCTCCCTGACCACTAGTACCAACACCACGAACATCATACCCAAGCCCCCTAGGATGTGGGATTCCGCCTTGCCACTCCGGTATCCGATCAATAGACACGTCAACAATGGACGGCAAAGGTGACTGCAACTCCTCATCCGCACCCCAGGTAACACCGCTAACCATACACAACCCAACTATGATAGAAGCATGGGGCATCGATGACAGTGCACTAGACTTTAAACACCTGCGAATATTCTGCTGAATAATATGGGCGACATCAATGTATTTTCCCTTTAGAATGCCCCAAAGAATAATCGCTCTATCAGCTGTGACCTCACCTGTATGAGAAGTAGGCATAATATTGGCACAAAGAAATAGATACCATGCTCGTACAAACTTATTCATAGCAGAAGACAGAAAAGAAAGAGGCTCATTAGTTCCCAATTTGTACTTCCAACTTGTACCGGGAACATAAAGTTCACGAACAATCGCCTCCATATCCACATCATCACTAGTCTTCAGTGCCCAATTTTCATCTCCCACAAGCTTAGGTGGTTGTCCCAAAATTGGACGAATAGCATCTGATCTGTAATCCTCCCGTTTACCATGAACCATACACACACCATTCTGTTCATCTTTAGCATTCGCATAAAACTCCTTAACCAAATTCACCGGAACCGGAGTAGGTGCCTTACAAATCTCTCCCCAACGTAACTCACTAATCACCTCAACCAACCCATAATGACGAGATGGCAAAAACCCTCTTTCCTTCGCTACCGGCCTTGATAACAATCGATTATACTCAACCTCCGCATCCGTAGAAGAAAATCTCTCCACCCTACTAGAACTACCCCTCATTCGCTTAGGAGCCATAATAATCAAAATCCCACTCAACAATAATTCCGCCAACAACCACCAAGCAAAAATCACACCAAAAACACCCAAATAACAAGACTAATAAAAAACCCCCAATTCACAAGAACACAAATTCATAGGAAAAATAAAATTAGAGAAGAAAAATACCCACTATGAATCAAAGAGGTGAACTTGTACAACTCCCCCCCAAACTTGAATCCTTCTTGAACTAGAATTTTTAGAGATGTAGATATGGAGAGAGTGAATTGGGTTTGTATGTATAGGTGTATATATATAATGGAGTGATAGGATGAATTTAAATTTGATTGTGGAAAGGAGAAATTGGAATGGGTATGAATTTGATGTAGGATAGAATTAAGAATTAATAAAAAAAGAATTTGAAAAGAATTGGGTGTAGAAATTTAGAAGAGATTTGGGAGGTTTTGGAATTAAAATAGGAATAGGATTGATGTAGGAGATGATAGTATAAAAGGAGAAAAGAAATTTGGGGAGAAGAAATTTTTTTTTTTTATAGGTGTACAAGTGCAAAATTCGACCACAGCTTCTGCATTCAGGGCAGGCTGCGCGCGGCTGGCGCAGTCTGCGTTTAACTCAGTAACGCAGGCGCAGCCTGCGCGTCTTACAGAAACGCAGGCACAGCCTGCGCAACCAGCATTTTTTTTTTTTCACAACTTTTTTTTTTTCACAACACTCACAACACTCATTTTTTTTTTCTCAACACTCACAACACTCATTTTTTTTAAAGCATATACATATATAACTACAACACACTTAAATGGGTCAATGTCCTCAATGACACACTACTATAGAAAAGCATGAAAGAAATACTCACAATACATGGGTTGCCTCCCACGAAGCGCTCGTTTAACGTCATTAGCTTGACGCCGATTCTCAACCGATGATAGGGGCTTGGAGGCGAAGAATGCTCATCCCTCGCTCCACTGTTTCTCCTAGCAGGTATGGCTTAAGTCTTTGCCCGTTCACCTTGAATACATCTGACCCTTCTCTAGTAATCTCACAAACCCCATTAGGATAGACCTTCACAATCTTAAAAGGTCCGGACCATCGCGATCTGAGCTTTCCGGGGAATAAACGGAGTCTTGAATTAAACAATAGAACATGTTGCCCAACCTCAAATTCCTTCTTTTGAATGTGCTTATCATGCCACAATTTGGTCTTCTCCTTGTAGATACTAGCATTTTCATAAGACTTGGAGCCTAATCTCCTCAAGCTCTTCAAGTTGAAGCAAACGCTTCTCTCCCGCGGATTTTAGATCAAAATTCAAATATCTTGTCGCCCAAAACGCCTTATGCTGAAGTTCCACCGGTAAATGACATGGCTTCCCAAAAACCAACCTATTTGGAGACATCCCAATAGGTGTTTTAAATGTCATCCTATATGCCCAAAGAGCATCATCAAGCTTTGTTGACCAATCTTTTCTCGAACTTGCCACTGTCTTCTCCAAAATTGACTTCAGCTCACGATTCGAAATCTCAACTTGTCCACTTGTTTGCGGATGATAAGGAGTTGCCACCTTTTGTGTCACACCATACTTTTTCAAGAGATCAACCAACTATTTATTGCAAAAGTGCGAACCTCCATCATTGATAATAGCCCTTGGCACTCCAAATCTAGTGAACACATTTTTCTTTAGGAACTTCTTCACCACTCTAGCATCATTAGTAGGAGATGCAATCGCTTCAACCCATTTAGAGACATAATCAACTCCCACCAAAATATACTGGTTTCCATAAGAAGATGGAAATGGACCCATGAAGTCCATCCCCCACACATCGAAAATCTCCACCTCAAGAATAGATTGTAAAGGCATCTCGTTCCTCCTCGAAATATTCCCAACTCGTTGACATCTATCACATTTATCCACAAAGTCTCTAGCATCCTGATGCATGGTTGGCCAATAGAATCCCGACTGTAAAATCTTAGCAACTGTCTTCATGCTACTGTTATGACCTCCACACTCTAGAGAATGACAATGCATGAAAATATGAGGAACTTCATCATGAGGTACACATCTACGAAACATTCCATCAGCACATTCTTTGTAAAGTAGTGGTTCCTCCCAATAGTAATGCTTCACATCATAAAAGAACTTCTTCTTCTGGTTATAAGAAAGATTATCAGGCATAACTCCTCCCACAATGTAGTTCACAAAATCTGCATACCATGGTGTAGACATAGACACAACTAGAAGTTGCTCCTCCGAAAATTTATCATTAATAGGTATTTCACCTCCTACCTCTCCATCTCCTTGGTCCAACCTAGATAAATGATCAGCTACCAAGTTCTCGCACCCCTTCTTATCTCGAATCTCAAGATCAAATTCCTGAAGTAAAAGAATCCAACGAACTAGACGAGGTTTGGCATCCTTCTTTGTCATCAAGAAACGAATCGCAGCATGATCCGAATAGACAATCACCTTAGACCCAAACAAGATAGGATCTGAATTTATCAAGTGCAAATACCACTGCAAGTAGCTCTTTCTCCGTAGTGGAATAGTTGATTTGTGCATCATCAAGAGTCTTGCTTGCATAAGCTATCACGTGCATCCGCTTATCCTTCTTCTGCCCAAGAACAACACCCACAGCATAGTCACTAGCATCACACATGAGCTCAAATGGCAAGCTCCAATTGGGAGATGTAACTATGGGTGCAGAAGTAAGTTCCTTCTTCAACCTGTTAAAAGCATCAAGACAACTTTCATCAAAGTCAAAAACACGATCCTTTTCGAGAAGATTGCAGAGTGGCCGAGCTAACTTGGAGAAATCCTTGATGAACCGTCGATAAAAACCAGCATGCCCATGAAAGTTTCGAATACCTTTCACAGATGAAGGTGGTGGCAATTTTTCAATAACTTCAATTTTTGCTCTATCGATCTCAATGCCTTTACTAGAGATTTTATGCCCAAGCACAATGCCCTCCTTCACCATGAAGTGACATTTTTCCCAATTAAGAACAAGATTCGTTTCAGTACATCTCTGCAACACCTTTGATAAACTGGCTAGACATAATTCAAATGAAGAACCATAAACCGTGAAGTCATCCATAAAGACCTCCATGTCTCGCCCTATAAAATCTGAGAAAATGTGGTTCATGAGCCGTTGAAACGTCGAAGGACCATTACACAACCCAAAAGGAAGCCTCCGATAAGCAAAAGTGCCATAAGGACAAGTAAAGGTGGTCTTTTCTTGATCTTCGGGTGCAATAGGAATCTGAAAGTAACCCGAGAATATATCCAGAAAGTTGTAATACTCATTACCCGCCAACCTTTCGAGCATTTGATCAATGAATGGGAGGGGAAAGTGATCTTTACGAGTAGCGTTATTCAACTTCCTATAATCAATGCAAACTCTCCAACCTGTTACTGTTCTCGTAGGAATCAACTCATTCTTCTCATTGTGCAGGACAGTCATCCCACCTTTCTTAGGCACAACATGAATAGGGCTAACCCATTGACTGTGTGGAACCGAATATATGATACCGGCATCAAGCAACTTAGTGATTTCTTTCTTCACCACCTCTTACAAATTCGGATTCAATCTTCTTTGTCCCTCAATCACAGGCTTATGATTATCTTCTAAGGCAATTCTATGCATGCAAAGAGCAGGGCTAATTCCCTTGATATCTTGAATTATCCAACCAATAGCTGATTTATATTGCCGAAGAACATGTAATAACTTTTCTAGCTCATCATCACTAAGAAAAACAGAAACTACCACAGGATATGTATCATTAGGACCCAAAAAAACATACCTCAAATTAGCAGGTAGAGGTTTAAGTTCAACCTGTGGTGCCTCTGAAAGTGTAAAAGCCATCTCAACTTCTATGTCTCGTACAACAAGTGCTTCTTGTTCTACTACATCATCTAACACCCATTCTGCTCCCACGAAGTGTTCATTTTCGAGCTGCACAATGTCATCCACTATGTCAATGGTAAAACAAGTTGCTCCAAAAGGAGGTATCTTCATTGCTTTATTCAGATCAAATTCCACTTTGTCCTCGCCAACATTCATTGTCAATTTTCCAGCTTTAACATCGATTGTAGTGCCAGCAGTAGCCAAGAATGGCCGTCCCAAGATAATGGGTATCTCGACATCTTCATCCATCTCTAACACTACAAAATCACAAGGTATGACAAATTTATCCACTTTAACAACCACATCTTCAATAACCCCCAATGGATACTTAACAGAACGATCCGCCAACTGAAGTGAAATCCGTGTCTTTTTAAGTTCTCCAAGACCAAGCCTTTTGCAGATTGAATATGGCATCAAACTCACACTTGCCCCTAAGTCACACAAGGCTTTCATGTTTTCCATCTTCCCAATAGTGCAAGGCAAAGAGAAGCTTCCCGGATCTTTCAATTTCTGAGGAATAACCTTCTGGATGACTGCACTGCATTCTGCATTAAGAGTAATAGTTTCTGCATCTTCAAGTTTCCTCTTCTTTGTCAACATCTCCTTAAGAAATTTAGCATAAAGTGGCATTTAATTCAAAGCTTCAGCCAACGGATTATTAACATGCAACTGCCGGAACATAGTCAAGAACTTCTCGTACTGCTTCTCTAACTGCCTGTTGTGAAGTCTCTGTGGAAATGGAATAGGAGGAACATAATGTGGAGGAGGAACATACGGTTTTTCTTCTTCCTTCTTCTTCTCATCTTCTTTTTCTGACGTGTCTACTGCAATCTCTACTGGCTTATCCTCTTTCTCAGCATCACTCTCTTTAGGCTTAAGAACCTCAACCTCGGGCAACTCTTTTCCGCTCCTCAAAGTAATTACTTTGCATTGCTCTTTACCACCCTGGTCGGGTTGACTAGGAAGAGACCCTTGCTCACGAACACCCATCTTTGAGGCAATCTGTCCAATCTATGTTTCTAGCATCTTTTGAGATGATGCCATCTGATCTATTATTGATTCCATATTAGCCAATGCCCCAGAAGTCCCTTGCATAATCTTATTTAGTGCAACCTCCCACTCAGATGGTTCTTTCTTTGGTGGAGGTTGATACTGCTGCTGTGCTTGATATGGCGGTCGTGACTGAAAACCAGGAGGTTGATTCTGCCTTGGAAATGCATAGGAAGGGTTAGCTGCATGATTATTGCTGTAAGAAAGATTGTTGTTTGGCCTTTGATTCGGATTGTAGTAAGAATTATTCTGCACAGGCCAAGACTGTCTTCCTTGAATAAAAGATGTTTCTTCTGGAAATTGTTGCACATAAGAGTTCTGACTAGCACCATAATCATGATACCCTTCCATAGGTGAAGAAATAGCATTCACATTTACCTTTTGTCCTCGCACCTCCTGAGTTAGAGTATCCAACTTTTGAGCCAGCATGTTGATCATCTCAGATTCTTGTGCTGCTTTTGCTGAGCTCGTCCCACTAGGTGCCCATGAATAATTATTAGATGCTAATTCCTCAAGGAGTGCTTTAGCCTGTGTAGTTGGTGCCTTCTTGAAATTTCCACCAGTAGCCACATCCAAACTCAAACGAATATCTGCATTCATAGCCCCATAAAAAGTACTAATGATCTGCCAATCTTCTAAGCCATGATGTGGACACTTCCTCAATAGTGCCTTGAATCTCTCCCATGCCTGATATAGACCTTCACCCGGTTGTGCTTTAAAACTCATAATCATAGTCCTCAACTGTTGCGTCTTGTCAGAAGGATAGTATTTGGACAAGAATGCAGTAGAAAGACTCTCCCATGTAGCAACCGTAGTGTTTGGAAGTTGCTGAAACCATTCCAAAGCTCTTCCCTTAATAGAGTAGGGAAACATATGGAGACGGATCTGATCACTCGTAACACCAGTGATTCTGAATGAGCCACACATCTGCACAAAACGCTCTAGATGTCTGTGTGGGTCTTCTAATTCAATGTCTCCTTCAAAAGCTTGATTACTGATCATCTGAATTAAGCTCGGATTAATATGGAACTGAGCTGCACCAATCTCTGGAGTTTTGTACATGCAATTGGCTGGATTCGATGTCTCATGGTCCCAAATAGAAGACTGATCAACATTAACAGCTTGATTCTCCGCATCTCCCATCTTAGCTTTCTCTTTTCTGATCTTTCTCAAAGTACGTTCGATTTCAGGGTCAAATTCCAATTTTCTAGCGCACAAAGAACGTCGCATACACCTGAAAATCACCAACAAAACAACTTGTGGAACCAATTAAAATCTAAACAATAAGAAACAATTAACCTAAACTCAACTATACTGCCTCCCCGGCAGCGGTGCCAATTTGTTAATAGTATTTTTGTAGTTCGTTCTCAGGGAAGGACTAATATGTAGAATCAAGTTCAAGTATTTTATCTCTCACAATTTAGAAGTGTAGAAGAATGTTTGGTTTGTTTATAAACTAATTAAACTAATTATCAATTGAGAATAAAATATATGAGGAAAATAATCCAAGAACTGGGGTTCTTCACTTGGTTTCAATGCACATTCAATATCTATGTGACTTCTACGTTCTTACTTTGCTGAAAACAATTCTTCTAAGGTTATAATGTTCCCTTCCAAGATACACTATAATGTCTACAACTACACCTTAATTGTCACTTCCGTGATACAATCAAAGTACAATCATAAACTATTACGCACCAAGAATTATAAGTCTCACAACTCTGCTATTAATCTTCCAATCGAATATTCGAGTTATGTCTGTTAAATCGTGTACTAAAATTGCAACTCCTCTTCCAAGTTATCACAATTCCTAAAATCCAATCAAAAGTTCATGACTCCCCTAATTGTAGTAAGCCCTCAATAACAGATCAGCAAAGCAAGAAAATCACAGATAATTAAACATACATGAATACCAAGGAATACTACCCAATCCTCAGATTAGAGATTTAGTTACACATAATTAAGGAAGAAACCAAAATACATGAATTAATAGAAGAACTCATAAAAATAAGAATATAGAAAAAACCTTTAATCTTTGATCTTCAAGGAAAATAAGAGTTCTCCAGAAAAATCCCTAAAAGCTGCGTACAAAATTGGATCTCTCCCCTAATGTTTTTCCCTAGAAGTGTTTATATAGACTCTAGAAATCTTGCCCAGCAAGGAAACATCCTAAAATACAATTAGAATTCAATTTAGGTGCCAAAAGCTGCCCAAAATACAATTAGAATTAGAAAAAGGGCAAAACTGGAATTTCTCTGCATGGCTTATCATAGAATACGTGCGTGATTTTATTCAACACGTCTTCAGCACCTGATTTCTTCCTAAGGTTGTAAAAAATCTCCCAAGCTTCGCGTGAGCTGTAAGATCACTGAAAACGGACTTCTAGAACTCCAGATATGGCCAAAACAGTGTAGACTGCGCAACCTTCCCGGAAAATCCGAATTTAAATCAATTAATCCTCCAAACACGATAGAAGCATCAACCTTAATCAACATTCTCGTAAATCTGCACAACTAAGCAAAATACATCAAAACTACAAGAAACTTGAGTCCAAGACAATCAATTTAAGCCGATTTAGAATGCTTCAAGTAGATATAAAATCCACTTATCAAACACCCCCAAACTTAAACTGATGCTTGTCCTCAAGCATAAACAATTACAACTAACTAACTAGTACCACTTCCGTAGGTGATCACGGTTGCATTTGGCATATGCAACAAGCCCTTTAAATCCCTAGGCAGCCCCAGTGGACGAGTAAGGTCTCGTGAGGGCCTATAGCGAATGTACCCACAAAATCCACTTAACCTAACGCAATGCAATGCATGAATGCAACTAATATGAAAAATGCAACGATCCCCTTCAAACTAACCAAAACCAACTAACAAGCAAATATCTCAAAGAATGCAACTAAATCCAAATAGAGCTCGACCAAGTTCCCGTATACTAACATTACATGAACAGAAACGTGCGTGTGTGCAATGCTCATCAGAAATACTCCCAAAACTAGGTCAAAAACCATACATGTTCTTCGCCAAGACAATCACAGGTTTATAAGTAGAATAGACTGTAGACACTTCATTACCTAGAAACACCTCCATCCTTATCCAAGGTAGACAGAAATTCATGCTTTATTACTAACTACTACGACACATATATACAAGCATGCTTGTTTAACCGTGCAATGGATGAGACCCCAAAAGGCTTATACAATAATACACATGTAACGAGCGTTAGGTCAGTGGATCCCAGACTATAAAAGCCTTAGGTCACTAGGCACAAAGTCCCCTCGTACTTAATAGCTCGAGTATTAAAGAGCTCACCCTGGTTAATTTTGCATATAACAATTGAAACTTTTTTTTTCTTTTCTTTTTTCTGTTTTTTTTTCTATTCAATCTGGAATGAGAATTCTCAATTCCAACTCTAGACTACTCATATAAATATGAGCCGGCTACTAGCCATTTGTTTCTAGCAATTATTGACAATTATTTACAATTTAGCATGAAATCCCTGTTTTCCCCCAAACTTAGACTTAAGTGTTACTACGCTATCAAGGGAATAACGAAAATTCTAAATATAAACAAGTGATTAAATCTCAAAACATCCAAACAAGCATGACCCTAACCTAGCCCAAAAGCACCCAATGAGACTGTGTAATTGTTTTGTTTCTGAAACACATAAGTCAATTTCTTAGAAACTATAAGTCAACCCTCTATTCATCATTACCACACTCAATTAGACACCTACCTACCAATCAGAATTAGCTCGTTCTAAGGGATCATGAAATATGCATGCCATGAAAATGCAACTAGAATGAACTCACATGGTATACGAAACAAAAAATAGAATGTCCTATATGAAACAAACGTAGATAACACGAACATATATGCATGAATTACTACTACCAATATGCAAAACATGAAATCCTACATGAACACATAATACAACAACAACTACTAATCCCTCAAACCACCCCCAAACTTAAAATATTCAATGTCCGCATTGAATGGAAGTAAATAGAAGGGATAACAGAAACATACCTACTCGTCCTCATCCTCGGATGAATCAGTATCTGGCGGTGGATAAGGTGTACGAGCTCCATAGACGGGCCACCGGGCCTGAATACCCGCATCTCTCAAAGCTGTAGCCATATCCTCAGCATACTCCCGGTTACTAGCATGTATAGCATCCATACGCCTATACAAGCGTCTAAAGTGAGCATCTAAAACCCTTGGTACTCTCGAAACCCGTGGCTGAGCGCCCGCTCCCTGACCACTAGTACCAACACCACGAACATCATACCCAAGCCCCCTAGGATGTGGGATTCCGCCTTGCCACTCCGGTATCCGATCAATAGACACGTCAACAATGGACGGCAAAGGTGACTGCAACTCCTCATCCGCACCCCAGGTAACACCGCTAACCATACACAACCCAACTATGATAGAAGCATGGGGCATCGATGACAGTGCACTAGACTTTAAACACCTGCGAATATTCTGCTGAACAATATGGGCGACATCAATGTATTTTCCCTTTAGAATGCCCCAAAGAATAATCGCTCTATCAGCTGTGACCTCACCTGTATGAGAAGTAGGCATAATATTGGCACAAAGAAATAGATACCATGCTCGTGCAAACTTATTCATAGCAGAAGACAGAAAAGAAAGAGGCTCATTAGTTCCCAATTTGTACTTCCAACTTGTACCGGGAACACAAAGTTCACGAACAATCGCCTCCATATCCACATCATCACTAGTCTTCAGTGCCCAATTTTCATCTCCCACAAGCTTAGGTGGTTGTCCCAAAATTGGACGAATAGCATCTGATCTGTAATCCTCCCGTTTACCATGAACCATACACACACCATTCTGTTCATCTTTAGCATTCGCATAAAACTCCTTAACCAAATTCACCGGAACCGGAGTAGGTGCCTTACAAATCTCTCCCCAACGTAACTCACTAATCACCTCAACCAACCCATAATGACGAGATGGCAAAAACCCTCTTTCCTTCGCTACCGGCCTTGATAACAATCGATTATACTCAACCTCCGCATCCGTAGAAAAAAATCTCTCCACCCTACTAGAACTACCCCTCATTCGCTTAGGAGCCATAATAATCAAAATCCCACTCAACAATAATTCCACCAACAACCACCAAGCAAAATCACACCAAAAACACCCAAATAACAAGACTAATAAAAAACCCCCAATTCACAAGAACACAAATTCATAGGAAAAATAAAATTAGAGAAGAAAAATACCCACTATGAATCAAAGAGGTGAACTTGTACAACTCCCCCCCAAACTTGAATCCTTCTTGAACTAGAATTTTTAGAGATGTAGATATGGAGAGAGTGAATTGGGTTTGTATGTATAGGTGTATATATATAATGGAGTGATAGGATGAATTTAAATTTGATTGTGGAAAGGAGAAATTGGAATGGGTATGAATTTGATGTAGGATAGAATTAAGAATTAATAAAAAAAGAATTTGAAAAGAATTGGGTGTAGAAATTTAGAAGAGATTTGGGAGGTTTTGGAATTAAAATAGGAATAGGATTGATGTAGGAGATGATAGTATAAAAGGAGAAAAGAAATTTGGGGAGAAGAAATTTTTTTTTTATAGGTGTACAAGTGCAAAATTCGACCACAGCTTCTGCATTCAGGGCAGGCTGCGCGCGGCTGGCGCAGTCTGCGTTTAACTCAGTAACGCAGGCGCAGCCTGCGCGTCTTACAGAAACGCAGGCACAGCCTGCGCAACCAGCATTTTTTTTTTCACAACTTTTTTTTTTCACAACACTCACAACACTCATTTTTTTTTCTCAACACTCACAACACTCATTTTTTTAAAGCATATACATATATAACTACAACACACTTAAATGGGTCAATGTCCTCAATGACACACTACTATAGAAAAGCATGAAAGAAATACTCACAATACATGGGTTGCCTCCCACGAAGCGCTCGTTTAACGTCATTAGCTTGACGCCGATTCTCAACCGATGATAGGGGCTTGGAGGCGAAGAATGCTCATCCCTCGCTCCACTGTTTCTCCTAGCAGGTATGGCTTAAGTCTTTGCCCGTTCACCTTGAATACATCTGACCCTTCTCTGGTAATCTCACAAACCCCATTAGGATAGACCTTCACAATCTTAAAAGGTCCGGACCATCGCGATCTGAGCTTTCCGGGGAATAAACGGAGTCTTGAATTAAACAATAGAACATGTTGCCCAACCTCAAATTCCTTCTTTTGAATGTGCTTATCATGCCACAATTTGGTTTTCTCCTTGTAGATACTAGCATTTTCATAAGACTGGAGCCTAATCTCCTCAAGCTCTTCAAGTTGAAGCAAACGCTTCTCTCCCGCGGATTTTAGATCAAAATTCAAATATCTTGTCGCCCAAAACGCCTTATGCTGAAGTTCCACCGGTAAATGACATGGCTTCCCAAAAACCAACCTATTTGGAGACATCCCAATAGGTGTTTTAAATGTCATCCTATATGCCCAAAGAGCATCATCTAGCTTTGTTGACCAATCTTTTCTCGAACTTGCCACTGTCTTCTCCAAAATTGACTTCAGCTCACGATTCGAAATCTCAACTTGTCCACTTGTTTGCGGATGATAAGGAGTTGCCACCTTTTGTGTCACACCATACTTTTTCAAGAGATCAGCCAACTGTTTATTGCAAAAGTGCGAACCTCCATCATTGATAATAGCCCTTGGCACTCCAAATCTAGTGAACACATTTTTCTTTAGGAACTTCTTCACCACTCTAGCATCATTAGTAGGAGATGCAATCGCTTCAACCCATTTAGAGACATAATCAACTCCCACCAAAATATACTGGTTTCCATAAGAAGATGGAAATGGACCCATGAAGTCCATCCCCCACACATCGAAAATCTCCACCTCAAGAATAGATTGTAAAGGCATCTCGTTCCTCCTCGAAATATTCCCAACTCGTTGACATCTATCACATTTATCCACAAAGTCTCTAGCATCCTGATGCATGGTTGGCCAATAGAATCCCGACTGTAAAATCTTAGCAACTGTCTTCATGCTACTGTTATGACCTCCACACTCTAGAGAATGACAATGCATGAAAATATGAGGAACTTCATCATGAGGTACACATCTACGAAACATTCCATCAGCACATTCTTTGTAAAGTAGTGGTTCCTCCCAATAGTAATGCTTCACATCATAAAAGAACTTCTTCTTCTGGTTATAAGAAAGATTATCAGGCATAACTCCTCCCACAATGTAGTTCACAAAATCTGCATACCATGGTGTAGACATAGACACAACTAGAAGTTGCTCCTCCGAAAATTTATCATTAATAGGTATTTCACCTCCTACCTCTCCATCTCCTTGGTCCAACCTAGATAAATGATCAGCTACCAAGTTCTCGCACCCCTTCTTATCTCGAATCTCAAGATCAAATTCCTGAAGTAAAAGAATCCAACGAACTAGACGAGGTTTGGCATCCTTCTTTGTCATCAAGAAACGAATCGCAGCATGATCCGAATAGACAATCACCTTAGACCCAAACAAGATAGGATCTGAATTTATCAAGTGCAAATACCACTGCAAGTAGCTCTTTCTCCGTAGTGGAATAGTTGATTTGTGCATCATCAAGAGTCTTGCTTGCATAAGCTATCACGTGCATCCGCTTATCCTTCTTCTGCCCAAGAACAACACCCACAGCATAGTCACTAGCATCACACATGAGCTCAAATGGCAAGCTCCAATTGGGAGATGTAACTATGGGTGCAGAAGTAAGTTCCTTCTTCAACCTGTTAAAAGCATCAAGACAACTTTCATCAAAGTTAAAAACACGATCCTTTTCGAGAAGATTGCAGAGTGGCCGAGCTAACTTGGAGAAATCCTTGATGAACCGTCGATAAAAACCAGCATGCCCATGAAAGTTTCGAATACCTTTCACAGATGAAGGTGGTGGCAATTTTTCAATAACTTCAATTTTTGCTCTATCGATCTCAATGCCTTTACTAGAGATTTTATGCCCAAGCACAATGCCCTCCTTCACCATGAAGTGACATTTTTCCCAATTAAGAACAAGATTCGTTTCAGTACATCTCTGCAACACCTTTGATAAACTGGCTAGACATAATTCAAATGAAGAACCATAAACCGTGAAGTCATCCATAAAGACCTCCATGTCTCGCCCTATAAAATCTGAGAAAATGTGGTTCATGAGCCGTTGAAACGTCGAAGGACCATTACACAACCCAAAAGGAAGCCTCCGATAAGCAAAAGTGCCATAAGGACAAGTAAAGGTGGTCTTTTCTTGATCTTCGGGTGCAATAGGAATCTGAAAGTAACCCGAGAATATATCCAGAAAGTTGTAATACTCATTACCCGCCAACCTTTCGAGCATTTGATCAATGAATGGGAGGGGAAAGTGATCTTTACGAGTAGCGTTATTCAACTTCCTATAATCAATGCAAACTCTCCAACCTGTTACTGTTCTCGTAGGAATCAACTCATTCTTCTCATTGTGCACGACAGTCATCCCACCTTTCTTAGGCACAACATGAATAGGGCTAACCCATTGACTGTGTGGAACCGAATATATGATACCGGCATCAAGCAACTTAGTGATTTCTTTCTTCACCACCTCTTACAAATTCGGATTCAATCTTCTTTGTCCCTCAATCACAGGCTTATGATTATCTTCTAAGGCAATTCTATGCATGCAAAGAGCAGGGCTAATTCCCTTGATATCTTGAATTATCCAACCAATAGCTGATTTATATTGCCGAAGAACATGTAATAACTTTTCTAGCTCATCATCACTAAGAAAAACAGAAACTACCACAGGATATGTATCATTAGGACCCAAAAAAACATACCTCAAATTAGCAGGTAGAGGTTTAAGTTCAACCTGTGGTGCCTCTGAAAGTGTAAAAGCCATCTCAACTTCTATGTCTCGTACAACAAGTGCTTCTTGTTCTACTACATCATCTAACACCCATTCTGCTCCCACGAAGTGTTCATTTTCGAGCTGCACAATGTCATCCACTATGTCAATGGTAAAACAAGTTGCTCCAAAAGGAGGTATCTTCATTGCTTTATTCAGATCAAATTCCACTTTGTCCTCGCCAACATTCATTGTCAATTTTCCAGCTTTAACATCGATTGTAGTGCCAGCAGTAGCCAAGAATGGCCGTCCCAAGATAATGGGTATCTCGACATCTTCATCCATCTCTAACACTACAAAATCACAAGGTATGACAAATTTATCCACTTTAACAACCACATCTTTAATAACCCCCAATGGATACTTAACAGAACTATCCGCCAACTGAAGTGAAATCCGTGTCTTTTTAAGTTCTCCAAGACCAAGCCTTTTGCAGATTGAATATGGCATCAAACTCACACTTGCCCCTAAGTCACACAAGGCTTTCATGTTTTCCATCTTCCCAATAGTGCAAGGCAAAGAGAAGCTTCCCGGATCTTTCAATTTCTGAGGAATAACCTTCTGGATGACTGCACTGCATTCTGCATTAAGAGTAATAGTTTCTGCATCTTCAAGTTTCCTCTTCTTTGTCAACATCTCCTTAAGAAATTTAGCATAAAGTGGCATTTAATTCAAAGCTTCAGCCAACGGATTATTAACATGCAACTGCCGGAACATAGTCAAGAACTTCTCGTACTGCTTCTCTAACTGCCTGTTGTGAAGTCTCTGTGGAAATGGAATAGGAGGAACATAATGTGGAGGAGGAACATACGGTTTTTCTTCTTCCTTCTTCTTCTCATCTTCTTTTTCTGACGTGTCTGCTGCAATCTCTACTGGCTTATCCTCTTTCTCAGCATCACTCTCTTTAGGCTTAAGAACCTCAACCTCGGGCAACTCTTTTCCGCTCCTCAAAGTAATTACTTTGCATTGCTCTTTACCACCCTGGTCGGGTTGACTAGGAAGAGACCCTTGCTCACGAACACCCATCTTTGAGGCAATCTGTCCAATCTGTGTTTCTAGCATCTTTTGAGATGATGCCATCTGATCTATTATTGATTCCATATTAGCCAATGCCCCAGAAGTCCCTTGCATAATCTTATTTAGTGCAACCTCCCACTCAGCTGGTTCTTTCTTTGGTGGAGGTTGATACTGCTGCTGTGCTTGATATGGCGGTCGTGACTGAAAACCAGGAGGTTGATTCTGCCTTGGAAATGCATAGGAAGGGTTAGCTGCATGATTATTGCTGTAAGAAAGATTGTTGTTTGGCCTTTGATTTGGATTGTAGTAAGAATTATTCTGCACAGGCCAAGACTGTCTTCCTTGAATAAAAGATGTTTCTTCTGGAAATTGTTGCACATAAGAGTTCTGACTAGCACCATAATCATGATACCCTTCCATAGGTGAAGAAATAGCATTCACATTTACCTTTTGTCCTCGCACCTCCTGAGTTAGAGTATCCAACTTTTGAGCCAGCATGTTGATCATCTCAGATTCTTGTGCTGCTTTTGCTGAGCTCGTCCCACTAGGTGCCCATGAATAATTATTAGATGCTAATTCCTCAAGGAGTGCTTTAGCCTGTGTAGTTGGTGCCTTCTTGAAATTTCCACCAGTAGCCACATCCAAACTCAAACGAATATCTGCATTCATAGCCCCATAAAAAGTACTAATGATCTGCCAATCTTCTAAGCCATGATGTGGACACTTCCTCAATAGTGCCTTGAATCTCTCCCATGCCTGATATAGACCTTCACCCGGTTGTGCTTTAAAACTCATAATCATAGTCCTCAACTGTTGCGTCTTGTCAGAAGGATAGTATTTGGACAAGAATGCAGTAGAAAGACTCTCCCATGTAGCAACCGTAGTGTTTGGAAGTTGCTGAAACCATTCCAAAGCTCTTCCCTTAATAGAGTAGGGAAACATATGGAGACGGATCTGATCACTCGTAACACCAGTGATTCTGAATGAGCCACACATCTGCACAAAACGCTCTAGATGTCTGTGTGGGTCTTCTAATTCAATGTCTCCTTCAAAAGCTTGATTACTGATCATCTGAATTAAGCTCGGATTAATATGGAACTGAGCTGCACCAATCTCTGGAGTTTTGTACATGCAATTGGCTGGATTCGATGTCTCATGGTCCCAAATAGAAGACTGATCAACATTAACAGCTTGATTCTCCGCATCTCCCATCTTAGCTTTCTCTTTTCTGATCTTTCTCAAAGTACGTTCGATTTCAGGGTCAAATTCCAATTTTCTAGCGCACAAAGAACGTCGCATACACCTGAAAATCACCAACAAAACAACTTGTGGAACCAATTAAAATCTAAACAATAAGAAACAATTAACCTAAACTCAACTATACTGCCTCCCCGGCAGCGGTGCCAATTTGTTAATAGTATTTTTGTAGTTCGTTCTCAGGGAAGGACTAATATGTAGAATCAAGTTCAAGTATTTTATCTCTCACAATTTAGAAGTGTAGAAGAATGTTTGGTTTGTTTATAAACTAATTAAACTAATTATCAATTGAGAATAAAATATATGAGGAAAATAATCCAAGAACTGGGGTTCTTCACTTGGTTTCAATGCACATTCAATATCTATGTGACTTCTACGTTCTTACTTTGCTGAAAACAATTCTTCTAAGGTTATAATGTTCCCTTCCAAGATACACTATAATGTCTACAACTACACCTTAATTGTCACTTCCGTGATACAATCAAAGTACAATCATAAACTATTACGCACCAAGAATTATAAGTCTCACAACTCTCCTATTAATCTTCCAATCGAATATTCGAGTTATGTCTGTTAAATCGTGTACTAAAATTGCAACTCCTCTTCCAAGTTATCACAATTCCTAAAATCCAATCAAAAGTTCATGACTCCCCTAATTGTAGTAAGCCCTCAATAACAGATCAGCAAAGCAAGAAAATCACAGATAATTAAACATACATGAATACCAAGGAATACTACCCAATCCTCAGATTAGAGATTTAGTTACACATAATTAAGGAAGAAACCAAAATACATGAATTAATAGAAGAACTCATAAAAATAAGAATATAGAAAAAACCTTTAATCTTTGATCTTCAAGGAAAATAAGAGTTCTCGAGAAAAATCCCTAAAAGCTGTGTACAAAATTGGATCTCTCCCATAATGTTTTTCCCTAGAAGTGTTTATATAGACTATAGAAATCTGGCCCAGCAAGGAAACATCCTAAAATACAATTAGAATTCAATTTAGGTGCCAAAAGCTGCCCAAAATACAATTAGAATTAGAAAAAGGACAAAACTGGAATTTCTCTGCATGGCTTATCATAGAATACGTGCGCGATTTTATTCAACACGTCTCCAGCACCTGATTTCTTCCTAAGGTTGTAGAAAATCTCCCAAGCTTCGCGTGAGCTGTAAGATCACTGAAAACGGACTTCTAGAACTCCAGATATGGCCAAAACAGTGTAGACTGCGCAACCTTCCCGGAAAATCCGAATTTAAATCAATTAATCCTCCAAACACGATAGAAGCATCAACCTTAATCAACATTCTCGTAAATCTGCACAACTAAGCAAAATACATCAAAACTACAAGAAACTTGAGTCCAAGACAATCAATTTAAGCCGATTTAGAATGCTTCAAGTAGATATAAAATCCACTTATCAATAACATATCAAAAGAAAAATCCATATATCGCACAAGTTATAACTAGTCAAGTATAAATTAGTAAAAGTCTAAATTCTAGCTCAACTCCTGATCCATATATAGGTTCATATATGATTCATGATCCATCTATTATCCATGATCCATATTTTATTATTGTAGATTTAACTTTCTATTTTGATTCTCACTAATGTTATTTACGATATTTATGGTAAGTTTATTAAAAAAATTGAATGATTTTTATATTTTGGTAAGTTAATTCATACAATTTATTGTAAGAAGAATGCTAGGGATCCCGAAATTGTTCCCGATTGCCAAGTGGCATTAATTAGTGGAACTCATATGGATACATGGAGGGTTTCTTTATTTTTAAAATAAATATCCAATCAGAACTTGACAACTAAGCTTTTGGGAACCATTTTGGGAATTTTTTTGTGGTATCTAGCATTTCTCTTATTGTAAATATGATTTGTTAGTGTTGGTTTTAATTTTGAGTAATGCTACATACCCCGAAAATAATCCCGAAAATCTTTCCCAATACCACGTGGCATCATTTCATTCGTGAGATTCATATTAACACACGAGGGGCCCATCTTATTAGTAAAAGATAACCAATTATATGATGACAACTCAGTTTGGAAACATTTTGAGGAATTCTAGCATTTTTCTTTTGTCAACTTTGTTGGTGTGGGTTTAATACATTAAATAAATGAACTTATATCAATAGTTTTGGCTTTTTCACAAATATATTAATAGTTAAGAATCTAAAATAAATATTATTAAAATATTATTATTATTATTATATTAATTTTTTATTTTTATTAAAATAAAAATATATAAAGTACGGCACGGATTATAACCTAATCTATTATATTATTAATAGCCCAACAAGGGGTTTGGTGAGACAATTTATTCAACATAAAATTACTAATTTATCCTTGTACTTTCTATTTTTTAGAAAAAAATGTTATTAGGGAGGATCGAACTTAGTTCTATCACAAAATTTGCACATCACCATACCCCTAGGGAACTAATTCATATGTGTTATAAATCATATACTTAATATGTAAATGCTTGTGTATGACTTGAATGAAAAAATTATTACAACTCTTTTTCTCTGAAAGCTAGAACATACGTAATTCGATTATTTAAAATAACATACAAAATAAATAAAATTAAATATACATTTATGTCAACAAAAGACTAGAATAAAAAAAGATGTATCGATATGTGGGCCACCTAAGCTAATTGAGTATTTTTAAAAAATAATTAAAAAACTAAATCCTAGATAATATTTAAAATATATCACTATCAAAACAAATAAAAACTAAAAGGGCTAAATCTACTTCAAAAATTTCATGTATAAATAAAAAAAATTCAAATATAGGATCACACGTATTATTTGACAAAATTTAAAGTGTGTTATTTACTACTTTTTACTACAAAATTATCGAATGTGGTATTAGAACCTACCCGACTAGAGGTGCCTTGTCGTTAACGAGTTTAATAAGTTTGTTTATGGGTTTCACAAATTAGTTGTTTGAATAAAATAGGATGTTTGTAGCATCTCATCGATATAATTATTGTGTTTGAGACCTTAAAACTAAGTTTTTTTTTTTAATATGTAGGCTTCTATGCCTTACAATGAGTATTTATTCTCAATAAATCTCGGGATGAGCGAAAATCGAATCTAGGACCGGGAACGATAATAGAATTATTGTGTTTGAGACTTTAAAACTAAGTTAATAACTAACGTATACTAAATATGCTAATTTTTTAAATTGATTTCTAGTTGGTCATCGAGTCTTAGACTTGACCTAATTTTCGAAAAATACAAGAAATTTGATCCCGGTTTGTCACAGGTCGATCAAAATTACGACGATATACTTATCCATCTTATTTTCCTTACATATTATAAAATACAATTATAAAACACAAAAAATATAAAATGCAATTAAACACATTAATTTATAATGCAGCGACATCACTATATAAAGGAAACTTCAAATTATAAACGAACAAATTATAGAAATGATTAAAACATCAATTCAAATTACTGAAGCACTGAACTAAACCTATAGCACATTAGGATGATCATCCCAAAGCAAAATATGAGCACCATCAAACTTATAATTGAAATCACGTGCATACATATATCAGAATTGAAATTTATATAACCACCAATGCACTATAAATAGCGAGGCGATTACAAAAACTATAATAAATTTACAGTTCTCAGATATTCAAGTGTGATACATAATATCAGCTTATAATTCAAGTTAATAGTTAAACAACAATGTATAGGAGAATAGTTTACAGAATCAGGACAAACCAGTCTATATTTGCAATGATTATCCTAAAATTTTTATGCAAATGTTTAGTCGTTAAGTTACAATTTTTTTTCTTTTTTGTTGGAGAGCCTCTTCTTTAGCACTTTAGAGGGTTATAATGATTATTATATCAACACACACAAAATCAAATATAAGTTAAAGTGCAGGCTGCTACAAGGTATGGTCTTTAGGAAAGATGTCACAAAATAACTGAATTCAACAATTTACAGAATTTAACGCATTCCCATGCCTTGCATGAGTTATAAAGCTAGTTAAGTATAAACCATTAAAAATCTCAACTCCTAAACTTGATTAATCAGTGTATGGAAGAAAAATTGCCAATATCTTAAACGAATCATAATCATTGTCACGATGGCAGAAATGAGAAACCAACTCGAACTGATACATTAGGTCTCGATTAACTAAATACTAGTTTAAAACCCATGTACGGATTTGTTTAAAATTATAATTTTTTTATTAATTTATGTTAATAATTTTAAGATACGAATTTAAAAGGTCTAAATTTTTTTAGAAAAATGATTTAATTATAATAATTATATATATGGTACCCGCTATAGTGTTAGACAAAACAGGAATTTTGATTAAAAAATATAGAAAAAATAATATGGTTTATCTGAAAAAGGTAAGCGATAAGTCATTAGTAATTACAATATTTTATTAAATAGAAAAGTTAACGTTTTTTAGCTGAAAAATAAATTGGTTTGATATTATTAATTATACTATTATTAATAATATTTTTAAATAGAATTGCCCATATTATTTTTGAAAAGAAAAGAAATTTTTGTTAGAAAAAATATAAAAGAAAATGTGTTTTACCTGAAAAAGGAAATTGATTAGTTAGTGAAAAATTGATTAGATATTTATAATTGTATTTTTTTTACATCTTTCAATATTTTAGCTTTAATATTATAATATAGATAGATATAAGTAAGGTATTTAGGCAAAAACGTATTGATATATTAGTAAGGGTAATTAAATAAATACACGAATTACCAAAAAACAAAAAGGTATCAAAAAATAGGTATAGAAAAGATGATACGTTTTATCTTAAAAAGGTAAGAGATTATTTATTAGTAATTACAAAATTTTATTAAATATAAAATGTAAAGTTTTTAGTTAAAAAGAAATATTTTATCCAACACCTATTGGTGTAGTGGTATCTTCCTCGTACGGCAGGTCGAGGATTCGATACTTGTCAAAGACAAGGAACTATAAAAAAAAATATTTTATTCAATAGAAAATGTAACATTTATTAGTTGAAAAAGAAATTAAGTAAAAATGTACTAATATATTAGTAATGGTAATTAAGTAAAAATACGAATTACCAAAACATAGGCATCGAAAAAATTTTAATGTTTCGGTCATTATAATATAGTATAGATATAATATAGTAAAATAGGAGTAATGATTGGAAGATATGATATAATATTATTGGAAAATGCTAGATATCCCAAAAAGTTTCCCAAAAAAATTTCTCAAATGCTTATGTGTCATGCCTATCATTGGTAACTTTCCTAACTATAAAATGGGAACCCGCGTACATTCATATGCACCACAAATTAAGACGTGTCATGTGTCATGCCACATCATTCGATAAAAATTTTGGGAAAGAATTTGGGGAACCTAGCGTTGCTCGATATTATTTGGTATATATTAATGATTGCAAGATTATGCTTTAAATTAAAAGGTAACGTGTTTTAATTAGAAAAGAAATATTAATGACTGTAAAATATGGTAAAATTGATGTTTTTAAATGTTTATAAAAGGTAATATTTTTAACTAAAAGTAAACGTGAAAAAGAATATCGACTAATTTTCATTAATTATATTATTTTATTATATATTTTAATAATTAGATTATCATACCGAAAATCAAATTTACAAAATTTTCAATTTTTCAGCTTTAATATAATAGTACGTGCACGTGTTTCTTTTGATATGCAATAAATTTAATTTATGTTACAATTATAGTTTTATGTAATCATTATTTTCAATTATTATTTTTATTTTAACTTAAATTATTTATATAAATTTAATTAATGATATCCATGTTTTTAAACTTTTATTATAAAATTTTAATTTAAATATGTCATCGACGAAATTAAAACCTTGAATTTTATTAAAGTAATTTAATTATATAAAATATTTATTCATTAAATCTAACTGATCTTATTTTTTTACTAAAAATCTAACGATCATTTTTCATTATATACAGATTTTTATTATATATTTTATTAGTGATTGTAAGAGATGGTGTGATTTTTGTCGATATATATTAATGATTGCAATACTATGTTTTAAATTAAAAGATAAAGTGTTTTTATTAAAATGAAAATATTAATGATTGGAAGATTTGATATTTTAGATGTTTATAAAGGGTAATATATTTAAGTAAAAGTAAACATTTTTTAATTAAAAAAGATAATCAAGACTGTTTCGACTTTAATATAGTAATAGTGTATATATACCGAAATAACTCGTTCAATAAAATTATATGCGTTATGTTTATACATTCATTTTTATAAAATTTAATTAAGTTTTCGAACAAAAAAGAATTGACACGTTAACAAAGGCAACCGAAACCTGAAATTGACACCTATAGGAGCATAGCAGACAAAACTTTTAATTAAAAGTTATGTTTATAATATGTTTTTATTGTTTTAATTTTAGTTTTTAGTTTTTATTATTTTAGTAATACAATAATGTTTTCTGTTTATTAGCTTATAAATACCTTGTATCCATTCCTTTCTTATATAACTGAACCTCTCTTTAATTTTTACTGTTTTACATAAACACGCACCTTTGTTTTTCTCTACCTAGTTTTTATTCTTTTTTCATCCGTGTCTTGTCTCGTATTTGTTTTCCTACAATTACTACAACTACTGCCAATGATTATAATTTACAATTTACAAGTGATCCTACAAGTCTAAAATTTAAAAATAAGTCAAAAAAAAATCAAAAAACTCCAACTCGACTCGGACACGACTCGACTCGAGCTCGACTCGGCTCGATAAGCTCGTTATCGACTCGGCTCGGACGTTAACGAACTCGAGTTCGGCAAGGAAAAAAAAAACTTGTTAAGATAATCAAGTTCAAGCTCAAACTCGATTCGATTCGGTAAAAACTCGATCAACTCGGTTCGTTTGCAATCCTAGACAAAAGTAATATCGTGGGTGAAGTGGTCAAAGTCGGAATTTGTGGAGCTCAACTCTTATACTCGACTCATGCCGGGGTCAAAAACCGGAAACAATCTCTCTACCTTTGTATAGGGACATGATTGCGTACATTCTACCCCCTCAGACCCTGCTCATGCGGGATATACTGAGTACGTTGTGTTGTGTTTTAACTCTTATACTCGATAGATGAGTCAGTGGACAAACGATGGCATGCAGATGCACTACTATTGAGTTCAAAGTAGTGGAAGTCTGAATTTGTCTTTTTCCACTTGTCAACTTGATAAACTAGTGAATGAAAGAAAATTAGCTTGCAGACCGGTCACTACAAGTATTAGACTGAATAGCTGCTGGACCATTTGGGCCTTGTGAAAATTGGGTCAAGCTGGACTTTGTTTGTCCACTTAATATAGTATTATAAACAGATAAATAGATTCAAGTACATGTTCCCAGTGATATGTTTACTTGAGCTGGAAGGTGATGTTAAGTATAGTCTAAGCCTTCAAGGTCACGGGTTCGATTTTCTGGGACGCTTCGGGAGTAAGTGGGCTACCATGCTCGGGGATTGAGTGTGCTAATAACTCTTCGGATTAGTCGAGGTGCGTGCAAGCTGGCCCGGACACTGAATTATCAAAAAAAAAGTAGGCTAATATTTGAAGCGGTGACAAGGGCAGACAAGATACAAGTCCAGAAAGGGGTAGTAAGATTGGACAAACCTTTTTTATGAAACTTGAAAACTCAGAAACAGGGACTACACTACAGCTTGTGTTGCTACAAATTGGCAAATGGGGACAATAATTGGGTGGGTACTGGGTAGATGCAGTTTATGTCACATCTTTTCTTATGCCTCTTGCACCAATTCAAGAGCCAATAGCCCAATACAATACTCTGCCACTTTCTTTTATTTTATTAAGGTTGTTCTCTAAATCCTGTCAAAAAAAAAAAACTTGTTCTTTAAATTATCACATTAATTCATTTTCTTGTGGCTTAGTGAAAGGACAATTACAAGGCAGAGCAGCTTTGTTTATTCTGACCTCTTTATTTTAAATGTCTAGTTGTACAAAGAAAATTATCGTGCAATAACAATAAATAAGATGCGAAGAAATTTTTGAAACGCAAAGACTCAATACTTAAAATTATGTTTATTTGGAATCATACAATAATTTGATTTACAATATTAAACACCTAAAAGTTGATGAAATTGTGTTGGATAATAAAATGTGTACTGATGATGATGAGTAAATCTGTTGATGAGGTAACCCAAAGAAGAAAGAAAAATTTGAGTTGCTAATTGAAAAACAAGCAAATATGGAAAGATATTTTAGTATTCAAGTGTGATGGACCCCTGTTGGCCTTTATCACTGAAAAACATACATACATTAATTACATACATATACTCTCCTTAAAAAAAAAATTAAAAAATATCAAAAAAAAAGAAGGAAAATCCAGCTAGATTCCCAGTGAATGACAAAGATAGCTGTAGAGATTATACTTACCACAGAGAATAATAGTGGAGTATCAAAATATTAAAATTCAGAATAACCTCTCTCTCTCTCTCTCTCTCTCTCTCTCTCTCTCTCAATTTTCTTGAAGAAAGATGGATAATTGGTCTACTTCACTCAACGTTGATGATGAATTTGAGAAGCTTGTACTTCGTATGAATCCACCCAGGTAGTCTTTTTTTATTTCTTATTATTATTGAAATGATTGATAATTAGAGTAATTTGCATATGCTAATTATAATGTTTTCTTGATTAAAGGGTTACAGGTGATAATGCCTCTGACAGAAACGCCACTTTGATTAAGGTACTATCACTCCTTTTTGGTTTTGCTTTATTCCCATTTCTTGGGAGTTATAACTACATTTCTTCATTTTGATGCCTTCAGGTTGACAGTGCTAACAAAAGAGGCAGCTTGTTAGAAGTTGTTCAGATTCTCACTGATATGAATCTTATTATTAAGAAAGCTTACATTTCCTCTGATGGGGACTGGTTCATGGATGGTATGGATGCTGTTCTTATTCATGATTCTTTTCTTTCCTTTATCTATCTATGTTTTCTAAAACAATTCTTGATTTTTAACTTGCTTTTCTTGCAGTTTTTCATGTCACTGATCAATATGGAAACAAGCTCTCTGACGATAATGTTGCGGACCGAATTCAGCAGGTAAGCTTCCTGACATGATTTAAACTTGTTTAGCATGCTTTAATTGTTAATTTTTTTTCGATATGACAGTTACTTTTGTTTGATTCTTTCACTGCTTCAACTATAATTTCATTAATACATGTTGTAGACAACTTCTACGCAATAATACACTGAACTTCTAATTTGTGGGGTACTGGACAAGTAATGAACAAACATTTTGAATCAGTTACTAAATTGAGATTGATGTGTGAATGGAATAATTTTTTTTTTGTTTCACATGGTGTCTATTCGGCGAGTCTTGGTATTCTCTCATTTTACAAATTTTCAGTCTTGCTTAGGAGAAACACAAATTCTTGTTTGGTAGATATTCCTAATGAAAACAAAGTTGTGTGTGTTTGTTTTCTTACGATGAAAATACCTCTTATTCTTTGTTCGACAGTGTTACCTTCTAATAAAAAGATTTTTACCAAGTTAAAATCCCAGTTTTTACAAAATTACGTGTAACAGTCACTGGGACCAAGAGGACGCAGCTTTCACTCCTTGACAAGAGCTGTGGGCGTCCAAGCTGGTGCAGGGCACACAACTATTGAATTGACTGGAAGGGACCGTCCGGGATTGCTTTCAGAGGTGTTTGCGGTTCTTTCTGATCTTAAGTGTAATGTGGAGTCTGCAGAAGTGTGGACTCACAATTCAAGAGTGGCATCAGTTGTTTACATCACAGATGAAGCAGATAGATCACCTATAGAAGACTCAATTCGACTTGCTGACATCAAACAACTTCTCCTTTATGTCCTAAAAGGGAATAGAGATAAGCGGGGAGCAAACACCGCTGTATCTGTGGGTTCAACTCATACTGAAAGAAGGCTACACCAACTGATGTATGCTGATCGTGATTATGATACGAATGATACAGACTTCGTATCTACGAGTGACAGCGTGAACCCCCTTGTAACTGTAGAAGGTTGTGCAGATAAAGGCTATACTGTTGTAAATGTGAGGTGTCCAGACCGGCCTAAGCTGATCTTTGATACAGTTTGCACGCTGACGGATATGCAATATGTTGTATTCCATGGCACCATAGTTGCAGAGGGACCAGAGGCTTTACAGGTTACCCTCAATGCCCTCGAATTTCTAATTATTATTGTTTGAGTCAATAAATTGAGATGAAAACCCTTTTTTAGAAATAAGAAACTGTCCACTCTGTCGGGATTTATTTAGTATTTAAGATCCTTAACTGGAACATAATCCTCTTACCCTGACTGAATAATGATCATCTCGAATGTACAATTAACATTAGTGTCCTTTGGTTTTTGTTATTGTATTGGAAATGCATTTAATATTTGCTTCAAGATGAGATATGACAGTCATGATCGAATCTCTTAGTATTTAATTTTCTAATCTTTGAATACAGGAATACTACATCAGGCATATTGACGGGTGCCCCATCAATTCCGAAGCAGAGAGGCAACGAGTAATTCATTGCTTGGAGGCAGCTATCAAGAGGCGAACTTCTGAGGTATAAAGTTGAGACTAGTATTTCACAAGTAGCCTTTGGTTTGATCTGCATGTGGTGTATTTATGAAGTTATGTCATGTTCATACTTGCAGGGTATAAGTTTAGAACTATGTTGTGAAGACAGGGCTGGCCTTCTATCTGATGTAACTCGTATATTTAGGGAGAATGGTCTGTCAGTCGCCCGGGCTGAAGTAGCAACCAAAGGGTCTCGAGCTGTAAATGTCTTTCATGTAACTGATCCATCGGGGATTCTAGTCAAACCTGAGACTGTTGAGGCGGTTAGAAATGAAATAGGAAGGTCTATACTTCATGTGAGGAATGACCCTCACTCCAGTTTAGCACCTCAACAGACGGGCAGGTTTTCTCTAGGTAACATTTTCCGATCAAGTTCAGAAAAGTTTCTCTATAACTTGGGTTTGATCAAATCATGTTCCTGATTGGGATATTGGGCAAATATATGATGCCCATTTCAAGCATCAGTTGTTCTTGGGACAATAAATCATTGAAGCTTTTAGTCAGAACTTAGAGGTGCTTCTCTTATAGCCAACTGTATATTTTCTAAAATGTGTTTTCATACCTAGAAAGGGTGCTGCTGTAGATACACATGTCAAGTAGGCCTGTAAAAAATGATATGCAAATACTTGTTTTGTGTTTTTACTTTTTACATGATATGGAAATGCTAGTTCAATAGAAGCTCTGGATCCATGTTGCTACTCAGCTTTAAAATAAGCTCAATAGGATTCCAAAATATTTGGAGAGTCAATAGGATTCCAAAATATTTGGAGAGTCAGTTTAAAGTGTCTTTACGACGTATAAAATAAGCTTAAATTTTAAAATAAGCTCGATTCCAAACTCGAAAACCTGAGCTCGAGCCTAGAACTCGTTTAAATTTCAAATAAAAATGTCTTGATTTTTATTTTTATTATTTAAATATTGAAAATTAATTATTGTTTTATATATTTTATATTTTTAATTGTTGAGCTCGCTAGTAAATCTGGCTCGACTCGTTTACTGAGCAAGTCGGGTTTGGAGCCCGTTTGGCAACAACGGCTTAAAGCTAAAAAAGGCTTTAAGTCGTTTTTGCCCGGTTTGTGTACATCGGCTTTAAGTCGGCTTTAAGTTAAAAAACTGCTTAAAGTCATAAGTTCCATTTAGGTACTTTTGACTTATGACTTATTGAGTTTTTTTTTTTTTTTTTCATGATTCTTGTAAAGTTCAAATATTATGAATTTAAAATTTTTTAAGTTAAATTTTACTTTAAGTCAAAATTATTAAACCCCCATTTAACTTTAAGTAAAATTACCCAAACACATTCATTCAACTTAAAGTAAACAACTTTACTTTTTCCTTTAAGTTAAAAACACCTCCATTAAGTCAAAAATAACTTATTTTAAACAATCTCAAACGACCTCTTGATAGAAGTTTGAGCTCGTTTAACTTAAATGAACGATTTGATTTGACTAATCTATTATCTATTATATATATAATAGGGCAACATGTCACATTTTATTCATGTAATTTACAATTATGTCCTAAACTTATTATAATTTTACAATTATGCCCCCAATAGTCAACATCAATAAAAATAAATACTGAAATGTCTTCATGTTGTTGGGATTTTAACCCATGACATCTAAATCATAATTTTAATAAATTTAGTTCACCACTACAACCACTGTACCAGATGCCTATTTGGTTAAATATTAAAATCCCTTAGTTTTATCTAGCGGTGCTTTTTAAAAAAAAATCAAGAAAAAATAATTGTTTCGCTCAGGTGCCCCATATTATTCACATATCATGTGTCAATTAATTTTTATATCATAATTTTAATAAATTTAGTTCACCACTACAACCACTATACCAAATGTCTATTTCGTTAAATATTAGAATACATTACTTTCATGCAGCAATGCTGTTTAAAAGAATCAAGAAAAAATAATTGTTTCGCTCAGGTGCCCCATATTATTCACATATCATGTGCTAAATAAATTTTATATAATTTTATATATCTCTATACACATACAAGAATCATATATTTATTCTATTAATAAAACTTGTATCATTTTATTTAATGTAAAAGTTAAAAATTGAATGTAAATATTTTATAGAATATTTAGAGGGTCGTTTATTAGAAAAAAGAATCCCATTACTCTAATTATTTGCAAAAACACTTAGGTCCCGTTTGGGAAATCTTATTTCTCATAAATAATTACTTATTCTGGAAAAAAGTACGTAAATATGTACTTTTTCTGAAATAAGTAACTTATTTTTACAAGATAACGAATATTAAACTCCCCATACACATTTTTCTCTAAAAAAGTATGTAAATACGAAATTTTTCCGAAATAAGTAACTTATAAGTCGGGTTAATATTTATCAAACGGGGTCTTAGTATTGTGAAGTCTGTCCAATGCACGCATATGCATTTAACTAAATTCTTTGTATTTTTGTCATGTGTGGTCCTATTTCAAAATCAAAAATTGCACGAGTTGTTGGGGTATGGTGCTTTTTTGTTTTTATATAACAGGGATTATAGAGCATGAAACTAGCAAAATTTATCGAGTCTCTCATGTCACTCATACCTAAAATATGGTGAAAATTATAACGAGTATTAAAATTGCACTTCTGGTCATACTCGCTTCTTACAATTATTTAGATGACATTGCCAACTTAGAGATGCAAGAAAATATAAACTATACACACTTAATAGCCGCAATACAATTTTCATTGATAAGATCATACTAAATTATGATGAAATAAAGTCACAACAAATCGAAAATTGTTCATCATCATAATAAATTTTTCTAACATGTAATGTAAAATGCATCAAATATCGAACCGTCAACACACAAATGCAGCAAACAAAATCAGCAAAAAATAATTTAATCAAATTAGAACATTCTTGTGCCTTGCATGGGTATTGAAGCTAGTTATTATATTATATATATAATGGCCCAACATTAGAAAAAAACACTGAGATATTTTAATGTAGTGAAAAGTCCAATTTACCCATGTCAAACGGGAGCTATACATGCGGCGTCTATACCTGATAAGCTGTGTTTTCTTCCGTATGCTTTTCGAGCCCTAATTAACATACAGTGAATTGCCGCCCTCCCTCCCTGAAAGTGAATCGGCGACCACCCTCCCTGGATTCCGTCTCCACCGTTGGAGATTTCAATGGCCTCCAACAATGAGCAGCAGCGACTCCATCTCCGTTGTGGTCAATCTTCAGGTATTCTATATCTTATTTTTATGCGCTAAGATTACATATCAAATTCTGATTTAAATTTTCAGATTAACCTCTCTCTGCTCAATTGGTTTCGCTTCCCCTGTTTTGTGTTTGTTTTTATTTCATTGGAATTGTTCTTCGGGCTCAATTGGTGTCGTTCGTGGAAAGGAGTTAGGGTTTCTGCTCCTCCGACGCGGTGAATTGTTCCCCCGCCTTATTCGGGTTCTTGTGGGACTGTGAGGCAGGAAATTTGTGGGGTATCTTTCTGGTGTGTGTATGGCTGGCCAATTTGATCCCCAGATTGTTCCAGGTAATTACCGTTTTATTTTTTTTTGACTAATTGGCTCTCTTTTCTGATTACATGTATTGGGAGTGATGAGTAATGTAAAGATTGATAACAAGTCAGTCCTTGGTTTATTACAAGATTTGTAACGTGGAAATTAGTGGAATCCGGATATGGACATCATTATGATTTGTGTGAATGGTAGAATAAGTAATACGGTGATCAAATTTATTCAACCTCCTTTGGTCAGTTAACACGAGTTTCTAAATTACTGTGAGTTGCAGTAACCTGGATCATCACGCCTTATATGTGCCTGTACACACACAGTATATAGCATGCTAGCTTTATCAAATTTGTCGAACTTTTGTTTCCATCTTTTTATCTGCTTAGAGATGCGATTTTGAAGGGATGTTTTAGATAAATTATTTTGTAACTAAGCTATTAATTCATACAAGTTATTTGTGGACTAAAATTCAGGTTTGGAAAAAAAATGAAAATAGAATCTAATGTTACAAGAAACATGGCTGCAGTAATTTAAGGAAGCGTCGTCCACGCAGGTATCTCGAGATTGTAAAGGTAACACCCTGGAAATTAAACTGAGCCTACTTCGTGTTAGGTGGGTAGTTAAAGATAGTGCAAATAACTAAAGACATGGAATTTATAATGGATGCAGGTTATGTGTGCTTTTGTTTAATTTGACGTTGTATTTTTTTTAACTGTTTGGCTGGCTCGTCCACGCGGGTATCTTGAGATTGAAAAAGTAACAACCTGTGAATTAAACTGAGCCTACTTCGTGTTAGGTGGATAGTTAATAAGACCACCAAGAGCGAACTCAGCAGCTCAGCCAAACTTGCATTTCCAAATATGAAAGGTTGAAAGCAAGGTATCAATTTTTGGACGAGTCAAGTAAAGTACGTCTAGGCACAACCTAAATTTTTTACTATTCACTTTTGTTATAAAGTTTTTTGTTTTTGGTTTAAATGAGGTCAATAGAACATGAAACACTTTATATCAATGTATGTCCTGCAAATATTCATAAATAGAGAGTAGGGTTTGAAAAATGCAGTTGAGATTTGCGGACGTCAAAAACCTCCTGGATTCTACAGGATCTATATTTGATTGTACGTTGAAAACCAATATAAAGAAGGTATGACCTATTTTGAAATTGTGCGGGCTTGAAATAGATGTTGAAGCTAAAAATGTTGTAAAATGGATTTGTTGTGGCAAGTCTACAAAAATTAGCTTACGTGCATTTCTTGTTCATATCAGGATGGCAATTCCCTTCACTTTGGGTTGTTTTAATATGCTTTCTCGGTGTGTATTTTTTCATGATGTTCCTATTGAAGCAGTTTACCTTGGAGAATGACTGGTCGTTGGAAGATAGACCGATCAAGCTCCATGATCTGTGATGGCATCGGTCAGCCTTGACCTTTTGTACATTCTTTTCCTGCCCTAATTATTTACTTTGAATTATTTATTATCAGTTTTTTTGATATTTCATTTACATCAGAATTTTTTTTTTTTTAGGATCTTGATTTTAAGCTATAATGTTTACCTGTAGTATGGAAATCAAGTGCAGTTCAAGCCCACAAAGTCTGGAAGGTCCTTGTCTGCTGAACCATTTAGCACGTCGGCTTCGGTTACCAATCAAATATTAGCTGAAAACCGGAACGCTTTCAGTTGATGATAAAAGAGCCGAGGCCTTTGCCATTAAATGGGGATTTAATTATTAAAGCGCGGGTGCCATTCTTTTGTCTTTCTCCATTCTGATTTTACCTTAACTTTGAG
Organism: Saposhnikovia divaricata; assembly: GCA_036435485.1. Lineage (NCBI taxonomy): Eukaryota > Viridiplantae > Streptophyta > Magnoliopsida > Apiales > Apiaceae > Saposhnikovia > Saposhnikovia divaricata. Next base: position 123,772,175 of record CM071597.1, on the reverse strand, counting down.
TTTTTCGTGTCAAATAACTGCTATTATCTGACCATATTGCTGAATTGTTTTGACTTTAGTAAATACTTTGATATATTTGACAATATTTTGGCATTACAAAGCGTACATAGTATGCTGCTCTTATTGCTATGTTGATCCATGATCCAGGGAAGCAGAGTCCGATAAAATGGATCCGGCAACTAAAAAAATAGGTCGCCCAAACTACCTGTCACTGAACATGTTTTAGAGCGGTTCATGTCAAATCAACTGCTAATATCTGATCAGATTGCTGAACTGTTTTGACTTTGGTAAATGCTTTGATATATTTAACAATAATTTTGGCATTACAAAGCAGTTGATGGTATGTTGGCTCATATCGCTATGTTGATCCATGATCCAGGGAAGCATAATTCGATAAAATGGATCCGGCAACTAAAAAACCAGGCCGACCCAAACTACCTGTCACTGAAGATGTTTTAGAGCAGAGGCGATTGTCAAAGCAGAATCAAGACGCTCATCGTAGTGGTTTGCCGGGTACCTACCTGTGAGGTGAAGTGCGTCATTACTTTATTATTTTCCTTGGTTGTTTTTTTTTTAAAAAAAAATTCTGGAGGAGCTGTGCTTGTGAAAGCTCCTCTGTAAACCCCCCCTCTAAATACATTCCTGGTACTATGCACGACATGGTAATATTTTCATAAAATTAAATTTTTTCGAACCAGATTTACTTAGTCTGCACATTTCCAACTACAATTCTGAGCTTTGTTCTTGCTTACAATATCACTTAATTGTATTGTTTTGTCTACTAAAGTATTTTTTTTTATTAGAATCATTTCCATGTGAAATCTCTCGTATGAATACTACCTCAACTCATATCATCACCGAAATCACTAAAAAAAGAGGTTGACCCAGATTAGCAGTCACCCAATATGTTGTAGAACATTGAAGGTTGTGAAAGCAGGGGGCTAACAGACGATGTAATTGTCATAGTGGTTTTCAAGGTAACTATTCTAAAAACCATGAGCATAAGGTAATGTACCTCATTGCCTTGACATTTTTATTGGTTTCATATTTTATTGTGGATATCATTCCATATGAAAGTTCCCGTGGAAATGTGGCATCCCTGGCCATGAATCAGGTTAGTAGAAAAAGAGGACCACCCAGACTACATGTCAGCGAAGTTTTGTTGGACAACAAGGGCTCTCAAAACAACAGTGTAATGCTCATCGTAGTGGTTTGCATGGTATGTATTCTCAAACCCGTAACTTCAAAGTGACATACCTCAATACCTTATTATTTCCTCCTGTTTCATAATTTTTTTTAGTAAAGTTACAATATGAAAGTTCCCGTGGAAATCTACCATCCCAAGTCATTACAGGTATTATGCACGACATGGTCAATATTTTCATGGCATACAAATTTCTTGGAATACCAGATTCACTTGCCACATTTTCCAACTAGAATTCTGATATGCATGTCTGCTTACAATATCCTGAGCATGGGAAATCGCGACAAGGGTGCTCATACATTTGTTCCCGTCAATGAAGTGTCTGAAGCTTGTGTTGCAAATAATGGACGAATCATTCCAGGTATGTTCTATCCTGTATAAGCAATACATGTACACAAAAGTTAAGATTAGTAGTCAGGTTGCAGGGATGTACAAGTCATTGCACATTATACAACACTGAGATAGTAAGGCAATCTGTTGAAATGGAATTGAATTTAGAATGTGATGTACACTTTTCTGACCTTTATTTAAATGGTGTTTAGAGGACTATGGTTTCAGATATTCCTGAAATGGTTAGAATATTAAACAAATGTTATACATCCTCAAAGATAAATCAATATTGTCTCAAACTTGTCCTCATTACAAGTTTTAAGGTGAATAGATTAGGAACTTGCCCTCTCATCCCGTTAAATCTGTAATCGTTTGCTTACGAAGGGTAACTCTTTACACTACAAAAATCTTATTTTGTAAAAGGTTTTGGGTATTCCATATGGATTTCTTCTCTACGCAGTTGTGGGTCCCACCTTCTACCAGCAATTACACCTTATATAGGGTATAAAGCTACGAATAAATCAGGCTTCAAGGATAAGAGCTGCAAATAGTACTCATACATCAAAATACGGGAACAGTTATCCCATGAGAAATGAAAAATAAGTAATACTGACCTTATTTTTGTGATAACTCTCTGTTACTCTATTTTTATAGTCATTTCTTCTGCTAATGATACTTCGATTAATTTATAAATGACAATTATTTCCTACGTATTCTCCTTGGTCCGTAAACATGCCTTTATCTTCAAACTTGTTTATATTTCATTATATCTATGTTTATAATTTAAGTTTTGCAAAAGCTATAGTGATAGTGCGTGTCTAATTGTTTTTACCACTTAGTTTGTAAGAGCATCTCCAATGTACAAGACCCCTTAGCTAAAATCATAAATATAATATCATAAATAAAATTTATAGAGATTTTGTACAAAAATATTCACTCCAATGGGACATTACCCTTAGCAAAAATTTAGATAATCTATTTTCGTTGGCTATATTTGGCCAACCTCTAGAGGTCTGTAAAGAAGATTTTATGTGATCTATTACCTTATAAAAATATATTCTACTTATAACAACCTAAAATAATAATAACATACTATATTTACAATATAATCAACATTATAGCCAATATACCATTGGAGCACAACATCTTACAAGTTCAACAAATTTTACATAATCAATATTTTATCCGATTTAGCCAACCATTTTTAGACAATGCCATTGGAGATGCTCTAAGCATTGTGCCCTCACACAAAAAAAAAGATATAAGTCAACGTTTAAAATGAAGGGACATAGATAATTACATAAAAAAGTTATGGGTTCACTTATGTCACATAGCTATGCTTAAAATTTAATACCACCTATTTATAAAATAAGATAAAGGATATCGGATATTATCATGCATCGGAGGAATTCTAGGACAAAGATGTTAATATTGGATCGAAAAGGCACTAACCCTAAAAAACATTACAATGAGCATGGAAAAAAAATCTTTTTTCTAACAAAATTTCTTCAGGATGCATGTTTTAGTCAGTTGTTTTTTATTGATAAGTATGTGTGAAATGCAAGTGTCTAATAAAAATGCGCAAAGCTCCTCTTAGTAGTTTGCCCAATATACATTGTGAAGACCATAAGTTTAAAGTATGATACCCAATTGACTTGTTATTGCTTTCATTGCTGCTATATCTTGTTGTAGAAACCAGGCTATGAGAAAGCTCCTATCGGACACTTCCTAGGTTCTTACACGTATTTTGTGTGGCAAGTGTAATATCTATAAAAGGGTTCTACCAGTACCACCTTTGACTTTTGGGCGATTCTATTGTTTTTAAATTTTTCAACAATGGATTTCAAGATTACTCCCTTGAATATTTATTAATTTGTTAAGGATATGATGGGTTACTTTAAAAAAAGACCAAAAATTATGTCGAGGAAAAGAATAAAAACTAACACATATTTACATGCATGTGTCTAAATTAAATATTAATATGAAGAACAATAGGGGGGGAATGGATCATAAGCGTAGGCGGATGGACAAGAACAAGAAAGAATTTGGTAAGCTACTACATTTGTTATCGCCTTTATTGTTTAAATTCCATCTACATAAGAGACTTGTTGGGAGATTATAGATTTTTAATGGTAAAAGTCATGAGTTTGCCTATTTCACGTGCTTGCTGCAGATGAAGACAACATGGTAAAAATAGATTGATTTTGTACAATTATAAATTTAACTCGACATGCCTGTGAAGAGTATTACATATATGGGAATAATGGAATGCCGTATAAATAATATAATGTCACTGTTTTTACCTAATATTTTGTTGCTGCATTTTCGGCCTCCATTGTTATGTGTGAGGTCCATCGAAGCTTTGCATCACATATTTTGGCTTTATAGTTCAGTAGGAAACCTATGTAGATAGAGAATTTTTTTTATTGGTTTTTGAGTATTGGAAAAACTTTTTTTTGCTTTATTTTGATTAAAGTGTGTAATCCGAATAAAATGTCTGAAAATATAGTCATTTCAGTTTAAGAGCAAGAAATAATGATGCTATATTTCATGGTTTTGTCCATCTATTTTTGGCTGTAGATGAAAGCAATATCATATTAAATTTGGGCGTACATGACCAAATCTGTGGATTTTGCCAGCCACATGTATAGGTTGCTGAATTTACGGGGAGGCATGTAGGTAATGGCCTAAAGGGGAACTCAATTTTTTGCGAGAACGGCAAAGTACAGCTCCCGATGTTACTGCAAGTCCCTCAGAAGTCAGAATTAGGTCAGCTTCTCACTGCCGGTGATAGGCAGGGAAGAAAGTTTTCTGACACTTTGCCAAATTCTGACATACATAACTACATGTAGACCGGCCATTGAACAACATTGTATTGACAATTTAAACACCTCCCAAACATTTGACTCTTAAATCTTACCATAATATGTGGTTAATGTGCACTATGGGATATTGTACACTTAACACTTCTGATTGTGTGCTACTTGGTTCATGCATTTCACTTACAAGATTAAGGACTCGTATATTTCATGCTATAAAAACTTTTTAATTCCAACATCTCAATTTTTAAACGACACATTTTAGTGCAATGCTAGAGTATGGTCCGTGCCTCGTACGGGCTATTATGCTAGTTTATTAAAAATTCTGAACTCGTTTAATAAATACCGGATTCGACTCACCTACCTCGAATTACAACCCTAAACGACAAGGTGGAAAATGACGGATACCGATGTACATCATCATGTCAAATGAAAAGCACTGATAATTAGGAGAATGATTAGACAATGTTAAAGTGTGATTATTAATTGGGGTAATGCGTCCGGACTATACATTCACCAACTCAGCCACCTCTGACAGAGCCCACTCCCCAAGAGAATCTCCGTGCAATCTCAACCTGCACCGATCCGTCACTTTCTTCTTTTTATTTACCACCATCCCTCTCGTCGTTTACCAATTATTCTCTCTGTTTTTTTATATTAGTCTTTTGATTTTTTTGCACAAATTTTTAGATGCATTGATCACATAGTTAAAATTATTATTTTTGAAATTTTCATTTTTCGAATAAAAATATGTAATCAAAATTTTAATTCACAAAAAAAATTATTTGAAAAAATGAATTTTAACTATGCAATCAAAGCACTTAAAAGTACGTACAGAAAAGTCAAGCGACTAATATAAAAAAATAGAGGGAGTATCACTTTCCCACAAATTATAGTGCATAATAACATGTGATAGTATTACTCTCCGTCCTGTTTTAGATGTATTTTCAAAAAAATAAGGTACAGAGATTAGGAAGTCTAAGATGTATCTCAAGTAAATTCCATACATGGAATTTATATGCAAATCATTATGGGATGGGCATTTTTATAAAATTAGAAATTTTTTAATTAGTCCTGCGGGCCCAATAAGATTTAAAGTATATTTTTTAAGTATCTCAGGAAAAGTTTCTTGAGATCAATCTCAGGGTCCTTTTTCTCTAAGGTATATTAAGATAAACATTTTTAATAAATATTCTTAATTAATGCATTAAAAAATAAAAGTATAATTTAAATTTTAAAAATTTCAAACATTAAAAATAATAAATGTAGGGCTGGTTTAAAAAAAATAATATTAAATTTATATGAAAAGAAAAAAATATTTAATTTGAAATAATTTTTTTTAAAAGACCCATATATTATGGGACGGAGAAGGAGTACTTATTACTAGACCTGGCAAATCGGATAATCGGATCGGTTTCGGATTGGATCCATTTCGGATCGGATCAAATTTCGATTTTTATATATTTTGATATAATTCGGATCGGATCGGATCTAATTCGGTTCGGGTCTAGTATCGATTTTACAAAATTTTAATCATTTTCGGTTCGGATCTAGTTTCGAATAAGGTCGATTTCAGATTAAAATCGAATAAATTTTAGATTAGGATCAGATAAAATTTGATTCAGATGTTTTCGGATTGGATTTTGTCGGATCGAAAAAATTTGGTTTCAATTATGTTGTATCAACTTTGAATTATCATTGAAACCAAATAAATGTCATTACTAAGTTTGTAAAAGTATAGTTATAACGCGAAAATAAATACTGAATTGAGGAATATAAAACTTGATTGTTTTTGAGTATTTAATATTTATTATTATTTTTTCTAGTCTCTACTCGAATTAGTAATATAAAATAACATTTTTGCTAATTGTATAATATTATAATTTTGGCAAAATAATATTTACTATATTATACATTATCGATTTATTTTTAAAATATGAGTAATTTTCACCTTTATTTTCACTTCTCACAAATTAAAAGTAAATTTCGTTTTTAAATTTTATCATTATAGAATACACACTATACCATTTATAATTTAATTATATATATACATGCAATATTGCTCGATTTTTCCAACAAAAGCCAAAAAGTATATAATAATATTTATTTATTTTTAAAAATTATTGATTGACATATCTTAATTCAACTTTCAAGCATATTCAATTATACATGACAATTTTTTAATCTAAATATTTTCTTGTCTTTTAAAGTTTTTTAAGTGGTTAGGATTTTTTAGGTGGTTGAAAATGAACGTATTATTATAATTAATAAATCCCATTTAATCATTTATATTACTTAATGGATTTTATTTCTTAATCATTTTAAAAAAAGATTTTCAATTAGTTGTGAAATATACTTGTAGAATAATTTAGTAATTTTTTATTTAATAAAAAATGATCAAAAATTATTTATTAGGTTTTTATTTTATTTGACACACTAAAAGAAAACCGGCTAAAATGACCGAACTTAAATTCGACCGAATTTGGTTGAATTTAAGGTCAACTTCAACATTTATTTAGTTAGAGCTAAATTCAACCGAATTCGATCGAATTTATATTCGATCATTTTTGTACGGTCGTTTTTAACTTTAAATACGACTAAATATTCAATTCGGTCATACTTAATTCTGGTCGTATTTAAATATTTGACCACAATCGGTCGAGTTTATAACTTTGACCGATATCGGTTGAATTTGGGGTCGGTCGAATTTAACCTATTTGGAGGGAAATATGCCGCCTATTTTTGGTCAAAATATTCAAATATATTTTCGACCGACTTAAGTTGTTTTTGATAAATTTGCCTGGTTTCGGTTGAATTTATATTTTTAGAAAATTTTAAAAGTTAATAATTAATTATATAAAGATCTTTATACATAATAAAAAAAATGTAAACATACAAATATAACGTTTATTACAAGTTAAAATTTAATTTATTTAAAAATTATCAAGAAATGTTAAATATAATAAGAAAACATCGAATTTTCATTTATTTAATAGTCCTGGAAATATAAAATAAATGTCTACTAATTTTTAAAAAATATAAAGAAAATATGTGTGTTTTAGGATGACATGTTACATGTAATAAAAAAAATTTGGAAGAGTAATTATTATTAGGAAAAATAATTCTTCTCAACTTGGTACATAAACGAGACAGTGAGGGAGAATATGAGTAGTTTATTTTAAAAAAAAGCATACAAAATTAATTTGAAATTTTATAAAAAAATATGCACATTACTAAAATCATTAGATCATCCGTATGGTTGGATCTTCAAGAAATATTTTTAAGAAAATATAAACAACAATATGCGACAAAGTACTAATTAGTAGTATTAGTCAAATCAATAGTTGACTACTAATTTTACTATCTAAATTAATTTTTTATTTTTCAAAATTTTGGGAATATCACTAAATTAGATATATGTTGACATCCGTACAGTTGGATTGTAGATAAATAATTTAAAAAAAAAATAGAAACAACAATCTGGGACAAAGTACTAGTTAGTAGTACAAGTCAATGAAACCATATTGGTTTTGATGATGACACAATGCAGCAAGCTGATTGCTTGTTGCGTAATAGATATTAGCCTGCTATCAAACTTTATTTTGCAGGATGCTTTGATTGAGGGGGAGTCTTAGCTCAATCTCAAGTTAATATGTCATAGTTAGCAAGCTGGTACGCTTGTAATGGTATATTATAGCAAGCTTCTTGTGTATATTTCTAATTCTATTTTGCAGGACATATAAGTTATGCTATATACAAAGATGTTAACAATCTGGATATATGTACTGGACTAATATTGTTTTGCAGGATTATTACTTATATTATTTCTTAGCAAAACAGGGTATCTCAGCTAGCTGACAGTACAAGAGTTCTTATAACACAGCAAGCTGACAGATAACACAGCTAGCTAACAGTACAACACAGCAAGCTGGAAGTCTGTCCAGAATATAAAGGGGAGTACATTTTTTTATAGTAAATATTGTGGAAATCAGTTGTAAGATTGGTCTAATATATTTAAACATGATATTATATATATTAGAACACTACTCAAGTAGAAGTATCATGCAAGACAACTTCCACTCATTAAAGGAATCTTTTTATTTCTTTAATGCTCCACTAAAGACAACCCATGTGCTTTCTTTTCAAGCATGCTCTTGCCAATAATCAAATATTTCATACACACACAAACTCCACCACCTGTTGTCTTGTAGAAAATCTTACAAAGAAAACACATTCATTCATTATCATATCTATTGTTTTCTTCATGTGTCACTAACGGATTTATTCAAGAACAAAAAGCTTTGCTCTCATATCTCTCCACTGAATATATCCTCTACATGAGAATCATTCTGAAAAACCTGCAGGTGAACGTTAGTAATGCGATTAAATTGAACAAATCCAAACGTGAGAAGTGCTCTTCAAGACCGTTGCAAGATTGTTCAAGAATTATAGCTCCTGCCCTTCACTATAAAGGCTTGCGTGGTTCTCCTCTGAAGAATTAAGAACCTTCAAGCAATATTCAAGAATACAAGAAACAACTCTGCACCCTCTACTTCAAACGAGCTCGTGTACTATATTATATATCAAGATTTTAGAGAGTTCATATCTTTGAGTTGTAATTATCTTTATCCATTGTATTGTTCAACTTGTAAAGTTGGTAGTTGCTGGATTGTCAAGCTTGTGGAACAAGGGTTCAAGGAGCATTAGGCTAGAGAAGTTTATACTTGGTTTAGTATAGAATTTATAGAGCTGTGTTCTGGAAACAAAGGGTTCCAGCTAGCTGCAGTCAGTAACTGGGTGATTAAGGGAGATATATTATTGTATCTTGTAATTGGATATCAGTGTGATCAATAATATATTCTCTTACCAAGTTGGTAAGGGACTAGGACGTAGACCATAGAAAATTAGGGGTCGAACCTAGCTAAAATTCGTGGTGTTCTTTACTTACTGCATTTTATCTTACTTCACTGCATAACTTAGCTAGCTACTTATTTGTTAATCTATTGTATCCAGTTAACTCAGCTAGCTGCTTATTCATAAATTTGTTGCATCCAGCTAGCTGCCAGAATATAATTTTGGACAGATTTTTTATTTTATCATTGTTAGTCATAACACCTATTCACCCCTCCCCTCTAGGTGTATTTTCATTTGGTATCAGAGCTTTGGTATACTAATATTTCTGTAACAGGAAAAGTATCGATCAAATGGCTGACAATTATCTTGAAGCTAAGTCCGATTATAGGGCACCTCTTCTCACTCGGAGAACTACAATTGGTGGAAATGTAGAATGGAGACTTATTTGTCCAAGAAACCTATGGTTCTAAGAGTTGTGCAGAAAGGAAACTACGAATTTCTAGACGATAAAAACAAGCCAAAAGATGTTGATGATCTCACTCCCGATGAGATTATCAAATGCGGTTATAATGGAGAAGCTAGAAACTCTATAATGAATGCATTAGATCAAGCTAAGTATGACAAAGTATCTTCTCTAAAGATAGCAAAAGAAATGTGGGATGCTTTGGAATCATATCATGAAGGTTTGACAACCTTAAGAAAGGTGAAACTTAGCAAGTTAATGAATGACTTTGGAAATTTCAAGCTCAAAAATGGTGAAACTATCAAGGAAAGCCAAGCAAGATTTCAAGTCACTATCAACACTCTAAAGAGACTTGGAAAGACCATACCTCAAGACGAAATCAACATGAAAGTTCTAAGTACAGTTCCATTTATATTCGAAGCTAAAGTCACTGCATTGGAATCATGTCCCTCCATCGATTCTATGGATCATTTGGCTGTGTTTGCTGAGTTGGAGCAGTTTGAGAGCAAAATTAATAATAGCAAGATGGAATCAGTCAAGACTCCTGTTGAAAAGATGAAGAATTTAGCTTTACACTCCAGTGGCAGCAAGCTGGATTCAGAGTCAGAATCAGATTCTGATGAAGAATTGCCTCTCTTATCCAGAAAAATCAAGAAGATGTTGGACTTGAGGAACAAGCTAAAGAAGGAGAAAAGTAGAGCTTCTGGAACAAAGAAAGATGTCAAAGAGGAAGCTTGTTTTGAATGTGGTAAGAAAGGGCATTACAAAAGGGACTGCTACAAGCTGAAAAACAAGCAGAAGCAGCTAGCTGCCTCCAAGGACAAAAAGAAAGCCAAGGCACTTTTGACATGGAGTGATGATGAAGATTCTGATTCTGATAATGAATCAAGTGATGAGATGGTGAACCTAGCTCTTGTTGGTCTTGATGATGAGAATGATGCTCAAGGAATCATTCAAGATGGCCTTGTAGATAGTGATGTCTCGGATTCGGATGACAACAATAGTGAGGTAAATTATTTTTCTGATACATATTCTCATTCTTCAATATTAGATGAATTAACCATGCAGGATCATAGTAATTTATCCAATGAGGTGTTCGAAGAACTAAAAGATGAGAATAATAAACTCAAGAAGAAGAATACTCAACTTAAGAAGATCATATCTGAGTTAATGGATGAGAAGACTCCTGCTAGAAATCATGCTCAAAATCTTAATGATCTTAAGGCTGAGATATCCCAGCTTGAAGGGATAAACAAGGTGCTTATCAAAAGAAATGATACTCTCATGAAGGAACTTAGCGAGCTGAGAGCAGAAATAGATGCTCAAGATATATGTTTAGAAGCATTTAGTCCAAGGGAATCATGCTCAACGGAAGTATCTCAACAAACTGAAAGAATCAAAGAGTTAGAAACTGAAATCAAGAATCTCAAGAAAGGAATGGGAAAGTTTGTTCAAGGAGAAGATACACTCAAAACAATGATGAGGTATGCAAAGGTTCCAATCGAAAGAGAAGGAGTTGTAATGGCCTCAACCTCACATCTAAAGTATGATGGCAAACATGGAATCCCTTATGACTATGCCATGCCATGGAGAATCTGCCATAAATGTGGAAATAAAGGTCATTTGACAAATCATTGCAAAGTTCAGAATACTAATCCAGCTAGCTGGAACAGACAGACAACTCACAAGCAGCTAGCTGACAGAACAGCTGGAACAAGAAATACAACTTCTAAAGTGGTCTAAATGTGGATCAAGAAATCTGATTTAAATGTTCTATATGTTATATGAACTAACCATTATGGACCCAAGCAAGTATGGGTACCAAAACGTTGAGTTGGCTCTTTATTTGTTTTGTAGGTATGTCTTGTTGTCAAAGTGAGATCAAAACAATGGATTTTGGATAGTGGATGCACAAGACATATGAGTGGTGATAAGTCTCAGTTCCTTACTCTCAATAAGAAAAAGGGTGGAAATGTCACTATTGGTGATAGCAAAATGCTCCAAATTCTTGGAAAAGGAAAAATTGGTAATAGTGTCATCTCTATTGATAAAGTACAATATGTTCAAGGTCTTAAATATAATTTGCTTAGTGTAAGTCAGTTATATGATGATGGACACTCTGTTCATTTTGATAAAGAGAAGTGTACGATTAATGTTGGCACTAACAAAGTCCCCCTAGTTGCTAGAAGGGAAGGAAATATATATATTTTGGACTTTGAAATGCAGGATTCATCTTTGTGTCTAGCTGCAGTTGATACAAATCCCGAAATTTGGCATAGAAGGCTTGGACATGCTCATATGGACTTACTCAACAAGCTGTCTTCAAAGAAGCTAGTTAGAGGACTGCCCAAATTGAAGTATGTTAAGAAGGAAACTTGTTCGGCTTGTCAATTATGCAAACAAATCAGGACTCCACATAAGTCAAAGAATGTGGTATCAACTTCTAAACCTTTAGAGCTTCTTCATTTAGATTTATTTGGTCCGGAAGCATATAAAAGCATTGGTGGAAAACAATATGCATTTGTTATCATAAATGATTATTCTAGATATACATGGGTATTATTTCTTAGTATTAAAGATTGTGCTTTCAGTGAATTTGAGAAGCTAATTAAGTTACTTGTGAACAAGTTTAAGATAAGACTTGTAAGTATAAGGAGTGATCGAGGTGGTGAATTCCAAAAGGACTTTATTTCATATTGTGAAGATAGAGGCATTTCACATGAATTCTCTGCTCCAAGAACCCCTCAGAAAAATGGAGTTGTGGAAAGAAAGAACAGGTCCTTGCAAGAAACAGATAGGACTTTGTTGTAAAAGAGCAAGCTACCAAGAAGTTTCTGGGCAGAAGCAGTCAACACAGCTAGCTACGTTCTTAACAGAGTACTAATCAGGCCTATTCTCAACAAGAGTCCATATGAACTACTGAAAAACAAGAAGACAAACATAGGCTACTTTAAGGTCTTTGGGTCCAAGTGCTTTGTACTCAAATCTATTGATAGAGATGGTAAATTTGATGCTAAATCTTATGAAGCAATATTTTTGGGTTATTCTTTAACAAGTCGTGCATATAGAGTTCATAATATCTCTAAACGTAGTGTTGAAGAGTCAATTGATGTTTCATTTAAAGAATCTAATGTTGATCTGTCAAGAGATGAGGAAGAAATTGCAGGTTCAGACTATGCCAGCGAGCTGCCAAGGTCAAATACAGCAACTCAGCAAGCTGACAAAGAAGCAGGCTCAGAAAATATAGCAACTCAGCGAGCTGCCAATGAATCAGATTCAGAGAATACAGCAACTCAGCAAGCTGAAGAAGAACCTGAATTTATTTCAGTTAATGATACACCAGCTGAAATCTCTCCTCCAGTAGATGAAACATGTGATAAGATGTCAAAACTCACCTTAGAAGATCCTAGAGGTCGGAGATCAAAAGAAAAGATGCCAATCTATAATGGAGATGAAGCCTCCCCACCATCTAAAAGAATTAGAGTCAATGAAGAAGAAGTCATAGATCATCACAATTTTCCTAAGTCAACAAGGACAGTAAAGAACCATCCTCCAGAGTTGATTATTGGTGATAAATCAGAAGGCATCAAGACAAGGAGAAGTCAAGCTAACTTTTGTGCATTTGCTGCCTTCCTAGCTCAAGAGGAACCAAAGAATGTCAATGAAGCACTAAAAGATGAGAATTGGATCATGGCAATGCAAGAGGAACTTAATCAATTTGAAAGATGTGATGTTTGGGAACTTGTAGAGCCACCTAAAGATGCTTCAATCATCGATACTAAATGGGTTTTCAAGAACAAAGTTGATGAAGAAGGAACGGTCACTAGAAACAAAGCGAGGCTTGTTGCACAAGGATATAATCAACAAGAAGGAATCGATTTTGATGAAACTTATGCCCCGGTTGCAAGGCTAGAGTCAATAAGGATGTTACTCTCATTTGCATGCTTCAAGAAATTCAAGCTACATCAAATGGACGTAAAAAGTACATTTCTTAATGGCTACTTGAAAGAAGAAGTATATGTCAAGCAACCTCGTGGATTTGAGAGTGATCAATTTCCTAATTATGTTTTCAAGTTGAAGAAAGCATTATATGGATTACGGTAAGCTCCTAGATCTTGGTATGAAAGGTTAAGTAAGTTTTTGATAAAGAATTGCTTCATTCGAGGTAAAATCGATCCTACATTGTTTACTAAACTTACTGGTAATGATATTCTAGTTGTGCAAATATATGTGGATGATATTATCTTTGGATCAACTAATGATAATATGTGCAAGTGGTTTTCTAAGTGTATGCATAGTGAGTTTGACATGAGTATGATGGGTGAGCTCAATTACTTCTTGGGGCTCCAAATCAAGCAAACTCAAGATGGAATATATGTACATCAGTCCAAGTACATCAAGAACTTGCTAAAGAAGTTTGGATATGAGAATATCAAGGCAAAATCTACACCTATGAGTTCTGCCAGCAAGCTGGCTGCAGATGAACGAGGTAAAGATGTAGATGTTCGAAAATATAGAGGTATGATTGGTAGTTTATTATATCTTACAACCTCTAGACCTGATATTATGTATAGTGTATGTGTTTGTGCTAGGTTTCAAGCTCAACCTAAAGAGTCTCACTTGAATGCTATTAAAAGAATTTTCAAATATTTAAGTGGAACTACTACTCTTGGATTATTTTATCCCATCACAAATGCATTTGATCTTATTGGGTATAGTGATGCAGATTATGCATGTTGTCAAACTGATCGAAAGAGTACAAGTGGTGTTTGTGCATTTTTAGGACAGAGTTTAGTATCTTGGCAAAGCAAGAAGCAAACTTCTGTTGCATTATCCATAGCTGAAGGGGAGTATTTAGCAGCGGGAAGTTGTTCCTCTCAAATGCTATGGATGATTCAAACACTCCGAGATTTTGGAATTAAATGTGGCAAGGTCCCCATTTGTTGTGACAATACAAGCACTATCAACATATCAAAGAATCCAGTGAATCACTCAAGAACAAAGCACATCGACGTTCGACATCATTTCTTGAGAGACAATGTTTCAAAGGGAAAAATTGAGCTGATCTTTGTAAGGATAGAGTACCAGCTAGCTGACATCTTCACAAAGCCACTAGCCGAGGAGCGTTTCATTGTTCTTCGTCGCGAATTAGGCATGTGTAATGTCTAGCCAGCTAGCTACTATGGATGCCTGGTACACTTTTATGTGTTACTATTTTCTTTGCATAAATATATTTGCTATGTATTTTATTGTTTTGTGAAATTTAGTCCACTTATTTGCTTTATGTGCTGAATGTTTCTTGGTGGTTAATTAATTCAAGGTATTTGAAATTTTCTATTGAAGGATAACATGTGGATATTCTTTTTGATGAAAAAGGGGGAGAAAATTCGGGATTAAAAGTATGTGTGATTTAGGGGGAGTTGATATTTATTCTTATAACTCTTTACTTCATGTACTTTGCTGGGATCATATGGTTTAATGCTAAATGTTTATGCGATGCCATGCGATTTTGCTTAGTTGCTTGTATAGATTGCTAATCCTTTTGCAGGGGAAGCATAAATTCAGGGGGAGTAATTAACTCCTTAATATTGGTGTGTAATCATAAAAAAGGGGGAGATTGAAACCATATTGGTTTTGATGATGGCACAATGCAGCAAGCTGATTGCTTGTTGCATAATATATATTAACCTGCTATCAAACTTTATTTTGCAGGATGCTTTGATTGAGGGGGAGTTTTAGCTCAATCTCAAGTTAATATGTCATAGTTAGCAAGCTGGTATGCTTGTAATGGTATATTATAGCAAGCTTCTTGTGTATATTTCTAATTCTATTTTGCAGGACATATAAGTTATGCTATATACAAAGATGTTAACAAGCTGGATATATGTACTGGACTAATATTGTTTTGCAGGATTATTACTTATATTATTTCTTAGCAAAACTATAACGTCTCAGAAATTTTAGTATTTTATATTATATTATATGTTTATTTTTAAATTTTGTATTATATGACGTGGATATTTTTGAGGAAGTAAAATATGTGTGATATTATTTTGTGGGTTTATGTGACGATTTATATGTGTCATGTATGCCCGGGTAATTTTTAATTGTATTTTTGGAGATTTAATTCCATTTATTTGTATTATAATTATCTTCCGAGAATTGTGTAAAATCTTTGGGATCAGTAATAATTATGAAATCTTTTGTATTATTGACTTTATTAGTTTATTTGAGTTTTAAAAATAGTAGGTGGATTTATTGTGATTTTAAGGATTTTAAAATGATTTTATTAAGTGATTTGTATTTATTTAATTAATCTTGTAAAATCGATATTAAATTCGTTTTTGATCCTATAAATATTCTAATAATATGGGGAGATAGATAATTTTATTCTCTACGTTTTAAAAATGTAATTTTGATTTTTCGCCATTGTTACCTATTTAATTTCTATTTTACGATATGTATTTTTGGTTGAGTAATTAGAAGACTCTTACAAAAATCCCAAAATATCTTTTATTTCCTTTTTAGGTCCTAAATCCCTAATTTCTCATTTCATTAGCATTTGGGTTCAATTGTTCATTCCAGTCTCTCGGTCTCTCTCTAGAATCATCGCGATTCCTCTTTCCCAGTCATGTAAGCTCCGATTAAAATTCTTGTTGACCCCGCTACTGAATCAACCCTCTCCTTTCTCTATTTCTTTCTCCGTGTTCTGTTTCTGGTGTGGCGATTGTATAGTTGTTGTGCGTGTGTATGTACGAGGGGCGTGTGTTTTGAGTGTGAAGTAGACAAGCAGTGTGTGTGTGGGTTACTGGGAACTCTGTGTGCGCTAATTCGACTTGTAAGCTCCAGTTGTGGTCTGTGTTAACCATCTTCCCCTCTCCTGTAGTTCGTATTGCAGTTGTGGTTGTTGCTTACGGGTTCAATTTCTGTTCGTGTGTGTGTGTTTATGGTGGACAGTGTATGAAATCGTGTGTGTGCTTACAAGCGTGTGTGGGTGTGTTTTGAGGCTGTATGTACAAAAGTATATGCTGGTCGTTCAAAGTATGGTTGGGTTATGTCCTTGCGTTTTTGGTTATGCTTCGAAGTGGTGTTGGTGATTCTGTGAAACTCCTGCTGTAATCTTTGTGGCTTGATTCTGTGCTTCGACTTGTGCAACACTGCCTTGTTTAATTACTGTCAGGAATTGTGACCTTAAATTGCGTACGATTTTTGTTGTTACAATATTGCCTGGTGGTTTTAATTCGCAATTTTTTTATGATTATAAATAGATGTCTTGGATGATAATTTCTGAGGAATAAATTGTGAATTATTCGTGTAAAAATAGTAAGTGTAGAGTTTCGAGTCGGAGACCCAAATTAGGGTACCCTCGAAATTTTGCCCCCTCGACAATGATTTTATTTGAGTCGGGGGTAACTTAAGGCGATGATGTATACCTGAGCCGAATTAAATGTTATAAATTATATTAATAGTTTTGTATTTAAATTCTAGGTATTGTATGTCGTTTAAATTAATTAGTTATAATTTGTAATGTTTGGTTGGAATTGTTTGGGTCGGTTGTATTCCGACGGGTAGTTCGTTAAATAAAACGATCCCGTCAAAATTTTTCTAAAATCTTAATTATTTGAATTACGAGTTAATTCTATACATGTGATACTTGGAGTGTATTTGAACCTTAATTGACTATTTGTTAATTGTTGTTTAGTAAGGTTTAAAAGGTTTATGTACTCGTGTATTGTTACTTTTACCTTGATATGTTTTTGTATATTATTCAGGGATTAACGAATGGGTAGAATTAGTATAGTAGTACGTCGAGTATTAAATAAAGTACTGAAGTAGTGTATTCTTGTGTGTAGATTCAAAGGAAGTAGGTCCCAGTGACAAGGGCAAAGGCAAAGCGGAATAGCCAGTTAGTTCTCGAGTAAGGCAAGTAACCTAAACCCGATCTTCAGATATATCGAATATTGTTTCATATGTACTTGATCGTACAACCCCACCTTCATAGATACATCATGTTGTGTTGAATTACTTTCTTGCTTGCTATCAATTCAATTTATATCGAATGTTGTTCCCTTTGTACTTGATTATACGACCCTACTTCTGTAGATACATCATGTTGTGTTGATTTACATTTCCCTTTGTTATCGAATCAATTCTTTAATGCTGAATCATAATTACTTGATCATATTCATTTGATTCTACGTACGCTGAACCTGAAATATTACCCCTCAGTAAAAATGAATAAATGCTAGATATCTGATCTTTTGTCTGAATTACTGAATTATACCTTGGCTCTAATTAAACAGGGTAGTCGATTGTCCCGACCCCTGGCTTGAGTATTAAACAAATAGAATTGGAAGTTTTATAAAATAAAAATGTTTTCAGGACTGAATACGCCAGTCAGTACATAAGTATTATATTAGGCCAAAATGGGCCATGGATCCAGTTGAGTATTTGGATATACCAAGAGAGTATATCCGGAGTTTTAGTGTGACTGATCATCCACTTTAACTCACAGCGTCGAAACTGAAAATCCAATTCTAATATCTAATTTGATTACCAAGTTGACAGCGATTGTTATCATTTGACCTTGAGTTTCAAGTATCATTAATGACTTGTGGTATCATTTATCCAATCGATATATCCAGATGGCAATGAATATTATCATTTGACCCTGAGTCCTGAGTATCATTATTGATTTGATTTATCATTGTTTTCTAGTTGATACATATATATACTTGCTGAGCAAATTTGTTGCTCACCCTTGTGTTATATCTGACCTTTCAGTGAAATCAGAAGATGACATCGCCTAAGACTATGATCATAGGGTTTCCAGGATTCGAGCAGACAGTCGAGATTCAGATTCCCTCTGAGGTTTTGTTGTAGTTGTTGGATAGGTTTTGAGCAGTGTAATAATTGTAATGGTTTAAAATTGTATTAGATGTAATAACTTAGACATTTGGTCGTTGGTGTGGGTCCCTTATCGAGTCAACCCAACGATATTAGTAAGTTGTAATAATTTAATTTTTTTGGGATAGTTTCTGTTTCATACTGTAACCTGTTGTGATCCTGTTATGTTTCGGGGTTTGTTTTCAAAAAATATATATATATATATATATATGCAGGTTATTTTAAACTAGTATTGTAGTGGGCCCAAATCTCACCCCGGATTTGAGGGCGTCACAGGTTGGTATCAGAGCAACAGGTTAGCAGTCCCTGAAATAGACAGGTTAAAACTGTATTAAGCAGGATTACATTTAATCAGACTCATGTAGAGTCTGAGTTAGGATCATTGATTATGATTTTGGATTTTGAGATAGGATATGTACAGTACGCATATACTAATTATGTAGCGATACAGTCTCCTACTGATCAGAGGCCGGAGCCTCTAGCCGCTCGGGTGATTCGCGGTCCAGGGTATCCTCAGGAGCCAGCTTCAGCGACCCCGGTGATTCAGTTGCCCCAGACGTGTTCTCGAGGCCAGTGCATTTGAGGCCATCTCTTGATCCTATGCCTTCTTTATTTGATGCTACTGCCACGAGTGTGAGAGGAGATGTGATGGTGGTTAGGATGGTAGCAACAGCTCGACTTGAGGGGATGACGGCAGGTGGCAGGGAGCCGAGTATAGCGGAGCTGAGAGATTTGGTGACTTATATGCTGGAGGGTTTGGAGGCCATTGAGCATGATGCTTAGTGGTCTGGATGGTGTAGCTGAGGGTGGAGTTATGTAGACAGTAGCTGACTTCACTCATGTTTTGTGGATGTATGTATGATGTATGGGATATAGTAGTAGTTCATCAGCAGAGCAGTGTGGGTATAGTAGGACCCAGTTTTTGGTGGTTGTATTTCTGCGCTGTTGAGTAGCGGATAGCTGTATATCTAGTTGTACCCCACTTTTGATGACCTTGAAGCGCTTAGTGCGTTGTACTGATCCAGTATATATATGATATTGTAGCTGTTCACTTTTGTTATATATATCATGTCATTTTCTTTCATGCATTTTAATTTCAGTTATAAAACCTTGTGATCATTTTGTCAACCAGGTTCTGTTAGCATATCTTGTTATATCTTGTGGCCCACAATATTCATATTGAGATTGTTTCATTTGATATCAGTATAACCTTGATATAACTTGAATATGAGCAGGTACAGTTGTTCGATGCACTTTTATACCTTTTGAAATTGTGATATTAAATTGTGACTTCTGTGTAGGAATATGTCTCAACCTCCGGAACCTGCAGAAAACCCAAATAATCAGATGGACCCAGCTGTAGCCCAGATTCTTCAACTTCTTACCCAACAGACAGCTAATCTCGCACAAAAACAACAGCAGATAATACAACAGCAACAACAGCTTCAGCAGCAGCAAAATCAGCAACAACAGCACCAGGAACAGGGCAATTCAGTGGTGACCTTTAAAACATTCTAGGCAGTTAAGCCACCTGAGTTTAAAGGGTCAGCAGATCCAGTAGAAGCCAATACATGGCTGAAAGAGATTGAGAAAGCGTTTGCATTGGTTAGGGTTGGGGAGGAACAGAAAACAGAATATGCGAGCTATCTTTTGAAGAATGAAGCAAATTATTGGTGGGAATCAATGAAAGTGACCCAGCCTGAAGGTTTGATTACCTGGGCGACATTCAAGGAGTTGTTTATGGAGAAATATTTTCCAGGATACATGCAGGATCAATTGGAGATAAATTTTTTAGAGCTAAAGCAAGGTACCATGACCGTTGCAGAATACGAAGCTAAGTTCACAGAGTTAGCTCGGTTTGCACCAGCTTATGTGGATACTGAGAAGAAGAAAGCCAAGAAGTTTCAGCAAGAGTTGAAAGCTTGGATTCGAGGTAAGTTGGCTATTTTGGAATTAGATACGTATGCAGCAGTAGTTCAGAAAACCATGATTGCAGAAGCTGAGAGTGAGATGTCCCAGAAAGAGAGGGAAGGAAAGAAAAGAAAGGTAGGATTTAGTGAGGGGAATCAGCAGCAAGGAAGTTCTCTCATCCGTGGTGGCAAGAAACCAGGATTCCAGTCAGGGAAGTCTGGGGTCCACAAGAAGCTCGATGGAGGAAATGAGGAGCAAGGGGGTCAGCAGCAGGTTATGAACCAAGCAAGACAACAGAGACCACCCTTGACAGAATGTAAAATCTTTGGTAAGAAGCATCCCGGACCTTGTCAGAAGCCTCATGCAACCTGCTTCAAGTGCAACCGGAAAGGGCATTTCGCAAATGAATGTCCGAATCAAACTCCAGCAGTTAAGACAGACATTATGTGTTATAAATGTGGGAAACCCGGGCATATTGCGAGGAATTGCAAGGCCCCAGCACCAGTCAATGAAGTTCTAAGGATAGCAGGGCCACCTGTCAGGCCAACTCCTCCCACAGCCAGAACATTCAATATGACCTTGAAGGATGCTGTTCGAGATGCGAATGTAGTTGCAGGTACGCTTGCTATTAATTCAGTATGTGCAAAAGTATTGATTGATTCTGGAGCCTCTAAGTCCTTTGTGTCTAAGGAGTTTGCTAATAAATTAAATTGTGAAGTTAGACCCTTGAAGGAAGTATTACATATAGAAGTAGCAAGTAGCGAACGAGTTCCTGTGAGTCAAGTATACCCTAAGTGTAAAGTTGAGATATTAGGGCACTGTTTTGAGGCGGACTTGATACCTTTCGGTTTAGGAGAGTTTGATGTAATTTTAGGGATGGATTGGTTGTCGAGTTATGGAGCACATATAGATTGTCAAAATAAGAGGGTAACACTAAGAGATTCAAACGGTAGGGAGGTTCTATTCAGAGGCCAGAAGCAAAGGAAAGAGTTTCTGACGATGATTCAGGCCAAGAGGTTGTTACGCCAAGGATACGAAGCGTACTTAGCCCATGTAGTGGATCTTAACAAACAAACAGCTAAATTGGAGGAGATTCCCGTAGTGAACGAATTTCCCGATGTCTTTCCCGATGAATTGCCAGGGCTACCTCCAGACAGAGAGATAGAGTTCGCGAATGATTTAGCTCCAGGAACGCAACCTGTTTCTAAGGCACCCTACAGAATGGCACCAGTTGAAATGAAAGAGTTGGCTACGCAATTGCAAGAATTGTTGGATAAAGGAGTGATCAGGCCTAGTGTTTCTCCGTGGGGAGCACCGGTGTTGTTTGTGAAGAAGAAAGATGGAAGTATGAGATTATGTATTGACTATAGAGAACTAAACAAGTTAACCATCAAGAACAAATACCCGTTACCAAGGATTGATGACTTGTTTGACCAATTAAAGGGTGCTGTTAATTTCTCTAAGATTGATTTGAGATCCGGTTACCATCAACTCAAGATTAAGCCAGAAGATGTGCCCAAGACAGCTTTTCGAACTAGGTATGGGCATTATGAATTTCTAGTTATGGCATTTGGATTGACGAACGCGCCCGCAGCGTTCATGGATCTAATGAACAGAGTTTTCAAGAAATATTTAGACAAATTTGTGATCGTATTTATAGATGATATTTTAATATACTCCAAGACGGAGGAAGACCATGCTAATCATTTGAGGATAGCATTGGAGACGCTAAGGCGGGAGAAGTTGTATGCGAAATTTTCAAAGTGCGAATTTTGGTTACGGGAGGTTCAATTCTTAGGGCACGTGGTTAGTAGCGAAGGCATAACAGTGGATCCAGCGAAAATTGAAGCCGTTATGAATTGGGAAAGACCGAGGACACCGACAGAAGTCAGAAGTTTTATGGGATTAGCAGGATATTATCGAAGGTTCGTTCCGGACTTTGCTAAGATAGCCTCACCGTTGACGAAACTTACCAGGAAAAATGAGAAGTTTGTTTGGAATGACAAATGCGAAGAGAGTTTTCAGGAATTGAAACAAAGGTCAGTAACTGCTCCAGTTTTGGCACTTCCAGATGATCAAGGAAACTTTGTGATTTATAGTGATGCTTCTCATAAAGGCTTAGGATGTGTTCTTATGCAACATGGCAGAGTGATTGCATATGCTTCTCGACAATTAAGACCTCATGAACAGAAGTATCCCACCCATGATTTAGAATTGGCAGCCATAGTATTTGCACTGAAGATATGGAGACATTATCTATATGGAGAGAAATGTGAGATTTTTACCGATCACAAGAGTTTAAAGTATATCTTTACTCAAAGGGAGTTAAATATGAGGCAACGAAGATGGTTAGAGTTGATTAAAGACTATGATTTTTCTATAAATTATCATCCAGGAAAAGCGAATGTGGTGGCAGATGCCTTAAGCAGAAAAGAGAAATTGAACATGTTGACGACGGCAACAGAGTTACATGAGGAGTTCGATAAATTGGAAATAGAGGTGCGTATTCCAGATCCTACTACGGAAATGATATATGAGATGACTTTCCAGCCAGAATTATTGGAAAAGATAAAGAGGTGTCAAGAAGAAGTAATGAACCATGACATAGGAGAGTTAACAGGAGAAGAAATATGTAGTCAAAAGGATGATAAGGGAATCCTACGTGTTTCTTCGAGAATTTGGGTACCTAACGTGGCAGAGCTAAGACAGGAGATTTTACGCGAAGCACATAATTAAAGATTATCTATCCATCCAGGAAGCACCAAGATGTATCGGGATTTGAAACAAAATTTTTGGTGGCCAGATATGAAGCGAGAAATTGCAGAATGGGTCAGTAAGTGTTATACATGTCAGAGAGTTAAAGCCGAGCATCAGAGACCCAGCGGATTTCTACAGCCGTTGGACATTCCTGAGTGGAAATGGGAGCACTTAGCTATGGACTTTGTGGTCGGATTACCAAGAACAAAAGCCAATCACGATGCGATTTGGGTGATCGTAGATCGTTTGACTAAGTCTGCACATTTTCTTCCGATCAACAAAAGATTCTCACTTGATAAGTTGGTACAGCTGTATCTAAAGGAAGTGGTTATGCGTCACGGAGTGCCAGTAACTATCGTGTCGGATCGTGATCCACGTTTTAACTCCAGATTTTGGAAACAATTTCAAGAATGTTTGGGCACTAAGCTTAAAATGAGTACAGCCTATCATCCGCAGACAGATGGGCAGAGCGAACGAACTATCCAAACAATCGAAGACATGCTTAGAACATGCGCATTGGATTTTAAGGGCAGTTGGGATGAGCATTTGCCCCTAGTGGAATTTTCTTATAATAACAGCTATCATGCGAGTATCGGGATGCCGCCATACGAAGCCTTATATGGAAGGAAATGTAGGTCTCCGGTATATTGGGACGAAGTTGGAGAACGCAAAATATTAGGACCAGAGTTACTACAGCAAACAAAGGAAAAGATTGAAGTCATTCAGAAAAGGTTGACTGCTGCCCAGAACAGACAAAAGAAATATGCGGACCGAGATAGAAAGGATATGAACTACGAGGAAGGAGAACAAGTGTTACTGAAAGTTTCACCTTGGAAGGGAGTTACAAGATTTGGCAAAAAGGGAAAACTCAGTTCGAGATATGTTGGGCCTTTTGAAATCCTCGTGCGAGTTGGAAAAGTAGCGTATGAATTAGCTTTACCGCCTCACATGAAACATATTCACAACGTTTTCCATGTGTCGGTGCTCAAGAGATATCATCCAGATTTAAGTCATATAATTGAGTACGAGCCCATTGAGATTCAACCGGATCTGACTTTTGTAGAACAGCCTGTAGCGATTCAGGATAGGATGGAGAGGAAGTTAAGGAATAAGACAGTTAAGTTGGTAAAAATTTTGTGGAGGAATCCCAGAGTTGAAGAATCAACTTGGGAACTTGATAGCGAGATGCTCGAAAAGTATCCTCATCTATTTACTTAGGTAAGATTCTGGGGACAGAATCCTGTTAAGGGGGGAAGGATATAACGTCTCAGAAATTTTAGTATTTTATATTATATTATATGTTTATTTTTAAATTGTGTATTATATGACGTGGATATTTTTGAGGAAGTAAAATATGTGTGATATTATTTTGTGGGTTTATGTGACGGTTTATATGTGTCGTGTATGCCCGGGTAATTTTTAATTGTATTTTTGGAGATTTAATTCCATTTATTTGTATTATAATTATCTTCCGAGAATTGTGTAAAATCTTTGGGATCAGTAATAATTATGAAATCTTTTGTATTATTGACTTTATTAGTTTATTTGAGTTTTAAAAATAGTAGGTGGATTTATTGTGATTTTAAGGATTTTAAAATGATTTTATTAAGTGATTTGTATTTATTTAATTAATCTTGTAAAATCGATATTAAATTCGTTTTTGATCCTATAAATATTCTAATAATATGGGGAGATAGATAATTTTATTCTCTACGTTTTAAAAATGGAATTTTGATTTTTCGCCATTGTTACCTATTTAATTTCTATTTTACGATATGTATTTTTAGTTGAGTAATTAGAAGACTCTTACAAAAATCCCAAAATATATTTTATTTCCTTTTTAGGTCCTAAATCCCTAATTTCTCATTTCATTAGCATTTGGGTTCAATTGTTCATTCCAGTCTCTCGGTCTCTCTCTAGAATCATCGCGATTCCTCTTTCCCAGTCATGTAAGCTCCGATTAAAATTCTTGTTGACCCCGCTACTGAATCAACCCTCTCCTTTCTCTATTACTTTCTCCGTGTTCTGTTTCTGGTGTGGCGATTGTATAGTTGTTGTGCGTGTGTGTGTACGAGGGGCGTGTGTTTTGAGTGTGAAGTAGACAAGCAGTGTGTGTGTGGGTTACTGGGAACTCTGTGTGCGCTAATTCGACTTATAAGCTCCAGTTGTGGCCTGTGTTAACCATCTTCCCCTCTCCTCTAGTTCGTATTGCAGTTGTGGTTGTTGCTTACGGGTTCAATTTCTGTTCGTGTGTGTGTGTTTATGGTGGACAGTGTATGAAATCGTGTGGGTGTGTTTTGAGGCTGTATGTACAAAAGTATATGCTGGTCGTTCAAAGTATGGTTGGGTTATGTCCTTGCGTTTTTGGTTATGCTTCGAAGTGGTGTTGGTGATTCTGTGAAACTCCTGCTGTAATCTTTGTGGCTTGATTCTGTGCTTCGACTTGTGCAACACTGCCTTGTTTAATTACTGTCAGGAATTGTGACCTTAAATTGCGTACGATTTTTGTTGTTGCAATATTGCCTGGTGGTTTTAATTCGCAATTTTTTTATGATTATAAATAGATGTCTTGGATGATAATTTCTGAGGAATAAATTGTGAATTATTCGTGTAAAAATAGTAAGTGTAGAGTTTCGAGTCGGAGACCCAAATTAGGGTACCCTCGAAATTTTGCCCCCTCGACAATGATTTTATTTGAGTCGGGGGTAACTTAAGGCGATGATGTATACCTGAGTCGAATTAAATTTTATAAATTATATTAATAGTTTTGTATTTAAATTCTGGGTATTGTATGTCGTTTAAATTAATTAGTTATAATTTGTAATGTTTGGTTGGAATTGTTTGGGTCGGTTGTATTCCGACGGGTAGTTCGTTAAATAAAACGATCCCGTCAAAATTTTTCTAAAATCTTAATTATTTGAATTGCGAGTTAATTCTATACATGTGATACTTGGAGTGTATTTGAACCTTAGTTGACTATTTGTTAATTGTTGTTTAGTAAGGTTTAAAGGGTTTATGTACTCGTGTATTGTTACTTTTACCTTGATATGTTTTTGTATATTATTCAGGGATTAACGAATGGGTAGAATTAGTATAGTAGTACGTCGAGTATTAAATAGAGTACTGAAGTAGTGTATTCTTGTGTGTAGATTCAAAGGAAGTAGGTCCCAGTGACAAGGGCAAAGGCAAAGCGGAATAGCCAGTTAGTTCTCGAGTAAGGCAAGTAACCTTAACCCGATCTTCAGATATATCGAATATTGTTTCATATGTACTTGATCATACAACCCCACCTTCATAGATACATCATGTTGTGTTGAATTACTTTCTTGCTTGCTATCAATTCAATTTATATCGAATGTTGTTCCCTTTGTACTTGATTATACGACCCTACTTCTGTAGATACATCATGTTGTGTTGATTTACATTTCCCTTTGTTATCGAATCAATTCTTTAATGCTGAATCATAATTACTTGATCATATTCATTTGATTCTATGTACGCTGAACCTGAAATATTACCCCTCAGTAAAAATGAATAAATGCTAGATATCTGATCTTTTGTTTGAATTACTGAATTATACCTTGGCTCTAATTAAACAGGGTAGTCGATTGTCTCGACCCCTGGCTTGAGTATTAAACAAATAGAATTGGAAGTTTTATAAAATAAAAATGTTTTCAGGACTGAAGACGCCAGTCAGTACATAAGTATTATGTTAGGACAAAATGGGCCATGGATCCAGTTGAGTATTTGGATATACCAAGAGAGTATATCCGGAGTTTTAGTGTGACTGATCATCCACTTTAACTCACAGCGTCGAAACTGAAAATCCAATTCTAATATCTAATTTGATTACCCAGTTGACAGCGATTGTTATCATTTGACCTTGAGTTTCAAGTATCATTAATGACTTGTGGTATCATTTATCCAATCGATATATCCAGATGGCAATGAATATTATCATTTGACCCTGAGTCCTGAGTATCATTATTGATTTGATTTATCATTGTTTTCTAGTTGATACATATATATACTTGCTGAGCAAATTTGTTGCTCACCCTTGTGTTATATCTGACCTTTCAGTGAAATCAGAAGATGACATCGCCTAAGACTATGATCATAGGGTTTCCAGGATTCGAGCAGACAGTCGAGATTCAGATTCCCTCTGAGGTTTTGTTGTAGTTGTTGGATAGGTTTTGAGCAGTGTAATAATTGTAATGTTTTAAAATTGTATTAGATGTAATAACTTAGACATTTGGTCGTTGGTGTGGGTCCCTTATCGGGTCAACCCAACGATATTAGTAAGTTGTAATAATTTAATTTTTTTGGGATAGTTTCTGTTTCATACTGTAACCTGTTGTGATCCTGTTATGTTTCGGGGTTTGTTTTCAAAATATATATATATATTTATACGCAGGTTATTTTAAACTAGTATTGTAGTGGGCCCAAATCTCACCCCGGATTTGAGGGCGTCACAAAACAGGGTATCTCAGCTAGCTGACAGTACAAGAGTTCTTATAACACAGCAAGCTGATAGATAACACAGCTAGCTGACAGTACAACACAGCAAGCTGGCAGTCTGTCCAGAATATAAAGGGGAGTACGTTTTTTTATAGTAAATATTGTGGAAATCAGTTGTAAGATTGGTCTAATATATTTAAACATGATATTATATATATTAGAAGACTACTCAAGTAGAAGTATCATGCTAGACAACTTCCACTCATTAAAGGAATCTTTTTATTTCTTTAATGCTCCACTAAAGACAACCCATGTGCTTTCTTTTCAAGCATGCTCTTGCCAATAATCAAATATTCCATACACTCACAAACTCCACCACCTGTTGTCTTGTAGAAAAGCTTACAAAGAAAACACATTCATTCATTATCATATCTATTGTTTTCTTCATGTGTCACTAACGGATTTATTCAAGAACAAAAAGCTATGCTCTCATCTCTCTCCACTGAATATATCCTCTGCATGAGAATCATTCTGAAAAACCTGCAGGTGAACGTTAGTAGTGCGATTAAATTGAACAAAACCAAACGTGAGAAGTGCTCTTCAAGACCGTTGCAAGATTGTTCAAGAATTATAGCTCCTGCCCTTCACTATAAAGGCTTGCGTGGTTCTCCTCTGAAGAATTAAGAACCTTCAAGCAATATTCAAGAATACAAGAAACAACTCTGCACCCTCTACTTCAAATGAGCTCGTGTACTATATTATATATCAAGATTTTAGAGAGTTCATATCTTTGAGTTGTAATTATCTTTATCCATTGTATTGTTCAACTTGTAAAGTTGGTAGTTGCTGGATTGTCAAGCTTGTGGAACAAGGGTTCAAGGAGCATTAGGCTAGAGAAGTTTATACTTGGTTTAGTATAGAACTTAGAGAGCTGTGTTCAGGTAACAAAGGGTTCCAGCTAGCTGCTGTCAGTAACTGGGTGATTAAGGGAGATATATTATTGTATCTTGTAATTGGATATCAGTGTGATCAATAATATATTCTCTTACCAAGTTGGTAAGGGACTAGGACGTAGGCCATAGAAAATTAGGGGTCGAACCTAGCTAAAATTCATGGTGTTCTTTACTTACTGCATTTTATCTTACTGCACTGCATAACTTAGCTAGCTGCTTATTTGTTAATCTATTGCATCCAGTTAACTCAGCTAGCTGCTTATTCATAAATTTGTTGCATCCAGCTAGTTGCTAGAATATAATTTTGGACAGATTTTTTATTTGATCATTTTTAGTCATAACACCTATTCACCCCTCCCCTCTAGGTGTATTTTCAGTCAAATCAATAGTTGCTATTAATTTCACTATCCAAATTAATTTTTTATTTTTTAAAATTTTGGGAGTATCACTAAATTAGATATATATATATTGACATCCGTACGGTTGGATCGTCGATAAATATTTTTAAAATAATAGAAACAACAATCTGGGACAAAGTACTAGTTAGTAGTACTAGTCAAATCAATAGTTGACTGTTAATTTCACTATCCAAATTAATTTTTTATTTTTAAAATTTTGGGAGTATCACTAAATTAGATATATATTGACATCCGTACGGTTGGATCATCGATAAATATTTTTAAAAAAATATAAACAACAATTCGGGATAAACCACCGATTAATAGTACTAGTCAAATATATAGTTGACTACTAATTTCTCTATTCAATCATCGAAAAATATTATTATGATAAGTTAATAAGATACAACATTATTATCGATATGTTAAATCATCGAAAAAATGAAAAATACGAATGAATTCTACAAAATTAGATATTATTTTAAATATTTAAATTTATTTAGAAATTCTACAAAATTATTGTTTGGTAATAAATATTTAAAAATCATATTCTAGAAAAGAATATTTTTCTAAATATTTGAGAATTTTCTGGGAATTTTTATATTAATTTATATATTTTTTAAGTATTTTTAACTATATTTTAAATATGATTCGAAAATGTTTTTAGAATTATAATTGAATTTCTTAGCCACGCGTGGCTGTCTCTCATTGGTCCATTTAGTGTCATATGGTTTGATGAGTCAGATTAATTAAAAGAAGCCATTCATTTAAAAAACACATTTATATTATTACTATACTATATTATAATAAGCGAAAGGGGTATAATTTATAGTCTGGTTAACACTTTTTTGGTTATCCATTATTTTTGGTTATCCCTCATTCACGACCGTCAGATTTTCAATTCATATGGATCATGACCGTTAGATATAACAATACTAAAAGTTGTTACATATAAAGGTCTAAGGTTCGATTCCCGCCAACAACATATTAATTTATATTTAATATTGAAAATTATTATATACAAAGATGTAATGTTCGAATTCTTCTAATGACGTATTAAAATTAATATTTATAATATTATACAACACTATACATAAATTATAAAAAAATAAAAATAACAGTGCTCACGGATTATAAGCTAGGATATATAATCCATATACAAAGCTTACTTACCCATTCCCCCACATGTTAAACCCCCCTCCCCCCCCAAAACCCATGTTCCGCAGCTCCGAACAGTTCTATCTTTCTCTCACATATATATAAAAATTTAATCTTCAAAAATTTATATCTCTCAATCTACTCATCCAAAATTAATGATTTACATATGTATGTATTCTATAAATCGAGCTCTAAACATTGATATAAATATTTTCTTCTTTCGAACAAATATTTTTGGGTAATATTTGAAGTTTAATTCAATTTGAAGGTTTGATGGAGTTTTTGATGATTTTGAACCTCCAAGGTTATATATCGATATTTGTTTATGCTTAGGTATTAATTTCATAATTTTTTGGGGACTTTTTATTTCGTCGAAAAATTCTTGAGGTTGCCGGAATCGGCTATTATAATTTCTTTTTAATTTTCTATTTTGACTATTGTATATATCGTCGCATGCTCGTGTATATATATATATATATATATATATATATATATATATATATATATATATATATATATATATATATATATATATATATATTAAATTTAGATTTTTTCAAATTTGTTTTGACTCGTCGGAAAATGTTTGGTTGATCGGAATCTAGGTTTTAGTAGTCATATTTGACCGGTTTCGGATCATCATCGGATCAAGTATTTCGAATAATTATCGGTTAGATATTCGGTTCGGGTAATTTTCGGATCGGATGAGATTAGTTTTCGGACAATAATCGGATTTGACTATATCAGATCGGATTTCGGTTCAGATTGGATTGTTTCGGATTTGGTTAAATTTCGGTTAATCTATTTCGGATATAAAATTGGATCTCGGTTCCATGAATTTCGGATCGGTTCTTCGGATACAGATCCAATTTGCCAGGTATACTTATTACGGTGTTGTTTGGCTCACTTTAAAATAAGTTTTTCATTGACTTATTTTCGAGTAAAAATTTCATATTTTGATATTTTTTTTATATAAATATTTAATATATTTTTGAGATTTCATAAGTTGCAAAAAAAGTATTTTTTTCTGAAAAAACTAAAATTTTTAACTTATTTCTTAAATTAAGTCAACTATGCAAATATCCCCAGCACCATTCGACAGTGGGGGTGAGCCTTTGTCTCTAATCAATCAACTCAGGGCCTTCTTTAGTTGGTCTATCTAGGACCACTGTAAAGTGGAATCCCCGCTATGATTTTATTCAAAAATAATATTGTTAAATATGGGTTTCTGTACAAAACAATATTTTTGATAATATATATTCCCTCCGTCCCAATGAATTATATATATTGGGGGACGGGGGCGTGACACGCATTTTAACGTTCTTAACTATTATAGTTACATAACTTAATTTTACAATTTTCTTTTTTGTATAAACATTAGAACAATTCTATTTTTATACAAAAAAAGAAAATTTTAAAAATAAGTTATGGAACTATACTAGTTATGCACCTTAAAATGCGTGTCAGACACTCTAAAAAAACGTATAGAAATGAATGGGACAGAGGGAGTATATATTTTTATATGTTTTATGAGTATTGAAAATATTTATGATAATATTTTGACAATGATTTTCTTGTCTCATAAATTTTAAACCATTAATCATCATATTTATTATCTTTAATTGGTAGTTGTAATCTTCGTATTGTGGAAAATGTTCATTAAAATAAATAATATTATTGAGTTTACAATTAAAATTTTGACGTAAAAATGCTAATGTACATATTTTTTTATTCCATAATAATTGTTCATTTTAATATCTAATGCAAATTAATGAGCAAATTTCAAAACCTACCCACTATTTTTTATCATTTCAAATAGAACTCTGCTTCACTTCTTCACTTCTATGTAAAACTAATACATGGGTAAGATTTGAAAAATACAAAAAAGACTAGTAAAATGAAATGGTGGGAATATATGTTTTCGGTTTAGAAAAAATTACTTGCACTAAATTTTATATTATGTAAAAAATAAATTTTAATTATTTTAAAATTGAAAAAATTAAAATTCAATAATTTTTTAAAATGATAATTTTTCTTGATCCTAGCAAACTTATTTGTGGGATTCTAAGATTCTAATGCAGCAAGGTTGGCATTTGGTCACGTGATAGCACATCCCTGTCCTACATGTTTTTCTGTTATTCCCTATTTTAACGCAATAGTTTTGTTACGACTAAATTGATCAAAATTAAAAAAAAAAAGAAAAGAATTTGATCAAAATTTTGATGATTTTAAAATTAAGAAAATTATACATATTATCAGTATTAATCTAATCTACTTTTAAATATTTTTTTCAATATGAAATTTGATCAATTTGATTATAAACTAGTCAAAACATTACCTTTTTTTTTTCAGAGGCAGGGAGTATTTAAGTAGCCTTCTCATCTTCTTATTTGTGTTGTGGAAATTGGCTTACTGAAACACCAGCCACCTTGTTTAATTCGTCAATGTTAATGGGAGATTTTGATATAATAATGTTTTGGAGGTTGCTCGATTGACGGAGCTAAATACGGATATAAAGCTAAGAATATGAAGAACAAGGATTAGGATTTGTGTATATTGGTGTGGCTGAACTTGATAGGTGTTTTCAGGGGTGAACTGTTTCTCTCCCCTATTAAGGTGCCTACGTACCCTATTTATAGGGATCAAGCCGTACGTAGTTCTTTGCCAACAAGTTACCTAGATGGACTAGGGTTTTAGAAGATAAGTTATAGTCCAAGCCCACTCGTTTAGCTGATGTGGCAATGAGTCATCAATTCTATCCGTGATCCATGGCCCAAAGAAGGAAACCTATGGTCTTGCACGGCCAGAGTCGGCTAGTAGAGAAGTAACAATGGCCTAGCATGCGACCTCGCGGGGCCTAACTATGCGAAGCGATCCCAAGTATATAGATACTCATATGACCTCGAGGGGTCTAGCTATGAGCCTTCTAGTAGAGAATGAGATAGCGATCTCTTTTTAGCTTGTAGATGTGATGATAGAGGCAAAACGATCCCTTGGTGGGAATCGTATGCGAGGCGATCCCTCAGAGGTGGTCACAAGCAAGGTGGTCCTGTAGTAGAGATATTATCGCAAAGTCGCGCGGGGATGGTTCTGATAGTGGGCTTTAGTTACCCAATTACCATCTTCTAGGCCCATCATAGATTATTAACCATTAATTTAGCTATCATGCTAGATTCGGGCATAACAACTACCCCTCGAGTCCATATTGTCATTGAAGATGCGATGTGGACTCAAGAATCAATCTGTTGATACCACAATGCGAGGCCTTGGTTCGCTATTTGTATAGATATGACCGTTGGAAACGTCGCGACCCCAAGAATTTGAAGAGGTTTGACAGTTGTCGTGTCTCGAGATGCGTATTCAATGGTTGAGATCTTGACATGTGTCCCATGACTTTCTCTCACCAGATGGTTATATATACTCCTGTCACCATCATTTCCTTTTTTCATTGTCACAAACACATTGTCAAAGTGCTGCCAGTTTGCTCCCGGATCAAACAACGAAAATTTGCAGGCTCTAAAACCAGCGAGCCCAACTTTTCTCAGATTTTCTGCAACATTCTTCAAGAAAAAGTAAGTCTTCATTCTTCCTTCATATTTAAATTGTTGTTCTTCATTGTAATTGCATAATTAGATAGCTTTAATTGCATGCGATGCGACTGATAACGTGTATTTTATACACGTTTGGTCTTTTATTCTCTTACATTTTTGTTAGTTTTGAATGTAGTTTTATCGATATTAATTATGTTTTTCATCTTTCAGTGCCTCATGCTTAATTGTTGAAAAGATGGCTTATTTCGGGCATGAAAGCAAAGATTATTCAAGAGGGAAGTCAGAAGATGCAAGCTCGCGTTTCCGGGAGGTTTTTATTGTATAATCTTGAAGATTTTGTCTCGCACGGGCTACTGCACGGCCGTGCAATAGGCTGTGCAGAGTGTTACAAGTAGTGCAGATTGGGCAGTTTTTCTCACGGGCTGCTGCACGGCCGTGCAACAGGCTGTGCAGCACTTGCTGTGTACTAAAAGAAGTAAAACCCTACAAAAACAACATCTTATCTTCACATATTATTTTCCTCTCTTCTTGGCCTCTTCAAGAACACAATTAGGGTTAGTAGGAAATATAGAGGAAACATTAATTCCTTGTAATCTAGCATTGATTATGAGTAACTAATTCCATTTATTTGGCTCAAGGAAGCATCTCTTGTACTAAACCCATTCAATTTAAGTAAGATCTATTTCACTCTATCTTGAATACTTGTGTTGTATTGTTTATGATTTTGCTTGGAGATTTGTAAGTTGCTTCATCTTGCTCTTCTTGTAATTTTAATTGCTAATTGTGTGTGCTAATCCGTAATTGTTAGTACATTCATTGTAGTAGCACAAGGTTTGGCGTCCTAAACTTCAAGATTCAAGTACAAATACTTAGGTTGAACTTCTCATCCTTGGGTTTGTCCTAGCCTCTCTTTGTTTAATTCCTTGATTTGGTTATACTAGTAGTGCTTCATTATTGGTAGCTATTATCAAGAGATCTAATTTATGTGCTTCACTACATTAGTGTTTTTAGAAGAGAAATAAGTGATTGTGTGCTTCACCAATTATCTTGGTTAGGTAGAGTTGGTTATATTTTGCTTGTTGGGTTGAAGTGCTAGATTTGCTATATCCTTGGGTCAAATATATCTCTTATCTTGCTCATTTACTCATTGTGTTGGTAAATTGGATGACCGCCATTAACTTAGTTGTATTTCTATAGCAATTTATTTCTTGTATGCAAGGTGTTTGATAAAACACCAAAACCAACTCAAAACCCCCCTTGGTCCATACTTCTAGATTGTAAGAGATAATTTTCTTGGAATCAATATTGATAGTCCTTCCCTGTGAACGAACTTAAGAAAACACTACCTTCAAATTGGCGCCGCTGCCGGGGAAGGCAACAATATTAATTTTGAGTTTATTGTTTCTTATATTTTAGATTTTATCTTTGTATATAGTTTTTTTCTTTCTTTCTTTTTTGTTATTGGTGTGTCTTCATGTTTATTGGATATAGACATGAACTAACTCTTTCAGGAGATGATGGATAATTATTGTGGTTGGAATAACGCTCAAGATTTCACCCACGATCAAGAACGATATCAAGATTTTAATTCTTTTCAGAATTTAAATGCGTATCAGGTGAACTCTTTATATTCTACAAACTCATGCTATGCTCCTTACCCTTCTAACATCGATTATTCATATGCTTTTGAAAATCAATGTTATGATCCGCAATATAATTCCCAAGACCATCAAGGGTCTTCTTCATCTTCCTTATCATCATTAGAGCAGATGATGAAAAAAATGGCAGCAAACAACCTCCAATTTGCTTTTGAAAATCGATGCTATGATCCGCAATATAATTCCCAAGACCATCAAGGGTCTTCTTCATCTTCCTTATCATCATTAGAGGAGATGATAAAACAAATGGCGGCAAACAACCTCCAATTTCAAAACATCACTTCTCAAAGCATATCCAACTTGGAAGAGCAAATGAGTCAACTAGCCGAAACCGTGAGTCGATTAACGGAGGTCAGTTCTCCTACTGATCATGATTCCTGTTTTGTTATTCATGAAAATGTTGTGCATGATGAGTCTGCTTGTTTAGTTGACGATTGCCCTAGGCTTAACAATGATAAATTGGATGTAGTTGAGGATCTACCAAACTTAGAAAATATTTTTGAGCTTAATGAATTGGTAGATGAGATAAAAATTGATGAATGTCCAATTAAAATTGAGAAGGAATTGAAGATTGATGAAATTGAAATTTTTGCTTGGGTATATGAGGATCCAATTTGGGAACAATTTTTGAGTCGCACTTATAATGATTATTCTGACGATTTTTCTAGCTACTTTGCTTTTTCAAAGTCTCTTGAAGATGTGAAGATCATAAAAATATTTTTATATTTTTATGGATCAAAGGTATATTTGCAAACTTTATTTTTATTACTGATTCGTAGGTATGTGCATTTATTTGCTTTTTCACCTCATTAGTTATGATACATGTATAAATAAGTCGAGCCAACGACAATAAACAAAGCGCTTTTTGGGAGGCAACCCAAGGTATGCATGTATTTATATATTTTTATGCGTGTGTTAGATTTTGTTTCTCGCTTGCTTTCTAATTTTAGTGTCGTTAATTCTAATTTTTCTAATTTTTATATTTATTCCACACTTGGCTTGATGTTTTTGTTTCATGTTGTCAGGAATTAATATTGTATTCAAGCATACAAGGATTTGTGTGAATTTTCTTTTAAAAAAAAAGGAGAAAAAAAATTAGTTTTATAAAATTTTAGGGCTGCACGGGCTATTGTACGGGGTGATGACCGTGCAGCAAGCCGTGCAGCAGACCGTGCAATTTCGTTCAGCTTCTGTCCAGATTATAGTGCAATATGAGGGCTCCAAAAATTTTCTACCCACTTCCTGCACGGGCTGTACAGCTCTTAAAAAGAAAAATTCAAAACAGAACAAGCAATCCTATCTCCCACCAACACGCTCATCTCCTTCAACTCATCTCTCCTTCCACCGTTTCCCCAACACCCCGACCATCCCCCCTGTTTTTCACAACAGCCCCCCTTCCCTTTTTATTTTGTGTGTTTTGTTTTGTTTTATTTTGTTTCGTTTTTTTTTGTTTTTTTTGTTTATTTATTTTTATTCTCTTCTTTAATTTTGATTTTGATTTTAATTTTCTAAATTAGCCAATTTGTATTAATTCAAGAATCAATTTAATTCTTTTTGTTTTTTTTATTATTTTATTTTATTTATTTTTATTCACTACTTTTTTCATTTTAATTTTGATTTTAAGTTTTAATTTTCTAAACTAATTTTTTTTATAAATTTAGAAATCAATTTAAATTTAATTTATTTTGATTTTTGATTTTATTTTTAATTGGTTAATGATTTTCTTTTCATTTCATTTTATTATTTTATTTTTTAAAAAAAAAACAAAATTTTAATTATTTATATATCCTTAACTAGTGTATTAAGTGGCTTTGTAGGGGTGGATTTGGCTTGTTGGTTATTTTCGTTGGGATGATTGTGGTTGGTGGCATTGATCCAATTCATGGCTTGCAATATCGGAGTTGGATTTTGGCAAATATGAGTGATGCTCCCGGTCCTTGTTGCTTATTTTCAGGGGACTTTTCTTTCACTCTTGTTTCTCCCTCATTTTTATTTGTAATGCATGAGGACATGCCATGTTTTAAGTGGGGGAAGGATTGTTTATGTTCATCCTTGTAGTATAATATGTAGCTAGTGTTAGTATTCTCTTTTGTTTCCAATGATGTCCGTATCGCTTACTTTGGGAAATCATGAGCTTGTTTACTTGTTTGTAAAATTTAAGACATTGTGAACTTGTAGTCTTGTTTTCTCCTATTTCGTGCCTAGCATTACCAATTTGATGTGAATCACACACACACACACACACACACACACACACACACACACACACACTTAAAATGGCATGATAAGTCTAGGTGTTTGTAATTAAATTGTGAACATGACGATTATCTCTTAGAATGCATGGAATCAAATCGAGAAGATGTTATTACAACTTAAACCTTGTGAGGTCTTGAACGATGATTTCTTTTGCTTGTGTGTTTCTCCGTCTTTATGTATGTTTGTTGCTCTAGGGCTTGCATTAAACCTTTATTCATGGATGCACCATAATAAGGAAATTCTTTTTAGGATAACCATTTTGGCTTTTTTTTTTAGCTTATGAACCATGAAAATAATCCCTAGTTACCCCCTTTGAAGCTTATATCCATATTTTTCTTCATCACTCTCCCCTTTTATACATTAGTCATAGCCAAATACTTCACTCTCGACCTAGTTGAGCTAGTTGAGTCTTGGAAAGAATTGATTGATGAGCATGTGAATTTGGAGAAGTTGTGAAGAAGAAGAATTCTATTTATCATAAGTGGGAACTAGTTTGATGTGTATATCTAGATGTGGTTCAAAGTTCTTTGTAGTATTTATATATGTTATGCATTCCCTTTGCTAAAAAAATAATAATAAAGGAGATGTAAAAAAAAAGAAAAAAACAATAAATCTTGTACTTTATTTGGATTCAAGTTTCTTGGTAAATGTGGTTGTGTTTTGTAATTGTAAATGAGTGGAGATCTACTTTAGTTTGAGAATTTGGTGTACGAAGAAAGCAAGCGTCATTTGACTCAACTAGCAAGACTTTTACATCTTCCTTGAACTTAAATTTTCACACCTTCACCCTAGCCTCATTACAACCCATTTTATGAATTCCTTGTTTTTGGTGCAATACGGAATTTAGGTGGACATGCAAGATCAAGTAGAACGCAAGCATTTAGACTTGGAGTTGAGTGAAATCTCTAGCCCATACTTGTGTGATGCATAATTGAGAGATGTGAGATTTTTCACCATACAAATTTCATCTTCTTAATGCGAAAAGCCATGTATGCTTTGTGATAATCTTGTCTAGTGTTTACGATTGAAGTGCATTCATTCTATCTTTAATGTCATGGTTACATTTTGCACGAGGTGTGTTATCTTGATTCTTGAATTGGTTGTTAGCTCGTTATAGTGGATGACAAGGTGAATAGCTCTATATGTTTGAATTTAGTTACAAGTAGATGACTCGGACATGTGAATGTAGTAGTTAGCTTAATTAGTAGGTATTGTTATTTTCTTGTTTGTTATTGACTTTTGTGATTTTGTGGGTACATCATCTATAAACCATCACGAGACGAAACTCGTCCTCCAAGGCTACTTGGGGGTTCAAACGATGGTTTGAATTCTTTTGTTCAACCATTTTCTCGTTTGGAATAATAAATTTAGTTTAATTATCTCGTTGTTAAGAGTAGTTTGCTCGGGACTAGCAAAGTTCAAGTGGGGGAATATTTGATAACGTGTATTTTATACACGTTTGGTCTTTTATTCTCTTACATTTTTGTTAGTTTTAAATGTAGTTTTATCGATATTAATTATGTTTTTCATCTTTCAGTGCCTCATGCTTAATTGTTGAAAAGATGGCTTATTTCGGGCATGAAAGCAAAGATTATTCAAGAGGGAAGTTAGAAGATGCAAGCTCGCGTTTCCGGGAGGTTTTTATTGTATAATCTTGAAGATTTTGTCTCGCACGGGCTACTGTACGGCCGTGCAACAGGCTGTGCAGAGTATTACAAGTAGTGCAGATTGGGCAGTTTTCCTCACGGGCTGCTGCACGGCCGTGCAACAGGCTGTGCAGCACTTGCTGTGTACTAGAAGTAGTAAAACCCTACAAAAACAACATCTTATCTTTATATATTATTTTCCTCCCTTCCTGGCCTCTTCAAGAACACAACTAGGGTTACTAGGAAATAGAGATGAGACATTAATTCCTTGTAATCTAGCATTGATTATGAGTAACTAACTCCATTTATTTGGCTCAAGGAAGCATCTCTTGTACTAAACCCATTCAATTTAAGTAAGATCTATTTCACTCTATCTTGAATACTTGTGTTGTATTATTTATGATTTTGCTTGGAGATTTGTAAGTTGCTTCATCTTGCTCTTCTTGAAATTTCAATTGCTAATTGTTTATGCTAATCCGTAATTGTTAGTACATTCATTGTAGTAGCACAAGGTTTGGCGTGCCTAAACTTCAAGATTCAAGTACAAATACCTAGGTTGAGCTTCTCATCCTTGGGTTTGTCCTAGCCTCTCTTTGTTTAATTCCTTGATTTGGTTATACTAGTAGTGCTTCATTATTGGTAGCTATTATCAAGAGAGCTAATTTATGTGCTTCACTAAATTAGTGTTTTTAGAAGAGAAATAAGTGATTGTGTGCTTCACCAATTATCTTGGTTAGGTAGAGTTGGTTATATTTTGCTTGTTGGGTTGAAGTGCTTGATTTGCTATATCCTTGGGTCAAGTATATCTCTTATCTTGCTCATTTACTCATTGTGTTAGTAAATTGGATGACCTCCATTAACTTAGTTGTATTTCTATAGCAATTTATTTCTTGTATGCAAGGTGTTTGATAAAACACCAAAACCAACTCAAAACCCCCCTTGGTCCATACTTCTAGATTGTAAGAGATAATTTTCTTGGAATCAATATTGATAGTCCTTCCCTGTGAACGAACTTAAGAAAACACTACCTTCAGCGATCCTTTGTACCTCCGATCCCATACCGTCAATTTTATTTTGCGACCCCATCCTCGCTTAGATAGGAATGCGATCCCATACCGTCATGTTTGAGAACGTAGTCTGTCGTTTATTGGATATTTAGGAGCGTTAGCCTTTCTTTTAGTTAGAATCGCGATCCCCTCATATTCTCTGTGAGCGATGTGAGAACACATAGATCCTTTCTGTTTACTGGTTCCTTTCCTCCTTCATTTGCTTTCTATAAGGGCACACACTTAATCGTTTCATATTCTTTTCAGATGTCGCACGATAGCTCAAGGACGCCTTCTCCTCTCCCAAATGTTCAAATTATTGAGGAAGCCGCTGCTAATTAACATCGCAAGAGCTACGAGCACTAGTAAGAGCTCGTTTAAATTATATTTCGACCCTCCGTGCTCCAATGAAGAATACACCAGGGAAGTGCCTCTATCTTCATGGAGAACAAAGCACCCTTCGAGCTCACAAGACCAATCTCTAGAGGTTCTCCCGACTCAAAGCGAGCCCCAAGCCGAAATGACAATCGTCGAAAGAGAAATAGAAGTGCTGAAGAAGAAGGGAGAAGAATTTAGTTCTCAAGCTGCACAGCTTCTTGCCAGAATACCCCCTCCTCGTGTTACTTCACCCATCGATATAAGTAACTCTCCGGTGGATTCGATGGGCGATGCTTACTATGACCTCGAAGGAGGTACAGATAACGAAGTTAATTATGATAATTTCGATTATAAGGAGCCTTCTTCAGACGATGGCGGTTTTGACAAAGTGTCAGGAGTCGTAAATTTCAAAGACTACGACTATGTTCCTGAGGACTCGCCCAATCCTTACATTCCAACCCCTCAACCCGAGCTCGAAGGGGTCATATACGTGGGTGGACCTCGTCCTGAAGACATCGAGCCTTGTTAAAAG
Source organism: Saposhnikovia divaricata (assembly GCA_036435485.1). NCBI lineage: Eukaryota > Viridiplantae > Streptophyta > Magnoliopsida > Apiales > Apiaceae > Saposhnikovia > Saposhnikovia divaricata. Next base: position 123,730,896 of record CM071597.1, on the reverse strand, counting down.
GTAAAGCCAGGTGAGCCTCGCATCCTCGCCTGCCGAGATTTATCTTCTACTCTGACTGTGAAAACGATCATAGAGGGGGTCGAGAAATTCCGGCCTGAAGGTAAAATTATCCTTCCGAAGAAAAAGATGCGATGTTATCGCTTCAATCATGAAGAGAATGGAGGCAGGGTTCCACAAATGGTGGTAACGGTCCCTTTAATGAAAATTGGTGTCTCATCCCCTCTTCATCCATTTATCAGGGATATTTGCGAAGTCTACCACTTAGCTCCGATCCAGATAAGCACCAATGGATATAGATCCATGATCGCTCTCTACATCCTCTATCATAAACTCGACTACCCCCCACTTAATGCGAGAACCATGGGCTATTTCTTACAACTCAAGCGATGTGGGGCCAAGGATTTCGGCTATGTCTATTTTTCTGTGTGGCCGGAGTTCAATAAGAAAAGCCTTCTTCCTGGTGGAATAAGTAATGCAGGCTCGTGGAAAGAGCCCTTCTTCTATGTCCACGAGGTCCCCAGGGTCAAAACAATTTTTAACTACCTTCCTGGTAACCTAACTATTGAGGCTGTAGTTCTTTGTCTTCTTTATTTTCGTTTTATTTTAACTAACAACTCCTTTGGTATCGGAGTCGGTCAAGTTCGCACCGTTTTGAAGGATGAAGAAAAACAACGTGCTGATGACGTGTTAACAAAATCCTTTAAGGAAGAGAGAAATATTAGGACTCTTCTTTCCTTAGATAACTTAATAGAATGTGGATTCTTCAAGGAGGGAGTAGGTTCCTCCCCTGAAGCGGGGCCTTCGAACGCGAAGCGGTCCTCGAAGAAAAGAAAGTTACGAGAAGAGGCCTCGTCTTCTTATGTTGGGATACCCTCCTTCTAGCGCCAGATGTTATAGGGAGATTTTGGTATAACAATATTTTGGAAGTTGCTGGATTGACGGAGCTAAATACGGATATAAAGCTAAGAATATGAAGAACCAGGATTAGGGTTTGTGCATATTGGTATGGCTGAACTTGATAGGTGTTTTCAGGGGTGAACTATTTCTATCCCTTATCAAGGTGCCTATGTACCCTATTTCTAGAGATCAAGCCGTACGTAGTTCTTTGGCAACAAGTTACCTAGACGGGCTAGGGTTTTAGAAGATAAGTTATTGTCCAAGCCCACTCGTTTAGGGCTGATGTGGCAATAAGTCATCAATTCTATCCTTGATCCATGGCCCAAAGAAGGAAACCTATGGTCTTGCACGGCCAGAGTCGGCTAGTAGAGAAGTAACAAGGGCCTAGCATGCGACCTCGAGGGGCCTAGCCATGCGAAGCGAACCCAAGTATATAGATACTCATATGACCTCGAGGGGTCTAGTTATGAGCCTTCTAGTAGAGAATGAGATAGCGATCTCTTTTTATCTTGTAGATGTGATGACAGAGGCAAAACGATCCCTTGGTGGGAATCGTATGCGAGGCGATCCCTCAGAGGTGGTCACAAGCGAGGTGGCCCTGTAGTAGAGATATTATCGCAAAGTCACGCGGGGCTGGTTCTGATAGTGGGCTTTAGTGACCCAATTACCATCTTCTAGGTGTTTGCACTAAATCACGCAAGCGCACGTGGTCACAAGTAATATATGAATAAGTCAAATTCGTTCCCACAAAGATCTGGTTTAGGTTTCAATTCAGTTAATGCACATATGCAACAATGTATGGTTTTTATTCACTGCTAAGACAATTAACAAATTTGGGTTTTGATTATCCAAATTAACTAAAAAGCAAATTAACAAAACTAAGAATTACTTAACTAATGAGAATTAAAATCGAATAACTTATATGAGAATAAACATGGGATCCTAACTTCATTAAATACTTCGCTTAGAGTTGATGCCTTTAATCAATGCATGTGATGGTTTTGATATCAAATACTTCGCTTAGAGTTGATGCCTTTAATCAATGCATGTGATGGTTTTGATATCTGATCGGACAACACGAAACAAGTATAAGCTACTTCTCAGTATACGAATACCAAACTACTCATACATCCACAAAAGAGATAGAAGATGAATAGACACCAATTATGCTTAGACCCTATATCTCTATAGAATTTGAAAACATAAAGGTTGAAGAACAAGTTAACCAAGAAGATCACATAGGGAAGCATAAGTATCTCTAATTACGCTACAAATCATGATGTCAAACATACATCAACCTATCCTATGCTAGCATGGCAAGTTCTAAATCTCATGATCCACTCTCGTTTCGCAAGAGATTAACAATTCAATTTTGATGTTAGCTACGCGTCTAAAAGCATTAAGATTAACCATACAAGGATATCAAGAATTCATCACACACAAATCTTTAAGGCAATCAAACTACTAAGCTACATAGATAAATCCGTTAGAATCCCATGACAACGATTAGTTCATAATTGAACCGCTCGTCATCATGGGATCTGATGAAACCATGATAATAAAACAAAATCCGAATAATAAATAAGAGTAATAGAGTAAGAAAACAAATCCCAAAAACATCCAAGAGCATCGCCTAATTAGAAGAAAACAAAAGTAGATCTAGATCTCCGTTGCTTGTCACGAGCGTAGGGATCCTTCTCCAAGACTGAATCTCTATTTTTGGCTGTCTCTTTGTGTTATGAGAAGTGTTGGTTATGTAATTGTACGTTCAAGGATGATAGAACGTGTTTATATAGGCCCTAGAATTCTTTTCCAGCAAGAAAAGTCCCAAAATACATCTTAAATTCGAAATAGGATAGAAATCATGAAATTTCCAGGATGTTCGGGCGCAGTCTGCGCAGCAGGGGCACAGTCTGCGCAGCTGCAATCTACCAGAATGTTGAAGGAAATTTTTCAAGCTTCGCGTGGACAGTAAGATCGCTGAAAATGGACTTCTAGAACTCCAGATATGACCAAAACAGTATAAACTGCGCAACCTACCGGCAAATCCGAATTTTCCACAATTTACTCATTTCTCTTCCGTTTTCTCTTCCGATTCTTTTGCCACTTCCCGTTCTTCAGTTCTTGAGCTCAAATCCACCATAAAATATGCAATTTATGTAATCCAACCTCAAGATAATAACCCTGCACAAACTCACCAAAACGAATCAAAAACACAACATACTTGAGGCCAAGTTAATCAATTTAAGCCGATTCGAAGCGTTCCAAGTGAATATAAAATCCACTTATCACACCCCCAAACTTAAACCGATGCTTGTCCTCAAGCATAAACAGACTCTATACTATCTAATGCAATGCATTAATGCAACTAATATGAAAATGCAATAATCCCCTCGAACTAACCAAAACCAACTAGTAAGCAAATATCTCAAAGAATGCAACTAAATCCAAATAGAGCTCGACTAAGTCCCCGTATACTAACAATGCATGAACAGAAACGTGCGTGTGTGCGATGCTCATCAGATATACTTCTAACACTAGATCGAAATCATACCTATTCTTCGCCTAGACAATCACAGGTTTATAAATAGAATAGACGGTAAACACTTCTTAACCTAGAAACACTTCCATCATCATTTGAGTTAAACAGAAATTCACGCTTTATTACTAAATAACAACTACAACACACCACACAATACATATGCTTATTTAACCGTGCGATGGATGAGACCCCTAAAGGCTTATACAATAATACCCATGTAGCGAGCGTTAGGTTAGCGGATCCCAGACTATAAAAGCCTTAAATCACTAGGCACAAAGTCCCCTAGAACTTAATTGCTCGAGTATTAAAGAGCTCACACTGGTTAATTCTGCAATTTAACTATTCACATAACTTTTTTTTCTTTTTCTTTATTTTTTTTTTCTCTGATTTTTTTTATGTAATCTGGAATGAGAATTCTCATTTCCAACCCTAGACTACTCATATAAATATGAGCCGGCTACTAGCCATTTGACGCCTAGACATTATTAACAACTAGCATGAAATTCCTGGTTTCCCCCAAACTTAGACTTAAGTGTTCCTACGCCATCAAGGGAATAACAAAAATTCTAAATATAAACAAGTGATTAAATCCAAAACAACCAAACAAGCATGACCTCAACCTAGCCGAAAAGCAAACGATGAGACTGTGAAAAGAATTTGTTTCTGAAACATGCAAGTCAATTTCATAAGAACTATAAATCAACCCTATACTCATCATTACCACACTCAAATAGACATCGACCTACCAATCAGAATTAGCGCATCCTAAGGGATCATGAAATATGCATGCTATGCAAATGCAGCTATATGAACTCCCATGGTATACAAAAACAAAATAACAAAGTGTCCTATATGAAACAAACATGCAATAACACGAACAAAGCATGAATGAATTACACTAACATGCAAAATTTGATTTCCTACATGACAAATAACAAACAAAAATACTACATACTACTACATACCTAACACATGGGTTGCCTCCCACGAAGCACTTGTTTAGAGTCAATTAGCTTCACTACGTCCAAGCCTCCACTAAGGATGATAGTAGTTGGCCTGGTCATCTCTTCGTGAGACTTCATCGTCATCACAGCGGCATACTTTCTGCCCCTTCTCCTCGCTTGGCCTATTCGTATAACAACTATGTCCTATTTCAATGCCTTCATCAGTTGACCTAAAATCTATCAATTTGTAAAACAACACACATTCGCGGGCTTCGCTTGAATATAATGGAGTAGGGTAAATGTAAGTTGCTGAAGCCTTTGGTTCCTCAAAGAGAACTTCCTCCATTGGCTCTAATGCGCTACCTCCATCTTTATACTCTGAGACAAGTAGAAGACCAGTGTCTATCCCAAATAGTGCCCTTTCCAAATCATCCACCATACTAGCATGATCAAATTCCTCACATGGCTTATGAACGCTCACCTCACCTTGGAATTTGTCTTCCTCAATTATGCATGCAGTACCTTGCTCCAAGTCACCGTTATTTTCTGGAATTGCCTTTAGTATGAATTGCTGTTTCTCTTGTTCCAAGGCACTCAAAACTTGAGCAACTAGTGTCTCCAAAGATTTGATAGACTCTTTATTACTCTTTACAAGCATCCTAATCTCCTCCATAACATCAACCTCATCTGACTAAAAAGTAGGAATAGGTTGCTGATGTTGAAACTCTTCACTACCAAAGAAATATGACATATTTGTAACATCTTGCTGGTACTGTTGAGGATGGTATTGAAAATATGGTTGTTCCTCATAAGTGACATATGGATCAACTCCTTCGTAGTAACAATATTGTGAGGTCTCATGAATGCCCAAACATTGCTCACATTGCTGAGGCATGGATGTCCTCGAATATGCCCACCATGGCAACTCCTCGCCTGCCATTTTCAAACACTCAAGTACCTGAAATACACCGAACTAAACAAGATAGGTAAGTAACTAATCCAGTGAACTTTAATGACTACTGATGACAAGCACATAAACTAAAATAAAACACCGATGATCCCCGGCAGCAGCGCCAAAAACTTGTTTGCACTAAATCACGCAAGCGCACGTGGTCACAAGTAATATATGAATAAGTCAAGTTCGTTCCCACAGAGATCTGGTTTAGGTTTCAATACAGTTAATGCACATATACAACAATGTATAGTTTTTATTCACTACTAAGACAATTAACAAATTTGGGTTTTGATTATCTAAATTAACTAAGAAGCAAATTAACAAAACTAAGAATTACTTAACTAATGAGAATTAAATTGAATAACTTATATGAGAATAAACATGGGATCCTAACTTCATTAAATACTTCGCTTAGAGTTGATGCCTCTAATCAATGCATGTGATGGTTTTGATATCTGATCGGACAACACGAAACAAGTATAAGCTACTTCTCAGTATACGAATACCAAACTACTCATACATCCACAAAAGAGATAGAAGATGAATAGACACCAATTATGCTTAGACCCTATATCTCTATAGAATTTGAAAACATAAAGGTTGAAGAACAAGTTATCCAAGAAGATCACATAGGGCAGCATAAGTATCTCTAATTACGCTACAAATCATGATGTCAAACATACATCAACCTATCCTATGCTAGCATGGTAAGTTCTAAATCTCAAGATCCACTCTCGTTTCGCAAGAGATTAACAATTCAATTTAGATGTTAGCTACGCATCTAAAAGCATTAAGATTAACCATACAAGGATATCAAGAATTCATCACACACAAATCTTTAAAGCAATCAAACTACTAAGCTACATAGATAAATCCGTTAGAATCCCATGACAACGATTAGTTCATAATTGAACCGCTCATCATCATGGGATCTGATGAAACCATGATAATAAAACAAGATCCAAATAATAAATAAGAGTAATAGAGTAAGAAAATAAATCCCAAAAACATCCAAGAGTATCGCCTAATTAGAAGAAAACAAAAGTAGATCTAGATCTCCGTTGTTCGTCACGAGCGTAGGAATCCTTCTCCAAGGCTGAATCTCTATTTTTGGCTCTCTCTTTGTGTTATGAGAAGTGTTGGTTATGTAATTGTATGTTCAAGGATGATAGAACGTGTTTATGTAGGCCCTAGAATTCTTTTCCAGCAAGAAAAGTCCCAAAATACATCTTAAATTTGAAATAGGATAGAAATTAGGAAATTTCAAGGATATTCGGGCACAGTCTGCGCAGTAGAGGCGCTGTCTACACAGCTGCAATCTGCCAAAATGTTGAAGAAAATTTCTCAAGCTTCGCGTGGATAGTAAGATCGCTGAAAACGGACTTCTAGAACTCCAGATATGGCCAAAACAGTGTAGACTGCGCAACCTACCGGCAAATCCGAATTTTTCACAATTTACTCATTTCTCTTCCGTTTTCTCTTCCGATTCTTTTGCCACTTCCCGTTCTTCAGTTATATGCAATTTATATAATCCAACCTCAAGATAATAACCCTGCACAAACTCACCAAAACGAATCAAAAACACAACATACTTGAGGCCAAGTTAATCAATTTAAGCCGATTCGAAGCGTTCCAAGTGAATATAAAATCCACTTATCACTAGGCCCATCATAGATTATGAACCTTTAATTTATCTAATCAAATCAATTTAGCTATCATGCCAGATTCGGGCATAACAGTCTACTTTAACAACGAGAAGCACTACCATTGTCTTTGTCATCCCCGGAGGAATCTTAATACTATATGGACTTCAACAACACTAATATTACTAAGGATAATCTTACTAGGGATGATGAGAATGATTAAGTGTACATTGTGCCATAATAATTAAAATGAAAAAGTATGATGTTGCATAGTAAAATCTATTTTAATAAATTTGTGTTAGTGAAGTATATCCTAATATTACTAGTTTACCCCCCTCTTTTCTCAATATTCTTTTATAATGAAGGGTCATTTTGTAATTTCAGCTCTAATTCTGGATTAATGGGTCGGATGATAGATTATCCAGCGGGTATGGATATGGGTATGGGTTAAATTCCACAAACAATATACGTACGTGTATGTTCTATAACAACCGATTAACCAAGATACAGCATAATCCCACAAATTAAGCCACAAGATACGTGATCTCATTTTGAATTTTAAACTTTTGTATTGCTTTGATACTTTGTTTTCCGGATAAAAAAAATTCAATTTCAGAATTTGCTTCTCAAACTATAGGCTCTAGGTTAAAGTTTCCAAGAATCATGTTGCGTTAATGGTTCTTTCGAACTAGCTTACTCCTTCTGCACCAAAATGATGAGGTATACATGTTAATTATGTGTAATTCTATTGACTACTTTTGTATTATCTTATAGTGTTTGTTACTGTATAGTATTTAGTGTTTCGATTATGCTTTGTTTTCATATTGTTGTGAATTGTATGTGTGTTCAGTTTCTATCATTAAATTTTTTCTGTGTGTCTAATTGTTTATCAATCTTTATTTTACCCTTTTTATCTAATTTTCAGCATTTCTTTACTCTCTGTTTGATTTATAATTTTCAAATATTCTTTGCTCACAACACGTTTGATGTAATCTCTTAATGATAAGGATTTGTGAATTTGCGGTGCAAAATACAATTTCAATTCAGCTAGAAAAAAACATAGAATTGATGGTCCTATATAGTCCTTACATAGGCTTATTTTTTATGTATGGGTATTCATTGTATGTCTTTGTGATTATGATTAGATTTTATTAATTTATATAGATACGTATACAAATGTAACATATTAGTTATTATTTGTGATTGTGTAAACAGGTTCATTTTTGCTTTGTTGACAAAATGAGGTAAAGTCTAATTTTTTTTTTCTGCTAACTTTGTAAAGTATATTTTGGATTCTGAAATATGGTTTTGAGTGGTAATTTGTTTCATCATTGTGAGTTCATTACTGATAAGTGCATATTTTTGCATATTTTTATTACCTATTTATTGCTTGAACTCGTATTTTAATAATTTATTTTGTTGTATTTCAGGAAATTCGTGAATAAATAAAGAAATGGCAAAATAAAGAAATAAAGAGCAAGGAATGGAAAAAGAGGAAGAAAAATGACTTAAATGAAAAAAGGAAAAAGAATTAGGAGCTTGGAGGAAAATGAATCTTTCAAGACACATGGAAGGTGGAGATCATCCCAATACACTAAATAAGTGTATGGCCAAGATCCACTCAACAAAGCTTAAGGAGGATGGAAACAATTGGATGGCTAGGATTTTTCCACCACATTAAAAGGTGTATGGTGGATATTCACCCAACACACCCCTAGACCCTAATTCTTATCCTATAAATACCCCCTTACCCCCTTGTAATTATCAACTTAGATTTTAGGGTAGCTTTAGGGTAGTATAATTTTCATTTCATTTCTTGTTTTGTAGTTCTAAATTTTGTAAACACTCCTTTTAATTTTAATGCAATTTCAAGTTTCCTTTATTTTCTCGTCTTGCTCTCTCGTTTATGTTGCCTTGCTTTCGTTATTTTTGTAAATCCGATTAGTGGACAAAGTAGCGAAATGCTAACCACTATGGGTTGAAAATAACGATTTTTATTTTCTTGCTCGTAGTTTTAATTTTAGCTTTAATTTGTAATTTTCCCCCCTTTAAATTTCAATTTTATTGTGGGCCATTTTAATTCCAAATCAAATCATCGTTTTAGAATAATTTTAATTTTCGTAGTTAATTTCTTTTTTTTCGTATTTAGTTTTCAATAAAAAAAAAAGCAACAAAAATATTAGTAGTTTATTAATTTCCAACAATTGTTTACCCCTTTTTATGTAGCAATTCGAAGCCTTAAATTTCATTTGCTCTGTTTTATCTACGTTCCAGTAATCAACAAAACCTTCCCCTGTTTCTTTATTTTTCAAAACAAAACCCATCTCAATCCTCCTTCCTTTCTCTTTGTTTTCACTCAAATTCCCTCACCCCCTAACCTCACTTCTCTTTTTCTTCTCACCACCAAACCCATCACCCCTCCTCTCGCTGTTTTTTTTTCTGGTTTCTTCGATTATAAACTGCTGTTGTTATTCAGTTTTTTTTTCTGCGCTTGAAATATTTATGTTCTGAGTCGTTTTGAGTTGAGTTTTGATGGGCTGTTTGGTTATAATCACTGGTTTTGTGTTCTGTTTTGTTGAGGTTTTATGTTTACGAATGATGTGCTGAGTTTTGCTTGTTGGACTTTCACTGAATTGCTGCGTTCATGAGTTACCGAGTCGACTCGGAGTTTGTGTGCGCTGAGTTTTGTTTTTTTTTTAATTTTCGTCGATTGTCTGTGAGTTACTGAGTCATACTGTTCTGTATTTGTTGATTGATTCTCTGACTTTTCTGAGTTCGTTTGCATTGAATTGGAATTGAATTTTAGAGAGTTCGCTTTGTTCGAATGGAATTTGTTAGAATCAAGTTTGTTATGCTTTCTGAAATCGCGAGTTTTCGATGTTGCTGAGTTAACTCGGCTGTGTTTAGTAATGAGTGTTATTTTGTTTGTTGAGTTTGATTTTGTAGTCTGTTAGAGTTGTCGATTCTGGAATAGTCTGCAGTTTTTTTACTGAGTTTTTGCTGTTTGTATTGTTCATTTTGAATTTGAGTTCGTTGTATGGTACTGAGTCTGCGCCGAGTTGAAGTCCGAGTCCGTGTTCGTCGCTAGTTTAGTGTTCTGAGTCATTAGTTTTTAGTTAAGTTCTGCTTTCTGATTGTAATATTGCTGTCGAATGGTTCGTTGCTGGGTTTGAACTTATGGGTAGTGCCGAGTTGCTTTCCTGAGTTCATGTGCTGATTGAATTACTGCGAGTTGATTGTTTGTTATTGCTGATTCGCTGTTGCTTTATCTGTTCCTCGTGTGTATAACTGAGTTTGTTTTGCGTGTTGTTAGTGAGTTGTGGCCGAGTTTAATTGGAGTTTTGCCAGTTTTAAATCCTTGTGTTTGTTGATTAGATTTCTTTGGTTAGTCGATTTTTTTTAAATATCTCATGTCAAATTTTTCTAAAAATTTATGTAAATAACTTTTAATTAAAATTTAGTTTTAATTTGAATTTAGAACTTTTTTTTAATAATTTAGTTTTTGTTATTCTCAGTTTTAATTATTTAGTTTAAAATTAGAATAATAATTTAATTTTTCTTTTTGGTATTAAATAGCAAAATCTAAATTTTCTAAAATCCAATCGTTCTAGTCCGATTAAATTAAAATATTAAGGTTTGCGAAAATAAAATAGTCCCTGTGGATCGATACCTAAAGTATTTAAACGATTGAATCGTGCGCTTGTGATTTAAAATTGTACTTATTTTAGCACAACAATTACAGCATGTGTTGTAGCTTATGCGGAAGAGAAAAAGATAGAAGTATCATTTATTCAGTGGAATGATCACACCAGAGTAGTTTAGGTGAGTACTTTGCAGAGTTTATACGTATATTTATTAGAATTGCGAGTTTCGTCTTTTTAAGCAACATGAAAGTTCTCCCATATATTATTTACACCATCTCCGATTCATTTGATTATTCTAAGTGCTTACCACCTATTTAAATAAAAGTGATTATTTGATTATCTCCTACTGATAATAGATATTTTTTTCATAACAGGTGACTTTTTCTATTTATTGGAAGGTTTGGCCAATTTCTATAATTCTTTTGTATGCTTTATTTTCTATCCAAATTTTTTAAAATTAGGATCTTGGTTTGTTATGAAATTATTATATTATTCTGTCGTAAAGTTTCGTACTTGATTAGCTTATATTTTATACTCATGGGAATTAAGGAAGCATTTATGTGTACTATTGTAAGAACCCAAATTTTTGATAGAATTAAAACTTTTCTTATTATGATTAAGTGCATAAGTGAATAGTGATTTTGTGGATGAATAGCGATTTTGAGGACTGTGAAATTTTTTTCATGCCACCTATGTATGAGACATGGTATGGATATTTCAAAGTCATATTAGTAATCCACGGTGTAAATAAGTGTATGTAAACGCGATCGGAATTCAGAAAATCCAAAGTTTATTTTTATGGAATATTTGACCGGGCAGTAAAGAGCATATCAATGCGGTCAAGACAGGTGATATATTTAAATTGAGGATTCAAGGATTTTATATTGTATATTTTATTTAATGTGATTTAAGGATTTAGAACGAAAATCCCTGAGTTAGTGCAACGAACGTTCTAGAAATCGCTAAAACTTTATAACGAGACTAAGGGATAAAGCGAATGAATTATGGATTTAGGATTGAGTTCATAACAAGATTAAATATCCTACATGGTCATCAAGAGAATTATATCAAGTGGATTAAATCAAAACAATTTAGAAGTTAAGTGATTTAAATCACATAAATCAAACCAAAGACAAAACAAATATCAAGCAAGCTTCTTAAAGACACTTTGCACAAGAACCAATGACCAAACACAACCAATACACAGCTGAAATATTGTTCGTCCCGGAGTATATTACAGAAGGGGGGGGGGGTTGAATGCAATATAGATAATTTCAAATCTTTAACTCAACAACAATGATAAAGATTGTAAACTATCTAGATAAGAATTGCAAACACAAGTCGTAATTCAAGATGTTCTCACAAAATAAATGTTTTATTTATTTTGTAAAGTGTTGCTACAACCTCGAGAAAAATGGTTTTCTCAAGCTTCGACTTCTTGTGAGAATCGCTAGTTGTTCGTTGTTACAGAAAGAATAAGAGATGTGTCTCTATATAGACTAATCTTCCTTTTGCATCTCAGTCACATGGGCGGCGAAGCTGTTGTCATTTTCAAGTGACAGCTCCTCACAATTTGCCCACATATATGACCTTTCCTAAAATGCCATACAAACAGAGTTATCTTTAAGCATAAGGCATTCTGGGTTCTTTCCAAAATTAGCTATAACAATTCTAGTATATGCAGACTTGTCATACTCTTTGAATTGTCGAGCCTCGTCTTGTGATCTCTCAAGCTTCTGTCGTAGTCTTGCAGGTCTGTTACAATCTTTGAAGAATTGCAACAAATCTGTTTCTTGAACATCTAAACTGTCATGGGGGTTTGACTGAGATAAAATTCCAAAATCAAATAATTCAGTGAGACAGTAACTCTTGCCGCCAAGTTTGCTGTCAAAGGAATATTCAGTAGTTGACAGTATGAGCTCCCGCCAATGTTGCTGTCGGAACTCCAAACTTGCTGTCAAGTGTGAGAATGTTGTTGTCCCCTACTTCAGCCAATGTTGTTGTCAAATAAAACTTGCTATCGTGATCTTGCAACATGCAGTCTTCTTGTAACGTTACCATCAATGTATTGACAATAACTTTATTATTGCTATCGAACTGATGTATTCTCTTGAGGCTTGAACATATCAATGAACTTCTTCCAAGATACATACTTGTTACATTTCAGCAATTATTCGATTACAAGAACACACTCTGGCTGTGACAGTATGTTCTACTTAGCCTATACAAATAAACTAAGTACTAGTTAAGTTGTCTCTACTCTATCACCCATAAATCCTAACAATCTCCCCCAATTTGTTTTTATGGACAATAACAACAAATTCTCAATACAAGCACGCTGACAACTTAACTAACATAGATCAGAATAGGATTCAAGAACATTTCCAAGCATTTAGCATTACATAGGACAATGATCTAAAGCAAAACAAGTACTCCTCGAGGTTGAGTAGATATGAAATTTACTCAGCTTGTTATTAAGCTTTCCTGTTCTGTCTGTTTTCTCTCTTTCTGTGGAGAGCTTCTTCCAAGTACTTTCTGAGATCTTGCACTAGCTTCTTTTCATCAGCGGATACAACATCATCTTCAATCTCATCAATGTACTGTTGAATTTGTTTAGAAGAGACATACTGAACATCTTTCAGATCAAACCAAGTTTCAAAACTATAGGTGTAAGTTCTGAATTTCAAGATGTTGTTCTCAATCTTGAATCTTCTGCCAGGAAAAGAATTCAAGGTCACTCTTCTATTTTTGTCAAGTTTTGGATCTTCATCTCTCCTACTATCAAAAATAACTTCCAATTCCCATGCATACAGCATTTCCAGTTTGTGAGATGATCCAACAACTTTCCAGTATATACTTTTCAGTACACTGGTCCTTAGCTTGTGAAAACTATCTGCATAGATTTCTTCTTTGCCATCTATGATCCTGAGAGGTAAAGATGAACAGTGACGCTCCAAACTATCAGCTTCCACCACTTTCACTTCTTCTGGCATTAGCTTCAGAAATCAATTTCTTCACTTGAGAGCTAAGACTTTCATCTCTCTTTGCCAGCAGTTTGTGAATAGCTTTGACAGCCTTGACTTTGTCTCTATTTATCTTAGATTTGAGGATCTGTTTCAGCACTCCCATGATTGTGTTAGTGTGCAATCTGGGTTCTTCACTTAGGATCAGAAATCCAATCCTTTAGCTCCTGTGCTTGTGGTTATTCTATAGCAAATACCATAGGGTTCTTCAATCACTTCTGGTAGCTTTTTCTCAACAAGACCTTTAATTTGTGCTAGCAGATCGTTATTGAAGATTGTAGAATTTGCTTTCACTTTCGTTCCCATGGCATTCAGCACTCTAGCCTGCAGACTCTGCAGTAGCTGCATTGTAATGAATATAGAGATGCTAGTTTTCAGATAAACATCAACTGCCCATCTTTTCTCCAGATTCACCTTCACAGAGATACTTGTTATTTTGTCTTTCAGTATTGGTGACAGTTTTGTATATACTCCTCCTGCCTCTTTTATGGCACTATTCACCAATGCACTGAATTCTTCATCTTTGTTCTGCAAAGTACTCTCCATGTGGCTAACCATCATCTTTTCTACCTCATTTGGACTATATTCACTTCCATCAAACCAAATGTATCCTGTTGTAGGATTTACCATTTCAGGCATTTTGTCTTTGCCTTTGTCGAGTCTGTTGGCTTCCTCTATTTCTCTCCAATGTTTCTGCAGTGGAGTTTCCATGACTTCAGGAGCTGGTTCATTGATTTTCAGAGGAGGCAATGTTGATGTTTGAGCCCTTTGTAATTGCTCCAATATTTCTTTAGTCACCAACATTGGCTCACCATCTACTTCAACAGATTCACCAATTCCACTAGCTCTCAACTCTTCACCAAAGATTCTATCTTCATTTGCATTTAGCTCCCCCTTACTTCCATTTCCATCTTCTTCCATTTGCTCCCCCTCTCTTCTATACTCCCCCTTGCTTGTTGCTCCACCTTCTGTCTCCTTCTCTACTGGACTTGCAGTATTCTGATTTTGCACTTTATTCTGATCTACCACTTTCTCCCCCTTAGTTAAGTTAACAGCACTAAGGACAACAGAAAATGATAATAGATTTTGTTGAATCTCAGCAAAGCTAGTAGCTACCATGGTGGACAGAGCATCAAGTTTAGCTTCCATGGATGAACATCTTCCCTCAAGGGATTTCAACCTTGATTCAGCTTGTTTAGAAGGACCATCATACCTTAACCTTTTTGATGAGAAAGGAAAAGACTGAGGCAAGGAGGCTATGGGGTGTCTCACACACTCATTGTTTTTCTTAGTGATCTCATCACTCCTCACAGAATGACTCTCAAGGCCTAGTGCCTTTTTGTGTGGGATTCCCTCAAATTCACTCTGGACATGATCATTATCAGAAGCATCTTCAACAGGTTTAGATTCCCTTTTATCCTCCACAGCCTTTTGTAAGTAGAGATTGGTACATGATCATTATCAGAAGCATCTTCAACAATTACTGAATATTGATCAAGCTGTGCAGAAGTGACAGCATCTTTGCCCAAAATGTTACTGTCGATAGGTGGGTTGACAGAAAATTTTGTGGTGTCTTTGACAATAGCTGAGGCTGTGACAGCAACTTCCTGAAGGTCAGTTGCTTTTTGGAGGTCGACCAAGATGTTGGTTGTTTCATTTTCTGGCAGATTGCCATCTTGATCTAGCTCAGTGTTTGAGGGGGTGGTATCCATTTCACTTTGAGAAATGGGTTCTTGTGGACCACTTGATGGGGGCTCATCCATGACTTGAGATGGATGATCAAAACCTAAAGGGTTGGGACTGTCCCCTTCTCTAGGTTGTTGAGAAGAAACAATTGATGGATTAGAGAATAAAGAAGGTGATGGTATAAAAGAGATTTCTGGCTGTTCCACAAAGATAACTTGTGGAACATCAAGAGTAGAAGTTTCATGATCCTCATTGTGCCCTAACTCCATGTGCATTTCTACAAGTGTAGGCTCCTCATGAGTGAGTACATGAGGTTGTGTAGACTCTTTACAGGATGCCTTGGGAGACATGCCAGTTTCAATAGATGCTCCTTGTTGAGAAGAAGCACCTAGGGATGTGTTTGATTCCCTTTTATCCTCCACAGCCTTTTGTGAGACTGAGGGGTGGCTGACAGTGGTTTTGTCCCTCTTAGCTCTCTTCTTCTTAGACTCAAGAGGAACCACTATGGGTTCACTTTTACTAACATCCTTATTTGCTGCACCAGGTGCAGTTTCTCCCTCAACATTCTCAGAACTACCACAAACTCCAGTTTCCAAGGGTCTTTTCTTGGATTCTTGCAAGGATATTTTTGTGGCTTTTGTTTGTCTGGAAGGTCTGATTGGAACGAATGGTGTAGAATGTGGGTTAACTGAATTTGGGTCTAATTCAGCTTCATTCTCAAGGGAGAAATGAACATACCCAGAAGGTAGTTCAAAATCAAGATTAGGCTCTTGATCAGCCATGTGTTTGGTGAAACAGAGTGGAATATGTGCATTCAAATTTTGTGAATTGAGTGAAGTGTGTGTATTTCTTTTTAAAACATTGCATTCCATGATTAGAGATACATTATCATCAATACCACATAATGAATTTAAACACATTGTAAGAAAGCGAGGATAGACATGTACCTTCCTGCTCAAAGCTGACTTGAGTTGACTCAGTAGCAGCTTTCCAACATCTACTTTTACCCATGGACTAGAGAGTGAGTGAGCTTCTTGATGTAGGAGGGAATTCCATTCCAGCTAGTGGTTTTGGTTGAGAAAACCTTCACCATGACATCAAAAATCATGCTCCATTCTTTTCTCAAATACTTTCTGTCCATTTCACCAGTTGAGTACCAATTTGATGTACCCTCTTCAAGGACAGGACCAGAATACCCAATTTTCAAGAAAAAATTCTTTAGGGTTTCATCACTTTCAAGTTCCTTGTATGATTCTTTAGCTTGCAGTCTAGTTCCCAAAGCTTCGCTGATACCTTTAGTGATGATGCAGGTAACCCCTTTGATTTTGCAGTTTATGGTGTCTTTACCTGCACCTCCTAGAACAAAGGCAGATTTCCAGAATTCTTCAAGTCTTTCTAGGTCCAAAGATGGAGTAGAGGTTATAGCATGACCTAGATAGGACTTGTTTAAGAAGGATACGAGTCCTTTGAAACCTTCACCAGCATCTCCAGCAAAGAGAATACCAGCAAAGTTTGTTTGAGAAGAGGATTGTTTGGTGCCATTTTTTTTCTTTGAGTTTTGGGAGAGAGAGATTTTTACTTTTAAGAGAGAGAGAGGTTATGTTGATTGTTGTGTGTTTGACAATTGCTTACGTGAAAATAGCAAATGTTTTACTGAAGAAGGGAAAGTAGCAATGTCTTAGCCCATTAATCAGTCACGTGGTGTTGTGGGTAGTTACTTTTTAGTGGCTGTAAATCGTGGAGGTAAGGTCTCAATTAAATTGGTTCACTAACCTTGACGGTAACCTATGCGCTGTAACAAATTCATTAGTAATTTAGGAGGATGACAGCAAGTTTTGCTTGATAGTAACATCGGCGCAAGAACATGCTGTCACCATTAAGCAATTTATACAATTTCCTTTAAATTTCATGACAGAAACTTTTTCCGTTGTTGATAAGGAACTTGCTGTCAAGGCACATCGTGACAGCATCTTCACTTATTGACAGCAACTTTTGCGGAAATAATTTGTGTCATGAATTTCAATCGACTTTGCCCATTGCTTAAAAGTAAAATTACCAATTAGCATTTTAATCGATTTAAGCGCATATTTGTTAAGCAGGCACACATCCACATACATCCATACACACAAGTAAACACATGCATTCAAGAACAAATAACCAAGATAAGAAGATGATAATGAAAGACATGCAAGAACATTAAGAAGATTGAACGGTCTTTTCATTAAAAAAAACTTAAAATAATACAAATATTTCTTAAGAACTGAAAATTATTTTAAGTTGGGAAAGGCTTCCAACAGCAGCCCTTCAACAATCTTCTCAATCTCCTTTTCATCGGAGATTCCCTGCTCATCCAGATAAGCATAGAGCTTATCGACCCAGAGATTAAAGGATTCATCAGAGGCTTCGATCTTCAACTGCTCCTTCAGGCTTGGCATTCCCGGCTTGACTCCTTCGGTGGCTGGAGCTTCGGATGTAGACATCTCAGACGCCTTCCTCTTACTCATTCTCTAAAGTTTCTTAGTGTGTTAAGTGAGAAATAAGGGTTTGGTCTTGGTCTTATTTATAACACATTAAGTGACTCTTGAGCTTCCTACACGCTTCCTTTTAATAAATTATTAAACTTTAAACTAAAATTCTGACAAATATCCGGGTACATTTCAAATGACACGACTACTCATCACTTACACGCGTGTGAATTAAGTTAGTGTCACGTGACCACTCATTACATGAGTTAAAACAGGCATGTAATTTGAATTTATCATAGTCATAGCAAACATGCTATCAACAAACAAGTAGCACATAAGACAGTAACTTCTCATGACAGTAACATTGAAAGCTACGGTCACAAGCTGCGATTTAACCGCTTTGAAAATGTAAAAACTAGTAAGTTAACATACCAGATTTAGCATTCCCAATTCACTTACCAACCTGTTGAAGGTTGTAAGAACCCCAAATTTTGGATATAATTAAAACTTTTTATTATGTACTGAGGTAATGGTGAATAGTGATTACGACTACGATGTAACGATTGAGATAATGAATGAAAGGAATAGATTTGGATTCAAATGTTTATATGCCATGAAGAATACTATGGGTTGACAACTTAGGTAAGAATAATCTATCTCCTAGGGGAATAAGATATGGCAATTCCAAGCCGGAGAATATTCTCGTGTCATCCAGATCGAAAACGATTAGTCCAGTGGTTCCGTGAAAGGGTTAAGGAACGCCCGAGAAATAGCAAGGACATTGTCACAAATATAGGGAATAAAGGAAGAATATAGAATGAATAGTGTTTTTGGTGGAAATGAGAATATTATGAGACGACACTATATAGAAGTATTCGGAACGGATTTCCGAGTTCGTATTAGTGATCCAGGGGGAAAATAATTGTATGTAAAAGCTGTCGGATTCTGAAAAATCGCACTTTTATTTTCTCCGAGAGTTCCCTGAACACTGAAAGACTTAAGAATTTAACGAAGGGATTTAAGGAATATAAATTCGAAAGTTAGTAAGAAAGATGGAGAATGATGGTATTAATATTAAGAAGATTCCCGGTGAACCCTAATTAGAAATCCGTGAGATATTCCTACGAACGATCAATCGAAACGAGCAATAACCAGACAAAGAAATAAATAAAAGGCCAAGAGATGACATGTGCAATTTGTGGAAAAAGAATGATACAAGTGACTTACATATAAGTCAACTAACAAAGGAGTGGTGTAATTACAATTAACCAAGAATGGAGTTGCTTGATATAATGCCAACACTTGGACAAGTAATGGATCAACAAGTGGCACCAATAGAGTGTTAACAACACAAAAGGCAAGAGATGCATCCAATATAGATAGATCTTACTTGTATTATTGCATTAAACACCAAAACACAAAGCAAAACACAAACTCTCTCCATTTTCTTAAACCTGCCCAGCAAGAACCACTATGAAAGAAAAATTCATATCTCCATTTATATCCATGATAAAATCACCAAATTTTAACCATAGCCTCTCCACTCCATGGGTAATATTCGCTCAAAATTTCATGGCCAACAAAGTAGAATAGCCTAGTCAAATCCATGCTCAAAGTTGGGGAAACAAATCTGCCCAGTTTCTGTCCAGCCGAAAAAGAGGGCTCAAAACCCTAGCTAGGAAGCTTCATATCTGATGATCTAGGACTCAAACCAAAGCTTATGAAGAGCCCAAGATGTGGTAAAAATTTGAGAGCTAAATTCTTATTTTCAAATTTCTATGATTTTTACAAGTTTAGGGTGAATAGTAACTTCCAAGAACTAATCTTTGATTTCTTGTTTTCTTTGGTTGATCCAAGCTTTGTTAAGGCTATACAAGGACTAGAACAAGCATAGTAAGGCTAGTACACACTCCAAAGAAGGTATAAACTTCAAGAACCCAAGTTTTTGTTTTGAGTTTCAATAGAGTTTTAGATGAGTTTTGGTGATGATATTATTATAAGCATGATTATAAGCATGATTATGAATGGGGTTTTGATAAATGTTAAAAATAGTTAGATGAACGGAAAAGTATTGCTTGGCCTCAGTTCATGGTTAGAAATCATGCATATGTGTTGTTTGGAGTGGGAAACTATGATTATTGGAGGGTTCTGATTTTGGAAATATCCGATTTATAGCCGTCGTAATGCCGAATTTTTGTTAACACATAGAAACCAAGCATGGCAGTTAATGTAGGTTCCTGACATTGATAATATTATGACTGGTCCTTGTAGATCTCGAGCCATAGATCGTTTTGGCGTGAGAATCGAGACATTCCGACTTACGGTTTAGGAGTTATGGTCAAATTACTAAAATTGGTTCGGAACCGTAAGTAAAAGTTCGTAACTTCAATTGAACCCTCGTAAAGCATGTTACTCAGTGGCGAATCTAGGTAGATAAATACTAGGGGTCATAAGGAAGGTATGAAAGAAAACCACATGTCGAACGGATCGTTTTCTGATTTTATAAAAATGTTCGAATCAAGGTTAAACGCGAACGAACCCCTTAAAAGTATAACGTTGGTTATAACTTAGAAAACGAACGATAAAACTCAAGGTATAATCTCGGTTCATAATCGATCGACTTTAGAACTTATACGACTTAAGTATATACCGAGTGTGGGTATGATGACATGTCTTAATAATGAATGAATGTCGGATCATATCGGTGATAAAAAGAGTTAAACTAAAAGGTGTATAACGAGATAATAAACGTGTTTCGACTTAAGTAAAGTTTATACTTAGACTTTTAAAAGGTGTTAAGTGGTTAATCTCGAATGTTCTGATTCTTTATAGATCATCGAGTAGACCCAGGACACGCTATCTCCACCCACACCTGGGTACCAGGCAAGTTTCCAATACCTTGGAACTGTGGTTGTGATAATATGTATATCTGTTGTTTCTGATACATATGCCATAGCATGCATGCCTATTGTCAAATTAGTTTATGATACCTGTTCCCTGAATTGATATTGGCTTATAGACTAGATACGAATTATCAGTTATAAGCCGGATTGTTTTGATAAGACCCTTAGCGAAGGGCATATGATATTCATTCTTAAATATAGACCGGGAGTCGGTATTTTGAGATATAGATAGTCGTGGAAACCCGGAGGGATTCCAACGGCAGATTATTATTTATCTTGAGGAATGTTATTACTAAACATTATTTATATTTCCATAAAGTATCAATTACTTGGAAATATTTTGAGGAATGTTATTCGAGTATTATCTCAGTCGAGAAATATTAAATGAATGTTAGTTTCGAATATTCATTTAGAGTTGATTATTTATTGAATATTATTTTGATATTCATTAGAATGTTATTTATTAAATGAATATTACTTTCGAATATTCATTTAAGATTTATATACTTGTTGAATATTATTTTAAAATATTCATTGGAAGTTCTGTTTACTTAAGGAATATTATTTCGATTATTCCTTTAAAGTTTTGATTACTAAAGGAATATTATTTGGATATTCATTTAGAAGATTATTTATTAAATGAAAATTATTTTCAAATATTCATTTAAAGTTTGACTCATTTATTGAATATTATTTTAAATACTTATTGGAGTCTAATTATTAATGAATATTATTTTGAATATTCATTTAAGGAGGGATTTATTTAGTAAATAATCCTATATATTCATTCGAGGATTACTTACGAGCAACATTATGATTTAATAATATTCTGTAATTATTATTGAGTTAATAAATATTCTTGGAATATTTATTTAATTCTTTTTAAAATGATTTATATTATTTGGAGATTATCTTTCACCTCCAAATATTATGTAAAATATTTCAGAGTCCTACGATTAATATTATTAAGAAACGTCCTCAAGATTCCATTCTTCACTCGAATCTATCTCTTAAATTATAAGGGAACCTTACTTGAGAAAGGTTATTTATCTTGTTGACTTCCCGGTCATAATTTATCCTTTTCACTCGCAACTTGGTAGCTATGGACTCATTAAGTCTGTGTGTACCTTCTCATCATTCGAGGGGTAAGATTGTTGGAACAAGTTGATATCCATTAACAAGCAAAAGCTTGGGAAATGTTGGTGAATTTTCCTTTCCAACTAGATACGACTACTTTGTGGAGTCTTATCAACAAGTATTTCACTTGGGGAAGGGAGGACAAACTCTACGTTTCAATGCTGTGGATTTATTCGAACTAGGAGTCGTGTGTAAGAGGCCGAGTCGCGCGGTCCATCACAAGGCCTAACCATTGGACAGGGAGTTACTATTAAAGGCAATCGACAAGTGGAGCCGTTAGTTCTTCCTTCTACCGGTAGTAAACTATATTGGGCTGTACCATCCCCGCCTGATCATCAGGGAGTGGGACAGCTGGCGCGTGATAACTCCAGTATTGGTTCATCTCCCAAATTGGGAATTCCCTGTAACACGTATCGAAGAGACTTCTTTCAGGTTGATGGTGTCTTCCGCAACATGTATCGAAGAGACTTCTTTCAGGTTGTAGGACTTCGAAAAATGTTAATAACTGGAATTGCAATATTTTCCTTGCAAGTTCCTCTTTATATGATAAATGATAATATCTTGCTTATTTTCGACATAGCAGATATTCCTACATATATTTACATTTTGAGTTACCATGTAACTTCATCGTTCATATTATACTGGCATCATTTCCGTAAATGCATGGCATATGGTTTGAAAGATACTTTTGAACTGTTATATATTATCGTTCAGTTAAATATTATTGTTGGTGGGCTATTGCTCACCCTTGCTTTATTATTATATCACAACAACAGCTAGACCAGATGTCTCGCACAAGGCGCACTCGACGCTGGCGAGGACGATGAGACTACCAGAGCCGAAGAGAAAGCTATTGGTAGGATAAATTTATTCTTTCAGTACCAAGTATATGGTCTAGTATGACTTATGCAAATGGATGGCAAAGAGTATGTATTCATATTGAAATTCTTTTGGATTGTAAGAACTCTTATTGTGCTTAATAAAATTTGGTAGTTACTCTGATTTCATCTCTGGGACTATAACGGGTGTGTTTTATATTGTTGTGTTGGGTCATAAAGATGTAATTTATTTTGAGTTGAAGTAAGTTCAAGCATTGTGAACAGTAATGGAGACCGTAACGACCGGATCCCGGACCCCGGATCTGGGGGTGTTACTGAAGTGGTATCAGAGCGTACGTTATAAACCCCAGAGATGAGGCGACATTAAAACAATAAATTCACTAAGATAATAAGAACTCTTGCCAAGTTCATAGTCGGACTACTTAATGTAGTGATGACATATAAAACCCTTATAGGAACTCTTAAGTATCATGATAGTAACTTAGCTCGATATCGTATTGACGAGTAAGGCGATAGACCTTGAGGCATACGAGCAGCAGCGCGATAATGCTTTATATGCTAAAGATCAGCGGGTAAATTCGATGGAGTACCCTACTGGAGACCCGGAAGAGGTTCCAGTAGATAAGGAAAATCCTGTTAGGATAAGGAGCTTACCCTCGAGGAATATATAGTGCTCAGAAAAGTGAGCATAAAGAACTAAGCTATTAGCAAGAGAACTGAAGATTCATGTTGGATTCGTGGCCGGATTACTGGAGGTAGTACCAGCAAGTAAGACGGATTGGAAGAATTACGTGAGATCTTATACGGGAAAAGATGAGAATCATTAGAGACTTTCATATTAACAAAAAGAGTGCTAGAGGGATGTATGATTCTCAAAGGCATCAATATAAGACGAGGAGCAAAGTTCCTAGGAATAGTTGAGAAGAGGCAGTAAGTGCTATATCATTTGATAAATGAATAAGTATGAATATTGTCAGTAATAATTCGCCATGAGAAGGCAGATGTCAAAGGTTGTAACTTATGGAACCAAATTGAGGTTAATGAGGTGGTTTTATTCATGGAAATGTTCATGTTATGAATGAATCAGTTAGAAAGTAAAGACATTGGGAAGTGACAGCATGATTGGATAAAGTTATATAAGGAAGTAGTAAGCAAGACAATGATCTCAGAACCTACCGGAAGATAAGACCAGTGAGTCAAGATGAACTCGTAATGAGACTACTGTCAAAGACTGAGTATAAGGTTATTTCAACTTAGTAAAATGATGAACCAGAAATGTTAGATGCATGTGATTCAGAGGAATATTAAATTCCTTCTTTTCTTTGAATGGATTACAGTAGTTACCTTAAGTTTACTCCAACGCGGAATTATAATGGATCAAGTAATACAATCAGCATTTAAAGAGAAAAATGTGAGAAAATCTTCCTGGAGCTAAAAGATGAAATTGGTAATGACCAAGAGTTGGCATTGCTTAATGGAAAAAAAGAGACTTTGTGCTTCCAACGACGCTTCGCATAAAGGATTAGGATGTGTGCTTGAGGAGCACCAAAGTACTTGCGGATGCATTCGGATAGCACGATTCACCAGGTTCGGATGGCCTTAGTGGTGCCAATTTTTGTGGAACAACCAACTCCGACGGTAATGTCCCTTCTGAGACTAGTAGTCAGGTAGGCTGACATTTGGTAATATTGAATATCTGGACATATAGGTATCAGGACGTTGTGACAGGTTTTAGTTTGAAACTGTTGACTTCCCTTCTAAGAAATGTATATAATTGGTTCCTCTCCAGAGGTCAAACTTCCAATCTGATGACGATTATTTCATTAATTATGACTGCTTATGGTTCTACCTGCTTGGAGGTTCATAGAACTATTCTTCAGGTTTTGAAACTGGTCTCCTTAATGTTACCAGTAGGTGGATAGATTGACCAAAATTCCCCTGATTCTGGAAAGAAATCCGGAGAATTTTGGCAAACCTTGTCTTTCTGATTATCAGAGAACATCATTGAAAAGAATGGAAACTGGAGCGAACCCTGTGGATTGGGTAAGGTTGCTGTCATATTGGTTAGTAGATGGACCCTGAGTATTACAATCGATGGTAGAGATAAAATGATGAAGTGAGATTGGACGGAAACAGGAAATGTAAGTAAGAAACCAGCCGGACTAAGAAACTCCGGGATTGACTTAAGTGAAAAGGATGTTATGCCAGGAATGGTAAGCTTGCGTGGCACGCGGGATTGATAAGAATAGTTGAAAAGATAAAAGTAGAGGAAAGGTGACCGGAGACGGTGCCGAGAAGTCGATTAAGACTTATATGGAGTAAAGTTTTGGAAAGGTAGAAGGGTATCAAAGAAGAATGCACTATGCCAGCAATTGCTAGAAAAGTAATGCTAATTAGCCAACCCTTAAAATCATATATTTTTTTATTAGTGTGGCCAGTTGAGACCAAGTCACAAAGGATTATCAAGTGACTAGACCAGCAATGAAAGGACAAAGCAGGGTTGCTTCTAAGAAAGCACCGACTGCAAGGGCTTCTGATATAAAGGAAACATTAATGAGATCGTAGGAATCTTCTGCTGAACAACCCATGTTTTGATTGGGAATTCACTAGACCTTTTTGGGATGGGGTCACCCGTACTAAAGTGATTCATGTGTATACGATTGTCCAAGATTACGAGTAAAAATAAAAGTATAGTATCTTGAGATGTATGATGTTAAGGTATCATGAATACCATGGATATATTATGACGGAGGAAAGTAAACAATGAAGGTATATGAAGAGAGTATAGAAATGGTCAGAAATTGAACAGTATGCTGTAGGAATTTTGTCTGAGGCAAGTACCTTTGCGAAGAACGATAAGCACTAAGAGATCACGTTGAACTCGACCAATATCTTCCAGAATATCCTTGCTACCATTACCAAGTTCTGTAAGAGAGCAGATAGGCATACGTTGCCTTTTGGAAGGCCAAATAGGTTGACAACTATCTGAAAGAAGAAATTAACAGTAAGCTACCGATCGATTATCAAATAAGAATGATTGAAAAGAGACCCTTATTAAGGATACAGGATTTGATTGCCAATTATATGATGAAGGAATTCTTTGGCAGTTGAATTAAGGATAAGATATCCATAAAGTAAGACAAACCCTGGGGAATGCCCAAGGGATGGCATTAACCCTAATAAAGACATTGTGAATTCAAATGATATGAGTTGGATTTGCTAAGGCAACAATGACCTGTATGTTGGGTTTCAACCCAATGTGATTGTATGGCTTGGGTGGTCCAAGATATATATGGGTAAGATAATAATTGTATGTGTAGACAATTATTATATATGGTATGTCTTCATCACTAAGTTGGGAAATTAGGTGCCAAGAATTGGAAGACTTGTATAACAAGTATAATAAGACTTGTAGAACAAGTATGGTAAATCTTGGTGGCTAAGTTTTGGGTGGCTATGTATACATTGTCATATTGTATTGTTTGATATGTGAAAGCTTAAGATATGTAGTCTTAAGTATTGTTTGGGTGATGCTTGAGCATTGTTGGCTCAAGTATCGGGTTTGAGACACCATTGAAGTGTTATGTTTTAATGAATTATTGATTATTGTTAAGATTAATAATACAAGTTTGGGACATGTGTGTTTCCACGTCAAATATTGTTAGTGTTCTTGTTTTGATTTTACTTATTGTTGATAGAAGTAGAAGTAATACTTGAATAGTGTTTGACCGCGCTTTAGTGGATCTTGTCAACCAATCAATTGGTTGTATGTGTACTCTGTATTGGTGTTTGTGAATCTCGTAATTGTGTAGCCCCCAACCTAACAAGTGGTATCAAAGCCAAGGTTCGGGTTCGTGATGGATCAGGTTGAGGGAAAGTTCGAGGTTCAATTGGTATGACAGAGCATGATTAAGGATTTGCTGACAATTAGATTGCTACTAAAGCGAGAAGAGATAAAGTTACGTGCGGTTTGAAGGTTGGCTTGCACCGTGGATCAATCCTGTGTTCGGACTCGAGATGGAAGAAGATGGAATAGGTCATCGCAATTGTTTCAATGGCTTGATCAACCAGGTAAACTATTTGGATGATACTACGAATTTTCTTCAAGAGACCGAAGGATTGTAAAAGCAAGTATCTGGTGACTCAATTGATGGAAGAGCACTTGTGGTGGTTGATACACGTGATTTTGTAGATGGATACATCGTTATGGTGAAGAACGATGCTGCTTTGGAGTTCACTAAACGGGTTTTAGCGACACTCAAAGATTGGTAAGAGCAAGATGAGGAGATTATTGTTCGAGGGGAGGCATTGGCGAATGGACGTCGATGGCTTGATGGGTACTGTTCAATCCAATATGGGTATTGGGTTGAAGGGGAGGATTGTTGGGTTTCAACCCAATGTGATTGTATGGTTTGGGTGGTCAAAGATATATATGGGTAAGATAATAATTGTATGTGTAGACAATTATTATATATGGTATGTCTTCATCACTAAGTTGGGAAATTAGGTGCCAAGAATTGGAAGACTTGTATAACAAGTATGGTAAGACTTGTAGAACAAGTATGGTAAATCTTGGTGGCTAAG
Source organism: Saposhnikovia divaricata (assembly GCA_036435485.1). NCBI lineage: Eukaryota > Viridiplantae > Streptophyta > Magnoliopsida > Apiales > Apiaceae > Saposhnikovia > Saposhnikovia divaricata. The sequence continues at coordinate 123,703,634 of CM071597.1, read as the reverse complement.
TTTTGGGTGGCTATGTATACATTGTCATATTGTATTGTTTGATATGTGAAAGCTTAAGATATGTAGTCTTAAGTATTGTTTGGGTGATGCTTGAGCATTGTTGGCTCAAGTATCGGGTTTGAGACACCATTGAATTGTTATGTTTTGATGAATTATTGATTATTGTTAAGATTAATAATACAAGTTTGGGACGTGTGTGTTTCCACGTCAAATATTGTTAGTGTTCTTGTTTTGATTTTACTTATTGTTGATAGAAGTAGAAGTAATACTTGAATAGTGTTTGACCGCGCTTTATTGGATCTTGTCAACAAATCAATTGGTTGTGTGTGTACTCTGTATTGGTGTTTTTGAATCTCGTAATTGTGTAGCCCCCAACCTAACACTGTAAGGATTATTAAAAAGAGTTCTGGAAAGAACATAGACAGAATTATTAGAGTATTGATCAATGACGTTTTGTGATACCCTGTACCTAGAAAATACAGGAAGAATGATGAGGATGACCTAAGAAACCTTACAAGGAAAAAGGTAATATTCTGAACTTCAAAATGGAAGTTTGGTAAGGAATGTATGACATAGTAACAATAATGCCAGATGAGGCATGTATGAAACCCTGAGGAAGTATGGATTGAACCTATAAAGGTTGAGATTATCCTTAGATAAGGAAAGAACTAAGAAAAGAAGTAGCCTAAGTAGGATTGGGAATAAACGTGATAAAGTTCCCATGGGTAGGTGGAAGCAATGACTTATGGAAAAAGACTGATAGTTATATTTTCTCCTTCAGCAGAGCTTAAGGGAGAATGCTTTAACCCAACAGTGATGGGAATGAGGTAGAAAAATTTGAGTTGGAACGTATCCAGAGAATATTGATTATAAGAAATTATTATTATCAGAAAAGGCCAATGAGGTGGCCGACAGTCTAAGTATAAAAGAATAATTACAAATGTTCATACCGAAGAAACAAAATGAGATTTGGAAAGACCTTGAAGGTCATATCGGAGTAGGGGAATTTACATTCCTTTTGATGATTGTGCAAGAATCGAAGGTAATAATAGTTAAGTAAAATTCGATTCCTGATGGAGTCTTAAGCATATTACGTACCTTAGAAGGTCCCGTTTTGAGGCAAGCTAGGACCGTGATACAAAATTGACGAAGTAAACCATTAAGTTTCCAGTCTTTTATGGAAGCTGCATGAGTGATAGTTTCATCAACCTGACATAGCTGCGATGCTTAAAACCCTTCTGCAATTTTATATACTTCATGTAATATCTACATCAAGTTCAGGAAGTGTTCCTTGTAGATAAGGAATAGTGATTACTTTATCTCCCTAAAGGATTGAAACCCGTATGGTTAGCTATTAACGCACTACGTAAACAACAAGCGATGGTGATTCTTCTAAGAAAGTAGATGACAACGTAAATATAAAGAGAGTGCTGCTATTAATGAGCTAAATGGCATGTTGATGAATGACAAGAAAGTTTGTGTTAGTGTACTTCTGCGCAAACAAGATAGAGAATATAAGGTTGATGATTCATGATGCTAAATGTATTCCCGTGGAAAGAATTAATGAGACTTGGAGGGAAGTACAGTTGAGCCCGAGACTTATTGGGCCACCTGAGAGTTTAAAAGTGTTCGGAAAGTGGTATTCGAGCCAGCCTTACCCCTAAAACTTATAGCATGATCGTAGTGTGTTTCATGTGGCAAGGCTACACCGGTAAAATGTAGATGCTCGATAGATGATAAGAGTATGAGTAGGTAGATATACGACCTGGTCTGACTTACGAAGAACAACCTGTGGAAAATCACTGGTAGAAAAGAACAAGTGATGAGAAACAAGTTCGGCGGAAGTAGATTATATTGGATCTAAGCTAAAGGGACCGGCCAGATTCATTTCGGAAAGTTTAAATTGGAATAATGTGATGATTATAGAGTAAATGTGACGGGATACCAATAAGGAGGTACCAAGTGCAAAAGATGTCTCAATAAAGAGATGAAGATGGAAGTAAATAACAGAAGTAAATAAGAATCAAATAATAAGAAGGATGTGATTGATAAAGAAAAGATGGGGAAGATAATTATGGAATGTGAAGCAAGGAATGTTATGAATGGATTAATAAATGGGTTTTCTGATGAATTCTCGGGATGACAACCTGATAGTGTTAATATTATAGATATGAAAAAGCTAGTAGCGACATGGAATGTTAGTAACAATGGTGTCAAGCGAGAAACTAAGATTTAACCTGAGAGGTTCAAAGATTTTCCAAAAGTAAGTGTTGCTAAGGTTGAACCAGAGTACAGGTCCAGAGAATAGTGGACAAAGCAGCAAGATATGTTGACACGTGAGGTTACGATCAAATAGTATTGGATATAATTATGATTAATTTCTTCCTTGATGAACCTCTATAGTTCAGAGGTAAATTCTGAGTATGATATTTTACAATCATGAAAACTGTCTATAATCCTTTAGAACTCTTTTCTTTTCTTCTCTCTTATTCATCTTCTTTATGAATTGAGAAGAACAACTCTTTAAGGAGGGGAGGTACTGCTACGTGACTATCTGTCTATGTGATAGAAGTCTAAGTGGAATACCGTAACTTGTTTAATTGCTTGTCAAGTGCTAAAGGCTGGCCCCCTTCTGTACTAGCTATGCAATATAACAAATGTTCAATTGATCATAGTGATCTCTCAATAAATCTTTCCACTTCTCTATATTGATCGAGATTGCGAAGATTAAAGCGATCAGGAAATGCATAGTGCGAGCGAGGTTACCTCCAAATTCGCAGTGGGATAGTGATACCAATGTTACTGCAGGTATCAATAAGTATAAGACTGAGTAAGAGCATAACCCGGATAGTGTGTTGTACGAAAAGTGACAAAGTTGATGGAAAAAGGATAAAGTATGGATTGTAGCACTGGAAGATGTGGTGAGAAAGGGTAGAACGACTAAGAATTGACCGGGAAGCTAAAAAGTGAACGACAGACAAACGACTCTTTGCTTCCTACCTGATTCCGGGATGGAATCCTTTTAAGGAGGGGAGACTGTAAGAACCAAAAATTTTGGATATAATTAAAAATTTTTATTATGTATTGAGGTAATGGTGAATAGTGATTACGACTACGATGTAACGATTGAGATAATGAATGAAAGGAATAGATTTGGATTCAAATGTTTATATGCCATGAAGAATACTATGGGTTGACAACTTAGGTAAGAATAATCTATCTCCTAGGGGAATAAGATATGGCAATTCCAAGCCGGAGAATATTCTCGTGTCATCCAGATCGAAAACGATTAGTCCAGTGGTTCCGTGAAAGGGTTAAGGAACGCCCGAGAAATAGCAAGGACATTGTCACAAATATAGGGAATAAAGGAAGAATATAGAATGAATAGTGTTTTTGGTGGAAATGAGAATATTATGAGACGACACTATATAGAAGTATTCGGAACGGATTTCCGAGTTCGTATTAGTGATCCAGGGGGAAAATAAGTGTATGTAAAAGCTGTCGGATTCTGAAAAATCGCACTTTTATTTTCTCCGAGAGTTCCCTGGACACTGAAAGACTTAAGAATTTAACGAAGGGATTTAAGGAATATAAATTCGAAAGTTAGTAAGAAAGATGTAGAATGATGGTATTAATATTAAGAAGATTCCCGGTGAACCCTAATTAGAAATCCGTGAGATATTCCTACGAACGATCAATCGAAACGAGCAATAACCAGACAAAGAAACAAATAAAAGGCCAAGAGATGACATGTGCAATTGGTGGAAAAAGAATGATACAAGTGACTTACATATAAGTCAACTAACAAAGGAGTGGTGTAATTACAATTAACCAAGAATGGAGTTGCTTGATATAATGCCAACACTTGGACAACTAATGGATCAACAAGTGGCACCAATAGAGTGTTAACAACACAAAAGGCAAGAGATGCATCCAATATAGATAGATATTACTTGTATTATTGCATTAAACACCAAAACACAAAGCAAAACACAAACTCTCTCCATTTTCTTAAACCTGCCCAGCAAGAACCGCTATGAAAGAAAAATTCATATCTATATTTCTATCCATGATAAAATCACCAAATTTTAACCATAGCCTCTCCACTCCATGGGTAATATTCTCTCAAAATTTCATGGCCAAAAAAGTAGTATAGCCTAGTCAAATCCATGCTCAAAGTTGGGGAAACAAATCTGCCCAGTTTCTGTCCAGCAGAAAAAGACGGCTCAAAACCCTAGCTAGGAAGCTTCTTATCTGATGATCTAGGACTCAAAACAAATCTTATGAAGAGCCCAAGATGTGGTAAAAATTTGAGAACTAAATTCTTATTTTTCAATTTTCTATGATTTTTACAAGTCTAGGGTGAATAGTAACTTCCAAGAACTAATCTTTGATTTCTTGTTTTCTTTGGTTGATCCAAGCTTTGTTAAGGCTATACAAGGACTAGACCAAGCTTAGTAAGGCTAGTACACACTCCAAGGAAGGTATAAACTTCAAGAACTCAAGTTTTTGTTTTGAGTTTTAATGGAGTTTTAGATGAGTTTTGGTGATGATATTATTATAGGCATGATTATAAGCATGATTATGAATGTGGTTTTGATAAATGTTAAAAATAGTTAGATGAACGGAAAGGCATTGCTTGGCCTCAGTTCATGGTTAGAAATCATGCAAATGTGTTGTTTGGAGTGGAAACTATGATTATTTGAGGGTTTTGATTTTGGGAATATCCGATTTATAGCCGTCATAATGCCGAATTTTTGTTAAGACATAGAAACCAAGCATGGCAGTTAATGTAGGTTCCTGACATTGATAATATTATGACTGTTCCTTGTAGATCTCGAGCCATAGATCGTTTTGGCATGAGAATCGAGACATTCCGACTTACGGTTTAGGAGTTATGGTCAAATTACTAAAATTCGTTCGGAACCGTAAGTAAAAGTTCGTAACTTCAATTGAACCCTCGTAAAGCATGTTACTCAGTGGCGAATCTTGGTAGATAAATACTAGGGGTCATAAGGAAGGTATGAAAGAAAACCACATGTCGAACGGATCGTTTTCTGATTTTATAAAAATGTTCGAATCAAGGTTAAACGCGAACGAACCCCTTAAAAGTATAACGTTGGTTATAACTTAGAAAACGAACGATAAAACTCAAGGTATAATCTCGGTTCATAATCGATCGACTTTAGAACTTATACGACTTAAGTATATACCGAGTGTGGGTATGATGACATGTCTTAATAATGAATGAATGTCGGATCATATCGGTGATAAAAAGAGTTAAACTAAAAGGTGTATAACGAGATAATAAACGTGTTTCGACTTAAGTAAAGTTTATACTTAGACTTTTAAAAGGTGTTAAGTGGTTAATCTCGAATGTTCTGATTCTTTATAGATCATCGAGCAGACCCAGGACACGCTATCTCCACCCACACCTGAGTACCAGGCAAGTTTCCAATACCTTGGAACTGTTGTTGTGATAATATGTATATCTGTTGTTTCTGATACATATGCCATAGCATGCATGCCTATTGTCAAATTAGTTTATGATACCCGTTCCATGAATTGATATTGGCTTATAGACCACATACGAATTATCAGTTATAAGCCGGATTGTTTTGATAAGACCCTTAGCGAAGGGCATATGATATTCATTCTTAAATATAGACCGGGAGTCGGTATTTTGAGATATAGATATTCGTGAAAACCCGGAGGGATTCCAACGGCAGATTATTATTTATCTTGAGGAATGTTATTACTAAACATTATTTATATTTCCACAAAGTATCAATTACTTGGAAATATTTTGAGGAATGTTATTCGAGTATTATCTCAGTCGAGAAATATTAAACGAATGTTAGTTTCGAATATTCATTTAGAGTTGATTATTTATTGAATATTATTTAGATATTCATTAGAATGTTATTTATTAAATGAATATTACTTTCGAATATTCATTTAAGGTTTATATACTTGATGAATATTATTTTAAAATATTCATTGGAAGTTCTGTTTACTTAAGGAATATTATTTCGATTATTCCTTTAAAGTTTTGATTACTAAAGGAATATTATTTGGATATTCATTTAGAAGATTATTTATTAAATGAATATTATTTTAAAATATTCATTTAAAGTTTGACTCATTTATTTAATATTATTTTAAATACTTATTGGAGTCTAATTATTAATGAATATTATTTTGAATATTCATTTAAGGAGGGATTTTTTTGCTAAATAATTCTATATATTCATTCGAGGATTACTTACGAGCAACATTATGATTTAAAAATATTCTGTAATTATTATTGAGTTAATAAATATTCTTAGAATATTTATTTAATTCTTTTAAATTCTTTTTAAAATGATTTATATTATTTGGAGATTATCTTTCACCTCCAAATATTATGTAAAATATTTCGGAGTTCTACGATTAATATTATATTAAGAAAGGTCCTCAAGATTCCATTCTTCACTCGAATCTATCTGTTAAATTATAAGGGAACCTTACTTGAGAAAGGTTATTTATCTTGTTGACTTTCCGGTCATAATTTATCCTTTTCACTCGCAACTTGGTTGCTATGGACTCATTAAGTCTGTGTGTACCTTCTCATCATTCGAGGGGTAAGATTGTTGGAACAAGTTGATATCCATTAACAAGCAAAAGCTTGGGAAATGTTGGTGAATTTTCCTTTCCAACTAGATACGACTACTTTGTGGAGTCTTATCAAAAAGTATTTCACTTGGGGAAGGGGGGACAAACTCTACGTTTCAATGCTGTGGATTTATTCGAACTAGGAGTCGTGTGTAACAGGCCGAGTCGTGCGGTCCATCACAAGGCCTAACTATTGGCCAGAGAGTTACTATTAAAGGAAATCGACAAGTAGAGCCGTTAGTTCTTCCTTCTTCCGGTAGTAAACTATATTGGGCTGTACCATCCCCGACTGATCATCAGGGAGTGGGACAGCTGGCGCGTGATAACTCCAGTATTGGTTCATCTCCAAAATTGGGAATTCCCTGCAACACGTATCGAAGCAACTTCTTTCAGGTTGACGGTGTCTTCCGCAACACGTATCGAAGAGACTTCTTTTAGGTTGTAGGACTTCGAAAAATGTTAATAACTGGAATTGCAATATTTTCCTTGTAAGTTCCTCTTTATATGATAAATGATAATATCTTGCTTAATTTCGACATAGCAGATATTCCCACATATATTTAAATTTTGAGTCACCTTGTAACTTCATCGTTCATATTATATTGGCATCATTTCCGTAAATGCATAGCATATGGTTTGAAAGATACTTTTGAACTGTTATATATTATCATTTAGTTAATGATTATTATTGGTGGGCTATTGCTCACCCTTGCTTTATTATTATATCATAACAACAGCTAGACCAGATGACTCGCACAAGGCGCACTCGACGCTGGCGAGGACGATGAGACTACCAGAGCCGAAGAGAAAGCTATTGGTAGGATAGATTTATTCTTTCAGTACCAAGTATATGGTCTAGTATGACTTATGCAAATGGATGGCAAAGAGTATGTATTCATATTGAAATTCTTTTGGATTGTAAGAACTCATATTGTGCTTAATAAAATTTGGTAGTTACTCTGATTTCATCTCTGGGACTATAACGGGTGTGTTTTATATTGTTGTGTTGGGTCATAAAGATGTAATTTATTTTGAGTTGAAGTAAGTTCAAGTATTGTGAACAGTAATGGAGACCGTAACGACCGGATCCCGGACCCCGGATCTGGGGGTGTAACTAAGGTTGCTTCATCTAGTGGCTTCGTGAAGATGTCTGCAAGTTGCTTTTCTGTTGGAATATAAACCAGCTTCACAGTTCCTTTTTCAACATGTTCTCTAATGAAATGATGTCTGATATCAATGTGCTTCGTTCTAGAGTGTTGAACTGGATTATTTGAGATGGCTATGGCACTGGTGTTATCACAATAAATGGAAAATTGGACAACACTACACCATAATCCATTAGCTGATTTTTCATCCAAAGAATTTGAGCACATCAACTTCCAGCTGCAATGTATTCAGCTTCTGCAGTTGAGGTAGACACGGAATGCTGCTTCTTGCTAAACCATGACACTAATCTTCCACCAAGAAATTGACAGCTTCCTGTTGTACTTTTTTTATCAATCTTGCATCCAGCATAGTCTTAATCGGAATATCCTATCAAATCAAATCCAGAATCTTTAGGATACCAAAGGCCTAAATTTGGAGTACCTTTGAGATATCTAAAGATTCTCTTGATTGCTACCAAGTGTGACTCTTTTGGATCAGCTTGAAACCTTGCACAGAGACATGTAGCAAACATAATATCTGGTCTGGTAGCAGTTAGATACAGTAGTGATCCCACCATGCCCCTATAGGTACTAGAGTCCACTTTCTTCCTTTTAGGATCCAAATCCAGTTTGGTTGCGTTAGAGATAGGTGTCTTGGCAGGTGATGCATCTTCCAAGTTGAACTTTTTGAGAAGTTCCTTGACATATTTTTCTTGGCAAATGAAGATGCCATCATCCTTTTGATGAATTTGTAAACCTAGGAAAAATGGCAGTTCTCCCATCATACTCATCTCATATTTTTTCCTCACAAGAGATGAAAACTTTTCACACAGCTTCTCATTTGTAGAACCAAAGATTATGTCATCAACATAGATCAAGCTCTATGGGCTTGCTTCAATCATAAAGTGCCTTGAACAGTTTGTAGACAAAGTCATACAATTCAGCATCTTCAAATCCAGGTGGTTGTTCAACGTACACTTCCTCCTCTAGCTCACCATTCAGAAAAGCACTTTTGACATCCATTTGAAACACTTAGAAGTTACAGTGTGCAACATAGGTTAGAAAAATTCTTATGACTTCAAGTCTGGCAACAGGTGCAAATGTTTCATCATAGTCTATTCCTTCCTGTTGACAGTATCCTTTGGCCACTAGTCTTGCTTTGTTCCTTGTAACATTTCCACCTTCATCCAGTTTGTTTCTGAAGACCCACTTTGTGTTAACGACTGATTTTCCTTTGGGTCTAGGAACCAGCTTCCATACATTGTTTCTCTCAAATTGGTTGAGCTCTTCTTGCATGGCTATCACCCAATCTGAATCCAACAATGCTTCATCAATTGACTTTGGCTCAATTTAAGATAGAAAGCAAGAGAACATGCTGTCAGCAGAAACATTTCTCCTTGTCCTTATACCAGTAGTGGGATCACCAATGATTAGATTGATGGTGTGATTTCTGTTCCACTTAGTGGTTCTAGGCAAGCTTCTTTCTTGATCTGCTTGATCAGTTCCTCTTTGAGGAGTTGATTCTCCACCATTGATGGTTTCTCCTTCATGTTCTTCAACATCTCCAGACTCATTCTCGTTCTGATGATTGGGAGTTATTGTTTGAGACTGAGCTGGAGTTTGAGTAACATCATTGGTGTTGACAGCATCTCTTCCAAACTCAATGGACTGAGTGCAAGTAGGTTCATCAGCAACAACTTCTTCTTCCTCCAAGTAACCTTGATTTTCAAATCTAAGAGGCTCCATTTGACCATCCTCTTATAATCCAGGGAACTTGGTTTCATCAAATGTGACATTTACACTTTCTTAAATGACTTTGTGATCAATGACATATCCCATGTAAATGCCTTCATAAGCTTTAGCATCAACCTTTCCTTTCCTTTCATGGTTGTCAATCATCATGAAACACTTACTCCCAAATACATGAAAGTATTTGACAGTTGGTTTCTTTCCTGTTAATAGATAGTAAGGAGTGTTTCCATGAGTCTTGTTGATTAAGGTTCTGTTCTGTGTGTAGCAAGCTATGTTAATAGCTTCTGCCCAGAAATATGTTGGTAATTTAGAATCATTCAACATAGTTCTCGCAACTTCAATGAGAGTTATATTCTTCCTTTCTACAACTCCATTTTGTTGTGGTGTCCTGGCAGTGGAGAATTGTTGGACAATACCTTCTTCCTTGAAGAAGTTTCCCAATGTGGCATTTCTGAACTCAGTACCATTGTCACTTCTCAGATATTGAACTTTTGCATTCGGGGTTCTATCAAGAACTCTTATGTGATTAATGATTTCTTGAGCAGCTTCGTCCTTTGTCTCTAAGGACTTTACCCAAGTGTACCTCATCCACCATTACCAAGGCATATTTCTTTCTTGCAAGAGATTGAACATTTACTGGACCAAACAAATCCTGTTAGGCCGAATACACAAATATAATCAAGTTTGTATGAGAGAATAACAATAAACACACGTTTAGATAATCAAAAACAGTATGGAATTAATAACTCCTCTCTCAGTGATGTAAAATATCACAAAGAGCTACTTAGGTTACAATGAAATGATAATTCGTTTCTCGATACCCTTCTAGGGTTAACCTAACTATATTTATAAAGATATACAGTTACAGTACAATCGATAATTGATACTCCTATAAATCAGCTATACAAATGTTATCAATTATGATTGCTACGCATCTTCTTAGTCAACACAATGTCTTCAACAGCTATCCAATCTTCAAAGATATTGCTTCCATGATTATCTTCAGTTATTCTTCAAAGTATGATGATGACCAGTAGACGCTTCCTCCTGACAGAGTTTAGCAAACTCTGTCGAGTTTCCATCTGTCAGAGCTTAATTAAACTCTGACCGCTTCCAGCTTCCAATTAAACTCTGATGAACTTCTGTAACACTTAAACACTGACATTACTTACATCAATTATATTTAACAATCTCCCCCAACTTGTCCATTAGCAAAAATGCACAACTTAATAATAATTGATGATGTCAAAACAACTAGACAAATACAGTGTTTAATAAATAATCAGAGTTTAAACTTCTACTTAAACAAAATTTACAGAAAACAAGAAATACTTACAGATCTTTATTTACTTAATTTCCTCAACATCTGGTGTTGATCTGAGATAGTTTATAAGCAATCTTCTTTCTGCATTCTCGAGTTCTATCTGCATGATCTTCTTAATCTCTTTAAGTTAAGGATCATCTTCACCAATCTGATAAATTGCAGATCTCAGAGAATATATTTTGTTCTTCCTCATGTCATTACCCAGTCTGATAAAATGTGCTTTCTCTGACTCCGGATTAAAATCTAAAACAGTTATACCCATATCTGTCTTCAATCGAGCACTATTTTTCTTCATCTCAACGATCTTCCCATGATAATCTCTGTATTTTGGAACATACTCGCTTGTGTATCTTGTACCACTAATTGCCTTAGCTTTCAACATCTTATTCCTTAGCACATTAGCAGCTTGCTGAGTCCTTTGATTTTTCACTTTGAAGATATATAGAACATATTCCAATTCTTCCCATAGTTCAAATCAATGTCATTCTCACCAACTTTATACACAGTCCCATCAGCCATGAAATACAGCAGAAAATCTTTGTTCAAACTCCTTTGATGAATCAACTCTACTGATTCCAGTCTGTCCAAACTCTCTTGTGGAACACCTTCTCCTGGAACAGCCAATGATGAAGGATCTAGAGGACTAGTATTCATTCTAATTTCTCTATGTGAGCCCAAGCCAGATGTATCTCAACTTTGCTTGGACATACAAGCTCTGCCTTGCAGAAAATTAGTACCTCCAGTCATCAGAGTTTGATCAGGAATAGTTGGTCTTGCAATGAACATTTGCATTTGAGTAGACAATGGTTTCTGTACAACTTGTGTAGCAACAGAGGTTGTATCCACTTTCTTTGAAACCTTTTCTTCTTCAACAATCTTACTTTTCGGCTTCTGTCTAGCATCTTCTGTTGGTTTCCTAGACAATAGTAAATTCTGATCAGCACCAACATTTTCTTTAATAACAATGCCTTTTTGAACAGGCCTAGGAACTTTCTCAATCTTCTTTAACATTCCAGACTTCAAAGATTTTTTATGTTCTTCTTGTAAATTCTTCTTTTCAGATTCAATGTCTTCAATTGTAACTCCTTCTTCATTCTCTTCCAAAAACAGTCTTGCAGCCAATTCTTCATCCGTCTGTGGATTGTCAGTGAATAACAAGCTCTTGGTCTTTGAAGTACCCTGAACATCAGTATTTATTCCATCAGACTTTGTAGAAGACTTGCCAGATCTCAGACTCATATCTTTACCAGCCTTTGATTTTAATCTCTTTTGATCATTTGCTCCTCCATCTTCAGCATCATCCTTCTTAGTCAGAGTTTGAGATTGCCTGCATTTGATCTTAACAACTCTCTCCCCCTTTTTGACATCATCAGGAATCAATATAGATGTGATCAATTCCAATGAGGTAGCAATAGGGTCAATCTTTCCAGACAAGGCAGTTTGATTCTCTTCCACTTTACTTAGCCTTTGAAACAGAGTTTCTTGATCTTTAGAAAAAGTCTGAAACTTCAGTTTATTATCTCTCTGCATAAGCATGTCTCTTTGAACAACTTCAGCTCGCAGATCAGTTATTGCTTGTTGAGAATCATCAAACCTGGTATTAAGAGTCTTCACTTGAACAACAGTGGCTCTCAGACATGAAAGAATCTCTGGATTTGAAATTTTTGTAGCAGTGCTATGCACAAAAGCAACTGCTCTTCCAGCAGGAAAAATGCAATCGTCTTTTTACCAATTCTCCGAAAATTTGACAAAATGTTCGTTTTCAATTTCACGTTGTGAAGGTCCAGAAAAATCAGTTATCTTCGCATCAGTTTGTAGGGGTGATTGCGGTGCGGGCGGTGCGGTTTTTCCTCAAAGCCACCGACCAACCCGCGCCTGCGGTTTGGTCAAATTTCGAAACCGCAACCGCACCGCGAAATTTTAAAACCGCGTAAACTACACCGTGAAAATGCGGTGCGGTTCGGTGTGGTTCGTTGCGGTTTACACCTTTGATAAAATAATTAACAACCCAAAATTTTAATTTTCATGTGGAATTAATTTTTATAATTCTTACTCGACCACATTTCTTAATTCTTATGCATACCGTGACTCTACAAACTCAATGAAATACAAACACTATAGTATGAAATATTGTGATACTAAATTAGAGATAGATGGGCTAACCCATTATAATTGATCAGTAAGTCCCACCATAAGCCTCTAAATTAAACTACCACTAGGCAATAGGCAATAACGAAGCAAATAACTTGCAAACTATCCCTTAAATCATTAACAAAATACTAACATAATATATAAATATATATATATATATAAAATTAATATATATATGTATATAAATAATTAATATATATATAATTGTATAATATATTAAATATTGCGGTGCGGTGCGGTTTGAACCGCATTTCAGAAAACTAAAACCACAACCCACAACGCACCGCGCGGTTTTTCAAAATTTGAAACCGCAACCGCACCACAGAAAATAAAAACCGCGCGGTGTGGTGCGGGTTGGTGCGATGCGGGCGGTTTTTGCGGTTTGGTGCGGTTTTTGATCACCCCTATCAGTTTGTACTGGTTGTCTTTGAGAAGAATTAGACTCAGTACTTCCTTCAGCTTTAACATCGATTTCATTTATATTCACTGCAGCTTCAACTTTTTCAGCAGGAGGCTCTGCAACTGCAATACCTTCAGCAAAAGTCTCCTCAATATTCTCTGCAGTTTGCTCTCCATCTGCAACAGACTTTGCAAGAACTTCATCCACAGGCTCAGAAATTACATCCTTGGTTGGGTGATCATTTTCTTCACCTTGTTCAGGAACTTGGTGAGCATCAGAGAATAGTGCAGTATGTGTTGCTACTGTTTCATCAAGTACCATAGTAGGTTGATCAGCTACACCAGTTTCTTCAGAGTTAGCAACAACAGGTGATGAGATAGGAACTTCAATGTCATCAAAGAATGGAATGAATGACTCATCAAAAACATCCATATCAGCAAAACCATCTCTGTTTTCCACATCCATTTGTGCATCTTCAGTTGTCTTTACAACTTTTTCTTCAGTATTTATCTCAACAGTAGGTATCTCCTTAGAAATCACCTTTGGAGCTTCAAAATTTATTTCTTCATCTGACTCATCAACTAACAACCTTCTCCTCTTTGATTTAGGTACCTCAACTGCCACTTCTTCTTCAGCAGAGTTTGAGAAATCAGACCTTTTGACTCTTACCTTTTTAGCCCTGACAGCTTTGTGCTTTATTCTACCTCCACGCTTTGGTTTTGCCTGTGTAGGTGGTGGATTTTGTTCAGTGTTTGGCTCAGCATTTTCAGGTTGAGAAGGTTGAGGTTGTGTTTCAGTGGTTGTAGGTTGTAAAGGTTCAGTGTTTGCAGGTGGTGAAAGTGCAGGCTCAGGTTGTTGTGGTTCTTGAGGTTGATTTAGGAAGTTTTGAAGAGCAAGAGGCAAGACCAAGTCAGGTATGTGCTCCTTGGTTAGATCCTTGTTGGTCAAATCAGAGAATACTCTCTTATGAACCTTAAAGGCCTGAATAGTGTCTTCCTCAGAAATTTCAACATCAGGCACACAAGCAGAGAATAGTAATTGACAAAATCTAGAAAAATAAACAGTGGTACTAGACTCTGACAATCTTTCACCAATATTCATCAAGACAAGTCTACCAAAATCAAAATTACTTCCATAAAGAAGAGAATACCCGATTTGAAGACTGTCAGTAGGAATAGCATCCCAATTTGTGACTTTCTTTCCAAACGCCCTTGTGATGCAGTCGAAAAAGAAACTCCACTCCTTCCTCAGAAATGGCCTTTTCACTTGACCAAGTCTCTTTAAAGGTCCTGAATACCCAATTTGCTGCAACATCTCTTTTAGAATCCTTTCACCAATAATACTATATGTAGAGTGTGTATCAAAACCCAAAGATTCTCTGACCGTTGTTGGAGTAATGACATAGTCTATTTCCTCATATGTGAAAATGATTAACGGAGTCCCATTCTCTTCTCCATCATCATAAGTAGCTGACTGCCAGAAAGAAGCAATCTGTGCAGCAGAGAGTTTTGTTGGTTCGACTAGAGCTCTACCAATCTCCGAATCGAGCAAGAAGTTTTGAATTAGATGAAACGCCTCAGGAACGTTCTCATTATTCAATGGAGTTGCATAGTTGTTAGGTACAAATACTAACCCTCGAGCGTTAAAAGCTTTGGTGGCCATGAGATTAGATTTGAGAAGAAAATATCAGAGAAAAAGATGTGTATGAGAGGTGTTTGTGAAAATGTGCAAGTGAAAGAACAAAGTAACTGTGAGTGTTTGTGTGCAAAGAGAATAACTGTTTATGTAAAATTGATTAGATTTGTAATTAAAAATTAAAACCCAATCGTTTTAAATATTAACACAAGCAACCAGTTTCTTGTTTAGTGTGTGAGAGGGACACGTGGCACACATGCAATGGAACAACTTTGCACGTTCAGTAATTATGGAAATAATTACTGCTGCTTTCCTTCTCCTATTTCCAATACACTTTAACACTCTAATACTCATTAACAGTTGGCAATTATTTATCTCATTTTTCAAAAACTCTTTTCACCCCAAGTCTGTAAATTGTCTGAAATAATATTTACCTTAGAGTACTA
Organism: Saposhnikovia divaricata; assembly: GCA_036435485.1. Lineage (NCBI taxonomy): Eukaryota > Viridiplantae > Streptophyta > Magnoliopsida > Apiales > Apiaceae > Saposhnikovia > Saposhnikovia divaricata. The sequence continues at coordinate 123,688,127 of CM071597.1, read as the reverse complement.
GACAAATTTCGTTAGTGTTTGTCAATTTTCCAACTTTATTACCATAACCCTTTCAAAAACTGCACAGTTGTTTTATGTATGTGTATAGCAGAGTTTACTAATTCAATATTTAGAGCATCTAATTTTTCATAAAATCCATAAAATAAATCAGTAAACACTGTTTGCACAAACTCTCATAGTAAACACTTAATGTCTGATGAATGCTAAACTCTGTAGTAAATAATTAATATACACTTAATGTCTGATGAATGCTAAACTCTGTAGTAAATAATTAATACCCCCTTCTAAATATAATTTTTTTTCAGTAATCAGAGGTTGGAACTAGTCACCAAAAATCCTATAATTTTAGCCCTTATCTTTTTGATAAGTTCCTGGGTCTTCCTAGTCTTTGACTAATCACCAAAAATTAGAGAATTTTAACCCTTACTTTTTACTAGCAAGTTCCTGGGTCGTCCTAGACACAACATAATCTCAAAGGAGTTCTAACAGCCTATATACATTTGCTATGGGGGTAGTCTAATAACAGAATCTAACTTAACAAAGTTTAACAAACAGAGTTTAGAAGTCATCATTCATCAGAAGTTAGTCAAGAGAGGCAATGCACACAGCAGTTACAGAGTCAGAGTTTAGGATAGATAAAATAAGAGATGCTATGAATATGGAAACAGTATCATACTGTGTTAATTTTCAGCACAGTCTAAGATTAGATCACAAATAACTTAGAAGGATTCATGATTAATTACTGAGAATTATGCTTCATACAGATTTCTTCATCGGTGTTTATTTATGTTCAGACAATAACATTATCAGAGTTTATCAGAGTTTATCCAACATTTCAACAGTGTATGAACTACAGAGTATTCTAATAGTTGTATTACCACATCAAGGTATACTAATCACAGAAACATAATCACAGAAACATGAGCAACATATTATATAAGTAAAGTTTGAGTCTAACCAGTATCTCTAGTCAAAACCAGAGATCATTCCTAGTTCATTTACCAGCCTTGTAAATGTAGCTTCACTCAATGGCTGGGTGAAGATGTCTGCAAGCTGTTGTTCTGTAGACACAAAATGAAGCTCAATATTTCCTTCCTCTACATGTTCTCTGATAAAATGGTACCTTATGCTGATGTGCTTGGTCATTGAATACTGTACTGGATTACCCGTCATAGCAATAGCACTTTGATTATCACAGAAAATAGGTATTTTACTGTACCTTAATCCATAATCCAGTAATTGATTCCACATCCAAAGAATTTGTGCACAACAGCTACCAGCCACAATATACTCTGCTTCAGCTGTAGATGTAGAAATTGATTTCTGTTTCTTGCTGTACCAAGAAACAAGTCTGTCACCCAGAAATTGACAACTTTCACTGGTGCTTTTTCTGTCTATCTTACAGCCTGCAAAGTCTACATCAGAGTAACCAAGTAGCTTGAAATCTGATTCTCTAGGATACCACAGACCTAAGGTTATGGTGCCCTTGAGATACTTAAAAATTCTCTTCACAGCTGTTAGATGTGGTTCTCTGGGGTCTGCCTGAAACCTTGGACAGAGACAAGTTGCATACATGATGTCAGGTCTGCTTGCTATTAGATAAAGAAGAGACCCTATCATGCCTCTGTAGCTTGTCATATCTACTGGAGCTCCTGTGTCTTTGTCCAACTTTGTTACTGTTGCCATGGGAGTTATTGTAGATGAACAGTCAAGCATACCAAATTTCTTGAGAAGATTTTTGGTATATTTTGCTTGATTTATAAAAATCCCATCATCTGTTTGCTTCACTTGTAGGCCTAGAAAATAACTAATCTCTCCCATCATGCTCATTTGATACCTGGACTGCATGAGCTTGGCAAACTTCTTACAGAGTTTATCATTAGTAGACCCAAAAATTATGTCATCAACATATATCTGAACTAAAAGCAAATCACTGCCAGATTTAAAATAGAACAGGGTTTTATCAATTGTACCTCTGTTGAACCCACTTTCTAAAAGAAATTGAGCCAGAGTTTCATACCATGCTCTTGGTGCCTGCTTAAGTCCGTATAGTGCCTTATCCAGCCTGTAGACATAGTCTGGATATTTGGGGTCCACAAACCCTGGTAGTTGTTCAACAAACACTTCTTCTTCAAGCTTCCCATTCAGAAAAGCACTTTTTACATCCATCTGAAATACCTTGAATTTCTTATGAGAGGCATATGCTAGAAAAAAATCCTTATTGCCTCCAATCTTGCAACTGGAGCAAAAGTTTCATCATAATCTATTCCTTCCTGCTGTGAATATCCTTTTGCCACAAGTTTAGCCTTGTTCCTTGTAACAACTCCCTCACTATCAGTTTTGTTTCTGAAAACCCATCTAGTACCAACAACAGATCTATTCTTTGGTCTTGGTACAAGGGTCCATACTTCATTTCTTTTGAATTCATTTAACTCCTCCTGCATTGTTGTTATCCAGTCAGCATCTTGAAGAGCTTCTTCTACCTTCTTTGGTTCGAATTTAGACAAAAATACATGAAAAAGACATTCATTTGTTGTAGCACTCCTTGTCCTTACTTTTGCATCTGGATCTCCAATAATTAGATCAGGTGTATGAGATTTTGTCTATTTCCTAGCTGAAGGTAAATGACTTCTATCAGTATTTGATCCTCCCCCTTGATCCATGTTCTCCTGATTTTCTTATTGCCTTTCTTTAGTCTCTGAGGCTCCCCCTGAATTTGACTACTCAGAGTTTGAACTGTCAGATTTTGCACTTTCAGAGTTTGAGTCATCAGAGATTGATCCAGATTTTTCAGCTGACTCGCTTTCAGTATTTGAGTCATCATTATGAAGTGATCCTTCATGCTCCCCCTCAACTGGTTCTCCCCTTTGTTCTGGATGAGAAGTTTCTTTAGTGTTTACCAGTAGAGTTTCAGAGTATGGTTCAACAGAGTTTGTCGATTCAGCTTCATCAGAGTTTACTTCATCAGAGATTAATTCTTCATTTTCAAAGCGCAGTTCGTCATGTTCATCTACATCATCAAGTCCAGTTATTTTCTTGTCATCAAATGACACATGAATTGACTCCATAATAACCTTGGTTCTCAGATTATAAACTCTGAATGCCTTAGTTGACAGCGGATAGCCAATAAAAATTCCTTCATCAGCTTTTAACTCAAATTTGGTCAACTGTTCAGAATGAGCTTTTAACACAAAGCAATTGTACCCAAAGATATGAAAATATTTCAGATTAGGCTTCTTTTCCTTCACCATCTCATATGGTGTTTTCCCATGCTTGTTGATCAGAGTTGCATTTTGAGTAAAACAAGCAGTTTGAACTGCTTCTGCCCAGAAATAGGTTGGCAATTTTGCTTCATCAAGCATAGTTCTGGCAGCTTCTATCAAGGTTTTGTTTTTCCTCTCAACTACACCATTTTGCTGTGGTGTACCAGGTGCAGAAAACTCTTGCTTCACTCCTCTGTTCTTGTTGAATTCTTCATTGTTGCATTCCTAAATTCAGTTCCATTATCACTCCTGATTATTTTGACTTTGTGTTTTGATCCTTTGTCCAGCAGCTTTACATGCTCCATCAGAGTTAATGCAGTTCCATTCTTCTTTGCTAGAAAATACACCCAAGTGTATCTGGTGTGTTAATCAACAATGACTAAAGCATATTTCTTTCTTCCAATAGACAATACATTCACTGGTCCAAACATATTGCTTTTGAAAGATGACTTCCTTTGTTTGGCCTTTTGACAGGAATCACACAAGCCATCAACATTTAATAAAGACTTTGGGAGTCCCCTTACAAGATCCTTTCTTATCAACTCACTGATGTTGTTCAGATTCAAATGAGAGAGTTTCTTATGCCACTTCCAACTCTCTTCACTAGACATTCTTGTTGACAGGCACACAGCTTTTCCATAAGAGTTTGTCAACAAACTTGCTTCATAGATATTATTGCGCCTGTGTCCAACTAGAACAACTTTCCTTGTAGATTTACTGATAACTTTACAGTATTCAGGTTGAAATCTACATGATAACCTCTATCACAAATTTGACTAACAGATAGCAGATCATGCTTGAGTCCTGGAACCAGAGCTACATTTGTGATGGTGACATTTCTAAGATTGATATTGCCATATCCCAGAGTACGTCATACATTGCCATCTCCATAGGAAACTTTTGGGCCAGCCTTCTCCTCATACTCTGATAGCAGGGCTTTATTTCCAGTCATGTGTCCTGAACATCCACTGTCCACGACCAGGGTACTCTCCCTGATGCCCTGCAATCAAAAACATTCACTGAAGGTCAGATTTAAGGATCCAGACTTGCTTGGATCCGTTGGCTTTCTTAACTTTGTTAGCTTTAGTAGCGAAATTCTTGTTATCAGAGTTTAAGCTAACATTTTCAGAGGTTACACTTGCAGATTAACCTTAACCCATTTCAAATTGGGATACAGTTCATAATAATTATGATAAATAGCATGATAATCCCTGCAAGTATAAATAGAATGCCAAGTACTTCCACAATGTTTGCATAAAGTCTGTGGTTTAGTTTTAACATAATCATTCTTTACTCCAGACTTGGAGGGTAAAGAATTAATGTGTTTATTTTTCCTATAGAAACTAGCAAGATGATTAGTACTACCACAGTTATGACATGTCTTCCTTGGAGCATAAGTAGCAAGCATTTGATTATAACCTTTAGTAATGCCTACTTTACCATTTCTATTCTTCCTGGACACTTTCTGTTTCTTAACAGATTTTAACTCCTTAAGCTTATGTTTGAGTTGTTTGTCTGTCATTGAACCAATATTAATCTGTTTAACACAAGTTTTTACTGATTCTTTCTTAACAGCTTCTTTTTCAACTTCAGACTTAGGTTTACTTGTGCCAGTAACAAATTTTTTAGGTGGAAGATGTTTTCTAATTCTGACTGAAAAACCTCATGAGTGTCTTTTCCAAAATCAGTCCAAGTCTTAATTATATATGTGATTTTCTTTCTCCAATTCAGATTCTAGTTGCCTATATCTTCCAAGTAACTCCTGTTCTAGATAAACAGCATCATCTCTTTCTTTCTGAACTTGTTGCATGTTGACAAGTTTCTCTTCAACAAATTTATTTCTTTCTTTAAGTTCACAATTCTCAGATTTGATTCTCTCATTCTCTAAAGTCTGATCCCTATAACTGATATGTAAGGACTTAAGATAAATTCTCAATTCAGATATATTATCAGTATTATAGGCATAGGTAGTTAGGGGTACCTTGTTTTCAGAATCTTCAGATTCATTCTCAATAGAAGCCATGAGAGCATAGTTAACATCCTCATCTGAGTCTGAAGTGTCTGTGCCCAGTCTCTGCCTTTTGTGAAGAGTGCTTTTTCAGGTTTACCCTTCTTGCACTCAGGAGCATAGTGACTCATCTCCTTACACTTGTAGCATTAAATCTCAGACTTGTCTTTCTTCCCAGATTTGGTATCCTTTCTCTCAGACTTTCTGAAACTCTTTCTGTCAGAATTTGAATCTTCCTTAGAGAATCTTTTTCCCTTCTTGAAGTTCTTGAAACCCATCTTCTTGAAGGTCTTCACCATCAAAGCAGCCATTTGCATCATTTCTTCTTCATCATCATCAAAGTCAGATGATTCATCAGTGTTTGAGTGAACATCAGAATTTGATGACTCACTTCCAGAATGTATGACCAAAGCTTTTCCCTTAGCTTTCTTCCATGTTGCTTCCTTCTTCAAGGGTTTTTCTTCAACCTTAAGAGCAACAGACTTTGTCTTCTTGCTTGATCTCTTGTTTCTCTGTTCCATTTCTAGTTCATGAGTTTTGAGCAACCCATAGATTTCATCAATCTCAGTTTCAGCAAGATCATGATTATCTCTTATAGTGGTTGTCTTTACATCCCACTTTTCATGTAGAGCAAGAAGAAATTTAAGATTTGAATCTTCTAGATCATACTCTTTATTCACCAATGACAAATCATTGAGTAGTTTACAGAATCTGTCAAATGTTTCTGTCATGGTTTCTTCAGATTTAGCCTCAAAATGTTCATACTCTTGTGTGAGTATGTTCCTTCTGTTCTTCTTGATAGCAGCAGTTCCTTGACATCTAACTTTATGGGCATCCCAGATTTCTTTGGCAGTTATGCAATTAATCACTTTGTTAGACATAACATTGTCTAATGCACTATGAAGTAGATGTCTAACCTTTGCATCCTTAGCAATAGATGAAATATCCTCAGGAGTCAGATCTTTCTTCTCCTTTGGAACTGATTTAGCTTCTTGACCAGCAGCAACAACAGATAACTTTGTAGGCTTATGAGGACCTTCATAAATTCTGTCAAGATATTCTGGATCTGTAGCCTCCAGAAACATGGTCATCTTCACCTTCCAGATTGAATATTCTGCCGGCCTGAGAATAGGAACCCTAATTGTCTCATAACGACTCACAGTAGTAGGTTGAGCCTTCTCAGTACTAGAATTAGAACCTGATGGAGGAGGTATCTCTGCCGTTGATTTTAGTTGTGTGTGGATCTTAAACTGTATAGAGTAACAGATTTGCTCTGATACCAATTGTTAGGCCGAATACACAAATATAATCAAGTTTGTATGAGAGAATAACAATAAACACACGTTTAGATAATCAAAAACTGTATGGAATTAATAACTCCTCTCTCAGTGATGTAAAATATCACAGAGAGCTGCTTAGGTTACAATGAAATGATAATTCATTTCTCGATACCCTTCTAGGGTTAACCTAACTGTATTTATAAAGATATAGAGTTACAGTACAATAGATAATTGATACTCCTATAAATCAGCTATACAAATGTTATCAATTATGATTGCTACGCGTCTTCTTAGTCAACACAATGTCTTCGACTGCTATCCAATCTTCAAAGATATTGCTTCCATGATTATCTTCAGTTATTCTTCAAAGTCTGATGATGACCAGTAGTCGCTTCCTCCTGACAGAGTTTAGCAAACTCTGTCGAGCTTCCATCTGTCAGAGTTTAATTAAACTCTAACCGCTTCCAGCTTCCAATTAAACTCTGATGAACTTCTGTAACACTTAAACACTGACATTACTTACATCAATTATATTTAACAAATCCATATGAATTAATTTGAGTGGCTCGGTGTTGGTATTCACTTGCTTTGACTTGTGCACTGATCTTTTCAATTTACCCATTTGACAATCCTCGCAAAATCCTTCTTGACATAATTCCTGTTGAGGTAGTCCTCTCACCAGATCCTTCTTCATCAGAATATTCATATTCTTGAAATTGAGATGGGAGAGCTTCTTGTGCCAAATCATGCTTTCACCAACTGATGCTTTACTGTAAAAAAGTAAGCCTTGTCTTTCTTCACAGAATTTAAGTCTGCAACAAACAAGCTTCCTTTCCTGAATCCTTTCAAGGAGAGCCTTTCATCCTTCTTGTGATAAATATTGTGAACCATCATATCAAAGTCAACCTTGAATCCCCTGTCACTAAACTGGCTGACACTGAGTAGGTTATGCTTCAATCCATCTACAAGAGCAATGTCTTCAATGACAACATTCCCAATTTCCAAACAGCCATATCCCATAGTGTAACCTTTGCTGTTGTCTCCAAAATTTATTATTGGGTCGGCTTTCTCCATAAAATGTGATAGCAGGGCTATATCACCTATCATGTGTCTGGAACATCCACTATCGATGATCCACATGACTTGCTTCTGCTTTTTGCCCTGCAAAACAGATAATTTTAATTTGCATCTGGTACCCAAACTCTGTTTGGTCTTGCAGTTACATCATTATTATTCATATCATTCTGTTTCACATTTGAATCAACACTAGAATCCTCCTGTTTGACTTCTTTCACAGTCCACTTAGGCCTAGAGTTAGACTTGGTCTTTCTCTTGGTGGATGTTGTCTTTTTACCAACATAGGTAGGATTAGAAGTCTCAGCAGTTTGCATATAGGAACATCTTTCAGTAGACAGAATAGGCAAATTGAAACAAGTACTCATAACAACAATCTTGCATGGCATACAGTCAATATTATTACAGACGTCCACTTCTCTTTGCATGATGGGGGTTCTATGTAAGTTACCACTAACATTGGTCGCATTAAACTTGTTCTTGTTGGGTTTCTTACAAACAAATGTTAAATGTTGAGATGAGCCACAATTATTGCAAAGCTTCCTAGGAGCGTCTTTAACATGAGCATAGCCATTCTTCTTTTCAATTCCTAACTTGCCATTCCTATTCTTAGGCTTGTAGGCATTTGTCTTGACAGTTTGTTCTGAAGTTGCTATCAAGCTACCTTTGACAGTATCTTTCTTTCCCTCTGTCTTGACAGCAGGTTTGAAAGTTACTGTCTTGGGTTCTCTCTTGACAGTATCTTTTGAAGTTTCTTTCATATCCTTGTTGACAGCTACTTTAGAACATTCTATCTGATTTCTTGGCAAAGTTTCTGTCACGGGAGACTTGACAGTATCTTTCCCTTCACCTAGTGTGCTGTCAACGCACTCATCCTCATCAAGAAGCTCTTGTTTGATGAACAGGGAAGTTTCATCAAAATCAGCTTGAAGATTTTTGAAAATCGGTTTGTAAACTCTTTTGAGAATATGAGGTTTGACAGCATCACTATCATCAAGAACAATTGCCTTGCCATGCCTCCTACCATACTTTTAGCCTATACCTACCTTTTGATTCTCAGTGTGATTATCATGATATTCCTGGACTAACTTAGAAGAGTTTCTAAATGCTTTGAGTTTAAACTCATTTTCTGCAATTTGATTCCTGAGAAATTCTTCTATTTCCTTAGCACAGACAATATCATTTTTCAATCTTGTATTCTCTTGAGCTAACGAATCTAGACGACTGGTTCTAAGCAATAACATTTCATTTTCAGATTTGAGAGTTTCATTCTGTTTAGTTAACTTAGAAATTTCTTCGTGAGCAGCAGATAAACTAACATGAATGTTAAACATCTTAGCACTTAAATCTTCAATGGTATGCTTGTATTCAGTTTTAGACATATCAAGTTAGACTAGAGATGGTACCTGAGTTGAGGAACTAGAAGCTCAATCATCAGATTTAGCCATGAGGGCCAAGTTTACAAACTCTTCTTCTTCCTCATCTTCAGAATCATCCCAGTATTTTCCTTCAGCCACGTAGGCTTTGCCTTGATTCCTTTTAAACTGATTTCTAGATCATTTTCCTTGATTCTATTTTGGTCTTCTGCATTCAGTAGCAAAATGACCTAACTCATTGTAGTTGTAGCACCTGAACTTCGAACTATCCACCATCCCTGTCTTGTATCCACCTCTCGTGGCACCACCAGCAGCTTTCGAAAAACTCCCCTTGTTGAACTTAGATGTTTGACCCTGTGGCTTGAATGACTTGTCCCTTTTGAACTTGATGTTCTTGAATCTCTTAGCCATATAAGCCATGGTTGGATTATCCATGCTTTCAATCTCTTCTATTGTATAGAAGTCTTCATCTTCAACGTCTTTGAGCTGTAGAACCACCTTCTCCTCGTCATCCAACACCTCTTCAATCTTCAATGATGGTACTTGTGTTGGTTGTGAACTTTGTGAGGATTCACTTGGACAAGCTACTTGTGGTTCATGAGCTACAAGGGCTCCTGACATGTTTGCCAACTTTCCTTTGGTTCAAGTTTGAATAGCTCTCTTTTGAAAGAGTTCGAGTTCATATGATTTGAGCACACCATAAAGAGTTTCTAGAGAGACATCGCTCAAGTTCTTCCCTCTTTTATGGCTGTGACTTTGTGCTCAAGATGCTTAGGGAGCGTGAGCAGAAATTTGATGTTGATCTCCTTTCTATCATAGAACTTCCCATGAATTTGTAACTCAGCTATTAGCTTACTGAACCTTTCAAACATGTGTGTGAGTTCTTCGCTTGGCTTGGCCATGAAAGTTTCATATTGTGATACAAGGATTTGCCTTTGATTTTCTCGGACCTCTTCACTTCCTTCACACAGCAGCTCTATCTTGTTCCACATCTCTTTTGTAGATGAACATCCCATGACATTACCACACATGGCTTTGTCTAAAGTGAGAGAGTCGAGTAAGATAAGTTGTAAGTAGTCATCCAAGGCTACTTTCTCCTTTTCGGTCTCTATGTATTCTGAAGGCCTCTTGGCAACCAAATGGGCTGGAATGACTTCGTCATTTACAGTAGCAGCAACTACTTCCTTTTGAGGGATGAAGGGGCCGTTCTCAAGGATTCCCAAGTACAGTGGATGGGCAGCTTTGATAAATAACAAGATCTTTCTTTTCCAGAAATTGTAGTTCTCTTTATCAAAGACTGGAATCTTGATACCACTTGACTTCTGAATACTCGTCATGATCTTCAGATTTGTATATCAATCTGTTGCTCTGATACCAGTTGTTGGTCCCGGAGTATATTGCAGAAGGGGGGGTGAATGCAATATAGATAATTTCAAATTTTTAACTCAACAACAATGATGAAGATTGTAAACTATCTAGATAAGAATTTCAAACACAAGTAATAATTCAAGATGTTCTCACAAAATAAATGTTTTATTTATTTTGTAAAGTGTTGCTACAACCTCGAGAAAAATGGTTTTCTCAAGCTTCGACTTCTTGTGAGAATCGCTAGTTGTTCGTTGTTACAGAAAGAATACGAGATGTGTCTCTATATAGACTAATCTTCCTTTTGCATCTCAGTCACATGGGTGGCGAAACTGTTGTCGTTTTCAAGTGACAGTTCCTCACAATTTGCCGACACATGTGACCTTTCATAAAATGCTATAGAAACAGAGTTATCTTTAAGCATAAGGCATTCTGGGTTCTTTCCAAATTGGCTATAACAATTCTAGTAGATGCAGACTTGTCATACACTTTGAATTGTCGAGCCTCGTCTTGTGATCTCTCAAGCTTCTATCGTAGTCTTATAGGTCTGTTACAATCTTTGACGAATTGCAACAAATCCGTTTCTTGAACATCTAAACTATCACGGGGGTTTGACTGAGATAAAATCCCAAAATCAAATAATTTATTGAGACAGTAACTCTTGCCGCTAAGTTTGCTGTCAAAGGAATATTCAGTAGTTGACAGTATGAGCTCCCGCCAATGTTGTTGTTGGAACTCCAAACTTGCTATCAAGTGTGAGAATGTTGCTGTCCCCTGCTTCAGCCAATGTTGCTGTCAAATAAAACTTGCTGTCGTGACCTTGCAACATGCAGTCTTCTTGTAACATTACAATCAATGTATTGACAGTAACTTTATTATTGCTGTCGAACTGATGTATTCTATTGAGGCTTGAACATATCAATGAACTTCTTCCAAGATACATAATTATTACATTTCAGCAATTATTCGATTACAAGAAGACACTCTGGCTGTGACAGTATGTTCTACTTAGCCTATACAAATAAACTAAGTACTAGTTAAGTTGTCTCTACGCTATCACCCATAAATCCTAACAAATATCAAGATATTATGTTCATAAAGTGGGTTGACAAGTCAAGATTGGTGGGAAGAAAAGAAAGAAATCAAGAGCAACCAAAACTCCCCAAAACTGCCCAGCAGAAACACCACTCAAAGAAAAATTCATATCTCCACTTCTACCCATTCTTAAATCACCAAATTTGAACCATAGCTTCCTCATTACATGTATAACATACTTTCAAAATTTCATAGCCAACAAAGGAGTGTAGCCTAGTCAAATTCTCCCTCCAAGTTGGAGAACCAAAACTGTCCAGTTTCTGTCCAGCAGAAAGATGGGGCTCAAAACCCTAGCTAGGAATCTTCAAATTTGATGATCTATAGCTCAAAAGAAAGACCTTAAAGAGTAGAGGGTCTGGTAAAAATTTGAGAGACAATATCTAAGTTTAGATTTTATATAGATTTTACAAAGCGATGATGAATAGTAACTCCGAAAATTACTAACTTGTTTTCTTGTTTTGTTCTTAGGGTTTAAGCTATATAAGAACTATCTAAAGCTTGTTAAGTGATTATAAACACTTGATAGTGTTGCTAGAGCTTCCAAGAAGGTAAAACCTTTAAACCACCTTTGAGTTTTATGGAGTTTTGATGAGATCTTAAGTGGGTTGCAAGATGAGTTCTTGATTGTTATGTTAGTAGTTGTTTAAGACTTGATTTGTTATGTTTATGTTGTGTGGTGGTCATGAGACCTTACCACTGGCCTTAGAGCCTCTTGACAGTAGTAATTGATGTTGTTAAGCCATGAGTTGCTTTAATGATGTGCTTGAGGCATGTACGAATTTGGATTGTTCGAGTTATAGCCTTCGTAATGCCAAAATTTACACTGCCCTATTTTGTATGTAACTTTCGGACATGAAATGTAAGAACCCAAATTTTTGGTAGAATTAAAACTTTTTATTAAATATTGATAAAATGAGGAACAATGATTCCGACAACAAGGTCACCATCTCTAATGAATGAATGGAATGGATATGGATTCAAATACTTATATGTCATGAAGAATGCTAATGGTTGACAACTTAGGTAAAAATAATCTATCTCCTAGGGGAATAAGATATGGCAATTCCAAGCAGGAGAATATTCTCATGTCATCCAGATCGATAACGATTAGTCCAGTGGTTCCGTAAAAGGGTTAAGAAACGTCCAAGAAAGAACAAGGACATTGTCATAAATATAGGGAATAAAGGAAGAATAACGTATGAATAGTGGTTTGGTGGAAATGAGAATATTATGAGACGACACTATATAGAAGTATTCGGAACGGATTTCCGAGTTCGTATTAGTGCCAGGGGGAAAATAAGTGTATGTAAAAGCTGTCGGATTCTGAAAAACCCCACTTTTATTTTCCCCGAGATTTCCCTGGACACTGAAAGGCTTAAGGAATTATTGAAAGGATTTAAGGAATATGGGGTCAAGATTTATTAAAGAGAATTGAAAATGATGGTGTAAATATTATTACGGTTTTCGGTAAATCCTAACTAGAAACGATTGAGTTATTAGTTCGAACGATCAATCAATTTAGCAATAACCGGACAAAGAAACAAGTAGAGAACCAAGGGACTGTTGGGACAATCAGATCTTGGCACTGCGAATTTCGATACAATAAATTAACGAGTACGAATAGAAAAATCACCTTGTTAACGGTTGATTCCACGCTCTTCTATTGTATTCCCAAATTCCCTTGAGCGAAGTGTGGCCTTCGTCTTCTCAAGTTAACCTCTCTTCTTGCTCCTGGGTGGCTATCAAATTTTTTTCGACCAGCCCCCAGCAAGAAGAGAATAGGAATATATATAGGCTACAATAGGGATCATGGATAATTAGGTTGGGCCTTCTAATTACATCTTGAGCCTAGCCCAATGTAATTAAATATTAATTCAATCCACTAAAGAATTAATATTTGCACTACCTTTCCTAATACCGTAATTTAATTAATTAATTCGGTTCCAATATTATTTGCTTATTAAATTCCCCATGTTTAAAATATCGCATGTCCATTAATTAAATAAATTACTGATAATTCATTTAATTAATATCTTTTATCCTTGATTATCCACTCAACCTTTATTTAATTATGCCGGAATAAATCCACCTGCAGGGTTTCACATAATTAAATCTTTTTGAGCTTTCAAGGGGATATCATTAACCCGAATATTATCAGAACATGGATTCCTTCAATAAATAATATCCCACCATATATATTATTTCATCACCCAAAATATAATGAAACAAATCAAAAGAATTATTTCATACATAAATCAAAGCATGTAAATAATATATACGTGTCAATTATTATTTCCAGATTAAGAACCTAAGCATTAATAATAACATAGAATCTTAGTTCACCTTCTTAATCAGTATAAGGGAACAATTCTAAATTTGATCCTGTTCAATATACACAAAGTATACTAGTATTATTTATTAGTCAATATAAACTAATCTAAATAATACTACAGCCATTCCAGTGGATTGTCTAACTCCACCTGTGCTGTGAACCTTATTATATTATATAAACCGTATTTAATAATCTAATATTCTGTATCCCATTTGATACTAGATTATTCACAATATATAATATTTAGACAATATGTAAACATTTAAATGATTCTCAATTAAACCAGCCAGAAATAAATGTAAATACTTCAAATAAATATTTTCAGTATACACCAACAATCTCCCACTTATACTCAAAATATTCTATGAGTATATCAGTGTTTATTTAATCCACTATTACACAGAAAACTATGTGTCCATCCATCTGACTCCTATCGCTTCCACATGCCTGTCAAAAACCTTGGCTGGCAAACTCTTTGTGAAAGGATCTGCCCGGTTGTCTTCTGATGATATGTGAGCCATAACTATATCTCCTCGCTTTACGATTCCTCGTATGAGATGATACTTACGTTCAATATGTTTAGCTGCCTTGTGATCTCGCGGTTCCTTCGAATTTGCCACAACACCAGTGTTATCACAATACACTGTGAAGCTCCTAGGCAAATTAGGTACCACATCCAAGTCCAAAAGGAAGTTCCTGAACCATACAGCCTCCTTTGCAGCCTCAGAGGCCGCCACATACTCGGCTTCCATGGTAGAGTCTGCAATGCATTTCTGCTTTACACTCCTCCATATAACAGCTCCACCTCCCAAAGTAAAAACATATCCCGAGGTCGATTTCCTCTTATCCCTATCTGATTGGAAATCTGAATCAGTATATCCCAAAGGAAATAGATCTGAGGCCTTGTAAATTAACATATACTCCTTAGTCCTTCTCAGGTACTTGAGTATAGTTTTTACTGCGCTCCAATGTTCCTGACCTGGGTTCGACTGATATCTACTAACCATGCCTACAGCAAAGCAGATGTCAGGCCTCGTACATAACATAGCATACATTAAGCTTCCACATGCCGAAGCATAAGGAACTGCTTTCATGCTCTCTATATCCTTAGGTGTCGAAGGACACTGCTCCTTGGATAGAGCCACTCCATGCTTAAAAGGTACAAAACCTTTCTTAGAGTTCTGCATGTTAAAACGAGCTAATACTTCATCAATGTAGGGCTCTTGAGATAAAGCCAACATCCTTTTCTTGCGATCCCTTATTACTTTGATCCCAAGGATGTATGCCGCTTCACCTAAGTCCTTCATTTCAAATTGTTTGAACAACCATGCCTTTATTGATGACAACATCTTAACATTGTTTCCAATGAGTAAAATGTCATCAACATACAGTACCAGAAAAACCACTGCATTTCCCTCACTTCTCTTATACACACATGATTCGCTTGGACTTTGATCAAATCCATATGACTGGACTGCCTGATCAAAACGAATATTCCAGTCTCTAGAAGCTTGTTTTAGTCCATAAATAGACCTCTTAAGCTTACATACAAGATGCTCTTGGCCTTCCTTAATGAATCCTTTTGGTTGTTGCATATAGATGGTTTCCTCAAGACTTCCATTAAGGAAGGTTGTCTTGACATCCATTTGCCAAATCTCATAATCGAGATGAGCTGCTATAGATAAAAGAATCCGGATCGACTTAAGCATAACAACCGGCGAAAAAGTTTCCTCATAATCGATCCCTTCTTTCTGAGTATACCCTTTCGCAACAAGTCGTGCTTTCCAGGCTTTCACCTTTTTGTCAGATCCTCTTTTCTTCTTGTAGATCCACATACATCCAATGGGTTTTACACCTTTGGGTGGTTCCACGAGCTCCCAAACTTGATTAGAATACATAGATTCCATCTCAGATTCCATTGCCTTTTGCCAAAGATCTGCATCTTTATCTAGAATTGCTTCTTCGTATGTCCTGGGATCCTCATCATGTTCACCAGAGACCAAGTCCGAGGACTCTCCCAAAAACATGAATCTATCAGGTTGTTGAACAACCCTCCCACTACGACGAAGCACCGGTGTGGTATTAGTGACAGGTTGTGCATTTTCTTGTGGTTGATCTACTTGTACTATTGGCACTTGGGGATTATCTGTCCCTCCCACTAGTTCCTCTAAAACGATACTACTCATGGGTTTGTGTTTCATTATATAGTCTTCTTCTAAGAATCTAGCATTGGTGCTAACAATGATGTCTCGATCCCTAGGACTATAAAATGAATAACCTTTCGTTCCCATGGGATAGCCTACAAACAGCCTTACTTCTGTACGAGATTCTAACTTGGTCGCGTTCTTGTTCAGCACATGTGCTGGACAACCCCAAATCCGAATATGTCTTAGACTTGGTTTGCTACCAGTCCACAATTCTATTGGAGTCTTGGGAACCGACTTAGAAGGTACCAAGTTCAGAAGGTAAGCCGCTGTTTCTATAGCATATCCCCAAAACGACTTGGGTAAATCTGAATAACTCATCATCGATCTAACACTCTCTAAAAGAGTCTGATTCCTTCTCTTTGCTACACCATTCTGCTGAGGTGTGCCAGGTGCAGACAACTGGGATGCAATCCCATTTTCTGATAAATATTCCCTAAATTCTCCAAGCAAGTATTCGCCACCACGATCTGATCGTAGTGACTTGATACATTTTCCAAGATGTCGCTTCTCCGCACTTGCTTTGTACTCTTTGAATTTTTCAAAGCACTCAGACTTACGGCGCAACAAATAAATGTACCCATATCTAGAATAATCGTCAATGAAAGTGACAAAATACTCATAACCTCCTCTTGCTTGGATACTCATAGGTCCACATAAATCAGTATGAACCAATTCTAACACTTCTTTAGCTCTATTCCCCTTTGCTTTAAAAGGCCTATTAGTCATCTTACCTTCCAAGCAGGATTCACAAACTGGAAATGGCTCCACTGCCAACGAGCCTAATGGCCCATCTACTACCAGTCTTTGAATCCTCCTCAAGTTAATATGACCTAATCTTAAGTGCCAAAGATATGTTAGGTTCAATTCAGAAGGTTTCTTTCTTTTATTTGAGCTAGAAAGAATGTTATTAGTTTCCTTATGTTGCAGCATTGGTTGGATAGGATTAATAATATATAAATTGTCTTGCAATGTACCAGAACATATAACTCGTTTATTCATCATAATAGAAACATTACGATCCAAACAAACATTATAACCATCCATGGCAAGTTTAGAAACCGAAATTAAATTCCTTCTAAACGAAGGTACATAAAGACAATTGTTCAAAACCAAAATCCTATCATCGCCAAAAGACAATGTAATTATTCCAACTGCAACTACTGCTACTTTCGTAGCATCTCCCATGAACACATATATCTCGCCATCTCTAAGCATTCTGGATTGCTGGAACCCCTGCATAGAGTTACAAACATGGTCAGTGGCTCCTGTATCTACACACCAAGTGCTCGTAGATATAGCCGCTATATATGTTTCTGTAACTAGAGAAAGAGACATACCAGTATTGTTTGTCTTCTTAGGAAGAGGACAATCCTGTTTCCAGTGACCTGACTGCTTGCACCTGAAGCACTTGCCCTTAGGCTTTTTCACACCACCTTGAACTCCCACTGCATTAGCAATCTTTCCAGCTTTCTGTGTCTGAGTCTTTTTCTTCTTCTTACCTTTCGGTTTAGATGAAGAAGCTTTCTCGGCCACATTCACTTGAACATTCTGCTTAAACAGTCCTTCAGCTGCTTGAAGTTCTGTCAGAAGTTCCGCGAGACTATACATCCTTTTGTTCATGGTGTAATTCAAGCGGAACTGCTCAAAACTTTTGGGCAAGCTCATAAGGATGATATCGATCTGGGTTTCCCCATCAATATCAGCACCAAGGATCTCCATCTCATTCAGATGAGACATCATTCTGAGAACATGATCCCTTACAGGTGTTCCTTCAACCATCTGAGTGTTCATTAAAGCCTTCATTGCTACTTGCCTAGCAGCCCTATTCTGTTCTCCAAAAAGTTCCTTGAGATTAAAGAGCATATCTGAAGCAGTGGGCATAGCCTGATGCTGATGCTGCAAAACACCCGACATTGCTGCCAGAATGTAACATCGCGACATCTCATCAGCCTTAATCCACCGCTTATAATACTCCTTCTCACTTTCAGGAGCATCTTCAGCAGGCTGGTCTGGCTTGGGTTCATAAGTACAAAATTTGTACTCCTCAGCAGTCAACACTATGTCCAAATTACGTTTCCATTCAATATAGTTCGGTCCAGTAAGTTTGTTATCCTTAAGTATGGTGAATAGTGGATTAAAGCCCATAGTGATCTAATCCTGAGAATCATACATGTAACACATAATCAGATAGTTGCATAAATCTTAAATCCTATTGGTTTCCTCTAACAATTAATTAAAATTAATGCACTAATATTTAAACACCATAAGTATCTGGTACGCCACGATGGATGACATATATACCACTTAAATTCGTTTAAATATTACTTCGGTCCTATTACTAAATAATACGCCACGTTAGGGTGGACTATATATTATTTTTCATAGCTAAGTGTATACCATTATTAAATCTTAAATTAATAAAAAGACTGGATACCACCATTAAATATTTCAAATCAATAATCGATAATAGGATAATTCCCAGATCGGGGGGAGCATTGTCAAGAGGCATCACTTAAGACCCCTTTCTAGACAGAATCATCCTTTCTCTCAATATCAAAATCTATATTCAATCAGTGGTACCCTTCTAATTAATTGAATTCTATGAAACTTGGTACGCCACGATGGGTGGCATGTATACCTTTCAATATTCGTAATTAATTTAGGAAGTTTGTTCTAGTAATATCCATAACACTACCTGACACCATAAATCATACGCCACGATGGGTGGCATGTATATAATTTATATTCGTCTCGGTGTTAAATTACATACAAACAATAATGGAGACCATGGGATTTAATTCCTAATTAATTCCCTCACCCACTTAGAATTTTTATTTAAAATTGAGGAATTTTATCTAGATGCATCGCCCTATGTTATTTTTTCGAGGTCCACATGTTATAAAAATAATAAAACAAAGAACACATAACATAGCAGCATGCATCATAAAATTAAAGCAATAAATAAAATTAATGTCCATGTCGTCCTAATTATGTTAAACATGCAATTAAAAATTACACACATAATTAACAACACACATAATAATTATTTAAAGCAATAATTAAAAAATTAAATAGCGGAATTAAAATTAAAAAACATAATTTAAATCCACTATTATGGCCCCTTGAAAAAAAATTAAATTTCCAGCCCTGTTCTGCTGAAAAAATCATTTTTCTGCCAAAACCTTGCTGTTGCGCATCTGTAGCCTGCGTTACAGCCCTGAAAGCCTTGTTGCGCATGTGCAACATGCGTTACACCCCTGGAAGCCCTGTAACGCAGGACAGACCTGCGTTACTCACGTTTTCCAGAATTTCACACGCGCGCCTGCTTCTTCTGATTCCTGTTGCTCCAGATCTGTTTCTTTTGACTTAAACGAAACCAACAGCCACAATCAACTACGCAGCGGACAATTTTGTTTCTCCGATTTGATTTCCGATCGAACGTAATTGTTACAAAATACCCGGATTTTTACATAATCCATCAAACAATTACATACAAAACAGATCTAATACAAAACTAATTTTGTAAATCTATTCTAACACGATCAACCCTCGTGTTTTACAACCACGATAAACCACGTGGAAACCAAAAAAAAATAACCACGATTAAACCACGTGGGATCCAAACACATAATTAAAAATTACATGGCCATAATAGTGGATACTAAACAACCTGTAAAAGATTATTATCCAAGCACACCACTATACACATGCATATATAATTACGACATGGACATCGTATCAAAATTCGCAGAACCAATGAACCAGGCTCTTGATACCAATTGTTGGGACAATCAGATCTTGGCACTGCGAATTTCGATACAATAAATTAACGAGTACGAATAGAAAAATCACCTTGTTAACGGTTGATTCCACGCTCTTCTATTGTATTCCCAAATTCCCTTGAGCGAAGTGTGGCCTTCGTCTTCTCAAGTTAACCTCTCTTCTTGCTCCTGGGTGGCTGTCAAATTTTTTTCGACCAGCCCCCAGCAAGAAGAGAATAGGAATATATATAGGCTACAATAGGGATCATGGATAATTAGGTTGGGCCTTCTAATTACATCTTGAGCCTAGCCCAATGTAATTAAATATTAATTCAATCCACTAAAGAATTAATATTTGCACTACCTTTCCTAATACCGTAATTTAATTAATTAATTCGGTTCCAATATTATTTGCTTATTAAATTCCCCATGTTTAAAATATCGCATGTCCATTAATTAAATAAATTACTGATAATTCATTTAATTAATATCTTTTATCCTTGATTATCCACTCAACCTTTATTTAATTATGCCGGAATAAATCCACCTGCAGGGTTTCACATAATTAAATCTTTTTGAGCTTTCAAGGGGACATCATTAACCCGAATATTATCAGGACATGGATTCCTTCAATAAATAATATCCCACCATATATATTATTTCATCACCCAAAATATAATGAAACAAATCAAAAGAATTATTTCATACATAAATCAAAGCATGTAAATAATATATACGTGTCAATTATTATTTCCAGATTAAGAACCTAAGCATTAATAATAACATAGAATCTTAGTTCACCTTCTTAATCAGTATAAGGGAATAATTCTAAATTTGATCCTGTTCAATATACACAAAGTATACTAGTATTATTTATTAGTCAATATAAACTAATCTAAATAATACTACAGCCATTCCAGTGGATTGTCTAACTCCACCTGTGCTGTGAACCTTATTATATTATATAAACCGTATTTAATAATCTAATATTCTGTGTCCCATTTGATACTAGATTATTCACAATATATAATATTTAGACAATATGTAAACATTTAAATGATTCTCAATTAAACCAGCCAGAAATAAATGTAAATACTTCAAATAAATATTTTCAGTATACACCAACAGGGACAACATGTGCAAGTGGGTGGAGTAAGGTGAAACTCCATGATTTTGATGATCATACATAGGAAGCAAGCTGGGTATTTGTTCTGGATTAATATTGTTTTGCATGTTCATTATTCATATCAATTAATAGCAAAACACAGGGCATCTCAGCTAGCTGACAGAGCATCTCAGCAAGCTGACAGTCTGCCCAGAATGTGAAAGGGAAGTTCGGCTATATAGATTTCAATTAGACTTCATAAATAAGAGTGGCCTGAATATATTCATGATATATATATATATATCAAAACACTCTTCTTTACAAAAGTCTTTCTAAATAACAACTTTCCTTAGTAAAAGAATCTTTTGAATTCTTTAATGCCCCACTAAAAACAACCCATGTGCTCTTTTCAAGCATGCTCTCTTTAATAATAAAAGCTTACATGTTTCTATATTTCCACCACCTGTTGTCTTGTAGAAAAGCTTACAATGAAAACATATACTCATTATCAAACTCATTGTTTTGTTCATTCTTTTCTAACGGACTTCTTCAAAGCTAAAATACATTCTCATCACTCTTCACTAGTTTTATTCTTCTACATGAGAATCATTATATCATCAGATTAATATATATCAAACCTGCAGGTGAACGTTAGTAGTGCAATTAATTTGAACAAAGCCAAACGTGAGAAGTGATCTTCAAGACCGTTGCAAGATTGTTCATAATTTGTAGGTCCTGTACTTCACTATAAAGGCTTGCATATTTCTCCTCTGAAGATTAAGAACCTTCAAGCTATATTCAAGAATACAAGAAACAACTCTGCACATCATTTCAAAAGAGCTCCTGTACTATAATATATACATCGAGTTTTATAGAGTTCATATCCTTGAGTTGTAATTATTTTTATCCATTGTATTGTTCAACTTTTAAAGTTGGTAGTTGCTGAATTGTTGAGCTTGTGGAACAAGGGTTCAAGGAGCATTAGGCTAGAGAAGTGTATACTTGGTTTAAGTATAGAACTTAGAGAGCTGTGTTCAGGAAACAAGGGGTTCCAGCTAGCTGCATTCAGTAACTGGGTGATAAGGGTGATATATTATTGAGTCTTGTAATTGGATTTTCTTGTGATCAATAATATATTCTCTTACCAAGTTGGTAAGGGACTAGGACGTAGACCATAGACGATTAGGAGTCAAACCTAGCTAAAATTCTTGGTGCTCTTTACTTACTGCAATTTTATCTTTCTGCATTGCATATCACAGCTAGCTGCCTATTCATTAATCTGTTTCATTTGATTAACCCAGTTAGCTGCCTATCGTATCCAGCTAACTGCCAGTCTATATTTTAGGCAGAAAATTTTATTTGATCATTGTTAGTCATAACACCTATTCACCCCTCCCCTCTAGGTGTATTTTCATTTGGTATCAAAGCTTTGGTATAATAATATTTCTGTAACAGGAAAAGTATCGATCAAATGGCTGACAATTATCTTGAAGCAAGGTCAGATTATAAAGCACCTCTTCTCACTGGCTCGGAGAACTACAATTGGTGGAAATGCAGAATGGAGACTTATTTGTCCAAGAAACCTCTGGTTCTAAGAGTTGTGTAGAAAGGAAACTACAAATTCCTAAACGACAAAAATGAACCAAAAGATGTTGATGATCTTACTCTCGATTAGATTATAAAATGCGGTTATAATGGAGAAGAAAGAAACTCCATTATGAATGCACTAGATCAATCTGAATATGACAAAGTATCTTCTCTGAAAACAGCAAAAGAAATGTGGGATGCTTTGGAATCATATCATGAAGGTTCGAAAACTTTGAGAAAAGTTAAACTTAGCAAATTAATGAATGACTTTGGAAATTTCAAGCTCAAGAATGGTGAAACAATCAAAGAAAGCCAAGAAAGGTTTCAAGTCACTATCAACACTCTAAAGAGACTTGGAAAGACCATACCTCAAGACGAAATCAACATGAAAGTTCTAAGTGCAGTTCCATTTATATTCGAAGCTAAAGTCACTGCATTGGAATCTAGTCCCTCCATTGATTCTATGGATCACTTGGCCGTGTTTGCTGAGTTGGAGCAGTTTGAAAGCAAAATCATTAATAGCAAGATGGAATCAATCAAGGCTCCAATTGAAAAGATGAAGAATTTAGCTTTACATTCCAGTAGCAGCAAGCTGGATTCAGAATCAGAATCAGATTCGGATGATGAATTGGCTCTTTTATCCAGAAAAATCAAGAAAATGCTTGACATGAGGAACAAGCTAAAGAAGGAGAAAAGTAGAGCTTCTGGAACAAAGAAAGATGTCAAAGAGGAAGCATGTTTTGAATGTGGCAAGAAAGGTCATTACAAAAGAGACTGCTACAAGCTGAAAAATAAGCAGAAGCAGCTAGCTGCCTCTAAAGACAAAAAGAAAGCTAAGGCATTTTTGACATGGAGTGATGATGAAGATTCAGATTCTGATAATGAATCAAGTAATGAAATGGTGAACCTAGCTCTTGTTGGTCTTGATGATGAGAATGATGCTCAAGGAATTTTTCAAGATGGCCTTGTAGATAGTGATGTCTCGGATTCGGATGACAACAATAGTGAGGTAAATTATTTTTCTGATATATATTCTCATTCTTCAATGGTAGATGAATTAACCATGCAGGATCATAGTAATTTATCTAATGAGATACTCGAAGAGTTGAAAGATAAGAATGCTAAACTCAAAAAGAAGAATTTTCAACTTAAGAAGATCATAATTGAGTTAATGGATGAGAAGACTCCTGCTAAAAATCATGCTCAAAATCTTACTGATCTTAAGGCTGAGATATCCCAGCTTGAAGGGATAAACAAAGTGCTTGTCAAAAGAAATGATACACTTATGAAGGAACTCAGCGAGCTGAGAACAGAAATAGAGGCTCAAGATGCATGTTTAGAAGCATTTAGTCCAAGGGAATCATGCTCAGTGGAAATATCTCAACAAGCTGAAAGAATCAAAGAATTGGAAATTGAAGTCAAGAATCTCCAGAAAGGAATGGGAAAATTTGTTCAAGGAGAAGACATACTCAAGTCAATGATGAAGTATGCAAAGGTTCCAATGGAAAGAGAAGGAGTTGGAATGGCCTCAACCTCACGTCTAAAGTATGATGGAAAACATGGAATCCCTTATGACTATGCCATGCCATGGAGAATCTGCCACAAATGTGGAAATAAAGGTCATTTAGCAAATCATTTCAAAGTTCAGAATGCTAATCCAGCTAGCTGGAACAGATAGACAGGTCACAGGCAGCTAGCTGACAGAACAGCTGGAACAAGAAAGTCAGCTTCTAAAGTGATTCAAATGTGGATCAAGAAATCTGATTTAAATGTTCTATATATTCTATCAACTAACCATTATGGACCCAAGCAAGTATGGGTACCAAAACGTTGAGTTGGCTCTTTATTTGTTTTGTAGGTATGTCTTGTTGTCAAAGTGAGATCAAAACAATGGATTTTGGATAGTGGATGTACAAGACATATGAGTGGTGACAAATCACAATTCCTTACTCTCAGTAAGAAAAAGGGTGTAAGTGTCACAATTGGTGATAGCAAAACACTCCAGATTCTTGGGAAAGGGAAGATTGGTAATAGTGTCATTTCTATTGATAAAGTACAATATGTTCAAGGTCTTAAATATAATTTGCTTAGTGTAATTCAATTGTATGATGATGGACATTCTGTTCTTTTTGATAAAGAAAAGTGTACTATTAATGTTGGCACTAACAAAGTCCCCCTAGTTGCTAGAAGGGAAGGAAATATATATATTTTGGACTTTGAAATGCAGGATTCATCTTGTTGTCTAGCTGCAGTTGATACAAATCCAGAAATTTGGCATAGAAGGCTTGGACATGCTCATATGGACTTACTCAGCAAGCTGTCTTCAAAGAAGCTAGTTAGAGGATTGCAAAAATTGAAGTATGTCAACATGGAAACTTGTTCGGCTTGCCAATTAGGCAAACAAATCAGGACTCCACATAAATCTAAGAATATGGTATCAACTTCTAAACCTTTAGAGCTTCTTCATTTAGATTTATTTGGTCCGGAAGCATATAAAAGCATTGGAGGAAAACAATATGCATTTGTTATTATAGATGATTATTCTAGATATACATGGGTATTGTTTCTTCGTACTAAAGATTGTGCTTTCAGTGAATTTGAGAAGCTAATTAAGTTACTTGAGAACAAGTTTAAGATTAAACTTGTAAGTATAAGGAGTGATCGAGGTGGTGAATTCCAAAAAGAATTTATCTCATATTGTGAAGATAGAGGCATTTCACATGAATTCTCTGCTCCAAGAACCCCACAACAAAATGGAGTTGTGGAAAGAAAAAGTAGGTCATTGCAAGAAACAGCTAGAACATTGCTGCAAGAGAGCAAGCTGCTAAGTAGTTTCTGGGCAGACGCAGTCAACACAGCTAGCTATGTTCTTAACAGAGTACTAATCAGGCCTATTCTCAGCAAGACTCCATATGAATTACTGAAGAATAAGAAGCCAAACATAGGCTACTTTAAAGTCTTTGGATCTAGGTTCTTTGTACTCAAATCCATTGATAGAGATGGTAAATTTGATGCCAAATCATATGAAGCAATATTTTTGGGATATTCTTTAACAAGTCGTGCATATAGAGTTTATAATATTTCTAAACGTACCGTTGAAGAGTCAATTGATGTTTCATTTTAAGAATCTAATGTTGATCTGTCAAGAGATGAGGAAGATATTGCAAGTTCAGATGATGGCAGCGAGCTGCCAAGGTCAAATACAGCAACTCAGCTAGCTGCCAATGAAGCAGATTCAGAAAATGCAGCAACCCAGCGAGCTGCAGAAGAAACTGAATCAAGTTCAGCCAATGATAACCAAGCTGAATTATCTCCTCCAGTAGATGAAACATGTGATAAGATGTCAAAACTCACCTTGGAAGATTCTAGAGGTCAGAGATCACAAGAAAAGATGCCAAATTATAATGGGGATGAATCCCCTCCACCATCTAAAAGAATTAGAGCCAATGAAGAAGTTATGGCTCATCATCACTTTCCAAAGTCAAAAAGGACAGTAAAGAACCATCCTCTAGAGTTGATTATTGGTGATAAATCAGAAGGCATCAAGACAAGGAGAAGCCAAGCTAACTTTTGTGCATTTGCTGCCTTCCTAGCTCAAGAGGAACCAAAGAATGTCAATGAAGCACTAAAAGATGAGAATTGGATCATGGCAATGCAAGAAGAACTTAATCAATTTGAAAGATGTGATGTTTGGGAACTTGTAGAGCCACCTAAAGATGCTTCAATCATTGGTACTAAATGGGTTTTCAAGAACAAAGTTGATGAAGTAGGTACTATTACTAGAAACAAAGCAAGGCTTGTTGCACAAGGATATAATCAACAAGAAGGAATCGATTTTGATGAAACTTATGCCCCGGTTGCAAGGCTAGAACCAATAAGGATGTTACTATCATTTGCATGCTTCAAGAAGTTCAAGCTACATCAAATGGACGTGAAAAGTGCATTTCTTAATGGATACTTGAAAGAAGAAGTATATGTCAAGCAACCTGCTGGATTTGAGAGTGATAAATTTCCTAATTATGTTTTCAAGTTGAAGAAAGCATTATATGGATTACGGCAAGCTCCTATATCTTGGTATGAAAGGCTAAGTAAGTTTTTAATAAAGAATGGCTTCATTCGAGGTAAAATCGATCCTACATTATTTACTAAACTGATTGGTAGTGATATTCTAGTTGTGCAAATATATGTGGATGACATTATTTTTGGATCAACTAATGATAATTTGTGAAAGTGGTTTTCTAAGTGTATGCATAGTGAGTTTGACATGAGTATGATGGGTGAGCTCAATTACTTCTTGGGGCTCCAAATCAAGCAAACTCAAGATGGAATATATGTACATTAGTCCAAGTACATCAAGAACTTGCTAAAGAAGTTTGGATATGAGACTATCAAGGCAAAATCTACACTTATGAGTTCTGCCAACAAGCTGGCTGCAGATGAACGAGGTAAAGATGTAGATGTTCGAAAGTATAAAGGTATGATTGGTAGTTTATTGTATCTTACAGCCTCTAGACCTGATATTATGTATAGTGTATGTGTTTGTGCTAGGTTTCAAGCTCAACCTAAAGAGTCTCACTTGAATGCTATTAAAAGAATTTTCAAATATTTAAGTGGAACTACTACTCTTGGATTATTTTATCCCATCACAAATGCATTTGATCTTGTTGGGTATAGTGATGCAGATTATGCAGGTTGTCAAACTGATCGAAAGAGTACAAGTGGTGTTTGTGCATTTATAGGACAGAGTTTAGTATCTTGGCAAAGCAAGAAGCAAACTTCTGTTGCATTATCCACAGCTGAAGGGGAGTATTTAGAAGCGGGAAGTTGTTGCTCTCAAATGCTATGGATGATTCAAACACTCCGAGATTTTGGAATTAAATGTGGCAAAGTCCCCATTTATTGTGACAATACCAGCACAAGTTCATCATTTAAATTCATTTATTTTCTGCAACATTATCATTCATTTAAATTCATTTATTTTCTGCAACATTATCTTTGTTGGCAGTATTGGAAAGTATTCAGAATTGGAATTGCAATATTTTCCTGCAAGTTCCTCTTTTATGATAAATGATAATATCTTGCTTATCTTCGACATAGCAGATATTCCCACCTATATTTGCATTTTGAGTTACCTTGTAACTTCATCGTTCATATTATACTGGCATCATTTCCGTAAATGCATGGCATATGGTTTGAAAGATACTTTTGAACTGTTATATATTATCGTTCAGTTATACATTATTGTTGGTGGACTATTGCTCACCCTTGCTTTATTATTATACCACAACAACAGCTAGACCAGATGACTCGCACAAGGCGCACTCGACGCTGGCAAGGATGATGAGACTACCAGAGCCGAAGAGAAAGATATTGGTAGGATAGATTTATTCTTTCAGTACCAAATATATGGGCTGGTATGACTTATGATAATGGATGGCAAAGAGTATGTATTCATATTGAAATTCTTTTGGATTGTAAGAACTCATAATGTGCTTAATAAAAATTTGTTAGTTACTCTGATTTCATCTCTGGGACTATAACGGGTGTGTTTTATATTGTTGTGTTGGGTCATAAAGATGTAATTTATTTTATGTTGAAGTAAGTTCAAGTATTGTGGACAGAAATGGAGACCGTAACGACCGAATCCCGGACCCCGGATCTGGGGGTGTTACATGAAAGCTCACTGGTTAGCTTCAAGTTTTGCCATTAAAAGTTAGGAAATGTTTTAATCTTTGTTTTGATATGAAGATCATGTGGAACGGATAAACGGTTTAGGAGAAACGACCGTTTTAATGAATGTCGGTCACGAAAAACCAAACTACACATGTGTTGTCCCTTTGAAGCTAGTTTTGAGAACCTTAATGGACGAGATTATTTAAGGAAATTTCATGTAAAATACTATGGACAGTTAGGAAGCCCCTCGAGAAGAGTTTGCATTAAAATAATTATTTTCGATTTATTAAAATTGTTGGAGTCGAGGTTGCGCACGTAAGATTTACAAGAATCTAGTTAAAACTATGTTATACCTTAAGTACTAGTATATACTTAAGTGCAAGTGTTTAACCTCGGATGTTCTGGTTATTTATAGATCGCGGGACCACCCTGAGTCATACCACTAGCATAGCAGGAGTACCAGGCAAGCTTTCGAACCCTAAACTACTGTTTGTGATCAAATGTTTTGTTATATATATATATATACTACATAGTGAAATGCATGTATGTTTTGAATTGATACACTGATGATATATATACATGTATAATGTTTTCAAATGGTTATATGATGCATGTGAATTACATACTCGCGATATATGCATATATGTTTTCGAACTGTTTTGATAAGTATATGCATGGCATGCATGATTTTCCCAAGTATCTTATTATATATGGATTGATTGAAATTGATTTCGCTTATAGGCTAGTTGTGTAAATACTAGCTATAAGTTGAAGTATTTGAATGTCCTTAGTATAGGACAGTAGAGTTATATATTTCAACGCATATCGATAAACGATATTCTTCCGCGAACCCTAAGGGGTACATTTTAATAAAATACTATCGAATAAAGATTACTTCGTTATTTTAAAATGATCAATGAATATTGTTTCGTATATTCATTAAAGATGTTATTTATTGACGACAAAAGTATTTTATAACTAAGGGTTATTCTCTAATGAACGATATTATCGAATAAATATTATTCGATTGTTTTAAAATATTGAATAAACATTATTCAATTGTCTTACGCTATTAAGTGAATATTATTTTAATATTCATTTCAGCTTTAATTATGAGAGTTATTTTGATTATTTATTTAATGAATATTATACAGAATATTCATTCAAAGATTTCACTAACAAATGTTTTGATTAATTATTAAATGAATATTATTTTGAATATTCATTTAAGGATTTAAATACAATTAAATTATTTTAAAATATTCTTTATTCATTTATTATTTAATAAATATTATCTGAATATTTATTTTGATTAAATCATGAAATGATTTATATGATTTAAAAACCATCTGAACCTTCAATAATTTTGAAGGATATTTATGAACCCTATTACTATTATTCAAATCAAAAGAAAGGTTTCCAAACGCAGTTTTACATAAAAACCTGTCTTCTGAAAGGATTTCATTCATCGCTCAAACATAAGCAAATATGGGAAACCTTATTTTAAAAATATTTTCTTAGCAATATGGTTGCTATCATCTAAAATGAGTTTTTGGTTAATTCCTCAACACTCAAGGAGTAAGATTGATGGAACAAGTTAATATCCATTAACAAGCAATAGCTTGGGAAATATTGGTGAATTTTTCTTTCCAAATCTGATACAACTACTTTGTGGGGTTGGATTAACAAGCATTATACTTGGGTAAAGGAGGAAGAACTTTACGTTTCAGAGTCATGGATTCTATTCGAACTAGGAGTCGTGTAAGAGGCCGAGTGGTGCCGGTCCATCATTGGCCCAACCGTTGGCCAGCGAGTTCTAGGGGGCGGTGGACAAGTAAATCCGTTTATTCTTCCTTCTACATGTAGAGAAATAAATCTTGAGATGCATAACGTACGACTGATCATCGTAAGGTTATGGCTTCTACGCGTCAATACTCCAATATTAGTTCGTCATACAAATTTGGATATTTTTGCAACATTATCGAGAGCACCCCGATCGAAAAGTTATGGTTGGGTGACTGATAAGTGTTGGCAGGGTTTGAAAAGTGTTCAAAATTGACATTGCAATAATTACCTTGCAATTTCCTCTTTTTAAGATATATGTTGATATCTTGCTTATATTATCTCTGCATAGCAGATATTGTTACGGAAAAGTTATTTTGAACCACCTTGTAACTTCATCTTTTAATTATATACTGAGACTTTGATTATACTGATATAACAAAGGATCTCAGGGGTGATATAAAAAGATTTGACTCTGATTTATTTTGTAACTTCTTTCTATAAGTTACAATTATGAAGCTTGGTTAATACTAATACAACCAAGGTTTTCAAACATTTTGTGAAAGAAATAGATACTCATAAGTATCTTGAACTTCATACTATATATTGTTACTTTGTTATCTATCTACATATAACAAAGAGTTTTAGAAGTTTATGATGGGAAATATATTGAAGTATCTTGAACATCATTATACAGATGATATTATATTGAAAACTTTGTTTATACCTTATATATATAACAAAGGTTTTCAGAGATTTTGTGAAAATATTATATTGATGTTCCTTGTAACATCTTCTTTTAGACGATATTGGAAACTTTGTTTATATTTTATTTAACAAAGGTTTCTAGAGCATGAAAATACTATATTGAAGTCTATGGAACTTCATTATATATTATGATAAGATTTTGCACATAGTATGCATGAAAAAGGTTTTCAAAAATGTTAAGAAACATGTTGATATATATATTGTTGAATAGTTATAAACTATTTTAGTGAGCTGTTTTGCTCACCCTTGCTTTGTTTTAAATATATCACAACAACAGATTGGCGAGCTGAACCAGACTAAGATTTTAGTTCGCGAGCGGATGAGAAATGTTCCGAAACTTGATGATGATGTAGCTACCATTGGTGTGGAGGGTTGTAAGAACTCAGACTTGTGTTAATAATATTTGATAGTTACTCTGAGTTCATCTCTGGGACTATAACGGGTGTGTTTTATGTTGTGGTTTGGGTCACGAAGTTGTAATTTATTTTATGCTGGTGTAAATTCAAATATTAAGGATGGAAATTGAGACCGTGAAGACCAGATCCCTGACCCTGGATTTGGGGCTGTCACAGAAATTGTAACAGAGCATTATGTTATAAACCCCAGAGATGATGCGATGTTAAAACAATAAATTCACTAAGATAATAAGAACTCTTGCCAAGTTCATAGTCGGACTACTTAATGGAGTGCTGACATATAAAACCCAAATGGGAACTCTTAAGTATCATGATAGTAACTTAGCTCGATATCGTATCGACGAGTAAGGCGACAGACCTTGAGGCTTATGAGCAGCAGCACGATGATGCTTTATTATACGTTGACAATCGGCTTGTAGATTCGATAGAGTAACCTACTGAGAACCCGGAGGAGGTTCCAGCTAAGGAGGAGATTCCTGTTAAGGATAGGGATTTTACCCTTGAGGAAATGAGGGCTGCAGCCAGAGAGACTGTAAGAGTTAAGGTATAGTGCTCAGAGAAGTGAGCGTAAAGAACTGAGATATTATTGAGAGAACTAAAGATGCATATTTGATTCATAGCCGGACTACCGGATGTAGTACCAGCAAGTAAGACGGATTGGAAAAATTACTTGAGATCTTATATGGGGATAGATAAGAATCCTTAGAGACTTTCAGATTAATGAGAAAAGAGTTAGAATGATGCATGATTATCAAAGACATCGATATAGGACGGGGAGCAGAGTCTCCAGGAGCAGTTGAGATAGAGGCAACAAGTGCCATATCATTTGATAAATGGATTTGTGTGAATATTGTCAATGGTAATTCGCCATGAGAAGGTAGATTTCATAGGTTATAATTTATGAAGTCAAATTGAGATTGATGAGGTGGTTTTATTCAGGGAAATGTTTATTTTATGAATGGATCAGCTTAGAAAGTAAAGACATTGGGAAGTGATGGCATGATTTGATAAAGTTATATAAGGAAGTAGTGAGCGAGACGATAATCTCAGAACCTACAAGAGGAAAGACCAGTGAGTCTATGATAAACTTATAATAAGACTACTGTCAGGGACTAAGTATAGGTTTATTTCAACTCAGTGAAATGATGAACCAGAAACATTAGATGCATATGATTCAGAGGAATATTAAATTCTTTCTTTTCCTTGAATGGATTATAGTAGTTACATTAAGTTTATTCCGATGCTGAATCATAAATGGATCAAGTAATACGATTAGTGGTTAAGAGATAATGGAGAATGTTTTGAAGATGAAACCTAAAGGAACAACTGTCTGCCAAGTTCTCGAAGTATGAATTCTAGCAAAATGAAGTTCAGTTATTAGGACATGCGATCAATAGTGAGTAGTGTTGGTTAACCCCGCCGAGTTAAAGGCAGTTTCAATTGAGAAAGGCCAACCACACCAACAAAGGTGAGAAATTTCATAAGATTCACAAGGTATTACTGAAGATTTATTCAGGACTTTACAAAGATTGCAGTCCCGTAACCCGACTTATTTGTAAGACTAAGAAGTTTGAATGGACAGAAAAATGTGAGAAAATCTTCCTGGAGCTAAAGATGAAATTGGTGACGACCCAGCGTTGGCGTTGCCTGATGGAAAAATGAGACTTTGTGATTTCAGTGACGCTTCACATAAAGGATTAGGATGTGTGCTTATGCAACACGGAAGAGTTATCGCGTATGTTTCAAGATGATTGAGGGATTGCGAGATTCGATACCCTACCCATGATCTAGAACTTGCCGCGATAGTTTTCGCTTTAAAGATTTGGAGGCACTAATTGTATGGAGAAAAGTACGAGGTTTGCACTGACCATAAGAGCCTCCAGTATATTTTAATCAGGGAGAGTCTAACTTGCATAAGAGTAGGTGGTGAGAGCTGATAAAAGATTATGATTGCGAGATTTTGTCTCACCCAGGGAAAGCCAGTGTTGTGGTTGATGCCCTTAAGTAGGAAAGATAGACTCCAGATGATAATGTTTTCAAAAGAATTGATAAGAGAATTTGAAAAGATAAAAATAAAGGAAAGGTGACCGGAGACGGTACCGAGAAGTCGATTGACATTTATATGGAGTAAAATTTTGAAAAGATCAGAAGGTATCAAGGAAGAGGGATGAATAAAGAGTGGCAGTGCTCGAGTTGAGTGACTATGCTACTCTAGTACCTAAGATTTGCTGTGTAAGGGAAAGCAATGAACAAATACAAAAAAGAAGAAGTTTAAGAGTACTCGGGAAAAAGCATATTGATAACCGTAACCTATCCCAGATAAATTATCATCGCTATGGACGAAGGAGGCTCTATGCCGGAAATTGCTAGAAAAGTAATGCCATTAGCTAACCCTAAACTCACATACTGTAGCGCGGCCATTTGGGGCCATGTGACAAAGAATTATAAAGTGACTAGACCAGCGATGTAAGGACAAAGCGGGGTTGCTTCTAACCAAGCGCCAACCGCGAGAAATTTTGATATAAAGTGAAGTGATTCAGGTGTATATGATTGACCAGCTTATGAACTAGAAAGAGAAGTAAAGTGAATTGAGATACATGATGATGGGATTTTATAAATACCATGGATGTATTATGACTGAGGAAAGTGATCAATGAAGGTTTATGAAGATTGTCAGAGATGGTGCAGTATTATGCATAAATGTTATCTGAAACTTAGTATCCTCAAGAAGAGTAATAGGTACTAAGAGATTTACGTTGAACTCGACCAATATCTTCTAGAACATCCTTGCTACCATTACCAAGTTCTGTAAGAAGAGCAGATAGACATATGTTGTCTTTTGGAAGGTCATGTAGACTGACATCCATTTGAAAGAAAAGGTTAGCATTAAGCTACCTATAGATTATCAAGATGAGAATGATTGAAAAGAGACCCTTATTAAGGATATATGATTTGATTGTCAATTAAAGGATGTAAGTATTTCTTGAAAATAGAATTGAGGATAGAATATCCATAAATTAGATGAACCCTGGGGCTGCACAAAGGATGGCATTACCCCTAATAAAGACATTGTGAATTCAGATGATATAAGTTGGATTGAATTGAGGATAGAATAACCTTTAAGGATTTATGGAAAGGAGTTTCGGAAAGTACATAGACAGAATTGTTATACGATTGGTTAATGATATTTTGATATACCCTGTACCCATAAAATACAGGAGGAATGATGAGGATGACCTAAGAAACCTTACAAGGAAAATGGTAATATTCTGAGTTTCAAAATGGAAGTTTGGTAGGGAAATAATAATAATAATAATAATAATAATAATAATAATAATAATAATAATAATAATAATAATAATAATAATAATAATAATAATAATAATAATAATAATAATAATGCCAGATGAGGCATGTGTGAAACCATGAGGAGGTATGGATTGAACCAATGAAGGTTGAGATTATCCTAAAACAAGAAAGAACTAAGAGAAGAAATATCCTAGGTATGATTGGGAGTAACTGTTATAAAGTTCACACGGAAAGGTGGAAGCAATGACTTATGGAAAAAGACTGATATATATTTCTCTCCTTCAGCAGAGTTTAAGGGAGAATGCATTCACCCAACAGTGATGGGAATGAGGTAGAAAATTTTGAGTTGGAATAGATCCAGAAAACATTGATTGCAAGAAATTATTATTATCAGGAAAGGCCAATGAGGTGGCCGACACTTTAAGTATAGAGGAGTAATTATAAATGCCCATACCAAAGAAACAGAATGATATTGAGAAGAACTTTGAAGGTCATAATGTGGTGGAGGAATTTACATTCCCTTTGATGATTGTGCAAGAATCAACCATAAGAATAGTTTAATTAAACATTCGATTCCTGATATCGTCTTAAGCATATTACCTACATTATGAGTTCCTATTTTGAGGTAAACCAGGACCATGATTTAGAACGAAAACCCCTGAGTTAGTGCAACGAACGTTCTAGAAATCGCTAAAACTTTATAACGAGATTAAGTGATAAAGAGAACGAATTATGGATTTAGGATTGAGTTCATAACAAGATTAAATATCCTACATGATCATCAAGAGAATTATATCAAGTGGATTAAATGATTTAATCAAAGATTAAATCAAAACAATTTAGAAGTTAAGTGATTTAAATCACTTAAATCAAACCAAAGACAAAACAAATATCAAGCACGCTTCTTAAAGACACTTTGCACAACAACCAAGGACCAAACACAGCCAATACACAGCTGAGATATCAAGATTTTATGTTCATAAAGTAGGTTGACAAGTCAAGATTGGTGGGAAGAAAAGAAAGAAATCAAGAGCAACCAAAACTCCCCAAAACTGCCCAGCAGAAACACCACTCAAAGAAAAATTCATATCTCCACTTCTACCTATTCTTAAATCACCAAATTTGAACCATAGATCCCTCATTACATGTATAACATACTTTCAAAATTTCATAGCCAACAAAGGAGTGTAGCCTAGTCAAATTCCTCCTCCAAGTTTGAGAACCAAAACTGTCCAGTTTCTATCCAGCAGAAAGATGGGGCTCAAAACCCTAGCTAGGAAGCTTCAAATTTGATGATCTATAGCTCAAAAGAAATCCCTTGAAGAGTAGAAGGTCTGGTTAAAATTTGAGAATCAATATCTAAGTTTTCGATTTTATATAGATTTTACAAAGTGACGATGAATAGTAACTCCGAAAATTACTAACTTGTTTTCTTGTTTTATTCTTAGGGTTTAAGCTATATAAAAACTATCTAAATCTTGTTAAGTGATTATAAACACCTGATAGTGTTGCTAGAGCTTCCAAGAAGGTAAAACCTTAAACCCACCTTTGAGTTTTATGGAGTTTTGATGAGATCTTAAGTGGGTTGCAAGATGAGTTCTTGATTGTTGTGTTAGTAGTTGTTTAAGACTTGATTTCTTATGTTTATGTTGTGTCGTGGTCATGAGACCTTACCACTGGCCTTAGAGCCTCTTGACAGTAGTAATTGATGTTGTTAAGCCATGAGTTGCTTTGATGACGTGCTTGAGGCATGTACGAATTTGGATTGTTCGAGTTATAGCCGTCGTAATGCCAAAATTTACACTGCTCTGTTTTGTATGTAACTTCGGACATGAAACCTCACTGGTTAGCTTCAAGTTTTGCCATGAAAATTTAGGAAATGTTTTAAGCTTTGTTTTGATATGAAGATCATGTGGAACGGATAAACGGTTTAGGAGAAACGATCGTTTTAATGAACGCCGATCACGAAAAACCAAACTGCACATATGTTGTCCCTTTGAAGCTAGTTTTGAGAACCTTAATGGACGAGATTAATTAAGGAAATTTCATGTAAAATACTATGGACAGTTAGGAATCCCTTCGAGAAGAGTTTTCACTAAAATAATTATTTTTGATTTATTAAAATTGTTGGAGTCGAGGGTTCGCACGTAAGATTTACAAGAATCTAGTTAAAACTATGTTATACCTTAAGTACTAGTATATACTTAAGTGCAAGTGTTTAACCTCGGATGTTCTGGTTACTTATAAATCGCCGGACCACCCCGAGTCATACCACTAGCATAGCAGGAGTACCAGGCAAGCTTTCGAACCCTAAACCACTGTTGTGATCAAATGTTTCTTTATATATATATATATATATATATATATATATATATATATATATATAGGCTCATGCTCAAAAGAGAACCCCATTAAAAAGAGAACTTAGAGAACTCCCCATTTAACCTTTAGATTTATGATCTAATGGCCCCGCCAGGGGCCCCCTCATATAATAAACGTAAACACTCACACACATTAACAAACCCAAAAAAAAAACTTCAAAAAAAAACTATGGAAATTGTATAAAAAATATACAAAAAATGGTATATATAAAAAAAATATATTAAAAATATATTTTTTTGTATTAAAAAATAAAATAAAATTTATGGACCCCAAAGACAAGTCAGATGAATTCTAAAATGAATTTGAGAATGAATTAATCAACCGTGTAGATGAAGTTCTCTAAGTTTCCTATATAAAAAGTTTTCCCTAGATCCCTACTACATATATACATATACTGCATAGTGAAATGCATGTATGTTTTAAATTGATAGACTAATGATATACATGTATAAATGTTTTCAAATGGTTATATGATGCATGTGAATTACATACTCGCAATATATGCATATATGTTTTCGAACTGTTTTGATAAGTATATGCATGGCATGCATGATTTTCCCAAGTATCTTATTATATATGGATTGATTGAAATTGATTTCGCTTAGAGCATCTCCAATGGTAAAACCTGTTAGTTAAATTCATCTATGTGTCACCTACATGGCATCTATGTGGCACATTTTAGATATTAGGTAAAATTCAATACTCCAACCATTATCCATTAGCAATAAAATATAGATAACTAAAATTGGGCTAGCTACATTTGTAAAACCTCTAAATCTATTAGGTATAATTTTAGATAATTTAATTATACATAATACCATTGGAGTAAACCTAGAACCTCTTAGTTATAATTTTAGATAATTATCAATATATTATATTATAGCTAACAAATATACATAACACCCTTGGAGATGCTCTTATAGGCTAGTTGTATAAATACTAGGGATTGATTGAAGTATTTGAATGTCCTTAGTATAGGACAGTAGAGTTATATATTTCAATGCATATCGATAAGCGATATTCTTCCGCGAACCCTAAGGGGTATATTTTAATAAAATACTATCGAATAAAGATTACTTCGTTATTTTAAAACGATCAACGAATATTGTTTCGTATATTCATTAAAGATGTTATTTATTGACGATAAAAGTATTTTATAACTAAGGGTTATTCTCTGATGAACGATATTATCGAATAAATATTATTCGATTGTTTTAAAATATTGAATAAACATTATTCAATTATCTTGCACTATTAAGTGAATATTATTTTAATATTCATTTGAGCTTTAATTATGAGAGTAATTTGATTATTTATTTAATGAATATTATACAGAATATTCATTCAAAGATTTCACTAACAAATATTTTGATTAATTATTAAATGAATATTATTTTGAATATTCATTTAAGGATTTAAATACAATTAAATTATTTCAAAATATTCTTTATTCATTTATAATTTAATAAATATTATTTGAATATTTTGATTAAATCAAGAAATGATTTATATGATTTAAAAACCATCTGAACCTTCAATAATTTTGAAGGATATTTATGAACCCTATTACTATTATTCAAATCTAAAGAAAGGTTTCGAAACGCAGTTTTATATAAAAAGCTGTCTTCTGAAAGGATTTCATTCATCGCTCAAACATAAGCAAATAAGGGAAACATAAGCAAATATGGGAAACCTTATTTTAAAAATATTTTCTTAGCAATATGGTTGTTATCATCTAAAATGAGTTTTTGGTTACTTCCTCAACAATCGAGGAGTAAGATTGATGGAACAAGTTAATATCCATTAACAAGCAATAGCTTGGGAAATATTGGTAAATTTTCCTTTCCAAATCTGATACAACTACTTTTTGGAGTTGTATTAACAAGCATTATACTTGGGGAAAGTAGGACGAACTTTACGTTTCAGATTCATGGATTCTATTCGAACTAGGAGTCGTGTAAGAGGCCGAGTGGCGCCGGTCCATCATTGGCCCAACCGTTGGCCAGAGAGTTCTAGGGGGCGGTGGACAAATAAATCCGTCTATTCTTCCTTCTACATGTAGAGAAATAAATCTTGAGATGCATAACGTACGACTGATAATCGTAAGGTTGTGGCTTCTGCGCGTCAGTACTCTTGTATTAGTTCATCATCCAAATTTGGATATTTCTGCAACATTATCGAGAGCACCCCGATCAGAAAGCTACGGCTGGGTGACCGATAAGTGTTGGCAGGGTTTGAAAAGTGTTCAAAACTGAAATTGCAATAATTACCTTCCAATTTCCTCTTTTTAAGATATAAGTTGATATCTTGCTTGTATTATCTCTGCATAGCAGTTATTGTTACGAAAAAGTTATTTTGAACCACCTTGTAAGTTCATCTTTTGAATTATATACTGAGACTTTGATTATACTGATATAACAAAGGATCTCAGGGGTGATATGAAAAGATTTGACTCGGATTTATTCTGTAACTTCTTTCTATAATTTACAATTATGAAACTTGGTTAATACTTATACAACCAAGGTTTGCAAACATTTTGTGAAAGAAATAGATACTCAGAAGTATCTTCAACTTCATACTGTATATTGATACTTTATTAACTATCTACATATAACAAAGAATATTAGAAGTTTATGATGGGAAATATATTAAAGTATCTTGAACTTCGTTATACAGATGATATTATATTGAAAACTTTGTTTATACCTTATATATATAACAAAGGTTTTCAGAGATTTTGTGAAAATATTATATTGATGTTTCTTCCAACATCTTCTTTTAGACGATATTGGAAACTTTGTTTATATTTTATTTAACAAAGGTTTCTGGAGTATGAAAATACTATATTGAAGTCTATGGAACTTTATTATATATTATGATGAGATTTTGCTCATAGTATGCTTGAAAAAGGTTTTCAAAAATGTTAAGAAACATGTTGATATATATATTGTTGCATAGTTATAAACTATTTTGGTGAGCTGTTTTGCTCACCCTTGCTTTGTTTTAAATATATCACAATAGATAGGCGAGCTGAACCAGACTAAGCTATTAGTTAGCGAGCGGATGAGAAATGCTCCGCAACTTGATGATGATGTAGATACCATTGCTGAGGAGGGAGCCACTGGTAGATTAGCCTTCAGCTTCTGAGTAACAAATGTATTTATTTATATGACATGTAAATGGATGGTAAAGAGTATGTAAAGTTAAATTGTAATTCTTTTGGGTTGTAAGAACTCAGACTTGTGTTAATAATATTTGATAGTTACTCTAAGTTCATCACTGGGACTATAACGGATGTGTTTTATGTTGTGGTTTGGGTCCGAAGTTGTAATTTATTTTATGT
This sequence comes from Saposhnikovia divaricata, assembly GCA_036435485.1. Taxonomy (NCBI): domain Eukaryota; kingdom Viridiplantae; phylum Streptophyta; class Magnoliopsida; order Apiales; family Apiaceae; genus Saposhnikovia; species Saposhnikovia divaricata. Next base: position 123,648,001 of record CM071597.1, on the reverse strand, counting down.
TGGTGAAAATTCAAATATTGTGGATGGAAATTGAGACCGTGAAGACCAGATCCCTAACCCTGGATTTGGGGCTGTCACAACTATGGAAGTCGAAAGTTTTTAAATAATTTGTATACGTATCTATTTAATGTTTTAGAAACTTGATGAAAATATCCAATTTTACTTCATTTGTGAATCGTATTATTGTGTTTCGAAGAAACACTGCTGTTTCCCCCTTTTTAGGTAGATAAAATATGTGAGAAGAAGTTTATAATGATTTTGTGTTGTGGTGAATCTTGTTTTGGTACTTTTTTTGATTTGTAATAAGTGTATCATTATTCTAGATTTTTATATGCAAATTATTGGACTATACTCATGATTTCAGAACCTCTGGGCTTACTTATTGAGATCAATGCTAATTTGTGATTTTTTTTAGGTTACAAGTGTTCATACTTAACTAAGCGTTTATTTTGGTTATTCAATCTGCTGGCAACGTTTTTTACATATTCAGGAATAGCCTTCTTACAGGTTAGCTCTCAACCATTTATATGTGTGAGCATATAATTTTTTGGCTAGAATTGCCAGTCTATTTTGTTATTAGTGTAGTTATCTTCATGATTATCTTGCACAACTATTATCCAGACTTATTATGCTGATCCAACTCATATTGTATATCTTTATCCGTACTTATTTCACCATTTCATTGCACATAATTGATGGTCTAATGCGAGGATGAATAATTAGTTAAGATGTAGAGCTAAACAATTAATTAAACATTTTTACTCTTGCATTAAGAAGTTTTTTATTGCTTTTTAAGGGTCACAGTTAACACACAACAATCCGTATGCCTTCTTTTAGTGCTATATTTAGTAGCTTTAATTTTTATTGTCGGTTGAACCAGAAACATATGAAGATTATGCACAAATTACTTGGTTAGCAGAACAAGATGTGAGTTTTCGACCCTGCATAGTATAGTAGATTGGAAACCCAAATTTAATCTTCAATTCTTACTAGAGTGTTTTACCATATATTGCTAACTTAATTTATTATGTAACAATGAGTTGTTTTTTTACTTATATGCAAAGAGCAGTCGTAACTCATGATTTTTACTGAAAGATTAACAGTTATGTGATTATATAGTCAAATATGGACTGGTGATCATGTTTATGTGTGAGTTGGAGAATTGGATTCAAATCGTTGAAGGGATTGAAAGATTACTGGCTACATCATTAGACACTTATCTCTCCATCCATGCCGAGGAGGAGGATTGAACACCAGTTTGCGGAGGCTCCTGCTACCTTTCTTCTCACCTTGCGCTATAAGGAAGGCCCTGAACTTGCGGCATTTTCACTTAGCAGTAGACTTACAATTTGGCACAACCTGGACCTTTTTTAATAGAAATAATCAAAACCCTCCAATCTTTTAATGACAAATCAAACCCTTTGATTCAACCAATGATACCTCAACCTTGCCAAGGCCAGAAATTTTATCACTCAGAACCAAAAACAGATCAGATCATGTCAATAACTTAAAAAAATTTAGATTCATATGCTCTCCAGAATCTGATGCACATCTATTGAATTGAGGAGGTCAATCAGTTTTGACATTCCAACGTACGCTTGATGAATATCTAAACAATAGTGCAGTGGGAGTGAGTGAGTTTGACTTTCTTCAATTAAGCAAAGGTTCTAAAGATAGCATGTTGTGGTGGCCTTATGATAAATTTTACATGAATTCTGCATCTTCCAATTCTTTGCACTCTTCATAAACTCCACATAGCCAGTCCGATCAACTCTACTGAGGATTTGAGATACAATGTGTAGCATTGACACAATGATTAACATAAAAAGTAAGTATTTGTATATATGTTTATTTAAATGCAATTAGAAGAAAATAAATTAAAAAATATTAAATTCTGATTATTTTTTTCCCGTTGCACTAACTATTTTCTTCTATATGTTGTGTTATTAGAACAGTATTTTGCATCTATTAGTACGTGAAAGAGTGAAAGGGCGAAAAGGGCGCGGAGGGAATCAGTATGTGCTGTTGGTCAAAGATACGCATTGTCAACCCATTCTAGGTGAATCCAAATTATCGAATTTCTTGGAGTTGTGCAACTGGTTCAGATATGCTTCGAGAAGATCGAATGAAGCTCTTGCTATGGAACACTGCAACACATCTTTTGTCCGTCAGAAGGAAGGGTTAGGCAGGTGGTGTAGCCATGCATTAACTATTTTCTTTATCATCGTTGTATGATTACTTTCTATAAAATTAAAAAGATTGTTACATAGCTTACTTCAGCCTTCGGGCATCATTTGTGATTTGTCTAACCTGATCTTTGTGACCTTACATATATATAATAAGACATTATTTTTTCTCAAAAAAAAATTGTCCCTTTGAATTGTTATTATTTCAAAATTAAATTATTTTACTGTTGCAGATATTCTTCCTTATTGATTTAGTCAATTATTATTCTGGACTTCCTAAGAGATGTCATAACAACACAGTTCGATCCTTAGATTTCTTGTATTTGTCTTGAAAAAATTTCCCATAGCTCATTTCCGGGTTTCAAAGGCCGGATCTTACCTGAACTATATAATGATGTTTCCTGAGTTTCTTTTACATGGGAATATTGAGTCTTTATACTATTATGGTATTGCCAAATTTCTTTTACTTCGGTAAATAGATCTGTTTTAATATGAAAAGTTAAATTGAGCTTTGATGGTCAAATAAAGATGTAATGAACTGCTTTGTTGTTCTTGCTAGGCTTCGGATTATGTGTAGAACTGACCATGCCTTTGTTTCATTAGTGTTAGTTAACTATAAAATTTAGGGGATCTTTACAAAAATCACCTCTATGCTATTTTTTTAATGTTTGGTTAAGTTAGTTTTCTTTAGTTTGATAGTAATTTTTTATGGAAATAACACTGTCTTACAGTCTCCTACATATTTATGTATGCTCAATTCCAAGATATAATTATTAATCATTGTGTTAAAGATTTTGTACAGTGTGTGGACTCCTGAGTTAACCATGCTCACAAATTTTGATAAATATTCAGAAGTGTAGTTGTACTTCTGAGCTTTTTTTGAGGCCATTCTGAATTATAGTAATTTTCTGCCGCTATTAGTGAAGATTGTCTCAACTAATTGGATAATATTTTTTTGTTTCGAATAATTCGTATAATGCCAAATTTGACAAGTTTTGTAATAACCCGAATTTTCGGTAGAATTAAAACTTTTCTTATTACGGTTAAGTACATCAGTGAATAATGGTTTCAATGAACAATGGTTGTAATGAATGGATGTTGCTTTGGATAATTTTCCCGATACGTATGTGTATTTTCAGAACAGTGTAATTCAGTGGTTGACGGCATAGATAAGAATAATCTATAGTCCAGAAAATGAGTTGGTATACCCTAGAAGGGAGTTGAGAAGTGAGTTAGAGTACTCACTATAGGAATTGAGAAATGAGAAAATCAAGCATGTACTAGGAAAGTACAGAGAGAATGAGTGTATGTAAACGAGGACAGAATTCAGAGAATTCAAACTTTATTTTATTCCATAATTGACAGAGAAGTCAGGAATATAATAATTGGACTATAAATGGAAGATATTGAATATTAGAAGTCCAATGAAGGATATATTATGAAAGAGAAAGAGAATTGAGAATATGATCTTAGAGCAAAGATGTGACGCCCCTAGATTCGGGGTCAAGGATCCAGGTCATCACGGTCCAATTTCCGATCAATATCAATATCTCTTTAGTCTTTTTTTTTTGTTTTTTTTGTTTTTACTTAATACTTATGCAATTGACCCCACACTAATACACACACACACACACACACCAGTCATATGCTCATAGAACAACATCCACAATATTTAAAAGTTTAAAGTTAACAGTTATTACAAGCCCAGAATTTACTAAGTACATTGTTGAACAAAGCTTCTACAGGAAGCACTTCAACAACTAAAGTTTATTACAAACTTACACTCTTAATTTACATAAATCTACTAAGCCCCTTCGCTTGTTACTACCTCGGGGATGGTCGCCAGCACTCGCTCAAAAGGTCGCCTTTCCCTTACCCTCTTGCGGGGTGTGGTACGTAGTATCGGCATGGGACCTAGCTGCTATATACATAAGTAGCAAGAGTGAGCTATAATAGCTCAGCAAGATAATACTGTAAACTAGAATTAAAAATGTGAACAGGTATACATATATGTATATGAGTATATAATAGCAGAAAACAATTAAAATCCTTAAGGAAGAATAAAGCTCTTATTTAATAATACATCATCCACTCACTATTATAAGAAAGAAATCTAAATTAATATAATATCAGTTTTTCTTCATCTGTAACCATAATTCCATCATCTCATATCATTATTCTGTTTTCAGTATAGAAATCTGAAATAATATAATATCAGTTTTTCTTCATCTGTAACCATTGTCTACACTTTCTTTTCAAAAACATTGGGGATATCTGCTGTCGCCTGATACGTTAGGACGATGATCAGTTGCCTAATCGTACCTGCTCTCTTTTTTACTACCGGTAGAAGGAATGAAGATCATCCCTGGAAGAAGGCCACCTGCTAACATCCTCCCTTGGCATCTTTGTGCCGAAATAAAAATAATAAATGCTGGACTGTGTCGCACACAGCCCTGACACAGCCACTTACGCAAGTCTGTTGCAATCCCCCTTTTTTTTTATCATATCATTATTCCCTTTTTAAAATATCATTCCATATTTCCATTTTCTCGCTTTCATTTCCACATATCATTAACTCATATCATTCCCATTCTCGCACATTACTTCTATAAAATATATATATATATATAACATAATGCTTTGATTATGATCCAGACATCTCTTTCATATTCAGGAATCAAATATACTTTTATATTCATAAAATATTCTGTTTGTTTTAAGAGTAATGGATGATAATCAAATAATATTTATTAAACCACCGATATTCAAAAAAGAACATTTTAAATATAGCATTATAAACCATATAACTCTAGATAACAACTGATACCATTCTCCTAATCATAAGGCATGTTCACATCATGCATAATCATCTCTATACATATCCATCTCATACTCATATCCATATTCGTATATCTTTCTTTCCAATATCAATACTCAAGGAAGACAATTTCTTCACAATATAGTAATAATAGCATCACATATATATTCCATGAAATCAAGTACCTTTGTGAAGATAAGTAGTTTTACAAGTAGGGATAGAAGAAATCTTGCCTCGGTTTCGGTATCCTGACTGTATGGCTCGTCCCTCTTCCGGAGTTTCTATAAACACAAAAGGACTGTCGTTAGAATACCACTTCTCTTACTCACTACACTCTTGTATAACATTACCTTTGAAACTTTAATATAGGTTTAACGTATTCCTATTACCCCAAAGGTTCAAGAACTTAGCCATTTAAAACCTTAATTGAAGTTTCAGGGGTTTTCACCATTTCCCCTAACGATCACACTTAACTGTAAAAATTCTCAAAAAAATATGGATTTCGAATTTTACCACAAGGTCAACTGGTAACAACTCTTTGACTACCTTACTACACTATCCCAAAGTTTCATAATTTTTAAAAATGTTTAAGTATGGTAGTCATTGCTTCAAAGTTGACACAACTATGTTTTCTCGGTTTCTGAACCGCTTTCACTAAAACTGACTTTTCTCCTAAACCGTTCATCAGATTTTAACGTACCTTATATCAAAACGATCTATGAACTAAGCTCTATCATTACATGGTCAATTGGTAACCTAGGCAGTAGTGAATCGTACGGATGCATGGGTCACAAAACAGGGCAGATTTCTTCCTAACGAAAATCGGGCATTATAACGGCTATATTTTCATACTTTCCATAAATCCAACTCCTCCAAATCAATTATCAAACACAATAATCATCACCTACACCATGTGGTCTTCTTTACCAGCCATGGTTACAAGTCCACAACACAATTTCCACATCAAAACAAACCATTTATAACACATACTCATTATAAACTAAACATTAACACCACTTAACTACTAACCAACTTAATTTCCACCATAAATACAAAGAGGGCAAGAGTAGTTATACCTTCTTGAAGCTCTAAAAACACTTAACAAGCCTTGGGTAATCCTTAAACCACCTTGAATTAGCTTGAATCAACTAAAGGAACCATTAAAACAAGGTTAACACTTGAAAACACTATTCATCATCTTTTCTAGTAACTTGAATGATTTTATTACCTTGGTAAATGATGTTGGTTTGCTATGAAACTTTGTATATGATCCTTCCTAACCTCCAAGAACACCCATGATTTATCCCTTGATTTAATATTGAAGAGAGCTAGGGTTTTGAAATTTTTTCTTTCTTTTTCTCCTTTTTTTTTCCTCTTTGGCCGAATGTAGTAGTATGGATGGGGGAGAGAGATTTTTGTGTTTCTTGATAATTATCTTGCTTAATATTGTATTCTAGATTGTCTTGGAAGCTTTGGTTGATATTTTCCTAGGCAATTTGACTAATTTACCCTTAATTTGAGTTAGTGGAGTGTGACATCACTAATGGTGTCATTAAGATGACCTAATATTCTCATTTCTTGTTTTTCTAAGTATTATGCTACTAATCTTGGATAATCATAATGTGGTATGCATCCTTGTTAGATTACAAATCTTGGTTGCTTGGTTTCCATACTCGTCTAATCGTGGTTCGTTTCGAGTATACCTCATTATCTCAGTGGTTTTCGAAATCATTTACGAATCCAATTTCCTTTGGTATTCTCTTAACTTAATAATCCCTTGGTTTAATCTAAATTCACTAATCCCTCAATATATAATTCCTTTAATATTTCTATACTCCTTATTATCCAAAATATAGAAGTTCGTTCGAGCTCAAAATCCTCAAAATCATAATTCAGGAATTTCTGAAATCCATCGTCATTTCGAGTCACTTATTTTCATAGTATATCACTAATATGGTTTCTGTTTGTTCATTTTCCATCTCTAATATAGAGTACCTACACACCATTTCCCTGGATTCCACAAGATCACTATTCATTTGGGCACTGTAGCCTTTCTAAAGTTAGGGTTATTACAGTCTTCCCCCCTTAAAAGGATTCCGTCCCGGAATCATGTTGAAAATGTCCATGGGTATCTTTCTCATTCACACCTTCTAACTTCCACCCTAGTTCTTCTATCCTTTTCCTTTCGTAATATTTCTATCTTGTTTGCGCAGAAATACACCAACATAACTTCCTTGTCATTCATCAACATGCCATTTAGTTTATCAATAGCAGTCCTTTTTACTGTCTTTTCCTCACAAATCTCCTCCTGTTTCCAGTCATTCCATGTTATCTCGTCTCTCCTTCCACTTTCGACGAAGATATCCGCCACCACATTGACCTTTCCTGAATGGTAGTGTATCTCACTTATGGTTTGACCATCTTCTGATCTCTGTCATGACATAAATATTAACTCCTCAATATTCCTATAGCTCCTCTCTGTAAATTTTCCAGAAAATAAGCTCTAATAATATTCCTTAAAACAATTGTAAGAAAATACTACCTATAATATATATTTCCTGTTCGTCTCCACGAGCTTGCGTTTTCCCAAAACACTCCTACTTTTGTTTTCATAACGTTTTCTAGCCCTTAACAGATACTGATTTTCCTTATCTATATTATTAACTTATTTATTACATTAATTGATTAAGTCGATCCTTAACCAAAGACTTACACACAAAATTTAAATCGAAAACAAGTACCTGTATCCGCATCTAGTTTCGTCAACGCTTCCCCTAAGGTCATGTTGTACACTCTAGCAGTAGGCCTATTTGAAGCAGCCCCACTCTGTCCTGGCGCGTATGACCCACCTGAACGGCAATCTCTAGCAATGTGTCCTAATTTCCCACACTGGTAACACTTAACATCTCTTTTAGGGTTTGTATCAGTTGATGGGCACTGGTTAAGGTAGTGTCCTTTTTGTCCACACTTAAAACAAGTTACTCCCAGCACTCTACAGACTCCTATATGCTTCTTACCACACGTGTCACAATCTGGTAATGGTGGTCGTGATTGATTGGACTGAAATGTCCCTGAAGATTTACCACCCTGATTCACCGTCTCACTAGTAGTCTTGTTACCCCCCGACTTTCCCACAAATTGAGATTTTTGTCCTTTACCTCCTTTGTTAAAGTAGCTTCCCTCACTTGAACCTCCTTTTGGGCCCTCAAATCTTCTTTTCTTATTCTCTCGACCTATTTGAGACTGTTCACTCTCGGCCTCTATAATTGATGCCTTTTGAACAACTGCAGCATAATCAGTCAACTCAAATGGGGCCACTCTCGTTCGTAACCAGGGTTTCAATCCTTGTTGAAACCTTTTTGCTCGTTGTTCTTCAGTACGCACAAACTCGGGAACAAACCTTGACAGTTCTGTAAATTTAGTTTCATACTCTGCTACTGTTAGGTTATCCTGTTTTAACTCCAGAAACTTTAATTCCATTTGGTTTTCTAAATACCTAGGAGAATACTTTTCTAGGAACACCCTAGTGAAATGCTCCCAGGTTATCACTCCCGCTTCTTCTAGGTTCTTCTTAGCTTCCCACCAGTAATTTGCCTCTCCCTTTAAGAGATAGGCTGCAAAAACTATTTTTTGATCTTCCTCTGTCCTCAGTATTTTGAAAGCTTTCTCCATTTCTTTTAGCCATGCCCTAGCTACTACTGGGTTAGTGGTTCCCTCAAATTCTGGGGGCTTTAATGACTTAAAGGCACGAAAGGAATTAGCTACCTGATTGGGGAGAACAGGTGGTTGTTGGGGATTCTGTGGATTAGCCAAATTCTGCCTTAATAAGTCCATGAATTGGGCAAAGGGATCACCTCCCGGATTCCTTTGTTGGCCAGTTGATTCCTCTTCTCCTTCTTCATGATTTTCTTCATTATGAGCATTTTCGTTCAGTCTAGTACCTTCTATATTTCGACTTCTTTCGTCTCTCTCATTTTCCCTTGCATTCGTTCTACTATCACGTCTAGGCGGCATAGTTCTGTACATAACAATAGTCCTTATTAATTACCCGAATTTGGGTTACAATATACATCATTTCTATATACACAATTATATCATTAATTAACTCATTTGCACATCACAATATCTTTATCACGCGATTTGCATCTAGTTATATCATAACTTTAGTAGGTAAGTGTATCGCCCTTAACACGATAGCCTTTTCATTAAGTCAATCACCTTTTATACACCAATATATTTTTGAGTCTCAATATTTATTATAAAAATGCAGCAAAAATTTAGATAGAAATGCACAAACTTCATTAATTTACATAAATATTTTACAACTTGGGTACATCGTCTCTTACTACTAATATTATACACCATAGAGTACAAGGTTCAAAACCCCAAAACATAACTGTACATACTAATATGCTATAATAAAAGTACTACTAGCCGTCCTCTAATCAGACTGGGATTAAGACAGTGAACACCTAAACTAATCCCCAAAATGACATCAACGAGATGACTAGTCTGATTAGTGACCACAACTACTACCCCGAATCACGGTAACGCCGCTCTGATAACATCCCTGATCTGCACTACCATAGAGGTGACTGTGTCTACTATCTGAGCTCTCCATGCTGGGTCCCCTCTATCTGCCAACAACCTCCTAATATCACCGAGTGCTCGCAACTCAATACTAACTAAGCCCAAAGACAAACCATCGGGAATAGTACCTCCCCTCCCTCTGTCCGATCTCTGTAAAAGAGTATCTATCATCCTACGGGACTCCTCCAATTGACCCTGTAGGGAAAAGTACTCCGTCAACAGAATAGCTGGTAGTAAGTCACCTGTCGGTAAAGAGGCCTCCTGAGGGGGCACAGCAGCTGGGGCAGGTGCCTGAACAGGTGGAGGTGGTGGAGGTGCAAATGCTGGTGGGGAGGGAGGAATGGACTCTGTCTCCGCATCCTCAGATGGGTCCTCCTCCAACTCATCCTCTGCAAAGATAAAGTGTCCCGGTGGAGTGAACGGCTCTGCTGGGTCCTCTAAAGGATCGGGGCTCGGTAGAGGAGATGGAACTGGTGATGGCACAGGGACAGGTAGGACAGGGGTAGGTATCATATGGATATCAGTCCACTCAATCTCCTCCTCCTCCTCAGCTATAACTGACAATCTAGGCCTCTTACGTAACGGCCTCTCCTCCTCCGGAATCTCCCATCTCACTCTGGAAGAACCTGCCTCATCAGATCCTGTAGAAGGTCTACCCATATATGGCACTATGGCCACAGCATCTCTCCGTCTCTGCTCCTCTGCCTCCTCTCTCTCTAATCTCTCTCTAGCCGCCGCCCGGCGTCTCTCCCTGAGGTCCTCAACTGCATACTCGGGGACTTCTACCCCGACCAGCTGAAGATCTAATAGCTCCTGCTCTGACATCCCTAGCCACTGGGGGGTCCTGACTCGGCTCACCCATCTCCGCTCCCTATAACAAAACATAAAATTCTATTAGTAACAGTCTATAAAATTATAATATATGCTTAAAGTAAATACTACCTGCGATATACCACCCCTGAACTTGATGGAAGTTCACAATTTATATTATAACTAATACATTTATTATTATTACTTTTGTTCTTGAGCATTATGACTCTTAGCTCTAATACCATCTGTGACGCCCCTAGATCCGGGGTCAAGGATCCAGGTCATCACGGTCCAATTTCCGATCAATATCAATATCTCTTTAGTCTTTTTTTTTTTACTTAATACTAATGCAATTGACCCCACACTAATACACACACACACACTAGTCATATGCTCATAGAACAACATCCACAATATTTAAAAGTTTAAAGTTAACAGTTATTACAAGCCCAGAATTTACTAAGTACATTGTTGAACAAAGCTTCTACAGGAAGCACTTCAACAACTAAAGTTTATTACAAACTTACACACTTAATTTACATAAATCTACTAAGCCCCTTCGCTTGTTACTACCTCGGGGATGGTCGCCAGCACTCGCTCAAAAGGTCGCCTTTCCCTTACCCTCTTGCGGGGTGTGGTACGTAGTATCGGCATGGGACCTAGCTGCTATATATATAAGTAGCAAGAGTGAGCTATAATAGCTCAGCAAGATAATACTGTAAACTAGAATTAAAAATGTGAACAGTTATACATATATGTATATGAGTATATAATAGCAGAAAACAATTAAAATCCTTAAGGAAGAATAAAGCTCTTATTTAATAATACATCATCCACTCACTATTATAAGAAAGAAATCTAAATTAATATAATATCAGTTCTTCTTCATCTGTAACCATAATTCCATCATCTCATATCATTATTCTGTTTTTAATTTAGAAATCTGAAATAATATAATATCAGTTTTTCTTCATCTGTAACCATTGTCTACACTTTCTTTTCAAAAACATTGGGGGTATCTGCTGTCGCCTGATACGTTAGGACGATGATCAGTCGCCTAATCGTACCTGCTCTCTTTTTTACTACCGGTAGAAGGAATGAAGATCATCCCTGGAGGAAGGCCACCTGCTAACATCCTCCCTTGGCATCTTCGTGCCGAAATAAAAATAAGAAATGCTGGACTGTGTCGCACACAGCCACAACACAGCCACTTACGCAAGTCTGTTGCAATCCCCCTTTTTTTTATCACATCATTATTCCCTTTTCAAAATATCATTCCACATTTCCATTTTCTCTCTTTCATTTCCACATATCATTCACTCATATCATTCCCATTCTCGCACATTACTTCTATAAAATATATATATATAACATAATGCTTCGATTATGATCCAGACATCTCTTTCATATTCAGGGATCAAATATACTTTTATATTCATAAAATATTCTGTCTCTTTTAAGAGTAATGGATGATAATCAAATAATATTTATTAAACCACCGATATTCAAAAAAGAACATTTTAAATATAGCATTATAAACCATATAACTCTAGATAACAACTGATACCATTCTCCTAATCATAAGGCATGTTCACATCATGCATAATCATCTCTATACATATCCATCTCATACTCATATCCATATTCGTATATCTTTCTTTCCAATATCAATACTCAAGGAAGACAATTTCTTCACAATATAGTAATAATAGCATCACATATATATTCCATGAAATCAAGTTTCTTTGTGAAGATAAGTAGTTTTATAAGTAGGGATAGAAGAAATCTTGCCTCGGTTTCGGCATCCTGACTGTATGGCTCGTCCCTCTTCCGGAGTTTCTATAAACACAAAAGGACTGTCGTTAGAATACCACTTCTCTTACTCACTACACTCTTGTATAACATTACCTTTGAAACTTTAATATAGGTTTAACGTATTCCTATTGCCCCAAAGGTTCAAGAACTTAGCCATTTAAAACCTTAATCGAAGTTTCAGGGGTTTTCACCATTTCCCCTAACGATCACACTTAACTGTAAAAATTCTCAAAAAATATGGATTTCAAATTTTACCACAAGGTCAACTGGTAACAACTCTTTGACTACCTTACTACACTATCCCAAAGTGTCATAATTTTTAAAAATGTTTAAGTATGGTAGTCATTGCTTCAAAGTTGACACAACTACGTTTTCTCGGTTTCTGAACCGCTTTCACTAAAACTGACTTTTCTCCTAAACCGTTCATCAGATTTTAACGTACCTTATATCAAAACGATCTATGAACTAAGCTCTATCATTACATGGTCAATTGGTAACCTAGGCAGTAGGGAATCGTACGGATGCAGGGGTCACAAAACAGGGCAGATTTCTTCCTAACGAAAATCGGGCATTATAACGGCTATATTTTCATACTTTCCATAAATCCAACTCCTCCAAATCAATTATCAAACACAATAATCATCACCTACACCATGTGGTCTTCTTTACCAGCCATGGTTACAAGTCCACAACACAATTTCCACATCAAAACAAACCATTTATAACACATACTCATTATAAACTAAACATTAACACAACTTAACTACTAACCAACTTAATTTCCACCATAAATACAAAGAGGGCAAGAGTAGTTATACCTTCTTGAAGCTCTAACAACACTTAAAAAGCCTTGGGTAATCCTTAAACCACCTTGAATTAGCTTGAATCAACTAAAGGAACCATTAAAACAAGGTTAACACTTGAAAACACTATTCATCATCTTTTCTAGTAAGTTGAATGATTTTATTACCTTGGTAAATGATGTTGGTTTGCTATGAAACTTTGTATATGATCCTTCCTAATCTCCAATAACACCCATGATTTATCCCTTGATTTAATATTGAAGAGAGCTAGGGTTTTGAAATTTTTTCTTTCTTTTTCTCCTTTTTTTTTCCTCTTTTGCCGAATGTAGTAGTATGGATGGGGGAGAGAGATTTTTGTGTTTCTTGATAATTATCTTGCTTAATATTGTATTCTAGATTGTCTTGGAAGCTTTGGTTGATATTTTCCTAGGCAATTTGACTAATTTACCCTTAATTTGAGTTAGTGGAGTGTGACATCACTAATGGTGTCATTAAGATGACCTAATATTCTTATTTCTTGTTTTTCTAAGTATTATTCTACTAATCTTGGATAATCATAATGTGGTATGCATCCTTGTTAGATTAAAAATCTTGGATGCTTGGTTTCCATACTCGTCTAATCGTGGTTCGTTTCGAGTATACCTCATTATCTCAGTGGTTTTCGAAATCATTTACGAATCCAATTTCCTTTGGTATTCTCTTAACTTAATAATCCCTTGGTTTAATCTAAATTCACTAATCCCTCAATATATAATTTCTTTAATATTTCTATACTCCTTATTATCCAAAATATAGAAGTTCGTTCGAGCTCAAAATCCTCAAAATCATAATTCAGGAATTTCTGAAATCCATCGTCATTTCGAGTCACTTATTTTCATAGTATATCACTAATATGGTTTCTGTTTGTTCATTTTCCATCTCTAATATAGAGTACCTACACACCATTTCCCTGGATTCCTCAAGATCACTATTCATTTGGGTACTGTAGCCTTTCTAAAGTTAGGGTTATTACAAAAGAGAATGAAAACGAGTTCGAGAACGCTTGAGAAACCGGGAGAACAACTTCTGAGATAAAGAGAATATGCAAAGGATATTGGATTTAATACCTACTTGAGGATTAGAACCACCCTAACACCCTAATATATGATGTGGGAGAGGATATTATGTATCCAAGAGGGTTATAGAGGAGAAACCACTGAGACGATCACAGAAAGCTTTCGATAAATCAATCGGCGAGAGAACCTTGCACAAATCCCAAACAAAAAGCCCTAAGGCCTTATAAATAAGCCATGCTTGGCCCAAGCACTTCATGGAGCTGTATTTAAAGTAAATTAAGTGAGTGGCTCATGGATATATTGAAGGGGCAAGGCTAGAAGAGCAAATAGAGTGAAAGGGCAAGGGTAGACTAGTAAACACACAACCAAGTGGATAAATCTTCTAAAAGAAGCTAAACAAGAAGTGTTTTGATTGGTGGACTCCAAAACACCTTTGAAAAAGGTAGCTAGCTGATATATCAAGATAGAAATAAGGGATATACATCATTTACACAAGAGAAACAAAGTTGAAAAGCTTCCCCATCTCATTTCTTCAAACTGCCCAGCAGAAACACCACTCAAAAAAAAATTCATATCTCCACTTCTATCCATGATTAATTCACCAAATTTGAACCATATCTTCCTCATTATATGGGGAACATACGTTTAAAATTTCATGGCCAACAAAGGAGTGTAGCCTAGCCAAATCCCTCCCCAAGTTGAAGAAGCCGAACTGCCCTGTTACTTGACAGTTTCTGCCCCGACTTTTAAACGCCAGTAAGTAGAAATCAAAAGAAAGCTTATGAAGAGCACAAGGTGTGGTAAAAATTTGAGCACCAAACTCTTATTTTTCGATTTGTTATGAATTTTACAAGATGAGGATGAATAGTAACTTCGAGTTGTGTTCTTGTTTTGATGATCAAGATTTAGCTTCTTAAAGACTATCTAATGTTTATTGAAGGATCATCAAGCTTTGTTAATGTTATTAGAGCATCAAGGAAGGTATAAAACTCAAGCTTACTTTGTTATATTATGAGTTATATGCTAAGTTTTAAGATGGATTCAAGATGTGTTCATGTTAGTGTATTTGGTGATTGTTTGGCTTCGTTTTAATATGAAAAATGGTGGGTGTTGGATTGTAGCCACACCACTGACTTTAGAGACACGTGAAGGTTGTTTTTTGAGGTTGTGGATGTATGGTATGCCCGGTGTGTCTTGGTTATGTTGTGATAAAATGTAAACGTCCGAGTTATAGCCGTCGTAATGGTGAAATTTTGTTAACCCTTAAAAACAGTTAATGTCCGAGACCATAAAGTTATTTTAGCATCACCACTGACTATGGTTACAAAGATATGATTTCCTAGTTTGTTTCGCCGAAAGAATCGATTTAAAAGAGTTTACGGTTTAGCGTTATGCTAGTTTTAGTGAAAGCGGCTCGAAAGATTTTATCCCAGAAATGTAACCACTTTGGTGATGATTTCGAGACCCTTAAATGTCGAATTAAGACGTGAAATTTTGTGATAAAATTCTAAGGGTAGTTAGCAAGGTGTGTGCGAAGGTTTCGAGTCAAAAAGATTATTTTTAAATTTTATAAAAAAATTCGACAGCAGTAGTTGCGCAAGTTAAAACCACTAAAACCCGACTTAGAAACCAATGTTCTAAATGGTTAGGTATATCTTGAATTCGAGGATTGATTTCAAACCAAACTTATGACTTAAGTATTTGACGAGTAACATGGACTTAGTATGAATCCAGAGTGGGCAAGTAATGCCTTGGTTGTGTTTCGCTTACGTGTTTAAACATTGAGTTATAAGTGGATTATCGAGGGAATTAACTGTATGTTTTTCATTTGACTTTGTCTAGATTGTCCGACATTGTCGTGAACCCCTATAACTTCTCGAGCATTAAGAAAGTTTTCTAAATCTGTACTTTGAATTATTGATTATAATACTGCTTTTTCCATGTATAAAGTTGTACAGTTTTGCGATATATCTTATTTTCTGTTGAAATAGAATTCGACCTTGGGTTACATACGATCTTTCGAGTTATGTATTTATGAACCGATATACCTTGTAGCTCTAGATATAAGAGCATATTCATTGTTTTCGACTCTAAACTAGGAGTCGGTATTTTGAGATATGTAGATAGCCGTGGAAACCCGGAGGGATTCCAGCGACAGAATACTATGTATTTTGAGGATTGTTATTACTAAACATTATTTATATTTCCAGAAAGTATTAATTATTTGGAAATGATTTGAGGAATGTCATTTGAATATTACCTCATTCGAAGGTTATTATTTGAATACGATTTGATTTTGGCTTATAAGCTAGATATGATATATTAGTTGTAAGCCGGATTTTGTAAGGGCCCTTAGTGAAGGGGGTATGATTTTCATTCTTTAATATAGACCGGGAGTCGGTATTCATGTATATCTTGAGGTTATTTTCTGAGAAAAATATTAGATAAATATTTTTCCATTATTTCTTTAATGAACATTATTTTGGATATTCATTTAAAATTTTATTTATTTAATGAATATTATTTGGAATATTCATTTAAGGATTTATTTATTTAATGAATATTATTTTATATATTTATTCGAGGGTTATTTATGAGCAACTATTTTGATTAAAAATATTATTTAAATATTTATGATTTATTAAATACTCTTTGAATATTTATTAAGTACTTTTAAATTCGTTTTAAAAATGATTTATCTTATTCAAAAATTATCTTCGACCTTCAAAATTATGTAAAATATTTTTGAGCCTTATTATGATTATTTTCTTTCAGGGGGAGGTTCCCAAAACTCTGTTTGCCATTTAAATCTATCTTATAAGAAGGTTTAAATGTTCGCTCAAAACTTCCAAAATATAAGGGAACCTTACTTGAGACTGTTATTTATTGTGGTTGACTGCCCGGTCATAGACTTTCAAAAAGTATTATTTTCACTCGCAACTTGGTTGCTATACATCAAAATGAGTCTTCTTGTTACTTCCTCAACACTCGAGTAGTATGATTGATGGAACAAGTTATAATCCATTAACGAGCAATAGCTCGGGAAATATTGGTGAATTTTCCTTTCCAATTAGATACGACTACTTTGTGGAGTCCTATTTACAAGTATTATACTTGGGGAAAGGGGGACGAACTTTACGTTTCAGAGTCATGGATTCTATTCGAACTAGGAGTCATATAAGGGGCCGAGTAGCTCCGGTCCAAGGCCCAACCATTGGCCAGGGAGTTACTAAAAGGGCGGTACACAAGTAAATCCGTCAGTTCTTCCTTCTACCGATAGTAAAACCATATTTGTGTTGTACAATTGCGACTGATCATCGTAGGTTGGGACAACTGGCACTGTGAATACTCTAGTATTAGTTCATCATCCAAATTTGGATATTTCCTGCAACACGTATCGAAGAGACTTCTTTCAGGTTGATGGGCATTTCCTGCAACACGTATCGAAGAGACTTCTTTCAGGTTGGCAGGGGTTTGAAAAGTTTGCAGAACTAAAGTTGCAATATATTACCTTGTAACTTCTTTTTTTAAGATATACGTTGATATCTTGCTTATATTATCTCTGCATAGCAGACTTTGGTTTATCATATATGTTGATATTCTGCTTATATTTTATATAGCAGATATTTTACGAAAAGGTTATAGTGAATTCCTTGTAACTTCATCTTTTATATTGTACTAGAACTTTGTTCATAGCTTCCTCATTATATAGGGAACACACGTTTAAAATTTCATGGCCAACAAAGGAGTGTAGCCTAGCCAAATCTCTCCTCCAAGTTAGAGAAGCCGAACAGCCCTGTTACTTGACAGTTTCTGCCCCGACTTTTAAATGCCAATAAGTAGAGCTTCAAGCATCCCCTGGTGATGAACTAGGACTCAAAAGAAAGCTTCTGAAGAGCACAAGGTGTGGGGAAAATTTGAGCACCAAACTCTTATTTTTCGATTTGTTATGAAGTTTACAAGATGAGGATGAATAGTAACTTCGAGTTGTGTTCTTGTTTTGATGATCAAGATTTAGCTTCTTAAGGACTATCTAAGGCTTATTGAAGGATAACCAAGCTTTTTTAATGTTATTAGAGCATCAAGGTAGGTATAAACCTCAAGCTTACTTTGTTATATTATGAGTTATATGCTAAGTTTTAAGATGGATTCAAGATGTGTTCATGTTAGTGTATTTAGTGATTGTTTGGCTTCGTTTTAATATGAAAAATGGTGGGTGTTGGATTGTAGGCACACCACTGACTTTAGAGACATGTGAAGGTTGTTTGTTTAGATTGTGGATGTTTGGTATGCCCGGTGTGGCTTGGTTATGTTGTGATAAAATGGAAACGTCCGAGTTATAGCCGTCGTAATGGCGAAATTTCATTAACCCTTAAAAATAGTTAATGTCCCAGACCACAAAGTCATTTTAGCATCACCACTGCCTATGGTTACAAAGATATGATTTCCTAGTTTTTTTTTCCGAAAGAATCGAATTAAAAGAGTTTACGGTTTAAGAGTTATGCTAGTTTTAGTGAAAGCGGTTCGAAAGATTTTATCACAGAAATGTAACCACTTTGATGATGATTTCGAGACCCTTAATTGTCGAATTAAGACGTGAAATTTTGTGATAAAATGCTAAGGATAGATAGAAAGGTGTGTACGAATGTTTCGAGTCAAAAAGATTATTTTTCGATTTTATAAAAAATGCGACAGCAGAGGTTGCGCAAGTGAAAACCACTAAGAACGCGACTTAGAAACCAATGTTCTAAATGGTTAGGTATAACTTGAATTCGAGGATTGATTTCGAACCAAACTTATGACTTAAGTATTTGATGAGTAACATGGACTTAGTATGAATCTAGAGTGGGAAAGTAATCCCTTGGTTGTGTTTCGCTTACGTGTTTAAACATTGAGTTATAAGTGGATTATCGAGGGAATTAACCGTATGTTTTTCATTTGACTTTGTCTAGATTGTGCGACATTGTCGCGAACCCCTATCACTTCTCGAGCATCAGGCAAGTTTTCTAAATCTATACTTTGAAGTATTGATTATAATACTGCTTTTGCCATGTATAAAGTTGTACAGTTTTGCGATATATCTTATTTTCTGTTGAAATAGAATTCGACCTTGGGTTACATATGATCTTTCGAGTTATGTACTTATGAACCGATATACCTTGTAGCTCTAGATATAAGAGCATATTCATTGTTTTCAACTCTAAACCAGGAGTCGGTATTTTGAGATATGTAGATAGCCGTGGAAACCAGGAGGGATTCCAGCGGTAGAATACTATGTATTTTGAGGATTGTTATTACTAAACATTATTTATATTTCCAGAAAGTATTAATTATTTGGAAATGATTTGAGGAATGTTATTTGAATATTACCTCATTCGAAGGTTATTATTTGAATACGATTTGATTTTGGCTTATAAGCTAGATATGATATATTAGTTATAAGCCGGGTTTTGTAAGGGCCCTCAGTGAAGGGGGTATGATTTTCATTCTTTAATATAGATCGGGAGTCGGTATTTCCGTATATCTTGAGATTATTTTCTGAGAAAAATATTAGATAAATATTTTTCCATTATTTCTTTAATGAATATTATTTTGGATATTCATTTAAAATTTTATTTATTTAATGAATATTATTTGGAATATTCATTTAAGGATTTATTTATTTAATGAATATTATTTTATATATTCATTCGAGGGTTATTTATGAGCAATTATTTTGATTAAAAATATTCTTTAAATATTTATGATTTATTAAATACTCTTCGAATATTTATTAAGTACTTTTAAATTCGTTTTAAAAATGATTTATCTTATTCAAAAATTATCTTCGACCTTCAAAATTATGTAAAATATTTTTGAGCCTTATTAGGATTATTTTCTTTCAAGGGGAGGTTCCGAAAACTCTGTTTTCCATTTAAATATATCTTATAAGAAGGTTTAAATGTTCGCTCAAAACTTCCAAAATATAAGGGAACCTTACTTGAGACTGTTATTTATTGTGGTTGACTGCCCGGTCATAGACTTTCAAAAAGTATAATTTTCACTCGCAACTTGGTTGTTATATATTAAAATGAGTCTTTTTGTTACTTCCTCAACACTCGAGGAGTAAGATTTATTGAACAAGTTATAATCTATAAACGAGCAACAACTCGGAAAATATTGGTGAATTTTCCTTTCCAATTAGATACGACTACTTTGTGGAGTCCTATCAACAAGTATTATATTTGGGAAAGGGGGACGAACTTTACGTTTCAGAGTCATGGATTCTATTCAAACTAGGGTCGTATAAGGGGCCGAGTAGCGCCGGTCCAAGGCCCAACCGTTGGCCAGGGAGTTACTAAAAGGGCGGTAGACAAGTAAATCCGTCAGTTCTTCCTTCTACCGGTAGTAAAACCATATCTGTGTTGTACAACTGCGACTGATCATCGTAGGTTGGGACAACTGGCGCTGTGAATACTCTAGTATTAGTTCATCATCCAAATTTGGATATTTCCTGCAACACGTATCGAAGAGACTTCTTTCAGGTTGATGGTTATTTCCTGCAACACGTATCGAAGAGACTTCTTTCAGGTTGGCAGGGGTTTGAAAAGTGTTCAAAACTAAAGCTGCAATACATTACCTTGCAACTTCTTTTTTTTAAGATATACGTTGATATCTTGCTTATATTATCTCTGCATAGCAAACTTTGGTTTATCATATATGTTGATATTCTGCTTATATTTTATATAGCAGATATTTTACGGAAAGGTTATGTTGAATTACCTTGTAACTTCATCTTTTATATTGTACTAGAGCTTTGTTCATAGTATGAATAACAAAAGTTTGCAGAGATATTATGAAAATGATATCTGAAGTACTACAGTGGTACTGTTTTTGAATATATTCTGATAAGAAAATACTTTCGGTAAAAAGATATTTTGACAATTATTGTCTTATACCCGCTTTATTTTGGGTTTAAGTTAAAGGCAGAATTATGCCCTATTTTCATTACCTTGCTGAGCTATTGCTCACTCTTGCTATTGTTTTATATATAATATATAGCAGCGAAGCAGGATGCCAATGGACGGCACATACCCCGCAAGGCATTTCCATAAATAGTTTCTAGCAGTGATCCCGAAAGTAGTACGAACAAGTCGAATCGGGCTGCAGCTTTTGGTATTCATCTTACGTATAGATATGAATGGTATAAGAGGATTGTGAGCATCAGAAGGCTAAGTTGGTAAAGTAACGTCACTTAGAAGTTGTATCAGTGACAGATTCAAAAGACATTTGGGTATTGTAATAAAAATTATTTATTCCGCAGTTGTTATATTGTGTTGTTTCTGAGATTCTAACCTGTGTGTGTGAGACATATATTGTGGGATCACAAGCAGATGAATTGTGTACATTGCAAGTAATACAGGTAAGGCAAGGAGTAAATGGATCGTGACTACTCTAAATCCCTGATCCTAAATCCCTGATCCCGGATTTGGGGCTGTTACAAGTTTCACCATTTTACATCTTTTGATTGCATTTACAAATTTACATATCCCAGATTTTCAACTTCAAAGATTAAGTAAATAAATTTACACTTCTAAGGAACTTCAGGTATGGTAATTTGATTATAAATCAATACTTATTATAATTTGTTATATTTTATATTGTTGTAATTTAGATTAAGTATTTTCTCAAGCTACAATTCTAATTTAAGATGATTTTATTGTTTATGTTTGTTCGAGATGTTGAGATCTCTTTGCTCAAGGCAAGCAATGCAAAGCTACAAAGGAAGCGTCAAGAACACTGGGTATGGATCTTTACTTATTAGTTAAATGATAATCTAGGCATCCAGTTGGAGAAGATAGGGCCCAAATGCTTGGTTCTGATTTTTGTGGCAACTTGGTTGAATTTTATTAATTATGATGCTATGTTAAACCTAGATCCCCTGCTGTCATAGATAAGCAGTTCCATCATTATTATTATTTTGTCATGCTCTTTGAAACAAAGTTAAAAAGTTTCTGATTAATCGTATTCTTCTGTTTTGGAATCTAGGTGCACCCATGCATTTAGTAGGAGTCAATCTGTTTTATAGTGTGAAAAATAATAATGCAATATTGTAGCCGAGTTTGCTGCAGTACGTTGGACATGGACAACTCACTGGAATTGAAGCGTAGAAACCCGGGCCACCCTCAAAATTCACTTTCCGAGGATTAGAGACACCTTCGTGCATTTACAAGATTAGCAGGTTGCAGTCTCCATTGTGGCTCAGTATGAAAAATGAAATAAATTTTCTCTTCTACACATTTTGTGAATGCATTCAGACTTTTAAGAATCACTTTGAGCCCGTTTCAAAATACAATAGTTGTTTATTATAGGCCTAGAAGTTTGTCTTTTGCCTGGTTAATTTATAAAATGGCTAGGAATGTTCTTTTGTTATTAATGAATCTGGTAGTTCAAACAAATTAGTATGCTCAATTTTCAAAGATCTGAATGCTTTTTTTATGTATTCATATGACGATACTATAACTATCTATGTTGTGAATTTATACACTTTTAATTATAATATATTCATATTAATAAAATTCATTTTATATATGTACCTACTTAAATGATATTTTTCGCATATTATATCCAACAAAAATAGCATTTAAAATATGAAAGACTAAATACAATTTATTTAATTATATTTTCTGTATAATGTATTAACATAATTTAAAAATATTATGAGAACTGCATATTTGACATAGTAAAATTTTGATTTAATACTCAATCTTTTTTAAAAATATTTTATTTAAAAATTATTGTTTATTAAAAATATAATAACTGATTACAGTTATTTTATTATTTGGTAATAAAATTACTAGGTTATATATTTTTTATCCATCTATGCTTATATTAATTTATACAATTTGTAATTATTTTTTTTGTTCGAAGTACGAGTAATTATATATTAAATAAATATAATTTAGTTTTTCATATTTAAATGTATATTACTCTGCAAACTAATGTAATTTGCAAAAAAAAAAAAAAAAAACTAATGTATGTTTTGACATTAATTTTTTTTTCAAATAGTTATGTTAATTTTATAAATTTAAACGATTCGAGGTGTCGTCGTGAGACGACGCCGAGAAATAATTTGAAAATATCATACAATAATTTGATAAATATTATTAAAATTAATTTTGTTATACATATATTTTCAACTAAATATTAGAATCTTAACTAAGCATAATAAATTTAGATATTTTAAGGGTCGTGCAACATAATAAACTATTAAATTAAAAACTTTAGAGTTATTTATATTTTTCATTATGCATAGACTCCATTTTTCGATTTATACAATTAACAATTTTTTGTGAATTATTTAGTTTTAGAGGTATGAGCGTGGTTTATTTTTCTAGAGGTTGTAAATAAAAATAAATTGTATTAAAAATTAAGGCACATCTTATTGCTATACAAATTATTTAAAAGTTAATTTTATTGATTTTATTAATTTAAGCGAGTCGAGCAATGATCGCGAGGGGTGCCAAGAAATTGTTCCAATATGAAATTTAATAATTGTGCATAATTTAAATGTTTTAAAATATTCGTTATACTTTATTTATATATTTTAAACTTATTTCAATGAAAATATAAATTTATTAATAAAAATAAATTTCAAACAACTCCTTTTAACTTTACTTTAATTCTTAAAATTAATAAAATAAAATATAACCGTGTGCCGGCATATTACTAGTTATTAAACAAGTATGATAGAGAGTTTGAGACAATGAATAGGCAAGTTGGTTACCAGTCATCAATCAAGTTCTATCATCCCTTAACCCGAAATACAAAATACTACCCATGGGGATGTACAGGTAGCCAGGCATCAGACGCTTCTAAGTTCTAATTGCTCAACATGTTCTGTAGACGAAAAGAAGAGGATAGCTGCAGTTATGTGATTTTTTTAAACCACCGGAAGCTCTCCACAGTCGCTTATCACAACCTTCAACTTAGGGCGATCTCCTCTGTCTGTCTCCAGGGACTCAATTTTCTTAACGATATCCATGCCTTCTAGAACTTGGCCAAACACCACGTGCTTCCCATCAAGCCATGATGTGTGTCAATCACGAAATACCAACATTTTTTAAACGACTTTTACGATACGTCAGGTTACAATGTCTACTAGCACTAGATTTAAGTTTGACAGGTAAGATTTCCATGATAAAACAAACACACACACACATATATTCCACTACAGCTTGCAGTAAACTATCCTTTTCGCAGACTTACTGGGACAGTGCAAATGAAGAATTGACTACCATTCGTGTTGGGCCCAGCATTTGCCATGCTAAGTGTTCCAGGTCCAGTATGAGTCACTGCAATTTCCAATGTTTTAGGAAACTATAAGTTCATATACAAGCTGGCTGAAAAATGTCCAATCCTGCAAAAGACTGGTTTTTGATAAAGGTTGCTCTGAAAATTTTGCAACAAAAAACTTATCTTTATTTAAATGAAGTATATCACTGTATCATAACTAAGTATTAATCTAAAACATCAGTAGTCAGTAAATTAGAACCAGTAAATGATGAAGTCAGTAATTATTTCCCATCACAAAACATTAGGTGCCTTTTGGAGCATGGGATTCTGTTAATGGGTGCCTACAAAGGTGAATGAGAAGAGAATTTGCGATTATTTTATCAGATTTCAACCCACTTAATGAGAATGGGAATGCGATTCCAAAACATTTTTGTAATGCAAGCTAATTCCCGTTAACTGGGTTAAAATCCGATGATCCAAACGGCACCTAAACATTCCTAGCGGCAAACCTTTGCTCCCACTTTAAATATTCAGGCTTTTTAACGATGAAAGTACTTGTGGACTTATAAATTGTCTTAAATTTCATTACAGTTATGATCATAGCTAGGAACTACAAGGGTTAACTTTCAATTGAAGTTTTCATCTTTAAATATGCGGCCATATATGTTGTTATGGAATAAAAACTAGGTTACGAATTTGTATTTAATGCTAGGGTTCGTGAGCTTCGTGCTTTAATGGCTGTTCTTACGTTCGAGACAAATCGGTCCTCACAAGATGCCTACGTCTCTCTGTATTGCTAGAGAATCAAGCCAACGTAGTTCTGAGAATGAGAGGTCAGGCCCTTTATATAGGCTGGGAAGCCTTAAAATTATGGTAGGAGTCAGAGACTTGGTGGGCAAGCCACCGCCTTGAGGAAGGTTCTAGTCTTCTTCCATATAGGAATCAGTTTTCATGTTGAAGTATGTGCCTTGGAGGCTAAGTCAGGCAGGAGTAACATCCTTGTTTGACTTATAGTTGCTGAACTGTTTATTACCTTCAATATTAATTACGAAAGTAATATGAAAAATAGGGTTTGTGCCCATCCGGTGGGCCCCACGTTTTGACTATACTGGGCCTAATTAATGCCACATAAAATGTGTCTTTAAGGCTTACTTTTAGCTTATATCATTTGCCCCCCAACTTTCATGAAAACTGTTCAGGTTTTCCTTGAAGTTATAACGGCATTATTCGAGACTCGGGTCAGGGTTTATTGCTCATACGCAAGTATTCTCAACAATACCGCCTTAATGTAAAGCGTGGAGTGACCGACGCGTTTACGACGATGTTTGAACGACACTAATCGGTGTTAAACGGCACTAAACAGCGCTAAACAGCCTTAAACAATGTTTAAACAGTGTTAAACGATGTTAAATGGCTTATATCGGCACTAACGGTGTTAATCGACGCTAAACAGTGCTAACAGGCACTAAACTGTGCTTAAACGACACTAATCGGTGCTAATCGACACTAATCGGTGCTTAAATGAACGACTGAAAGAAGACCCGGGATAGTTGCAGCCACCCCCTGGTCAGCTGGTCGGCTGCTAGGAGGTCCTGGTCGCCTGCCAGGTGCTCATGGTCGGCTGCCAGGTGCTCCTCTTTCATCCCCGGTTGGGGTATTTGCGAACAAGACTCTATCTTGGGATGCCCGGAATCGGCCTTGGATTGGTCTAAGTTTAGCATCACTCCCCCCGATGATTTGACAATGACTGCCGGGGATAAAATCGACAAGGCGGAGACTCTAGGAGCCCAAGCCCTATATCAGGTTTCACACTCTCCATCTTAGATGTACTGTCTTCATATGACTTATCATTTTAAATATCTCACTAATTTTTTGTTCCAGGCCAACGCCTACTTCCAGGCCAGCACTCGTCAAGGCCGAGCATACAGAGATGAAAACGTGGCCTTAAAAAGGAAAAGGCAATATTTGACGAGAAATGTCAGGACTTAGAGTCCAGGGCCATCCGTGCTGAAGCTGATGCACATTCTTTCCAGAGGCAATATGACTCCTTGTACAGGAAAAAGGCGGCTGACTACAAATTGGTGGTGAAACTTACCAGGAGTCTGAGCACTTTTTTCAGCTTATAGACAAGCATGATGACGAAGTACGCCCGAGTATCATGTCTATCGGCTGGGACAAGGCTGTCAATGCTGTGAGCAAGAGGCATCCAACCGTAGTTAATCCAATGGACTTCCCAAGCCCTTATGGTCATGTTGCTTCAGGCTCGGGAGTCAACACAGTGGCCCAAGCATCGGGTTTTGGCTCTAGGGGAAGCCATCATCGTCCTGGCTGTGGCTCAAGAGGGGGCGCCCAAGCTGCTAGCCAAGACTCAAGCTCTTCAGGCTCTCGTGGAAAGAAGCCCATGCCATCAAGGAGGGATGGGATGATTCGTCATCCAATCCCGGGCAGGAGGAGGCTTCGAAATGAAGCAAGCCCTTCTTCTAGCTCCTCCGAAGAAGTAGAAGAAGGAAAAGGAGGGGAAGAGGTCGAGAGGACTGGGGCACAGTCGACAGTAGTGGCAGCCGAAGATGATAGCGGCTCTAATGATAATTCGGACGAGGAGGGTTCTACCGAGGAAGAGAGTTCTGAAGAAGCTCCACAGGAGTAAGTGGCCTTGCATGGCCTTGTTAGCCGCTTGTGGCTGTGTTTATTTTCATTCGGGGTCCTTCATGGACTTAGACTTTTATTTGATATGTCTGTAACTTAAACCTTGGCCCTTCAGGGCATCTTATCTATGCAGTTGTTTTCCATTACTCGTATGTTCTTTATTTTCGGTACTTGGTCTTTCTAGACTTACACTCAACAGGTGCTCGGTACGTAATTAAAATCACAGAATCATAGAATGGAAAACAAACTTGCATTAATAACTCAAAATGGGTTCAACCCTTACATAGATAGCAACTTTTCCTAATAGATAGATAAAAAACTAAGTCTTTACAAGAATAGCTTAAACATAATAAACCTTTAGGTTCGCAGCGTGCCAAGTGCGGGGCACCTCGCCTCCATCCAAGGTTTCCAGCTTGTAGGATCCTCTTCCTATTGTCTTCTTGACTCGATACGACCATTCCAAGTTAGGGGTTAGCTTTCCCTTTTGACCAACTCCAGAAGCTTCTATCTTCCTTAGAACCAGGTCGCCTTGTCGAAAGAACCTCTCCTTAACCCTTCGATTGTAGTGGAAGGATGCTCTCTTCTGATGCTCTGCATTCCGGGCATTTGCTTCATCCCTAACCTCATCAATTAGGTCTAGGGCAAGCCTCATGCCTTCTTCATTAGTCTCTTGTTCGTATGCCTCAATACGAGGTGATGCATGCATAATTTCCAAGGGCACAACTGCCTCGGCTCCGTAAGCCAGCAAAAACGGGGTTACTCCAGTTGTCACCTTACAGGTGGTGCGATATGCCCAGAGTATAGGCAGTAACTCATCCACCCAAGTGTTCCTTGAGCGTTCAACCCTCTTTTTCAGTCCATCCAGGATAATTGGATTGGCAACCTCTGCTTGTCCATTTGCTTGTGGATGTGCTACTGAAGTGAAACGAAGCTTAATTGCATTTTCCTCGCAGTACTTCTTAAACTCTTTATTGTTGAACTGCATTCCATTATCCGTCACAAGAATTCGTGGGATTCCATATCTGCAAATGATGTTCTCCCAAAAGAACTGGGCAACTTGCTTGGTGGTTATCTTGGCTAGAGGTTTAACCTCAATCCACTTGGTGAAGTAGTCGATGGCCACTATCAGAAACTGTCTTTGTGCAGATGCTACGGGAAAGGGACCAAGTATATCCATTCCCCACATTGCAAACAGAATAGGAGAGTTAATCGAGGTTAACATCTCGGGCGGCTACCTTACAATCGGAGCGTGCTTCTGACATTTATCGCACCGCTTGACATAATTCTATGCATCGGCCAACATCTCTGGCCAATAGAATTCTAGTCAAGTGATCTTGTGAGCTAGGGCTCTGTCTCCCAAGTGTTGCCCACAGATCCCTTCATGAACTTCCTCTAATGCTTCTTTTGCCTCTTGGGGTCTCAAACACCTCAAATATGGGATGACAAATGATCTCTTGTAAAGGATGCCTTCGATTAAGGCATATCTTAATGCTCTTACTTACAACTTTCGTGCTTCCAAGGCATTGTCAGGGAGCCATCCGGTTTCTAGGTGAGCCTTGATAGGATCTATCCAGCAGCCTCCTATATCAATTGGTGCGACCAACTTAGAGTTGATGGTTGGGGCCTTCAAGACCTGGAAGTAGACACTCCCTGCATAATTCTCGATCTCAAAACAAGAAAAATTAGACAGGGCATCAGCCTTAACGTTCTCTTCTCTAGGAATGTGCTCCACGTAGTACTCATCAAACTGAGTCATAACAGCTTTCACAACTCGCAAATACTTTGCCATAGCTTCATCCTTGGCCTCAAACTCACCATTCACTTGCGATACTTCTAGTCTTGAATCCCCACAAACTTTGAGATTCTTGACCCTCATAATTCTGGCCAAGCCTAATCCGGCTATCAAGGCTTTATACTCAGCTTCGTTGTTGGTTGTTGGAAAGTCCAACTTCAAAGCATACTCAACTGTGAACTCATCGGGGCTTTGCAAGACTAAACCCGCACCACTAGATTTTGTTTTTGATGCTCCATCAAAATAGAGCACCCAATATTCCCTCTGATCAGGTACAAGCTCTTCATCTTTATCCTCTCTTCCAGGGGCGGTCACTATTTTTTGCCCCCCGACTTCTTGGTTGCCAATGGTACATTCAACCACGAAGTCAGCTAATGCCTGAGCCTTGATGGCTGTTCGAGGCTTATACGTGATGTCAAATTCTCCAAGTCTGATTGCCCATTTAATCAATCTTCCACTGGCCTTCGGGCTATGCAATATGTTCCTCAATTGCTGGTCTATCAGGACTTCAATCTTGTGTGCCTGGAAGTGCGGTCGTAGCTTCCTCGAGGCTGTTATCAATGCCAAAGCAAATTTCTCAATGGGAGAGTAATTCAACTCTGCCCCATGGAACACATTGCTCACATAATAGATAGGTTTATGAATGTTGTTCTCTTCGCGAATGAGGATGACACTCAGTGCTTGTTCGGATACCTCCAAATATAAGTAAAGAGTCTCTCCAACAACGGGGCTTCTGCCATGTATTTCTTCAATTGTTCAAAGGCCTCTTGGCTTTCAGGTGTCCACTCAAACTTTTTCACCTTCTTCAATGCTTGAAAGAAAGGCAAGCATTTATCACCGGACTTAGAGATGAATCTTTCTAAAGCTGGTACTCGGCTCATCAACTTTTGCACATCTCTTATAGAGAGCGGCGGTTCCATATCGAAAATCGCCTTGATCTTGTCAGGGTTGGCCTCTATGTCTCTTTTTGAAACCATCAAACCCAAAAATTTTCCAGATCCAACACCAAAAGCACACTTAGCTGGATTCAACATCATCTTGTGGTGCCTGAGCACTTCGAATGCCTCTCTGAGGTGCTTAATGTGGTCTACCTTGAATAGGCTCTTGACTAACATGTCATCAACATAGACCTCCATGGTTTTTCCAATCAGATGAGCGAATATCTTATTCACTAGTCGTTGATAAGTAGCACCTACATTCTTTAGACCAAAAGCCATAACAAGATAGCAGAAAACACCAAAGTCAGTTATGAAAGATACCTTTGGGATGTCATCCTTGTGCATCTTAATCTGATTGTAGCCGCTGAACCCGTCCATGAAGCTCAACATCTCATGTCCAGCTATGGCATCTATCAATATGTCTATCCTTGGCAGGGGAAAACAATCCTTCGGGCATGCATCATTCAAATCAGTGAAGTCTATACACATCCTCCACTTCCCATTTGCCTTCTTGACCATCACAGGGTTAGCCAACCATTCGGGGAACTGAAACTCTTCAATAAACCTAGCCTCTAAGAGCTTGTCAACTTCTTGTTTAATGGCCTCTTGCCTTTAAGGAGCAAAATTCCTTTTCTTCTGTTTTATTGTCTTCCGTTCAGGATCAACATTTAACTTGTGAGTTATGAGTTTGGGATAAATCCCTGGCATATCAGCCGCTGTCCAAGCAAACACATCACTATTCTCTTGCAAGAATGCTATCAACTTGCCCTTCAGGGGTTCCTTCAAAGAAGCTCCTATATAATTTACTTTCTCAGGGTCGCCCAAATCTAGAGGAATAGGGACTAAGTCCTCTGCTGGCTTCCCTCGGTGTTCATCATCACCACGGGCATCCATGTCTTCATTCGGAAGTACCTATCCCCCGATTCCATCAGCTCTTAATGCGGACACATAACAACTTCTTACCATCTTCTGATCACCCTTTTGTTCTCCAACACCATTCCTAGTCAGAAACTTAATCTTCATGTGATATGTAGAGGCAACAGCCTTGAATGCATGAAGTCCAGTCCTTCCCAGGATTGCGTTATAAGTCGAGGATGCCTTGATCACAAGAAAATTCAGCATCTGAGTAGCCTCCTTAGGTTCTTGTCCAATTGTCATGGGTAACTGAATAGTCCCTTCAACCTTGGACTCAACCCCATTAAATCCGTAGATTGGCATGTTGGTTGGGGTTAACTGAGGTCAATGTACCCCATCTTCACAAACGCGTCATGAAATAAAATATCAACAGAAGCTCCATTGTCTATTAAGACTCGCTTCACCTCCGAGTTTCCAATCACAGGGGTTATGACCAACGGGTCGTCATGGGGGAACTTCACCCCTTCGAGGTCTGAATAATCAAATCCAATTTCTATTTCAGTCCTATCACGTTTCGGGGCTTCTCCCACGATGTGCATCACTTCTCTGGCATACGCCTTTCGAGAGTTTCGAGTCGTACCGGCAGCTGTCAGGCCTCCCCAAATCATGTTAATAACTGGCCCTTGGGGCTGTGGATTACGATCACGATCACGATTGTTATCCCTTCTGTCATTGTCTCTTCTATCATAGTCCCTTCTTTGGGTTCCACGATCATCACCCTTCGTGAACTTGCTCAGCTTTCCTTTTCAGATCAAGAACTCAATCTCATCCTTCAACTGCCTACAATCATCTGTATCATGCCCCACATCTCAGTGGAACCTACAGTATTGTTCCTTATTTCTCTTTTCGGGATCATCCCTAAGTGGCTTCGGCCATCGAAAGTCTTTATCCTTCCCAATATCTAACAAGATATGACTCCTAGGAGCGTTCAGCCTTGCATAATCAGAAAATCTTGGTCCCAAACCTTTCTTTGGTGGTGACTCAGAGTCCTTGCTAGTCCGGGGATACTTGTCCCTAGCATCGTACTCTTGCTCTTGCTTTCGCTTCTTTGAGTCGTTGGAACCCTTGCCATTGCCTCCTACGGCTTCCTTCTTCACGCTGTACTCAGCCTTGATATACTTGTCGGCCCTTCGTTGGAGCTCGGCCATGTTTTCAGGAGGATGTTTTGCCAAAGACCTTTTAAAGAAGAGATCAGTGGTTTCGTGTTCCAAGGCTACCATAGCCACCTTATTTTCCAGATCAGTGATATTCAACGTTTCCTCGCTGAATCGATTGAGATAATCCCTTAGGTTCTCATTCTTCCCTTGCACCATATACATGAGGGATGCAGAACTTTTTTCATGAACTCTCCCACTAATGAACTGGCTGACAGAGGCAGCGCTCAACTCCTTAAAAGAGCCAATCGAGTTTGTAGGTAGCCGACTATACCACCTTTGAGCCATGCCTGACAGGGTTTGAGGGAATGCCCTACCCTTTAAGGCGTCACTCGCAGGCTGCAGTAGCAGTGCGTTTGAGAATGTCCTGACATGGTTTGCGGGGTCGCCCGTCCCATCATAAGCCTTAATTGTCGGCATCTTGAACTTCCTTGAGATGCGGGCATTCATCACCTCCTCAATAAACGGAGGTGTGGGATCATCAGGATCCCCAAGTGGCATCAGATCCTTGGGGTTGCTTCTGGGGGTCTCCACCCTTGTTGATTTTTCAGTTGGGGCATCGGCCCTTCTCTGTCTCCTTGAAGGCCTCTCCAGATTTATAATGGGAATCCTCCCTGTAATTGGAGGAGGTCGAATCAGACTTTCCCTTGCTTGCTCCCTAGCAATATCATCCTTCAGCCTTTGAATCTTAGCCTCATGAGCCTTAATCCTTTCCTCAGCCGTTTCTGGAGGTCCATCATGGATTCTTTGGGCCCTCCTTCGAGGTTCTCTACTATCACGTCGCCTCCTTGGGGCTTCGTCACGATCATCGTCGTCATCCTCAAATGTCAAATCATCAGTATAGAGGCCGGAGTAGTCATCATACTCTCGATCTCAGATCTGTAAGGCATGATCGCTTGGTCCAGGTTCCCTTTGTCAAGGGGGATAATTAGGCAGCCCATACATCGGGTTGGTATTCAAGGGGAGATCCGTAGTGTGGATTTGTATCCCCGGGGGTAGCGATTAACGTTACCAAGAGGAGAAACCACCATCTGAAGAGGGTTAGCTTCTTAGTCTTGATGGATGACCAATGGTAGAGTTCCTTCAACATGGGGAATCGTCCCTGTGGGTTGAGAGACTAGAGGTTGAATGATCGCCCCTGTTGATGGGTGTAATTGTCCTTCTTCAGTAGTGATAAGCGGATCAGAAGTGGCAGATGGAGCAGAGCTAAGGGGTATGGCCTCAATCGAGGTTGATGTTGTTCTTCGTGTTTGAACCATGGTTGATGTTGTCTTCCCACAGACGGCGCCAAATGTTTTGGAATAAAAACTAGGTTACGAATTTGTATTTAATGGTAGGGTTCATGAGCTTCGTGCTTTAATGGTTGTTCTTGTGTTCGAGACTAATCGGACCTCACAAGATACCTACGTATCTCTGTATTGCTAGAGAATCAAGCCAACGTAGTTCTGAGAATGAAGGGTCAGGCCCTTTATATAGGCTGGGAAGCATTATGTAATATCTGTAATTTTAGATAATAATAATAATAATAATAATAATAATAATAATAATAATAATAATAATAATAATAATAATAATAATAATTAATAATAATAATAATAATAATAATAATAATTAATAATTAATAATTAATAAAATAAAATCTATTTTGGTTAAAATTAGTAGCGGGTTGTTTCTAATCCAAGCCTTAATCGATAATGTCGCTTTTATAAATATACACGGGACACCCTCTCTCTCACGATTCACAAATAATAAACTAAACCCTAAACATCACGACTAAGAGACACGCAGTGTAATAACCCGAATTTTGGGTAGAATTAAAACTTTTCTTATTGTGGTTAAAGAGCACTAATGAATGGTGGTTTCAAAGAACAATGATTGTAATGAATGGATATTGCTTTGGACAATGATCCTGATGCATTGGTATATTGTTAGAATAGAGTAATTCGATGGTTGAGGATCTAGATAAGAATAATCTACCGTCCAGGAAGGAGCTAATGGATCCTTGAAGGGAAATGAGTACGTGCATAGTGTTTCCCATACGTGCATAGTGTTTCCCATACGTGCATAGTGTTTCCCGTACGTGCATAGTGTTTCCCATACGTGCATAGTGTTTCCCGTACGTGCATAGTGTTTCCTGTACGTGAATAGTAATTCGGTGGATGAATAGTGGATTTTGTAAGTTGGAAAACTTTTCACGCCACCCTATCTACGGGACATGATATGGATGTTTCGAAGTCATATTAGTAATACGCGGAGGAAATAAGTGAATGCAGAGACGATCGGAATTCAGAAATTCCAAATTCTTTTTCGGTATAATATTTGACCGGATAGTGGATTATATATTATTATAATCCAAGAATTGAGATATTAACTTTGAGGATTTGATATTTTGGAATTTTATTATATTTGATTTTAGAAATTAGAACGAAAACCACTGAGACAGTGAATCAAGCGTTCTAGAAACCGCTGAAACTTTACAACGATATTAAGCAATTAAGCGAACGAATTAGGGATTAAGGATCAAGATTGTGACAAGATTAAATATCCTATATGATCATCAAGAGAATTATATCGAGTGGATTAAATTATTTAATCAAGGATTAAATCAAAACAATTTAGGAGTTAAGTGATTTAAATCACTTAAATCAAACAAGAAACAAAACAAATATCTACCAAGCTTCTCCAAGACTCTTTGCACAAGCCCCAAGGTGAGCCACCAGCCACACACATCCAATAATATCTAGATATTATGATCAAAAGGGTGAAGAAAGGAAAAAAGCAAGCAAAAACACATTTCTCCAAAAACTGCCCAGCAGAACCAAGCTTAAGAAAAAAATTCATATCTCCATTTCTATCCATGATAAAATCACCAAATTTTAACCATAGCTTCTCCACTCCATGGGAAAGGTTCGTTCCAAATTTCATGGAAATCCAAGTAGTATAGCCTAGTCAAATCCATGCTTAAAGTTGGAGGACCAAAACTGTCCAGGTTCTGATCAGTAGAAAGATGGGGCTGAAAACCCTAGCTTCCATGGTGGGATTCTTGTGTTCTATAGCTCAAAATAAAGCCCTTGAAGAGTAGAATGTGTGGTAAAAATTTTAGAACCAAACTCATAGTTTTTTGATTTTATATGATTTTTACAAGATTGACAATGAATAGTGGATCTTAGAAACTAACTTTGTTTTCTTGAATCTTTGGTTGATCTAGAGCTTGGTTAAGTTATTACAAGGATCAAGCAAGGCTTGTTAAGTGTTTGCATACTTCAAAGGAAGGTATAAAGTTCATAAACCCTAGAGCTACTTTGAGTATTATATGTTTTATGGATGATTTTAGTGTTAGTAGGTTATGTATGTTAAGATCTATGATTTTAGTTGATGGTTGTTGATTAGTTGGATGATGATCCATGAGATGGTGATTTTGTGATGTTGTTAGACTTGTAATGATGTGTTCATATGATAGAATGGATGGGGTGTAGTGCTTGATTGAATCGCGGTGATGCGAAAACTTTGGAAAACGTGTAAACATAGCCGTTATAATGCCCGATTTTACAATACCATGATTTGTATGCCATTTTCATGCTAAGTGACCAACTGACCAGTAGCATCTCCTGCCATGAATAGTTGACTCATGTTACGAGGATCGTTTTGACATGAGAATCGTAGCATTCGGACTTACGGTTTAGGAGAAATCGTAAAATTCGTAAAAGCAGTTCGTAAACGTACGTATGAATTCGTAACTTCAATTGAACCCCTTTAAAGTGATAAATTCGGTTGCGAATCCTGGTAATTAAATACTAGAGGTCATAATATAGATATGAGAGAAGACCTCGTGTCAAAAAGATTATTTTTGGATTTTATAAAAATATTTGAATCAAGGTTAAGTGCGAAGGAACCCCTTAAAGGAGCACTCGATTATAACTTTGTAAACCGCTTAGTGAAACGGGCGAATGAGATCCGAATTCTAAAACAAATCTTCGACTTAAGTATTTGTTGATTGACATGGACATAGTACGAGCCTAAAGCGAGCTAGTAACGCCTTCGTTGTGTATTGCTTACGTGTTTAAGCATTGAATTATAAGTGAATCATCTAGGGGATTAATCGTACGTTTTCTTTTGACTTTGTCTAGATTGTTTGACATTGTCACGAGCCCCTACCACTTCTCGAGCATCAGGCAAGCTTCCAATACCTTGGAACTGTTGTTGTGATAATATATATGATTGTTGTTATACATATGCCATAGCATGCATGCCTACTTTCAAGTTATACTATAATACTTGTTCCCTGAATTGATGTTGGCTTATAGACTAGATATGAATTATCAGTTATAAGCCGGATTATTTTGTTAAGACCCTTAGTGAAGGGCATATGATATTCATTCTTTAAATATAGACCGGGAGTCGATATTTTAAGATATAGAGATAGTCTTGGAAACCCAGAGGGATTCCAGCGGCAGATTAGTATTCATTTTGAGGATTGTTATTTATGAACATTATTTATATTTCCATAAAGTATTAATTACTTGGAAATTATTCGAGGAATGTTATTTGAGCATTATCTCAATCGAGAAATACTATATGAATATTATTTTGAATATTCATTCGAGTTTATTTATTTACTGAATATTATTTTAATATTCATTTGAGCTTTAATTATTTAAATGAATATTAGTTTCGAATATTCATTTAGAGTTTGGTCATTTAACGAATAATTACTTTGATATTCATCGGAATTTTTATTTATTAAATGGATATTACTTCCAAATATTCATTTAAGATTTTATATACTTGATGAATATTATTTTTAAATATTCATTTGAAGTTCTACTTACTTAGAGAATATTATTTCGAATATTCCTTTACAGTTTTGATTACTAAAAGAATATTATTTGGATATTCATTTAGAATATTATTTATTAAATGCATATTATTTTTAAATATTCATTTAAGAAGAGATCTATTTAGTAAATAATCCTATATATTCATTCGAGGATTACTTACGAGCAATATTATGACTTATTAATATTCATGACTTATTATTGATTTAATAAATATTCTTGGAATATTTATTTAAATTCTTCTATATTCATTTTATAATGACTTATATTATTTAAAGATTATCTTTCACCTTCAGATATTATGTAAAATATTTCGGAGTCTTTTATGACTATTTTATCAATGGGAGGTTCCCAAAACTCTATTCATTTAAATCTATCTTATAAGAAGATTTAAATACTCGCTCAAACTTCCAAAAACATATAAGGGGACCTCACCTGAGAGCTGTTATTTATTTGACTGCCCGGTCATATACTTGTTAAACTACCTTTTGACTCACATCTTGATTCTTTTCAAACATTAATATAAGTCTTTTTGGTTACCTCCTCAACACTCGAGGGGTAAGATTGATGGAACAAGCTTATATCCATTAACAAGCAAAAGCTTGGGAAATATTGGTGAATTTTCCTTTCCAACTAGATACGACTACTTTGTGGAGTCTTATCAACAAGTATTATACTTGGGGAAAGGGGGAGGGTCTTTACGTTCCAGAGTCATGGATGTTATTCGAACTAGGAGTCGTGTAAGAGGCCGAGTAGCGCCGGTCCATCCCATTGGCCCAACCGTAGGCCGGGGAGATCTAGCAGGGCGGTAGACAAGTAAATCCGTCAGTTCTTCCTTCTACCGGTAGTAAAACTCAATTTGAGCTATACATGCTACGACTGATCATCGTAGATTGTAAGAACCCAGGTTTTTGTAATATTTCTAAAATGATCATAAACGGTGATTGGTGGAGGTTATGTAAAGTTTTAAGATCATATTATATGAATGAAGAAGTATTATACTTTTATGGATAAAGTATCGTCGTACCAAGAAGAAAGGGAATGTAGAAACTGTCAAATTACGTAGATTTTCACTTTTATTAAATATTGGTATAAATATGGGATATTGAGGTTAAGAAAATCTTTAAGCTAAGTTAAATACCAAGGCAAGGAATTATGTAATTTATTAGAAGAATTTCAAAGGCAAATGTTCAAGAACGAGAAAAGAAATTTCTACGCGACGAAACGCTTTTACAAGAAAATCTCTAAACTTGCATATGGAATTAAATGGTAAGCATTGGTTGATTAATAGGTGAGTAATATACCTGCAATTTACCATGTAATAGCCATGCAAGCCATGCAAGGCAAGGAGCATTGGATGCTAATCAAATTAGTCAAGTAGTGATTATTTAAACCAAGCATTGTATACCACTTTTGGGACAAATTGCCAATTACCTTTCTTTGGCAAAATTACTTTGGAGATTACCTTGGGTAATTGATAAGTGCTGAAGTATGATTGATATACATCAATTATACATATCATTTTATCAATTACATAAGAAAAGATAGCAAAAGCTCTCCCCCTCCATTTTCTCTATTTTCGGCCAAAAACAGAGCAGCCACTTCAAACTGCCATAACTCCCTCATTTCTTAATGAAATTTTGTGTTCTATAACTTTTTGGAAAGGTATTGAGATGCTCTACAACTCCTCTTTAGAATCCTCGTCCAGAAAATCAAGGTAAGACCCTCGTTTTTCCAGTTCTTTCAAAAGTGGTAATGCTGACTACGAAAATTTTTAAACTTGGTTGTTTAGGTTTTGAAGATTAAAGGTTGTTAAAGCTATCTAAGGTGTTTTTAAGGAAAGTCAAGCTTGGTTAAGGTTGTTAAAACTCCAAGGAAGGTAAAACACTCACACCCACTGAAAGGCAGAGTGTGTAAACTTGTAACACTGTAACTAATGTAACTCAATTAAAGGAAAAGATACTTAACCAGAAGACAATCAAGAACAAGAAGCCACAAGAAATCAACAATAAATGAAGACAAGGTAATTGATACAATTGAACATGTTAACTATGATCAAGCCAAGAAGAATTCATTGAGAGAAGTTCAAGTCAAAGTTGTTCATGCCTCAGTGATTTGAGAAATAGAGAATCAAGATCATAACTATCAGTATCAACAAGACAAATTGATTTCAAGTGAACAAGAAGGAAAGCAAATATTGGAAAGCCACGTTACTAAGTGAATATGGTAATTTATTCAAGAAGCAAAAACACTATCAAGACTAGTCACTTATGAACCAGACCAGTGCATCAAGTGTCAGGACATTGATAGCAAGTTTATGTCAGTAATAAAGATCCATGTTCAAGAGCTTGGTGAAGAATAAAGAAGACATGAAGATATCACAAGTTCAAGATGTGCATTGAAGTTTCAAGTTGAAGACCAGAATATTTTCTAAGTACTAAATATTCTAGATGACCAAGTAGAATATTTCTAAGTAGAAGTTCTACTTAGAAATTCGAGATGGCTAAGTAGAAATTCTCAATTAGAAGTTCTACTTAGAGTGCAGCTTCAACATGACACATGGCATCTTCTGATTGGCAGATTTCCAAGCTTTCAAGATAAGGCAAGATTTATGTGGACATCATTGGGCCACGTATATCTTAGTCTTTGCAGACTACAGGACATAGATTACATGTAGTATAAATAGAAGTACTTGTGTAAAGTTTTAATTGAGAGCAATTCTTGAGAGAAACACATGTAAAAGAGAGAGAGTTTATTCACAGAGCTTAGTATCATTCACTTCTCTCTGAACTTCTATTATACTTTGTAATGAATGTTGTAGCAACCACTTCAAGTTATATATAAGACATATATTCCTTGAATCTATGTGTTCGTTTATTGCATCGTATTTATTGCTTCTCATATTTGAAAAGTTGTATTCACCCCCCCTCTACAACACATTTGGACCTAACAATTTGTATCAAAGCTATATGTTTAACATACAAAACATAGATCCTTGTGTTTAGTAGAAGAATCGTGAGTTTTTCATTTTCTAGATCTACTTTTCATTTTCTCGAAAAGTGAGCTTTAATTCATTTGTAGTGAAAACTCATCCGAAAAAAAATTATTTAAATACTCCAGGTGTGATTATTTAGCTTGGGTGTATTTTAATTAATTTTTGTGAATTAATCTGGGTACTTTGATATTTGGTGTTCTTGAGTGTTCATCATTTGTTCTTATCAAAGAAGACGACCCAACAACTTTTTGATCTCCTTTTCAAACAGATAAATAGTAAAAGAATAAAAACGTGTTTTTGGATTTTTGATTTGCATTATTCACGGCCGAAAGCATAAAAACATACTCAGTACCTAGCACGTGGGTTAGGTGGGTTAGGTGAGTAAAGCATCAAAAGTCAAAATGGTGTTAAAGAGTTAATATTGTTTATTCAATATTAAAGTGATCTGCAGAAAAATTGTTCTAAGGACAAAAGTTCTACATAGAGTTTCTACTTGAGATTTTCTACATAGAACTTCGACTTGGATAACTTCTACTTAGTGAAGTTCGACTTGAGCAAAATTTCTACTTAGAGAAATTTCGACTTAGGCAAAAGTTCTACATATATATTCTACATAGCCTAGTCTTGGGTACTTAGAAACTTTTAGTGACCAGAATTGAAATGGCTCCTAAAAATGCATTCAAGATCCCAATGTTCAACCGAGATCACTATGAAGAATGGGTTTTCAGAATGAGACTCTATTTAGAGACTGTTAACCCTGAATATTTGGAAGTCCTTGACAAGGGTAAATTTATTCCAATGGTGGTTATTCCTGCACATACGGAAGGAGGGGTGGTTATAGCACCTCGGTCTGAGCCTAAAAAGGCCTCGGAGTTTTCAGATGCTGACAAGGAGCAAATAGCTTATAATACTGCCGTACGACAAACCTTGATGGAATCTCTTGATCACGAAATGTTTAACATAGTCAAAGGTCTGACTATAGCAAAGAAGATTTGGGACAAGATAGAAGTTGTCATGGAAGGATCTGCAGAGGTTAGAAGTAACAAGACACTCATACTCAAGATGGAGTATGACATCTTTAGAATACGAAAAGGGGAAGGCATAACAGATGTCTATCTACGATTCAGTCAGTTGGTATTGGATTTGAATCTGAGAGGTGTAACTCTCCCCATGGTTGAGACTAATACGAGATATCTGAGGAACCAGCCAAAGAGCATTGAACATAGGGTCTACGCAATAAGAGAAACCAGAGATTTGCATACAACTTCTCTGGAAGAATATTATGGAATATTAAAGACCTATGAGCTGGAAACACTTCAAGATCAAGCATGGGACAATGATTCAAAAGGAAAAGAAACTGCATCAGGATTAGTTGCTGATGAGGAAGAGTCTAAGAAGGCAATGGTTGCAGAAAAGACTAAATCATCACATGCACCACATCAAGTTGATAATGATGACGAGTGCACATCTAACAGTGATGATGACTACTACACCCAAGAAGAGCTGGACAACATGGACGATAGTGTCGTGGCATACATGGCAAGGAAGTTCAGCAACATGAGATTCAGAAAGAGCAACCGACCACAGAGAAATTCTTCATCTTACTATCGGACTGCTAGGGGTGGTGGTAGTTCGTCAGGCTACAAAGGAAAAGGCAAGAATACCAGCTACAAATCTCCTTTGGATTTCAAAATGAAGTTCAAATGCTATAACTATGGTGAAGCTGGACATTTTGCTACCGACTGCAAAAAGCCTAAACAGACTTATCCAAAAGAGACATATGAAGCCCTCAAAAGCAAGTATGAATCGCTGGTGAAGGAAAGACATGGAAAAAGAGCTTTGTTAGTGACAAAAGGAAGAGCTTGGGATGATTCAGATGAGGAAGATGTTACTCATGTAGCAAACTTTGCCCTCATGGCTGAGACATCAGAGGATCCAGAGGTACCAGTTCTAACCCTTAAAGTAGAAATGTCCATTGATGATTATAAGGAACAGAACGGGGCTCTTTGTGAAGAGATCTATATGTTGTGCAAAAGCCTAGACTCTTCTCAAAAGGAACAGAAAACACTTGTTGCCAAAAGCAGAATGCTTGAGGCAAAAGTGGAAGAGTTAGAGGCAGCTTGCACTGTAGATACTTCCCTAAGAGGCTTTATTAAATCTCTGGAAGACAAGCTCATTCTTAAGGAAGAAGTAGAAGCATGTCTTAGGGACAAACTAGCTGAGTTAGAAACTAAATGCGAAGCTTACAAACTAGCTGCTAGTAAAGTGTATGTACATAATGACACATTTAAGAAGATAACTGGAGTAGGTATAGGACTTGATTATTCTAACCTTCCTAAGAAAGATGGAAAGAGACCTATCGACACTAGTTCCAGTGACCTTAAAAAGGAAATTCCTAGCCCTCTTAAATCAGCTGTCAAACCTACCTACAAACACCTTGTTCCTAGAATAGAAGAAGAAGAGACTAAATTAATAGCTAGATATGAGATTGAGATGGAAGATCGTCAGAAAGCACAACCTATAACTCCTATCAAACAAGTTACAATCAATTTCCCTAGAGATGAATCTAGACTAGGATTAGGAGCTAAGGATGTTAAACAACAAGGAAAGAAAGAAAAAGGCATAAAAGAGGTTAAGGCTGAACGAATAAAGAAAGCATGTTATCACTGTAAATCTACTGAACATCTTTCTTATGCATGTAAAGCTAACATAAATGTTCCTGCTGCACATGCCATGCCTACCACACATACAATGAATAATTTGCATCAGAATCATGCACAGTGTGGTCAACCTAATTGTATGCCATGCACTTTTAACGTCATGCAAACTTTTGTGAATTTAATGAATGCATCTAGCCAATCATGCTCAAATACTGCTGCTAGTTCAAACATCAAAAAGAAGCATGTGAGAGCCAAGACTGTCAGTCCTCCTAAAGTTAGGAGTGACAAACCTTCTCCTAAGACTGACAAATCTGTCAAGTCTGAGAAAGGAAAGGAGAAAGTCGAAAGCTCTAGTAATGTTAAGAAAAGTGCATCTCCTGTTGTTAAATCTGTTGATTCTCGATCTTATCGAAAAGCCGGGCCCAATCAAAGTTGGGTTCCGAAGAATATCTAACCAATCTGTCATTGCAGGGCGTTAAGCAGAATAGAAATAAAGTTATATTGGTGCTAGATAGTGGAGCATCGAGGCATATGACTGGAAACAAGTCCCTGCTTACAGAGTTGGTTATGAAGGCTGGCCCTTATGTTACCTTTGGAGATGACAGCATAGGTGTGACAAAGGGATATGGCAAACTGAAGACTGGTAATGTCATCATTGAAGATATTTCCTTTGTTGAGGGACTGAAGCACAATCTGTTGAGTATCAGTCAATTCTGTGACAAAGGTTACGAAATTGTCTTCAACAAGAAAGGTGTATCAATCACTCACATCAAGGAAGGCTCATTAGCTTTGAGAGGAGTTCGAAAGGCAGATCTTTTTGTTGCAGACATGGATCCAGCAAATCAGAATGAGGTCACCTGTTTCTACAGCAAAGCCTCGGATGATGAAAGCTGGTTATGGCACAAAAAGCTATCTCACTTAAACTTCAAAACGATGAAAGCTCTCGCGAGGCGAGAATTGGTGAGAGATCTACCTCAAATGGAATTCACTCCGAAAGGACTCTGTGAAGCTTGTGAAATGGGAAATTCGAAGCGAGCATCGCATAAAAGCAAAGAAATTTCTAGTATTACTGAGCCTCTGCAACTTCTTCATATGGATTTGTTTGGCCCAGTGAATGTCCTATCTTTGTC
Source organism: Saposhnikovia divaricata (assembly GCA_036435485.1). Classification (NCBI taxonomy): domain Eukaryota; kingdom Viridiplantae; phylum Streptophyta; class Magnoliopsida; order Apiales; family Apiaceae; genus Saposhnikovia; species Saposhnikovia divaricata. The sequence continues at coordinate 123,604,584 of CM071597.1, read as the reverse complement.
TAGGAAAAGATATGCATTGGTAATCGTGGATGACTTCTCCAAGTATACATTGGTATTGTTCGCAATGACGAAAGACGAAGTACCTTTCTTAATCATTGATCACATCACTCAAATTGAGAATGTTTCAACACTTACTGTGAAGACGATTAGATCAGACAATGGCACTGAATTCAAAAACGCAGTGCTGAATGACTTCTGTGTATCTAAGGGAATACGTCGTCAGTATTCAGCCCCGAGAACTCCACAGCAAAATGGAGTAGTTGAAAGGAAGAATAGAACTTTGGTTGAAGCAGCAAGAACTTTGTTGTATGATTCGAAACTTCCTCTGTACTTCTGGGCCGAAGCAGTGAGTACCGCTTGTTACACTCAAAATAGAACCTTGATCATAAAAGATAAAGAAAAGACACCATGTGAATTAATGAACAACAGAAGACCAACAATCAAATACTTTCATGTCTTTGGATCAAAATGCTATGTACTTATAGATGATGAAAATCTAGGCAAGTTTGCAGCAAAAGCTCGTGAAGGAATCTTTGTCGGTTACTCCACAGATGTGGTGGCAGCTTATAGGGTGTTCTTAGTGAATGATCGAAAAGTGACTGAAAGCTACAACGTCAGATTCGACGATACCAAACTCCCATCAATTTCTAGAGATTCTAGTGAACCTGAGTCCCTAAAATTTCAGAATCTGGACTTAGATGAACTTGAAGATGAACCTGAGTTAGTTGTCCCATTAAATGTTTCAAGTGTACGTGAAGAACCTGAGTCTAGTGAACAATTTAATTCTACAAGATCAGAAGAGACTTCTTCAGTACGAACCGGCAATAACTCAGGGGGAGTAAATAGCAGCTCAAGGACAACTGTTCAAGGCTCGAGACGAGTTGACAGTAGTTCTGTAGGAGCTGGCACTAACTTAAGGGGATTTAGTGAGAATAATCAAAGTAGTCAGCACCACAACTCAGAAAGTCAAGCTGAATCATCAAGACAATTTCCAGGAGAACGGGTATGGAATAGAGATCATCCGTTTGAATTAATTATTGGTGATCCAGATGATGGTGTGACTACTAGAAGAACTGCAAGAGCTGACCTGGCTAATATTTCCTTATATTCTGGGTTCTTATCCAAGCTTGAACCTAAAGAAATAGAAGAAGCTCTTGGTGATGCTGATTGGGTGATTGCAATGCAAGAGGAACTCAATCAGTTTGAAAGGCAGAAAGTTTGGAAACTGGTACCCCGACTAAAGAACATATCAGTAATTGGAGCTAGGTGGGTATTCAGAAATAAACTGGATGAAAACGGACTTGTAACACGAAACAAGGCTCGTTTGGTTGCAAAAGGTTATTCTCAGCGAGAAGGAATTGATTATGATGAAACCTATGCACCGGTTGCAAGACTTGAGGCAGTCAGGATGTTCTTGGCATTTGCAGCACATAAGAACTTCAAGGTTTTCCAGATGGATGTGAAAAGTGCCTTCCTGAACGGAGAGTTAGAAGAAGAAGTGTATCTGGAACAGCCGCCTGGCTTCATTGATCCAGAACATGTAGATTTTGTGTATCTTCTCTTCAAATCTGTCTATGGCCTCAAGCAATCCCCAAGGCGATGGTATGAAACCCTATCCTTATTCTTAATTGAAAATGGTTTTACTAGGGGAGTAATTGATAAAACATTGTTCTATAAAAATGTAAGAAATGACTTAATACTTGTTCAAGTCTATGTGGACGATATTATTTTTGGGTCATCTAATGAGCGCTTGTGCGAGAAATTTGCTAAGCTAATGCAGGAAAAATATGAGATGAGCATGATGGGAGAGCTGTCCTTCTTCCTTGGATTACAGATTAGTCAGAGAAAAGATGGTATCTTTATCTGTCAATCCAAGTACGTCAGAGATTTACTCAAGAAGTACAATCTAGAAGATGCATCAGCAGCTAAGACTCCCATGGCAACAGCCACGAAGCTTGATGAAGACAAATCAGGTAAACCAATTGACATCACAAGCTATCGAGGTATGATTGGCTCACTCCTCTATTTAACTGCAAGTAGACCCGATATAATGTTCGCAACTTGTTTATGTGCAAGGTTCCAAGCGGATCCTAGAGAATCACATCTCGTAGCCGTCAAGAGAATTTTTAGGTATCTCAAGGGCACACCAAATCTAGGGATTTGGTACCCAAGAGATACAGGTTTTAATCTAATTGGCTATTCGGATTCAGACTATGCAGGTTGCAGGATTGATAGAAAAAGCACATCTGGTGCTTGTCAATTTCTTGGCAGAAGATTGGTGTCCTGGCAAAGTAAAAAGCAACATACAGTATCTACTTCTACTGCTGAAGCTGAGTACATTGCTGCTGGAATCTGTGTAGCTCAAATACTGTGGATGAGGAACCAATTTAAGGATTATGGCATGGAGCACAAGAAAATTCCAATTATGTGTGACAACACAAGTGTCATTGCCATAACCAACAATCCTGTAGATCACTCAAGAGCCAAGCACATCGACATCAGGTATCACTTCATAAGAGAACATGTCGAGGAGGGGACTGTGGAGCTACATTTTGTGCCCACAATGCAACAAATTGCAGATATATTCACCAAACCTCTTGATGAGGTAACATTCAATAGATTGGTTGGTGAATTGGGAATGCTTAACACAAGTTAGTAACGCCTCCTATCTGTAAAATCCAGGTTTATGTTTGTATGTGCAAGCTACTTAATCATTATGTGCTTAGACTTTAAAATGCCTAATTAATGATTGTTATAGTTTGCATATAGTGTCATTTTACATAAATTCATTGTGTTTTAAGTGTCTTTTATAGCACAAATCTGTGAATTTATGCTTGTTAGATTGCATGATCATAGGGGGAGTTAAATTCATAATATTCTAAATTTTACATGATTTTTAGATGAATTTACCTATGATTTTCATGTAATTAGAGGCCTTAGAATTAAAAATCTTCAATATTTCGAGTTAGTTTCTATCTCGAAACTCATCTAGAAATTCGACTTGAATTTCGACTTAAGCTGTCAGAGTGAAGTTTTGAAAATTCTAAGTCTGGGAAGAATTTCGGGTTAGTGTCTATCTCGAAATTCATCTCGAAAATCGACTTTGAGTTCGAGTTCGAGTTACCAGTGTGCCTAATTCTATCTTCAAAATATTCGAGATAAGGTCTATCTCGAACTTTATCTCGAAGGTTGAGATAAGGTTTCCATTAAGGGGATATTTTGAAAAGAATTGAGAATAACTTCGTGTTAGTCTCTATCTCGAAACTCAACTCGAATTTCGACTTGATGTTCGAGATAGAGTTCTCAGTTGCTTAGAGGGAATTTTTTGAGTCAAACTCCTCACTCGAAACGTATCTCGAATTTCCCTGTAGTTTTTGCTTCAAGGGGATATTTTGGAAAGAATTGAGAATAGCTTCGAGTTAGTCTCTATCTCGAAACTCAACTCGAATTTCGAGTTGATGTTCGAGATAGAGTTAAACTTCTAACTCGAAATGTATCTCGAATTTCCCTGTATTTTTTTTCTGGAGGGGAATTTTCCAAGTTTACTACAAACCAATAAAGTTCGAGATAGGATTTCCCTGTAGTCTTTGCTGTAAAATTGGTTAAGTGCTTATTTGTTCGAGTTAACATCTATCTCGAATTTCATCTCGAAGTTCGACTTGATGTTCGAGATAGAGTTCGACTTAAGTCTTCCCTGTATGCACTTGGTGTTTTTCACTCTTTTTAACAGGGACATTTTTGTCATTTCACAATCATCTATATATACATCTCTAACTCGATGCATCATTCACTTTACCTAATTTCATTTTTACAGCAGCCGCTTCACAAAAACAAGGCGATTTCACAAATTACATACCATTAATCCGTGTTTTTGTGATTAAACTCATACTAATCACGAATTACTGCCAATTTTTTGACTACTATTGTCTGTGTTATCATTAATCTTTGTGTTGGTGTGTTTTGTAACCACTCATATACACGCGCATATACATACACACGAACATCAAGTGTTTGTGTAACTGTTCAAAACACGATTCCCATATTCTCTATCCATATACACACACGATTTCACTGGTATACACACGAATATACATCTTCATTGAATATTCAGATTTAGCAATTGGCCACTGTTCATATCCCGTAGTTTAATTTCTCAGATTGCTTTTTGGTATTCTCGATAAATTGAAAGGGATAAAACTGTTAATTCGTAAATTACTTGTTTTTCAAATTAAAAATTTCACATCTCTTAAAGAAAAAAATTTAATTAAAATGGCTCACCAATTTTCACTTGCTAAAAACAATTTTTATAATATTTCTACGGAAATTGGTGATCAACTCCCGCGGTTTAAGTTTTGGGTACGATTTCTTAATTTGTACTCCAAGGCTAGCCATGCTTTTACTGCTAAACCTACACTAGTACATGATGCTTTACAGCAATTATGGACTAGTGCGGTTACTTTTGGGAGCAAAACTACCCCCTACGGTTTCAGGTTTACCTTAGCGGGTCAAGAATATGAGGTGACTGAAGAAATTGTCAACAGGGTTCTGGGATTCCCGATCAAAGATGCTTATGATCCAGAACCTACAGCGGAACAACGCCTGACATTCTTTGAAGAAATAGGATGTTATCCTCCGACTGGCCGGATCACTGGAAACATCCAAAAACAATTCTTTCATGTGGAATGGAATTATTTTTTCGAGGCCATCACAAGATGTTTTCGGGCACGCGAAAAAGATTTTCATCAAATTCCAATTCCAATGCAAACCTTTGCAGTTGCCCTAGCAAGAGAACTGGATATAAATTAGGGACGCATAGTTCTCTCTGAGATAGTGGCTACAATGGGATCTCCTGCAAGCAGAGACCTCACTACAACTGATGTTGTCTGCTGGTTTCCTCGGTTCCTACAAATGCTGATTAATGATTTAATACCGAAGGATGCTCTTGCTGTTAGACAGGGATTTGCCAGAAGCCCAACATCTGCACCGCTAGGGATGGGCACTATGTCACTTTCAACCATTGCTAATCAGGATAAACATCAAGGTAAACCGATGTCAATTCCTGAAAATATTCAATTGTGGCTTACATATGATGCAGGAGTTACCAATTTGGAGAAATCATCGCAAGTTTCATCATATGCTCAGAATCCGTCTGCTCATGCTGAGGCATTTGATGGGATTCCTGATGAGCAAAGCGATGAGGCACAAGGTAATGAATCAGGTAATCTCTCCCTGCATACTATTCATTCCTCCTCCTATGTATCTGATTCCGAGACCCAAGAGACTGCTAACCCGCAGAATCTATCCCAGGGTGAGAGCTATATTTCTGAGTCTGACACACATTCTTATTCTCTTTCACCCCTGTTAACGGAAGTCAGAAAACCAGCACATGTATATGTAGGAGATGATGAGGAGAGTGACCCCGAAGTTCAGCCTCTTATTCGAAAGAAAGCCAAAATTTTTCATGCTGCTACTTCAAAAGTCCAGTCAAACCCTAGTGTGTCACACGTAACCACTCCACCTCACGAGAGTGGTTCTCCCCTTAAACAATCTGCACATAGGGATTTTGGTGAGGATTATGTACCTTTTGAAGATCCTGTTGCTTCAAAAGGACATGAAGTTTTAACAACTTCAGCCGTACCTTCACCGGTACGTACTGATGCTGCAAAGAGGATCGGTTCTGATGTCGTACAAGAACAATTTGCAGCCCCTCAGCCTGAGATTCCAACTCAGGACAGAACAGATATAGATCCCATAACTGCCAATTATATTTCTTATCCAATTTCTGCAGGTACTGCTTCATACTTTGGATCAATCATTGAAGACATACACGAGCGTGAGACAGGGAGTGTGTGTGAGAGGTTAGGGAGAGAGGGACCTTCATTTTTAAGGCCCGAAACCGAGCGCCAAATACTAACAGAACGAGTATTAGAGCGAGGTCACCTAAACCAAACACCGTCCCTTAATATTGAAAATCTTGATACACGTATGACTTCTATGGAAAATCAGATGAGGCAGTTCGGGCAGACGATGGGGCAGTTCGGGATTAACATTGGAAACAATCAAAGGGCTCTTGATGACTATGCAGCACGAATGGCAAGTCAAGCTACAGCTTTTGATGCTTTGAAAAACAAGGTTAATGACTTGGGCCATGCTGGTGGTGTCTTGGGAAGCACTCTGAATGAAAGGATGGGGGCAATGGAGTCTACAATGCATACAATGGCTGTGGAGATCAGTAGAATGATGTTCGCATTCAGGAGCTTTGTGCCCCCGGAGTGTTTCGAGTCGCAACAACCTCCCCCCGATGCTGGTGCAGGTGGTGCTAGTGGAGCGGGAGCCTCCGGTTCTGGTTTTGGAGGTTCTTATGCTGCTGGTGGATTTGAGAAGCAAGGTGGTGTTCAGGATAACTCACCTAAGGGGGAGAGTGGAAAGGAGACGAGACAGCAGGCAGTTCATATCGAAGAAATTGAAGAACATGCTGATCTTGTCAAGGAAATAGAAATTGAGCCGTCTGTTGATGAAGAGGCTCTGAGGAAGAGAAAGGGTAAGGCAATGATGGTTGAGCAAGATGAGCCATTCGTTGACCTGAGTCATCAGGAATTAGTACAGGAGGTACTTGACTCAGATTCTGATATGGAAGACGTACCTTTGGCACATGCTATAAAGAGATCTTTGAAGGAACAAGGTGGAGGTGCTGGGATGTCTTCCGGAATGCCTGAAGAAATTCCTGTTGATGAGGAAACCCTTAAAGCTCAATAGTTAGCCTTGAAACAAGCTCAGTTCCATAAAATGAAGATGATGCAAGAACGTGCTGCGTTCCTAGAAAAGAAAGTGGAGCTCCAAGGGAAGCAGTATGATCATGAGCTTGCAAGGCTAGTTGATCCTCAAGTTGATCTCGACAAGAGAAGGATAGGACAGAAGTGGGATGAAGCAAGGAAGATATTGATGGGACCCTGTGTGAAAGGAGTTCATAACAAGGAGGCAGATGATCTGTTCTACAACTTGAATTTGCAGAATCCAATGACTGTGGACTATATAAGTGCTTTGAAGAGATTAATTTCTAAAGTCAAGGTTGGATACAATGCAACACTTAAGGAGTGGTAGGTTATTTTGTCTTTGGTAGAAGGAGTCCCAACATCTTTCCTGTATGTGGATGACCAATTCATAACGAGAAGATCTGCGTCAGAGTTGTTCTTGCTAGCAACAAAAATTCAATACTCTCAATCTGAGGAGCTAAGCATTCTGTATAGGGATCAGTTAATGCAGCTAGCAGAGGACAAGGGTCCAGAATTCTCAGCATATCCAAATTTTGTCCGGATGGTAGTTGACGGGAAGATGAAGAGGGTTAGCATGGAGGAAGATGATTTAATGGATCTTTCAGTGGAATCTCTCAAAGCTGTCTGTAGACAAATGATGAGTAAGGGATTCGCTTATGAGCTTAAAGAAAAATCCGTGAAGATCATTGAAAGAGTCATATTCAAGAAGAGCAATGAGGTGTGGAAGTGTGATATCATTGCTCCAAACCCTCTAGATAACGTGAAGATTGAGCCGGAGCTGATGGAGAAGAAATGGAATATTCTTCAAGCAATGAAGAATGTAGATGAAGCTCTGACTCTTCCTTCTAGAGCACTGGAACAAGGAGAGATAAGGGAGGCAATTGGTGTTCCAGGAAGTGATAGTGTATACTGGATACACGCTTATGTTGAAGATACAGCTGATGCCTTAGCATTCATAGATGCAGACCAGAATCAAACACTCTTGCATATGAGTAGAAAATGGCTGCTACAGACTCAAGATGCTGCATTTCTGGAGAGAGTATTACATGTATTCAAATGGGGCAAAGTGGAAGATAAGTATGTGCAAGAAAAGCAGAGACTCATGAGTTACCTGTCTGAGGTAGTGGTGGAAAAGAAGCGGATGGAGCGAGATGCGGCTAGTGTCCACAATACTAACCATGTCAAGGGCTACCCCAAGATGATCTATTGTCAGTTTAAAGCTGATAAAACACATTGGAAACCTCAGCTCATAATGAAGAACTTTGAGGACATTCCAAAGATCAGGACTACTCAGGAGGTGGACAAACTCAGAAGGCTTTTCAAACATCCTTATCCAGAGCCCAAGAATCCTCTAGAAATGGAAGCTGTAAGTCTGTTGAATGCTAGGTGGAAGCAGCTTCACGATCCAGTGTACAAGAAAGAACAGCAGAAGAAAGAGAAGCGCAGAAGGCAGAAAGAAGAAAAGGACCAAGCTGCTGAAGCTAGAAAGAGGAAACGGAATTAGGGTTAAAGGTCAGAGTGGTGTGAACTTGAAGTTGGAAAAACTTCATGTCTTTCGGTTGCTTTAACTCACTTGAGGAAAATTCACCTTAGAGTGAATCCAATAAGGTGATATAAGTTTGACTAAAAGGTATGAAATAATCCAGGTGATAGGAATCACTCAAATGATCTTTAATTCGAAGTTCGAATTCTGTTTCTAGTTTAAGTTCTTTGTATTGTTTTCAAGTACATTTCAATTGTAAATTATTCAAGACTTTAATGTTAATTATCTTTTCTCGTCTCATTGTTTAGTTGAGTTATCCTTCATTAATTTGAATGTCATTGTTAGACAATCAAATAGGGGGAGATTGAAAGGCAGAGTGTGTAAACTTGTAACACTGTAACTAATGTAACTCAATTAAAGGAAAAGATACTTAACCAGAAGACAATCAAGAACAAGAAGCCACAAGAAATCAACACTAAATGAAGACAAGGTAATTGATACAATTGAACATGTTAACTATGATCAAGCCAAGAAGAAATCATTGAGAGAAGTTCAAGTCAAAGTTGTTCATGCCTCAGTGATTTGAGAAATAGAGAATCAAGATCATAACTATCAGTATCAACAAGACAAATTGATTTCAAGTGAACAAGAAGGAAAGCAAACATTGGAAAGCCACGTTACTAAGTGAATATGGTAATTTATTCAAGAAGCAAAAACACTATCAAGACTAGTCACTTATGAACCAGACCAGTGCATCAAGTGTTAGGACATTGATAGCAAGTTTATGTCAGTAATAAAGATCCATGTTCAAGAGCTTGGTGAAGAATAAAGAAGTCATGAAGATATCACAAGTTCAAGATGTGCATTGAAGTTTCAAGTTGAAGACCAGAATATTTTCTAAGTACTAAATATTCTAGATGACCAAGTAGAATATTTCTAAGTAGAAGTTCTACTTAAAAATTCGAGATGGCTAAGTAGAAATTCTCAATTAGAAGTTCTACTTAGAGTGCAGCTTCAACATGACACATGGCATCTTCTGATTGGCAGATTTCCAAGCTTTCAAGATAAGGCAAGATTTATGTGGACATCATTGGGCCACGTATATCTGAGTCTTTGAAGACTACAGGACATAGATTACATGTAGTATAAATAGAAGTACTTGTGTAATGTTTTAATTGAGAGCAATTCTTGAGAGAAACACATGTAAAAGAGAGAGAGTTTATTCACAGAGCTTAGTATCATTCACTTCTCTCTGAACTTCTGTTATACTTTGTAATGAATGTTGTAGCAAGCACTTCAAGTTATATATAAGACATATATTCCTTGAATCTGTGTGTTCGTTTATTGCATCGTATTTATTGCTTCTCATATTTGAAAAGTTGTATTCACCCCCCCTCTACAACACATTTGGACCTAACACCCACCTTAAAACTTTATGAGCTATAAGTTGATTTGAAAGGTTGATGCAAGTATGTACATGTTTAAGGGGATTGTGATGTTATAAGCTTTATAAGTATGGGTAAAGTTTTGGATGGTGATAAATGGATGTTACCACTGGTCTTATAGATTCTTGATGATGTTTATATGATCTTGATGGTGTATGGTTGAATTAAGTGGTTAGATGGAGTTCATGGAATTTGGAAATGTTCGGTTTATAGTCGTTATAATGTCGAAATTTCATTAGATTATTTGAGCAGTTAATACCGAATTCAACAAATGTTTTCTTGGTAAGTTTTTGGCCATAAACCAGTAGGACTTGTTTTGTAGTTTGTTTTGACACCAAGATCATGTGATTACGATTTACGGTTTATGAGATATGCTCGTTTTATTGAAACCGGTTAAAACGGACGAATCCTTAAGATGGACTGACTTTACCAAGTCAAACGAGCCCTTTAAAAATGGTCTGTGATTATGAAATTTTTACAGGGGGTAACTTAGTCAGTTGTTAAATCCCTGTAAACATTTGAAGACAAAAGGCTTAATTTTCGATTTTATAGAAATGTTTAAGTCAAGAATGCGCATGAGAAACCACTGCAGAAAGAAGCTATATTTAGAGCAATAATTGAGCTAGCAAAAAGATGTTCTTAATTATGAAATTTGGATGAAAAATCCTCTGGACAGTTAAGAAGAAGTGAGAAAAAGAATTTCATGAAAAAGTTTATTTTTCAATTTTATAGAATTTTTCGAATCATAGTTGCGCAAGTGAAAAACCCTTTTAGGGGACGAATTAAGACGAACTTTAGTTTCGTTGAAAATGACCTTTAACGAAAGTCGTTATGAGACCAATAATTATCCAAAAGTGGTTAAAGGATATCATGGACTTATAATAAGCCAAACGTGTAATAAGGATGTATCATTACGAAGTTGTGTCTTTACGTGAATAGTCGATTTGACGGGATCGTTTAACGAACTAACCGAACCGTATTGATTATTATAGATCATCACACTAGAGACAGGGCCCAGACTATTCCGACATTATCAGGCAAGTTTTCGAAACTTGTACTTCAGGTATTTTCAAACTGTTGTTGTTGTGGTATAACTGTTATGAACTGTTTTAAAATTATTTTTGCGAATCAGCATGAAATATATGGTTTATTTATGTTGATTTATAAACCTGTTTAGCAAGTACGTATGCATGAATACATATATACATGTATGCAATGATGTGTTAAAAGTTCCAAGTAGGGTATGATAACACCCTTTCTTAGTAGGGGAGTCGGAGATATTTCGTCCGGATAAGGACATAAAAACCCGGAAGTCTCCGGAGATGATATATGACTTATATTTAGTTTTAAAAATAATCCAATAAATATAAATTGGATATTTTCGGATTAAAAATTCCTTTGATGATATTAATAAATATTATTTGAATATTTATTAATAAGTTGAATATGATTTTCAATTGAGGATTGTGAGTAAATATTTATTTAATAAATATTATTTAAATATTTATTGAATATTCTAAGCTGATTATTTATTTAATAAATATTATTTGAATATTTATTAAATATTCCAGGATGATTTACAAATCATATTATTTATTTCAAAATTATTTAAAACTTTAAAAAATTATTTTAAATATTTTCTGATTGTCGAAAAAGTATTTAAAAATGGATCGGGTTCCCATTTCTTCACCGACTATAGCTTCATTCATCGAAAAGTATCGCTACCTCGCTCAAACTTATCAAAACTCGGGAACCCAAGGTTTTGGGAGCTAGTATTAATTATTTTCTCCCTTCGCTACCAATAAGAAATGCACCCTACCTAGTAAGGAGGGGCTCAGGTTTGACTAAACACTCAAAAACTCCGACCAACTCCCAAATTATGTTTGATGATGCGATTCTTATTAATCAAAATCCGTTGACTAAAGTCAACCCACACATCAGAGTTACTTCCTCAATTACTCATGGAAGTAAAGTTGTAATGATTATCAAACCAGTTGTCAAGCTTTGTGCTTGGGGGAAACTGAATTAAATTCTGTTCCTACGATGCATAGAATTCTCTCAGGGATTGGAGGAAGAGGGGACATCGCCTTCGGGCGTAGTCCAAATATTAAGGCCCATATGCGGTCAGGATGCGACCCGATAAGGGAACGTCGTCCTTCAACTAGTAGAGAAGCAGAGGCACGATATATTGGCTGATCACCAGATATCGTGGAAGAGGCTCCAGCATAATCCCATTCTTCCAATTGGAATTGTACTGTAACACTGTAATAAAAGCCTAGATGCTCAATTACCGATAGTGTTAACAGAATGATGAACTATTCAAAGTACCTCAGAAATTCTTCGTTATATTTCTGGATAAAGAATGAAAAATGTTTAATGATGGTACAATATCAGTATACAATATGGCATATGGTTTATGTTAACAAAAGTACTTTGAAAACTATTATTATATGGCTGAGCTGTATTGCTCACTCTTGCTTTTCTTTCATATATACCACCACACAACAACAGATACTCATGGCAAGAACAAGGCAGACCCTCCACAAAAGTGTGCTAACCGGTCAGCAGTTTAGGAGACTGTTTACGAGGCAGGTACCAGGGCAGCACCCAGTAGCATTACCACAGGTGAGCAGACTAAGTTGGATAGGTTTACAGCTTAGGTTGGTTAGATTTATTTACAAGCATGACTTGTGTAAGTTTCTGAAAACCAAACCTCCTTTTGGATGCAAGTGCCACCTTAGATGGTAATTCCTTTTTAAGTTGAACTTTTGAGATTATGACAATTTGGGTTTGTAATAACTATTTCAAGATGGTTGTAATAACTTAGTAATATTTTAATTTCGTCTCTGAGCCTATAATCTGTAAATGTTGAGTGTGATTGAGGGATCACAACATACTAAAATGAAGATTAAGAATAATGAATATTAAAATGGGAATTAAGGATAGAGTGACAGCCTGGATCTCCGACCCTGGATCTAGCGGTGTTACATAGATGGAATAGCGGGCGCGGTGAATACTCCAGTATTAGTTCATCTTCCAAATTGGGAAATTATCTGCAACATTATCATTGTTGGCAGGGTTGAAAAGTGTTTGAACTGGAATTGCAATATTCTTCCTGCAAGTTCCTCTATTATGAAAATTGATAATATCTTGCTTATCTTTGACATAGCAGATATTTCCACAGAACAATTATATTTTGAGTTACCTTGTAACTTCATCTTTATCTTATATTTTATGACTCTGTTGATACCTTACATAACATGAGTTGTGAAAAGGAGGTTGTTGATATTGAATCACCTTATAACTTCATCTTTTAAGTTATATGTGGATATTCTGCTTATATTTTATATAGCAGTTATTTTACAGAAAGGTTATATTGAATTACCTTGTAACTTCATCTTATATATTATACTAGAACTTTGTTCATAGTATGAATATCCAAAGTTTACAGAGATATTATGAAAATGATACTTGAAGTACTACAATAGTACTGTTTTTGGAATATATTCCGATAAGGAAATACTTTCGGTAAAGAGATATTTTGACAATTATTGTCTTATACCCGCCTTAGTCTTGGTTAAGTCATAGGCAGAGTTATGCCATGTTTTCATTACCTTCCTGAGCTATTTGCTCACTCTTGCTATTGTTTTATATATATTATAGAGCAGTGAAGCAGGATGTCATGGGCACCAGTGTTCCCGAAGAGTAATACGAACCAGTCGGATCAGGCTGCAGCTGGCTGCATTTAAATTATGTATAGATATGAATGGTATGAGAAGATTGTAATCATCAGAAGTCAGAGTTGGAATTGTACCATTTCCTATATATTGTTTCAATATCAGATTTTGTAAGACAATTGGGTATTGTAATAAAAGTTGTTATTCCGTTGTTGTTGTATAGTATCGTTTCTGAGACTCTAACCTGTGTGTGTGTGTGAGAGATATATATTGTGGGGTCATAAGCCATTGAAATATGTACAGTGTGAGTAATACAGGTAAGATAAGGAGTAAATGGATCGTGACTACTCTAAATCCCAGACCCCGGATTTGGGGCTATTACAGAAATGGTATCAGAGCGTTAGGTTACAGTCCTCAGAAACGATAGGAGATCGAGTCTTACAATACCCTTAAGGATAATGAGAATACCTGGAGCTCAAGTAGAGTTCATAGGGACATGACCCTGACTGTTGGAGATGAAGCCCGAGAGGGGACTTCTTTTGAGAAACCATACTTAGGACGTTATGGTTAGAAACCCTAATTTGTATGATTTATAGATGGATGGGAGTCTGAGGTACCAGATCCCGAGGCCTTCGAGTAGGCATTTGATGATGCGCTCCTTGAGATGGATGGAGACCCAATAAAAGGGGAGATCCATAGGGGAATATAGAGGAGGACCCCATGGAGGGTCAAAGAAAGAACCTTATAGGGAAGGTGTCGATTGATAAAGATGTGGAAGGTTACTTGAGGTCGTATGATAGGACCGGACGAACCTTCAAGAGGTTAACTAAAGTGATGAGATAAGAGTATTGAATCGTTATGATTCATCAAGAGATATGACGAAGAAAAGGAAGTAGAATCTCCAAAGCAGTGGAGGTGGAGGCAGTATAGCCAATACTGGTGGAGCGATTCGACCAGAACGAGACCTATTACTCGTAGTCTGTTACAGTGCCCTAAAGAGGCAGCATATTTGAGAACTAAGACATTCAAACTTCGTGTATGATCGAGGGTACTCAATTACCTTAATTAATAGAGACATTACCTTGTCTATGGAATTTAATTTTCCACGATCAGCGATTCCACCAGGGACGGTGTTTATTACGGTGCTGAGGAATTTTATTACCTCGAGTGAGATTATATATGTACGTACTACGCAAAGTGTTATTGTAACCTGAATGCGGTAAGACGAGATATATTTTAAGAGACAAGATGGACTAAGAGAGTCGGGGATTGGCTTAAATGAAAAGGTTGTGATGTTGTGAAGGATAAGCTTGTATAGCACGCATGATCGATGCGAGAAGAAGAATATTCTGCCTAAGGGCAGCTGTACAAATGGTTGGATTTAAGCATGTGGCTTCTAACGATGTTCTGGAGTATCGCTGACTCGACACGTGGGATTCGTCGTTACTGTAGGCGACACCGGTACCGAAGTCATCCTATAGGAATAGAGCGCTTGCCTGACAGGCCCGCGCTGAGCTGAATAGAATTTCCTACGATTGCAAGTGTCAATGGTTGAACCTTAGCGACTATTAGGAGTCGACAATGATGTAAGTATCGAGCACCTTAGGATGTATGGAAAAGAAAAGCTTTATAATTAAACGATTATCCGTTAGAAGGGCCGACATATAAGGCATCCGTAGAGACCTTGGCAAGTACCCTCCCCAATTGCAAATTATGTTGAGTATTCTTAATCTATGGTCTATCTCGACACCTCACCAAGAGAGAATTCTGATAAAGGGAATAGTCCCTCTTCAAAGTTATTTTGTACCACTTGCGTTAATCCACGTTTAGTTCAATTATGCCAGAGGTCGCCATGATACCTACCTTCAGGTTTTCAAAGCCCTGGTGAATAATCCTATGGTGATATAGCACCACTTTCTTGTTGGATACTAGTATCTTTCTGGTTATCATTTTCTTTGGAAATCTCACCTTGGAGTTGATCAACTTTGACTCAAGGTGTCCCTTTCATGAATTAATTGTCAACAGACGATAGTCATTAACTTGATTTTGAATTGCTTTTGTACTTCACAACTTCCACTGAGACGAACAACCCTATAATTATAGGGGCCACAAGGACCATCTGTCTGTGTGATAAAAGTCTGATGGGACGCCATCACTTGTGAGTTGTGAAATACAAGAAGGCTAATTACCTTTAGTAATGTCTTAATTAAGACACGCAACATTGAGTTCTTATGATCATATTGATCTCTCGGTAAAGTCTTTCATTTCAAATAAGGTTACCTTAAAACTCCTAACCTTATGATCACCAATGTGTGATGTTTCTTTGATATGAGGGCTATCCTTTTAAAGCTCCGTGATTCTTGTTATCTTTATTAAATTTCAAAGGGGATGCCAACCAGGTCAAATAAGTCAAAATTCGCTGATAGGAATTAGATTCGCAAAAAAATACGCTATGGCAAGAGCGGATCCCTAAGACAAATAGAATATGGGTGACATGACGATGAATTAGTTTATGTTCTCTCTCAAGGAGATTTTGATAGTGGAAATTTGGTCAATCGATATATGTGGAAGAAATAACAATGTGTCATAAAACTCCAATGATTACGGAGTCAGATAGAAATCTCCAGAATTCTATGGAAACCCTAACCCAGTAAAGGTCAGAGCTTGATTTACAAAAATAAGGAAGTCAATTGAGATACTAAGTATGACAGAGAAGCTGAAAACGAGGGTCGTCGCCTATCTCCCGAAGGGGGAGGCGAATCACTGGTGAGAATGGTAAGACAAACCTAGAGGTAAAAGGTGTTGTGACTTGGGAGAGATTCAGATTATTGCGTTTAGAGAAATGTTTTCTGAAATATATAAAGATCCAGATGTAAATAAAAGTTCTAGTGTTGAAATAAGAAACCATGACTATGGCAGAGTATGAGGCCATGTTATGGGATATGAAAGAGAAATGAGCCCTTAGGTTTCGACTAAAAGCTAAAACAACGAATCCAGAATCGCGTGGCGATGTTGGAGTGAAATTTATGATTGCCCTGAAAGGGGAGTGGTCCTTTAAGGACAGAAGCAAATTACAAAGTCCTTGCGATAATGCGAGCCAACAAGTTACTATGGGATGGATGTATGGCTTATCTAGCTTCTGTGGTTGATACCAAGAGAAAAACGCCTAGCCAACGATAAATCCCAGTGATTGAAGAGTTTGGGAATGTATTCCAGAGAACCTACCCAGAGTACCACTCGATCGAGAGATTTGATTCCTTTCGAATTAGGGAGAAATTGATATTATAATAATGATGGATTAGTTGATACCCAATGGAGCCAAATTGATTATGAGGGAAATAATTTAAGGATAAAGACGGAGTCAGAGATTTTAGAATCTAGCTCAGACTAAGAGATTATGACGCCAGAGATATGAGGCTTGATTAGCTCATATGGTTGACCCCGAGGAAAAAGACACCAAGTATAATTATAATGATTTTGGGAGGTTGTACAAGGTTTTAATAATCTACCAGATATAGATTTGGATGACATAATAATGAATATCGAGTGTTCAGAGCCTAGTGCTGCATTTCCCGTTAGCCCAGTAGGAATAAAAGAATTATCAACTCAGATGCGAGGATTGTTGAATAAGAGTGCGATGAGACTCAGTGTGCCACCGTGAGGAACCGGTGTGTTGTAAGAAAGAAATATGTTAGCACAAGATTGTGCATCGAACCTCGAGAGTTGAATGAGTCAACATTGAGTATAGGTACTGTTGTAGAAGATTGTCTGAGCAGCACAGGGACGCTGTGTATTTTCCAAACTTATTAGGAAATGGGACATCACCAGTTGGAAGTTAAAAATCGAGGATATACCCAAGATTGTGAATCGCACTAGGTATAGACACTATGAAATTGTAAGTGATGTCATTTTGGGTTGACTATTGCACCCACAACTTTTTGGAATTTAATGAATTGGCTGTGAGTTACCTGAGATAGTTTTTGCCCTGAGTATATCGAAACATCGTATATATGAACGAAAGGTGTGAAATCAAAAAGGATCAAACATGATCGACTTTCAGACCTATCAGATCTAAAAATATGTGTGCTTGTGTGTATATGAAGATTATGATTTGTGATAAAAGGATTAAGAGTCCTCGAACCAGACAACATTCCCCGCAAACAAATTCCCCAAGAGATTCGCCTTTCTTTCAGAAAGGAGAAGAGATGAGATAATAGATAATGATTGAATGAACACAAGAGGTAGATTGGCATTCTGTGAGATGATTAAAGAAGAGGTTGGAACACCGGGGGTGATAGTAGTTAACAATGAGATAGCGAGGCCAAAACAGTGATGGCCGACGAGCTCGTTGCTAGACATCAAGAGTTACTCGAATCGGTTGTTAGAATACTCGAACTAGTTTCAATACGGAGTACCCCGTCGACAATAGAGTTGACATTTATACAATGGAATTGGGAAATATCTAGAATTAATAGAGGATTCTGACAAGCAAGTTTTTGTTGATGTATTTCTGTGCAAACAAGATAGAGAATATGAGGTTCGAGATTTGTAATAAGAAAAGGTATCCTCGTGGAAGGAATTAACAAGATTATAATGAAAGGAAGTTTAGCCCAAGATTCATTGGGCCATCTGAGAGTTTAAACGCGTCAGGAAGGTGGCCTATGAGCCAGCCTCACCCAAACCGGTAAAATGGTCATAACATGGTTCATGCGTATGTGCCTCATCAGTATACTATAGATGCCCGGCATATGACAGAGTACGAGCAGATAGATATACATAACCGAATCTGAACTACGAAGGACAACCTGTGGAAATTATGAATAGAAAAGAGCAAGCGCTAAGAGATAAGGTTGTCAAGCTAGTGAGAGATTTGAAGAAAATTAAGAAGTGGAAGAATCCACCTGAGAAATAGAAAGTGCAATGGGATAGAAGTAACCCCAGTTATTCCTAAACTGATTCCGAGGACGGAATCCTTTTAAGGAGGGGAGACTGTAATAACCCGAATTTTTGGTAGAATTAAAACTTTTCTTATTATGGTTAAAGAGCACTAATGAATGGTGGTTTCAAAGAACAATGATTGTAATGAATGGATATTGCTTTGGACAATGATCCTGATGCATTGGTATATTGTTAGAATAGAGTAATTTGATGGTTGAGGACCTAGATAAGAATAATCTACCGTCCAGAAAGGAGCTAATGGATCCTTGAAGGGAAATGAGTACGTGCATAGTGTTTCCCATACGTGCATAGGGTTTCCCATACGTGCATAGTGTTTCCCGTACGTGCATAGTGTTTCCCATACGTGCATAGTGTTTCCCGTACGTGCATAGTGTTTCCTGTACGTGAATAGTAATTCGGTGGATGAATAGTGGATTTTGTAAGTTGGAAAACTTTTCATGCCACCCTATGTACGGGACATGATATGGATGTTTCGAAGTCATATTAGTAATACGCGGAGGAAATAAGTGAATGCAGAGACGATCGGAATTCAGAAATTCCAAATTCTTTTTCGGTATAATATTTGACCGGATAGTGGATTATATATTATTATAATCCAAGAATTGAGATATTAACTTTGAGGATTTGATATTTTGGAATTTTATTATATTTGATTTTAGAAATTAGAACGAAAACCACTGAGACAGTGAATCAAGCGTTCTAGAAACCGCTGAAACTTTACAACGAGATTAAGCAATTAAGCGAACGAATCAGGGATTAAGGATCAAGATTGTGACAAGATCAAATATCCTATATGATCATCAAGAGAATTATATCGAGTTGATTAAATTATTTAATCAAGGATTAAATCAAAACAATTTAGGAGTTAAGTGATTTAAATCACTTAAATCAACAAGAAACAAAACAAATATCTACCAAGCTTCTCCAAGAATCTTTGCACAAGCCCCAAGGTGAGCCACCAGCCACACACATCCAATAATATCTAGATATTATGATCAAAAGGGTGAAGAAAGGAAAAAAGCAAGCAAAAACACATTTCTCCAAAAACTGCCCAGCAGAACCAAGCTTAAGAAAAAAATTCATATTTCCATTTCTATCCATGATAAAATCACAAAATTTTAACCATAGCTTCTCCACTCCATGGGCAAGGTTCGTTCCAAATTTCATGGAAATCCAAGTAGTATAGCCTAGTCAAATCCATGCTTAAAGTTGGAGGACCAAAACTGTCCAGGTTCTGATCAGTAGAAAGATGGGGCTGAAAACCCTAGCTTCCATGGTGGGATTTTTGTGTTCTATAGCTCAAAATAAAGCCCTTGAAGAGTAGAATGTGTGGTAAAAATTTTAGAACCAAACTCGTAGTTTTTGATTTTATATGATTTTTACAAGATTGACAATGAATAGTGGATCTTAGAAACTAACTTTGTTTTCTTGAATCTTTGGTTGATCTAGAGCTTGGTTAAGGTATTACAAGGATCAAGCAAGGCTTGTTAAGTGTTTGCATACTTCAAAGGAAGGTATAAAGTTCATAAACCCTAGAGCTACTTTGAGTATTATATGTTTTATGGATGATTTTAGTGTTAGTAGGTTATGTATGTTAAGATCTATGATTTTAGTTGATGGTTGTTGATTAGTTGGATGATGATCCATGAGATGGTGATTATGTGATGTTGTTAGACTTGTAATGATGTGTTCATATGATATAATGGATGGGGTGTAGTGCTTGATTGAATCGCGGTGATGCGAAAACTTTGGAAAACGTGTAAACATAGCCGTTATAATGCCCGATTTTACAATACCATGATTTGTATGCCATTTTCATGCTAAGTGACCAACTGACCAGTAGCATCTCCTGCCATGAATAGTTGACTCATGTTACGAGGATCGTTTTGACATGAGAATCGTAGTATTCGGACTTACGGTTTAGGAGAAATCGTAAAATTCGTAAAAGCAGTTCGTAAACGTACGTATGAATTCGTAACTTCAATTGAACCCCTTTAATTGATAAATTCGGTTGCGAATCTTGGTAATTAAATACTAGAGGTCATAATATAGATATGAGAGAAGACCTCGTGTCAAAAAGATTATTTTTGGATTTTATAAAAATATTTGAATCAAGGTTAAGTGCGAAGGAACCCCTTAAAGGAGCACTCGATTATAACTTTGTAAACCGCTTAGTGAAACGGGCGAATGAGATCCGAATTCTAAAACAAATCTTCGACTTAAGTATTTGTCGATTGACATGGACATAGTACGAGCCTAAAGCGAGCTAGTAACGCCTTCGTTGTCTATTGCTTACGTGTTTAAGCATTGAATTATAAGTGAATCATCTAGGGGATTAATCGTACGTTTTCTTTTGACTTTGTCTAGATTTTTTGACATTGTCACGAGCCCCTACCACTTCTCGAGCATCAGGCAAGCTTCCAATACCTTGGAACTGTTGTTCTTATAATATATATGATTGTTGTTATACATATGTCATAGCATGCATGCCTACTTTCAAGTTATACTATAATACTTGTTCCCTGAATTGATGTTGGCTTATAGACTAGATATGAATTATCAGTTATAAGCCGGATTATTTTGTTAAGACCCTTAGTGAAGGCATATGATATTCATTCTTTAAATATAGACCGGGAGTCGATATTTTGAGATATAGAGATAGTCTTGGAAACCCAGAGGGATTCCAGCGGCAGATTAGTATTCATTTTGAGGATTGTTATTCATGAACATTATTTATATTTCCATAAAGTATTAATTACTTGGAAATTATTCGAGGAATGTTATTTGAGCATTATCTCAATCGAGAAATACTATATGAATATTATTTTGAATATTCATTCGAGTTTATTTATTTACTGAATATTATTTTAATATTCATTTGAGCTTTAATTATTTAAATGAATATTAGTTTCGAATATTCATTTAGAGTTTGTTCATTTAACGAATAATTACTTTGATATTCATTGGAATTTTTATTTATTAAATGGATTTTACTTCCAAATATTCATTTAAGATTTTATGTACTTGATGAATATTATTTTTAAATATTCATTTGAAGTTCTATTTACTTAGAGAATATTATTTCGAATATTCCTTTACAGTTTTGATTACTAAAAGAATATTATTTGGATATTCATTTAGAATATTATTTATTAAATGAATATTATTTTTAAATATTCATTTAAGAAGAGATCTATTTAGTAAATATTCCTATATATTCATTCGAGGATTACTTACGAGCAATATTATGACTTATTAATATTCATGACTTATTATTGATTTAATAAATATTCTTGGAATATTTATTTAAATTCTTCTATATTCATTTTATAATGACTTATATTATTTAAAGATTATCTTTCACCTTCAGATATTATGAAAAATATTTCAGAGTCTTTTATGACTATTTTATCAAGAGGAGGTTCCCAAAACTCTATTTTCATTTAAATCTATCTTATAAGAAGATTTAAATACTCGCTCAAATTTCCAAAAACATATAAGGGGACCTCACCTGAGAGCTGTTATTTATTTGACTGCCCGGTCATATACTTGTTAAACTACCTTTTGACTCACATCTTGATTCTTTTCAAACATTAATATAATCTTTTTGGTTACCTCCTCAACACTCGAGGGGTAAGATTGATGGAACAAGCTTATATCCATTAACAAGCAAAAGCTTGGGAAATATTGGTGAATTTTCCTTTCCAACTAGATACGACTACTTTGTGGAGTCTTATCAACAAGTATTATACTTAGGGAAAGGGGGAGGATCTTTACGTTCCAGAGTCATGGATGTTATTCGAACTAGGAGTCGTGTAAGAGGCTGAGTAGCGCCGGTCCATCCATTGGCCCAACCGTTGGCCGGGGAGATCTAGCAGGACGGTAGATAAGTACATCCGTCAGTTCTTCCTTCTACCGGTAGTTTTGAGCTATACATGCTACGACTGATCATCGTAGATGGAATAGCGGGCGCGGTGAATACTCCAGTATTAGTTCATCTTCCAAATTTGGAAATTATCTACAACATTATCATTGTTGGCAGGGTTGAAAAGTGTTTGAACTGGAATTGCAATATTCTTCCTGCAAGTTCCTCTATTATGAAAATTGATAATATCTTGCTTATCTTTGACATAGCAGATATTTCCACAGAACAATTATATTTTGAGTTACCTTGTAACTTCATCTTTATCTTATATTTTATGACTCTGTTGATACCTTACATAACATGAGTTGTGAAAAGGAGGTTGTTGATATTGAATCACCTTATAACTTCATCTTTTAAGTTATATGTGGATATTCTGCTTATATTTTATATAGCAGTTATTTTACAGAAAGGTTATATTGAATTACCTTGTAACTTCATCTTATATATTATACTAGAACTTTAATCATAGTATGAATATCCAAAGTTTACAGAGATATTATGAAAATGATACTTGAAGTACTACAATAGTACTGTTTTTGGAATATATTCCGATAAGGAAATACTTTCGGTAAAGAGATATTTTGACAATTATTGTCTTATACCCGCCTTAGTCTTGGTTAAGTCATAGGCAGAGTTATGCCATGTTTTCATTACCTTGCTGAGCTATTTGCTCACTCTTGCTATTGTTTTATATATATTATAGAGCAGTGAAGCAGGATGTCATGGACACCAGTGTTCCCGAAGAGTAGTACGAACCAGTCGGATCAGGCTGCAGCTGGCTGCATTTAAATTATGTATAGATATGAATGGTAGGAGAAGATTGTAATCATCAGAAGTCAGAGTTGGAATTGTACCATTTCCTATATTTGTTTCAATATCAGATTTTGTAAGACAATTGGGTATTGTAATAAAAGTTGTTATTCCGTAGTTGTTGTATAGTATCGTTTCTGAGACTCTAACCTGTGTGTGTGTGTGAGAGATATATATTGTGGGGTCATCAGCCATTGAAATATGTACAGTGTGAGTAATACAGGTAAGACAAGGAGTAAATGGATCGTGACTACTCTAAATCCCAGACCCCGGATTTGGGGCTGTTACACGCAGCAGCAGAAGGAAAACAAGGGGCGAGATCGATTTACAAGAAAAATTGTCAAATCAAGTGATCAATTAAGGTACTCTTTTTATGTTTCAGGCTTAGTATAATTTACACGCAATACAAACTTTATATTCATTTATTAATATACTATTCATGTGTTATGTTACTATTTTATTAATAAATAATTCTAAGTTGCAAAGTTTTAAGATTTTTACAAAATATATATGGCACCTTGTGTACGTTTTTCTTATTTGGTATATTGTGTAAATCAAGCTGGTGGTCTACTATTGAACTTAAGATGTGTTTGCATATTTTATAGCCATTTATGTCATATATTTGTTACTATTCTTTTAGTATTTAATAATTAAACTGGTTTCTAAGTTAGTTAATATAATTAGGCCTTTAAGTAAACTATTTTAGTATTAATGCAAATACTGGAGCATTACTAGCCTTACTTGTGTTATTGTTTTGAGTCGGCAAGGTGTACAGAGGTGTAGTACTGGTTATTTTAATATATTAATATTATAGACCTTTGAAAGACATCTGGTTATATTACTGGATCGAATTCAAATGCTAAGTTAGTGATTGCACTGAGTATTCGGTAATAATTCGTATATGTAATAATTACGTTAAGCTAGTATGTATATATAAAATCAAAAAGAATGAATTGTTAATAATAAGTTATATTTTTGTAAATAGATCGGGAGTCGAGGGTGTAGCGGATCGTTTACGAATTTTATTAGTATTTGAGTTTACTATCTTCGAGGTACGGATTCTCTTCTATTTTATTCAGCGCTACTTCTCTTAAGAATATTTAAATTAAGTTCATTTTGATCGCATATCTGTTCATTTGGTTTTAAATCATTTTGATTCTGGAAATTTATTTTGACCTTGAAAAATATTTTTATAACTGTTTCGAATTATTTAAATATCTGTTTCTGCGATTCTTCTGATATTGTGTACATTTTATATCTGCTGGAAATATTAAAGATTTGCGAAAACACTTTATTTGAACCCTTAGTGATATAGGGTATACCGAGTTAACCAGCTGTAGGGGTACTACAGCCATGTCATTGCGGCACCAGTGACATGACACTTCCGTGACAGTGTGATTGGTCATGGTGTATCCTTCTGATAGCTGAGGTGGCGAGCTTTTGCATATTCTGATATTTGTTTCAGGATACGTGGGTGCACCCAGATTTGATTTGATTTGTGATTTGATTTAGCGGTGACGTGTATATGCCGTACACGTTATCCGATTTATTGCACAGATTAGGTACCCTATGATGTGTGTATCTGTATTTGTTCTGTTCTGTTCTAATCTCGGTATGAAATATCCTATCCCCTCGTTGCTTCAGCCATGCATATTTTTAAAAATAAATGTTTTTTTTATAACTGTCAAATATTCATATCTGTTTTTCTGTTTTATATATTGTATTCCAAATCCGTACTGGGCGTTTGGCTCATGCCGTATTCTTTTTCTTGCAGGTGCTTAGGGGGATCTGGGACTTTGTGATGGAGTGCTACCCATTATTTCGTTCCTTAGGATTTATGGACTTCTAGAATTATTTACACTTGATTATTTAAAGAATTGTGGTTTTTCGTATTTATTGGTTTGAACTGTAATTTGGAGGTTTATTTAAATTGTGGAGATTAATAGACTGTTTAATTGTTATTTAGAGAATTATTTTAGTGCTCTGTTTGCAGGTTTACGGATTATAAGTAATATCTCCTCCCATTTTAGGAAGGGGTGTTACAAAGATGGCATCAGAGCTTAGGTTCTTTCTTGTAGAAAACCTATTTAGGTTGTCCTGTGAGTTTGGGTAGACGTTAGGATGGGTATTCTGTTTCAAATTGATATCATCTTGCTTTACTCTTTCGACATCTATTTTTAATTTCTTCTGATTATCTATTCTTGTGATCTTCATTTGTTTGCTAATCTTATATTGTAGATGCCTCCTAAGAAAAATCAAAATCAAACTACCCTGAATGTTAGCCCGGCTCAGCTAGCTAATATCTTAGGACAAGCAGTGGCGAACGGTATACAACAAGCTATGGAAAATATGAATAATCAGAATAATCAGAATGGTCAAGGCAATAAGAATGGCCAAGGCAATCAGAATGGTCAGGGAAATCAGAATGGTCAGGAAAATCAGGATGGCCAGGGTAATCATTTAGAGCCATTTGCATGGTTGGAGAGGTTTTCTAAGCAGAAACCATATTCTTTTCATTCAGCGTCAACTCCTATTGATGCTGAAAATTGGATTGTTCATCTTTGATGCCTTGGGTTGTGATGAGCTTCAGAAGGTCAAGTTAGCTGTGTACAAGTTCAAGGGGGATGCTCAGAGGTGGTGGAGAGGAGTGAAAGCTACTAGAGGAGAGGAATTTATAAAGACATTGGTATGGCAGGGATTCAAGGAGGTGTTCCATGAGCAGTACTTTTCTAATGCAGACAGAGAGGGTTACTTCAGGGAGTTTCATTCTATTGCGCAGAATTTTGATGAGAGCATTACTGACTATATGGCGAGGTTTATCAGGTTGGCTGGAGTTGCAGGGACTGCTGCACAGCAGGCTGAGAAATTTAAATGGGGGTTGAGGCCTAATCTTAGGGGAGGTATCATTTCACTGAGGTTTCCTAATGTGGCTGAGGTGGCAGATGCAGCTAAGGATATTGAGAAGGAGCGCACTGAGTATAGATCTTACAAGTTCCAGAACGATCGCAAGCGGGTTAGAGATGATCAGAGTTTTGTACAGGGTAAGCAGTGGAATGGAGGTTAGGGTAGTCAGCAGGGACAGTGGCGTGGAAGATATCAGAATATGAGGACTCAGTCCGCTTATGGTCAGAATCAGTATGGTGGTCAGAAACAGAATCAGAATCATCGATTTCAGCAGCAGCAGCCTAGGCAGTGGCAGGGTCGTCAACAGGGGCAGAGTCGTTATTCAGTTTATGGGGGCAACCCCAATATGATTCCAGTGG
Source organism: Saposhnikovia divaricata (assembly GCA_036435485.1). Taxonomy (NCBI): domain Eukaryota; kingdom Viridiplantae; phylum Streptophyta; class Magnoliopsida; order Apiales; family Apiaceae; genus Saposhnikovia; species Saposhnikovia divaricata. Next base: position 123,578,249 of record CM071597.1, on the reverse strand, counting down.
CTCCTTGTGCTACTTGTGGTGGACATCATCCAGGGAGAGCTTGTTATAAACAGACCGGGGCTTGTTTCTTGTGTGGTAGCATGTCATATAGGGCAAAGGATTGTACCGCGTCATGTAACACGGGTGGAGGAGCAGGTGGTAGTGTCAGTAGCAGTCAGCAGAATACTTCAGGCAGAGTGTTTGCATTGACTGCTAATCAGGCAGCAGCTAATTCAGGTACCGTCTCAGGAACACTTCTTGTTGGTAGACGTGATGCTTATGTGTTATTTGATACTGGTTTGACTCATTCTGTAGTGTCTTTATCGTTTGTTCATCATCTTGGTGTTGTACCTTCATTACTATATCCTCATATGTTTATTGCTTTCGTGAAGGATACTTCTAAGGATGAGCCTCGCATCGAGGAGTATCCAATTGTTAATGAATTTGCAGATGTGTTTCCCGATGAACTACCAGGTTTGCCACCACAGAGAGAAGTGGAGTTTACTATTGAACTTGTTCCAGGGGCAAAGCCTATTTCTAAGGTGCCATACCGAATGGAACCACTAGAGTTGCAGGAATTGAAAGTGCAGTTGCAAGAGATGTTGGATAGAGGATTTATCAGGCCAAGTGTATCTCCATGGGGTGCTCCGGTGTTGTTTGTGAAGAAGAAGGATGGTTCTATGAGATTGTGCATCGACTACAGGGAGTTGAATAAGGTGACTATCAGAAACAGGTATCCTTTGCCACGTATTGATGACCTGTTTGATCAGTTACAAGGGGCGATATTCTTTTCGAAGATAGATTTGAGATCAGGTTACCACCAATTGCGAGTGAGGGAAGAAGATATTCCGAAGACTGCATTTCGTACTCTTTATGGTCATTATGAGTTTCTTGTGATGTCCTTTGGGTTGACGAATACACCAGCGGTGTTTATGGATTTGATGAATCGGGTCTTTTATGATTACTTGGATAAGTTTGTTGTGGTCTCCATTGATGATATCTTGATATACTCGAGGAGCAGGGAGGAGCATGAGGAGCATTTACGTGTTGTACTTGAGATCTTGAGGGAGAAGAAGTTATTTGCAAAATTTTCAAAATGTGAGTTCTGGTTGGAGCAGGTGGCATTTTTGGGGCATATTGTGTCTTCTAGAGGGATTGAGTTGGATCCTGCGAAAGTCGAGGCTATCACTAGCTGGCCGAGACCTAGCAATGTTACAGTGGTGAGGAGTTTCTTGGGTTTGGCAGGTTACTACAGGCGATTTCTGGAAGGTTTCTCATCCATAGCTTTGCCATTCACTCAATTGATGAGAAAAGGTGTTAAGTTCAAGTGGAATGATGACCGTGAGCAAAGTTTTCAAGAGTTGAAGAAGAGGTTGGTGTCAGCTCCTATACTTTTGTTGCCATCAGGGAGTGGAGGATTTTAGGTTTATAGTGATGCTTCTAAGAGAGGATTAGGGTGTGTTCTTATGCAGCATGGGAAGGTGATTTCTTACGCTTCTAGGCAGCTTAAACCTTATGAGGTAAATTATCCTACTCATGACTTGGAGTTAGCAGCAGTGGTCTTTGCTTTGAAGATTTGGAGGCATTATCTGTATGGAGAGACTTGTGACATCTTCACTGATCATAAGAGTCTTAAATACATTTTTACTCAGAAAGGAGCTTAACATGAGGCAGCGAAGATGGCTTGAACTTCTTAAGGATTATGATGCTAATATCCAGTACCATCCAGGGAAGGCGAATGTTGTGGCAGATGCTCTTAGTAGGAAGAACTTGGGGAGTGTTGCATCTCTCATTACTCAGCCGCATCTTATTTCAGACATGGAGCGCTTTGGTATTGAGCTGTATGTTAGAGGATCAGATGGTAGCATTGCGAGTTTGAGAGTGGAACCAAATCTGGTTTCAAGGGTTAAGGAAGCTCAGAAGAATGATACAGGATTGGAAGGTATTAGATCAGAGGTGGCAGAAGGTAAGCAAAAATATTTTCGTGTTGATGATGAGGGTGTGATATGGCTGGGTAGTAAATTGTGTGTGCCCGCGGATGTGGCGATTCGTGAAGAGATTTTGACTGAGGCTCATAGCTCTTCATTTTCTATTCATCCAGGTTCCACCAAGATGTATAGAGATTTGAAGAAGCACTTTTGGTGGAGTGGAATGAAGGGAGACATAGCAGAGTTTGTGGGAAAATGTCTTGTATGTCAACAGGTGAAGATAGATCATCAGAGGCCTAGTGGATTGTTGCAGCAGTTGGATATTCCAGTTTGGAAGTGGGAGAACATTACTATGGATTTTGTGACTCATTTGCCAAGGACCTTTAGAAAGAATGATGTTATATGGGTGGTGGTTGATAGACTTACTAAGTCTGCTCATTTCTTGCCTATTAGAGAGACTACTCCTGTTCATGAGTTGGCAGAGATTTTTCAGCAGGATATTGTTAGACTTCATGTTGTGCCTGTGTCGATAGTTTCTGACAGGGATACGAGGTTTACATCACATTTTTGGAAGGGATTTCAGCAAGCTTGGGGTACGAAGATTAATTTTAGTACTGCTTATCATCCACAGACCGATGGACAGTCAGAGAGGACGATTCAGACATTGGAGGATATGCTGAGGGCTTGTGCTTTGGAGTGGACAGGTGATTGGGATAAGTATTTGTATCTTGTTAAGTTTGCGTACAATAATAGCTGGCACACGAGTATTGGTATGCCACCATTTAAGGCTTTGTATGGTAGGAGGTGTAGGGCACCATCTTGTTGGGATGAGGTTGGTGAGAGAGTCATTGAAGGACCAGAACTAGTTAGAGTCACTAATGAGAAGGTAGAGAAGGCTAAGGCAAGCTTGAAGGAGGCTCTGTCGCGTCAAAAGAGTTATGCAGATCAACATAGGAAGTTTGGTGGATTTAAACCTGGTGATCATGTGTTCTTGAAGGTTTCTCCTTGCAAGGGTGTTAAGCGCTTTGGTATGAAAGGAAAGCTTAGTCCGAGATATGTTGGCCCGTTTGACATTATAGAGAAAGTGGGAGAAGTGTTTTACAGAGTTGCGTTGCCACCACAGTTATCGCATGTGCATAATGTCTTTCATGTGTCAGTTTTGAGGGGTTATAAGTATCATCCGTTTCACATAGTTCAGTATCCGTTACATAAAATTCGAGAGGATCTTTCTTGTGAGGAGGAAGCCGAAGCTATCTTAGCTCGAGAGGAACGAGTTTTGAGAAAGAATACGATTATGTTTGTTAAAGTTTTGTGGAAAAATCATTCTGAGAGAGAGGCTACTTGGGAACTAGAGGAATCTATTCGCGAGAGATATCCGCATTTATTCGATTCAGGTACGAGTTTTAGTTTCGTTTGATTCCGGGGACGGAATCCTTTTTAGGGGGGTATATATGTAATATCTGTAATTTTAGATAATAATAATAATAATAATAATAATAATAATAATAATAATAATAATAATAATAATAATAATAATAATAAAAATAATTAATAAAACAAAAGAAAATCTATTTTGGTTAAAATTAGTAGCGGGTTGTTTCTAATCCAAGCCTTAATCGATAATGTTGGTTTTATAAATATACACGGGACACCCTCTCTCTCACGATTCACAAATAATAAAACTAAACCCTAAACATCACGACTAAGAGACACGCGGCAGCAGAAGGAAAAGAAGGGGTGAGATCGATTTACAAGAAAAATTGTCAAATCAAGTGATCAATTAAGGTACCCTTTTTATGTTTTAGGCTTTGTATAATTTACACGCAATAAAAACTTTATATTCATTTATTAATACTCCCTCCATCCCATTTTGTTTAACACTCTTCTTTTTGCACGCATTTCAATGTGCTTGGACGGAGTACTTATAAATAATATTTTTAAAATATTTTTGGTTTGTATAAAAATATAGATTCTATATTTTTATACAAATCGAAAAAAATTAAAAAATAAAATTCACAAGTACTCGGTCCGAGCACATTGAAATGCGTGAAAAAGTCAGAGAGTCATACTTTATGGGATGGAGGTAGTATACTATTCATGTGTTATGTTACTATTTTATTAGTAAATAATTCTAAGTTGCAAAGTTTTAAGATTTTTACAAAATATATATGGCACCTTGTGTACGTTTTTCTTATTTGGTATATTGTGTAAATCAAGCTGGTGGTCTACTATTGAACTTAAGATGTGTTTGCATATTTTATAGCCATTTATGTCATATATTGTTACTATTCTTTTAGTATTTAATAATTAAACTGGTTACTAATTTAGTTAATATAATTAGGCCTTTAAGTAAACTATTTTAGTATTAATGCAAGTACTGGAGCATTACTAGCCTTACTTGTGTTATTGTTTTGAGTCGGCAAGGTGTACAGAGGTGTAGTACTGGTTATTTTAATATATTAATATTATAGACCTTTGAAAGACATCTGGATTACTGGATCGAATTCAAATGCTAAGTTACTGATTGCATTGAGTATTCGGCAATAATTCGTATATATAATAATTACGTTAAGCTTGTATGTATATGTAAAATCAAAAAGAATGAATTGTTAATAATAAGTTATATTTTTGTAAATAGATCGGAAGTCGAGGGTGTAGCGGATCGTTTTCGAATTTTATTAGTATTTGAGTTTACTATCTTCGAGGTACGGATTCTCTTCTATTTTATTCAGCGCTACTCCTCTTAAGAATATTTAAATTAAGTTCATTTTGATCGCATATCTGTTCATTTGGTTTTAAATCATTTTGATTCTGGAAATTTATTTTGACCTTGAAAAATATTTTTATAACTGTTTCGAATTATTTAAATATCTGTTTCTGCGATTCTTCTGATATTGTGTACATTTTATATCTGCTGGAAATATTGAAAATATCTTGTTCATGTGATTTTAAAGATTTGCGAAAACACTTTATTTGAACCCTTAGTGATATAGGGTATACCGAGTTAACCATCTATAGGGGTACTACAGACATGTCATTACGGCACCAGTGACATGACACTTCCGTGACAGTGTGAATGGTCACGGCGTATCCTTCTGATAGCTCAGGTGGCGAGCTTTTGCGTATTCTGATATTTGTTTCAGGATACGTGGGTGCACCCAGATTTGATTTGATTTGTGATTTGATTTGGCGGTGACGTGTATATGTCGTACGCTTTATCCGATTTGTTGCACACATTAGGTACCCTATGATGTGTGTATCTGTATTTGTTCTGTTCTGTTCTGATCTCGGTATGAAATATCCTAACCCTCGTTGCTTCAGCCATGCATATTTTTAAAAATAAATGTTTTATTATAACTATCAAATATTCATATCTATTTTTTTGTTTTATATATTGTATTCCAAATCCGTACTGGGCGTTTGGCTCATGCCGTATTCTTTTTCTGGCATGTGCTTAGGGGGATCTGGGACTGTGTGATGGAGTGCTACCCATTATTTCGTTGCTTAGGATTTATGGACTTCTAGAATTATTTACACTTGATTATTTAAAGAATTGTGGTTTTTCGTATTTATTGGTTTACTGTAATTTGGAGGTTTATTTAAATTGTGGAGATTAATTATAACGCCCTAGAAAATATCGTAATTATAAATATTATAAATAATATTAATTAATGTTAAATGTGGATTATATGGTAGGAATTTTTTTTTTTTAGGTTAAATATTTGTGACATCATGTTTACATGCTTATATGATGATGTATATGTGAAATGTGAGTCCGTGTCTTTTTATTTAAAATTTTTATGATTAAAATCTATTTAAAGTGTGCATTATTGATCTTTGAAAATGTTTATAAAATTATCGGAGTTATTAAAAATCACGAAATCTTTTGTAATATCATCTTTGTATTTTTAATTAGTTTTAAAATTATTGGGTGTATTAATTTGGGTGTTTTGGTATTTCAAAATGATTTTAAGAGTTTTATTGTATTTAAACTATCAAAACTTGCAAAAATCATATTTAATTCATTTTTGATCCTAAAAATATTTTTAAAATGCGGGGATGTTTGTAATTTCCTAAATTATATTTTAAAAATTTTAAATTTATTTTTCTACTAATTTTCTGATTAATTTCGATTTTAGAATGCTTAAAGTGATTTTTTTATTTGTTTCCAGCATTGTGAGATTTTATAATTACTCTGTCTCTCTTAAATCCCTAATTCGATAGCAGTTTTTCCCCAAAAAAAAATAAAGTTGCTCTACTTCAGTTGATTCTCTCGATCTCTCTAGAATCTCTCTCGACTGTCTCTCTTTTACACTTCCGTCTCTCTCCTCAATCTCTATTTTCAATCTCTCGAACCATCTCTCCCTCTCTCGCCTCACATATCTTCCCCCTCCTTTCTTCTCGCTTAAACAGTGTGTGAGTGCGTAAAGACTGCGCGTGTGTATATAAAAGCTGGGTGGGTGTGGATGAGTTTATCCCGATTTCGTCAAGCCACCGCTGTGATCTTCTTTCCTTCCTCGTTATAGTTCGATTTCGAACTGGATAATTCTTTTTTGTTGTTGTTTGGGCCGGTATATGGCCGTGAGTGTGTGTTATTGTGGGTATATATGTGCGAGTTTCTGGTGTATCAAGTTTGGGACTAATAATCGAAGGTGGAGATGGAGTGGATTGAATTGAAGGTGGTACAGTTGTGTGTGTCCGGGGCGTCTAATATGTGTTCTTGGCGCCCTGTTGTTCATAGGGGAAGAGGCGATGAGGTGATGCAAGAGTGCAGGTGTGGTGTTCATGTATAGGCAGGGTAGGAGTCGAGAGGGTTATGTAAGAAAGGCCGGTGGCAGGGGTTGGGTTAAAGTGGTGTTGGTGGGTTCTTTTGGTTCGTCGTCGCCGACGGTGACCCACTCCTGGTTTTCTTGATGTTCGTTTATACTTACGATGAATTATTATTGCCTTTATTAGCTGTGTAACCTTGATTTTCATTTGTATGTTGATAAACCATATGTAAATTGAATTTTCTGAGTTGTTTTGTTTAGTTAAGTTTTGTTTGGTTCGAATAAATCCATTGGAGGACAACTTGGTTGTTGGTAAACTGTATGTATATCTTTTTATGCGAATTTTTGGCAAAGTGTTAGAGTTAGCCAAAGTCTGTGTTGTCTGTTAGTGGTGTGGCTTTTGTTTCGGATAGGTTTGTTACAAGTAAAGTAAGTGTATCTGATTTTACATATTTTTAAGGAGGTTGTCAATTGGATTTATTTGCTCAAATTTTGGGATAAGTTGAAGTACAGTTTAATTGATGTTGTATTGGGATCGAGTGTTTTGCTAAGTGATGGTGTAAATGTTACTAGGGTCGAGTTTGAGTTTAAGTGTTGCGGGAAACTGGGAAATGTTGCCGGATTGTTCTAGGATCCGGTCACAATCAAAGTTTTCCAGCAAGTATTCTTAATTATCTATTTAATTACTTGGTTAGATTATTTTCGAAAATGGGATTATTCTTTAAAAAAAATCTTATTTAAGACAATAAGTTTCATTCATTTAAAAAGGGATTTAAAAGGAATTATTTTGAGATCTAAATACTTAGTTGAAATTGATTAAATACGATTAAGTAGTTAATTTATTTCTTGATCAATTTTAATCAGCATTGATTTCATTTAATTAAGGGAGTTTAATTTTTTTTTAAAAGTAGATATTTGAGTTTAATCATGTACTTAACTGCTAGTTGTGTGCTAGGTGTTAAGTGTGTGTGGATTTCTAGAAGTTCATAGTAGTTATATTAGATTGACAATTGTAAGTGGATTTGAGTTAATATTGAAGCAAAGGATTGCTTAATTGCTTGTTTGGGTCGGTTATATTCTGACAGGTTAGGTCATATTTTCAAGGAGGTGCTGTCAAATTTTTGATAGAATTATTTTATGGTTCTTATAGTATTTCGATAAAGACTATTGGTGTGCAAGTGTTATATGTGTAACATAAGGTATAAGTGTAAGCTGATAATATGTGCTAAGTGTTTATGTAGTTTATGTGGTTAATATGTGTTATACGTGTTATGTTGTAAAATATAATAGGACACGACTGGGTAGAATAGAGTTAGACGAGTAAGGTTATGCACGTACTGAAGTAGTACTTTACCTTTATATAGGTACCCGTGAGACGCCGGTTAAGAACCAGGAGAAGTATAAACGGGAAACTTGGAGAAGAAAGATAAACTTGGAGTAGACGAGTGTGCTCGTGTAGAAGCTGGCAAATTATGGAAAGATAACAATGTGTGAGCGAAGAAAGATCACGGTATAAAGAAGTGGAGACTGATATAAAGTGAGTGAAGAATTGAGATTTTGGAATTGGAAACTTCGTATATTGAGGCAAGTTATACAATCCCTCACTTATCGTTCAAGTGATGTGAAATATCCTGTGTTGTTCATATGTTCTTTCAAATTTCCTTCTTGCAAGTATTTATACTATTCATATTGATATTGAATGCTGTGAATCTGTCTCTATTATTTATAAGATTTTCGTCCAAATCATTTTGCTAGGGTCTACACCCTTTTTCTTCTATTTCATGTGACTCGAACTCCGTATTAAAATTCAGATTCCTTGAACTTCTTACGAATTGTTGTTTAAACCCTTTATACCTTATTATTTATTTCTTATAAATTATTATTGAAACACCTGTACCTTGCTTATCCTTATAAATACCCTATTAAATACCCTGTTTCTTGTTAAACCATAAACCTTGACTTATAATTTAAGCCTTGCTTTATCTTAATCTTTTTCTTTATGCTTATTCCTTTAAACCATACTAGTGAGACCAGATTTCATAAACCTTGAATTAAATTCTAGAACCCTAACCCTGGTTTTGTTCTTTATTAACTAATGACTCTTTATTGATTCATAACCAGGACAGTAATCTAATTTCTCAATTGAATTTCAGATTCCTCTATTCCCTGATTCATATAAATTGTTGTTTAAATTCTAGTATCTTAACAATTGCTTTGTTCCTTAATTGATAAATGTTCCTTGTTAATTGATATATGATTCAATTTTGCTGAACCTTGTCATGCTTAGTTAAATCTTATTGCTTTGTTGTCTATGATTCCTTATATCAATTGCTTCCCTGAGTTTAAATTTTTTTTTATTGCTGCTCATTAAAATGGCTTAATTAATTAAAGATGTTTTCAAAATTCCTTATACTGGGCTGATCTGTTATCAGTGAGTATAAAGGACTTAAAAATGAAATGTTTTAAATTATTAATAAACAGTTATAAATTGTAAAAGCGTAAGAGGCTAGGGTGGTCCTAGTCCAGCACTTTTATTTAGCGTAAGAGGCTAGGGTGGTCCTAGTCCAGCATTAAAGGCCAATGTGTTGCCTAATTGGGAACCCAATTTCAAAGGAAGGGGGACTTTACGTGGCTAATCACCCGTATTGTCCGTAATCAGGATAATAATACAAACAACTTAAATGTTTTAAAAAGGTTTTATGAAAAGTATGTTTGAATGATGGAATGGTTTTAAAGAAAAAAATGTTTTGATAAGATATATATGTTTCAAGGTAAATGGTCATTAGTTTCGAAATTGTGGATATCAGCGTTAGTCTTTTTCTATCTTGATTAAAATTTGGAAACTCAATAGAACAATGAGATTAAGGATGGATAGAAGTTTCCCAGTTATTCCCTTCGGGATAACATTGTACGTTGAAAGTGGAGTAAGAATAATTGGGGGATTTCTTGATATTCTTTTTCTCAAAGTTTTATCTGAGACAGTGGTGGTTTGTAGTAAATGGAAAAGTTTTACCTTATGATTTAAATTGAATGATCTCTTGAGATAAAGTATTCATTAATATTGTTCATCAATAAATTATCTTAATGCCGTTGTTTCACTATATTATTACTTGCTGAGCGTTCTTTGGCTCACTCTTGCTTTGTTTTACCTAACTCTTAGCAGTTAGGATTAAGGATGATCTACTACATTTATCCTTGCGAATGAGAGCGATGAGGCATTTTATACAGGATAGATTTCGGAGCTAGAGCGGGTAAGCACATATTGGGATTGCGCTACAAATTAGATGGTATAGTAATTTTGTATTCGGAGCAGAAATAGAAGTTGTAAAAAAATTTGTATAGTGTAGATTCTTGTTTCATACCATAACCTGGAATCGATCCTCGATGAGGAATCATTGGTGTATTAAGTTTTAATTGTATTTGTTAAATTGGAATTTGGTTGGGTTGAAATACAGGTGGATAATCCGATTTACGAATACTTCATGCCGAATTTTTCTAAAATTCCCCTGTATCAAAGTTTATTTTATTATAAAAAAATATATTTTCAGTATTGGGAAGTCGGGGCATTACATTAATAGACTGTTTAATTGTTATTTAGAGAATTATTTTAGTGCTCTGTTTGCAGGTTTATGGATTATAAGTAATATCTCCTCCTAATTTAGGAAGGGGGTGTTACACCTTAGAATTATGGTAGGAGTCAGAGACTTGGTTGGCAAGCCACCACCTTGAGGAAGGTTCTAGTCTCCTTCCATATAGGAATCAGTTTCCATGTTGAAGTATGTGCCTTGGAGGCTAAGTCAGGCAGGAGTAACATCCTTGTTTGATTCTCATTTGCTGAGCTGTTTATTACCTTCAGTATTAAGTACGAAATTAATATGAAAATGGGGTTTGGGCCCATCCGGTGGGCCCCACATTTTGACTATACTAGGCCTAATTAATGCCACATTAAATGTGTCTTTAGGGCTTACTTTTAGCCCATATCATATATTTTTCCCACCAGTTCCCTGAAAAAATATTGTCAATTATGGGGATTATTGGACACAACTTGCAGGTTACAAAGATTTTGTTAGATATTGATTCAAGTGATGATCAGGATCTGGATTACTGATCAGACACTGATGCTGACATCATCAGTAATGCACCGTCAGGATTGGGTTATCATCAGGATTGGAAGCTGATTAGGATTTCATAAGGATATACATCAGTCCAGGAATCTAGGAAGATTGACATGTCGGTTCCTGATTTATAGGAACGCAGCTATCATTCAAGATATGTACTAAGAAACGTATGTAATTGATTTGATATATCTTGTAATTGATAGTGTAGTTGTGTACTGTATATAAACACAGTTTAGGTTTTACTTAATTGGAATCGCTTACACGAATTATCTTGTAACCTAGCAGCTCTCAAGAACATAAGAATTTCTTGAGAGAGTTTGTAACAGTTTTATATCAGAATTAATAAAGCTATTATTTATTCATACTTGTGTTATTAATTTTGTTTAAGTCGAAAATCTTATACAATTGTATTCAACCCCCCATCTATAATTGTTAATTACTGGGCAACAATTGGTATCAGAGAAAACTGATTAATTACAATCAGAAACGATCTTAATATGACGACAAGCAAGTATGAAAGTATTAAAATCCCTGTTCTCAAAAAGGCTGAATACCCCACATGGAGGGTAAAGATGTTGATGTATCTAGAGCCAACTGATCCTAACTATCTCGATCGAATATATGATGGACCATATATCCCTAAGAGACTGGTTGCTAGAACAGATACTATACCTGAGCACTATGTTCAGAAGACAAAGGCTGAATGGACTCCTGAGGAAAAGGCTAAAGTACTCAGAGATGCAAAGGTGAAGAACATTCTTCATAATAGCCTTGATGCTGTCATGTCAAATAGAGTGATAGCATGTAAAACTGCTAAGGAGATCTGGGAAACTTTAGAGACTCAATGCCAGGGTACTGAATCTATCAAAAGGAACAGAAGGGCTCTGTTGATTCAAGAGTACGAGCAGTTTGATGCAAAATCTGATGAGAGCCTCACTGATCTGTATGATAGATTTCTGACACTATTGAATAATCTATCTCTAATGGGTAAAGAGTATGAACCAGAAGACTCGAATACCAAGTTTCTTAGAGCTTTGCCTGAGGAGTGGGATACTCAAACCTCTGTCATTAGGCATCAGTATGATCTTAATGCTGTATCTCTTGATGAAGTCTATGGGATGATAAGAACCCATGATCTTGAGGTTCAACAAAGGAAGAATAAGAAGACCAACAAAGCAAAGGCTGTTGCTTTGAATGCTGAATCAAAATCAAAAGGAAAAAGCGTGGAGGTTTCAAGAAGGAGAAGTAGAGTCGTTGAGTCCAATACTGATGACTCATCATCAGATCCTGATGCAAATCCTGATACTGATACTGATGATGACTCTACTGATTCTGATATGATGGAAATGGTTGCTATGATAGTCAAGGGTTTCAAGAAGATGAAGTTCAGAAAGGCTAAAAGACAAGGCAACTTTCAGAAGAAACCTGTCAATACTGACAAGAACAGGTACAAGAAGAATGAAAGCAAAAGCAGCAAGTTTGACAAGTCAAAAGTCAAATGCTACAACTGTGATGGAATGGGTCACTTTGCAACTGAATGCAAAAAGGCCAAAACCAAAGATCTTATCTCATCTAGCAAGGATTGGATGGACTCTTCCTCAGACTCTGAAGAGGAAAAAGTGAACTATGCATTAATGGCAAATGTGGATGAGATTGCTGCTCCTGAAAATAAGGTACCTGAAGTTGTTTTTGATTTTGATACTGATAATGTCTCTGAGTTAAGATCTTTCTTAAAGTCTCTGCATATTAGCTTTAAAAGTCAATCTCTTGAAAATGCTAGAATAATAGCTGAGATGTCAGAATTGACTAAAAGAAATGATCATCTAGAAGCTGAGTTACTCTTCATGGAAGAAGTACAAAATGAATGTGATAAGGCTAAGCACATGAAGCTAGAAATGGAGTTTAAATGTACTGCACTTGAAAAGGAACTTAATGAAGCTAATGAGAAACTCAGAACCTGGACACACTCTAGAAAGAAAACACAAGATCTTATCACAGATAAGAACTGGAAAGAGGGTCTAGGTTATAAACCAGAGGACAAAAAGAAGAATATAGGTAAAGTTGTTACTGCTGAAACAACAAAATCAGGAAGAGTTGTTGTGAATGAGTCAACAAATCCAAAAACCTATAGACATGTAATAGACAGAACAAAGACCAAATTAAAACCTGTTAAGTATGTGTATCCAGAAAATCCCAACTCTACTTTAGAAATGGGATCTACTTCTACACAAAATTCTAAGTCTAAATCTGTCAAAAATATAGGTCTTTTGTCTAAGAAACAACTCAGAGATAGAATCTGTGAAGCGACAGATAGAGAGAAAACCACTACTGCTAAGAGGAACAGGAATGGTAAAATTGGAATAAATGTAAGAACCCTAATTTTTGCAATATTTTCTTTTATATAATATCATGTGGCATTGTCAATTTGGAACCTTTCTAGTCATCCCTGTTGTTTAATGGAATTGATTGTCTGAGAAACTATGTTGTTACATTCACTATGTAAGATAAAGGGAAGGTTGTTGAAGGCAAGAGTCTTATTGTTGGTAAGATTTATAAAACTTGGAATTTGAGAATTATTGGAGTGTTAAAAGATTTATTAGGAATTATGACGAGGAATTATGGATATTCGAGGAATTTACACAATTAAGTACTTAAGGAATTATAAGGGAAATCTCTACGCGACAAAATATTATTACGAGAAATTAATTAAGATGCGATACGAATTAAAGATTAAGTGACAAGCATTGGTGGAAGAATAATGACACAAGGAATGATATTGCATGCAAGTCCCATGCAACTAAGTAGTTAGGAAAACAAACTAGTAATACCAAGTGGACAAGAGGAATAGTAACTAGTTGGCATTTCTTTTTCCAAGGAGACAAGAGGGCATGGTGGCCTATACCTAGACTTGTACCATGTATTACATATCCATACACCAATACATATCACCCAACTACTTTACACATTATTCAACCAACACAAAAAGTAAACACAAAAGCTCTTCCCCCCTTGCCATAGAAGCTCTCGGCCAAGACAAGAAACAAGGAAGAAAATTTTTCTTTCTTCCACTTCTCCTCATTCTTAATTCAAGGCAAAATTCCTAGACACTCTACATCATATAAGGAAGGTATACTAAGAATTCCAAGCCTTTTCATCCATTAGTTTTCAAGATATTAATTGTTAAAGTTTTGATGAATAGTAACAAGGTTGAGTTTTCTTTTAGATCTTGGATTATAAGGAGTGTAGGAGCTCATTCAAGGTGTTCTTGAGACTTGTAAGGCATACCCAAGGCTCCTAGATACTCAAGAAGGTATAAAAACCCTAACCCCTCTTGGCCATGTAGTGTTTGTGATGTTTAATGATAGATCCATGAGTATTTGTGTAAATCTTGGACATATAAGTGATGGATGATGTAGATCTTGAGTTTAAGTGTTGTGGTTGTGATTTTTATGCTTGTGGTTAGTATATGTAACTCCATGTATGTTTTAAAGTATGATCTTGGTGGTTTAGATGATGGATGTGATGTGTATGTAAGAATCTTGAATGGATAAGTGATATAAGCATGCTGAGATTTTTTCAGGAATTTGAACTGTCTTGTAAGAGGGTTTTGAACCCCCAAATCTTGTCCCCTGAGGTCCTAATATATATTGTTGGAAAGGTATTTGAATGTAGTTTCCAGAAATATAAGGTTCATGACTAGGTGATGTATAGATTTTGAGTTATGGCCTGAGAAGTGAAATGTGTTTCTGGATTCCGGACTGCACTAAATGGTCCCCTTGTGAACCTTGTTTAAACCCCTAAAAATTTATGTAGGATCATGAAAAAATTAGAGAAGCTAAAAAATGCAGTGGTGAAGGCTACCCAAAAAGAATTGGATTAAAATATGTATTTTTCAATTTTATAAAAATGCTAGAGTAAAATTCGCGCAAGGGGAAAAAGTCGTTAAGGGAGTGTGAATTAAGGGGTAATGGATATGATCCGGTTATGGTAACCAAATTAAGTCGAATAAGTGACGAGCGTAATCGAGTGATGACATGAACCTATAGTGGGGCTAGAGTGTCATAAGACGAAGTCATTAAGTTAATTTTGTACCCCCTAAAACCCCGTAATTAAAGAGGTATTGTTAAGGTACTAACGAACGGTTATTGCTTATGTATAGATCATTCCACTCCGCACGCTCGACCACCCCAACCACACCAAGGCAAGTTTACTTTTCAAAACTTACATATAGAAGGACTTTCACTGTTGTGGTTGTAGTTTTCAATCATATCAAATGTTTATGTTTATCGAAGTATCGATGAAATTGAGATGTATAAGTACATATATGTTTGCACCCCTTGAACTTAGAATGAAATGTTTTCTTCGGAAAACGACCCTAGCAATAGAGGTCGTAGCGGTCCGTATATACTATTGACCGGGGAGCGGTATATTATTATATCGTAATTAAATTGCAAAAACCCGAAGGGTCATTCGGGGAGTATCGTATACTCAAGTAATTATTTTTATATCTTCATAAATACTCAAAATACCTATCTTGGATTAAAAGCTTATTTAATTAAATAATTATTTTATTAATTATTAATATTAAATCTTAAAATATCATTTATTAATTATTGTTCATTATTTTAAAGACCAAGCTAATCCAAGATACCTTTAACACTTTCAAACTCGAACTCTTTCGAACTCAAAACATTTTCGAAAACCCCCAGTCAAGTTTGCTTCTTGTGTGATTTCAAGAATCATCGGTCGACTGATGTCGGACCTCAATTACTCAGTTTTCAATCAAAGTCAAGTTTTTAAAAGAAAAAGAAAAAGGGACTCTGGTAGGTGTGGGAACCGTTGACGAACGATTCCCGGGATGTGTAAGCGGCCGTGAGCCAGGCGGTCCATCAATTATTATTCCGGCCCAGGTGTTGCCGAAGGATGATTACGGATGTAGTTTTCATCGAGGGTGATTAAGGATGTAGTTTTCACCCGGGGATAGTTACGGATGTAGTTTATATCCTTCTACCGGTAGAGAAGACCCGCGGATTATTGGACTTGGATGTGGCGACTGATCATCGTCAATCCCTGTCAGGTTTTATGTTTTCTTTAAGTCCCATTCCTCCATTTTGGAAAATGCTCTGACACTGCTTCTTAGGCTTATGTGCCAAGTTGCTGATAGTGTTCTATTTTGATGAGAAAGATGTTGACTCTATGCAGTATTTAGAACTGCAAGTTTATTTTGAAAAAAAGGGCACGTATTGGTGCACCTTCGAAATTTATCAACGATGACAAGTGATTTTATAACTGATTGATATAAATGAGTTTAATAACTGCTAAACATATGAAATGTTATATTGCTTACCTTATACATATATTTCTTGCTGAGCGATAGTTGCTCACTCTTGCTTGTTTTCAAATTTACAAACACAACAGCTAAGAGAAATGGCAAGACCCAGACAGACTGCCCGAAAGCAGGTGACTAGACCCGAGGCAGCAGTAGAGATCCCACCAGTAGGCCCCATTAGCCGGATTGGTTGGCAATTTTTGTTAGTACGTTTTATTTATAAGTATGACCTGTGCAAAGCAGTGTATCGTAACAAACTTTCAAGCCGCCAACTTCGCTTCATATTGAAGTGTTGCTGGTAGCATAAATGCTATTTAATTCGTTCTGTAATAACTCTGAAACTTTTACTTCTGCTTAATCAATTGTGTGACGTTTCTGAGACTCTAACCTATGTGTGTGTGTGCGGTGTGAGTTTACTGTGGGGTCGATGGCTGTTTTATATATTATGTGCAAGAACAGGTATATTATTAATGGAAAATGGACCGTGAGCGCCTAGATCTCCGACCCCGGATCTGGGGGCGTCACAGAAATGGTATCAGAGCGAGGTTACAGTTCTCAGAAACGATAGTAATTTAAGAAAGCAACCCTAATAATAATAACAATAATAATAACCCTAATAACAACCCTAATAATACTTAGAACTCTCATCGAGTTTGCAGTCGGGTTATCGGATATAGCCCTGACTTTAAGGCCCGTGAGGGAACTACTCCTTATACCTTTCTTAATGGTTAGTGACCCACCTTATTTCCCTTGTGTAGATGGAGGAGATACCAGACCCTGAGGCTTTTGAGAGAGAGCATGATGAGGCACTGATGCGAGATACCGAGGATCCTGAGGAGGATATAGGTGCTGACTCTGAGCTTGGCCCCTGGATTACGCTGATAGGAGATACTGATGATGAGGATCCCGTTGAGGAGCCCTTTGAGCCTGAGCCTGAGCCTATTACCCCATCTCCTGTAGCTACTGATGAGGAGAGTGTGAGATCCGGTGAGGGCCATGTTGTGTCACCCCCACCTTCTCCGCAGTCATCGAGCCCTGTTTCATCGGACGGTGACTCCGAGGATGATACTTCTGGCGAGGAGGAGCTTGACCCTACCCCTGCTCCTGCTCCTGCTCCTGCTACTGCTACTGCACCCGCTCCTGTTCCTGTCATACCACCCCCGCCGATGGACCTACCCCCAGTGTCGGGTACTGAGCACGCCTACGTGGTGCAATTCCTGAACCGAGACTTACTTTCTGCAGAGGCCAGACTTAACGAGGCGAGGCGGGCACTAGTGGAGGAGCGCGAGGCGTGATTGAGGATCCAGGCTGAGATGAGGACTGTTGTTGCTAGGAGGACTAGGGCTCGACTCCATAGGATTGAGAGGAGGAGTCGCGAGAGGATTCTTGGTTTAGGGATCCGCGGGGGTGGAGTGATCCAGGCTAGGGATGCTAGGCGTGTTGTGCGTCGTGCATTTTCCCGAGTGAGGACCTTGCTCCGTCGCGGTGCGGCCCCATGATGTGTTACTGATAGCTCAGTCCTTTAGGTTCAGATGACATTAGTGTGTCGATTTTGCGGGATAGTTGACTTGTGCAGTGGTATCCTTTCTGACCAGTGGATGAGTAGACTGACCTACAGATATGTAGATGTGGCTTCGGATAGTATATACGGATGTAGCCCTACTTTTGTGTAGCCCTGACTATTCAGATGATGTACTTGTTATTGTTCCACTTTTGCTAGACTTTGACATCGGAACTATGTATTAGGCTCTAACATCCAAACTTTGTGATAACTCTTGTACCGTATTTATCTAGTTTCAGTTTCCTTGATATTGTCTCAAATGCCTTACTTTCCGATGCCATGCTTTACTGTTCTGATATACAATTGTCAATATACAATTTCTACAAACCACAAATACAACCATGCTGTTGCAAATTTACGATATGCGATTTCAAATTGTTCTCTACAAATTTCCAAAATGTTCCTACAATTTTTTTAAAATAAATTTTTTTCAAAAAAAAATAAAAATAAAAATAAAAATTTTTGAGGTTTCGAAATCTTGAAAACTCCTGCAAATGTTTTCGCATCCCATAGAGATTTTTCCCAAAAATGTTTTGACGTTTTATCTCCAACATCGGGTTATTAAAACTTTTGCAACTTCCACCTTATGAGGAGGAACGATACGTTCCTGACCCGTGTAAACGCTGTCAGGTAATTAGAAAACCCTAACCCATTTCTTGTTTCATTATCATAATCATGCCACCTAGAAGAATGAACACTCGAGCTCACCCGGTCAGTTCTGAAGGCCAGGGTAGCCACCATGGGACCGGAGGCCACCAGAACCATGAAGGGGAGAATGTGAACCTGAGTGAGGATGAGGGCAACGACCATAACTTGTTTGATGACTCTGAGTATGACGAAGAGGAAGCTGGTGATGACACCCGAGAGGTGGAACATCCAAGGGAAGGCCCTATGGAACAATTCATGGAACTACTTAGGCAGAACTTGGACCGTCCCCCGGTTCAGCAACCACCCCACAATGCTAATGCAAATGCTTTCCGGAATTTCAAATCCCTGAAACCCCCAGAATTTAAAGGAACTGCCGATCCGGTCGAGGCAAGAGCCTGGCTGAAGGAAATGGAAAAATCTTTCGAGATACTAGGTGTCGCTAAGGAGCAGAAGACTGTTTTCGCCACTTACCTTCTGAAGGGTGAGGCAAACTATTGGTGGGAAGCTAAGAAGAATATGGAAGGAAGAGGTGTGGTGACCTGGGAGAGGTTTAGCGAGCTGTTCTTGGAGAAGTACTTTCCTAGGTTCATGGAGACACAAATGGAGCTGAAGTTTTTGGAACTAAAGCAAGGTAACATGACGGTGGCCGAGTATGAGGCCAAATTTACTGAGTTGTCGAGGTTTGTGCCGGAATATGTGAACTCTGAGGCAAAGAGGGCCCGAAGGTTTCAATTGGGGCTAAAGCAATGGATTCAGAATCGTGTGGCGGTTCTTGAGCTGACAGACTATGCCACCCTGGTACAGAAAGCATCAATTGTTGAGGCTGGGAGTGAACAGATGCAGAAGGAGAGGGAAGGAAAGAAGAGGAAGTTTGATAGTCGGAAGGGAAATTCTGCGGGTGGGAGCTTTCCGAGCAAATTTAAGCGAGGGACGTCGTCCCAACCCAGCGGAAACTTTGGAACCAAGAGAGCTGAAAGTTGGAGTGTGGGCCAGAGCGGCCGACCACAGGGATCGTCTTATTCTACCCCATCCCGAGCCCTACCCCCAGAATGCAATAAATGTGGAAGGAAACATGCGGGCGTGTGTAACCTACAGGATGTGAAGTGCTTCAAGTGTGGGCTGACAGGACATTATGCTAACGCCTGTCGAGGAACTAGTAACAACACCAGTGCCGGAGGAATTTGCTTCAAGTGTGGGAAACCAGGGCACCGAATGAGGGAATGTATGTCCTCTGGGCCAGCTGCATCGAGAGTGAGTGAAACTGCTTCTAACAAGGCCCCTACTGCAAGAACTTTTAACATGATGGTGCAAGATGCCGTGAGGAACACGGATGTGATCGCAGGTACTCTACTACTCAACTCAGTTAAGGCAAATGTTTTATTTGATTCGGGAGCTACCAAGTCTTTCATATCTCTAGATTTTGTATGTCAGTTAGGCCTTAAGACTGAACCATTGAAAGACAGACTGCAAGTAGAGATAGCTAATCATGAAATTATCCCTGTTAGCTAAGTATGTCCAGGTTGCGACCTAGAAATAGAAGGGCGACACTTTCGGGTAGATTTAATACCTTTTAAACTAGGAGAGTTTGACGTAATAGTAGGTATGGATTGGTTAACAACCCACGAAGCCCAGATTGATTGTGTAAAGAAGAAAGTAAGTTTGAGACTGCCAGGGGACGAGGAAGTAGTGTTTAGTGGAAAACGGCAAAACCAAAAGTTCCTGATTGTGATTCAAGCTAAGAAGCTGTTACGTAAAGGATGCGAAGCCTATTTAGCCTATGTGAAGGATACCAAGAAGGAGGCACCAAACCTACAAGAAATCCCTGTCGTTAATGAGTTCGCGGACGTATTTCCGGATGATCTTCCAAGAATACCACCTGATAGAGACATCGAGTTCGATATAGACTTAGTTCCGGGTACGGCCCCAATTTCGAAAGCCCCATATCGGCTAGCCCCAGTGGAGATGAAAGAGCTGGCCACTCAATTACAAGAGTTGTTGGATAAATGGATGATAAGACCTAGTGTGTCACCGTGGGGAGCCCCGGTGTTATTCGTGAAAAAGAAGGATGGTAGTATGAGATTATGTATAGACTACAGGGAGTTGAACAAGGTGACTATAAAGAATAAATATCCCTTACCCAGAATAGATGACCTGTTTGATCAACTAAAAGATGCAGTTTATTTCTCTAAAATTGATTTGAGGACCGGGTACCACCAGTTAAGGATTAAGCCAGAAGATATACCAAAGACGGCCTTTCGCATCCGGTACGGACACTATGAGTTCCTAGTGATGTCATTTGGGTTAACGAATGCCCCTACCGCTTTCATGGACTTAATGAATCGAGTCTTCAAGAAGTACTTGGACAAGTGTGTTATAGTCTTCATCGATGACATCTTGATTTATTCCAAGACAAAGGAGGAACATGCAGAGCACTTGAGGATTGTATTGGGAGCATTGAGAGAAGAAAAGTTGTACGCTAGGTTCTCGAAGTGTGAATTTTGGTTGAAGGAAGTTCAGTTTTTGGGGCATGTGATTAGCGAACAAGGCATTCTAGTGGACCCAACCAAAATAGAGGCTGTATCAAATTGGGAGAGACCAACCACTCCGACAGAGGTGAGAAGTTTTATAGGATTGGCTGGCTACTATAGAAGGTTTGTCCAAGACTTTACCGAGATAGCAGCCCCTTTGACCCGACTAACTCGCAAGACCGAGAAGTTTGTGTGGACTGAAAAATGCGAAGAGAGCTTCCAAGAGTTGAAAAAGAGGTTGGTGACAGCACCAGTACTAGCCCTACCTGATGATAAGGGAGATTTTGTTATTTATAGCGACGCGTCCCATAAAGGTTTAGGGTGTGTGCTTATGCAGCACGGTAAAGTGATTGCGTATGCGTCCAGACAACTTAAGGAATATGAGATAAGATACCCCACCCATGATTTGGAATTAGCAGCAATAGTTTTCGTTTTGAAGATCTGGAGACATTATCTTTACGGAGAAAAGTGTGAAATCTACACGGATCACAAGAGCTTAAAGTACATATTCACTCAGAAAGAGTTAAACATGAGGCAGAGGAGATGGCTAGAGCTAATCAAAGATTATGATTGTGAGATTCGTTATCACCCAGGGATGGCCAACGTGGTGGCCGATGCACTTAGCCGAAAGGAGAAACTCAAGATGATAATGTCAGTGGACGAGTTGATCAAGGACCTTGAGAAACTGGAGATTGAAGTGAGGTTCCCAGGAATTGGACAAGAGAGTCTAATGGAAATAAGAGTCCAACCACCGCTATTGGAAAAGATTAAGTTATGCCAGGAAAAGAAGATAGAAGAAGAAAAGAATTCGATGGAGAAAATTTTGACTGGCGAGGAAATTAAGTGTGAAAAGGACGGGAATGGAATTATGAGGTACGCATCTAGGATATGGATCCCGAACGTTCAGGAATTAAAAGATGAGATTTTGCAAGAGGCTCACAGTTCAAGGTACTCAATTCACCCTGGAGGCACTAAGATGTATAGAGATCTGAGAGAATACTATTGGTGGCCAAATATGAAGAAGGACGTGGCTGAGTGGGTAAGTAAATGCTTGACATGTCAAAGAGTAAAGGCCGAACACCAGAGGCCCAGTGGATTGTTGCAACCCTTAGAGATACCCGAGTGGAAGTGGGAGCATATTGCGATGGACTTTGTGGTCGGACTACCAAGGACCAAGACTAATCATGATGCCATTTGGGTAATTATCGATAGATTGACCAAGTCAGCACATTTTCTTCCAATCAACGAGAGATACACTGTCGACAAGCTGGTGGATATTTACTTTAAGGAGATCGTGGTAAGGCATGGGGTTCCTGTGAGCATTGTATCAGATAGAGACCCAAGATTCAACTCCAGGTTCTGGAGAAGTTTTCAGGATTGTGTGGGGACCAAGTTAAACATGAGTACTGCATACCACCCTCAATCAGACGGACAGAGTGAGAGAACCATCCAGACTATAGAGGACATGTTGAGAGTATGTGCCATCGATTTTAAGGGAAGTTGGGATGACCACTTGCCATTGATCGAATTTTCCTACAACAACAGTTACCATGCGAGTATAGGAATGCCCCCATATGAAGCTTTATACGGACGAAGATGTCGGTCTCCCTTGTGTTGGGAAGAAGTTGGAGAGCGGAAGATTTTAGGGCCTGAACTGGTCCAACAGACAAGAGAAACTATCGAACTCATAAGAGGACGGCTGGTAGCGGCCCAAGACAGATAGAAGAAGTATGCGGACCAAACCCGCAAGGACAAAGAATATGAGGTAGGAGAGTTTGTGATGTTAAAGGTATCACCGTGGAAGGGATGGATGAGATTTGGTAAGAAGGGAAAGCTGAGCCCCAGATTTATTGGACCTTTTGAGATCTTGAGACGAGTTGGAAAGTTAGCCTATGAATTGGCTTTACCCCCGAGCTTGCAGCAAGTACATAATGTGTTCCATGTGTCCATGCTACGACCCTACCATACCGACTTCCGACACGTGATAGAATATGATCAAGTGGATCTGCAGCCAGACTTAACCTATGTGGAGCAACCCGTAGAAATCATGGATAGAAAAGAACAGGTGCTGAGGAACAAGGTTGTCAAACTGGTGAGAGTTTTGTGGAGGAACCAGAATGTCGAAGAATCAACATGGGAACTAGAGAGCACGATGCGTGAAAAGCACCCCCAACTGTTTTCAACCTGATTCCGGGACGGAATCCTTTTAAGGAGGGGAGGCTGTAAGAACCCTAATTTTTGAAATATTTTCTTTTATATAATATCATGTGGCATTGTCAATTTGGAACCTTTCTATTCATCCCTGTTGTCTAATGGAATTGATTGTCTAAGAAACTATGTTGTTACATTCACTATGTAAGATAAAGGGAAGGTTGTTGAAGGCAAGAGTCTTATTGTTGGTAAGATTTATAAAACTTGGAATTTGAGAATTATTGGAGTGTTAAAAGATTTATTAGGAATTATGACGAGGAATTACGGATATTCGAGGAATTTACACAATTAAGTACTTAAGGAATTACAAGGGAAATCTCTACGCGACAAAATATTATTACGAGAAATTAATTAAGATGCGATACGAATTAAAGATTAAGTGACAAGCATTGGTGGAAGAATAATGACACAAGGAATGATATTGCATGCAAGTCCCATGCAACTAAGTAGTTAAGAAAACAAACTAGTAATACTAAGTGGACAAGAGGAATGGTAACTAGTTGGCATTTCTTTTTCCAAGGAGACAAGAGGGCATGGTGGCCTATACCTAGACTTGTACCATGTATTACATATCCATACACCAATACATATCACCAATCCACTTTACACATTATTTAACCAACACAAAAAGTAAACACAAAAGCTCTTCCCCCACCCTTGCCATAGAAGCTCTCGGCCAAGACAAGAAACAAGGAAGAAAATTTTTCTTTCTTCCACTTCTCCTCATTCTTAATTCAAGGCAAAATTCCTAGGCACTCTACATCATATAAGGAAGGTATACTAAGAATTCCAAGCCTTTTCATCCATTAGTTTTCAAGATATTAATTGTTAAAGTTTTGATGAATAGTAACAAGGTTGAGTTTTCTTTTAGATCTTGGATTATAAGGAGTGTAGGAGCTCATTCAAGGTGTTCTTGAGACTTGTAAGGCATACCCAAGGCTCCTAGATACTCAAGAAGGTATAAAAACCCTAACCCCTCTTGGCCATGTAGTGTTTGTGATGTTTAATGATAGATCCATGAGTATTTGTGTAAATCTTGGACATATAAGTGATGGATGATGTAGATCTTGAGTTTAAGTGTTGTGGTTGTGATTTTTATGCTTGTGGTTAGTATATGTAAGTCCATGTATGTTTTAAAGTATGATCTTGGTGGTTTAGATGATGGATGTGATGTGTATGTAAGAATCTTGAATGGATAAGTGATATAAGCATGCTGAGATTTTTTCAGGAATTTGAACTGTCTTGTAAGAGGGTTTTGAACCCCCAAATCTTGTCCCCTGAGGTCCTAATATATAATGTTGGAAAGGTATTTGAATGTAGTTTCCAGAAATATAAGGTTCATGACTAGGTGATGTATAGATTTTGAGTTATGGCCTGAGAAGTGAAATGTGTTTCTGGATTCCGGACTGCACTAAATGGTCCCCTTGTGAACCTTGTTTAAACCCCTAAAAATTTATGTAGGATCATGAAAAAATTAGAGAAGCTATAAAATGCAGTGGTGAAGGCTACCCAAAAAGAATCGGATTAAAATATGTATTTTTCAATTTTATAAAAATGATAGAGTAAAATTCGCGCAAGGGGAAAAAGTCGTTAAGGGAGTCTGAATTAAGGGGTAATGGATATGATCCAGTTATGGTAACCAAATTAAGTCGAATAAGTGACGAGCGTAATCGAGTGATGACATGAACCTATAGTGGGGCTAGAGTGTCATAAGACAAAGTCATTAAGTTAATTTTGTACCCCCTAAAACCCCGTAATTAAAGAGGTATTGTTAAGGTACTAACGAACGGTTATTGCTTATGTATAGATCATTCCACTCCGCACGCTCGACCACCCCAACCACACCAAGGCAATTTTACTTTTCAAAACTTACATATAGAAGGACTTTCACTGTTGTGTTTGTAGTTTTCAATCATATCAAATGTTTATGTTTATCGAAGTATCGATGAAATTGAGATGTATAAGTACATATATGTTTGCACCCCTTGAACTTAGAATGAAATGTTTTCTTCGGACAACGACTCTAGCAATAGAGGTGGTAGCGGTCCGTATATACTATTGACCGGGGAGCGGTATATTATTATATCGTAATTAAATTGCGAAAACCCGAAGGGTCATTCGGGGAGTATCGTATACTCAAGTAATTATTTTTATATCTTCGTAAATACTCAAAATACCTATCTTGGATTAAAAGCTTATTTAATTAAATAATTATTTTATTAATTATTAATATTAAATCTTAAAATATCATTTATTAATTATTGTTCATTATTTTAAAGACCAAGCTCCAAGATACCTTTAACACTTTCAAACTCGAACTCTTTCGAACTCAAAACATTTTCGAAAACCCCCGGTCAGGTTTGCTTCTTGTGTGATTTCAAGAATCATCGGTCGACTGATGTCGGACCTCAATTACTCAGTTTTCAATCAAAGTCAAGTTTTTAAAAGAAAAAGAAAAAGGGACTCTGGCAGGTGTGGGAACCGTTGACGAACGATTCCCGGGATGTGTAAGCGGCCGTGAGACAGGCGGTCCATCAATTATTATACCGGCCCAGGTGTTGCCGAAGGATGATTACGGATGTAGTTTTCATCGAGGGTGATTACGGATGTAGTTTTCACCCGGGGATAGTTACGGATGTAGTTTCTATCCTTCTACCGGTAGAGAAGACCCGCGGATTATTGGACTTGGATGTGGCGACTGATCATCGTCAATCCCTGTCAGGTTTTATGTTTTCTTTAAGTTCCATTCCTCCATTTTGGAAAATGCTCTGACACTGCTTCTTAGGCTTATGTGCCAAGTTGCTGATAGTGTTCTATTTTGATGAGAAAGATGTTGACTCTATGCAGTATCTAGAACTGCAAGTTTATTTTGAAAACAAGGGCACGTATTGGTGCACCTTCGAAATTTATCAACGAGGACAAGTGATTTTATAACTGATTGATATAAATGAGTTTAATAACTTCTAAACATATGAAATGTTATATTGCTTACCTTATACATATATTTGTTGCTGAGCGATAGTTGCTCACTCTTGCTTGTTTTCAAATTTACAAACACAACAGCTAAGAGAAATGGCAAGACCCAGACAGACTACCCGAAAGCAGGTGACTAGACCCGAGGCAGCAGTTGAGATCCCACCGGTTGGCCCCATTAGCCGGATTGGTTGGCAACTTTTGTTAGTACGTTTTATTTATAAGTATGACCTGTGCAAAGCAGTGTATCGTAACAAACTTTCAAGCCGCCAACTTCGCTTCATATCGAAGTGTTGCTGGTAGCATAAATGCTATTTAATTCGGTCTGTAATAACTCTGAAACTTTTACTTCTGCTTAATCAATTGTGTGACGTTTCTGAGACACTAACCTGTGTGTGTGTGTGTGCGGTGTGAGTTTACTGTGGGGTCGATGGCTGTTTTATATATTATGTACAAGAACAGGTATGTTATTAATGGAAAATGGACCGTGAGCGCCTAGATCTCCGACCCCAGATCTGGGGGCGTCACAATAAACAAAGAAAATAATTATAAGTATATTCCAAATGCACCAAGGAAAACATGCTTTAATTGTGGTAACTCTAATCATCTTGCTATTGATTGTAGGAGGAGTAAAAAGAAGGCTACTGTAGTTCCTAAGTCTGACATTAGGAATAGATCAGTATTTTATAAACCATAGAATCCTTGTTTTCACTGTAGCAGTAAATGGCATTCTATCTATACATGTGAAGAATAACATAGTTTGTACTACAATTATTATGATCCCTTGCCAAAATTTAATAAAAGTGCAAATTCTGGTAGAACAAAGAGTCTGAATACTAAGCATGCATCTGTTAATTCTGATAATGACAAAGCAAATTCTGATGGATTTAAATCTGACAGAACTGCTTTTGTTAAAAAGACTTCTGCTGCTAATAGTGTTAAATTGCATGCAAAAAGAACCCAACAAGTGTGGGTTCTTAAAAATTCTAACTGAGCTCTTTGTGTTTCTGATTGCAGGGTAAAAAGAATAATGTGTTAGTCATGGATAGTGGATGCTCTGTGCACATGATTGGAAACAAAACCTTGCTATCAGAATTTGAGGAGAAAGCTGGCCCAACAGTGTCTTATGGAGATGGCAACATTGGACAAACTTTGGGATATGGCAATATAATCATTAGAAATGTCATCATTGAAAAAGTAGCTCTGGTGAAAGGACTCAAACACAATCTGCTAAGTGTTAGTCAAATCACAGACAGAGGTTATCATGTCAACTTTAATGATACTCACTTTAAAGTGATCAGTAAAACATATGGAAGGAGTGTCTTGACTGGTCAAAGACGTGGTAACATTTATGAAGCAAATGTCTACAATAATACTGATGGTCCCTCAACATGTCTCATCAGTAAAGCAACAGTAGATGAAAGTTGGAATTGGCACAAGAAGCTTTCTCATCTCAACTTCAACAACATCAATGAGTTGGTTAAGAAAGATTTGGTGAGAGGATTACCAAAGGCGTTGTATACTCCTGATGGACTCTATGATGCTTGTCAGAAGGCTAAACAGAGAAAGACATCATTCAAGAGTAAATCTGAATCCTCGATTGATGAACCATATCATATGCTACATCTTGACTTGTTTGGACCAGTCAACATTATGTCCATCAGTAAGAAAAGGTATACTCTAGTCATTGTTGATGAATATACTAGATTTACCTGGGTGTATTTTCTGCACAGAAAAGATGAAACTGCAGAGATACTTTTGGACCATGTAAGACTCATTGAAACTGGCACAAAGTACAAAGTCAAGATTCTAAGAAGTGATATGGAACTGAATTCAAGAATTCAGTAATGGAAGAGTTCTGCAAATACAAAGGAATAGTTCAACAATTCTCTGCTCCTAGCACACCCCAACAAAATTGAGTAGTTGAAAGGAAGAACAGAACTCTTATTGAAGCTGGCAGAACAATGTTGGAGGAAGCTAAACTGCCTACATATTTCTGGGCAGAAGCAGTCAACACAGCATGCTACACTCAGAACATTACTCTAATCAACAGACATGGTGTCACTCCTTATCAAATGATTAAAGAGAAGAAGCCAAGTCTTAAACATTTGCATGTGTTTGGTTGCAAGTGCTTTGTTCTTAGACCTCATCCTGAACAGCTAGGAAAATTTGAAACTAAAGCTGATGAGGGCATTTTTATTGGTTATCCAACTTCAAGAGCCTTTAAAGTATATAACCTAAGAACAAGGATAGTCATGAAGTCTATCAATGTTTCTTTTGATGATAAGAAGATAACAGGTGCGGAAGACTCACATGACAGTTTGATCTTTGCAAATGAAGCTACCAAGAATTCTAATGAAGTAATGTCAGATACTGATACTCCATCAGATCCTGATGATCGACCAATGCCTGATGAAACACCAGTTACTGATGATGATTCAGATAATGCAAATGTTGAGGGGGAGCAACAGCAAAATACCATCAGTACTGATACAACTCAAACATCAGAAGGAGAATCATCAGAAACAGATTCAAGTGATAATCCTGACAGCACTTCAGGAGGAGATAGCACTATCTCAGGGGGAGCTTCTAATAATTCTAGTTCTTTTGAAGATAACACCAATCAAGGGGGAGCATCCAACTCAAGAAATGATTTACCATCAGCAAGGAAATGGACCAAAAGCCATACTCCTGATTTAATTATTGGGAATCCTGATGCAGGTATTAAAACCAGAAGTGCAACACAAAATGAATGCCTCTATAATAATTTTATGTCAAAGGAGGAGCCTAAGAAAGTTGAAGATGCACTCAAGGATGCTGATTGGGTTACATCAATGCAAGAAGAATTGAATGAATTTGAAAGAAATGAAGTCTGGAAACTAGTACCAAGACCAAAAGGTAGATCAATTGTTGGTACTAAGTGGGTGTTCAGAAATAAGACAGATTCAGATGGCACTATTGTGAGGAATAAAGCAAGACTAGTTGCAAAGGGGTACTTTCAACAGGAAGGAATAGACTATGATGAGACTTTTGCTCCTGTTGCAAGGCTAGAAGCCAGCAGAATTTTTCTGGCATATGAAGCTCATAAGCAATTCAAAGTTTTCCAGATGGATGTTAAAAGTTCTTTTCTGAATGGAGAATTGGAAGAGGAGGTATATGTTGAACAACCTCCTGGTTTCATTGATCCTAAATATCCAGATCATGTCTATAGATTGGATAAAACACTTTATGGACTAAAGCAAGCTCCAAGAGCCTGGTATGAAACTCTGGCTCAATTCTTACTGGAAAGTGGTTTCAAAAGAGGTACAATTGATAAAATCTTGTTTTATTTGAATCATGGGAAGGACTTGCTGTTAGTTCAGATTTATGTTGATGATATCATTTTTGGGTCAACTAACCCCAAATTGTGTGAGAAGTTATCAAAGCTAATGCAGTCTAGATATCAAATGAGCATGATGGGAGAAATGAGCTATTTCTTAGGTCTGCAAGTTAAACAGACTGATGATGGAATTTTTATCAATCATTCAAAGTGCACAAAGAATCTATTGAAGAAGTTTAATATGCAAGACAGTGCTACTGCTACAACTCCCATAGCTACAGCTACAAAGCTTGATCCTGATCAAGGTATTGAGGTAGATGTAACTAACTACAGAGGTATGATTGGCTCACTTTTGTATCTAACAGCTAGCAGACCAGATATCATGTATGCAACCTGTCTATGTGCAAGATTTCAGGCAAACCCCAAAGAACCACATCTCATTGCTGTTAAAAGTCTTTTCAAATACTTGAAAGGCACTCTATCACTTGGCCTTTGGTATGCTAGAGAGTCTGACTTTAATCTATGTGGTTACTCAGATACTGATTTTGCAGGATGCAAAATAGACAGGAAAAGTACTTCAGGCAGTTATCAGTTTCTTGGAGGAAGACTAATTTCTTGGTTTAGTAAAAAGCAAAAGTCTATATCCACATCAACTGCAGAAGCTGAGTACATAGCTGCAGGAAGCTGTTGTGCTCAGATCATGTGGATGAGGAATCAGCTAATGGACTATGGTTTGTCATATTCAAAAATACCTATTTATTGTGATAATCAAAGTGCTATTGCTATGACAGGAAATCCAGTTCAGCATTGTCTTACTAAGCATATCAGTATCAGATAACATTTCATTAGAGAACAAGTACTGGAAGGGACAATCGAACTCCACTTTGTTCCTACTGATCGACAGCTAGCTGATATATTCACCAAGCCACTACCTGAAGCTACTTTTACAAGATTGGTGAATGAATTGGGAATGGTAAACTATGAAAGTTTCTGAGAACAAGGGGAGACCAAATACTGATGAGTGTCAGATCCTGATGCATGTCGAATACTGACGAAAAGTCAATCCTGACGTTAGTCAAACATCAGATCCTGATGCAATGGTTTGGTTATCAGTAATATATGTATACTTCAAGTAATCCCTAATTGTTCTGTTCCTGATTTAACTGTGGTTATTGTTGATGAATTTGGTACTTACATGATTACTTTAATTAGTTTTCATTTTCACTTCTTTGATTTAATTCTTTGAAGAACAGTTCATAAACATAAAAAAATGCAGAACACATTGAATAAGATTAGAGAAATAGGATTCTTCATTAATAATAAGAAAGAGATTACATGCAAATATTACATCTTTTTTGTTCTCTCTATCTACTAATCTATTCAACAGGAAAATAAAAAATGAAGTCCAAACCACTCCATTGTTAGCAGCCATCCCAGATCCCATCTTTGCCACTTTGTTTGGGTGGAAGTTGAAGGGATAAGGTTATTTTTGCTGACATATTCATTAACATTGGTTGGTGGTGTTGGATGAGGATGCCTTAGAGGAAAGCCATGTTAATGTTGCTTGCAGAGCAGCATCGATGTCAATCACTCTTGCAGGCCTTTCTCTCTCGATTTCTTCAAGACAGGCATCCATCTGTAGCCACAGAGTTTCAAGCTGCCTTTCCTAGTCAAAGGCATCAAACTCTTCACGAGTATAACTGAAGCTATCTCTATTATCTACGAGATGGAGATTCTTTTCTTTGACGGTAAGTTTTGACATTGTTTAAAGGTGTGTTGTTTGAAGGGTTTTTAATTTTCAGGAGAAAATGAAGGATTGAAGGGATAGTGGACAAGTCTCTAAGTGTTAATAGAGATGGGTAAGTAACAAAGTGAAGAAACGCTTCGTATTCTAGTTGTTAATGGTTCCAGGTATTTTAAGAGAGTGTTATTTGATTTTTTAATTAAATATTTTATTGTTATATTCACAAATGCACTTCTTAAAAATACGAGCGCGTGTATTTTACTCACTGATACATATAGATACACAACGTGTCATATACGGTTAACACCACTCTCTCATGATGCACAAATCGATTACTGACACCTGTTTTTGAGAAATTATTAGTTGTCTAAAATCAATTTAGTTCACAAAACCGATTCATTATTCTCAAAACTATCAGTATTGTCCTTTTCTCTGCGTGAACATAAACCCTAATTGCTCAAAATTTCAATCTCTTTTTGTCACACCAAAAATGGAGAATTCATCATTTGTAAACAATAAGGTTGTTATCAATGGTGTGACTTTTGCTCCCAACAATTATGTTGCTGTTCTTGACCATCAGGAACTATCGAATGATTTTCATATCATTCAGGATTTCTTGGCGTCTAGTCCGATTCATTATGCTTTAACGGCACCCGCCAAAGTCTCTTTCAAGTGTGTGATGCAGGTTTGGAAGACTGCTATCTTTGGTGTACTTGAACCTTCAGGAAGGCCTAACCTGACCTTTACACACAATGGAGTTACAGATCATGTTACTCCAGAAGTAGTTATTGAAGCTCTACAATTACCTTCTCTAAATGGTAAGACTCCTGCAACAATTTCTGATGCTTCTTTGTTGGAGTTTGCTACGAGTCTTGGTTACAATGGAGAACCAAGAAAGTTTGGAGAGTTATACAGAACTAAACTAAAGAAGGAATGGAATTTCTTCTTTGATACCATCAGTAGATGCTTCTTGAACAAAGTCTCTAACTTTGATGCACTACCGACTGCTTCAGTTCACATTGGGTACTCTCTAATCCATGATACTGTATTTGTGGGTCTTTCATTCTGAGAGCATTAAGTGCTAGGAAAACAGATAAATGTGGTTATGTCTGTTTTATTAAATTTTTTCAATTAATATTCTCTCATTTATGTCCCAATGTTGAATTTGAAAATGATACAGTATTGCCTATCTTTAAGATTTCTGATAACAATATCAAATCCTTAGTAAAATCAGATAAGGCAAATGGTTTTAAAGGAAATCCTTATATTCCTGATGGGGTCTGGCTTCTCATGAAAAAGAGATTGCCTGAACTTTATGGCCCAGCCACAAGTGCTATGGGACAGGACCAAACACATCCTGTTCCTGACGCAAACACACATCATAAATAGTTACCTAAACAGTCAACCACCTCTGGTGTCTCTCAAAAGACATCAGTTGTAAAAGAAAAGAAGTCAGCTAGATCTGATGTGTCTGGAAGACAATCAGGATCAAAGGATTTCTCCACTTCAACCCTCACTAAAAAGAAGTCACAAGGAGGTAAACAAGAAGTTCAGATTGATGAATCTTTGATTAAGGCTGGAGCATCTAAAGAAACAAGTGAAAAGAGGAAGTTTTTGCAACAGGTCTCTAAAATCATGAAGAAAAAGGAAATTGCTGCTCCTGTTACTGCTGAATTGGTTAAGCCAATAAATCAAAAGAAAAGAAAAAGAATAATCAACAAGAGTCAGTATTATATTCCTGAAGATATGCATAATCTTAATGATGATATTGATCTTGATGAATTATCAGTTCCTGATACAACTGTTCTTCCAGATATCTCTACTCCTGATACATCACCTGTAAAGACTGTTGAGATTACTGATTCTCCAGAACCTACATCTCCTAAGAGAAGAATAATTGAGATGTCTGTGGATGAAGTAAATGTTATTGCTGCTCATCTTGGTCATAAACCAACACCTCTTCAGATAAAGAGATAAGTTGAAGTAAAGGTTTTTAGTAGACAGAAGAAACAGAGGCTAACTTCACATCTGAAAGGATCAAGCCCACAAGAACCTGAACTTCAAAGGAGTTCAGAAGCTATTGAAGATCCAGTCCCACAAGAACCACCCACTCAAAGTGTGGGTGCAGACATTTCTGAAGGAAGGTCCCACAAGAACCACTTTCTCAAAGGGAAAGTGAAGACAAGAACATTCCTGCCCCACAAGAACCATCTTCTCAAAGTGAAGATGCAGGCAAGCTCACATCAGCACAGGAGATTTCTAACACTGCATTTGAGGGAAGCACACAAGAACCTTTGACTCAAAGTGTTAAAGCAGCTTCACAACCTCAGACTACACTAGAACCATTGGTAGCAAATACTGATGCAAGTCATTCTCCAGAGTAACACTTTCTTCAAGACCAATGGAATCTATCTCAACTTCATCAGGTAACACTTCTATCTCTGCTTCTTTTACTGATAGTATGATTACAGATAGACCTGAGACAAAGGATACCTCTATTTGCATGACTTCAGTCCACTCCTCTCAGCCACCTCTTATTTATTTGAATTTGTTGAGCCAGAACCTTTCTTGTGAGAAAGAGGGTGAACATTTAGAGAAAAAGAAGACTGAAGAGAGGCAGTCTCCTGAACTGGCAAAAGGTGAGGTAGAACAGAGTGAGAAGTTTCAAACTTCTAGTGAGGTAGCAGTTACTATTGAAAGTAACTTAGGTGATGTTGTGAGAAGTGATGAGATCACTTTAGAAAAACAGAGAGATTTAGGAATTGTTTCTACTCTGAATGCAGGTTTTCAGGATACAACAGTACCATCTGTTGTTGATTTAAAAATGAAAGGAGTTATGAATCCTGACGACAATGAGGATGATAGAATTCCTGAGGCTAAAGATAGCTCAGTTGATGATGCTGGTGATGATGACGATGCTGATAATGATCCTGAAGCAGCTCAGCTTAATGCTCTCATGAAAGCAAGTCTAGGATCTACTTATGGATCATCCAGTATGTTTATGGAGTCTATGGGTAAATCTACAGCTGCTCAAGTTGAGATCATAGGAGATTACAGCAATCTTCTTCCTGAACATATTCAAGCTGCCAGAAGATCTGAATGGTATACTGAGTGGAATCAGCCTTCTGCTGATATAAATTTCAATAATGCACTTTTTCACTCAAGTCATATAGCTACTAAGATTTCTGATCCTAATCTCAAAGCTCATTTGAAGACAACAACTATTCTGGCAAAAGGGCTGAAAGATGAAATTAATTCTGTCAAGCGTGATAATGAAAAATTTCATGCTCGATTTGTTAAGGATTATTCTGAAATTGCCACTGCTAAACAGCTTCAACGTTTAAGCACTACCTTCACCACAAGGATGGATACCTTGGAAGATAAGGTTGTCACTATGTCCTCAAGGATGACAAATATTGAAGATTCTCTACAACTTATCTTATCCTTATTGACTAATCCTGATGATACTACTGATGTCAAAAAGGGGGAGAAGGTAATCAAAATAAAATGCACACCTGATCTAGTTGTAAGAAAGGATAATGATACTTCTGGAAATGATGGTGGTGCTCAGTCATATGAACCAGGAACCTCTGATGCTGCTTTGGTAACAAGGAGAAGTCAGTCATAAACTCAAACCAAGCGGTCAACTCATGTTTCTGAATCTGGGAAGAGAACAGTAAGAACAATGGTGCAATCTCAAATCCTGACAGAAGAACAATTTTTGTCACCTGGTCAAAGTCAAAGGCAAACACTTTCTACAATTCTTGAAGGTGATGAAGATTTGCTAATTACTGATGTAAAAGATGCTCCACATCTATTTGAGAAGATTACTACTGGGACAGGTGATAGTGAAATTGTATATCACACTAGTGCTAAGGTTCATCAGTATCATGCTAAGAAGGCACTTGCTTTAACTTCTGAAGAAAATCCAAATATGACTATTAATGAGATCTTAGAAGAACAAAACAGGATTCTTGAGGAGATTGCTAGACAAAAAGAAGCTCCTACTGCAAGAAGAGGAAGAGGCAGAGGAGATAGAAACAGAGGAAGAGGAAGAAAGCCTATTCAAACAAGTTCAAGACAGACAAGGTCTAGTGGAATAACGATTGAGGAGATACCTGAAGATTCTCAGAAAGTAAAGAAGAAGAAATCTCCGTTACTTCTTACATTGACTCCAGATAACAAATTTAATGTACCTGAAGAAGCTGCTGATGAAAGACCACAGTTAGCTAGAAGAGGTAAAGTAACTGTGAGGACTACTCAATCTGCTGTTCCTGATTCTGATGAAACTGAAATCTTGAAAGAACTTGAGGTTATGATTCTTACTGTTGTGGTTGAAATTCACAATCTGGAAGTTGATGAACAAGAAAAGGAGGCCAGAAAAAAAGCAAAAGATACTGAGGTTGAAGAAACCAGAATGTACTTGGAAGATCTGGCTGGTTCAAACAGATTATTGTGGTATGATCGAAATAGACTTGTTCCAGAACATCAACAGAATGATACACCAGTAATAGGAAAGAAAAGCAAGAAATGGAAGAACAGAGTAAGCAACTATAGAGAACCAGTTGTTTTCAAATCTGTTGGATTAATTACTGGACCTTCACTGATTGAGTCTGATGAATCTTCATTGATTGCTAAAGCTGAATCTGTTGAATCTGCTAAATCTCTGCCATTGTGGACGAGTATGCAATCTGGTTTGAAGGGTTTAGAACCTGGAACAAGAGGAGGTGTTGGATTTCATAATGCAGAAGTTGTTTTTATATCTCAAACAGATCAACATTTTCTTGTTAAAAGGATTGGTGATAAACTAACTGTTGATGATCTTTGGGAACTAGAATCTGTTGCTATTGTTGCTTGCAATGTGAACTCAAAGAAGATAGAGAAATTGCTGTATTTCATGAAAGACAAAAGTGTCAAGAAGCTGTCTATTCATGGGGTGTTGTGCAAATCAACAAAAGAGCTAAAATATGTTCTCTATTTGCTTGAAAATCGACAAATCCCTGATAAAGAAGCCAGTGTTTACAATAACTGGTGTACCATGATTTTCAGAACAATCAAGTTCAGATATTTAGAAGGAGGATCAAGGTATGATGGTAATTACACTCCCATGTACTTGAATACAGAAGGACAAGAAGTTGAAATGCAAAGGGGTTCAGCTGTTAAAGAAGTGATATTTTATTAAGAACAATTATCTCTGAATCCTGGTGGAAGAGAACTTGTATATTTACTATTGGGAGAGTTAGATTTACCAAGAAGCTCAATTCAGAATCTCAGAGCTGGAATCTATCAGATTGGTAAAGGAGATGAAGAACTTAGAAATCTGAAGAAAAGACTAATTCAAATTCTCGGTGATAAAGAAGAAGAGTTATTATCAAGTTTCTTGCAGTTGAGTAATTTCTTTGTGAGAATTTCTGAGACTAAGCCTGAGGATTTCTTGTAATATTTTGTTTTGAGTTTTTGACATCACTGAATCAAGGAATTTGTGCTTTATTTCATAAAGTACAAATTGGGGGAGATTGTTAGATATTGATTCAAGTGATGATCAGGATCTGGACTACTGATCAGATACTGATGCTGACGTCATCAGTAATGCACCGTCAGGATTGGGTTATCATCAGGATTGGAAGCTTATCAGGATTTCATAAGGATATACATCAGTCCAGGAATCTAGGAAGATTGACATGTCGGTTCCTGATTTATAGAAACGCAGCTATCATTCAAGATTTGTACTAAGAAACGTATGTAATTTATTTGATATATCTTGTAATTGATAGTGTTGCTGTGTACTGTATATAAACACAGTTTAGGTTTTACTTAATTGGAATCGCTTACACGAATTATCTTGTAACCTAGCAGCTCTCAAGAACATAAGAATTTCTTGAGAGAGTTTGTAACAGTTTTATATCAAAATTAATAAAGATGTTATTTATTCATACTTGTGTTATTAATTCTGTTTAAGTCGAAAATCTTATACAATTGTATTCAACACCCCTTCTACAATTGTTAATTACTGGGCAACAGATTTATAGAAACATTATACAGAAATATTTATTCACTACTTAATAGGTAACTGCTGGTCTTGAAAGAACACAGTGACAACAAAACTAAAAGCCAGGATACACATAACTAACTATCGAAGTTTAAGGCAGGGGGATCTGCTTTCCCCGTACCTTTTTTTGTTTTGTGTGGAAGGTCTCTCTCATGCTTTGAGTTCAGCAGCTAATTTGGGAAGAATCTCAGGGATTTAAGTGTGTGATGGTGCTCCGAATATTACCCATCTTTTATTCGCTGATGATAGCTTTCTGTTTTTCAAAGCTAATACCGAAGAAGCTACTGTTATTAAAGACATTCTCCACAGGTATGAAACTCTCTCTGGGCAAGCTATAAACCTGTAGAAATCAGGTATTCTTTTTAGTACAAATGTGGGTTCTAATCTTAAGGCTGCTATCTCGAATATTCTGAATGTTCGTAATAGCATTGAGGATAGCAATTATTTGGGGCTTCCTTCGTACGTAGGCAAGTCAAAGAAGTTTGGAGTAAGATTGAAGGGTGGAATGAGAAACTACTTTCGAAAGCTGGTAAAGCTATTATGATAAAAAGTGTTGCTCAAGCTATCCCATCCTGTTGTATGTCATGTTTCCTAATTCCTAAGACACTTTGTGAGGAGATTCAACGCATGTTAAACAACTTCTGGTGGAGTTCTAACTCGAGAGAGAAAAAAGGAATTAAGTGGCATAGGTGGGAGGGTCTATGTTTATCGAAAGACAGATGAGGTATGGGCTACAAAAATCTGCACGGTTTTAACTTAGCTCTATTGGGAAAGCACTGTTGGAACTTTATGTCAAATCCGAATACTCTGGTTGCGAGACTTTATAAGGCAAGGTATTTCCCAAAAACTGCCATTTTCTGGAGGCGAGTCAAGGTGCAGGTCCGAGTTTTATTTGGGCTGGAATTTGGAATGCAAAGGAAGCTTTAAGTGCTGGTTTTCGTTGGGTCGTAGGGGATGGAGCTCAGGTGGATGTTTACAAGCACAGATGGCTACGAGGTAAAGAGAACTTTATGGTGGAGAGAGGCTATGATCATGAGACTGGAGGTGCGAAAGTCAATAATCTTTTCTATCCAGGTATAAGAATTTGGGATGCTCCTTTTATTAGAGGCATTTTTAACGAGGAGGATGCAGAGGCAATATTGAGTACTCCAATTTCTAATCGTCATTTGCATGACAGGGTGGTCTTGCATGAAGCAAAAAATGGCATCTATAATACTAAAGATGGATATCGCTTCTGGTCTAGTCAAAATAATTTGGAAACACATGTCCCTGTGTCTCAAGGGTGGAGCAAAATATGGAGATTACAAATTCCGCACAAAGCTCGAGTGTTTTTGTGGCATTTAGGTCGTAACAATCTTCCAGTTAGAGAAGCTTTATCGCATAAAGGTGTCAACCTCTCTACTATCTGCCCTTTCTGTGAGTCGAGTGCAGAAACCAGTGAGCATCTATTCTTTGATAGTCTTTTTGCCAAGAGTTGCTGGGATAAAGGAGGGATGAGTGTTTCTTTATCTGAGGGGACAAACTGGGTCAGAGTGGCTGCTTAATATGCTAACACATGGAACTAAAGAAACTTTAGTGAAAGTCGTGGCAGTGCTATGGGCGATTTGGTTCTGTAGAAACAAAAAGGTTTGGGAAGAGAAGGTGGTGATAGCTCGAATGGTAGTAAGCTGGGGAAGAACAAGGATCTCATAATGGAGTCAAACAAAGAAACTAGTGCCAAATGTTATGATTGGCAACTCTACTAAGCCCAATCAAGTGCACAAGTGGAAGAGTCCGGAGATAGGTAGCTTCAAACTAAATGTCGACGCTGCTATCCCTCCCAATGATCAAAGTTTTTCCATTGGCATGTTGATTCGTGATAGCACATGTGCTTTTGTTCAAGGCAAGTTGATGAAATTTGCAGGTAGTATTTAAGCCTTTGAAGCAGAGACAAAAGGGGTCTGGGAGGCTCTTTCTTGGATCGATACACTTGGACTGAATAATGTCAAAGTCGAAACAGATTCTTTGAAGACTATGGCTACTGTTGAAAGTTTGGAAATGAATTATCTTGAAGTGGGCAATATTATCGAGTCCTGTAAGAATTGGCTTCAGGATAGGGGTGATGTTAATGTAGTTCATGGTAGGAGACAAACGAACAAGGCTGCTCATTTGCTAGCTCATAGTCCTTGTTCAGTGGGTTGCTCCAATGTTTTTTCTTCTCCTCCATATTTCTTGTTGGAGACATTGTTGATTGATTCTTCTAGTTAATAAGAAATATTTAGTTTCAAAAAAAAAAAAAAAAAAGAGGGAACTAGTAAATGGAGGATCGATAAAGGTAACTCTTCCCCATGAAAAAGGTCATGCTATCTATTCCTCACCCCTCCCCTTGTACAAATATATATTTATATTATCAAAAAAGAAGGAAGAGAAAACTAGTAGTAGATTATTTAGCAAGAAACAAAAAACTAGTAAATCGGCTATTGGGATTTTAACTAGTCAAAGAACTTTCTTAAAGTATACAAATAAAAGTATTTAAAAGTTAAAAAAAAAATAAAAGTTTAATAATATATAATGTTGCATGCCACAAGATTCCCATCATATATAAAAAGGCTAAAACTATTTGGGATTTTGTTAGCTTAAAAAATAATGATCATATCATGGGAAGACCTTTAATTTCTGTACATATATCCAGCTAAATTTCTCTTCCAAATTCTATCTACTACTGTTATTCTATTAATGTGTGAAGTTGTTTTAACTAATTGGGAATATACAAGCAAGAACAAGCCACAGGCCAGAGCAATAACTTTTACATACAAGAACAAGGTGTTATAATTTATCGCGGCACATAAGTTGCAACTAATCTGAACCCATAGAACACATCAATCTTCACGAGAATCACAAAGAATAAAACAGATTCAACAGAATGAAAGAGATTCTTACCTAAAACTTCTCAAAATATTGAGCAGGGCAATGGATTTGGAATTCAGTACTACCCTTTGTATTTTTGTTCAGTACAAATCTTTTTAAATGAAATAAACACAGCTGATGATGGCATTAAACGAAAGAAACTAAAGGCAAACCCAATAATATTTTTAGGACATTGCAATTTGTATCTCTACGTTGGCTGAATATCACTTTAGGTGTCATATTTTCAAACTCGTTATGTCCTTCCCTTCCATTCCATCTTTCATCCCTTTAAGATTTATCCATAAAAAATTGACTTCATTGAGTGTTCACTTCTAGACTTGTTAAACTTTTCTTTTTATTTTTTAAGTCCGGGCACAATTATGTGATCCACTACTAAATTTGGTTTTAAATAAACTAAAACGGTTTCATGATGCACATTGTGCACAAATAAGCTCAAGATGCACATTGTGCGCAAATAAGCTTCTTCTGCAACAAATTAATAAGTCGCCTCCTCTTCTTCCTCCACTCATCACTTAGCTTGCTGCCAACTTTCAGAATATCACCTCTACTCTCTCCACCTTCTTATCCTATCTCCACCAAGCTTTCGGCCTCCATGCCTATCTCCTCCAAGCATGTTAAACCAATCCAACCCAAAAAATTACAATGAAGAACCAGAAGATGGAGAATGGAATAAAGATAAAAGAGAGTGATGGTGATGTTATTTCATTTGTAATTCAATGTACAAGTTCCCAACCCGATTTTTGGCAACCTGCGTTTACTAATCGGGTATATTTGTTCGACCAAGATCTAGCTATCTACTTCTAGCACATGATGGCTACAAGATTTTTAAAGACTCAATATTAAGGGATCTGTTGCTTATTTGAACTATTTTTACCTTTAGTGTTATTAACGCATCTTTAGACTAAACTCCAAATACTAATGTTTTATTGATTTTGGATACAAAAAATTCTTAGTAAAAATAAACCTAATTTTTTTACTTTAATATTTGTATTCTTGCCCATAGACATATAGGATAGATTTTCAGAAACATGGTAAATTTATAAACCTGAAAAACATGGTCCTGAAAATTGATTTTCAGAAACAGGGTTAATTATATATATCTGTAGGCTCTTGTACTTATTCATATTATATTTATAACAATACTTTTTACAAGGAGTCTAAAATAATAGATTAGAAAACTTAACACTTCAGAATATAGTACAGGCTTTATTAACTATATTCTATTTGAGAAAGAAAAAAATAATTCTTATGTCATTTTAGTATGAAAGAAAATTGTAACTAATTTTTATGAGTCAAGTGTGCCAGAATCTGGACCAAAAATTACAAAAGGGTGCAAAATGGAACGGAATGAAAGTATAGAAATGTGAAGCAATGAGTTCATAAGTTTGTTACTCTAATAATGCAGGACTGCAAACTGCAATTTACTCTAATAATTTCTTAAAGCACTTCAGCTACAAAGAGAAAAGGTGTTGTACCAATTGCTAGTACAATGGAGGCAATTATTCTGGGTGCCAAGAACTTAGCACTCTCACAAGAAGAAGCATGCACATCCAGAATTTAATGTGCCAAGAAGCATTATGCATATCCCTCAAATCTAATTTCTTATGAGCAAGTCCAATGCATAGCTATGAATGGTGCTATAGCTAAAATATAGAGGAAAATCACTAAAATGATCAATGTAATGCATGTTGGATAAACTAATCTCATAGAAGTTTGAAGAGTACATTAAATATGGTTCATAGAATCAAGGAGATGTATCTGATCATGTATCTATTATTATCATTCATGTATTTGGTTTGTATTCTCCTATTATATAAAGGAGGTAAAGATTGATCAATAAGATAACAGAAATTAAGTTTCTTGTTTCCTTATTCTGTTCCACAACACACATATTGAAATATATACATAAACCCTATACACATATTAACAACAGATTGGTATCAGAGCCATAACCAAACCCGAGCCTACAATCAGAGTTTATATAAAACAACCATCAGAGTTTACAACCATCAGAGTTTACGATCAGAGTTTAGGTCATATCAGAGTTTACAAACATGAATAATTCTTTTGCTGTTCCAAAACTTACCAAAGAAAACTATGGCCACTGGTGTCTACGAATGAAAGCGTTGCTTGGTTCACAGGAGGCATGGGAGATCATTGACAAAGGATACGATGAACCAGAGAATGAAGGAGCTTTAAATCAAGGTCAGAAAAACGCTCTTGCCAAGTTACGAAAACAAGATCAACAAGCTTTGTCTATCATACATATGGGCCTTGATGAAGGCATGTTTGAGAAGGTTGCATCTGCAACAAAAGCAAAGGAGGCCTGGGAGATTTTGCAGAACAATTTTAAAGGTGTTGACAAAGTAAAAAAGGTACGATTACAAACTCTACGTGGTGAATTTGAGTCTTTACATATGAAAGATATGGAATCAGTCCCGGATTACTTCACGAGGGTTTCCTCTGTTGTAAATCAAATTAAGAATTATGGAGAAAAGATTGAAGATGCACGTGTGAATGAGAAAATATTAAGATCTTTGAATACAAAATTGCAACTTGTTGGAATTTCTATTGAAGAGTCAAATGATATAGAGACCATGACCATTGATCAACTGATGGGATCCCTGCAAGCATATTCAGAAAGATTATTAAAGAAGGAGGAGACAGAATCTCAAGTATTGAAAACTGATGTCTCAGTTGAAGACAAAGATAAAGTATTGTATACACAATACAATAGAGGAAGAGGACGTGGACGTGCAAGACAGAATTTTACTCGAGGCAGAGGACGTGGTCCTGTGAGCAACAGATTTGAAGAAAAAATGCAGATAAATGAACAAAATTGGCGTGGCCAAGGACGTGGTCGTGATCGTGATCGTGGCAGAGGTGGAAGATCATATTCTGGAAGAGGAAGCAGACCTGTAGAATGTTACAATTGTGGAAAATTTGGACACTTTGCCAAAGATTGCTGGTTTAACAAAAGGGTTGCAGAAAATGCAAATCTAGTCGAAACGAAGGAACAACAAAATGAAGGTGTTCTACTAATGGCCTGCAAAGGTATGATTCCGGAAGATGAAGTTTTGTGGTATCTTGATAGTGGGGCCAGCAACCATATGTCTGGTCTCAAGCATCTTTTTACTGATTTAAAGGAAATAAATAATGGAGTTGTGTCATTCGGAGATTCATCGAAGATAAAAGTGAAAGGAAAGGGTGAAATATGTTTTACTAAAAAAGATGGCAAACAAGGAAGAATTGAAGATGTGTATTATGTTCCTGACATGAAAAATAATATTCTGAGTCTTGGACAGCTACTCGAAAAAGGTTACTCAATCTTTATGGGTGACAAAGTCATGATATTGAAGGACAAAAATGGCAGGACAATTGCTAAAACTGAAATGTCTCAAAATCGAATGTTCAAGTTGAATCTGAAGAACATACAGGAGAAATGCTTACAAACAAAGTCAGAGGATAAAGCAACGTTATGGCACAAGAGACTTGGACACTTACACTATGGTGGTTTGAAGGAGTTGACAAACAAAGGAATGGTTCATGGACTACCAAGCATGGACCATACAGGCAGTTTTTGTGAAGATTGTGTGCTGGCAAAACATACAAGGAGTTCATTCCAGAAAAAGGCAACTTATCGTGCTTCAAAGCCTCTTGAGTTGGTGCATACAGATATATGTGGTCCTATCACACCTAAATCATTTGGTTCCAAGAGGTATTTCATCACTTTCATTGATGATTATTCTCGAAGAACATGGGTGTAAGATCCCGGATTATTGTAGGATTTATTATTATTATTATTTTTATTGTTTTAATTATGTTAATTAGTATTTAAAGTATGGAATTGGATTTGAGAATATCGTTGTGGAGTTCAACGATATTTAGTGTCGAGTTTATATGAGTATATTGTGTTATGTGTGCCCCAGTATTTTTAGTTGTATTTTTTTTAGTGATTTAAAAGTATTTAAATCTAGTAGTATTGATCTTCAAAAATATTTATTTAATTATCGGAGGGCTTAAAAATCATGAAATCTTTTGTAAAAT
Organism: Saposhnikovia divaricata; assembly: GCA_036435485.1. Classification (NCBI taxonomy): domain Eukaryota; kingdom Viridiplantae; phylum Streptophyta; class Magnoliopsida; order Apiales; family Apiaceae; genus Saposhnikovia; species Saposhnikovia divaricata. The sequence goes on along the minus strand of CM071597.1, from coordinate 123,534,139 downwards.
TATCTTTATATATTTATTGAGTTTTTAAAAGTGTTGGGTGGATTAATTTGGGTGTTTTAGTATTTTATAATGATTTTAAGAGTTTTATTGTATTTAAAGGATTAAAACTTTGAAAATTCATATTTAATTCATTTTTGATCCGAAAAATATTTCGAAAATATGTGGGAGTTCGTAATTTTATATTCTTTATTTTAAAAATGAAAAGTTTAATTTTCTGAAATTTTATTTAATTTCGATTTATAAAGCTGTTTATTAGTTTTAAAAGTGAAGATGTAGTGTTTTAATTGGGCCCGGAATGAATTGTAGGAGTGATATATTAGTATTGGGCCAAGCCCAATATAAAAAAACACAGCAGATAGAATAGAACGGGGAGAGAGAAATAAGATTGGGGGAAAAATTAGGGATTTGGGGAAAGAGAAGAGAGATTTGAGAGAAATAGAGAGAGAAATCAATTGGGTGTGTTATGTATATAATTATGCGTGTATATATGTGAGTTGTGTGTCGGGAGCAGTCCGGCGAGGTCGTGCGTGGCTGTGGAGGCTGTGGTGTAGCGTGGAGAGAGAGAGAGAGAGAGAGAGAGAGAGAGAGAGAGAGAGAGAGAGAGAGAGAGAGAGAGAGAGAGAGAGAGAGAGAGAGGAGAGATTGTTTGGGGAGCTTGAAAATCGTAGAGGTATATTTCGTTTCGTGTTTTAATTATGAAATCTTCGTATTAATTCGTAGTAAATTTGAATCTTGATTTTTCTTTCTTAATATTCAGATTCTATATAGTTAAGCATGCCTACAAGTTGTTTGATTTATTGTCTCAAAGAAGTTAAGCATGATTCTAGTTTTGATTATGAAATCCCAGCAACTGCCCTGTTTTGTGCTGTAATTTCGAGACAGTTAATGACCTTATTTGGTCTTGGCTATAAAATATGAATTATAGCTTGTGGTCTCTAGTTTGTGTAGGAGAAAACGGTGCGTAGTTTGAGTTAACGAGCAAGGAGAAAACGTTGTTTTAGTGACTGCTGTTCATAACCTCGCTGCTCTCGGGAATTGCTACTTTGGAAATCTGTTTCACCTAGTTAAACTTGTTCTTTTAAGTTAAAAATTTTACTGAGTATAGAGGAAGGAATTATAAGGATTACAGAAAAAGATTTGCACAAAAATATGAAATGTTCGATTTATTTAAAAATGCTAGAGTGTGACTGGTACATGAGAATCTGCTCTTGTGCTAATGGTCGTAATTAGATTAGTATGGTGAATTTTTATATATTGTTTAATTGTGGTAATTTAACTAATAAGTGTTGTAATTTAAATCGATATAAATTGTGAGATTAATTGTGGGTTTGAGTATATGTTTTGATGATTATTAATGGTTAATTGTTGTTGTTGGGTAATACTTTCGGAAGTGGAATTTGAGGATTTTGGATATAAGTCGAGTTTGAGTAATTATCGAAAATTGTAATTGTCGAGTACTTGGTATTGATTAGTAAGTGGTTACTAATTTACCTTGATAATTGTTAGTTGCATAATGTGTGAATTAGTAATTGTGAAATGTTAACTGTTAATGCTATGTGCTAAATGTTATAAATCGAGTCATAGTAATCGTTGAATATATCATTGTCAATTACTTGGTGTTGGTAAGTATGGGAATACGTGGTACATGTTAAATGTTAGAATTTTATAATAATTAGAATTGTGCTAGGGGTTATGAGAAGACCACAAGTTTTTTAAATGTCAATATTTAGAGGACTTGTGTAATTCTTTTCGACTAATCCCTAGGGCTTACGAATATCCATGATTAACTATCACGGGTATAATTCATATACTTATGTGGTGTGATCATCGTTATAGCGTAAGTAATAGTTAGTGCTAGGGGTTGTTCCCTAGGGCTTACGAACATCAATGATTGATTGTCACGTGTATCATTAAAATACGTGAGAAATACGATCATTGGTGTAGCGTAAGTAGTAGTGTAATATAAATCATTATGTGCTATGTGCCGCATGTCAGGGCGGATACTTTCTTATGTGTTTATTTTATGTTGCTGCAAGTTGAGGCAGTTTATTTTTGCTAAAACAGGGATGTATTGTATTTGAGGGGCTGTGCCCATAGTCCGATAAACGAATGGGTCATGCCGAAATTTTCTAAAAATCCCCTGCGTTTTAAAGTTATTTAAATTATTTGATTTAAAGATTTAAAGGCATGTATGTGTATGAGTATTTAAGTACATATGTGATGATTAATGAGGTGTGGATATATATATTTTTATGTATGTATTGCTTTGTGAGTTATAAGTAATTAGTTATCGATTGGATTGTTTATGTACTAAATAGTACTTTACTATTATTTCAAGTATGATTAGGGATTCGATATAGAGCCAGTGCACCTGTTGACGGTTTATTGAAGAAGATGCATGCGTGATCGAATAAAGACCGAGATTAAGTATCGAATCGACGCGTGGAAACGAGGCAAGTGTACTAACCCTCGCTTATCATTCAAGCGAGATACATATGTTTTTATTCAATATAATTATTCCCTTCAAATCCGTATTGCTAGTATTCTCTCCTTCAAATTATTGATAAGGATATATTTTATTCATATATCATGTGGAAAGTAGAAATACAGTTTTATTGCCAGTATTATTCTTTCTTAAGTATTGTCGCTCATTAAAATGGCTTAAGTAATTAAAGATGTTTTTAAAATTTCCTTATACTGGGCTGGTCTTTTGCCAGTGAGTATAAAGGACTGAAAAGTGAAATGTTTTAAAGTATTAATAAGATGGTTTATAAGTTGGATAAGCGTAAGAGGCTAGGGTGGTCCTAGTCCAGCACTTTTGTTAAGCGTAAGAGGCTAGGGTGGTCCTAGTCCAGCACCTTTGTTTAGCGTAAGAGGCTAGGGTGGTCCTAGTCCAGCATTAAAGGCCAATGTGTTGCCTAATTGAGAACCTAATTTCAAAGGAAGGAAGACTTTACGTGGCTGATCACCCGTATTGTCCGTAATCAGAAGAATAATAAAATCAATTTAAATGTTTCAAAAAGTTTTACGGAAAGTATGTTTTATTTGTGGAATGGTTTTAAAGAGATGAATGTTTTGATGTTTTATTGTTGGAATAGTTCTAATGAGAGGAATGTTTTGATTAGATATACCTGTTTTACTGTAAATGATTATCGGTTTAGAAATTGTGTATTTCAGATTAAATTGTTGTCTATATGATAAAAGTTGAAACCTCAGTAAAATAATGAGATTAAGGATAGATAGAAGTTTTTCAGTTATTCCCTTCGCAAGTAACATTGTACGTGAAAGTGGAGTAAGAATGATTGGAAAAATTCTTGATATTCTTTCTCTCAAAGTTTTATCTGGGGCAGAGATGGTTAGTAGTAAATAGAAGAGTGTTATGTTAGAATATTAAAGGGGGGTGTTTATGTTATGTAAAGGGTATGAGTAACGACGATAGATAATGTTATTTTATAGAGTATTTGTATATTCTTGTTGACTGTTATAAACTAATTCACGGTTATTACGGTCACTGTGGCATGTGTTGCGCAGTGATAGTGAGAACCGAGAATGATTTGAGATCTTCTTAGTTATTCAAACTCATGATTGTCAGGCCGGTTAGGCAGTTAGGTATGCAAATGCTTAGCGACATGAATGAGATTTGAGTAACTGAGAATTTCTTGGAGATTTCGTTAAAGTGTTAGATAAAGTATTTTTCAAGTATTAAAAGTATTGAATCTAGTATTACAAACCTTCGCAGTTATTAAATTCTGATTTTGAGTTATAAATGTTTTAAGTGTTATTAATCTTCTGTTATAGTTAAGAATCCAGATTTCAAGTATAGTTTTGATTATAATTTAGTGAGCATTCCTTCGCTCATATTTATTGCTACTATTTCTTGAATTGCGATTATTGCATTCTTATTTCATCCAGTACAGTTCTATATATATAACTTGCTGAGCATTCTTTGGCTCACACTTGTTGTTTTTTTTAAAAATCTAACTTTTCAGTAAACTAGTTGGCGAGGCTTAGCATGTGCAGTTCAGAAAGTGGAAAGAAGAAGCAGGATGCTGTTGTGAAGCTGACGTGGATCAGGGTATTTAGATTTAAAGTTGAATTATTGTATGTAAATTATAGTTTTAGTAGTTATAGTATGTATTTGAGTAGTTGGCCTGGTATACTTCTATTCGAAGTTATACCAGTGATTTAAGTTTGTATAAGTTTTGTAAATAGATTTGTATTTAAGTTGGTTTGGGTTTTCTTGTTTCTAGAACTGTAACCTAAGATCCTGAGTTGGGAGTTGGGGTCAAAGAGCTTTTGATTGAGTTTTAATTTTTATTTCAGTTTTATTTTGATTTTCAGATTTTTAGTTTAGTATCCAGCAGGTTTATGTTGTATTTACGAATACATCATGGCCAATTTTTGTTAGAATTATTGAGTTTGTTAGCGTGACGCCCAAATCTACTGACCCCGGATTTGGGGGCGTTACAGGTTGGTATCAGAGCGTAGGTTATAGTAAACTAGAAACGAGAGTGTGTAGGAGTATGTATAGTTAAGTAAGGAACGTCAGAGTTCATATAGGACTCGTGTTGGACTATTGGATATAGTACCAGTTAGTGAGTTAAGATGTGAGTGGTGGCAGATAGTTGAGCGGAGTTGGGTAGAAACCCTTGAACCTGTAGGTAGTGGAACCTTCAGAGTCTAGATCGAATGACGAGTCAGCGAAGGAGTCGACAAAGAAGATGTACGTGGAGACCCTGGCAATACCTTTCTTCTTGATAAATATTCCTTTGTTGAGTTATTTTGACAATTGTCTTTCCCCCGAATTTGGGATTCCAGTTATGACAGAGGTTGTTTTGATGCCTATTTCCTTTATTTCTAAAACCCTGTCAAGTGATATTTGAGTATCTAATTTTCTTCATCAGTGAATGATTCTATTATTGATAAATCATTATTTCTTAGTATTCTGCAAATCATTTCTTTCCTGATTATCCTTTTCTTCTGAAGTAGTACCCATGGAATCCGTTTAGTTGTAATCCAGGGGTATGTCTGAGAATTTCTCATCAATTGATTGTTAATTCGATGTTCGAATCTTTTTGTGTTTCTTTACTCCAACTGAGGTGAACAACCCTATTTATAGGGGACACAAGGACTGTTTGTCTGTGTGATAGCAGTCTGATGGGACGCCATCACTTGTGTGTTGTGAAGTACAAGAAGGTTAATTACCTTTAGTCATGTCTTGAATAAGGCACGCAACAAGGTTCATTTGATCATGTTAATCACTCAGTAATCTCTCATTTCAAAGAATATTTGTTTGAAAACTCATTGATTCCACAATTGTAGAAACCTTTGCTACGATGTGAAATCGTTCTTTTCAAATATCATGAATCATAAGATCTCGAGTAGTCTTGAAAGTATGTCAATCGAGTTTAGAATACTAGTAACGCGTGACGTATAGTACTACGATTAGAGTCGTTCTATATAGAGAGATCAGTAGAGATCCCAGTAGAGTAAATAAGTATCCAGAGTACAGATTAGTAGAGCTGCGGATGCAACCCGAGTTGGTAGAGTAAACCCCAGTAACCCTTCTTTACCTGATTCCGAGGACGGAATCCTTTTAAGGTGGGTAGAATGTAAGATCCCGGATTATTGTAGGATTTATTATTATTATTATTTTTATTGTTTTAATTATGTTAATTAGTATTTAAAGTATGGAATTGGATTTGAGAATATCGTTGTGGAGTTCAACGATATTTAGTGTCGAGTTTATATGAGTATATTGTGTTATGTGTGCCCCAGTATTTTTAGTTGTATTTTTTTTAGTGATTTAAAAGTATTTAAATCTAGTAGTATTGATCTTCAAAAATATTTATTTAATTATCGGAGGGCTTAAAAATCATGAAATCTTTTGTAAAATTATCTTTATATATTTATTGAGTTTTTAAAAGTGTTGGGTGGATTAATTTGGGTGTTTTAGTATTTTATAATGATTTTAAGAGTTTTATTGTATTTAAAGGATTAAAACTTTGAAAATTCATATTTAATTCATTTTTGATCCGAAAAATATTTCGAAAATATGTGGGAGTTCGTAATTTTATATTCTTTATTTTAAAAATGAAAAGTTTAATTTTCTGAAATTTTATTTAATTTCGATTTATAAAGCTGTTTATTAGTTTTAAAAGTGAAGATGTAGTGTTTTAATTGGGCCCGGAATGAATTGTAGGAGTGATATATTAGTATTGGGCCAAGCCCAATATAAAAAAACACAGCAGATAGAATAGAACGGGGAGAGAGAAATAAGATTGGGGGAAAAATTAGGGATTTGGGGAAAGAGAAGAGAGATTTGAGAGAAATAGAGAGAGAAATCAATTGGGTGTGTTATGTATATAATTATGCGTGTATATATGTGAGTTGTGTGTCGGGAGCAGTCCGGCGAGGTCGTGCGTGGCTGTGGAGGCTGTGGTGTAGCGTGGAGAGAGAGAGAGAGAGAGAGAGAGAGAGAGAGAGAGAGAGAGAGAGAGAGAGAGAGAGAGAGAGAGAGAGAGAGAGAGAGAGAGAGAGAGGAGAGATTGTTTGGGGAGCTTGAAAATCGTAGAGGTATATTTCGTTTCGTGTTTTAATTATGAAATCTTCGTATTAATTCGTAGTAAATTTGAATCTTGATTTTTCTTTCTTAATATTCAGATTCTATATAGTTAAGCATGCCTACAAGTTGTTTGATTTATTGTCTCAAAGAAGTTAAGCATGATTCTAGTTTTGATTATGAAATCCCAGCAACTGCCCTGTTTTGTGCTGTAATTTCGAGACAGTTAATGACCTTATTTGGTCTTGGCTATAAAATATGAATTATAGCTTGTGGTCTCTAGTTTGTGTAGGAGAAAACGGTGCGTAGTTTGAGTTAACGAGCAAGGAGAAAACGTTGTTTTAGTGACTGCTGTTCATAACCTCGCTGCTCTCGGGAATTGCTACTTTGGAAATCTGTTTCACCTAGTTAAACTTGTTCTTTTAAGTTAAAAATTTTACTGAGTATAGAGGAAGGAATTATAAGGATTACAGAAAAAGATTTGCACAAAAATATGAAATGTTCGATTTATTTAAAAATGCTAGAGTGTGACTGGTACATGAGAATCTGCTCTTGTGCTAATGGTCGTAATTAGATTAGTATGGTGAATTTTTATATATTGTTTAATTGTGGTAATTTAACTAATAAGTGTTGTAATTTAAATCGATATAAATTGTGAGATTAATTGTGGGTTTGAGTATATGTTTTGATGATTATTAATGGTTAATTGTTGTTGTTGGGTAATACTTTCGGAAGTGGAATTTGAGGATTTTGGATATAAGTCGAGTTTGAGTAATTATCGAAAATTGTAATTGTCGAGTACTTGGTATTGATTAGTAAGTGGTTACTAATTTACCTTGATAATTGTTAGTTGCATAATGTGTGAATTAGTAATTGTGAAATGTTAACTGTTAATGCTATGTGCTAAATGTTATAAATCGAGTCATAGTAATCGTTGAATATATCATTGTCAATTACTTGGTGTTGGTAAGTATGGGAATACGTGGTACATGTTAAATGTTAGAATTTTATAATAATTAGAATTGTGCTAGGGGTTATGAGAAGACCACAAGTTTTTTAAATGTCAATATTTAGAGGACTTGTGTAATTCTTTTCGACTAATCCCTAGGGCTTACGAATATCCATGATTAACTATCACGGGTATAATTCATATACTTATGTGGTGTGATCATCGTTATAGCGTAAGTAATAGTTAGTGCTAGGGGTTGTTCCCTAGGGCTTACGAACATCAATGATTGATTGTCACGTGTATCATTAAAATACGTGAGAAATACGATCATTGGTGTAGCGTAAGTAGTAGTGTAATATAAATCATTATGTGCTATGTGCCGCATGTCAGGGCGGATACTTTCTTATGTGTTTATTTTATGTTGCTGCAAGTTGAGGCAGTTTATTTTTGCTAAAACAGGGATGTATTGTATTTGAGGGGCTGTGCCCATAGTCCGATAAACGAATGGGTCATGCCGAAATTTTCTAAAAATCCCCTGCGTTTTAAAGTTATTTAAATTATTTGATTTAAAGATTTAAAGGCATGTATGTGTATGAGTATTTAAGTACATATGTGATGATTAATGAGGTGTGGATATATATATTTTTATGTATGTATTGCTTTGTGAGTTATAAGTAATTAGTTATCGATTGGATTGTTTATGTACTAAATAGTACTTTACTATTATTTCAAGTATGATTAGGGATTCGATATAGAGCCAGTGCACCTGTTGACGGTTTATTGAAGAAGATGCATGCGTGATCGAATAAAGACCGAGATTAAGTATCGAATCGACGCGTGGAAACGAGGCAAGTGTACTAACCCTCGCTTATCATTCAAGCGAGATACATATGTTTTTATTCAATATAATTATTCCCTTCAAATCCGTATTGCTAGTATTCTCTCCTTCAAATTATTGATAAGGATATATTTTATTCATATATCATGTGGAAAGTAGAAATACAGTTTTATTGCCAGTATTATTCTTTCTTAAGTATTGTCGCTCATTAAAATGGCTTAAGTAATTAAAGATGTTTTTAAAATTTCCTTATACTGGGCTGGTCTTTTGCCAGTGAGTATAAAGGACTGAAAAGTGAAATGTTTTAAAGTATTAATAAGATGGTTTATAAGTTGGATAAGCGTAAGAGGCTAGGGTGGTCCTAGTCCAGCACTTTTGTTAAGCGTAAGAGGCTAGGGTGGTCCTAGTCCAGCACCTTTGTTTAGCGTAAGAGGCTAGGGTGGTCCTAGTCCAGCATTAAAGGCCAATGTGTTGCCTAATTGAGAACCTAATTTCAAAGGAAGGAAGACTTTACGTGGCTGATCACCCGTATTGTCCGTAATCAGAAGAATAATAAAATCAATTTAAATGTTTCAAAAAGTTTTACGGAAAGTATGTTTTATTTGTGGAATGGTTTTAAAGAGATGAATGTTTTGATGTTTTATTGTTGGAATAGTTCTAATGAGAGGAATGTTTTGATTAGATATACCTGTTTTACTGTAAATGATTATCGGTTTAGAAATTGTGTATTTCAGATTAAATTGTTGTCTATATGATAAAAGTTGAAACCTCAGTAAAATAATGAGATTAAGGATAGATAGAAGTTTTTCAGTTATTCCCTTCGCAAGTAACATTGTACGTGAAAGTGGAGTAAGAATGATTGGAAAAATTCTTGATATTCTTTCTCTCAAAGTTTTATCTGGGGCAGAGATGGTTAGTAGTAAATAGAAGAGTGTTATGTTAGAATATTAAAGGGGGGTGTTTATGTTATGTAAAGGGTATGAGTAACGACGATAGATAATGTTATTTTATAGAGTATTTGTATATTCTTGTTGACTGTTATAAACTAATTCACGGTTATTACGGTCACTGTGGCATGTGTTGCGCAGTGATAGTGAGAACCGAGAATGATTTGAGATCTTCTTAGTTATTCAAACTCATGATTGTCAGGCCGGTTAGGCAGTTAGGTATGCAAATGCTTAGCGACATGAATGAGATTTGAGTAACTGAGAATTTCTTGGAGATTTCGTTAAAGTGTTAGATAAAGTATTTTTCAAGTATTAAAAGTATTGAATCTAGTATTACAAACCTTCGCAGTTATTAAATTCTGATTTTGAGTTATAAATGTTTTAAGTGTTATTAATCTTCTGTTATAGTTAAGAATCCAGATTTCAAGTATAGTTTTGATTATAATTTAGTGAGCATTCCTTCGCTCATATTTATTGCTACTATTTCTTGAATTGCGATTATTGCATTCTTATTTCATCCAGTACAGTTCTATATATATAACTTGCTGAGCATTCTTTGGCTCACACTTGTTGTTTTTTTTAAAAATCTAACTTTTCAGTAAACTAGTTGGCGAGGCTTAGCATGTGCAGTTCAGAAAGTGGAAAGAAGAAGCAGGATGCTGTTGTGAAGCTGACGTGGATCAGGGTATTTAGATTTAAAGTTGAATTATTGTATGTAAATTATAGTTTTAGTAGTTATAGTATGTATTTGAGTAGTTGGCCTGGTATACTTCTATTCGAAGTTATACCAGTGATTTAAGTTTGTATAAGTTTTGTAAATAGATTTGTATTTAAGTTGGTTTGGGTTTTCTTGTTTCTAGAACTGTAACCTAAGATCCTGAGTTGGGAGTTGGGGTCAAAGAGCTTTTGATTGAGTTTTAATTTTTATTTCAGTTTTATTTTGATTTTCAGATTTTTAGTTTAGTATCCAGCAGGTTTATGTTGTATTTACGAATACATCATGGCCAATTTTTGTTAGAATTATTGAGTTTGTTAGCGTGACGCCCAAATCTACTGACCCCGGATTTGGGGGCGTTACAATGGGTTTATTTCTTAAATGAAAAATCTGAGGCATTAAAAGTATTCAAGAAATTCAAAGCGTTGGTTGAAAAGAAGGCAGGAATACAAATCATGGGATTGCGTTCTGATAGAGGAGGAGAATATACATCAAAGGCTTTTACGGAATACTGTGAAGAACATGGCATTAGAAGGTTCTTAACAGCCCCCTATTCACCACAGCAGAATGGCGTGGCTGAACGGAAAAATCGAACAATCTTAGACATGGTTCGATCAATGTTAAAGAGCAAGGAATTACCAAAAGAATTCTGGGCGGAAGCAGTGCAATGTGCAGTTTATATTCAGAATCGATGTCCACATTCAAACTTGGGGGATGAAACACCTCAAGAATTATGGAGTGGAAAGAAGCCTACTGTTTCACACTTGAAAGTTTTTGGGAGTGTGGCATATTCACATGTTCCTGATCAAAGGAGAACAAAGTTGGATGATAAGAGCAAGAAATATATTTTTATTAGCTATGATGAGAAAACAAAAGCCTACAGACTACTTGATCCAATTGCTATGAAGGTTGTTGTGAGTCGAGATGTAAAGATACAAGAAGATGATGCATGGAGTTGGAGTGAAACACATGAAAAAGAAAAAACAGAAGATGATATTCAGATTTCTAAGATTTCAGCAACAAACTCTGATGCTGAAAATGAAGAATCAGATGACGATGAGCCTAGGAATCCTAGAACTCGAAGTTTACAAGATATATATGAACATGATGAAGTACACCTAGTATGTTTGGTGGCTGATGCAGAAAGCATAGATTTTGGAGAAGCAGTGAAAGACAAAAAGTGGAAAGCTGCAATGGATGATGAAATCAAAGCTATTGAAAAGAACAAAACTTGGGAACTGGTGAAACTTCCAGAAGGATGTAAACCCATCGATGTTAAATGGGTTTATAAGAAGAAACTGAATGCTCAAGGAGAAGTGGAAAGATATAAGGCGAGGTTGGTAGCAAAGGGCTATCGACGGAAGGCTGGAATAGACTATGATGAGGTTTTCGCACCTGTAGCAAGGATGGAGACAATTAGACTGTTAATCTCTCAAGCAGCTCAAAACAAATGGCCTATTTACCAGATGGACGTGAAATCTGCGTTCTTAAATGGATTTCTCGAAGAAGTGGTGTATGTAAACCAACCACCCGGATATGAAAAATCAGGGAAAGAAGGAATGGTGTTAAAATTATACAAGGCATTGTATGGTTTAAAACAGGCGCCACGAGCTTGGAACACTCGAATTGATGCTTACTTTAAGAAGAATGGATTTGTTCAATGTCCTTATGAGGCTGCTCTCTATGTCAAAGAAAAACAAGGTAAATTACTATTTGTTGCACTTTATGTTGATGATCTTATTTTTATGGGCAACAATGAAGAGATGATTAAGGAATTTAAGAAGGAGATGACTCAAGAATTCGAGATGACTGACTTGGGCTTGATGAGATTTTTTCTTGGCATTGAGGTGAAGCAAGAAAAATCAGGCATTTTTGTTTCTCAAGAAGCATATGCAAACAATATTTTGAAGAAATTCAGGATGGAGCACTGCAATCCAGTAGCAACTCCGATGGAACAGGGCGTCAAACTCTCTAAATTTGAGGGAGGAAAGTCAGTAGAAGCAAATTTATATCAGAGTTTGGTTGGAAGCTTGAGGTATCTTACTTGCACAAGACCTGACATTGCTTATAGTGTTGGGATTGTAAGTAGATTCATGGAGGATCCAAAACAGTCACATTGGAAGGCAATAAAAAGAATTCTGCGATATATCCAAGGAACAAAATCTCTGGGATTATTTTATTCCAGAACTGAGAACTACAAATTGCTGGGATATTCTGATAGTGATTGGTGTGGAGATGTGGATGAACGAAAAAGCACATCTGGTTACTTGTTTTTTATGGGAGACACTACATTTACATGGTATTCTAAGAAGCAACCGATAGTGGCATTATCAACCTGTGAAGCAGAATATGTGGGCAGCCTCTCACTGTGTTTGTCATGCTATTTGGTTAAGAAGGTTACTTAGTGAATTAAGAATCCCACAACAGAGATCAACTGAAGTTTGCATTGACAACAAGTCTGCAATTGAGCTTGCCAAGAATCCAGTACATCATGAAAGGAGCAAACACATAGATGTTCGTTTTCATTTTATCCGGGAGCATGTAAAGGAGAAGAATGTGAATTTAAGTCATGTTGCTAGTCGTGACCAGGTTGCAGATGTGCTCACTAAACCAATGTCCAAAACTTTGCTAGATACTTACAAAAGGATGATGGGAATGAAGGATCGAAAGGAATTAGTTTAAGGGAGGAATATGTTGGATAAACTAATCTCATAGAAGTTTGAAGAGTACATTAAATATGGTTCATAGAATCAAGGAGATGTATCTGATCATGTATCTATTATTATCATTCATGTATTTGGTTTGTATTCTCCTATTATATAAAGGAGGTAAAGATTGATCAATAAGATAACAGAAATTAAGTTTCTTGTTTCCTTATTCTGTTCCACAACACACATATTGAAATATATACATAAACCCTATACACATATTAACAACAATGCACACTTAACTGGATGAAAAATAAGATAAATGGATGATTGGTTCTAGATATAGGACCAAAATAGTAAGAGCTATCTTGCCACATCATCAATGCAATATGAGTTGAGATAGTACCATTAGAAGTTAATCAAATTTAGATTTTAGAGCTAGTAGATTCTATTTTGGAATTAACCATTGGTGCCTAAGTTCTATTTTTTACTAATAGTCACTTTTTGGTGTCAAAATATAGCAATCCCTACGATCATTTTTAGCAATTGGATTGGACTTGCTCTAAGCACAGACTATTATTAATACAATTGCAGGGCTAGCTTAATATTAAAATATTGTAAGCATCCTCTAACATTCTTTCAAACTATTCCAACAATACACCTTCAATTTCTAAGATACTTCATGATACTAACATAGCACACTAATTACATTCTATTACTTACATGGCAACTTTTGTAACACTTAAAAAGACAAGAATATAATTTCACATGGAGTTAAACAATTACTACATTACCAGCTTCATATTAATTCATCAAAGTGTCAGGATTAGGCTTATAATGCAGTAGTATACTGGTAATAGGAAGTGTGGTGTACTGTGTTGAAGTGGTAGAGTTCATTAAGGGTACTATAGTCATTTCCGTGTCATTGTAGTGTATTAGTTGTGAAGCCTGTGTGAGTCTATAAATTCTGATGTATGTTTACATTTCCAGTTATGATATGAAATTGGCTTTGCCTCCAAAATTCTCTCTCCCTATAACAAACTTTCTCTTTCTCTATCCTAGGGTTTCTTCTTCTCTTCTCATCTAACTCTGATTCTGATCTGCTTCTCACCTAATTTCTTCTGAATTCTCATCTATTTGTGCTCTTTATCTTACTTAGATAAGTTGTTATCTTACATTTACAAAACAGAAACTACCAAAAATATGCTTAAAAACCATCAGGAACTGCCCAGAACCTGACACAAAGTCACAAGGTCTTTGTGTTACAACAGCTATCCCAGATTCTTAAGTTGGTTCTAATATTTTTTTCCAGTGAGATTCTTATTATTACTTACGGATAAAGGAGGCAAAATGGGAGCAAAAAATCCCTTTAGAATTTATACAGCTAAGCGTTACAACTTAAAATGCGAACTTCAACGAATATAGTCCGGTATCTAAATAATGATGCATGTATGATGACTCAAAATTAGCTGAACATCATTTATAGTCATTTCGTGAACGTCAAAATTATACTCGAAAGACAAACTTGTTTAGTAAAAAACATGATTGGAATAGACAAAGAACTCATACATCATCTCAGTCTCTTATAACATATTTTCAAAACGGAAATGAAGCATACATTTATATGAATTACTCCCTCCGTCCCCCCAGGTTCTTTACATTGGGAGACAGGGGCGTGACACGTGTTTTAAAGCTCTTTTAAAGTATAGTTTCATAATTTATTTTTAATTTCTGTTTCTTTTAAATAAAAAAGGAAAATTTAAAAATAAGTTATGGAACTATACTTTATATACACCTTAAAATGCGTGCCAAATAGTGAAAAAGTTTTGCAAAGAAATGAATGGGACGGAGGGAATATATATTTAAGGAAGGGTAACGTACATTTCCCTTATCAAAATCTCCTCGTTGAATCATGAAGTCCTTGATGACACGGTGAAATGCAGATCCTTTGTAGGCAAAACCCTTCTCACCTAAGTAAATCAACATTGATGAGTCTCTTAAAAGAACAAAACAAGGTTTGGGAGTATTTACGTGACCACGGTAGTTGATCTTGTACCATTGTATGAGGCTGTGGAGATCATGATTGATGCTTTAGGTTTTGAAGTTGATTCTAGTGGGAAGTCATATTCTATTTCCTGTGTCAATAATTATATAATTAGACATTTGACTTGCAAGTTTTTACCTTTCATTTGAAAGGATTTTTCTTGCTTCAAGCACTTAGGATTTAATTTTTCAAGTTGGATCAGGATTTTGATTAGTTTCCTAGTTGGGTTCAGGTTTTAGAGGGTGTTTGGCTGATGCTCCTTAAAGGAGTTTTCAGCTTTAAGTCAATTTTGGTCTGTTTGTCTCCTCCGGCTTTAAGCCGGCTTTAAGTTACAAAACTGCTTTAAGCCATAAGTTCCATTTAGGTACTTTTGACTTATGACTTATGACTTATGGATTTTTTTTATTTTTTATTTTTTTTCAGAATTCTTGTAAAGCTTAAATATCATGAATTTAAATTTTTTTTTAAGTCAAATTTCACTTTAAGCCAAAATTATTAAACCCCCATTTAACTTTAAGTAAAATTACCCAAACACTTTCATTCAACTTAAAGTAAACAACTTTACTTTCTCCTTTAAGTTAAAAAGACTCCCATTAAGTCAAACGTAACTGTTGTGGAATAAAAACTAGGTTACTAGTATTGCGGCTAGGGTTTGTGTATTTAATGCAAAGGTGTGTGAGCTTCGTGCTTTAATGGCTGCTCTCGTGCTCGTGGCTTAATCTGCCTTCACAAGATGCCTACGTACTTTGATGAATATCAAAGATCAAGCCAAAAAACGTAGTTCTGAGAATGAGGGGTCAGGCCCTTTATATAGGCTTGAGAAGCCTTAGAATTATGGTAGGATTTGGAGACTTGGTGGACAAGTCTTTGAGGAAGGTTCTAGATCTATTCCTTATAGGAATCAGTTTCCATATCGAATTGGATGTCTTGGTGGCTAAGTCTGAAGGGGATATTATCCTTATCCAACTCTTATTGCTGAGTCGTTTATTTCCCCCAATATTAATTACGAAATTAATATTAAAATAGGGATTCTGACCTCATTAATGGGCCCCACGTTTGGACCATACTGGGTCTAATACCATATTAAATGTGTCTTTAGGGCTTATTTTCAGCCCATATCATTTGCCCCTCAACTTCTTAGGAAAACTGATCAGGTTTTCGTAGAAGTTATATTTGCCTTAATCGAGACTCTGGGTCGTTTTTATCCCTTACCTGGGACTTCTTAATTTTCCTACCCTTATATGGGAATTTTGGTTTACACTAGTGTTTCACGAGTATCGTCTTGATTGTAAAGTGTGGAGCGACCTACACATTTAGGACGATTTGCCTTATTCGAGGCTTTAACTTGTGCTTGCTTCTAGAAATTTCGGCACTTTTATACAGCTTTTATGCATTATGAGCATAAATGATTGCCCAATTTGTCTATAATTTTTCTTGTATTTTTCTGTACTTTTCCTAATATTTTAGGAATTTTTATGTACCCACAGGTATTTTAATTATTTTTGGATATTTTACCAAAAATAATCAACAGTACTTTCAAGCATAAAATAATTTTTCTGTTTTTCGGAAATTATTTTTCAATTTCCCAATCATTATTTTTCAGAATTTTTAAAGGATTAACTTTAAAAAGACATCCTGCCAAAAAATGCTTCCTGGGCGTGGGTACCCCCGCCAAGGAGACACTTTCCTTAGGCACGCCTAGAAAATTTGGTCTCCTGGGCGTGGGTGTACCTTCGTCCTTTAAAAGTCATCCTAGGCGTGGGTACCCCCGCCAAGGAGACACCCTCCTTGGGCACGCCTAGGAGGTTTGGTCTCCTGGGCGTGGGTATACCCTTCTTTAAGAAAAATCGAGTTGGGCGTGGGTATCCCCGCCAAGGAGACACCTTCCTTAGGCACGCCTAGGAGGTTTAGTCTCCTGGGCGTGGGTATGCCCTTCTTTAAGAAAAATCGAGTTGGGCGTGGGTACCCCCGCCAAGGAGACACCTTCCTTAGGCACGCCTAGGAGGTTTGGTCTCCTGGGCGTGGGTATGCCCTTCTAATTGGGCCTCCTGCCTTTAAATTCTGATGGGCTTTTGTTCTATTTTCTAAAAATGTCATAGAACATTCTAGAATTAATTCAAAATTTGAATTTCATGGGCTTCCCGCCTATTCAAAGGCCCAGTCACCTGTTGACAGCCCATTTACTTGCTATAACCGGTTGAGTGACCAACCATGAACTCTATAAAAGAGTGGTGTGCGTCCCTCATTTCTCATCTCACTATTCAGCAAAAATTATCTCTCACTATCCCACAAATACTTTCCAAAAAGCTCTGCTAGGGTTCTGTCGCGAGGCGATTTCCGGCGTCTTTCCTCCGCCTTATTCTCCAGTTTCCGTTTGAAGATCGTTGAATCTTCATCTTCCCTAACTTCTTTTTTCAACATTTCTGGGTTTCAAGCCTTCAAGGGAAGCATTTCAATGGAGGATTCCAGCTCTTCAGGCGAGTCTCAACTCGATAACACTTCTACCACCGCTCCACGGCTTTCAAGGGGTAAGAACCCTAAAACATCTCTTGTCCATGCCAGTATTTTTTCCCTTAGAGATCTTTTAAATGAGTTTGGTCAAGCTTTTCCCAATATGCTTCATTTAGATGCTTATAAGTATAAATCAAAATACAAACAGCATAGGGTAGATATTTTAGCCCAACTTTTTCGTATTAATGGGCCTTATAGGGCCGTTGTTCCAGCCTCAAATGAAAGGGCTTGTCACCCAAAGCCTGGGGCCATTAGGGTTTACAAAGAGACTTTTTATGCTGGTTTCCGCCTTCCACCTCCTCCTTTTGTTTGCCGTCTTTTGGCTGAAGCCAGGGTTTGTCCAACCCAACTTATGCCAAATGCATGGCGTTTTATCTATTGTTTCATGGTCCAATGTAAGAAACATGGGCTTGAGCCCAGTATTTCTGTTTTTCGATATTTATTCAAATTTGTCAATTCTTCTGACAATTCGGGCTGGTTCAAAATCCAACATCGTTCTTTAGCCCGTTCTTGTTTTGTTTCGGATTCCGCTCCTGATTCCCTTCCTGATTGGAAGAGGGAGTGGTTTTATATCTTTTTGGATGGGGATGATTGGGACAACTATTTTCGGCCCAATTTCTGCAGAGCCGTTGCAGGCCCATGGGCTAAGCGATTTGGGCCCTGAAGGTAATTAACTTGAAATTCTCACCTCTTGCTTTATTAACATTTTATGCTAGATATAACTTTCTAACATTTTTGTAATCATTTTGCAGCCAAAGCTGCTCTGGGAGAAATTTTTAAGCAGAGGGAGGCTGCTGCTGCTGCTAGGGTGGTAACAGAGAACCCTAGGGCCAAAAGGGCCAGGACTGATGATCCTTCTCCCGCAGTGGAGCGTGTTCCTGCTTTTCTTCAAGAAAAGCCAGTTCCTATTGAGGAAGACCTCACTCCCTTTACAGTGGGATGAGGTTTATGCAATAGGGACACAGCTGTAGGTGACTCTAGGGCTGCAGCTGAGTGGTCTAGGAGCGTGGTTACTCCACGAGATAGGGTCCACATTGTGGAGTCCTCTGATGACTTGCAGATTGAGCTTCTTGGGGCCCAAGCTGTTGCTTCGGTAATTTCTTGTTCAACTTCTTTAATTTAATTGTATTTCCGTTTCCCTTATTCACTTGTTTTCTTTGCAGATGAACGCCTACCTTCAGGTCGCTGTTCATAACCTGAAGGAGGTACGTGCTGATAAGACTATAGCTGAGAGGGACAGAGACAGATATTTTGACTCCTCTGAGGAAAACTTTGCTCGTTTTAGGGAGGTGGAGAAGGAGCTGGCTGTTGAGAAGGAGAAGAACAGGAAGCTACAGCTGGAGGTGCAGCAGAACAGGGAACACATCATTGCTGATTACAAGGCTTCTAAGGACTTTCAAGATGTCCTAAATGCCGAGTATGATGCAAACTTTCCTGGTACCTTCAAGGAGTGTTGGGAGGAGATCATCGAGGAACTGAGTGGGAAGATTGAGGGGGTGTCCCTAGAGAGGTTCCCGGTTCCTGCTATCCCTGGAGTGACAGCTGCTATGGAGGTTGCTACAGAGACAGCTGTGGATGGGGACTCTCAGCCCACTCAGGATCCACCTTCTTCTCCTGGGATAGAGGCAGCAGATCCTCCTTCTACCCAAGGAGATGTTGTAGTAGATGGCCCTGCGTGGCTTATTTCTGCTTTTTTCCTTTATTTATTCTGAACTTTCGCCCTTCGGGGTTTATGACTTAACTTATATATGCAGTTAGTTTCTTTTGTTTCCATATTCTCGTTTTTGCTTATAGTTCGTTAAACTTTAGAATTTTTTGAGTACTTGGCCACCTAGCTGGTACTAAACTCACAAGCTAGTTCAACGTTTGCCTTTCGTGTTTATTTTAACAAGGAGGAATAACTCATAGAGAAAACAGAATAAATTCCATTATGCTGTCAAAGGATATCAATAGAATGGGTTCAACCCTTACATAAATACTCTATCTCCTACTGGGAGCAACATGCTCTATAATGGTTTCATTCGAACCTTATTCCTAATAAATAGATAAAAGTTCAAGCCTTTGTCAAAAGAATTTAAACATAATAAACTTTGAGGTTCACAGCATGCCAAGTTCGGGGCACCTCAACCCCGTCCAAGGTTTCTAACTTGTAGGATCCTCGTCCTAACACCTTTCTGACTAGATATGGTCCTTCCCAATTTGGTGCTAACTTTCCTTTCTGGCCAACTCCTGAAGCTTCAATCTTCCTTAAAACCATGTCGCCTTGTCGAAAGAATCTTTCCTTAACTCTCTGGTTGTAGTGAAAAGAGGCTTTCTTCTGATATTCAGCATTCCTTGCATTAGCTTCATCTCTAACCTCATCAATTAAGTCAAGGGCAAGTCTCATTCCTTCGTCATTAGTTTCTGGCTCATATGCCTCAACTCGAGGTGATGCTTGCATGATCTCTAAAGGTACAACTGCCTCAGCTCCATAAGCCAGCAAAAATGGGGTTGCTCCAGTTGTTACCTTACAAGTGGTACGATATGCCCAAAGTATGGGCAGCAATTCATCTACCCAAGTGTTCCTAGAGCGTTCGACTCTCTTTTTCAGTCCATCAAGGATAATTTGGTTAGCTACCTCAGCTTGCCCATTGGCTTGTGGGTGTGCCACTGAGGTAAAACGGAGCTCAATCGCATTCTCTTCACAATACTTCTTGAAATCTTCATTATTGAACTGTGTCCCATTGTCTGTTACAAGGATTCGTGGGATTCCGTATCTGCAAATTATGTTCTCCCAAAAGAACTAGGAAACTTGCTTGGTGGTTATCTTGGCCAGAGGTTTAGCCTCAATCCACTTAGTGAAGTAATCAATGGCCACTATTAGGAATTTCCTTTGTGCTGAAGCCATGGGAAAAGGTCCAAGTATATCCATCCCCCACATCGCAAATGGAATGGGAGAGTTAATTGAAGTTAAGATCTCAGGCGGTTGCCTCACAATTGGGGCATGCTTCTGGCATCTCTCACATCTCTTGACATAGTTTTGTGCATCAGTCAACATCTCCGGCCAATAGAACCCTAAACGAATTATCTTGTGGGCTAGGGCTCTACCCCCCAAGTGTTGCCCACAGATCCCTTCATGAACTTCCTCCAATGCTTCTCTTGCCTCTTGAGGCCTTAAACACTTCAAGTATGGGATGACAAACGACCTTTTGTACAGAATGCCTTCAATCAAAGTGTATCTCAATGCCCATACTGAAAGTTTTCGTGCCTCCAAGGCATTGTCTGGGAGCCATCCGGTCTCAAGGTGTGCCTTGATAGGGTCTATCCAAGAGCATCCTACATCAATTGGTGCCAAAAACATTGAGTTAACGGTTGGGGCCTTCAAGACCTGAAAATAGACACTCCCAGCATAATTTTCTATCTCGGAAGAAGCAAATTTAGACAGGGCATCGGCCTTAATGTTTTCCTCTCTTGGAATGTGCTCAACATAGCACTCCTCAAACTGGGACATAACAGCCTTTACCACTCTCAGGTATTTCGCCATAGTCTCATCCTTAGCCTCGAATTCACCATTTACTTGGGATACCACAAGCCGTGAATCTCCACAAACTTTGAGATTTTTGACCCTCATGATTCTAGCTAAACCCAAACCAGCTATTAATGCCTCATACTCCGCCTCATTGTTGGTAGTAGGGAAATCCAACTTTAAAGCATACTCAACTGTGAACCCATCGGGGCTTTGCAAAACCAAACCTGCACCACTAGATTTTGTTTTTGATGCTCCATCAAAATAGAGCACCCAATATTCCTTCAGATCAGGTGTTACTTCTTCTTCTTTTTTCTCTTGCCCAGGGGTAGTCATTATCTCTTGCCCCCCGACTTCTTGGTTGTTAATAGTGCATTCAACCACGAAGTCAGCTAATGCCTGAGCCTTGATAGCTGTCCGAGGCTTGTATGTGATGTCAAAATCTCCTAACTCAATCGCCCATTTGATTAGTCTTCCACTGGCCTTAGGGCTATGCAATATGTTCCTCAACTGCTGGTTTGTCAGAACTTGAATCTTACGTGCCTGAAAGTAAGGCCGCAACTTCCTTGAGGCAGTTACTAATGCCAAAGCAAACTTTTCTATGGGTGAGTAATTCAACTCAGCCCCATGCAACACTTTGCTCACATAGTAGATAGGTTTCTGGACTTTCTCCTCTTCCCGAATGAGGACAGCACTCAGGGCTTGTTCGGATACCGCCAGGTATAGACAAAGAATCTCCCTAGGACTTGGTTTGGTCAACAACGGGGCTTCAACCATGTACTTCTTCAGTTGCTCAAAAGCCTCTTGGCTCTCAGGTGTCCACTCAAAATTTTTCACCTTCTTTAACGCTTGAAAGAAAGGCAAGCATTTGTCTCCAGACTTGGAGATGAATCTTCCTAAAGCTGCAACTCGGCCTGTCAACTTCTGCACATCTCTTATAGAGCGTGGTGGCTCCATGTCTAAAATCGCCTTGATCTTGTCAGGATTGGCCTCAATGCCTCTCTTTGAAACCATCAGCCCTAAAAACTTTCCAGATCCAACGCAAAAGGCACACTTGGCTGGATTCAACATCATCTTATGGTGCCTCAACACTTCAAATGCCTCCCCGAGGTGCTCGATATGATCAGCCTTGAGTAGGCTCTTGACTAACATGTCATCAACATATACCTCCATGGTTTTTCCAATCAGATGGGCGAATATCTTATTCACCAATCGTTGGTAAGTAGCTCCTGCATTCTTTAGACCAAAAGCCATGACAAGATAACAGAAGACACCAAAGTCAGTTATGAAAGATACCTTAGGGATGTCATCCTTGTGCATCTTAATCTGATTATAGCCGCTGAATCCATCCATGAAGCTTAACATCTCATGTCCAGCTGTGGCATCTATCAATATATCAATCCTTGGCAGGGGAAAACAATCTTTTGGACATGCATCATTCAGGTCAGTGAAGTCTATACACATCCTCCACTTCCCATTCGCTTTCTTGACCATCACAGGGTTTGCTAACCATTCGGGAAACTGAATCTCTTCAATAAAACCAGCTTCCAAGAGCTTATCCACTTCTTGCCTAATGGCCTCTTGCCTTTCCGGAGCAAAGTTTCTCTTCTTCTGCTTTATTGTCTTCCTTTTGGGATCAACATTTAACTTGTGAGTTATGAGTTGGGGGTCAATCCCTGGCATATCAGCTGCCGTCCAAGCGAACACGTCGCTATTCTTTTGTAAGAACTCTATCAACTTGCCCTTCAGGGGTTCTTTCAGAGATGCTCCAACATAAGTAACTTTTTCAGGATCATTCAGGTCTAGAGGTATGGGAATCAAATCCTCTGTTGGGTTCCCTCTATGCTCTTCATCATCGCGGACATCCATGTCTTCAATCGGAAGTACCTGCCCCCCGACTCCATCGGCCCTCAGAGCGGCTACATAGCAACTTCTTGCCATCTTCTGATCACCCTTTTGTTCTCCAACACCATTCCGTGTCGGAAACTTAATCTTCATATGATAGGAAGAGGCCACAGCCTTAAACGCATTAAGTCCAGTCCTTCCAAGGATTGCGTTGTATGTTGAGGCTGCCTTGATCACCAGGAAGTTCAGCATCTGAGTCGCCTCTTTAGGCTCCTGCCCAATGGTTACTGGTAACTGGATAGTCCCTTCAACGTTGGGCTCCACTCCGTTAAACCCGTATATAGGCATGTTTATAGGGGTCAACTGAGAGTCGTTGTACCCCATCTTCACAAATGCATCATGAAACAAAATATCCACAGAAGCCCCATTGTCTATCAAGACTCGTTTTACTTATGAGTTTCCAATCACAGGAGTTATGACCAGCGGGTCGTCATGGGGGAACTTCACCCCTTCCAAGTCTGAATCATCGAAACCAATTACCATCTCAGATTTAGCACGCTTCGGGGCTTCTCCCACAATGTGCATTACTTCTCTAGCATAAGCCTTTCGAGAATTCTTAGTTGTGCCAGCTGCTGTCGGGCCTCCCCAGATCATGTTGATAACTGCCCTTCGGGGCTGTGGATTGCGGTCATGGTTGTCATCCCTCCTGTTATTATCTCTCCTTTCATTGTCCCTTCTGTCATTGTCCCTTCTCTGGTTCCCACGGTCATCACCCTTGGTGAACTGACTTAGTTTTCCTCTTCGTATCAAGAACTCAATCTCAACCTTGAGTTGCCTACAATCGTCGGTGTCATGTCCCACATCTTTGTGGAACCTGCAATACTGCTCCTTGTTCCGCTTGGCTGGGTCTCCCCTAAGTGGCTTCGGCCATCGGAAGTCCTTTTCCTTTTCAATATCCAACAGGATCTGGCTTCTTGGAGCATTAAGCCTGGCATATTCGGAAAACCTTGGACCCGAGTTCTTTTTTGGAGCAGATTCAGAGTCTCTACTAGTTCGGGGATACTTGTCCCTAGCATCGTACTCTTGTTCTTGCTTCCGCTTGTTGTTCCCTCCATTTCCCAATGCGGCTTCCTTTTTCATGCTGTCCTCAGCTTTTATATACTTGTCCGCCCTTCGTTAGAGTTCATCCATGCTTTCAGGGGGGGTGTTTTGCCAATGATCTCTTAAAAAAGAGATCCGTGGTTCCATGCTGCAAGGCTACCATAGCCACCTTATTTTCCAAATCAGTGATGTTCAGGGTCTCCTTAGTGAATCGCTTGATATAATCTCTTAAGTTCTCATTCTTTCCCTGTGTTACATACATAAGGGATGCAGAGCTTTTCTCATGAATTCTTCCGCTAATGAATTGACTGACAAAAGCGGTACTCAACTCCTTGAAAGAGCTAATCGAGTTCGGAGGTAAACGACTATACCAACGTTGAGCCATGCCCGACAGGGTTTGGGGGAACGCCCTACACTTAAGGGCGTCGTTAGCAGGCTGCAGTAACAATGCGCCTGTAAACATTCTCACATGAGTTGCGGGATCCCCCTTTCCATCGTAAGCTTTGATTGTGGGCATCTTAAACTTTCGGGAGATATGTGCGTTCATCACCTCCTCAGTGAATGGAGGGGTTGGATCATCAAGATCTCCTTGTAGCATCAGGTCTTTGGGGTTACTCTTGGGGAGTTCCACCCTTGTAGTTCCTCTGGTTGGGGCTTCAGCCCTTCGGTGTCTCCTTGAAGACCTCTCCAAATCTATGAAGGGAATCCCTCCTGAAGTCGGAGGAGGTCGAGTCTGATTAGGGTTCTGTCTCTCTTGCTCTCTTGCTTGGTCGTCCTTCAGCTTCTGAATCTCGGTTTCATAAGCCTTAATTCTCTCTACAATTGTTAAAGGACCATCACGGTTTGCTGGATTCTTCCCCAGAGGTTCCTTACTAGCACGTCGCCTCCTTGGGGCTTCGTCTCGATCATCGTCTTCAGATGACGAATCTTCAGTATTGGGACCAGAGTAATCATAGTATCCTGGTTCAGGAGGGGCCGGGCCTCTAAGATAAGGGGGTTGTTGTTGCCCGTGGATCAGCCGAGCATGGCCGCTTGGTCCAGGATCCCTTGGATCCTGGGGGTAGTTAGGTAGCCCATACAGTGGGTTGGTGTTGACAGGGAGCGAAGAAGTGGAGAGACTGTGAGGCGGCGGGCGGCTACTCAAAGGGAGAGGAGAGACTATCATCTGGAGCGGGTTAGTCTCCTGTCCTAGAGGGACGATTACTGGTTGAGGTCCTTCAACATGGGGATTCATCCCTTGTGGTTGAGAGGTCTGAGTATGAGGGTTTGTTTCCGTCAATGGGGGTACATACCCTTGCTCCGTACCAACAGGAGGAGCAGTGATTGGTGGAACGACGGTTCCAGAGGTAGCCTCGGTTGAGACCGGTGTTGTTCTTCGAGTGGTAACCATGGTTGATGTCTTCTTCCCACAGACGGCGCCAAATGTTGTGGAATAAAAACTAGGTTACTAGTATTGCGGCTAGGGTTTGTGTATTTAATGCAAAGGTGTGTGAGCTTCGTGCTTTAATGGCTGCTCTCGTGCTCGTGGCTTAATCTGCCTTCACAAGATGCCTACGTACTTTGATGAATATCAAAGATCAAGCCAAAAAACGTAGTTCTGAGAATGAGGGGTCAGGCCCTTTATATAGGCTTGAGAAGCCTTAGAATTATGGTAGGATTTGGAGACTTGGTGGACAAGTCTTTGAGGAAGGTTCTAGATCTATTCCTTATAGGAATCAGTTTCCATATCGAATTGGATGCCTTGGTGGCTAAGTCTGAAGGGGATATTATCCTTATCCAACTCTTATTGCTGAGTCGTTTATTTCCCCAATATTAATTACGAAATTAATATTAAAATAGGGATTCTGACCTCATTAATGGGCCCCACGTTTGGACCATACTGGGTCTAATACCATATTAAATGTGTCTTTAGGGCTTATTTTCAGCCCATATCAGTAACTTATTTTAAGCAATCTCAAACACCCTGTTAGCTAAATTCCTAGCTGATATCGATTTCTTTTAGATTCCTATCTGAATAAGGTTTGAATAAGGTTATTTATGTAGCCTATAAATACTCTTGTCTTGTAATCTTTTGGGGGACAATATTGATAATAAAATTTTGGCTATTCGGTAGCTTTGAGAATCGAATTAAGAGTTTGAGTTTTGTTTCTTTATTCGGAGATTCAGAACTAGAGTTTTGTTTCTCCATCTTTGGAGATTCAGAGTTTACATTATATTTGTCTTTATTACATATTATCGTAAAAACATCACGTTTTGTATCAAACATTTAGATTTATTCACAGAATCAAGTACATCTACAATAAAGGAAAACAATTGACTACCAAATTACGTAAACAACCTGTGCACAATGCACGGAAATTCTCAACTGTTTGGGGCACATCATCCCCAAACAATCCAATCACAATCCTACCAACGAGCTTCCCAACCAGATTCTCAATACTAATATCAAAAAACACCTTTTGAGTTACTTTGGCTTGCACCTTGAGTTCCTAAATTTCAAACAAAATGTCAAATAAAAAAAAACCGAAAACTCTCATATTTTGACAAATTACACAAAAAAAAAAAAAAACCTGAGCCAAAGCAAGGACAGGGGAAACTAGTGGAGTAAAAGTTCTAAGTGATGAAGTGAGAGGAATCATACGCAACAACGAGGCAGACAAGAACATGGAGCATGAGAAAGAGACCACATTTTGTGAAGTCAATTCGGAAAACTTGAGTATGTGAGTGGTGGGTAATAGGAAGCTACTAGGTGAAGTTGAATACACATTTAACTACAGTATGATCAAACAAACAATAAGCAAATTGATAGAGTCAAGAATCAAGATATATCAATAATAAATAAGTAAATGAAAATAGTTTAAATTGGGGGTTTTGGATTACCAGAGTTAAAGTTCAACTGTCATCCTGGGTTGTAATCTGGGTGGTTTGAGTTCACCTAAATTAAAGCTAATAAGAAAGGAGGCGAGGAGGAGGCACTAGAAAAACCAAAAAACGAGATACATAGATAGATAACATTAATGTTGTGTTTTGTTGGGGCGAATCAAATTGGAAGGAATGGAATGGAATTTGAATAAGAATATAGTTAAATGTTTAAAAATTTCATTCTTTACATCATTCCATTCCTAGCCGCCTAAGTTAAAGTTTAAACACACCAACTTGAAAAGGAATGATCCATTCTCCCTCCAACCTATTTTCTTCCCAAATCCTATCATACAAAATTTGCACCCACTCATTTTTTATAAAATCTTGCCTCTCATGTTCATAATGTTCATTTAATTTCTATTCATTCCATTGCATTCCATTCTCCCCAACCAAACACAACCTAAGATTTAAGCTTGCTTTGTTTTTATTTCCGTACATAAGCCTACCTGGTAGCTTGGGGTACCAAATTTTGAGGTTAACAAAACAAAATGGCTTCGCCCGGGCTCGAACCGAGGACCGCCTATGTGTTAGACAGACGTGATAACCAACTACACCACGAAACCTTAATCTCTGTTTCTCTTCTCATTAAATTTTATAATCAAAATGTATTCTGCTTTTGCACCTTAATTCAGGATGGCAGAATATGTATTTAGGGCAATTTTTGGTCAATAAATATGTATTTGGGTTGGATCGAACCTCAATTATGGAGTTGGGTGTTTATGGATCCAAATCGACCTTACTCCGAGATCATTTAAGGTGAAGTAATTTACATTTTTCAGTAAAACCTCTATAAATTAATAGTATAGGGACCGACAAATTTTAATAAATTAACGAGATTATTAATTAATCGAGGTTAAATTTACACTATCGTTATTATGTAAAGACCAATAAATTATTTTGAAAATATTAATTTATAGTGGGTTATTAATTTATCGCACTACACCATAAACAGCCTACGGTAACATAAAAAAAATGTTACAGCAGGTACATTATATGTTACCTTAGGCCCATAAAGTGGCTAAGGTAACATTTTTCTGGTGATAGTTCTCAGCATGTTGCCTTAGGTGTCTAAGATAACATTTTTGATCCCTACGGTAACATGCAGTTTTATGTTACCACAGCTTGCTATATCAACAAAAGTGAGGGCTATGGCAACTTAATATATATGTTACCTTAGAGGCCTAACTTTTTTTTTTAAAACCGTGGGCCCCACCATGGGCCCCACTGTTTAGGCCACTTTTGTTGGCAACATTGGTTGACCTAGTGTAACATTTTTTTTGTTACATTAGCTTTTATATAGCAACATTTCCATTATCTAAGGTAACATCTTTTCCAGAAAAAATTTAACAAAACTGCACACAAATATTATGCATCCCAAATTCATCCTGCTGTTCATTTCCAAATCCAACATGTTAGGTCCGATAAAATTGTAGAAGGGGGGGTTGAATACAATCTATACCAATTTCTCGAAATTTTTTCTTCGAATAAAATTTATCTAAAACAAATTTGTACGGAATAAATTGAAACAGATTTCAAGTTGAATATAACAATATATTAACTTGATGGGTGTTACAATTTTAGTACAGATTACTATCTTGTTAATAAAAACTAATTAGAAAATTCGACATGAACTTTTCTAATTTAGTTAATAAAAATCAAGATAAAAACTAGGAAACTTAATTCGCTAGTAACAAGAGTATCACAAATAATTAAGTTCTAATGGATCAAATATTACAAAGAGCTTGAACTTGATTTTCTGTGAAAATTAAAAAGCTTTGATAATGATATGAAGATGAGAGAGTTTGAAGCTTCTGTGTATTTCTTTTTCTTGTCCGTGTATCTCCTAGTCTGTTGCTTCTGTCTATTTGTAGTACATGAGCAACAAATATCTCCTGCTGTTTTTTTACACTTATACAGAATATCCATAAGCCTTGCAGGACAACCGGTAGTACTATGACAATAAACCTCTTGACCTGTATGACTGTCGGTAGTACTATACAGGTTTATAGACTATCACTTCAAGTTGAACTCCATGACTGTCTCTTCTCTTGTATGACTATCGGTAGGACTGTGAGTTTACAGACTATCAAGGCTTTTACAGACTATTCACTTCAACAGCATGACAATCGGTATGACTATCAAACAGATAGTCCTACAGTAGTTTCTGCGAATAAAATTTTTTTAAAACAAATTTGTGCGGAATAAATTGAAACAGATTTCAAGTTGAATATAACAATATATTAACTTGATGGGTGTTACAATTTCAGTATAGATTATTATCTTGTTAATAAAAACTAATTAGAAAATTCGACATGAACTTTTCTAATTTAGTTAATATAAATCAAGATAAAAACTAGGAAACTTAATTCGCTAGTAGCAAAAGTATCACAAATAATTAAGTTCTAATGGATCAAATATTACAAAGAGCTTGAACTTGATTTTCTGTGAAAATTAAAAGCTTTGATAATGATATGAAGATGAGAGAGTTTGAAGCTTCTGTGTATTTCTTTTTCTTGTCCGTGTATCTCCTGGTCTGTTGCTTCTGTCTATTTGTAGTACATGAGCTACAAATATCTCCTGATGTTTTTTTACACTTATACAGACTATCCATAAGCCTTGCAGGACAACCAGTAGTACTATGACAATAAACCTCTTGACCTGTATGACTGTCGGTAGTACTATACAGGTTTATAGACTATCACTTCAAGTTGAACTCCATGACTGTCTCTTCTCTTGTATGACTACCGGTAGGACTGTGAGTTTACAGACTATCAAGGCTTTTACAGACTATTCACTTCAACAGCATGACAATCGGTATGACTATCAAACAGATAGTCCTACAGTAGTTTCTGCCTTTATAGACTATGCTATATAGACTATTCTTTATATAGACTATTACTTGAACTTAGTAAAATCTTCTAACAATTAAAATCATAGTCTTAAATATCTTTGATAATCTTTAAACAATCTATATTAATTCTTAATTAATTAATTCAATAACTAACTTAATGAATAAATTAATTCTGCAAGAATTAATTTATTAATTAAATTAACTAAATACTTTAAATTAATTAAAAGAGAATTAACATAATTCATTTAATAGTCTAACCTTTACTTCAAACCACTGAAATAAATAAAGAACCTTCACTGAATAATTGTTGACGCTCAATGCACGGTCTGGTTCATGAACGACTAACTTCATTTTCAGTTCTTGATTTTGACTTTAAGCTGTGGTCTTTTTCTTCTTTCATCTTTCTTTAAATCTTCTGTACTGATACTGTTTCTTGTCACTTATAGAAATCTCTGTCCTCTAAAATTAAATCCATGACTTTGAATATCTCACTGAGGCTTGAGCAGTAAACTGAACTCCTTCCAGTGTAAAACATCAAAACTATCGATTGACTTGTTGATTATTCTTCTGACGGATAGCATCTTCTGAGATTTCTGTGACAAATAATTTTATTTACTTATTACAAACTAATTTAAGTTGAGTTGAATCCTCGAACTACAAATAGGCTGAGTCATATGCCTTTCAATCTCCCCCTATTTGTTTGTTATAGATTAACAAGCAAATTCCTAGAGGATAACTTAACTAACTCAACTTAAACTAGTAAATGATAAAACTGTAATTGCAAAGTAAATAATGAAAAAGTTCTGGTATTTATAACAATTTCCAGATTCAAACATAATGATAAATACAAGATAGATGATCATCTAGCCTGATCATATACAACATTATCCTATCTTGATCTATCTAGCTCTAAAGATATAACATGTAGAGCAGGTCTTCAATTCTGACTGTCTTCCCTCCTGAATTCTCCTTCTTCTGGTTCATCCAACACTGGCAGATTCTTATGTAATTCAGCATCAACAATTAACTCTCTTCTTGATGATAACCCTGTAGGAAGGACTAGTGGAATTCCAAGTTTCTTTCTTAATTCACCTTGGAACTTCTCATAATCAGCAATGTTGGTTTGAGCATAGGATTTAATATGATCTGTAGCTTCCCTTTTTGCTTAAGATGTAAATTCATGATTTCTGAGAATATACTCAACATATACTAGGTGCTTGGAAGTATGGATATATAACTCATCTGTCTGAAGGTTAACTGTATGAAGTACCTCACCTATAAGGAATTTTACTTGACTAGGCTCTTCTATCACTTCAGAACCAGCCCTTTCAGCAAATTCCTTAAATTTCTCGTGAAGTAATACACCCAACTCAGAAGATGTTCTCACCTTTGGCCTTAGAACCCAAATTTCTGTCAATGGTCTGTCATAAAAGAACTGAAGAGACACTCTGTGTGTTCCAGAATTATGACAATCAACCAAGATTACCAACTCATCATTTCTTGGGTCAAATGCAGAAACTATCCTGATAACTTCTGTTTTTAAGGCTCTCATGTACATCTCATGATTTGGATTAGCCTTTTTAAAGTTATCAAAGATATTACCAAGACGACGATCATCATTTTCAGAAGTTTGAGGTGAGTCTATTGCTCTCAGAGCACGTTCCCATACTTCACCACTCTTATACCTGATGTATACCATCCTTGCTTCAACCTTGAGGGCATGTTCCAGTTGCTTTGCTTCTGCTTCTGCTTTCTGAAGTCTTTCCTTGTATGCAAGCAGATCTAATGTCTTCTGAAGCCTTACATCTTTCAATTTCAGTTCTGCTTCTCGCTTATCAATTTCTAACTCAGCTTCAAAATCCAGTCGTGTTTGTTCAGCTTCAGATTCAGGGTCAAATGGCACTTCATCTTCCCAGTTGCTAAGATCTGGTTCTGGTATTTTTTCACCCACATCAGGGAACTCTAAATCAGCAAACATATCCATATCATCTGGTTCACCTGTGTAGTAGTAACCTTTAGTGTCTTCAGTTGCTTTCTGAGAATCTGCATCTGCATCTGCTTTTTTCTTCCCCTTATCAGTTCCAAATTTATCTTCAGAAACTCCCCCTTTCGACTTGTCTCCAGTAGCTCCCTCTTTTGACTTCTCCCCTTAAGTTGAGGAATCCTCTACCGAAGTATCAAACGCACCGGTTCCTGGGTCTCGCTCATCACCATCACCACCTTTTTCTTCAAAGAATTCCATTTCTTCTGTAGTGGGTGCATGAGTTCTGCTAATCATGTTAAATTAAAGTTTCAGGCCTTTACCTTATTGTGCATTCTGCCTTTCAATCAAGTCAAGACGACGTTCAGTAGACAACTGATTCTGAAGTACTTCAGTCTGAAGATCGTCAACTTTATCTGAAATATCACCAATAAGTAAATCTTGAGCAACGGTGATATTTCCAGATTCAGAGATGAGAGTTTTAATCCTAGTGTTGAAGCCAGTCTTCATGTTCAGAATATCACTCTTTATTTCTCCAAGCTTATTATTAATAGAGGTGGATGAAGAAGATCGTTCATCCACTTGTGCTCTCAGTGATCTTGCTTCAGCTTTAGTGTCTTCAAGTTCCTTTTCTAGAGCTTTAATCTTTTCTTCCAATGAACGAGTGTATGTGTCAGTGTATGCACTCACCTGAATGTCACTCTGAGTTTCACTCATCTGACGTGCATGTGTTTCACTCAGTTTAGAGGTGGTCCTCACGTCACTCTTCACAATTTCATTAGCTCCAGAAGGTGTACCTGCAAATAAAATCACCCTAACCTCCTCTTGGAAGGTCAGTGGTGGTGCAATGGGAGTTCGTAATTCCCTATCCTCAGTCATTTCTGTCATCTCATTATGATTTGATGTCTGAATTGCTTCAGTGACAGAAAGACCAAGTTGCCTTCCACTTTCTCCAGTCGAAACTGCGAGTGGAAACTCCCTTGAGGGATCCAGGTATGTTCCACCTGGGAGGGGAGATGATGATTCTATTATAAATGGCTCAGAATCAAGATTTCCCTCGTAAGCCTGTGAAGGCTCCTCTACTGTGACTATGGTAGGCACTGTATCACTTCCTATGTGCTCTTCTCTCGTGGTGTCCCTAGCTTCATCCGTTTCTACATGTTCTCCCATTGTTAGTAATAACAATGGGGTTGTGCTTAACACATTACAGGATGCCATGGCCCTATGGCGAATTTCAATAGTTTCATCTTGTTGAGAGGATGAAACCAGTAATTGTTTATCGGCCATTTCAATGTCCAAATTTTTTTGGGAGGAAATGGATGGGCTAACAGTTGCCTCTGGTTAATTTCTACTCTTCTTTAGTAGAGGCAGAGCTGTGGGATCACTCACTTCTTCACTACTTCTTTTTAATCTTTTAATCTGCAACTTCTTTTTGTTTTGATAAAATTTGGTTGTTTGTGTTTGTGAATTAGTGTTTCGCTCTTTGACCTGGGTTAGAGATTGTGGTCTTACAATCCCTTGGTCAGCCCTAACAACCACTTGGGTTCCAGAAGTAGATTGTAAAAGTGAAGTAGTTTGAGAGATAGAAGGCAATACCTGATCACTAGCACTGGCAACATTCTCTGTCAGAGTTAGTTGAACCACTGGAAGTTCAGGTTCAGGAGAATTTGCAAGTTGTAGTTGCTGTTCAGGATGTTGAGGAACTGGCTCAGGTATGACTGGTAATTCAATGAATTTTGGCATATACCTTGTAACCAGTACAGGAACGTTTCGAATCTTGTTTGCAGTCCTTAACCTGGTAAAGAATTTCTTGTGTGTGGTTCCATATGCTTCATCACGGGAGTTATTGAAAAGACGTTGTTGCTCTTCAGAAACAAGATGGTTAAATATCAAGGTTAAAAACCTTGGATAATAACACAAAATTGGACTTCCTGAATCAGAATCATCCCTAGCAGTTGTAAGACGAATTATCAAGTCACCCCAAAGTAGTCTGCCAATATTGATTCTACGGTTGTAAACAATCGCATAAGCAATATTCTGAATTAAATATCGAATATTATTAAAATTATTCTTGCGAGTGTTGGCAAACACTTTAGAAAGGGTTTCAAAGAAATAGTCCCATTCTGACACTAAATTCTTTTTAAATAATCTGGTAAGATTTACTACCCCCTGATAATTTATATCAGTAAAAAATTGAGTCAAAGCTTCAACAGAGGGTAGTTGATCAAAATCATTTGTTTGAAAATTTAGAACCGTGTTAATAGTTGACTCATCCACATTATAAGATGTATCTCCCACTTTAAAAGTAAAAGATCTTTTATCAGGGGAGATTACAAATGTGGAACAAATCACCCAAAGTGGATCAACTTTTAAAGGAGCATTTAGAGATATTGCATCACGAACTAGAGAATGCTCGTTTAAAAATCGAATCCAAGGTCTAATTCTTTCAAAAGAACAATCTTCTGGGTTAAAATAACCAACAAAATTGTGCTTAATGATTTCCAAATTATCAGACATTTTTAAATTCACACACACAGAATTTTTTGAATTTTTATGGTTTAATTAATTAATTAACTTAATCAAGAAAATCCAAAAAATCAAAACTTCTCCGAAATTTATGAAATTTCAGTATGATGTTCTCTTCAATACTAGGAACATACTGGTATTTTTAGATTTTGCAAAAACTCACTCAAACTCCAAAATCAGTCAAGAAACCGATTCGTTTTTTAAACTTTCGAATTTTAAAAACTTAACCAAACTTTGATTTTATACAGTTAACAGATTGGGCTCGTTAAGATCGGTTCAATGATGTGAACAGCGTTCGATTTGGTTGAGAAACAAGCGAGTAATCAGAGAAAAATTGAGCAGAGTTTTGTTTGTATATACGTATATATGTAAGTAACAGTGACAAGAACTCAGTGACTTAACTCGTGAGTGAAAACAACATACAGACTATCTGTTTTAGTCATACAACATGTTTTACTTATATACTAACAGGATAGTCTATATAGACAAAGACTCTGTATGACTATCAATTGGGTAGTCATACCGATAGTCCTATAGTTCAAACTATACAAACTGACTACGATAGTCTATATACACACTTATCACGTATGACTATATAAGATAGACATACCGATAGACATACAGTACTAAATCTATATAGACTAAACGAGATAGTCTATATAGATAGTCTGTAATGGAAATAAAAATAAGAAAATAATGTATAACGTATGACTATCTTTTTAATAATACTACCGATAGTCCTACAATACTAAATAGAAAAATAAAAAAATATTATATAGACTATGTAATATTAAGACTATCTTTTCATGTTCTTACAAGTAATAAAACTAACAACCCAAAACAAATAAAACCTGCTACAATTTTATTTACAGAAAATTTGTACACTTACTATAATAATAATTTATAATAAATTACTTATTTACAACACCAAAATAACCATAGGTTATCCCTTAAACGGAAACTAAACATAAATACCAAAATGACAAACACTACAAATTATTAAAAAAAAATATTAACTATTTAGATAAATATTTATAGTAATTTAATAAATCAATATGTTTTCTAATAAAATAACTTTCATATAGAAAATTATTTAAAAAGAAAATATGACTTATTAAATCATCACAAATATTCAAAAGAAGTAAGTAGAGATATATGTTGGTGTATACTGAAAATATTTATTTGAAGTATTTACATTTATTTCTGGCCGGTTTAATTGAGAATCATTTAAATGTTTACATGTTGTCTAAATATTATATATTGTGAATAATCTAGTATCAAATGGGATACAGAATATTAGATTATTAAATACGGTTTATATAATATAATAAGGTTCACAGCACAGGTGGAGTTAGACAATCCACTGGAATGGCTGTAGTATTATTTAGATTAGTTTATATTGACTAATAAATAATACTAGTATACTTTGTGTATATTGAACATGATCAAATTTAGAATTGTTCCCTTATACTGATTAAGAAGGTGAACTAAGATTCTATGTTATTATTAATGCTTAGGTTCTTAATCCAGATATAGTAATTGACACGTGTATATTATTTACATGCTTTGATTTATATATGAAATGATTCTTTTGATTTATTTCATTACATTTTGGGTGATGGAATAATATATATGGTGGATATTATTTATTGAAGGAATCCATGTCCTGATAATATTCGGGTTAATGATGTCTCCTTGAAAGCTCAAAAAGATTTAATTATGTGAAACCCTGCAGGTGGATTTATTCCGGCATAATTAAATAAAGGTTGAGTGGATAATCAAGGATAAAAGATATTAATTAAATGAATTATCAGTAATTTATTTAATTAATGGACATGCGATATTTTAAACATGGGGAATTTAATAAGCAAATAATATTGGAACCAAATTAATTAATTAAATTACGGTATTAGGAAAGGTAGTGCAAATATTAATTCTTTAGTGGATTGAATTAATATTTAATTACATTGGGCTAGGCTCAAGATGTAATTAGAAGGCCCAACCTAATTGTCCATGATCCCTATTGTAGCCTATATATATTCTTATTCTCTTCTTGCTGGGGGCTAGTCGAAAAAATTTTGGTAGCCACCCAGGAGCAAGAAGAGAGGTGAACTTGAGAAGACGAAGGCCACACTTCGCTCAAGGGAATTTGGGAATACAATAGAAGAGCGTGGAATCAACCGTTAACAAGGTGACTTTTCTATTCGTACTCGTTAATTCATTGTATCAAAAATCGCAGTGCCAAGATCTGATTGTCCCAACAATATATACCACAGAAAATGACATGATTTTAGAATTAACAAGCAAGGAGGTAAGTTGATAAAATAATTATACAAGTGATTCAAACAATAAATATTAACAAAATAATCACATATAAATTATTAAAGAGCAAACCTCAGATATTAACTAGTTTAATTACTAGGACTATTTAACATACCCAATTCACCAACAATTCTGGTGAATGTAGATTCGTCAAGAGACTTAGTAAAAATATCTGTTGTTTGTTCTTCCGTGGGAACAAAATGTAACTCCACGGTACAATTCATGACATGCTCTCTGATAAAATGATACCTGATGTCGATGTGCTTGGTTCTAGTATGCTGCACAGGATTGTTGGAGATTGCTATGGCACTTGTATTGTCACACAGAATAGGAATCCTGTCAAGTACAAAGCCATAATCCCGTAGCTGATTTCTGATCCACAAGATCTGAGAAGAAAAGCTTCCAACAGCTATGTATTCATCTTCAGCTGTTGAGTTGGAAACTGTTTGTTGCTTCTTGCTGTACTAGGAGACCAACCTGCCACCTAGGAATTGACAACTCCCAGAGGTGCTTTTTCTATCTACAACACTCCCTGCATAATCTGAATCTGTATATCCAAAAAGGTTAAAACCAGATTCTTTAGGGTACCAAATACCTAAGTTAGGTGTACCCTTAAGATATCTCAAGATTCATTTAACAGCAATGAGATGCACATCTCTAGGATCCATTTGGAACCTTGCACACAAGCATGTAGCATACATAATATCAGGTCTACTTGCAGTAAGGTAAAGCAATGAACCTATCATACCTCTGTAGCTTGTGACATCTACCTTGGTAGAATTTTCACATGCCCAAACTTGACAGCTGTAGATGATGGAGTCCTTGCTGAAGATGAGTCCTCCATTTGATATTTCTTGAGGAGCTCTCTAACATACTTGGATTGACAGATAAATATTCCATCTGTTCTTTGACTTACTTGTAATCCAAGAAAGAACTTCAGCTCACCCATTAGACTCATTTCAAATTTACCCTGCATTAACTTGGCAAATTTCTTGCACAGAATATCATTAGTAGACCCAAATATTATATCGTCCACATAGACTTGGACTAGTATTGTATCATTCTTATGTTTCTTTGTGAAGAGAGTTTTGTCTATGACACCTCTAACAAAACCATTTTTAAGTAAGAATTCAGATAGAGTGTCATACCATTTCCTTGGAGCTTGCTTAAGACCATAAATTGCCTTGAAGAGAAAGTAGACATAGTCCAAAAATTAGGGATCTCTAAAGCCAGGGGGCTGTTCTACATATACCTCTTCATCAAGCTTACCATTCAGAAAAGCACTCTTGACATCCATTTAATAAACTTTAAAGTTTGAGAATGATGCGAATGCCTAGAATATTCTAATGGCCTCAAGTCTAGCCACTGGAGCATAGGTCTCATCATAATCAATGCCTTCAGCTTGTGAATAACCCTTTGCTACCAGTCTTGTTTTATTTCCCTTCACTGTGCCATCTTCATCTAATTTGTTTCTGAATACCCACCTAGTATTAACCACTTTCTTGTCCTTAGGTCTGGGCACCAGCTTCCATACTTCTTGTTGTTTGAATTAACTGAATTCATCTTGCATAGCAATCACCCAATCAGGATCAGAAAGCGCTTCCTTAGTTTTCTTAGGTTCCATTTCAGACAGAAACCCTGAATAATTACATTGATTCTGAAAAGCTCTTCTAGTTTTCACACCAACATCTGGATCGCCAATGATTAGCTCAAAGGGATGAGCTCTATTCCAGACAGTCTGTCTGGGAAGATTAGATCTTGATGATTCATCTTGATCTTCATTGTGATGATGAGTATGACTAGTTGATCCTCCATTATCTCCCCCTGAGTTGTTGCCAGGTTGACTAGATGAATGTTCAGGAGCGTCAGGTGTATCTCCAATATTATTATTGTTTCCACCACCATTAACCTGATCATCATCATCATCATTGTTGTCATTATTATCAACAACAACATCAGGTGGATTGTCACCATCTGAATCTGAATCTGTCATGTCATCAAAAGATAGCTTTTTAGATGGATCTTCAGTTTGGATACTAGGAAGTTTAGTATCATCAAAGGTTACATTGACACATCAATCACATACACCTTATAGGCTCTTCTTGTGTAACCAATAAAAATTGCTTCATATGCTTTGGCCTCAAATTTTCCACCTTGATCATCTCCTTCTTTTAGCACAAAGCATTTAGCTCCAAATACATGAAAGTATTTGAGTGTTGGTTTCTTTTCAGTTAATGCTTCATAGGGGGTCTTCATCAAGTATTTATTGATGAGAGTTCGATTCTTGGTATAGCACGCAGTGTTGACAGCTTCAGCCCAAAAGTATAGGGGAAAGCCTTGATTCACTTAACATAGTACGTGCAGCTTCAATCAAGGTTCTATTCTTTCTTTCCACTACCCCATTTTGCTGAGGAGTTCTTGGAGCTGAGTACTGTCTGGTTAAACCCCTTTCAGTGCAGAAATCATTTAGAACTGCATTCTTGAATTCATTTCCATTATCTGATCTTATAGCTCTCACTGGATGCTTTGAGTCCAACTCAATCAGCTTGATGTGATCAATCACTAGTTACGGAGTCTCATCTTTGGAATTTAGAAATAGGACCCATGTGTACTTTGAAAAGTCATCAACAATCACAAGAGCATATCTTTTCTTAGACATTGACATCACATTAAGTGGACCAAACATATCCATATGTAGACTTGCCTTTTTGACAGGCATCATATAGTCCTTCCTGGGTGAATTCCATTGGAGGCAACCCTCTCACCATTTCTCTCCTAACTAGAGAATTCATTGTTTTGAAGTTTAGGTGAGAAAGTTTCTTGTGCCATAGCCAACTTTCATCAGAAGATGCTTTAGAGTAGAAACAGTTGATTTCTTCAGAACTTCCAGTGTTCATATTGGCCACGTACAAGTTTCCTTTTCTAACTCCCAGAAGAGATGGTTGTTCATATCTTTTTTGTGTGACCAGACAATTCTTCTTGTTAAAGTAGACTTCAAATCCTTTATCACAGAATTGACTGACACTGAGCAAATTATGCTCCAATCCTTTTACAAAAGATACTTCATCAATGATAACATTTCCTGCTTCAAGTCTGCCATATCCATCAGTTCTACCTTTGCTGTTATCTCCAAAGGTAACTACTGGGCCAGCTTTCTCCACCACATTTGTCAGCAGGGTTCTATCTCCAGTCATATGCCTTGAACATCCACTGTCCAAGATCCAGGTTACACGATCAACATGCTTAACACCCTGCAATATGGATTAAACCTTCTTCGAAACCCAAATTTGATTGGGTCCAGAATACTTAAAGAATTGGCCGTTGTCAGGCAAAACAACATTTTTAACCTTAACACCAATTTCACCATTAAGCAATAAGCTTTTAACCGTATAAACAGATTTGACAATCTTTTGTTTTATCTTGGGTATCCATGTTTCTTTAGCAGCAATAACATTTGTTTCATTGATTGGACATTTGACCTTGTAAGCAGCCTTAACAAAGGTTTGTTTAGGCTTTGGTACAAATGTCTCTCTCCTGACTTGAGAAGGACTAGCAGTCTTTGATCTAACATTTTTATTCTTATTCATATGTTGTCGAGGAGCAGTCTTACCAGCACATGCTTGATTACCATTAAAGTAAGCAGACATCACATTAAAAGCACAAAACATATAATTGACAACACCACATGCTTTATGAGAAGAATCAATGATAGGCATGTTATGTATGTTAGACATGTTATTGTTCTTTATCAATTTGTTACCACTTGATCCAGTTTTAGATGAACTAGTTGACTTAATAACCTTAACTGGTTCATTAACAGATTTAACATTATCAAGGACTATGCCATTAGCACTGTCCTCATTTCTCATTTCTTCCTGGATAACAAAAGAAAGCATATTTGGTGGTTTAATAACAGACTTTCTGAATAGAGGTTCTTTAACATTCTTGAGCACATGTGGTATACCCCTTTCTTTAGCACTAATAAGGTTAGGAGTATTTATGCCCAAGGATCTAACAGCCTCGTTGTAGTCAAACTCTATTCCTACAGTTCGTTCTATAGCTTGTTTATTGAAGAGCTCTTTAGAAACTTTAACCGAGTTAAAGCAAGCCCTAACTTGTGTTTCAAGTTCAGCAATCCTAATAAGTTGTTTGGACACCACTTCCACTAAAGACTTATCCCTTTTAATAAGTAGTGTCATTTGCTCTTGTTGTTGTTCTTGATTAACATGCACCTTTTTCAGCTCTACCACTTCATTTTCAAGATTAGTGCTTAACATAACTAATCTAGCAATTTCATTCTATGCATTAACCAAGGAATCACCTAATTGATGAACCAAGTCAGAGTCAGTAAATTTTACCTGAGAATTAGAAACAGTAGATGAATCAGCATTTGCCACCATAGCAAGATTTCCATATTTTTCATCTTCACTATCTGTGTCATACCAGCTTTTACCAGCAGCAACATAGGCTTTTGCAGGCTTTTTCTTTTCAGGAGCAAAATCTCTCCTCTGGGCTTGTTTGGGTTTCAGACATTCAGTGGCAAAATGTCCAAGTTCATTGCAATTATAACAACAAATTTTGCTTCTATCAACAGTCCCAGTTTTATAGCCACCTCTGCTACTGGAGGACGAAGAACCTCCTCTCTAGAATCTGTTATTAGACTTGACCTTGAACTTTGGATTTCTTCTGAATCTAAAGTTACCAAATTGCCTCACCATTAGTGCCATGGATTCATCCTCCAATTGATCCAATTCTTCTAATGAGTAAAACTCACTTCCATCCTGAGTAGCTGGTGTCTGACCCTGTTCCACTTCAGTCTGCTCCTTATCTGAATTGCAAGGTCGAACAACCTTTGCTTTCACTTTTTTTGGAGACTCAACCACTAAATCTGTAGATGTTTTTGCAACTCTACCTTTACCATAAATTTCTTTCTGTTGAGCTTGTTCCAGTTCATAAGTTTTCAGAACACCAAAGAGTCTTTCAAGAGAGGTTTCATTCAGATCTCTGGATTCTCTAATAGCAGTGATTCTATGTTCCAGGTGAGTAGGCATGGTCAGTAAAAACTTCCGATTGATCTCCTTCTGTGTATAGTGCTTACCATGGATTAGCAAGTTGTTGATTATTTTATTATACCTTTCAAACACTTCTTGAATGCCTTCATTAGGACTAGATCTAAAGTGTTCGTATTCAGAGGTTAGGATCTCAAGTCTGTTCTCTCTGACTTCATCCGTTCCTTCATTAATGGTCTCAATAGTTTCCCACATGTTTTGAGCAGTTTTAACTTTTGCAAGTAAAAATTATACATAATTGACTCCTATTTTTTAAAATTTTAGAACTATACCTAATAGTCAGTCACATGTATGTTTTGATTATATATTTTTCATAATGTTTATGTCTACCAACAATTATTTACTCTTTTTCAAAATTTGGTCAATTTAACTTTTAAAAGTAAAAAATGCCACTTTTCGTGGAATGCAGGGAGTAATATATAAAGAGCAGATAATTCAAATTCATAAAAAAAACTTAAGCAAGATATGATAACCTTCTTGATCACCGCCTTCTTTAATATCTTCTTCATTTTCAGGAAAATTTCTTTCCTCGACAGTCCTCTTACTTGCAATTACAGCTACCTCCTGAATAGCTTTTTCCTTTACAACTTGTTCATGTTGACGTTTCTGCATAGTGATAAAAGCAGCCATTGAACCGTTGCCATCATGTGGTTGTGGTTC
The DNA here is from genome assembly GCA_036435485.1 of Saposhnikovia divaricata. Classification (NCBI taxonomy): domain Eukaryota; kingdom Viridiplantae; phylum Streptophyta; class Magnoliopsida; order Apiales; family Apiaceae; genus Saposhnikovia; species Saposhnikovia divaricata. The sequence goes on along the minus strand of CM071597.1, from coordinate 123,492,143 downwards.
GGGTAACTCTGGTAACTCAATGTTAGGAACTGCAGATTCAGCAGGTTGAACAGGTGGACATGTCTCTTCCTTTTTGCTTGCCTCCTCAGTTGCAGGCTTTTTGGATGCAGCATTGGCTCGGGATCGTGTTGTTGCTCCACGTCCCATAAGAAGCTTTTTTTATCCACTTTCTTTGCTTTCTGAAAAATACATTTGATTAGATACCATATATTGACTTCCATTTATCTCTACGATAAGATACTAAAAGAAAGAATCGGTATGACCCACCTTCGGTGGAGTAACCGATACATCACCTTCACTAACATCCTCTTTTCCTGGATCATAATCCTCATCACCTCCGTTACAAATCTTTTCATTATCTTTTCCTTTCTGTTTGGAATTTCTTAATCCAGTTGACAGTGTAGGAAAATTGAGAGCCAAATAATATTCATTATTCAGTTTGACTCTTATAGTTCTTTGCTTTTCATACTCTATAAGAGGTGGTGGAGGGGGTAGGATGGTAGACTACATGACAGTGCATAAACATGGGTTAGTTCTACATTAAACATGGCTTAAACATGGCTTAAAATTAAACAATATTATATACAAAACTACTGCGAATTACAAAAAATAATAGATAATGACTTACAAAACTATTTTCTCCCGTGTTTTCATCGTCGTGTGGTGGATTCTGTAAATCCAACTTCCTCTTAGCAGCAGTTGGAAACTTTTGACTCACAATTGGATCATTAGATTGTTGCAGCTTATTCAACCGTGGCAACTTCCGAGTACCTCCCTGTTCTAGCTTCTTTGTGCTTCTTGTCTCAGTCTTACCCATCTCCGTTGTTTTTTTGATCTTTTGTTGCTGTTGTAGTTGGTGAGTTGTTACAAACTTGCGCTTGACTTGTTTTTTAGCTATAAACATGCAGTAATAGTTACATAGAGTTTAAGTATAAGAACGCAGATAAAAACATATGCCCACATTCATCTAATAAAAATTTTGTGAAACATTACCTGCAATTAGATTATGCCTTGGCCTTATAACCACATGGGGCTGCATCTGTTTCATCGGCTCAACATTATAGTCAACAATGTTGTCGATGTACAAATCAATATTGTCACAACTCTGAACTTCTGCAACTAATTTGAACAGGTCCAAATCATTTTTCACCAACTTCCAGTCCCCCAACTTTTCTTTACAGTAAATTCCTCCAATTTCTAGATACTGAAGATCATCCTTGACATGCTCCATGACTCTTATAGCCAGAGACTTTCCTCTCCTTCATATTCACATATCGGCTGATATTGGATGCACTACCATATGGCAATTTAGCATTTTTTAGTACTGAGCAAAATAAATCTTTCTCTTTATTTGTCATGTCAAATATAGCAGCCCTAATTTCAAGGTGCTTCCCGTCACTTGATTCAACGGGATGAAGTACTTGCCAGCGATATTTAGCAAAGTGCCAATTATGTTATCACAAACATTCTTCTCGATGTGCATTACATCAAGATTGTGTCGAAGTAAATCGTGACTCCAATACGGCAAATTGAAAAATATCGATTTTTTTTAAAAGGGGAATTAATCTTCTGCACCTTTTTCGGCCTTGTTCTTTCTTCTTATTTCCAAACTGATTTTCAAAATTAGACAACAATTCTTTTATGTCGGTTCCTGATAAAATTGCAGGAGGCTGTCCCATCTCGATTTGGCCGTTTAACCTTCTTTTATCAAACCTCCACTCATGTTCGGGATCAAGAAACTTCCTATGATCCATGTAGCAAATTTTTTTACTATGTTTTAGGTACATTGCAGAAGTCTCGTAATTGCATACGGGACAACCTAAATAACCTTTCGTGCTCCAACCGGATAACATTGTGTATCCCGGGAAATCGCTAATTGTCCATAGAACACTTGCACGTAAGGTAAAAGTCTGATCAGTGTAGGCATCATAGGTTTGTACACCTTCATTCCACAACTCCGTCAACTCAGCAATTAAAGGTTGCATATAAACATCGATGCTATTTTTAGGAGAATCTGGACCTGATATAAGTGTTGAGAGAATGAAATTTTCTGGCTTCATACACAACCAAGGTGGAAGGTTGTAATTTACCAAAACAATTGGCCAAGTACTATGAATTGTATTCATCGTACGAAAAGGATTGAATCCATCAGATGCTACACCTAGCCTGATGTTTCTACTCTCTGAAGAGAATTGAGGAAATTTCGCATCCATTGTCTTCCAAGCTTCCGCATCGGGATGTCTAAGCTTTCCATCCTTTGTACGTCCAACTGCATGCCATACCATAAGTTCTGAATAGTCTTTGCACATAAACAACGTTGCAGCCTTGGTTTTAGAGGGAAATATCGCATCACATTTGCCGGGACCTTGTGAATCATCTTCTCCAAATTATTGTCACTGCTGCCTTTCTTTTCCTTTACAACCCACCTTGAAAGACCGCAAGTTTTGCAAGAGTCTTCTTTTTCATTTTCACCCCAATACAACATGCAATTGTTTGGACATGCGTGAATTTTTTTATAATCTAGCCCTAAATCTTTAATTACATTCTTTGCTGCATTAGAAGACAGGGGTATGTTCGCCTCTGGAAAAGCATCTCTGATTAACTCTAGTATATCCCCGAATCCCGATTCCGTAATTCCATGAACGCACTTCAAGGAATAAAGCCAGACAATGAAACTTAATCGTGAAAAAATTTTACATCCTGGATATAAGGGTTGTTTTCCCTCTTCATAAAATTTTTTAGCATCGACATTTGGTCCATTAGTACGATGCAACATCTCATCTAGATTATCTTCGAAATCTAAATTATTCTCACACTCCATATCTTCATCACTACCGTAATTTGGGCGGGAAATTTGTGGCATACAGTGGATAAGGTCCATTGCAAACGAGATGATCGTAGATAATTTCTTGACGATGCAACTTGCTGTTTTTACAATTCTTGCAAGGGCATGCAATTTCATTACCTACTGCAAAATTTGGGAAGGCATTTTCGAGAAATGCCTCTATCCCACTCCTATATCCTTGACTATACTTTGGAAGATTGATCCAAATAATTTCCTCGTCATCCATCACTACAATTAAAAAGCATGAGGTTGTTATAATGGAAGCTTTATATTTGTGTGTATCAACACAATTAGTTTGCATTGCTAGACCTTCTTAATAATATTAAACTAAGGCACAATAAATTTTTAATCTATAATATTAAATATGTTTATTTTAACAAATACTAGCTAGGCATGGACCTGTAGTGTTAGTTTTACAGGTCTGCAATCATTTATAACGGCAGCCAAATAATTATATTTTCTTAGACCTAATTTATTGTTTATAAGTTATTGAATAGTACATATAGTTATAATTTATTGTTTTATTTCTTTGGAATTAGGGATTATTTTCTATAATTTATTGATTTATTTAACTCCTGTAAGGATGTAGCATATCCGAAACTCATCATTCGTGCACTGTCTACAAGGAAATATTAACCAGTGGAGTTAAAATTTTGGTCACCTAAACATCAAAGATACAGGGGTACTGAGCAGCCTAGTCCTTATAGGTAAACTAGTGATCCTCAAAGACATGGGTCAAAAAATGTGAAAGAACAAACGACATTACACACAGAATGTTACAGATTCAAAGGTACAAGGCTTCCTGATAAGAAACGATAAACAAACAAAAAATGTCACACAACATCATACACATAAGGACAGGGGTCAAATTTATGGATTACTATTATACATCTATAAATAACATTACACAAAGCCCAAACGAGAGAAGCCCAGCCAGTACAAAAAACATCTATCAATAAAACATCTATAACATTACTAAAATTATAAGCATTTTAATGTTATAAAATTACAGTGTACATAAAACATTACACATTGTAATCACCACAAAATACCAATTTAACACAGATGCATACAAACAAATAGATGCATGCATACAAATAATATAAGGAGATAAATGAGATAAACATACAAACAGATAATCGAAAACAAATCATAAACATACAAACATATGCATACAAACAATTGAAAATTAACACAACACAACAGATACATACAAATATATGCATACATACAAATAATCGAAGGAGATAAAGGAGAGAAAGGGGGTAATACTTACGAATCTAGCCCAAAATCCACTTAATCGAAGCCCCAAATCCACTTAATCGAAAGCCCCAAATCGAAAGCCCAAACTGGAGAAGGCCTGAAATTGAAAGTAAACAACAATTAGTCAAAGTTTAAGTGTAAAACATGAATCAATTAAACAGAGGGGTATATTCAATTGAAGAAACCAAAAAAGCCCCAATTGAAGAAACCCTAAATTGAAGAAGCCTTAATTTGAAGCCTCAAACCGAGGGGTATATTCAATTGAGCAGCATAATTTGAAGCCTCAAACTAATTTAGAGAAGATTGAGAAGATTTAGTGAAGAGAGGTTTACGAGAGAGAGAGAGAGAGAGAGAGAGAGAGAGAGAGAGAGAGAGAGAGAGGTTTATTTTGTTTTAAGTGTAAACTTTACACTGAAGATTTCAGACTGGCGGGATAAATGCCGCTAAAACATTTCACTGGGAACCGTGCTTTTACAATTATTTTCCAGCTTTTACAATTTCTTTTCTGTTTTTTTTGATTTTTTTGATTTTTTTTATAATATGCATTTTACATTTAATAAATAAATAGAACCTAAAAAATAATAACAATTAAATACCTTGATATTCGAAAAAAAACCTCATTCAATTGGTAAACTCTTACTTTTAAAAAAAATCAAATATTATAAAGGTAAATGTGATTTTTAAATAATTAAATAATTTTTTGTTAAAAAATTCAAAATTGAGTTTATTAATGATCTAAGGTAATATATCATGTATGTTGCTAACATCCAACACTTTAAAGCTAAGATAACATCACGTTTGTGGCTAAGATAACACAAAAAAACAAAATGTAATATTAGGTCCAAAGTTAACATACTAAGGTAACATATTCTAGCAACATCCATGAAAAAGATGTAACGATAGCCCATCTATGGCGTAGTGTGGAGTATTAATTTGTCGAGGTTTTACTGTACATTTTTTTTTGTTTTGGGATTTTTACACTTAAAATTCAATAATTTTAGAATAAATATTTTGCATCTCATTATATCCTTATATATAATAAGCGTAAGAGGGATCTTATCCATAATTTTGGTTTGGTCACTGTACTACAAAAATAATCTCAACCGTCGAATCTGATATTTTTAAAAATAGACGATCAAGATCATATCATATTAAAAGGAAAATTATAATCTAAAAAGGATATAAATAAAAAAGGTTGTATTGGAATTGAATTTTAAAAAGAAAATTATAATATGAAAAGAATATAATCATGATTGAACGTGTAAAACCTAATATATATCAAATTTTTAACAACAATTTGATATGTAATAACATATAAATATTAAAAATTAGTGTATTCAGTAGATATTAAAAAAACCCCGTGGGGATTGTAAGTAAAAAAAAGATAGCTGCCATGTGTCCATTAGCATTGATGCATACGGAAACAGATTCATACATCAAAATAGAACAACGATGTACGTACATTAGATCCAAATTGAATTCATATAGAATTATTAATATCTTAATATTGATATTCAACTCTAACCACGTATAGCTACCACCGTGAAATATGTATAAACAACTAAAATCAATTATAAATAAACAAATAAAAAAGACCTCTAGAATGAATTGGAAAAGAATTTCTAATACAATCATACATAGAATTATAATTACAATATTCTATCAAGCAGAAATCTATACATACAAGACCATTAATTACAAATGAAAAAAAAAAATGAACGTAACAAGAGACGTCGTGAACGATATGTAGAAGCTACGGAGCCAAAGGAGGAAAAAAATATGAAGAAAATAATGAAAAGAAAATTTTAAAGAAAATTGATTACTTATATTGGTTTAACATTGCAATGATTTTTACAAAAATTTGAAATCCTTAACTTAACATTGATAAAAAAAAAATATAATTATTTAAGGATTTATCTTTATAAAATATTATTTATAAAATTTAAAATCGTGTTCTAAACTATTTAAAAATTTACTCTCAAATGTAATGAAATAATTTCGATGTCGCAATAAATAAAAATAGTAATTTTCAAAATAAAATACACAAAAATTAATTTATTAAATGAAAAAATTAAAAAAAAACCGTGCATCGCACGGGTTATAAGCTAGTAATTTTAATATCGGTAACATATTCCATCTCGTACGTTATTTCCGTCAAAATTGATCATCATTAATAGTCAATAACAATATTACACAAGGGTACAATAGTTAGTCATTTTTTTGAACAAATATATTATTTATAATTAAAAAAAATCAGAATACATTTTTCCTGCATATTCTATATTTATAAAATTAACACATTTACAAATTAACTTATTGATAATATTTTTAAATAGATCCAATACAATTGTTTAATATTTTAATTTTTTTGTATTCAATTGTTACACTTTTAAAAAGAATGAATTACTTATATTTTTTATAAGTAAGAATTTTTGTTTTATTCTTTTCACAAATTATATCCATTCGATCATACAAAAAAGACATTTTTTTTAAAAGAAAATAGTGAAATAAGCATTTTAAATTTATTTTACTTTTAAAAATAAAAACATTTTTTAGTTAATTACAGAAATACCTTTCATTGACTAACATTAACGGTCAAAATTAATGAAAATTAGTCAAAAGAATGTATAAAACTAATGAAAATTAGTCAAAAGGGTGTATAGTGTAACGAGTTACAAAGACAAGAGGATGTGAAATATTAATTTACAAATTATTAAAGAAAAAAGGACCCTGAGATAGATCTCAGGGAATGATAAGTGCATATTTTTGCATATTTTTATTACCTATTTATTGCTTGAACTCATATTTTAATAATTTATTTTGTTGCATTTCAGGAAATTCGTGAATAAATAAAGAAATGGCCAAATAAAGAACAAGGAAGGGAAAAAGAGGAAGAAAAAGGGTTTAAATGAAAAAAGGAAAAAGAATTAGGAGCTTGGAGGAAAGGGAATCTTTCAAGACACATGGAAGGTGGAGATCATCCCAACACACTAAATAAGTGTATGGCCAAGATCCACTCTACAAAGCTTATGAGGGAAGGAAACATTTAGATGGCTAGGATTTCTCCACCACATTAAAATGTGTATGGTGGAGATTAACCCAACACACCCCTTAATCCTAATTGTTATCCTATAAATACCCCCTCACCCCCTTGTAATTATGAACATAGATTTTAGGGTAGCTTTAATTTCTTGTTTTTTTTTTTAGTTTCAAATCTTGTAAACACTTTTTATTTTAATGCAAAAATTCCGTTTCCTTTAATTTCTCGTCTTGTTCTTTCATTTTTGTTGCATAGCTTTCGTTATTTTCGTAAATCCGATTAGTGGACAAAGTAGCGAAAAGCTAACCACTATGGGTTGAAAATAACGAATTTAATTTCTTGTTCTTAGTTGCTAATTTTAATTTTGCCCCTTTAAATCTCCATTTTATTGTGGGCCATTTTATTCTAATCATCGTTTTAAGTGTAGTATGATTTTAACTTCATAGTTAATTTTTTTATTTTCGTATTTAATAATAATAAAAAAAAACACAAAAATATTAGTAGTTTTATCAATTTTCAACATTTATTTAATTCGAAGCAGCTAATCTTTTACTCTGTTTTCTTATTCGAACCAATTTAAATCCCCTGTTAAACAAACCCAGCCCATTCCCTTTTCTTCTTCTTCTTCTTGAACCCAACTCCTTCCTCCCTCTCTTCTCTTCACCACGGTAACTGTAATAACCCTAACTTCAGTAATGCCACAGTGGTCACATGAATAGTAAATTTCGAGGATTTAGAGAAATGGTATATAGGTACCCTATAATGGAAACATAAAATGAATAAACAGAAACCATATTAGTATTGTACAATGGAAATAAGTGACTCGAAATGACGTTAGATTTCAGAAATTCCTGAAGCATAGATTTTGAGGATTTTGATTTCGAATAAGCTTCTATTGGACATTAAGGAGCATGGAAATATTATAAGAATTATATATTGAGGGATTAATGAATTTAGATTTGAGCCAGGGGATTATTAAGTTAAGAAAATACCAATGGAATTTGGATTGTTAAATGATTTCAAAAACCACTGAGATAATGAGGTTTACTCGGAACGAACCACAATTAGACGAATATGGAGATTAAGCAACCAAGATTTATAAAATAACAAGGATACATACCCCATTATAATTACCAAGAGTACTAGCATTATAATTAGAAAAGAAATCAAGAAAAAAAGAGAATTATGAAATCATGTTAATGATGTCATCTTCCACTAAACCAAATTAAGGGTAGATTAGTCTTTTAACACCTAGATTTTTTACCAAGCTTCCAACACACTCTAAATTAAGTTAGATTAAGATTAGATAAGATCAAACCAAGCAAAAATCTCTTCCCCAACTCCCTCATTGCATTCGGCCATTGGTAGAAAGAAAGGAGAAAAGAAAAAAAAAATAAAATCCAAAACCCTACTTCTCTTCAAGATTAAACCAAGGGAAAAATCATGGAGCTTCTTGGAGGATAAATTAAGACTAGCACAAAGTTTCAAGGCCAACCATCATCATCTTCATAGGTAATAAATTCATGAAAGTTGCTTGATGAATAGTGATGAATAGTGGTTTCAAGAAACTAACTTGGTTTTTATGATTCCTTTAGTTGATTCAAGTTAATCTAAGGTTGTTTAAGGAGTGCCCAAGGTTTATCAAGGATTTTTAAGAGTTGTCAAAGCTTCAAGAAGGTATAAACATGCTTGGCCTTTTATATTTATGGTAGATATTGAAGTGGTTGGTAGTTAAGTGGTGTTAATGTAATGTTTATGATGATTATGTGTTATAAGTGGTTTGTTTTGATGTGAAAATTGTGTTGTGGACTTGTAACCATGGCTGGTGAAGAATACCACATGGTGTAGGTGATGATTATGGTGTTTGATAATTGATTTGGAGGAGTTGGATTTATGGAAAGTACGAAATTATAGCCGTTATAATGCCCGATTTTCGTTAGGATATAAATTGCCCTGTTTTGGACCCCCTGCATCCGTATGGTACCCTACTGTCCAGGTCCCTAATTAACTATGAAATGATAGAGCTTAGTTCATAGATCGTTTTGATATAAGGTGCGTTAAAATCTGATGAACGGTTTAGGAGAAAAGTCAGTTTTAGTGAAAGCGGTTCAGAAACCGAGAAACTGTAAATGTATCAAACTTGAGGTTACAATTACCATACTTTAACATTGTTAAAAGTCACGAAATTTTGGGATATGGTAGTAGTGTGGTCAAAGAACTATTTCCAGTTGACCTTACGTTAAAATTCGAAATCCATATTTTCTGAGAATTTTTACAGTTAAGTGTGGTCGTTAAGGAAAATGGTGAAAACCCCTGAAACTTCGATTTAGCTTATAAATGGTTAAGTTCTTGAACCTTTGGGATAATAATAATAATACGTTAAACATATGTTGAAGTGTAAAGGGTTTTGTTATACAAGAGTGTAGTGAGTAAGAGATGTGGTTCTAATGACGGTCCTTTTGTGTTTATAGAAACTCCGGAAGAGGGACGAGCCATACCTTCAGGATATCGAAACCGAGGCAAGATTTCTTCTATCCCTATTTGTAAAACTACTTATCTTCACAAAGAAACTTGATTTTGTGAAATATATATGTGATGCTATTATTACTATATTGTGAAGAAATTGTCTTCCTTGAGTATTAATATTGAAAAGAAAGATATCTGAAGATGTATATGAATATGGATATGAGTATAAGATGTATATGAATATGAATGGGAGTATGAGATGGATATGTATAAAGATGATTATGCACGAATTGAACATGCCTTATGATTAAGAGAATAAGAGAGAATGGTATCAGTTGTTATCGAGGGTTATATGGTTATAATATTATATTAAAAATGTTCTTATTGAGTATCAGTGGTTTAATAAACATTATTTGATTTCTGAATTTGAAAGAGAGGTCTGAATCATAATCAAAGCCTTATGATATATATATATTTTATAGAAGTAATGTGTGAGAAGGGAAATGATATGAGGGAATGATATGCGAAAACGAAAGTGAGAAAATGGAAATGTGGAATGATATTTTAAAAAGAGAATAACGATGTGATAAAGAGGGGGATTGCAACAGATTTGCGTAAGTGGCTGTGTCAGGGCTGTGTGCGACACAGTCCAGCATTTATTATTTTTATTACGGCACGAAGATGCCAAGGGAGGATGTTAGCAGGTGGCCTTCCTCCAGGGATGATTTTCATTCCTTCTACCGGTAGTAAAAAGAGAGCAGATACGATTAGGCGACTGATCATCGTCCTAACGTATCAGGCGACAGCAGATATCCCCAATGTTTTTGAAAAGAAATTGTAGACAATGGTTTTCAGATTTCTATACTGAAAACAGAATAATGATATGAGATGATGGAATGATAGTTACAGATGAAGAAAAACTGATATTATATTATTTCAGATTTCTATACTGAAAACAGAGTAATGATATGAGATGATGGTATTACGGATACAGATGAAGAAAAACTGATATTATATTAATATAGATTACTTTCTTATAATAGTGAGTGGATGATGTATTATTAAATAAGAGCTTTACTCTTCCTTAAGGATTTTATTTGTTTCCTGCTGTTACATATGCCTATACATATATGTATACTTGTTTACATTCTAAATTTTAGTTACAGAATGATCTTGCTGAGCTATTATAGCTCACTCTTGCTATTTATGTATATAGCAGCTAGGTCCCATGCCGATACTACGTACCACACCCCGCAAGAGGGTAAGGGAAAGGCGACCTTTTTAGCGAGTGCTGGAGACCATCCCCGAGGTAGTGACAAGCGAAGGGGCTTAGTATACTTATGTAAATTAAGTGTGTAAGTTGTAATAAACTTTAGTTGTTGAAGTGCTTCCTGTAGAAGCTTTGTTCAACAATGTACTTAGTAAATTCTGGGCTTGTAATAACTATTAACTTTAAAACTTTTAAATATTGTGGTTGTTGTTCTATGAGCATATGACTGGTGTGTGTGTGTATTAGTGTGGGGTCAACTGCTGATTTATTTATTTATTTTAAAAAAAAAAAAAAAAAACTATAGAGATATTGATATTGATCGGAAATTGGACCTTGACGGCCCGGATTCTTGACCCCGGATCCCTGGGCGTCACAGATGGTATCAGAGCTAAGAGTCATATGCTCATAAACAAAAGTGATAATAATAAATGTATCAGTTATAATATAAATTGTGAACTTCCATCAAGTTCAGGGGTGGTATATCGCAGGTAGTATTTACTTTAAGCATATATTATAATTTATTAGACTGTTACTAATAGAATTTTATGTTTTATTATAGGGAGCGGAGATGGGTGAGCCGAGTCAGGACCCCCAGTGGCTAGGGAGGTCAGAGCAGGAGCTATTAGATCTTCAGCTGGCCGGGGTAGAGGTCCCCGAGTATGCAGTTGAGGACCTCAGGGAGAGACGCCGGGCGGCGGCTAGAGAGCGATTAGAGAGAGAGGAGGCAGAGGAGCAGAGACGGAGAGATGCTGTGGCCCTAGTGCCATATATGGGTAGACCTTCTACAGGATCTGACGAGGCAGGTCCTTCCAGAGTGAGATCGGAGATCCCTGAGGAGGAGAGGCCACTGCGTAAGAGGCCTAGGTTGTCAGTTATACCTGAGGAGCCGATTGAGTGGAGGGATATTCAGATGATTCCCACTCCTGTCCGACCCATCCCGGTGCCGTCACCAGTACCATCCCCTCTACCTAGTCCTGACCCTATAGATGATCCTTTTGAGCAGTTTACCCCTCCAGGGCATTTTGGTTTCTTTGAGGAGGAGGAGGATCCTTCAGAGGATGCTGAGACAGAGTCGGTTCCTCCATCCCCACCCTTTGCACCACCACCACCTCCACCTGTGGATGCACCTCCCCTAGCTGTACCCCCTCAGGAGGCACCCTTACCGGCGGGTGACTCACTTTCAGCTACCTTATTGACCGAGTACTTTGCTCTTCAGGGACAGTTGGAGGAGTCCCGCAGGACTATAGACACCCTTCTACAGAGGTTAGAGAGAGGGAGAGGAGGGGTTATCCCGGATGGGATATCTCTGGGGATGATCAGTATTGAGCTACGAGCATTAGGAGATATTAGGAGGTTGTTGGGTGATAGGGGAGACCCGGCATGGAGGGCCCAGATAGTTGATACGGTTACTACCATGGTGGTCCAGATACGGGATGTTGTCAGGGCAGGGGTGTGAGCCGGGATAGTAGTTGTCACTAATCAGACTAGTCATCTTGCTGATGTCATTTTGGGGATTAGTTTAGTTGTCCACTGTTTTAATCCCAGTCTGATTAGAGGACAGTTAGTAGTACTTTTGGTGATATCGGATTAGTATGTACGGCTATGTTTTGGGTTTCGAACCTTGTATTAGATGATGTATATTATTAGCAGTAAAAGATGTTGTAACCAAATTGTAAAATATTTATGTACATTAATGAAGTTTGTGCATTTCTATCTAAATTTTTACTGCATATTTTTGTATAATAAATGTTGAGACTCAGAAATATTGATGTATAAAAGGTGATTGACTTAATGAAAAGGCTATCGTGTTAAGGGCGATACACTTACCTACTAAAGTTATGGTATAACTAGATGAAAATCGCATGATAAAGATATTGTGATATGCAAATGAGCTAATTAATGATATAATTGTGTATATAGAAATGATGTATATAGTAACCCAAATTCGGGTAATTAATAAGGACTATTGTTATGTACAGAACTATGCCGCCTAGACGTGACAGTAGAGCGAATGCAAGGGAAAATGAGAGAGACGAAAGAAGTCGAAATATCGAAGGTACTAGACTGAACGAAAATGCTCATAATGAAGAAAATCATGAAGAAGGAGAAGAGGAATCAACTGGCCAACAAAGGAATCCGGGAGGTGATCCCTTTGCTCAATTCATGGACTTATTAAGGCAGAATTTAGCAAATCCACAGAATCCTCAACCACCACCTGTTCTCCCCAACCAGGCAGCTAGTTCCTTTCGTGCCTTTAAGTCATTAAAGCCCCCAGAATTCGAGGGAACCACTAACCCAGTAGTAGCCAGGGCATGGCTAAAAGAAATGGAGAAAGCTTTCGAAATACTGAGGATAGAGGAAGATCAGAAAACAGTTTTTGCAGCCTATCTCCTAAAGGGAGAGGCAAATTACTGGTGGGAAGCTAGGAAGAACCTAGAGGAAGCGGGAGTGATAACCTGGGAGCGTTTCACTAGAGTGTTCCTAGAAAAGTATTCTCCTAGGTATCTAGAAAACCAAATGGAATTAAAGTTTCTGGAGTTAAAACAGGATAACCTAACAGTGGCAGAGTATGAAAATAAATTCTCAGAACTGTCGAGGTTTGTTCCCGAGTTTGTGCGTACTGAAGAACAACGTGCAAAACGGTTTCAACAAGGGTTAAAACCCTGGTTACGAACGAGAGTGGCCCCATTTGAGTTAACTGATTATGCTGCAGTGGTTCAAAAGGCATCAATTATAGAGGCCGAGAGTGAGCAGGCTCAAATAGGTCGAGAGAATAAGAAAAGAAGATTTGAGGGCCCAAAAGGAGGTTCAAGTGAGGGAAGCTACTTTAACAAAGGAGGTAAAGGACAAAAATCTCAATTTGTGGGAAAGTCGGGGGGTAACAAGACTACTAGTGAGACGGTGAGTCAGGGTGGAAAATCTTCGGGAACATTTCAGTCCAATCAATCACGACCACCAGTACCAGATTGTGGGACGTGTGGTAAGAAACATATAGGAGTCTGTAGAGTGCTGGGAGTAACTTGTTTTAAGTGTGGACAAAAAGGACACTACTTTAACCAGTGCCCATCAACTGATGCAAACCCTAAAAGAGATGTTAAGTGTTACCAGTGTGGGAAACTAGGACACTTTGCTAGAGATTGCCGTTCAGGTGGGTCATACGCATCAGGACAGAGTGGGGCTGCTTCAAATAGGCCTACTGCTAGAGTGTACAACATGACCTTAGGGGAAGCGTTGACAAAACCAGATGCGGATACAGGTACTTGCTTTTGCGATTTAAATTTTGTGTGTAAGTCTTTGGTTAAAGATCGACTTAATCAATTAATGGAATAAATAAGTTAATAAAATAGATAAGGAAAATCAGTATCTGTTAAGGGCTAGGAAACGTTATGAAAAGAAAAGTAGGAGTGTTTTGGGAAAACACAAGCTCGTTGAGACGAACAGGAAATATATATTATAGGTAGTATTTTCTTACAATTGTTTTAAAGAATATTATTAGAGCTTATTTTCTGGAAAATTTTACAGAGAGGAGCTATAGGAATATTGAGGAATTAATATTTATGTCATGATAGAGATCAGAAGATGGTCAAACCATAAGTGAGATACACTACCATTCAGAAAAGGTCAATGTAGTGGCGGATATCTTCGTCAAAAGAGGAAGGAGAGACGAGATAACCTGGAATGACTGGAAACAGGAGGAGATTTGTGAGGAAAAGACAGTAAAAGGACTGCTATTGATAAACTAAATGGCATGTTGATGAATGACAAGGAAGTTATGTTAATATATTTCTGCGCAAACAAGATAGATATATTATAGAAGGAAAAAGGATAAAGGAAGTAGTGTGGAAGTTAGAAGATGTGAATGAGAAAGATACTTATGGACATTTCCAACATGATTCCGGGACGGAATCCTTTTAAGGGGGGAAGGATGTAATAACCCTAACTTCAGTAATGCCACAGTGGTCACATGAATAGTAAATTTCGAGGATTTAGAGAAATGGTATATAGGTACCCTATAATGGAAACATAAAATGAATAAACAGAAACCATATTAGTATTGTACAATGGAAATAAGTGACTCGAAATGACGTTAGATTTCAGAAATTCCCGAAGCATAGATTTTGAGGATTTTGATTTCGAATAAGCTTCTATTGGACATTAAGGAGCATGGAAATATTATAAGAATTATATATTGAGGGATTAATGAATTTAGATTTGAGCCAGGGGATTATTAAGTTAAGAAAATACCAATGGAATTTGGATTGTTAAATGATTTCAAAAACCACTGAGATAATGAGGTTTACTCGGAACGAACCACAATTAGACGAATATGGAGATTAAGCAACCAAGATTTATAAAATAACAAGGATACATACCCCATTATAATTACCAAGAGTACTAGCATTATAATTAGAAAAGAAATCAAGAAAAAAAGAGAATTATGAAATCATGTTAATGATGTCATCTTCCACTAAACCAAATTAAGGGTAGATTAGTCTT
Source organism: Saposhnikovia divaricata (assembly GCA_036435485.1). Taxonomy (NCBI): domain Eukaryota; kingdom Viridiplantae; phylum Streptophyta; class Magnoliopsida; order Apiales; family Apiaceae; genus Saposhnikovia; species Saposhnikovia divaricata. The sequence continues at coordinate 123,476,762 of CM071597.1, read as the reverse complement.
TTAACACCTAGATTTTTTACCAAGCTTCCAACACACTCTAAATTAAGTTAGATTAAGATTAGATAAGATCAAACCAAGCAAAAATCTCTTCCCCAACTCCCTCATTGCATTCGGCCATTGGTAGAAAGAAAGGAGAAAAGAAAAAAAAAAATAAAATCCAAAACCCTACTTCTCTTCAAGATTAAACCAAGGGAAAAATCATGGAGCTTCTTGGAGGATAAATTAAGACTAGCACAAAGTTTCAAGGCCAACCATCATCATCTTCATAGGTAATAAATTCATGAAAGTTGCTTGATGAATAGTGATGAATAGTGGTTTCAAGAAACTAACTTGGTTTTTATGATTCCTTTAGTTGATTCAAGTTAATCTAAGGTTGTTTAAGGAGTGCCCAAGGTTTATCAAGGATTTTTAAGAGTTGTCAAAGCTTCAAGAAGGTATAAACATGCTTGGCCTTTTATATTTATGGTAGATATTGAAGTGGTTGGTAGTTAAGTGGTGTTAATGTAATGTTTATGATGATTATGTGTTATAAGTGGTTTGTTTTGATGTGAAAATTGTGTTGTGGACTTGTAACCATGGCTGGTGAAGAATACCACATGGTGTAGGTGATGATTATGGTGTTTGATAATTGATTTGGAGGAGTTGGATTTATGGAAAGTACGAAATTATAGCCGTTATAATGCCCGATTTTCGTTAGGATATAAATTGCCCTGTTTTGGACCCCCTGCATCCGTATGGTACCCTACTGTCCAGGTCCCTAATTAACTATGAAATGATAGAGCTTAGTTCATAGATCGTTTTGATATAAGGTGCGTTAAAATCTGATGAACGGTTTAGGAGAAAAGTCAGTTTTAGTGAAAGCGGTTCAGAAACCGAGAAACTGTAAATGTATCAAACTTGAGGTTACAATTACCATACTTTAACATTGTTAAAAGTCACGAAATTTTGGGATATGGTAGTAGTGTGGTCAAAGAACTATTTCCAGTTGACCTTACGTTAAAATTCGAAATCCATATTTTCTGAGAATTTTTACAGTTAAGTGTGGTCGTTAAGGAAAATGGTGAAAACCCCTGAAACTTCGATTTAGCTTATAAATGGTTAAGTTCTTGAACCTTTGGGATAATAATAATAATACGTTAAACATATGTTGAAGTGTAAAGGGTTTTGTTATACAAGAGTGTAGTGAGTAAGAGATGTGGTTCTAATGACGGTCCTTTTGTGTTTATAGAAACTCCGGAAGAGGGACGAGCCATACCTTCAGGATATCGAAACCGAGGCAAGATTTCTTCTATCCCTATTTGTAAAACTACTTATCTTCACAAAGAAACTTGATTTTGTGAAATATATATGTGATGCTATTATTACTATATTGTGAAGAAATTGTCTTCCTTGAGTATTAATATTGAAAAGAAAGATATCTGAAGATGTATATGAATATGGATATGAGTATAAGATGTATATGAATATGAATGGGAGTATGAGATGGATATGTATAAAGATGATTATGCACGAATTGAACATGCCTTATGATTAAGAGAATAAGAGAGAATGGTATCAGTTGTTATCGAGGGTTATATGGTTATAATATTATATTAAAAATGTTCTTATTGAGTATCAGTGGTTTAATAAACATTATTTGATTTCTGAATTTGAAAGAGAGGTCTGAATCATAATCAAAGCCTTATGATATATATATATTTTATAGAAGTAATGTGTGAGAAGGGAAATGATATGAGGGAATGATATGCGAAAACGAAAGTGAGAAAATGGAAATGTGGAATGATATTTTAAAAAGAGAATAACGATGTGATAAAGAGGGGGATTGCAACAGATTTGCGTAAGTGGCTGTGTCAGGGCTGTGTGCGACACAGTCCAGCATTTATTATTTTTATTACGGCACGAAGATGCCAAGGGAGGATGTTAGCAGGTGGCCTTCCTCCAGGGATGATTTTCATTCCTTCTACCGGTAGTAAAAAGAGAGCAGATACGATTAGGCGACTGATCATCGTCCTAACGTATCAGGCGACAGCAGATATCCCCAATGTTTTTGAAAAGAAATTGTAGACAATGGTTTTCAGATTTCTATACTGAAAACAGAATAATGATATGAGATGATGGAATGATAGTTACAGATGAAGAAAAACTGATATTATATTATTTCAGATTTCTATACTGAAAACAGAGTAATGATATGAGATGATGGTATTACGGATACAGATGAAGAAAAACTGATATTATATTAATATAGATTACTTTCTTATAATAGTGAGTGGATGATGTATTATTAAATAAGAGCTTTACTCTTCCTTAAGGATTTTATTTGTTTCCTGCTGTTACATATGCCTATACATATATGTATACTTGTTTACATTCTAAATTTTAGTTACAGAATGATCTTGCTGAGCTATTATAGCTCACTCTTGCTATTTATGTATATAGCAGCTAGGTCCCATGCCGATACTACGTACCACACCCCGCAAGAGGGTAAGGGAAAGGCGACCTTTTGAGCGAGTGCTGGAGACCATCCCCGAGGTAGTGACAAGCGAAGGGGCTTAGTATACTTATGTAAATTAAGTGTGTAAGTTGTAATAAACTTTAGTTGTTGAAGTGCTTCCTGTAGAAGCTTTGTTCAACAATGTACTTAGTAAATTCTGGGCTTGTAATAACTATTAACTTTAAAACTTTTAAATATTGTGGTTGTTGTTCTATGAGCATATGACTGGTGTGTGTGTGTATTAGTGTGGGGTCAACTGCTGATTTATTTATTTATTTTAAAAAAAAAAAAAAAAAACTATAGAGATATTGATATTGATCGGAAATTGGACCTTGACGGCCCGGATTCTTGACCCCGGATCCCTGGGCGTCACAGTAACCCTCTCCCCTTTCTTCTTTTTATTCGAACAAACACACACAAACACACCCTTCTTCTTTCTTTTTAATTTTTGAATCAACAAACCCTCTCCCCCGATTTCGTTGTTTTTTTTCTTCTTTCTTCTTCATTCATCTCATTTTACGGCCCTTGTAATCCCCTTCCCAGAATCGTTTCCGGTTATAATTAGTTTGTAGTTTGTCGTTTCTTCCCGATTATGAATCCTGCTGTTTGTTTTTGGTCACCGAGTCGCTGTTTCGTTTACTGGGTTATGAATAAATCGTAGTTATTTTCGCTGTTTATGGTCTGAGTTCGCACGAGTGTGCGTATTGTTGTTGTTGAGTTGCGAGCTTCATGATTTACTGTATGATGTTATGTACTTTATTGTTTCTGCGAGTGAACAGTGGCTATGTCGACGAGTTACCGAGTCTGCAATTTTTTTTTCCTTGTTCTATATTTAATTCCTGCCGAGTTGATTTCGTTTCCGAATTCCTGTTTGTGTTAGTTCACTGAGTAGTTTTGTATTTTGTTTATTCTGGGAAATGTTGTTGTGTGTTCTGAGTCACTGTGTCCTAGTTGTCGATGTCTAGTTCGTTTTTCCAAGTGTTGAATTCTAGTTGCCATAAGTTTCTTTCCCGAATTAGTTTTACTGTGAATTATTTTTTTCGAATTAGTTTGTGTTGTGAGCTAGTTAATTATATTTTTTTTTGTCTTTGGCTAGTTAATTTTATAAACGCTCCATGTCGATTTTTTCTTCAAAAATTCCTGTAAAATAGAATTCAAAAATAAAATAATAAAATAAAATTCCATGTAGATTTTTTTAGAATATAACCTAGTTTCAATTCGAATTTGAGTTTTTAGAATAATTTAGTTTTTGTTCTTTTAATTTTTAATTAAGTAGTTTAAAATTAGAATAAATTAAATTTTCTTTTCGAAATTGAATAGTAAAATCCCAATTTTCTAAAATCCAAACATGTTCTAGTTCGATTAAATTAAAAAATAAGTTCTTGCGAAAATATTAGTCTCCGTGGAACGATACCTAAAATATTTCAACAATTGGATCGTGCGCTTGCAATTTTTAATTGTCATTAATTTTAGCACATCAAGTTTTTGGTGCCGCTGCCGAGGACTAATTATTTTTCACACCGTAATTTTTAATTTTACGGATTAGTTTTTTTTTTGCCTTATTTTTGTCTCGTTTTTTTCTAGGAAAGTTGGAATTACGGGAATCTTCTCACGGAGCTTGGAACAAATCGGAATTTTTGGAAGCGTGCGTCGGTAACCCGTATTCCTCTCTTTTCGCCTTTTTATTACTTCAGAAAATCACAAAAAAATCACAAAAAATTGCAAATTTTAAAATCCAAAAAATTTAGGTAGTAAATACATAATTGTTGCATCATGCATTTAATCACTTAGGGCACATCATCTAGATTTTTATTTTCTTGTTTTTAATTTTTCTTACCTTATAATTGTGGTGATCGCTAGAGGACCCAAAGGTACGTTAAATTTCTTTTTTTCTTTAGTTTAGAGCACGTAGTTTAAAGCATCCATAAATGTTTATAGTTTTTTTATATCGTTGTTTGTTGCATTCATTTGTAAATAAATTTTAAGGGCAAAACCTCTCAAAAGATAAGGGAAGAGATTTCATCACTCTTTCCTTAGCCCAAAAACAATTAAATCTTCATTTTGCATTCCCAAGCCTTTAATAAAATTAATTAGACGTTTGCCCCTGGGAATTTCGCGCTCAATTAGGAAGGTACCTAAGAAACGAAGTAATCATTAATTATTCCGACTCTTTGGTATCTAGGCAAGCGAAAGCTTACCTAGCCAATTAAGATTTGGTGTCTGGGCTGGTGTTTAGCCTCTTGGCAATGCTTGCACCTACCTGGCCAAATCGGTCCGAATAATTTCTGATTTACCGAATTTTTGGTGGTCCTTGCAGTTAGGAGCAAGGTCTAGTTCAATTTTTTAGGAAACCCTAGCTTTAGTTTGTTTTTGTTTTGATTTTTTATCCTTTCTTTTTGTTTATTTATTTCCGCACTTGCTTGCTAAGTGGTTAATTCATTATTTATGCAACCTACTTGGCTTAGGGATAATTCGTCAAGGTTAATTAGAACGATTGTGATTCCTTCTTCTCCCGAGCCCGAGCCTGTAGAACTTGCTGAACCGATTTTAACCATGTCTGTTCCTTTACGAAATCATTGTTACCCTGCCCGTTCAGCCCAACCCTCTTGCATCTCCCTACCTCCCGTAAATGGTAATAATTTCGAAATCAAAGCTCAACGCATTAGCATGTTACCCAAATTTACCGGGAGTGAAGGTGAGGACCCGTATCTTTTCATCCATGAATTCGAGGAGGTTTGTGCCTTACAAAAACTCCAACAATTAACCGAGGACTCAATTAGGCTTAGACTCATTAATTTTGCGCTTGAAGAAAATGCTAAAAAATGGTTGTATAGCCTACCGGTTAATTCTATTTCCACGTGGGAGGGATTTGTGGTAATTTTTCTTAAGAAATATTTTCCAAACCATAAGACTACGAGAATTACAAACAAAATAAATCAATTTCATCAAAGGGAAAATGAGTCTTTCTGGAAATATTTTGATCGTTTTAAAAATCATTTATCATAATGCCCCCATCACGGAATAGAAAAGTGGAGACTTTGTAATATTGTTTACGAGGCCTTAGATAGTCCAACAACCGCTTTGTTAGAGTCTATGTGCCAAGGCAAATTCATGGAGAAAGATAAGGACGAAGGGTGGGAGTTTTTCGAAGAGTTAGCCGAGAAGATGATGTTGTGGGAGTCTACTAGGGAACCTAATAAGTCCAACGAGTCGTCTAGTACATCTAGGGGTTCGCATTCAATTGGAAATTCGATTGCAGCCGATGCCAAATTAGCTACTCTAACTAGGAGACTCGAAGCCCTAGAAACTAGTAACGCCCCCTCACAAGTGTCTATGTGCTCTAATTATAATCAAGGTTTTCCAAACTTTCCCGGTTGTGATCAAGTCAACGCGGTGTTTCAACCAACCCCTAGGAATGATCCTTTTGCTCCTACCTACAATCCTGGGTGGAAGAATCACCCAAATTTCTCGTGGAACCAAGGCCAAAATTACCAATCTCCGCCACCTTCTTTTCAACCTCCTTGTTTTCAAAAGCCCAATCGAAACTCGTACCCGATTCAAAATCAAGTTCCTTATCCAAACTCGATTCAAGCCCCGACTCAAGCACCCGCCCACCCTCCCGGCTTTCATGAGTCGGATAAGAGAATTAATTCCTTGGAAAAGACTCTTGATGCACTTTTAAAATCAACAACTAATTTGGCTCAATCTCAACAAACCTTCATGCAAACCATGACTCAAGATAGGCAACTTTTGAATGCTAGTACTCAAGCCATATCTAAGTTAGAGGTTCAAGTGAGTCAATTAGCCAACGCCATGTGTGAGCGAGAGAAGAACAAGTTCCCGAAGTCAACCATAAATTTCCTATCAACCAAAGACCTCCCGAAAATGTTAATGCTATCATTTCTCTAAGGTCGGGAAACAAAGTTGATAATCAAGTAGGTGTCGAGCCTTCCGAAAAAGAAGAGGAGTCAAACTCTGACCATAATCTTTCTCTCAATCAAACGGTGAATCCCGAGAACTCTAAGTTAGTTGCTTCACCTATCAACCACAATTTTCTAGCGAGCCCTCCTCTTCTAGAACACCACCTTCACCTAGCAAATTTTCACCTCAAAATCCACCTAACAAATCTTTGGTTGTTCCACTTTCCAATTCCATTCCCGATGTGTCTAGCGAACGAGTCTTTAAGCCTAAAGCTCCTTATCCTCAAAGACTCCTTTCAAACAAACAATCGCCTCAAATAGAAAAGATTTTGGAAGTTTTCAAACAAGTCGAGATCAACATTCCTCTTTTAGATGCCATTCAACAAATTCCCTTTTATGCTAAGTGTCTAAAAGATTTGTGTTCTCATAAGCGCTCCACCCACGTCCCTAAGAAAGCCTTTTTGACCTCTCATGTTAGTTCAATTCTTTCAAATAAAATTCCCGTGAAATATAAGGACCCCGATTGTCCTACAATTTCATGTGTCATAGGAAATACTTTTGTGGACAAGGCGTTACTTGACTTAGGCGCTAGTGTGAAATTGCTTCCATTTTCGGTCTATGAAGCCCTAGGTTTAGGCAAACTTCAAAAGACGAACATGACAATTCAATTAGCCGATCGTTCTGTCAAAATGCCTAAGGGAATAATTGAAGATGTGCTAATTAAGGTTGGTGAATTCATCTTTCCGGTTGATTTTGTTGTCCTCGAGACTCAACCCGTCACGAATCCTAAGAACCAAATCCCGATCCTTCTTGGACGACCTTTTCTTGCTACATCCAATGCCTTGATTAATTGTAGGGATGGTTCGATGAAACTCACTTTTGGTAATATGACAATTAACCTTAACATCTTTAATGTCGGAAAAGAACCCAATGAGCTTTATGAACAAACAATAGGGGTTAATCTTGTTGATGACATTATTAATTGGTCAAACCTTGAGGATAGTGAGATTGAGTCTCTTCTTGTTGAGGATTTTCAAATAAATCACAAAACTAATCAAGAGTATATTAAGTCGTTAAAGGATATGACCTCGGAAGAAATGTTGAGAGAGTTGGACGATATTTGTTATAAGTGGGAAACCAAACCTGTGGAGGTCTCTTGTGAACCAAATCTTATTGTTAACACTCCCGTTGGTGAACCACCCACATTTGATAAGTTAGGAGATTTGAATGAAATTTGTTCTAAGTGGGAGACCCCACCCGAGATTGTTAATGTTGAGCCCTTTCTTAAAATTTCCATGGGAACACCACCCGCCATTGACTTAACTTTGTATCATCTCGAGTTTGATCAACAGCCTTTAGGGAAAGATGAACAATTATCTTTTGTCATTTCTAGTGATTCAACCCCTAACCAAACTTTCATTATCTCTAATTTGTTTAAACAAAATAAAGAAGCCTTAAGTTGGTTTAGGGAGAACATTAGTGACACTTGTTCAATAAGGTTGAATGATTCTATGTTGCTTGAGAAAATCTTTGCTAATGAAAATTTTCAAAAATTTCTTGATATTTTCTCAAAGTTGCACCCTAATTTTCCCACCGGCATCGGCTAATTTGATTTTATTCCTTTGCCTCCCCTCGTGAAAGTTAGGTATGGGGGAGGAATTGTGTGCGTGTGTGATTTGTTTTCTTTCGTAATTTTTTAGAAGTTTTCAGTCTCCGTCATCCTTTATCAGGTATTTCCTCACCTTTCTCCTTTCTCATTTCTCTTGCATTTGCATACATTGAGGACAATGCATGATCTAGGTATGGGGGAGGGTTTTTAGTGTAAATATAAAAATCCAAAAAAATTAAAAAAAAAATAAAAAAAATCACAAAAAGAGTTGTAGAATTGTAAATAGTAGAGTTCTAATCTTATTCTAGTCTTGTTAATTGATTGCTAGTTGCTTGATTCACCCATACATGCTATGATAATCTTGTGTTCCTTTAGCTTTTGATTGAGAAGTGATTTGCTAAGTTCTTGTCCACACACTTACACTAGCAAGGTGAAACTAGTAGACTTATTTGATTTGTGCAAGAAATTAGAAGGTCATGATTAGGTGTAAGATGATTTGGTTTTCATGCTTTGAGTACAAGTAGGTGCATTGAGGATACCTTTACTTGAGATTGATTATGTTCTACCACACCAAGTGAGTTTTGAGCCTATATGCACATCTTTTGCATTTATATTCTTTTGCTCGAGTGTCCACTTATCATTTGCATTGCTAGCACTTGTTTGAGTTCTTTCTTGAAACACATGACATTGATTGATGATAAGATGATAAAGGCATTTAGGAATAACCCATATTTCCAAAATATCCACACCATTCTTATGTGATCAATTAGTTACCCCTTTGAGCTTAATCAAATTCTTTCGGTGACACACCACATTACTCGCCTAAGACCTTTTTCTTGTACAGCCTTACGTATACTTGATCCCAATTTGTCAAAGGCTAGTAGGAACTTGAGGGAGTAATAAGGTGTGTGAAATGGGTTTACTTTTGTTCATAACTTTTGAGGAAATATATGTTTTGTTGATTACCTTGTTAGTCGATTTTCAAGTTAAATCTAAAGGAGGATTATGGTTTCTTATAGCTCTCATAAAAAAAAGAAAAAAAATTATTTATATATATATGAGAGCATACTTATGTTTTTGTAATTCTCCTTCATTCGACTAGTCAAGTCTTTTTGTTGAAAGTAGAAAAATAATTTTGTGGGGAGGAAGTTTGGTGTTGTGCATGATTTTCATGGTGACTGCTTTTGACACTTTACCTTGTTTTGGCCTTACTTGACATACCCTGTCCCTAGCCCCATTACAACCCAAATAAAGACCTTTTGATTGTCATCATTGATGTATGTTGTGTTTAAGTTAGAATGATACCAAATGTCAAGCATGCTTTTGATGTTGGTATTGCTTGTTTCTTTTGCATATGAGATCTCAAGTGTTGACTCTAAGGTGTGCTCTTGTAGACTTAGCATGGTTTCCAATAATTTTTGCACTTGACATGAACTTGTAATCATTCTTGCATGCTCATTTAAGTAGACTATGTGAATCCTTGTACTTTCCACACCAAGACTTTGCAAATTCATTTTGATTCTTAAGTTGACGTGTCATGAGAGGACATGTATGTGTGGTGTTGCATTGCCATGTAATCTTTTATATGAACTAGATGGATTTTGTGGGTACATTCACTATAGGCCCTCACGAGACTTCACTCGTCCACTAGGGCTGCCTAGGGGTTTAAAGGGCTTGTTGCATATGCCAAATGCAACCGTCACACCTACGAAAAGGAGTATAGGATTTTTAACTAGATTTTCTTTATGTTTTTGTTTTACTCGAGGACGAGCAAAAGATAGGTATGGGGGCATTTGATAAGTGCATATTTTTGCATATTTTTATTACCTATTTATTGCTTGAACTCATATTTTAATAATTTATTTTGTTGCATTTCAGGAAATTCGTGAATAAATAAAGAAATGGCCAAATAAAGAACAAGGAAGGGAAAAAGAGGAAGAAAAAGGGTTTAAATGAAAAAAGGAAAAAGAATTAGGAGCTTGGAGGAAAGGGAATCTTTCAAGACACATGGAAGGTGGAGATCATCCCAACACACTACATAAGTGTATGGCCAAGATCCACTCTACAAAGTTTAAGGGGAAAGGAAACATTTAGATGGCTAGGATTTCTCCACCACATTAAAAGGTGTATGGTGGAGATTAACCCAATACACCCCTTAACCCTAATTCTTATCCTATAAATACCCCCTCACCCCCCTTGTAATTATGAACATAGATTTTAGGGTAGCTTTTATTTCTTATTTTTTTTTTAGTTTCAAATCTTGTAAACAATTTTTATTTTAATGCAAAAATTCCGTTTCCTTTAATTTCTCGTCTTGTTCTTTCATTTTTGTTGCATAGCTTTCGTTATTTTCGTAAATCTGATTAGTGGACAAAGTAGCGAAAAGCTAACCACTATGGGTTGAAAATAACGAATTTAATTTCTTGTTCTTAGTTGCTAATTTTAATTTTGCCCCTTTAAATCTGCATTTTATTGTGGGCCATTTAATTCTAAATCATCATTTTAGTGTAATTTTACTTTCGTAGTTAATTTTCTATATTTTCGTTTTTAGCTTTAAAAAAAACAAAAATATTAGTCTTACTGTTTCGTATTTATTTTCTCTCATTTTTATTTTATTCGAAGAAAAATCAGTCCAGTCTCCCCTGTTTGTTTTCTTATTCGAACAACATCTTCTTCTTAATTCCTCCTGTCTTACAATCACAACCTTCTCTTATCCATTTCTTACTTCGAATTAAAAAACCCCTCTTCCCCTTTCTTAATTCATAATTTCATTTTCTTCTATGGTGTTCCGATTTTGCAGCTTCGAATTTGTCAAATTCTTGGAGTTATGTGTTCTATTTTTGACTGGGTTCGACCGAGTTGTTGTAATCGTTGTTGAGATTCATTTTCCGTTGCTGAGTAGTTGTGGTCTATATTTTTTTGTTGAATTCGCTGGTGCCCGAGTTGCTGAGTTTTTCGCGTACTTGTTCGAGTTGTCGTTGTTTGTATTTGCTGAATTTCGAGTCCAATAGCTGCTAGTGTTGTCTAACTGCGAGTTTTGCTGAGTCGGGTTTTGGTTGTCTAATTGCATTTTTGTTCTAAATTGTTGCCTTTGCTGTCGAGCCCGAGTTGGTGTTTGTTTAAGTTGCTGAGTATCCGAGTTCAGCATTTTCTTCGTTTTGATTTCAGTTTAAGTTCTGTCAAATTGATTTCTGCTGAGTTTTGTCGAGCTCTGATTAACTTGTTTATGGCCTGTTTTATTTTCCCAAATGTTGCTGGTTTTCGAGTGTGCCAAGTTCGCGTTGCTCGATTGAATTGATTGTATTGCTGTGTTTATTTTAGGTTGTTTACTGCGTTTGAGTTGTTTACGAATTATGGGATTGTTATTTTGAGTCCATTTTGCTGTCTCGTTTTGCTGCTTGGTTTGTCTATGGCAAGTTTAATTTACAAAAGCTTCATGTCCAATTTTTTTTAAAATCCGTTGTAATTAATTTTTAGTTAGATTCTTTAAAAGAAAAAAAAAAGAGAATTTTAGGAATAAAATCTAGTCTTAATTCGAATTTAGAATTTTTAGAAAAAATTTTAGATTAATTTTAGAATAATTTAAAATTTTTAGAATAATTTAGAATTTAGATTTAATTCACATTTAGAATTTTTAAATTCATAGAATAATTCTAGAATAATTAAGTTTTAGAATAATTCAGTTTTAATTAGTTAAACAGATTTTCATTTAGTAATTAATTAAGGTAAAATCAAAATCACCCAAAATCCACTTGTCCTAGTTCGATGAAATTGAAAATTAAGTTTGCGAAAATGTTACTCTCCGTGGATCGATACCTAAAATATTTCAACGATTGAATCGTGCGCTTGCGATTTAAAATTTGTTATTTATTTTAGCACAACCGGGAACTTTTCATAAGATACATACAAAATAACTTTAAATTTTACTGGGCTTGTAGGGTTAATTAAAAAATTTCGAATTTACTAAAACGTTCACCCCATCAATATATATATATATATATATATATATATATATATATATATATATATATATATAAAGGAGGATACGCGGGCGCTTAGTTGGCGCTCTAATATCGTCTCAATCTATTTTTCTATTTTTTCTAGAGTTTTAGAATTTTAAATTAAACTCTAATATCATCTAAATCTATTTTTCTATTTTTTTTTAGAGTTTTAGAATTTTAAATTAAATACTAATAAATAAGAAACTATCTTTTATCATATTAGAAGTAGAAGAGGTGATATAAGAGTTTAAGTTAATGGAGGAGAAGAGTTCGAGTTTATAAAGAATCGTACTAGAAGTAGAAGATGTGATATAAGAATTTAAGTTAATGGAGGAGAAAAGTTCGAGTTTATAAAGAAGACATACTAATTAACATATTCAAAGTAGAAAAGACCTGCAAATTTATAAATCAACCCGAACTCTAATTTGTAGGGAACACATATTATTACAAAAGGAATCCAAATGCATCTTTCTATATATATAGTCAATTCACAATCCTTATTTGCAATTTTGCACGATTGAATAAGTTTTTTATTTTTAGATTTAGTTGTATTTACACTGTTTTTTTGGAAATTTTAGCATTTTCCTTTCTCTCACCCGATTGCAACTCTTGGGAGCTCATAAATCATAATTAGAGCGTGTTGCGGCCACCGGAGAAACAACTTTCCATTTCCAATCAAATACGCTCAGTAATACAAGTAAATTTCTATTCAGCTTAAGATTAATATTCACTTCACAGTTTTACAATTATTATTATTATGATTGTCATCACTCTATTTTTTACTAAAATAATAATGAATTGACTAGCTCATTGCATGATCTATATTTGTTTGCATATAGAATGTGTATATTCTTTGTATTAAAATTTCATCCGAAAGTGTGATCAGATGAAGATATAACATAATTTAGCTATAAAAAAAAAGGCGTTTTAAGATCTTCTCAATCTATTTTTCTAATTTGTTAAAATTTTAGAATTTTAAATACTAATAAATATAAAAATATCTTTTAACATATTGGAAGTAGATAGGTGTTCGAATTTATAAATGATAAGTGTTCGAATTTATAAGGAAGACATATAATTAGAAGTTCCATTGGAAGTAGAATATGTATTTAATTATAAGGCATATGATTAAAAGTTCTATTAGAAGCATAATAGGAGTTCGAATAAACACTAATAAATATAAAATATCTTTTAACATGTTAGAAATTGAATAGGTATTCGAATTTATAAATAAGAAGAGTTCGAATTTATAGGAAAGACGTATAACTAGAATTTATATCGGAAGTATAATAAGTATTTATAAGGCATATGATTAAAAGTTCTATTGTAAGTAGGATAGGAGTTCAAATTCATAGAGAATAAGAGTTCGAATTTATATAGAATAATAGTTCGAATTTATAGAAAAAACATATAATTATAAGTTCTATTAGAAGTAGAATAGGTGTTTGAATATATAAAGGAGGCATATAATTAAAAATTTTATTGGAAGTAGAATATATGGACAACGGTGACATTTTTTACAATATTCCAAAATTATATATTTTTTATACAAGTTATTTATACTTCTATTAGGAAAAAAATTCATAAATCCAATACTAATCTCATAAAAAAAAAGTCTTCATATTTAAAAAAAAAAAAGCACTGATGTGTTAACATAATAAAAGAACATTCTCATGCGGGAATCCTAAATAAATAAAGGAATATCTATAATATAAAGAGAAAATAAGATGTGTTTTATTTTTTAAAACTCTATATGTAATGAAGTTAGAATTTCGATCCCAAACGAGAGCAGCTCGAAACGTGTTTAACGGGAAGACGACTCACTAGAATGATTGTATTAGCTATTAGAATTGATATTGATGTTATAAATTTTATTTCATTTTTAGGATTCGATTTTTATGGATAAACATTATTTTACAAGTAATATATGTAAAAGTTAGGATTTTGATCTTAACGAAATAGCGAGAAAAAAAGTTATCTAATTATATAAGTGTCATCAATAATATGTAATGAAGTTAGAATTTCGGTTCCAAATAAGAACGGCACGAAACATGTTTTAACGGGAAGACGGCACACTAGAAAAGATTGTATTAGCTATTAGAATTTGATACTGATGTCATAAGTTTTTCATTTTACTTTCAGGGTTTGATTTTTTTGTATAAAAATTATAAAATAAGTCTTCATAATATATGTTAAAGTTTCGATTTCGGTTTTAACGAGAGAGTGGCTCAATCGAAAGAATTGTGTTTAACAAGAAATTGGTTCATTAGAAAAGATTATATAACTATTAAAATTTAATACTGATAATATAATATAGGGCTTTTATCATAAATAAATAGGAAAATGTAAATTTTTGCACATTTACTTTTGTTAAGAATATCTATTTGCAATTTTACTAAACTAAGTTTTAAATTGCAAAAATACTAGAAATTAGGGCTCCCCTTCCCCCTGCCCAGACTGCCCAGCCTGCCCATCATTCGGATGAACAGTAACCTACCACGTGGCAGGTCACTGTTCATCGACTTTTTTTTAAGGTAGGGTGATTTTGGTGGATTTGGGTTGCAAGGCCCCGCAGGGGCAATATTCAACTGAATGCAATCACATGCAACTGAATGCAACCACATGCAACTGAATGCAACCACATGCAACTTCTTCTTTTTTAAGGTGGGGTGATTTTGGGTTGCAAGGCCCCGCAGGGGCAATATTCAACTAAACTTTCTTATGCAACTGAATGCAACCACATGCAACTGAATTTTTTGATTGCAAGTTCCATTTTTCAGTTGTCATTTTCGACCTCTTTTTTGAACTCTATATATATATAGAGTTCAAAAAAGAGGTCGAAAATGACAACTGGAAAATGGAACTTTCTTATGCAACTGAATGCAACCACATGCAACTGAATGCAACCACATGCAACGGAATGCAACTTTCGTTTTTCAATTGCATTCAGTTGAATATTGCCCCTGGCGGGGCCTTGCAACCAAAATCCACCAAAATCACTCCACCTTAAAAAAAAAAAAGTTGTATGTGGTTGCATTCAGTTGCATTCAGTTGAATATTGCCCCTGGCGGGCCCTTGCAACCCAAATCCACCAAAATCACCCCACCAAAAAAAAAGTTGCATGTGGTTGCATTCAGTTGAATATTGCCCCTGGCGGGGCCTTCCAACCCAAATCCACCAAAATCACCCCACCTTTAAAAAAAAAAAAAAGAAGTTGCATGTGGTTGCATTCAGTTGCATGTGGTTGCATTTAGTTGAATATTGCCCCTGGTGGGGCCATGCAACCCAAATCCACCAAAATCACCCCACCACAAAAAAAAGTTGCATGTGATTGCATTCATTTGCATGTGGTTGCATTCAGTTGAATATTGCCCCTGGCAGGACCTTGCAACCAAATCCACCAAAATAACCCCACCTTAAAAAAAAAGTTGCATGTGGTTGCATTCAGTTTAATATTGCCCCTGGCGGGGCCTTGCAACCCAAATCCACCAAAATCACCCCGTCTTAAAAAAAAGTTGCATGTGGTTGCATTCAGTTGAATATTGCCCCTGACGGGACCTTGCAACCCAAATATAACAAAATCACCCCACCTTAAAAAAAATCGATGAACAGTGACTACCACGTGGCAGGTTACTGTTCATCCGAATTATTTTTTAAAAAAAATAAAATTAGGTTGAAAAAAGAAATATAGTATTTTTGAAATTAAGATAGTAAATATGCAATTGATTGAAGGAGATGGTATTTTTGCAAAGAGAAACTTTAAACCTAGTATTTTGGGTAAATTCTCTACAATATAACGTAAATATGTATTGAATTTTTAAAAAATAATTGTTATGCCACCGCGAAGCGCGACTTTATCGACTAGTTTTTACATATAAAAAATAGGTATCTCAGACAACTTACCTAAGATATATCTCAGGCTCCCTAATCTCATTATTAAATCTACATTGCAATTCTCTAAATTCACATAAAGATCCTGGTCCCTGACAATCGGGTGGATCCTGACAATCGTCAGGATCAGTTATTTAACAATCTATGTTCCAATCATTGGATCCTTGATACAACGATTAGGATTAAAAAAATAAAATTTTGACTGTTGGCTATAAATTTCCGCAAATAGACCGATTGACTTCCGCTATAATTTTTCACAAATGGGGCTGATATCTATCCACGAAAAATTATAACGGACAATCAATCGATTATCAGGGACTAGAGCCCTTCACGGAAAAGCAAAATGTAAATTACTCCTTAGACATGGTCTATTGCGGTAATGGTTATACTTTGTGTTCTTTTATTTATTTTTGCAGAGTACACTTTATTGTTCATTGAAGGATCAAACTTTGCAAGAAGTATAACGTTACTCATGAAAGATATCCTAGATCACAAGAACACACAGCCCTTAAATTGCAATATAACTATTACAAGGTGAAATTGTATGGAGTCTGGACGGAAACCCCGGAATGTGCTTCAAAATGTAAGGACAATGAAATAGCCACAAACCAGCAACTAAACTGTATAATGACCTAAAAAGCATGACAGAAACACAGAAGAACTAATAGTATAGTCTACTGCTGCTTTCCATCTGCATCATGCTGGCGCTTCTTCTTTTTGTTACTCCTGCGAAGTTTATCGCACAAGAAGGCCTTCTCTAATTGTGCAACCCTGTGAGTTAATGAGTTGATCATTCGCGTTTGCGTCTCATTCTTCTCTACTAGCTCCCTCATCATCCTTATCATCTGAGTTTGCAACTCCTCGTTACTCTTTTTCTCTTGGGCCTCCTCACCTACCATCTCAGCATCTTCCCTCGTCGCCTCTCCCTTGCAGCAATCATCCATCTCTTCATCTTCTTTCCGCATCTCAGTTTTGGAATTCATCGTATTGCACTCCTCCACAATCTCCTTCACAACACAATTGTCGTCCTTTGAGTGATCCATCGACTCAACTACATTCTCAATTGGCATCTCATCCATCGTTACAGCAGCAGGAGAATTCTCAAAGGTTACCTCATCATCACAAATACGATGATCATCCACTATTTCTCCACCTTCGGACTTAACCACGTTCTCGATTGGCATCTCATCCACTGAGACAGCAGCAGGATCCTCAATTGGCATGTCATCACCACAAATAGGATGATCATCCACTATTTCTCCACCATCGGACTTAATCGAATCCACAGCAGCCTCATTTTCTTCTGGTGGTGATTCGCCAGGCAGCATAATAAGGGCGTCCACTTTTTCCTGTAAAGCAATGGATTTCCTAATAACGCCTTTCCTCAAATCCCTAACACCTGTATCAATTCCCCTAACAGAATCAAGTTTGAATAGCAAAGCCATCAGCGTCTCATTAATCCTCAGACGCTCCTTGGAATCGTTACGAATCAATTCCACGGCTTCCTTGTACGCAATTCTCCTCTCTATTTCTTCCACTTGATTCTTAATACTCACTATTTTGTTGACGCTTTTCCTGACTAAAAAGCCTCTGAATACCTTCTGGATCCTCAGAGCAGAATCTGTTGGGTTCAGAGCGGAATTGATTCGATTAGTTTCCGAGCCGACGAAGTGTACAGGAATAGAAATGACCTTGGGAGACGCAGTTTCAGGCTTGCGCTTGAGTGGAATAGAGGAGGGAGAATAGCGGGACTCAGATGGTTGATTCCAGTAGCTAGAGAAGAACGGGCTTGCCATTGATGATGTTTTTTCAAATCAAATCTTACACAAAAGATTAAAGGAAGATGCACCTGTATATATATATAGTCTTGTTCTAGCAGAAACTAACTTAAAATAGAAACTAGAAACTAAATCTAAATTAAATATTTCAAGCTAATCTAATGACCAAATTAGGGGTACTCCAATACAAAAAACGTTTAAAGTTATTGTCTCTATTCAAAAAAATATAAAAAAATTAAAAAAAATTTTAAAAAAAGTTACTGTTCACGTGATGACGTGGCACGTGAACAGTAACTTTTTTTAAAATTTTTTTTTTATTTTTTTTATATTTTTGTTGAATAGAACCAAGAATTTTAAACGTTTTTTGTGAAGGTGCCCCTAGCGGGGCCATTAAAATTAAAATAAATGAAATATAATTTACTTAGTGTAAGTTTCTAGTTTCTATTCTAAGGTTGGTTTCTATTTGAACGCTAGCCTATATATATATAAGTAATTCTGTGCGCTTTGATTGTATCAATCTGGCTACTAAGTTTTTTATTTGAATTTAAGTTGGTGTTTGCAACTGTGAGTTATATATAGGAGTAGCAGCAATTAACGGGATTGATTTCTTTCACAAAAGAAGAAATGGCTAGGTACTAGAAGTTTCGCGAAACAGAAGACACATTTGGAAGGAAATTCCAGTAAATTCCCGTACGTTCTAGAGATGCAGGGCTTTCCGTGTGGATGGATGGACCATATTATTTCACACATGACCTCACTTTCTAACTCCAATTGGGCTTATTTCAATTATTCTTTATTCTTTATTTTTACATAACTAAAGCAATAAATAAGTCTATCATTTTATTTAGATTTAATTGTACTTTGGTGGCCTGTAGTTTAATTTTTTTGCATGAAAATGTCTAAATTTTTATTTGTGCCAGAGTGATGTCTAAATGTTGAATTTTAAGCCATTTTAGGAGCTCCGGCTCCCTCCCGTTAACTTTTGGACTAACGGCATCAATTTAAAAATTATTTGCAAGGACATAATAGTAATTTTAATCTTATGAATCACTTTAGTGTTTTTTTGTTTCCTTCTTCTTGGTCAAGCACCTGTTCCTGCCTGCATTCCTGATTAATAAATGTTCAGTCATGCATATTATCCAAGGCCTAAATCTCTCAACGGGTCAAAATAACCGATAAAATTGGTCTTTGCGATCTCAAAAATTCCAGCCATTTAATTTAATTTCTTAAAAATTACAATCAAATTTGAGAATTTTCAAAGTCTAAAAAATTACCCAAATAATTTGAATTAACCATAATTCAAAAAATCAAACCCAATTTTCGAAGAACCCTAATTGCAAATAATAATTCCCAAACTCGAATCTTGAAACAAAACCACACCAAATATCAGTAACACACGATCAGTTGTTCAATTACCAAAAGAATTCGTATAAAATCAGTTGTAATATCCAATCAATTAGTTCGATTCTTAATGAAAAACGGGAGTTTCGTTCCTAATTCGATTAGCAAGAAGAACAAAGCAGCAAGCAAATAGCTTGAATCACAATTTTAAGCAACTGAAACCTGAATTTCATGATGTTAGTCACAGAGGCATGCCTGAATACATCTAATAACAAGCCTAAGTATGTGTAATGCTATGTATTACCTACATGACCTCTTAACTGAGGGAACCTCTAGTTGTAGAGTTTCTATTTGTTCTGTACTTGTAATAGGCATCAAATTCTAGTTGTGTTACTGTAACTATAAAGTCAAGAATAATGCTTGAAAGAAGTTCCAAGGTTCATGCCTCAAGCAAGGAGATAAAGACTGCCAAATAATCACAGCTGGGATTTGAAGAAAAGAAGAATTTGCCTAAGTACCAATTCGAGAAGTACATTTGTCTATTCGAGAAGTCTAGCATTCGAGAAGTCAGAGATTCGATATCTCAGAAGACACTATTCGATATCTCTGAATACACTGTTCGATATCTCATTCGATATCTCAGAGATTCGATATGTCTATTACTCTATTCGAGAACTCATGGAGTCAACAAGTCAAAGCATCATTCGAGTTCTCTAAGAGTCAACAAGTCAATGATCTATTCGATATCTCAAGGACTAAAGAAGCTATTCGACATCTCAGGGATTCGATATGTCAAAATGCTCTATTCGATATCTCAAGGAGTCCCAGAGAAAAGAGCTATTCGAGAAGTGATTCGATATGTCAATATAACACTATTCGAGAACTCAGAGTTATTGATTAAGTCAATTCGAGTTCTCGAATCAATCACTTAGCCACTTCTCGAATACATTCTTGGAGACAAAATACTGAAGAATTGTACAAGTCAGAAACCTGCAACAAGCCAAGACGCTTTATTTGACTATGTACTATAAAGCAGATTGGAAAGCCTACAAAGAAGCTTGGAGAGATAAGACAAAGGGACAAGGAGCTAAAGAAGTGGATCTGAACAGGCTTTGCAAAGTCAAATCTGTAACCGTTTGGACTCTTACTCAAATAAGATAGACAGACTGGAAAGTATTTTGTTTACCTACCTTATTTGTAGTAAGTAGGTGCATCCATGTCTATAAGGATACAGCCTCACTTCCTTAGCTAAGAGAGAGAGTGATAAGTTTTTCAATATACATCTCAAGAAATATCTCTCTAAGAAAAACGAAGCTGAGAATACTACCATTTGTATTCACAGATTGTAGCAAAATCTTTATCTAATAAAATATTAGATTAAAGTGATATTGTGCTGTGTTTGTCTTTGTTATCTGTACTTACATATCTCACACATTCAACACATATCTTGCTGCAAAGATTCAAGAACAAAGAAAAGTTCAAGAATCCATTCACCCCCCCTCTGTATTCTTTTACCGTATTCAATACTCAACAAGTGGTATCAAAGCTGGCTGTTTAATCTAAACAGAAAACGATCATGAGTTCGAATACACCAAAGACTACAGGTACGGTGAAGGTCCCTAAGTTCGACAAAGAGAATTACAACCTCTGGAAAATAAAAATGCTGTTGTTCATCAAAGCTGCCAATCCTCTCTATCCTGACATCCTCAAGAATGGTCCATTTGTACCACAACAAGAAATTGCTGAATCTACAGTGGGCACAATTGTCATTCCTAGATCATATGTTGCAAAAGAGCCATCCAAATGGACGGACTCAGAGAAGGAGAAGGTTGCCCTAGACAGTCATCTCATGTTGCTGATCATAGACTCCATGGATATGTCGATGTTTGCTAATATAGCATCATGCACATCAGCCAAGGACATGTGGAACCACATCGAGGTGTTATGTGAAGGGACAGAGGAGGTAAGAGAAAATAGGAAACAGATACTGGTCACACAGTATGAAGCTTTCATGGCACAGTCCAAAGAAAGTATTACTGATATGTTTGAAAGATTTCACAAGCTGGTGACTGAGCTTCAAATGAATGGGAAGGTTTACAACACTAAGGAATTAAACATGAAGTTTTTACTATCTGCACCAAACCATCTAGAGCAAAGGGTCATATCTCTAAGAGAAAGAGATTTGAACAAAGTCACATATGATGTGCTCTATGGGTTTTAAAAACTCATGAGCTTGAGTTGCTTCAGAAGAGGGCTATCCAAGCCAACCAAGGCAGAATGATAAACACATCCTGTGCCTTGATTGTCAACAAATCCGTTCAAGACCTGGAAGCATCTACAAGTCAACTGAGAATAGAAGAGATAGTAGATGATGAAAAGACTGAAGAAGAAGTGACTGAACCTGTTGATGAAAAGGAAGAATCTACAAGTCATGTGGATTTTGGACAGTGGATGCTCAAACCATATGACTGAGACCTGGAAGCATCTACAAGTTATGTGGATTTTGGACAGTGGATGCTCAAACCATATGACTGGTGATATGGCCCTGCTATCACAGTATGAGGAGAAGGCTGGCCCAATGGTTGCTTTTGGAGATGACAGCATTGGCAACACACTGGGATATGGCAAGTTGGAAATTGGAAATGTCATCATTGAGAATGTAGCACTGGTCAAGGGACTCAAGCACAATCTACTGAGTGTTGGTCAATTTACTGACAGAGGCTTCAAAGTGAATTTTGACAAAGATGAATGTTTGATCACCCACAAAAAGACTGGTGACTTTGCTCTATCTGGAGTAAGGAAAGGAAGCCTGTTTGTAGCCAATATGAACTCTGCAAACAAGGACAAAATTTGTTGCTTTTACTCAAAAGCATCAAATGAAGTTAGTTGGCTGTGGCATAAGAAGCTATCACACTTGAACTTCAAAGGCATTAATTCTCTAGTCAAAAGAGAGTTAGTAAGAGGCATGCCCACACTTGAATTCTGTCAAGAAGGAGTGTGTGAGGCTTGTCAAAAGGGAAAAATGAAAAGATCAAGCCACAAGTCAAAGACAGTGACATCAATAACCAAGCCCCTACAACTAATTCATATGGACTTGTTTGGGCCTGTCAATATTATGTCACTAGGAAGGAAAAAGTATGCTCTGGTGATGGTTGATGATTTCACAAGGTATACATGGGTAGAATTTCTGGCATCAAAAGATGAGGCTCCCCAAGTAATCATTGAGCATATAAAGAAAATTGACAAGGAAGCAAAGGCCAACAATGCAAGTGTGATTGCATTAAGGAGTGATAATGGAACAGAGTTCAAAAATGCCATGCTTGAAGCATTCTGCAAAGAAAATGGTATTTCTCAACAATTCTCAGCTCCAAGGACTTCACAACAAAATGGAGTTGTTGAAAGAAAGAATAGAACTCTGATTGAAGCTTCTTGAACAATGTTACTTGATGCAAAGATGCCTACATGTTTTTGGGCTGAGGCTGTGAGCACTGCATGCTATATCCAAAACAGAACCCTCATCAACAAAAACACTGGAAAGACACCTTACAACTTGATGACTGGAAAGAAGCCCACCCTAAAGTATGTTCATACTTTTGGAAGCAAATGCTTTGTGTTAAAAGACAACTCAGAATATGTTGGAAAGTTTGATGCAAAAGCATTTGAAGGAATTTTTGTTGGCTACACTATGGAAAGAATTGCATACAAAGTTTATGTCATCACTCAAAAGAAAATTATGGAAAGCACAGATGTGACATTTGATGACAGCAAACTACCTGGATTAGAAGAAGCCAACGATGAAGATAAAGATCCTTTGAAGTTTGACAATCTAGATGATTCTGATGAGGAGATTGAAACTGAATTTGAGCCCACAATTCAACAAACTCAAGTGAATGAAGAACCTGTGTCAACCAACAATGAAGAAACAAGAATCCAAGACACACCTGTGATTAGTGGAAACTTCACAGGGGGAGGAAATGTATATGATCATGATCTGGATGATGAAGCAACATCAAGGCTGAGAAATCAATCTGAACATACAAGGAAATGGGATAGATCACATACTGCAGATCAGATAATTGGAGATCCAAATACAGGAGTGAGAACAAGGAGAACAACTCTAAATGAATGTCTCTATGGTTGCTTTCTATCCCAAGTTGAGCCTAAGAAACTTGAAGATGCATTGTTGGATCCTGATTGGATAATTGCTATGCAAGAGGAGCTAAACCAATTTGAAAGAAGCAAAGTATGGGAATTTGTGCCTGCACCAAAGGATAGAACCATTGTTGGAACAAAATGGGTTCTAAGGAATAAGATGGATGAAAATGGTGTAGTCATAAGAAACAAAGCAAGGTTGGTTGCAAAAGGATACTCTCAACAGGAGGGCATTGACTATGATGAGACTTTTGCCCCTGTTGCCAGACTAGAGGCCATCAGAATTTTCTTGGCATTTGCTGCACATTCTAATTTCAAGGTCTATCAAATGGATGTCAAGAGTGCATTTATGAATGGGGAATTGGAAGATTTCTTTGATTTTATCAACTACTCAGATAGAATCAAGCTTGGAAATTTGAATAGGAAGTACTTGAGGAAGGAATGGAGCTATGTCTTTGCCACTCTTCTTCAAGTCTTCACAGCAAGGAAGTCTAGCTTTGATCAAATCAGCACACCTGTTCAACAAATAGGATATGCTCTAGCATATGGGAGAAAGATTGATGTTGGTTTGATCATAATGCAAGAATTGTATGGGAGACTTGGTAAGAACTCAGCCAAGAGAGGTAATGAAATTTTCTTCCCTCGCTTTATTCAATCTGTACTTAATTTCATAGATGTTAAATTGATTGAATTGCCTGGGTTAGACAAAAATAGAATAGGCTATCCGAAATCCATGACCAAACTCATTTTTGGTAGCTTGGAGAGTAGGAATGATGTGGATGTAAGGCTCAAAATAACTCCCCTTATGGAGAGTTTATTTAGGACTTACCCCCACAACATGCCAATATGTGCCTCAAAATCTGAGTTAGCTAGGCCCAAGCAAGTAGAGCAAAATGCTAACCCAGGGCCTGCTAACCAACCCTCTCAGCCAAACACTTTACCAAACACAGAGACAACTGTATCATCCTTTCAAAAGGGTGATGTTAGTAAAAAGAAGAGAAAACAGGTTGCTTCTGAACCTCTAAAAATCTTAACTGAAGCAGCCTTGGCTGTAGAATTAGGCATAGCAAGTGAGGAACCTGAGTCACCCTTACTAAGGCCAAAGAAGAAGAAGTCTAAAACCACCTCTTCAGTCACCCAAATGGCTAAAGTTGTAAAATCAGGGGCAAACAGCTCACTAGGTGTATCCTCTCAACAGGGTGCATCTATAGAATCAAGCATTCTCCCCAATGCACCTACTTGTACAGAGTCAGCACATGGGAGTGATAAGGCTGGCACAACACTGAGTGGAGAGCACATCACAATTGAAACTCCCTCTATCTCTCAGGGGGAGTTGCAAAAATCTAATCTACAACACACTTCTCTTCCAGAATCTACCACTCATATTTCTTTGGAGCCTGCAACTCAAGCAATTGAGGAGCAAGGCATTGATCATCAAGAATTCTTTTCTCTTGATGAGCCAATGGATTCAAGTGACTTGGTGCATGACACCTTGCTCACCACCCAGGTACCACATTTAGATGGTCAGGGAATGCATGCTGAGGCATCTCCTAATGACACCATCACAAACACAGAGGATTCACTAGTTTTAACTAGAGACTCTGTGCCTTTGTCAACTACTGTTGTAACTCATCCCACTTCTGTGGAGACAACAGTAGTAGAGTCTTTTCATCCGGTTACAGAAGTTGCATCTGTAACTGAGGAGTCTAGCTTGCCTAGCTCTAGCTCTCACTTTTTGTCTCAATGGCTGAAGCCTGTGCAACATGACAGTGCTTCAGGATCAGGGTCTGTTCCACCACAAATGTCCATTGACGCTCTTCAAAGCTATGTTGTGGATCAGATTCCTGAGTTTGTCAAAATAGCCAAGAACCTTGTCACCTCCAACATCTCAAATCCAGATTATGAAGCCATCCTACTATGTCATAGGGATGATGTGGAGATGCAGAAGGCCAAGATTATTGATGATGCTGAGAGAGATGGCAATGTAAATGCCTGGATGCAAGGAAAGTATGATTTAACTCTCAGTGAAGCACTTCAATATCTTCGAGAGGAATACATCACTTCACTAGGTTCAAATGCAAAATCCCTGTCCCCTAGTGAAGTGTTTGAAGCTGTCAATGATTCCTACAAGGGTTTCCTCAAGGCTGCACACTATCTTGGCAAGGGAGTCAAAACTGAAGTCAACAAGGTGAGTGACAAGACAGCCACTTCAGTAGAAGAGATAAAGAGGGCCTTTGATGCCAAATTTCCTCAACTAGACAGTGTGGTCAAAGATATCAGACACTTCAACACCACCTGCACCAAGATGGATAATGGTCTAGCTCTCCTTAAAGATACAATCACAGGTCTAGGAAGCAAATTTCAAATTCTATCTGATCAGACTACAGATGTCAATGCCATGCTTAGGCCACTCTTTGCAAATCAATATGGAGACAAGCTGGTAACTGAGGTTCCTGTGCATGAGCTGTCTAGATTTGAAGTGCAGAGACTTAAAGAACAATCCCTGTCTGGCTTCAAATCTACTGCATTATTCAGTAAGGTAGATGCACTTGAAAAGGAGGTAGCTATTCTTACTCAGTCCAATGCTCATCTTACAGACAAGGTACAAACTCTAACTGAGTAGTTGAACACTCAAGCCACCACCACAGCTGATGTTCTTCTGCATCAACAATCAATGTTGTCTGCAATGATGAAGCACATGGGTCTCCCTCTACCTGACGAATCTTCAACTCCAAAGGTCAATACTACAGCCTCTGTGCCTGACAACAAGCCTAAGGGGGAGAAGAGGACATCAAGGAACTCAAATACAAAGGGGGAGAAACCACCAGTAAAGGGCATCAAAATCACTGAAGGTGCTCATCAAAGAACTTCAAAATCTCTAATTCATGTGCCTGGCAAAGGAAAAGACAAAATTGATGAGCCTCCTACTTCTCTGCCAGTTGTCACTCTACCAACTGTGCACATCACTACTTCCAGTGGTCAAAAGCAAACTATCACAACCACAGTGGTTGCAGGGAGTATGCCATCTGATAAACCTTCACTCTCCATATCTAAAAGTACCAAGCCTGTAGAAGTGAAGGTGGTCACTGAGGCCAAGCTACAAGAAATTGCAAACTCAAATGTTTATCATGATGATGCATTCTTGGAGTTTCTGAAAGTCTCAAGAGAACAGGCTGGTGACACTCAATTGTATCTAAGGAGCTTGAAGGATCAGATCGATTACTTCACTGTGGTACCCAGAAAAGTTAATAGCTCATGGCTCAAGGAAGTAATGATGGTAGCAAAATCCAGAATCTGGCATCTAACCTACAAAACTCTACATGCCTTGAAACATTCAGAGATAGATGCACTGATAGAGCTCATAGAGAAGAGGAATGTAAATGAAAACAATAAGAGTCTGTATGATGACTTGAGGAATGGCCAACCTCCAAGGCTGCCAGAAGTGATTAAGAAGCCATGGACCATCATCTATCAGTCTGGCACCAGAATTGAAGAGATTAAACAATTGGTCATTCCCAATGATCTCACTTCTCGAAATCACAGACTCATTTTTGCCATCATTGATCTACTGCAAAAGAAAAAGGGGACAAGTACTGCTGAAGAGATAGAGGCACTGCACATTCTCAGATCATTCATTGCAACTGGTGTAATTCCAGAAATGGTCAAGCCAAGGAGGAATAAGGATGATGAAGATGAAGACAGGAGTGATGGGAGGAGAAGTCATCACAGGAGTGATAAGGGGGATGAGGATAAGAAGAAGAAGAAAGACAGCAAGGATAAGAAGGATGATGACCAAGGCAAAGTCTATGAGAGGAAGAATGGAAAACAGCAAGCCTTAGGCATTGCTAGCAGTAATCTCACCACAACACAAGACTCTAAGTCTAGGGTGAATGCTGTTAGTAATGACCTACCAAAATCTAATCCCATGGCTTCTGCAACTGTTTTACCACCTCAAGAAGAGAAGAAGATTCAAGTCAAGAAACCATCTGTACATTTCAAAAAGCATACTGCTAATGGAATACTACAATGGTCCACAAACAAAGGTCACAAGCTACTGCCAGGCAACCATGTTAAAAGGATCAAATTCAAACAAGCTGCAAGGAAACCAAAGCTATCCAAGTCAAGGACTCTGACAATCTATCCAGGCTTAAAACTCCAACCACTAGATGAAGATTTTGATGAAGACCAACTGCAATTCTTACAAGCTCAAAGAATCTATCACGTTGCCATTGTTGACAACTGCCTTAAGATCAAATATACTGATGGAAGGGAGGAGAAATTCAAACAAGGAGGATGTCAACACTGGGGCAAACTACATGACATAGAAAGAATCATTGCATTGTTGAGCTCAGAAGATAAAGTGGAAAGAGTATGGAAGCTGGAGCTAATTGATTTTGTGAAGATGAAGAGAGATCATAAGGAGAAAATCAGAAAAGAGTGTCTTGAGAAATGGCTAGCAAGGGAGAAAGAAATTGAGAGACTGGAGATTGAAGCGGAAAAGCTAAGGGCAAAGGGATTGTGTAGAGTTCAGTTTAACCCCTATGTGGTGAAGTATAGGAGGAGAAATGGGGATCAGGTCCACATCAGAATGAATCTACTCAACCACTATCCTGTAAACATTCTGAAACCAGTACTTGAAGATTTCAAAGACTCAATTTTGCTTGAGGAACTGGATGCTATGACAGAAATATTAAAAGCTATGGATGAGCATACAAGGAAGGAGAAAGAAAGAAGACAGAAAGCATATGATGATTTGCAAGCCAAAGCTATGGAAAGGGAAACTAATGACAATGGCTAGTACTTCATTATAGGCTGTAAGATTACTCACCCTGTAGTTCTATTCACATTGCTAATCAAAATTCATACATGTACTGTCAAGTTTTATCTTTATGTATGTTAGGCTTGTTATCAGACATGAAATTGTGACTAAGGGTCTTACTCACAATTTGGGGGAGATTGTTAGTCACAGAGGCATGCCTGAATACATCTAATAACAAGCCCAAGTATGTGTAATGCTATGCATTACCTACATGACCTCTTAACTGAGGGAACCTCTAGTTGTAGAGTTTCTATTTGTTCTGTACTTGTAATAGGCATCAAATTCTAGTTGTGTTACTGTAACTATAAAGTCAAGAATAATGCTTGAAAGAAGTTCCAAGGTTCATGCCTCAAGCAAGGAGATAAAGACTGCCAAATAATCACAGCTGGGATTTGAAGAAAAGAAGAATTTGCCTAAGTACCAATTCGAGAAGTACATTTGTCTATTCGAGAAGTCTAGCATTCGAGAAGTCAGAGATTCGATATCTCAGAAGACACTATTCGATATCTCTGAATACACTGTTCGATATCTCATTCGATATCTCAGAGATTCGATATGTCTATTACTCTATTCGAGAACTCATGGAGTCAACAAGTCAAAGCATCATTCGAGTTCTCTAAGAGTCAACAAGTCAATGATCTATTCGATATCTCAAGGACTAAAGAAGCTATTCGACATCTCAGGGATTCGATATGTCAAAATGCTCTATTCGATATCTCAAGGAGTCCCAGAGAAAAGAGCTATTCGAGAAGTGATTCGATATGTCAATATAACACTATTCGAGAACTCAGAGTTATTGATTAAGTCAATTCGAGTTCTCGAATCAATCACTTAGCCACTTCTCGAATACATTCTTGGAGACAAAATACTGAAGAATTGTACAAGTCAGAAACCTGCAACAAGCCAAGACGCTTTATTTGACTATGTACTATAAAGCAGATTGGAAAGCCTACAAAGAAGCTTGGAGAGATAAGACAAAGGGACAAGGAGCTAAAGAAGTGGATCTGAACAGGCTTTGCAAAGTCAAATCTGTAACCGTTTGGACTCTTACTCAAATAAGATAGACAGACTGGAAAGTATTTTGTTTACCTACCTTATTTGTAGTAAGTAGGTGTATCCATGTCTATAAGGATACAGCCTCACTTCCTTAGCTAAGAGAGAGAGTGATAAGTTTTTCAATATACATCTCAAGAAATATCTCTCTAAGAAAAACGAAGCTGAGAATACTACCATTTGTATTCACAGATTGTAGCAAAATCTTTATCTAATAAAATATTAGATTAAAGTGATATTGTGCTGTGTTTGTCTTTGTTATCTGTACTTACATATCTCACACATTCAACACATATCTTGCTGCAAAGATTCAAGAACAAAGAAAAGTTCAAGAATCCATTCACCCCCCCCCTCTGTATTCTTTTACCGTATTCAATACTCAACACATTATTTTGATAGGAATACAGTCAATGAACAACCACCATTCCAACCAAAATTAACAGATAGATTCATGAGCAGCTTTATTCAAATGATTCTAACACAAGGGATTTGAAAAGTCTTAAAAAAGGATGAAAATGTGTTTGTTGTTTGTTTGACAAGTCGTACATCGCAGCAGTATACACAACCCAGTTACCACCACAGCAGCCACCTTAAGCTCAAATCAAACTCAAACAAGAGAGGAAGAGAGATTGGCGAGAGATTGTGACAGAGAGATATGAGAGGAAGAGAGATTGAGAGAGATGTTGAGGGAGAAAGACAGTCGAGAGCTTCCCAGAAGAACAGAGAAGACTCGAGAAGCTATGGTTAAGAAAGAAAAAAAAAACAGAACAAAGTGGTAATTTGAAAACGCTGAAAAACGAATATAAAATCAATTAAATATCTTTTAAAATTTGAATTGAAAATCAATTAAATATCTTTTAAAATTTGAATTGAAATTGGAAAATGGTGAAAATTAAACTGTACATTTTTAAAATAAAGAGTATAAAATTACGAACATTCATATATTTTAAAAATATTTTTAGGATCAAAAATGAATTAAATATGAATTTTACAAGTTTTGATTCTTTAAATACAATAAAATTCTTAAAATCATTTTAAAATACTTAAACACCCAAAATAATTCACCCAATAATTTTAAAAACTAAATAATATTATAAAGAGGATAACATAAAAGATTTCGTGATTATTAATAACTCCGATGATTTTATAAAATTTTTAAACCCATTTTACCATTAGAGCCTTATTATACCCATTTTACCCCTGCAACTGTTAAGATTAAACGGAGCAGTTAACGGGAGGGAGCCGGAGCCCCTAAAATGGCTTAAAATTCAACATTTAGACATCACTTTGGCACAAATAAAAATTTAGTCATTTTCGTGCAAAATAATTAAACTACAGGCCACCAAAGTGCAATTAAGTCTTTTATTTACGTCTACTCGTCCCACTGAATCCAAACCAATACTCCCTCCGTCCTAAAAATTTTTTCCGTTTCGGTTGAACACGTTTGCCAACGCATACTTTTGATCGTTAAAATCTTCAATTTCGTATTAGTATTAAATATAAAAACTTCACTGTATTAAAGTACTCACAAATATGAATAAAACAAAATCACTCATGACTATATTTTATCTTATAAAATGCATAAATTAGTGGTCAACCGCTTATAATGAATAGTATCAAAAGTCAAAAGGGGAAAGAGTTTTGTGAGATAGAGGAAGTAACTGAATCCCAAATATATTCAAGCCTACTGTTGAAATTCTCTAGTCTATGCACTAACTGAAATTTGTGAGGGGTCTATTTCTGAATTAGGAAGAATTCAAGGAGTAAATGAGACGATTTTCAGAACCAAGTACAATTTTATTTTGAATTATAAGGTTCCTATACTTTCACAAGTCAGTTTCTGTTGAACGATAGAGTAACTTTCTAAGTTTGGGAATTTGCTCAGCCAAATTACAAGTCCAACAGCTAAACAAAATTCATTCTGCTCGGAATCTGGATGCCTGCCCTCTTTAAGAGTTCAGTGGAGGCAGATCTGGCCATCCAAATAACTCCTTCCTGCACACAAGATGTTACCATGTTCAATCTTGTCAAGTCCCTTGGTTGAAACTTTAAAGTGCTATGCTCATCTAGAATGGCATTCGATGCATGGCTAACAAACAAATATTATTAGCAATAAATAAATAAATAAATAAAAAACATCTCTTAGCATTTCTGTTGTACCACTTATTGAATAATTGAATTCAGTATTATAAATAAGGGCACGAAAGTTAATAGCATGAACTAGATAATACCCGTGCATACGCACGATTTTTTTAAATGTACTCATTTGAATATGTATTTAGATATTATTAAAAATTAATTTAAAATTTAAATGGATTATTAATATGTATTTAGATACTATCAAAATTCATGTAAAATATATAAATGGATTATTAATATTTTTCACTTTTATACAATTATTTTTGCTCTTATTAAAATTAAATTATTTAGAAGCATAATTGAGATTTTTGTAAAATTATAATGATTATTTTAGTATTACGTTAGTAAATTTCTCGATTTTCTAATAAGAAATACTCCTGAATAGGTGTTAATAATTTTTGTAAGAAAAAGTAATTTATTTTCATTATTTATATTTTGTTATTTAATATTTTAATGTATATTTTAAATTATAATTAGTTGAATTTCCTATTTATACAAAAAAAAATATTAGTTTACTTTTAATTATGTTATTAAATATAGTAAAAATAAAAAAAATAATATATAAAATATTTTACTCTTTAATGTGGATAATATTACGATTTGATAACCGAAAGTGTTATCAAATTTATATGACTTAATATCATAAAATCATGCATGATACAATACAAAAATATTGTTAAATTTTCATTTTGAGGACAAAATTTTCATATTGAGGACAAAATCATCTCGTAGCATTTCTGTTGTACCACTTATTGAATATTTGAATTCATTATTAGAAAAAAGGGCATGAAAGTTGATAGCATGAATTACCTCATCCACATTCAATATTTTCTGATCCTTCATAATCCAGCACCCATTGCACATAACAGAAATCACATTTTCAGACCGCAAAGAATATACAAGGCTAGAAATACTGCAGTCATATGTATACAAGCTCAATTAGTGTCAATCGCCTAATTATGAGTAGTCAATGAAAATGAGGAGCTCTCTTAGAGAAGGCTGGCAATCTACTGGCTAGGCATAAGATTAAAATACTTTCTACTTCCTAAATAGAAAAAGGAAATTATATTGTGCTGTGTGCAGCCATACCAGTCGTGAAAAGGAACCATAGTCCATGAGAAAGGATTCACGACAATCATGTCAGCCTGCAGCATACAACGCAATAAGGCATAGAACCAATAAAAACTGTAAGAGGTCTAGGATACATCAACAGATGATGAAGCTGAGAAAAGATGAAATCTGAAGGCAGAACTCTAGCAAGCGTGATAAAAAATAATGTGGGGTGATGCAATTTTAGCTAATATGGAAACTATCTGTTTTGTTAACCATTCTCTTAACAAATGAATACTAGTACTAAGATAACCTTAAGCAATGCTCATACTTAATAAGTGAAACTAACCGAAGTAGCCCTTTGTGATTTCAAGAGAATACTATTTCTGGAAACATATTTGAAACCTAATCAACTTACAACATCTCAATAAACAGGTCTTCCCCAAGGCAATGCAAAGAAAGAAAGTAAGTTATTTAGTGAAAAAAGGGAAGAAAGTTCCGTCAGGTGAATGCTGGCAGGACTTTAGGCTTGAGCATAGTTTTGTTAAAAATTTAAAAGCACATAGATTAGGTTTAGAACTGTAACACCTTTTTCCCAACTTCAAGGGACCCTATTTCATTGTCCCAAAGTACTGACTTCGCACCATTTGTTGTTGCCATTTGTAGAACTGTTTCAGCAGGAAGAGCTGTAGGATCAGTAGTTCCTTTTGAATAAACTTCCCGTCCTTTGTTAATAAGAGAAGCAAGATACATTTCATCAACTGCAGAGACAAAGAACAGTACTTTTATCAGGAAAAAACCGTACTTCGTTAATAAGAGAAGCAAGATACATTTCATCTACAACTGTGTGCAACTAGACAGTATGTAAGTTGATCTACAAGTATGTGGATGCAGATATGACTATGCATATGCACACAGTATAGGTACAATTAGTCTATATGTTGTAGTTAATGCATGTTCCAATTTCCAGTTTAAGCAATTTGCATGGCTTACTATCTGGAAAAGTTTATTCTTCTTGACATTTTGCCCTACTGTTATTTGTACATATAAGATCTTAATTCTCATCCTCATGAATGACTATGTCTTTTAGATTATAAAGAGATATCAGCTACAAATAAAATAAAAAAATATATATTCTACTTCTGTAACACCACCAGGGCACAAGGTGGATTTCATGGACAAGATTCTACTCTAAAAATCCTATACCGTTATGTTAATAAATTTGCATGTCAAAGCGATTGCTGATCAGTGATTCATAATTTATTATCAACACAGTTTATGACATGAATGACAGAGTCTGTTCACATTTAGCAAATTAAAAGGAAGAAACAGTATATATATAACGTTCTTATGAAAAAGGCTCAAAAATAATGCAGATAAAGAACTGGGAAATCAAGTAAAACAAACCAATGCTCATTCTATTATTTGACGGAGCACCATCTGTTCCTAAAGATACACAAACTTTAGCATCCAGCATTTCTTTAACTGGTGCAAAACCAAGCATTCGCATAGCAGAGGCAGGACAATGAGACACCTTTGTCCCAGCTTCGGAAAGCATTTGGATCTAAAAAGGAGATTCGGAAAGGGAAAAAAAGAGAGTTATGTGAGGACAAGGGTATATCTATATACTTGAATAAACAAAAGAGCTAATATGGTAAGTTAGAAAAAAAAAAAAAAAAAAAGAGCTAATATGGTACTTTAGTCACACGATATATTTCAAACCAACAAATATAAACAAGTTTAGAGATATATTTTTTTGGCACATTATTATACTGTATCTTTACTTCTTCAGCGATCAAGCATACCGTAAGGAATAACAAATTGTTAATATTCTTCCAAATCAACAGATTGGTTAATTATAAGAAGTGGCACTGTAGACTTGCCTTTAACTTCTGTCTTCTTAACTACAATTTTTGTCACTGCTCATATTTGGTTTTGCTATCGGTCCCTGCATAACTTTATGCATAAATAAACACTGTGTAATATCGCACAGCTATCAAGTTATTCTTAAAGTTTAACCCATTCCCAGTCACCAAGTTTATTTTAATTGTTACATTTGTCCATAAAAACACAAAGTGGTGCTAGCCAAAATTTGGACCCAATCGATTCCTAGGAAAATAGTAAATGGCAGTTTTTGCGCAAGAGTGATTTAATTGGACCAACATGAAATTAACCCCAGTATAGTGATAAAGATGGTGGTATACCCTTTTAACAACTAGGCAATTCACAATAGTCGATGCAAGCAGGGACTGAAATAAAAACCAGGAGATTACCTCTTTTTCATTGACCCAAACTGTGTGAGCAGACAGCAAGTTGCTTTGCAGGAGCTTCATTTTTTCCAGGTATGTAACTGTCCCATAATCAACCTTTCGAGTGTCCTTAACAACATGGTTCTCGTAATCTATCTCTGCAACATGCTACAAAAATCCACGACATGCAATCATGACTAACCTCCAATCGACGACCTTGTTCCACAAAATGTATCATTTGTGTAGTACCATACAAAAATCAGAATTCAACTCATTGTTCAATCTTACAAAAAGGGTGAGTAAAAACAAAAGAAACTTTTCATTCTTATTGGATCAGAATTAGATCAGCGATCAGGTTTCTGACAGATCGAACTGTAAACAGATCAGTCTGTCCTCCGTCTAAACAGATATCTGATCTCTGAACTGACTAATTGATTATGGAAATTATCTAGCGGTGATGTTTAGACTGTAGCAGCCATCCAATTTCATTGCCTGAGTAATCCAACTACTTTTTTACATTGTAGCGATTTCAAAAACCACGGTCAAAATTAGAAAAAAGAGAAAACGAGAGAGGGGCTAACAAAGCACAGCTAACAGCATATTAGCAAAATACTTGGCAAAAAAGAATTTAATAATCTGGACCCTGATAATTCTATACAACACTACTAGTACAGATCACATATTGTTATAAAATTACCATACACAAATGACACTGTGGATCAAAGACAAGAATATCGTGATTTCACTGAACAGCCATAGAAAGAGAATAAGAGATGAGAGAACTGCATTGACTGAGAATGGAGAGAGGCAGAGCGTGGCTCGAGAATAGATGATATAGATATTGTGATCTTGTTTTTAATCAAAAATAGACGATTTAATTTAACAGCGAAAACTGAATGATTCTAGTGGATTGCTTATTACCGATCTGATCAAGACTCATGGGTGATACATATATTATTCATTTACCCTATCTGTATTCAATCTTTAAGATATAAACAGTGTTTAATAGTTATAGTACTTTTGTCAATGACATGGAAACCCTTTTAGATTTAAACAAGGTTAAAGGACTAACTCCAATCCAGTTAAATATTTTAACAACCCAACAGAAAAATGAGTATCTAACTGAACAGAGAACTGTAGCATTCAGCACGTGCAAGTTTCACATTTAGCTGGATAAAACATACTATAGTTCATCAGTTGTAAGTTGTAACTTGTAAGAACACTTTGACATACATGGCCAGTGAGTAATAACAACTAAAACATTCGACAAAGAAAAGACCGGGCAATGGAAAGCCAGGATAGAAGAGGGATCAGTTTACCATATGGATTCCAGTTTTGAATTCCGTTGCTGCATCTCTAGTTTCAAGAAGTAAACGATCAGTAGAGTTCATAATTTGCCTTATCCCAAACCATATCCTGATACGCCCATCTGCTGTATTATTGTACTTGTTGTATAGTTCTTTCTGGGACTGTCCTCTCAAAAAAAGACATTTAATAGCTGTCCCGAAAATTATTTTATATAAAATGGACACCAGGAAGAGACATAATTTCCACAAACAGGATCGAAAGAAGATAATAAATTACATTGTAAATAGGAGCATGACTTGGACTTGTATGGAGAAGTTCAACACAAGTAAAGATGCATGAATCAATGTATGCAGTAAAGTTAAAAGCAAGCTTAGACAAAGTAAACATCATGATACAAACACAATACAGCCAGGGACAGGTAAACAGTAGTACCTGAATACAATGATCAGTGGTCCGAACAGCCCAAGAGGCGGGTAGACCCTCACCAGTATCCATGATAGACTCGGTCAAACAGGCGCGCAAGCCCAATAGTTGGACAGCTCTAGCCATTTCTGGTACGTGCTGACCTCCTGCTTCCGCAAAGCAAGTGACCTGCAGTTGAATATTCAAAAATAACAGGCAAAATCAGCCTCACTATTGAAACACACATAGATAGCAGCTAATGAGTGTGTGTCTACAGACTTACACCAGAATGAATAAGCTCAATTCCGCATAGTAAAGTTGAAATGTAAGAATCATGCGGGGTCATATTGGACTCATAAGGCCAAATACGATGGTGTAACCAAGTAACCAAATCAACATCATCAGCTATACCTCTTCCTAATTGCTGAGAGGTGTGAACATGGGTGTTTATCAACCCTAACAATTATAATAACATAGTTAAAAAAAAAACAAAAAAAAACAAAAGACAAAAGCTGAATTAAAAAACAAAAGCATGAGGATGAGAATACAAACCAGGGAGTATGAATTGACCGTGGAGATCAATGAATTGAGAATGGGGGAGATGAGAGAAGTGAGTGAGAATATCATGGGATTGACCAATGGCTTTGATGGTATCACCTTCCACTGCGATTCCGCCGTGCCGGAAGACATGGAGTTGAGGATTCATAGTGACGATCACAGCATTGTGTATTATGATGATGAGGCTCTCACTCTGCTCACCTACTACTTCCATTTCTCCTCTGCTCTCCTTCAAGTTTGCTGCTACAACTATTTCAATTCAGTTTGTAGGCAAGGGACTATGGGAGATGTCAATGTTGTCTCAACTTGGTACGACTTTCTTGCTTGCTAATTTCTTCAACTTGTAACATCGTTGCCAGATTGTCACTAATATCGTCTATTTCTTCAAACGGTGCTTAAAATTTACTTTAAGGAAATAATAAATTTATATTTGCAATGAAGCCAGACTTCAACTTGGACAGGACCGGTTTATGTGGCGTCCTAAATTGTTTTTTCGGAATTTACCTACACATTCCGGGGCACTTTGAAGTTTCTTATTTTTCAGAAATAAGTTAGTTAATCTTAATCAAGATTTAAAGGAGACCATGTTTTAAAATTTTTTTTATCATTTTATTAGAAAAAAATTTATTATCATATTTCTTACAATTATTTAATTATACAAAATTCATTTATTTACTTTAATTTTTTTGATTTCATCCAGGTTTTTCTTATAACTACATAATTAAATTGTATTAATTTATTATACATTTTTATTATTCAATTCTCTATATATACTTTAATTTCTTTAGTTTTACTCGGGTTCAATTCCCTTTAACTACAAAATAGTATTTATTTACCATGTAATTTTATTATTCAATTTTCTACAAGTACATATTTAAATAATAGTTATTAATTATATTCACTAATAAAAAAATATTTTTTAACAACACACAATAATATCAAAATATTAAATTAAATTCTATTCAATTTGAAAACTATCCTTATATTTGATTTAAATTATTAAAATACACTTTTTAGTATTTTAATATATATTTTAATAACAATTTGTAAAGCAAATGCAATGTAATATGTGGTAGAGAATAATAACTCAACAAACAGGAGGAACAAGACAGAGAATAATATTAAAAGAACAATAGAATCCAGAAGATAGAAAGATAAGGTAAATACAAAGAATTAAAATATAAAAAGTAAGGATGAAGTCTGTCAAAGGATCACCGAAAAAAGTTCATTATTGTGATCAGACCTCAGTGACGAATAAAAAAATCAGACACTCATAATTACAGAAGTATTAAGATTCTAAGCTAGAGGATTCTTGTGCAACAAAAGCAATCAGAACTGTCAAATACTTATCAATTGGAAAGTAAAGAAGACATGAAGATTGAACTCAATGGCCGTCATTTGTAAATAAGACCAGTGTACGAGATGTCACCATGTACGAAGGAAATCTGTGACGCCCCTAGATCCGGGGTCAAGGATCCAGGTCATCACGGTCCAATTTCCGATCAATATCAATATCTCTGTAGTCCTTTTTTATAAATAAATAAATAAATAAATAAGCAGTTGACCCCACACTAATACACACACACACCAGTCATATGCTCATAGAACAACAACCACAATATTTAAAAGTTTTAAAGTTAACAGTTATTACAAGCCCAGAATTTACTAAGTACATTGTTGAACAAAGCTTCTACAGGAAGCACTTCAACAACTAAAGTTTATTACAACTTACACACTTAATTTACATAAGTATACTAAGCCCCTTCGCTTGTCACTACCTCGGGGATGGTCGCCAGCACTCGCTCAAAAGGTCGCCTTTCCCTTACCCTCTTGCGGGGTGTGGTACGTAGTATCGGCATGGGACCTAGCTGCTATATACATAAGTAGCAAGAGTGAGCTATAATAGCTCAACAAGATCATACTGTAACTAAAATTTAAAATGTGAACAAGTATACATATATGTATATGCATATGTAATAGCAGGAAACAATTAAAATCCTTAAGGAAGAGTAAAGCTCTTATTTAATAATACATCATCCACTCACTATTATAAGAAAGAAATCTAAATTAATATAATATCAGTTTTTCTTCATCTGCAACCATAATACCATCATCTCATATCATTATTCTGTTTTCAGTATAGAAATCTGAAATAATATAATATCAGTTTTTCTTCATCTGTAACTATCATTCCATCATCTCATATCATTATTCTGTCTTCAGTATAGAAATCTGAAATAATATAATATTATAACCATATAACCCTCGATAACAACTGATACCATTCTCTCTTA
This sequence comes from Saposhnikovia divaricata, assembly GCA_036435485.1. Lineage (NCBI taxonomy): Eukaryota > Viridiplantae > Streptophyta > Magnoliopsida > Apiales > Apiaceae > Saposhnikovia > Saposhnikovia divaricata. The sequence goes on along the minus strand of CM071597.1, from coordinate 123,437,704 downwards.
TTCTCTTAATCATAAGGCATGTTCAATTCATGCATAATCATCTCTATACATATCCATCTCATACTCTTATTCATATTCATATACATTTTCGTACTCACAGTCTTATTCATATACATCTTCGCATACTCTTCTTTTCAATATCAATACTCAAGGAAGACAATTTCTTCACAATATAGTAATAATAGCATCACATATATATTCCATGAAATCAAGTTTCTTTGTGAAGATAAGTAGTTTTACAAATAGGGATAGGAGAAATCTTGCCTCGGTTTCGATATCCTGACGGTATGGCTCGTCCCTCTTCCGGAGTTTCTATAAACACAAAAGGACCGTCGTTAGAACCACATCTCTTACTCACTACACTCTTGTATAACATTACCTTTTGAAACTTTAATATATGTTTAACGTATTCCTCTTACCCCAAAGGTTCAAGAACTTAACCATTTATAACTTAAATCGAAGTTTCAGGGGTTTTCACCATTTCCCTTAACGACCACACTCGACTGCAGAATTTCTTATAATTTTTAAATTTCGAATTTTAATGTAAGGTCAACTGGAAATAGTTCTTTGACCACACTACTACCATATCCCAAAATTTCGTGACTTTTAACAATGTTAAAGTATGGTAATTGTAACCTCAAGTTTGATACATTTACGGTTTCTCGGTTTCTGAACCGCTTTCACTAAAACTGACTTTTCTCCTAAACCGTTCATCAGATTTTAACGCACCTTATATCAAAACGATCTATGAACTAAGCTCTATCATTTCATAGTTAATTAGGAACCTGGACAGTAGGGTACCGTACGGATGCAGGGGGTCCAAAACAGGAAACTTACATCCTAACGAAAATCGGTCATTATAACGGCTATAATTTCGTACTTTCCATAAATCCAACTCCTCCAAATCAATTATCAAACACAATAATCTTCACCTACACCATGTGGTCTGCATTACCAGCCATGGTTACAATCCCAAACACTTTCATATTCAACTTTAATCACTTATCAACACATGGATCATCATAATCTTAACATTTACACCACTTAATCACTAAACCAAACAATATCCACCATAAATATAAAAGAGCAAGCATGATTTTACCTTATTGAAGCTTTTATAACCCTTAACAATCCTTGATATATCCTTAATCAACCTTATACTAGCTTGAATCACTAAAAGAAACCATTAAAACAAAGTTAACACTTGAAAACACTATTCATCATCTTTTCTAACAACTTCCATGATTTTATTACCTTTCTAAATGATGATGGTTGGCCTTGAAACTTTGTAAATGATCCTTCCTAACCTCCAAGAAGCCCCATGAATTTCCTCTTGATTTTATCTTGATGCTAGCTAAGATTTTTGTTTTTATTTTCTTCTTTTTTTCCTAAATGGCCGATTGTAGTAATGGAGGAGGTGGGGAGAGATTTTTGTGTTTCTTTGATAATTATCTAGCTTAATCTTGTGTATTCTAGATTACCTTGGAAGCCTTGAAAGATATTTGTGATTTAAGCCAAGCAAAAGTACTAATTTACCCTTAAAAACACTTAATGGAAAGTGATGTCATCTTGATGACCTAATAATTCTCTTTTCTTGTTTTTCTAAGTATTATGCTAATAATCTTGGATAATAATAATGTGGTATGCATCCTTGTTAAATTACTAAATCTTGGTTGCTTGGTTTCCATACTCGTCTAATTGTGGTTCGTTTCGAGTATACCTCATTATCTCAGTGGTTTTCGAAATCATTTACGAATCCAATTTCCTTTATTATTCTCTTAACTTAATAATCCCTTGGTTTAATCTAAATTCACTAATCCCTCAATATATATAATTCCTTTAATATTTCTATACTCCTTAATATCCAAGATATAGAAGTTCGTTCGAGCTCAAAATCTTAAAAATCAAAATTCAGGAATTTCTAAAATCCATCGTCATTTCGAGTCACTTATTTTTAAGGTACAACACTAATATGGTTTCTGTTTACTCATTTTCCATCCCTAATATAGAGTACCTACACACCATTTCCATGGAGTCCTCAAGATCACTATTCATTTGGGCACTGTAGCCTTTCTAAAGTTAGGGTTATTACAAAATCAATGTGTAAATGAAAGCAACAAAGAATTGATTTAAAGTCAGAAAATTTGCAGCATCAAGGACTTAAAGGAAAAGATGAAAAGAACAGTAGATGAAAAGAAGAAAAAAAATTCCAAGGAAATGAAAACATACAAAGTACAGTGAATTAAATGGAAATGAAAAGAGAATTAAATAAAAGTAAAAACAAATGGAAGCTCCACTTCAATTGTTTTTAACAAAAACAAACGAAGGAATTATATTGTTTTATTTAAAAGTGGAAGCTCCAATTCGATTGGTTTTACAAAAGCAATCGAATGAATGGCAAAAGTAATGCTTCGATTGTTTTTCGTAAAAACAATCGAAAAGCCAATTTGTTTGTTTTACTTTTAAAAGTTAGAAATGATTTAATTGTAAATAATTTCTGCTTAATTCCTTTTATTCTTTCGATTGATTTTCTTCTGAAGGAAAGCAGCAGAGACTAAGTCAAGGTTGATGTCTATCGAATTATTTTCGATTGATTTCTAAGTCTACAAATATCAAGCAGAAGGTATTATTTTCTTCAGTTGTGAATTGTTAGCAAAGACAGACAAGAACACTTACAGAGAATCTGAGAGAACGGAGAAACTTCTGTGAAGATTTTCTTTGAATGAATCTTCATTAGTGAACCAAATTCCTTGAAGTGAATTGATAAAACTTTTAAGACTACTTGCAGCAACTAATCTAGGGATTAGAATTTGTAGCAACACCTCCGCGTTTATATTTTAATAAAAAGATATATTCCTAGAATTTGTTTTTGTTATTAGTTGATTGATTTTGAACTGATCATTTTATTATCCGCAAAGAAATTAAAAAACTGATAGTATCGTATTCAACCCCCCTCCCTTCTACGATACTTTGGATCAAACATAATTTCCTAATTTGGTGATGGTTTAACAATTATTATACAACCGAAATTATCTTAAAACTGAAGAGTAAAGAAATGTAAAAATTTTCACATTAAAATTCTATTCAATTTGGGAAATCTAGTTGTATTTAGTTAAAATTATTAAAATACACTTTTTAATATTTGAATCTAATTTTAAAAACAATCAAATACATTTTTTTTAATATTAGATCTAACGGTTCTTTATGTATATTAATAGCTAACAATCCTTATCGTTTCGACAGTACACGACCAAAATCATGGATAAAATATTCTGCAATTATTATATATACTACATTATAACCCGTGCAACACATGACTCTTTTTATTAATATCTATAATTATATTAAATTTTTTATTACTTATATGATATTAGTTTACATATGAAATTATTATTAAAAAATTAATATATCTTTGGTTTTACACGTTCAATTTACTATTTATGTTATATCTTGAGTTCTAAAAATTTGATTTGGATGATTTTACAGCTCATATGATATTAATAACATAATTTTGAATTTGGTGATGATTTAACAATTCCAATTAAAAATACCAAGAATAAAAGAGAGAAGAAATTGATGAATTTTTATGTTGAGAATTCGATTCGATTGAGGAAATTTGCTTATATTTGATTTTGATTATCAATACTCTTTTTGTTATTTAAATGTAGCACTACTAAGAACCAAATGATTCTCATCTTTCTGTTTAAAGATATAACAATCTTTATTATTTTGGTATGTAACAGAAATTGAATATTATACATATTAATTGAAGTGATCTCCTTAATCATAAATGTAACAGAATTATATCCAAAACTAATATGTAAATTATATTTATTTTATGATTTAACGATTCTTATTTATTTGGATTATATTTATTCTATGATTTAACGATTCTTATTTATTTATTTTATGATCTCCGTAGTCTGATACTCAACATGAAAAAATAAATAAGAATCGTTAAATCATAAAATAAATAGATTAAAATCATTGGATCTACCAGACTCCTTTCCGAGTCAGTTCTCAGAAGAGGTCCATGCTCTGCCACGACATTGTTGTTCGAACCTCGTAAATCTGTTATTTCTAGGTGAAAAAATTCAGAATAAAAACACCAAAATATATTGGAGTCAAACTTATAATCAAATCTACGATCTATTCAAAACATCTTTTAAGGTTCAGAAGAGGTCTCAACGTTAATGGGGGAGAAGAAGTTTGTCATCCATCCATTTTTATTATTTATGTTCTTTATAGTGATTTAATGATGAAAACAAAATGGTATGTATGGTACAAGTTCCCACACACGTATTCTCTCTCTCTCTCTCTCTCTCTCTCTCTCTCAATCATTTAAAAATCCATTTAGACTCTCACAAGTCTTTCTTTTATTAATACAAAATGAAAACAAAATCTTGTAGTTCTTTTAAACAAGATCTTGTATACTTGGTTTGTTATATTTGCATGGATTGATCTAAATTCATGAAAAAATTCTGTGAAACTCTGTTTCTATGGATTTTAATGATTTTAACCAAAGGGTCTTTAGGTTTTCTTGATTATTCGGCATCATGTTCATAATTATCGGATCATATCCTCATGATTTGAAGTTAAATGCTTTTCTGTTTAAATTTCAGTTTTAAAAGATTTAGTAATTACCATGATTTTGTTCTTGATTTTATGAATGAGTGCTTGACTGATGTTGTAAAAAGGGTCTCAATAATTGCAATTTTTTTGAAACTATCTTAGTAATAAGTTGTAACTTGTAAGTAGTCTTTTTGTACGAGGAATGCATGGAGTAATTTTTTGGGGGATTAGGAGAAATAGCTTAATTTGTGCCCTAGAATTATGGTGCCAAATTTTCGTATTCATTTTCCTTAATTTGAATGTAAAGTTTTAATTTTTCGGTTACAGTTTTAAAATGTCGACTTTCATTTTTTTTTGTTAAATTTTAATGAGATCATTTAATATTATTTGTATTTTTCAAACGTATTAATTGATTTTAATTTTTAAATTTAAGATGTTGCCATATTCTTTTGACTTATAATAGGATCATGTATGGTGATTTATTTGTACCTTTTAGAGGTAATTCAATATCATTTTGTATTTTGTATCTATATGGGGTGTCATTTATGATGGCTTATTGATCATTTGTGATGATTTTTTGAATCATGTTAGATTATATGTTGTGTAAATATTTAAGAGCAATGCTAGGGGAGCAAAAAAGTCTCCTAAATTTTTCTCCAAAATGATGTGACACAACACATGGAATGTTTTAATTGAGTGATTGATGTGAATACATGGGGGTCTATCTCATTATTATTTTCACAACCAATTAAAATCAAACATGTGGCATTTAAGAAAGTTTTTGGGAACTTTTGTTTGGTTCCCTAGTATTTTTCAATATTTAATTGTTTCAGTTACGATTTTCATGACAGTATTTAATTCTGTTAATCACATTAAGTGCATCAGTTATCATTTAGTTTCGAATTTGTAGAAATGGTATTTAATTAAATTTTCAGTTACCATGGTCATGATTGATGACTTGTTTGACTTTTAAGAGCTAATTAAGTTTTTGTACCATTTTGGGTGGTCATGATTGATGGCTTATATTTTGGACCTTTAAGAGGTATCAATGTGCCATTTAGATGGCTTGTCTATTGATATTAATTTTAAGTCTTAATTATTCAGTTATGTTACTAATATTTAATATGTGCTAATATTGGTAATTTTTAATTTTCAAAATTATTAGCTAATTATTAGCTAATTATATATATTATATAGAGTTTTAGGAAAACAATTTTCATAGTCTTAATAAATTATCGATTATTGTTTTAAATGTCTAACCAAAGGGATCCCCTTTGGTTAGAAGTGAACATATATTTTGTCAAAATTTAAATAAGTTATAATATATTAAAAGTGATTCATTGACTTTTTTCCTTTCTTGTCGGGTTTGCTTTGGTGATTTTGCATTTTTAATAGCAACAAAGAAGTCTCAAAAAGGCTCAGTTTTGACTTTTAAAATGAAGTAATGGAGCAGTCAATGTGCAGAATAAAAACGAAGGCAAGTCTTTGACAAAAGAGAATGCAAGTCTTTGGCAATATCTGATGACAATGGGGACTCACAAAAATTACAAGAAGTTCTAGTCATTTTGTAGCCACTTTGTTTAGCGATGTTATTCATGTATTTTTTAGGGTACTCTTTTTCCCCCTTGAGTTTTTTCCAGTAGGATTTTGCTCTTGTGGGGTCTTAACGAGGCCCTTCTTTGTGGGGTTCATCTTTCCAGACTTGAGGGTTTTATTGTCTAAAAGTCCGGGGGCAACATGCGTGCCCTTCAGTTAGATGATGAACTTTCTTGATCGAAAGAAACTCCTTATTAGGATATTGTACTCAATTAATATTCATCTATGAAATATATTTCATTCCTGACAAAAAAAATCATTGGATCTAAAATAAAAAAAATTCTATATTAAAATATATAAACAAATAAGTGTATTTATATTGAAAAACCAAATATAATTAGGTTTTCTACATTGCATATGATTATCAATTTAGGTTTTCTACATTGAATGGGATTATTAATGTAAAATTTGTAATTGTATTTGCTATTCAGAAACCATGTTTTCATTTGGATAGTAATTGTGAAATTATCAGTAAATTAAAGATAATGTTGTGAGGCTCGCGTGAACTGTAAAATCATCCAAATCTGATTTTTAAGGGAGTGTTTGGAAAGTAGAGGTTTGAGAAAAATTTAGAGATTTGACCAAATAAAACCTCTAATATTAATGTTTGGTAGTTAGCGGATTGAAATAGTTTTTTGGAATTAAAAGGCTAATTTTGAAAAAGCTACTTGGAGGAACTTTTTCAATGAGAGGATTGTGATGTGGCTAGTTTATATACAAAAAACTAACTCAAACAGCTAATTACCAAACAATTTTATGTTGGGGAATATGGGTAATTACTTGGATTTTTCTGAAGTCGTGTGAACACTTTCAGATTGAAGTTATTTGTGGTTCACCCAAATAATTCAATCGGATAAAGTCAGAAATTCTGCAAGAAGAGAGAATGTGTTTTGCTGTGAATTTCAAATGAACCTATGCAGAAAATGATCAATGCCACACCTATATATAGATGTCAACAGATGTGTCTTTTGCCAATAGACACATTTCAAGATGTGTCTTTTGCCAAAAGACACATCCCATTTCCAACAGTCATGTCCAATGCTAATAGACACATCTCAAGATGTGTCTTTTCCAAATAGACACATCTCAAGATGTGTCTTTTCCCAATAGACACATCTCATTCTAGCAGATGTGTTTGATGCCAATAGACATGTCTCATAAGGAATAATTCTGAAATCATAACGAACTCGAACAGAGCATGCACTCCACATTCTCCCGACTTGTTCGATGTAACATTACGATAACATTGATCAACTAGCCAATCCAATTACACTAAAATATCCAACAATCCTCCCCCATTTTAGCGTAATCCATGATTAACTAAACAAAATCACAACAAACAACAAACTTATGCATAAATGAAATATCGTGACGATTGAATTTCACATTAGTATATTACACATTCCAAATACTCGAATACCAAGGTGTCACTATGGATTGAACCTTGGTTATTCATAGTGAATACATGAAGATAATATACACATAAATTTACATTCTCAAATGTTCTTACTCGACACTATGTTTTACTAGCCTAGTGTCCTAATCCTTCTTAAGCATATCAAAGCCAAGTCCAAGCTTCTTGAAGCGGCTAAACTTCATGCTCAAATAGGTAGTTCTTTTATTCTCGCACCTGCATATGCAATTTTTCAAAAGAACTATTAAGAAGATAAACTTCAACCTCCTTAACTTGCAGGTCTGAACACATACCTTGGGATGATGCTTTAATGTGTTCCAATCTCTAGATGTTAAGCTTTCCACATTGAATTCAGCACCTAATGTCATATTAGATGGGAATTGGGTATCTCAACATGAGAGGTTATTCGATGGACTTTAATCCCATCCCCACAGCCGACTTGTGCACAAGATCTCTACTCAACCCTTTGGTTAGATGATCGGCTAAATTATGTTGAGTTCTTATAAACTCCACTGATATAACACCATGCGTGATAAGCTCACGAATCATGCTATGTCTAACACCTAAGTGTCTAGACTTGCCTTTGAACACTTGTCTATAAGCATTAGACAAGGCAGACTCACTATCACATCTGATAGATATGGGTGATATCGGTTTAGGCCACAATGGAATCTCATAAATCAGATTTCTTAACCATTCAGCTTCTTTACCAGTCGCTGATAATGCCACAAATTCAGATTCCATCGTTGAATCAGTAATGCAACTCTGTTTCTTTGATGCCCAAGAGATAGCACCTCCCCCAAGTAGGAATACCCATCCACTTGTGGAAGAATGATCTTCCTTATTGGAAATCCAACTTGCATCTGAATGACCTTCAATAACCGAAGGAAATCCAGTATATGTTAAACCATAATCCATGGTTCCTTTCAAGTACTTGAACACTCGGCTTAAGGCTTGCCAATGATGTGAACTTGGTTTGCTAGTATACCTACTAAGCTTTCCAACAGCATAGGCAATATCTGGCCTAGTGCTTATTATGGCATACATGAGACTACCAATAGCCCTTGAATATTCAAGTTGTGATACTGCAACACCTGTATTAGGTAGGAGTTTAATACTAGGATCAAGAGGAGTGCTAACAGGAGAACAATCCTTAAAGTTAAATCTTTTCAGAATCTTCTCAATATAATGAGATTGAGAAATTGAAATGCCATTGTTCTCACGCTTGATTTTTATACCAAGAATCACCTCAGCCTCCCCCATGTCTTTCATATCAAAATTAGATGACAAGAACTTCTTGGTTTTATCCACTTGATTTTGGTCAGTACCAAAAATCAACATGTCATCCACATATAAACAAATTATAACTCCTTTACCAGAAGCATCAAATTTGCATTATACACACTTGTCTGCTTGGTTAAGAAAATAACCGTTAGACAAGACCACAATATCAAATTTATCATGCCAATCCTTCGGTGCTTGTTTCAGACCATAAACTGATTTCTTCAATTTACACACCTTGTTTTCACAACCAGGCATAACAAACCCTTCGGGTTGTTTCATATAAATCTCTTCATCTAATTCAGCATTCAAGAATGCAGTTTTCACATCCATTTGGTGAATGACAAGGTTGTGTATAGCAGCAAGTGCTATTAACAACCTAATAGTAGAGGTTCTAGCAACAGGAGCATAAGTATCAAAATAATCAATCCCTTCTTTTTGTCTAAAACCTTGGATTACCAATCTGGCTTTAAACTTATCTATGGTACCGTCCACCTTCATTTTCCTTTTGAAGATCCATCTGTTTCCCAATGCCTTACAGCCAGGGGGCAGATCACTCAATTCCCAAGTATTATTATTCATGATAGAATCCATTTCATCTTGGATAACTTCTTTCCAGAATGCAACATCCCTAGATTTCATAGCTTCGCTAAATGTATTTGGATCCTCCTCAATAACAAAACAATATTGGTATTGATATTCAATTTCATCTCTAGAGCCTTCTACTAGATAAAGATGAAAATTATCTCCAAAAGACTTTGCTTTTCTAGCTCTAGTGCTTCTCCTTGGTTCAGACGGTCCATTCACATCTTCAGTAGAAACTGAGTTCATACTAGAAGAATTCTGAAGCATGTCCCTTGGTCTAGGTATAGATGTAAATCTGTTTTCATTAAATATAGCATCCCTTGACTCGATAATCGAGTTCACAGATACATAGTCATTAGATTCTAACACATAGAATCTATATGCTATGGAATGCTCAGCATAACCAACAAATATGCAATCTATACCTCGTTCACCCAAGTTTCTTCTTTTGGGTTCAGTGAGTCTTACAACTGCTCTACATCCCCAAACTCTCAGAAAACTCAATTTTGGTGACTCTTTATACCAAAGTTCATAAGGGGTAATCTTATTCCTCTTTCTAGGAATTCGATTCAATAAATAACAGGCTGTTAACATAGCCTCACCCCAAAAACCCTCACTCAATCCCGAGTAGGATATGATACTCATAAGTTTTGATGATCACAAACAGTAAGCCATTTGGCTTATTAGTATATATAAAATAGCATGCTAGTTGTGTATGTACTCACTTGGTTTTGCAGGGTATAATAGCTTACTGATTGTATATTCAGTTTATCACAAACCGCAAGCCATTTATACAAACAGCAAGCCATTTGTACAAACAGCAAGCCATTTTCAACTGTTCAGAATTCCTGTAGATAAAGATCAAACAGACATATCTATGTTCTCAGGAAACTTGGTTGATGATATGTAAATGCAAAAGTATAAGGCCATGTATCTGTTCAGTTCATCAGAACCAAAACAGCAAGCTGACATGAACTTGCTATGTTATTTCGGTACTGTACTAACTTGGTTTTGCAGGGAAAATTAGCTTACTGATTATATAATCAGTATATCACAAACAGCAAGCCAAATGCATGGACAATCAGCATACCAGTCTCACAAACAGCGTGCCAGCTTCACAAACAGCAAGCTGATTGTGTCTGACAGAATTAAAGATCAATTCAGAATTCAAAGAGCATCAAGTGGAAACATTGTTAGGAATACTTGTAAGGGTCCTCTGAATTAATCTAAATATGCCAGCTCTCATATTTCAAACATTTTGGGAGACAAATTTATTCCTTGTCTTAAAATAAGAAAAGTAAGATCTACTTTTCATTATTTTAATACCCACCATACCTCCACTCGAAGACAACACATGGGACTCATCATAGAAAATATTCTCTCCATGTTTTTGACTCTATACACGCTCCATATCTTCTGATTTTGCAGATTATTCAAGCTCCTCCACTTCTTGATATCAAAACATCTCTAACGGCCTCATTCTATTTTCATACCGTTGGAGCATTTTGAATCTTGATTTTAAATATTCTTGTTTACCTATATAAGGGCTGGTCTTTCTCAGTTCTTATCATCCATTATTATTGAATATCTATCAAGTGCAGAAACAAGAAACTATACACAACCACCAAGCTTACATTGCAAAATCTTTATAAACCTTTCAAACCCATATATACACGCATATATATATTCAGAGGGTTCATAGGTTGAGTTGTATTTATTCAAATCATTGTATTGTTCAAGTTGTAATTGATTTGTTGCTGTACAAGGTTGGCTTAAGGTTTAGGGTGGGTCGAACTAGGCTAGAGAAGGATACTTGGGAAGTATTGCTTAGAGAGCTAGTTCAGCACAGGAAACAGCAAGCCATTTGTAAGCAGCAAGGGTTAAGGGAGATATATTGTTGTATCTTGTAATTGGATTATAGTTGATCAATAATATTTTCTCTTACCAAGTTTGGTAAGGGACCAGGACGTAGACCATATGGGATTAAGGGTCGAACCTGGCTAAAAGATTGTGTGTCTCTTTTACTTACTGTTTATATTCTTTCTGCATTGCATTTTAGATACAAACAGCGTGCTGTTTGTGAACTGTGTTATTACAAACAGCAAGCTGTTTTCAGTTATTTTCAAAACAGTTCATAAATTCACATTAATAACCATAAACACCTATTCACCCCCCCTCTAGGTGTTGTTTTTCAATTGGTATCAAAGCTTTGGTGTACTAACATTTCTGTAACAGGAAAGTACAGATCCTATGGCACACATTTATGAAGAGGGAGAATCATCAAACATACCACCACTTCTCGTTGGTACAGAAAATTATGATTTATGGAGACTAAGGATGAAGATGATTCTGATCAGAAATCCACTTGAATGGTTGGTTGTTAAAGATGATCCATTTACCTTTCTGGATGAAAACGGCAAGCCAAAAGATGTTGATGATCTTACCGGGGAAGAATTGATAAAAGCAAGCTATAATGGAAATGCCAAATACACACTGATTTGTGGTCTTTCAGATTCAAATTTTGCCAAAGTCAGTTCGTGCATCACAGCAAAGGAGATATGGGATACCTTAGAAATACATTATCAAGCTACAACAAAAGAAGGATGTGTCAATCCAAAATAGCAAGCTGTTTCATGTGACGTCAATCCAAAATAGCAAGCTGCTTCATGTGACACAGATAAATCTAAGGCGCCACTCCTAACATGGAATGATGATGAGGAATCAGCTTCTAATGATGACTCAAGTGATGAGATGGACAATCTAGCCTTTGTTGGTATTGATGATGAAGGATCCATAAGAGAAGAAAATATGGATAGTGATTATTCAAATTCGGATGATGCGAGTGAGGTAAACTCAATTAACTCTGATTTACCTTCTACTTCTACCATGCTAGATGAACTAACCATACATATGCCAAGTAATGTATCTATCATTGAGTTCATGGAATTGAAAAATAAAAATAATGAGCTTAAAAAGAAGAATACTCATTTGAAGAAAATCATTTCTGATTTAATGGTTGAAAAGGCTCCTGAAATCAACCATGATGATCTTATTGCTGATTTAAAGGAGAAACTCATTCAATTCGAAGGAGTTAATAAATTAATTATACAAAGGAATGAGGTTCTTATGAAAGAACTCAGGGATTTGAGGTCAAAGATTAAAGCTAGAGATGAGTGTATAGAATCATACAAGATTAAGTAATCTAGCCAAGCCGAGTCTTCAAAATCTGCGAAGAAGAGAAAACAGCAAGCTGAATGTGCAGACAAACAGCACGCCATTCTTATCAAACAGCAAGCTGAACTGATCTCTCTCCTGGAAAAAGAGGTCAAGGATCTCGAGAAAGAGATGGAAACGTTTGTTCAAGGAGAAGACAACTTAAAGACAATGATGAAGAAGGCAAATGTTCCATTGGTAAGAGAAGGAGTTGGCATGAACCTCAACAAGAAGCATGGTGCACTCAAATACGATGGAAGAAATGTCATACCATACAACTATGCTATGCCTTGGAAAACATGCAACAAATGTGGTGGAAAAGGCCATCTGGAAAAACATTGTGTGGCTCAAGTCAATCACAAAGCGAAAACAGCATACCAGAATGGAACAGCTAGTCGACAAACAGCTTACCAGAAAGAACCAGTCAGGGGACAAACAGCATGCCAGAATGCTTCTGTCAGAATGAAAACAGCTTACCATTCACCGAAAGTGGTCCAAATGTGGATCAAGAAAACTGATTTAAATGTTTTATATACTATTGCTACTAACCAATTTGGACCCAAACCTATATGGGTGCCAAAACATTGAGTTGGTGTTTGTTTGTTTTGTAGATATGTCTTGCGGCTAAAGGAAGGTCAAAGCAATGGATTTTGGATAGCGGATGCACTAGACATATGTGTGGAGACAAATCTCAGTTCATAAGTCTCAAAATGAAGAAGGGTGAAAGAGTTACAATTGGTAATAGTAAGACTCTTAGAATCCTTGGTATTGGTTCTATTGGTAATAGTAATATTTCGATTGATAAAGTTCAATATGTCAAAGGTCTTTCATATAATTTACTTAGTGTCACTCAATTATTTGATGATGGACATTTTGTTCAGTTTGGCATTGATAAAACCACTATTACTATTGGTACTAACAAAATCCCCCTAGTTGCTAGAAGGGAAGGAAATATATATGTATTAGGCTTCGAAATGCAGGAAACAGCATGCTGTTTGGCTGCAATAGACAATGATCCATATATATGGCATAGAAGATTGGGACATGCACACATGGACCTGATCAATAAATTATCAAGCAAGAATCTGGTCAGAGGTCTACCCAAACTGAAGTATACCAAGACTGAAGTGTGTTCAGCATGCCAATTGGGCAAACAAATTCGAAGTACACACAAAACAAAGAAAATGGTATCTACTTCTAAACCTTTAGAGCTTCTGCACTTGGACTTATTTGGTCCAGAATCTTATAAGAGTATTGGAGGTAAACAATATGGGTTTGTTATTGTAGATGATTATTCTAGATTTACTTGGGTATTGTTTCTTCGTACTAAAGATTGTGCTTTTAATGAGTTTAAGAAACTAATAAAATTACTTGAGAACAAGCATGATACAAGACTTGTAGGCATAAGAAGTGATAGAGGAGGAGAATTTATCAATGAGAACTTTATTGCATATTGTGAAGAAAGAGGAATATCCCATGAATTTTCTGCTCCAAGGACTCCACAACAAAATGGTGTGGTTGAAAGGAAGAATAGGTCACTTCAAGAAACTGCAAGGACTCTTCTTCAAGAAAGCAAGCTACCTAGGAGTTTTTGGGCCGAAGCTGTGAATACAACATGCTATTTGTTGAATCGAATCATAATCAGGCCTATTTTGGACAAAACTCCACACCAATTGTTGAGAAACAAGAAGCCAAATATCAGTTACTTCAAGATTTTTGGTTCTAAGTGTTTTGTGCTCAAGACAATTGGTAAAGATGGTAAATTCGATGCAAAATCCTACGAAGCTATATTTCTTGGTTATTCTTTAACAAGTAGGGCTTATAGAGTTTATAATATAAATAAACATATTGTTGAAGAATCTATTGATGTTACATTTCAAGAACCTAACAATGATCTACCAAGAGATGAGGAAGAATTTGTAGGTGAAAGAGAAAATATGCAACCTCAAATTTTTGACAAACAGCAAGCTGGAAGTTCAAATCAGCAAGCTGGAAGTTCAAATCAGCAAGCTGGAAGCTCAAATCAGCAAGATGGAGGATCAAAACAGCAAGCTGGAAGTTCAAACCAGCAAGCTGAAGCTGAGACTGAAACTGGAAGTCAGCAAGCCAAGAAGGATGCAGATTCTGACAAACAGCAAGCTGGAAGCTCAAACCAGCAAGCTGAAGCTGAGACTGAAACTGAAAGTCAGCAAGCTAGAAGTGAAAGTCAGCAAGCTGGAAGTGAAAGTCAGCAAACTGGAAGTGAAAATCAGCAAGATGGAAGAACAAATCAGCAAGCTGGAAGTTCTAAACAGCAAACTAAAGATATGGATGACACTGAAAATCATCAAACCAAGAAGGATGCAGATATTGACAAACAGCAAGCTGGTAGATCAAAACAGCAAGCTGGAATGGAAGATACAATCTCCAAAATAGCAAAAATGACTTTGGAAGGTCCTAGAGGTTCAAGGGCTATTGAGAAACTACCTATCTATGATGGGGAAGATCAGTTACCACCGGCAAAGATAAGAAAGACTACTCATGAAGAAATAGCTCAACATTCTTTACCAAGGTCAACAAGAGTAGTAAAGAATCATCCCCCAGAGTTAGTTATTGGTGATATTACTGATGGAATCACAACAAGAAGAGGAAAGGCAAACTATTGTGCTCATGCTGCCTTCCTAGCTCAAGAAGAACCCAAAAATATCAATGAAGCTCTAGAAGATGAAAATTGGATCATGGCTATGCAAGAAGAATTAAATCAATTTGAAAGATGTGATGTGTGGGAACTTGTCAAGCCTCCAGAAGATGCTTCAATTATAGGAACAAAATGGGTGTTCAAAAACAAAGTTGATGAATTTGGAACCGTTACTCGAAATAAAGCAAGACTTGTAGCTCAAGGTTACAACCAACAAGAAGGCATTGACTTTGATCAAACATATGCTCCTGTTGCTCGTTTGGAATCAATTAGAATACTTTTAGCCTATGCATGTTTCAAGAAAATCAAGCTATATCAAATGGACGTGAAGAGTGCATTCCTAAATGGCATGCTGGAAGAGGAAGTTTTTGTCAAACAACCTCCTGGATTTGAGCATGATCAATTTCCAAACTATGTATTTAAGCTAAAGAAGGCTCTCTATGGATTAAAGCAGGCCCCTAGAGCTTGGTACAAAAGGCTTAGTAAGTATCTAATCTAAAATGGATTCATTCGAGGTAAAATCGATCCCACATTATTTATTATGCAAAATGGTAAAGACATTTTAATTGTTCAAATATATGTGGATGATATTATCTTTGGAGCTACTAATGAATCAATGTGCAAGTGGTTTTCAAAGTGTATGCATAGTGAGTTCGAAATGAGCATGATGGGTGAGCTCAACTAATTCTTGGGTCTTCAAATCAAGCAATCTAAGGATGGAATTTTTGTACACCAATCCAAGTATACAAAAAGTCTACTCAAAAGATTTGGTTATGAAGATGTTAAACCGAAATCAACTCCTATGATCCAAAACAGCAAGCTGTTTGCAGACGAAAATGGTAAGGCAGTTGATATCAAAAGGTATCGAGGTATGATTGGAAGCTTACTGTATTTAACTGCTTCTAGACCTGACATTATGTATAGTGTGTGTGTTTGTGCAAGGTTTCAATCCAATCCTAAGGAGTCTCACTTAAATGCTACTAAAAGAATTTTTCGATATTTAAGTGGTACCATTACTCTTGGTTTGTTCTATCCTATCACAAATACTTTTGATCTTGTTGGGTTTAGTGATGCAGATTATGCAGGTTGTCAAGTTGATAGAAAAAGTACTAGTGGTGTTTGTACATTTCTTGGACAAAGTTTGGTTTCATGGCAATGCAAGAAACAAACTTCTGTAGCGTTATCCACGGCAGAAGGAGAGTATCTAGCAGCTGGGAGCTGTTGTTCTCAACTTCTATGGATGATTCAAACACTAAGGGACTTTGATATCAAGTGTGAAAAGGTTCCAATAAATTGTGACAACACTAGCACCATTAATATTTCAAAGAATCCGGTGAATCACTCAAGAACGAAGCATATCGATGTTCGACACCATTTCTTGAGAGATAATGTTGCTAAAGGCAAGATAGAGTTGGTCTTTGTTCCAACAGAGTTTCAACTAGCTGATATATTCACAAAGCCTCTTGTTGAAGAAAGATTTTCAGTCATTCGAATGCAACTTGGTAACATTCAACAAATAGCAAGCTATCTATGCAGGTAAAATACCACAAACAGCAAGCTGTTTGTGCAGGTAACCTACTGCAAGTAGCATACTGTTTGTCATCGCTGTTAGCTTACCATTTGTTCTATTCGCATGTTACAATTGGTATACTGAATGCATTATATTCTGCATATCATTTGTTGATCTTAAGTGTTTTAATTTTTGATGGATTAAGGGGGAGAACTTTAGGAGAATACTTAATGAAAATGTATTAGTGGATGTTTCTATTTGATCTTGTTAGATTATTGTTTTATATCTAATTTTGAGATGCAGAGATTTAGGGGGAGTTATTCTAATTTCTAATTCTCCTAAATTAGTTGTAATCATCAAAAAGGGGGAGATTGATACTCATAAGTTTTGATGATCACAAACAGTAAGCCATTTGGCTTATTAGTATATATAAAACAGCATGCTAGTTGTGTATGTACTCACTTGGTTTTGCAGGGTATAATAGCTTACTGATTGCATATTCAGTTTATCACAAACCGCAAGCCATTTATACAAACAGCAAGCCATTTGTACAAACAGCAAGCCATTTTCAACTGTTCAGAATTCCTGTAGATAAAGATCAAACAGACATATCTATGTTCTCAGGAAACTTGGTTGATGATATGTAAATGCAAAAGTATAAGGCCATGTATCTGTTCAGTTCACCAGAACCAAAACAGCAAGCTGACATGAACTTGCTATGTTATTTCGGTACTGTACTAACTTGGTTTTGCAGGGAAAATTAGCTTACTGATTATATAATCAGTATATCACAAACAGCAAGCCAAATGCATGGACAATCAACATACCAGTCTCACAAACAGCGTGCCAGCTTCACAAACAGCAAGCTGATTGTGTCTGACAGAATTAAAGATCAATTCAGAATTCAAAGAGCATCAAGTGGAAACATTGTTAGGAATATTTGTAAGGGTCCTCTGAATTAATCTAAATATGCCAGCTCTCATATTTCAAACATTTTGGGAGACAAATTTATTCCTTGTCTTAAAATAAGAAAAGTAAGATCTACTTTTCATTATTTTAATACCCACCATACCTCCACTCAAAGACAACACATGGGACTCATCATAGAAAATATTCTCTCCATGTTTTTGACTCTATACACGCTCCATATCTTCTGATTTTGCAGATTATTCAAGCTCCTCCACTTCTTGATATCAAAACATCTCTAACGGCCTCATTCTATTTTCATACCGTTGGAGCATCTTGAATCTTGATTTTAAATATTCTTGTTTACCTATATAAGGGCTGGTCTTTCTCAGTTCTTATCATCCATTATTATTGAATATCTATCAAGTGCAGAAACAAGAAACTATACACAACCACCAAGCTTACATTGCAAAATCTTTATAAACCTTTCAAACCCATATATACACGCATATATATATTCAGAGGGTTCATAGGTTGAGTTGTATTTATTCAAATCATTGTATTGTTCAAGTTGTAATTGATTTGTTGCTATACAAGGTTGGCTTAAAGTTTAGGGTGGGTCGAACTAGGCTAGAGAAGGATACTTGGGAAGTATTGCTTAGAGAGCTAGTTCAGCATAGGAAACAGCAAGCCATTTGTAAGCAGCAAGGGTTAAGGGAGATATATTGTTGTATCTTGTAATTGGATTATAGTTGATCAATAATATATTCTCTTACCAAGTTTGGTAAGGGACCAGGACGTAGACCATAGGGGATTAGGGGTCGAACCTGGCTAAAAGATTGTGTGTCTCCTTTACTTACTGTTTATATTCTTTCTGCATTGCATTTTAGATACAAACAGCGTGCTGTTTGTGAACTGTGTTATTACAAACAGCAAGCTGTTTTCAGTTATTTTCAAAATAGTTCATAAATTCACATTAATAACCATAAACACCTATTCACCCCCCCCTCTAGGTGTTGTTTTTCAGGATAACAAGGAATTAACCATTTCTTTCAAAGTCCTATTCTTTCTCTCTGCCACACCATTTTGTTGTGGTGTATAAGGAGCCGTGGTTTGATGTATTATACCAGTAGATTGAAAATAAACCGGATCATAATACTCACCTCCTCTATCAGTACGTAGATTTTTAATCATGGTACTCTGATGTAGCTCTACTTCTTCTTTATAAATTTTAAAGAAGTC
Organism: Saposhnikovia divaricata; assembly: GCA_036435485.1. NCBI lineage: Eukaryota > Viridiplantae > Streptophyta > Magnoliopsida > Apiales > Apiaceae > Saposhnikovia > Saposhnikovia divaricata. The sequence goes on along the minus strand of CM071597.1, from coordinate 123,418,708 downwards.
AAGAGCTTCATCCTTAGCATGCAATAGATATACATAGCAATATCTAGTAGCATCATCAATAAAAGTAACTACATACTTTTTATTTTCTAATGATGGTGTAGAATGGAAATCACACAAATCACTATGAATTAGTTCTAAAACATCAGACACCCTATTAACCTCTTTAAATGGCATTCTGGTTATCTTCGTTAACATGCATGTTTTGCATTTTTCATTATCTAAATCAATGGCAGGTATGAGACTCATTTTTGACATATCCTTTATTCTTTTGTAATGTACATGTCCTAGTCTAGCATGCCATAATTCAGATTTATTCAAATCATTGCTAGTACTAGTAGAAGCCATGCAAGCAGATTCATCAATAAATGGAGTATTTACATTCAACATAAACATACCATTACACAAATAACCAAAGCCAACAAAAGAGCCATGTTTTGACAATATATATTTGTCACTTTCATAAACTTGTTTATATCCACAATTGTTCAATACAACACCAGACACGAGATTCTTCCGAATCCCAGGAACATACAACACTTTATTCAACAATATACATTTGCCAGAAGTTAAAACTATCTTGACATTTCCTAGTCCTTTGATCGGTTCAGTTACAACATTTCCCATATTTAAGATAGATCCATCTTCGATTGGTTGAAAGTCTATGAACCAACGAAGATCTTTGCATACGTGACTCGTTGCTCCTGAATCAATCCACCAAGCAACATTTTCATCCTGCACATAAAATGCCTCAGATATTAGTGATACATAATTCTGACCAGAATTATAATTCTGTATTAAAATCTGACCTTTTTGCTTTTCTGGATCCTTGGATACACTTGGACCAGCAATCTGCTTTTCTTGCTTGCCTTTACCAACCCGACAATCTTTCTTGAAATGTCCAGGTTTGCCACACTTTTAACATGCCATCTTAGGCCTTTTATTGGAAGAATTGTTGTTGTTTCCTTTAAACTTTCGTTTATCACCCTTGCCGTTCTTAGAATTCTTGGAAGATCCACCATCTTCAACCATATTCACAGAAGAGTTACCGACTTGGTTCTTTCCCTTAGGATTATTCTCAATTTCTTGAGTCCTCAAAGCCTCTTCAATTCTGAAGTGACTTCCAAGTTGAACCAGAGTCATATCATCTTTATTATGTTTCAAGGAGTGTTTAAAATCCTTCCATGATGGTGGTAGTTTGTCTATAACACCAGAAACTGAGATAGATTCATCCATCTTCAGATTGTGTTGGGCAAACTGCCCCAGAATCCTTAACAATTCATTGTATTGTTCCATCACTGGTCTAGAATCGACCATTTTATAATTCATAAAATTACTAACCAGAAACTTCTTACTAGAAGCATCTTCTGCCATGTACTTGGATTCAAGAGAATCCCACAATTCTTTCGCTGACTCAACATTTTGGTATATATCGAAAAGGGAATCAGACATACCGTTTAAGATGTGGCCGCGACAGATGTAGTCATCGTTTTCCCACTTACACCGCTTCCTAGTCTGTTCAGCGGTTTCATTTTCGATCACTTCTGGAATGGGGGTACTCAGAACATACACAACTTTCAGCGTGGTCAACAGAAAATGCATCTTTTTCTGCCATCTTCTAAAATCCTGGCCCTCAAACTTGTCCAGTTTTGCAAACTTGCTTGTCATGTCTTTTGCAGATTCTGCGTTCGCCATCTTCAGAAACAAATAACTTCAATCTTTGTTGGGGAATATGGGTAATTACTTGGATTTTTCTGAAGTCGTGTGAACACTTTCAGATTGAAGTTATTTGTGGTTCACCCAAATAATTCAATCGGATAAAGTCAGAAATTCTGCAAGAAGAGAGAATGTGTTTTGCTGTGAATTTCAAATGAACCTATGCAGAAAATGATCAATGCCACACCTATATATAGATGTCAACAGATGTGTCTTTTTCCAATAGACACATCTCAAGATGTGTCTTTTGGTCTTTTGCCAATAGAGATGTGTCTTTTGCCAAAAGACACATCCCATTTCCAACAGTCATGTCCAATGCTAATAGACACATCTCAAGATGTGTCTTTTCCCAATAGACACATCTCAAGATGTGTCTTTTCCCAATAGACACATCTCATTCTAGCAGATGTGTTTGATGCCAATAGACATGTCTCATAAGCAATAATTCTGAAATCATAACGAACTCGAACAGAGCATGCACTCCACATTCTCCCGACTTGTTCGATGTAACATTACGATAACATTGATCAACTAGCCAATCCAATTACACTAAAATATCCAACATTTTATATAAAATAGCTAATTTAATCCGCTAATCAAAACTGTTTACTCAATCCGCTAGTCAAAATAGCTAACTCAATCCGCTAACAGCTAATTGCCAAACAAGGCCTAAATCTCAAGATAGAGTCCAAATACTAAATATGACTTTTTTTATATTACTAAAAAAGATTATAAAATTCAATTGTAATACAACCTCTTTTAACATACACCCTTTTATGTAAATAAATAATTGTATATATAATGAAAAGCAAGATATAATTAGGAATTATTAATGTAGATTTTCTACATTGAATATGATTATTAATGAAAAAATTCGTTATTGTATTTTCTCTTCAGAATTCGAGTGTTTCCATTTTGATGATAATTGTTAAATCATCACTAAATTAAAGATAATTTTGTGAGTTTTGTCCGGGCTGTAAAATCATCCAATTCTGATTTCTAGATCTGGAGATAGAGCCCAAATAGTAAATATGAAACTTTTTTTTATTATTAATAAAAAATAAATAAAATTCAATTCGAAATCAAAGTTTTTTAATTATATTCTTTTCAGCTATAATTTTCTTTTAGTAAAATTCAATTCTAAAACAACCTTTTTTAATTATATCATTTTTAGATAATAATTTTTTTAATATAATATAATCTTGATCGTCTATTTTTAAAATTAATAGATTCGGCGGTTGAGATTATTTTGGCGGTACAATGACCAAAATTATTTTACGCTTATTATATACTAGCCTATAACCCGTACAACACACGGTTGCTTATAACTTTTTAATTATATTTGATTGTTAAAATATTAAGTCATATAAATATTTATTATTGAAATAATTTTTTAACTTTATAAATCTCATGTATATAAATATTGTCGTAATTATTTATTTTGAATTGTTACTTTAAAATACATACATATAGATAAAAATATTACCTAATTTTTTTTAACTATTATTTAGTAGAAGAAGTGAATTTTATCTAATCATGAAGACCTTTTTTCGATTTTTATACAAAATTTTCTATATTGTAAGTGTTTTTCAGGTTTTATGTAATTTTTAACTATATAGCTTAAAACTCGTGTGATTCACAAATGGTCTTTTTAATATTTTTTGCATTATTATCCATAATGGTGAAAGGTCTTTGGCAAACATTTTCCAAATAGTAGTTTGACAACATATGGTTTTTATACCGTTGGATCAATCATTCAACGGTCCTGATTTAAAAAAAATCCGTACCGTACCGCAGAAACTTTCCGCGATACAGACAAATTACCAAAATGCCCCATGTTTTCACATCAAAAATCTACTATTCACGTACAACAGAAACTTACCACGGTACGGGGTAAATTACCAAAATGCCCCCATGTTTTCACATCAAAAATCTACTGTGGGCGGGGGGCATTTGGGTAATTTGCCTGTACCGTGGAAAGTTTCTGCGGTACGATGTATATTTTTTTTAAATCAGAGCCGTTGGATGGTTGATCTAACGGTTGAGAAACCATATGTTAAGTAACAGTACTTTGGCAAACATATGCCAAAGAACGTACCCCATCCATAATTTCATAGAAAAAAAAACCCAGATATCACAATTTGGAGTTAAAATGCTCCAAATATCACAATTGTAAAATAAGGCCCTCGATATCACATTGTAATCGAATATCGTTTTGCGTTTTCACCGATTAAGTCTTGGCACATTATTGATGCATCGTGGGACCATTCAATGCTACATTTTTCCTCATATATAATAAGAATATAATAAGGATAAAATTAATATAATTATTATATAATTTTGGAGTAACTCCAAAACTTAGTAGGCATTCTCCTCATAATTAATATTGTTAAACTAGTTTTTATCTTTTTAAGATACAAGTTTTTTTTTTCACTCTAATAGTTCTCTTCAATTTCAATCTCTATCTATTGTTATTTCGATTTTCTTGTATGATAGTATTTCTAGTCTTGGTTTATATTTATACTCGTAGTTTAAAAATTGAGGAGTGCTAGAGTCACAAAATTAGGCACAAAAAATTTGCTCCCAAATGACATAACAAGGCTGATGTGGAATAATGAAAATTTTTGATTGGTGTTGTTGGTGTTAATACACGGGACCCGTTTATTACTACAACAAACCACGTGTATTTGGAACAATTTTGGAAACTACTTTAATACCCCTAGCATTATTTTTTAAAATTATAGACCCATCGATAAAATTCTTTGTTGATTAGTTACTCTAATACCGATCCATAGTTTTTCCTTCTTTATTAAGTTCATGAATAAAGTGTTCTTTTTCTAATCTCAGACTAAAAGTTCACGTCTGATACATGGAATACCAGCCTATTAAGTAGATAGAATCATAGAAATGAGAAGGATACTACTAATAACTAATAAATATCATTATAAAAAGTAATGAGGAAGAAAGATGCATTTTTCAATGTTGAGGAGAGACGTGGTGTTCTTAAGAGCATTTTTAAAAGACTCTTTGTAAAAACCCGAATATTCAGACTATTAATTCTAAATTCGAAACTAAAATAAAATTGTTTTCTACAATCAATAAATCCAAATTTTACAAATTTCAAACTGAAAGTCAATATTAACTCCACAACTTCACAAATCAATATCTTACACTTAACAAAACAATTAATTCTAATATCACAACAATAAATTGTATCAAATCCAATGACAAGAAATTCCACAAAGTTCACGTCCTTAGTCTCAATGAGTTTCCAAAAATCGAAACCTGAAATATATTAAAACAATGAGCTGCAAAGCCCAGCAAGTAACCATCGCCCAATGGCTCAAAAATAATATTATGTAAAATAATTCTTAGAGTTTAGATCGATAAAGAATTTTAAAACAGTGCATTCATATTTTAATTCCCACAGTTCTAAGTCACGGTCACACTATGCCAGTGACACGACTTCTATAGTTCGATGGGGGCTAGTTTACGTCCCTCGTCAAGTCAAATTCAACAAGGTATCTATGTGTTCCGGAACGTGCGTAAACTAGTTCTATATGTCACACTATCCAGTTACCGAATTCTATAATTCGATACGCAACTAAAAATGGGGATTTCTAAAATAATTCTTTTCTAAAATAATTCTTTTCTAAAAATCAAATTTCGATAACCAAATCAAACAGATATTTTGAAATAGAATAAAACAGAATTTATAACATTAGTGAGCAATGAAAAGTCACTTACCTCGATATCGTAATCTTAACCTGAAAATAACAGTACGACCAGAACTTAAATACATTTGACATTCTACTTAATAACTAAATTTAAACAAATAGGCAAACACCTTAACTATACTAATGCACTTATACAAAAAGAAACAAAGTCCGTAATCAAAATTTAATACTTAACCACGTAGAAATATTTTACTTACACAAAGTATATTACTACAATACTTACTTGATTGACTTACTATTTAATAACTGATAGCAAATGAACAAATGAACAATATGATAACCACCAATATCCAAGATATAAGAATGAAAAACAAAGGATCAAATACTAATAAACACACAAATCTAATTGCTGGAAGAGAATCGAAGTGCACAACTTATACTAATTCAAATTTAACAGCAGATGGGTTGAGCTTTTTAAACAATGGTCAACTAGAGAATAAAAGTATATTCAACAAGGATTTCAGAATGATAAGATTCACAAGAAACGAACAGATAACGAATTTGCTATGAATTTTTGAAGTTCTAGTAACACAGCAGAAAATATACAGGACCAGATTACATAAAAAGGCAAATTTAGACAATGAAAAACATTTGATCTCAATTTTACAATAACTATACAATTAAAGAGAATTCTCAGAGGTTTAATAATTGATAAAAATAATAATTTTACGACATATAACGAAGAAGATATGAATTTTTGAATATGAAACAACGCTGCTGATAAGTATAAACAGTCCTGAATATTTGTCAGTCAGTTTAGACAATTAAAACAATTAAAATATCTAATGGGTATAACTAAGAACGAAATATTATATCACAAGCTTTCCAGATTGATATCATGAGAAATTTTCCGGCATAAGATCAATTTATAGTGCATTTTAGAACATTCAAAAACTGTTCACGTCATAAATCTGAATGGTCACAAAGAATGGGATTTTGCACATAGTTCGACTCCGATTTTGAAAAATATGCTTCAGACCAAAGTTGTAGATATCGAAACAATCTTTCCAGAATGTCAAGAATCAACAAATTCCAATCACAAACGAACCAGATACGCATTTTACAACAAACCTCAGTTGCAGATTTTATTATATACGAATTTCAGTATAACAATTAAGAATATGAACAAATAATATTCATATTTGATATCATAAACATAAATAACATGATTCAGTCTATAAGAATGTAACAAATCAATTATATAAACAACGAATTCGAACACATATATCAACATATCATGTAGACAAGTATTATTACCTGTACAATGGTGATTGGATCCTTTACTCAAAACTTCCTCCCAAGTCCTTTTTTATCCTATTCTTATTCCTTTTTTTTCCCCTTTTCCAAGTCTTTTCCTTTCTCTTAAGCCGAGTCTTACTATCTAATATATGCAACCTAGTTATCCTTATAGTTAAACGGTTGTCTCAATTTCCTTTTATTGACATTAAATCCTCTTGATTGCTCTTAATAACCCTACCAATCAGTTACAACTTTTTATATTTCTATTCTTTCTTCTTTTACACATAAAAATATTGCTTGGTCAATCTACAAAAATGGACTATTGAAATAATATCCACAATTAAAACTACTAATTTTTTTATCCTAAATTCAAGAGTTGAAGATCAATTATAAGTTAAAACATATTAATCTTATATTTTTAATGACTTTCTGCAATAACTCCTCTAAAATTGAAAAATGCTATAATTTAAATCCTAAATTATTAATACTAAATTATCAAATTATTTACTAAAATTAATCTAAAACCTGGGATGTTACACTCTTAAACAAGCTCTTAAGTCCAAAAATAAAAAATATGAAAAAAAATTGAGCTGCAAGAGATTCTTAGTGGCTCTTAAAAAGTTTAATAGCTTCTTCTCTCTCCTCAATTCTAAGAACTACTACATGACTCTTAACTATTTTTTACTAATAAAATATTCACTTACACATGATTGAATTTAAATGTTTGTCATAATTAGATTTGAAACATTAATAAAATATTAATTAGGAGACATGATAAAGAGTATTGTTGGAGTTGACATGAAAATCTATGTACTAACTTGCTAAGAGCCATATAATTTATATTATATTTTAAGAGCCAACTAGGTGATTTTTGGAGATGCTCTAAATATACGAAGATGAGACATTTTTTGCTTCAACTTCCTCAAATTTTAATTAAGGAGCATGTATGCAAAGCTTGTTAGAGTTGCTTTTAGTACTACCTAACTTCGTCATGTTAGTCTAAAACTAGCGTAATAGCCCGTGTAAGGTACCGGCCTCTATATAAACATCTCTAATTTTGTTTTAAGGAGGAAAGTAATGGTTGATTTATTTATAATTATGTTGTGAACTGAAAATCCTAAGATTGTAATATGAGTAGCAATTTGTGTTGATAATAAGTAGTAATGAATATTTTTGTCGAGTAATATGAGTAGGAATACGTGTTGATAATAAGTAGTGTCGAGTTTTGCTGGTTGTTTACAATGATTTAGAAAAAGAAAAAAAACACACATATTTTTATGGTTGTTCATAATGAGTAGTATGTGGTAACGCCTGAGAATTCATTGATTCAGGTTTTATAGTGAAATCCAAGTGAATTGTTGCATACTGATAAGTGGATTTTATATCCACTTGGAACGCTTCGAATCGGCTTAAATTGATTAACTTGGCCTCAAGTATGTTGTGTTTTTGATTCGTTTTAGTGAGTTTGTGCAGGGTTATTATCTTGAGGTTGAATGATATAAATTGCATATTTTATGGTGGATTTGAGCTCAAGAACTGAAGAACGGGAAGTGGCAAAAGAATTGGAAGAGAAAACGGAAGAGAAATGAGTAAATTGTGGAAAATTCGGATTTGCCAGTAGGTTGCGCACTCTACACTGTTTTGGCCATATCTGGAGTTCTAAAAGTCCGTTTTCAGCGATCTTACTGTCCACGCGAAGCTTGAGAAATTTTCTTCAACATTCTGGCAGATTGCAGCTGCGCAGACTGCGCCCGGACATCCTGGAAATTTCCTGATTTCTATCCTATTTCGAATTTAAGATGTATTTTGGGACTTTTCTTGCTGGAAAAGAATTCTAGGGCCTATATAAACACGTTCTATCATCCTTGAATGTACAATTACATAACCAACACTTCTCATAACACAAAGAGAGAGCCAAAAATAGAGATTCAGTCTTGGAGAAGGATTCCTACGCTCGTGACAAGCAACGGAGATTAGATCTACTTTTGTTTTCTTCTAATTAGGCGATATTCTTGGATGTTTTTGGGATTTGTTTTCTTACTCTATTACTCTTATTTATTATTCAGATCTTGTTTTATTATCATGGTTTCATCAGATCCCATGATGACGAGCGGTTCGATTATGAACTAATCGTTGTCATGGGATTCTAACGGATTTATCTATGTAGTTTAGTAGTTTGTTTTCTTTAAAGATTTGTGTGTGATGAATTCTTGATATCCTCGTATGGTTAATCTTAATGCTTTTAGATGCGTAGCTAACATCTAAATTGAATTGTTAATCTCTTGCGAAACGAGAGTGGATCTTGAGATTTAGAACTTGCCATGCTAGCATAGGATAGGTTGATGTATGTTTGACATCATGATTTGTAACGTAATTAGAGATACTTATGCTGCCCTATGTGATCTTCTTGGATAACTTGTTCTTCAACCGTTATGTTTTCAAATTCTATAGAGATATAGGGTCTAAACATAATTGGTGTCTATTCATCTTCTATCTCTTTTGTGGATATATGTTTAGTTTGGTATTCGTTTACTGAGAAGTAGCGTGTACTTTTTTCGTGTTGTCCGATCAGATATCATAACCATCACATGCATTGATTAGAGGCATCATCTCTAAGCGAAGTATTTAATGAAGTTAGGATCCCATGTTTATTCTTTTATAAGTAATTCGATTATATTCTCGTTAATTAATTAATTCTTAGTTTGTTAATTTGCTTCTTAGTTAATTTTAGTTAATCAAAACCAAAATTTGTTATTTGCCTTAGCAGTGAAGGATAATCATACATTGTTGCATTGTTGCATTAACTGAATTGAAACCTAAACTAGATCTCTGTGGGAACGAACTTGACTTATATCTATATTACTTGTGACCACGTATGCTTGCGTGTTTTAGTGCAAACACATACCCTAATGTGACATTAGATTGTGATAAACATTCGTGGGCATTACACTGCGATTGCAATTGCATTGTATGCATGTCGACTTCTTAAAAAAAAATTGAAAACAGTAAGAGATAGGTGAATGTACTCGATGTTTTAATTAATTCATATGCATAAAGGTCAAATATAAGTAAAATCAATTACAACTTACAACTTAAAAATTAAATGGTTAACTACAACTTATAATTTAAAAATTTGATGATAAGGTAATAAGAAAAGATTAATAACTTTTGAAATGAATGTTGTTTGGAAATTGAGTTACACTATACATTTGATGCATATACTCCAAGCGTATATATATTTGTTTATAGAGCATATTAAGTATTTTTTTTAGACCAAGTTTTCGTCAGCATGTATGTTGGACCATTGGATAATATTAAGTAAATATGTTATTGGGCATTGATTCATGCAACTATAAATTTTAATCTAACTTTTTTTTATGTATTATTATCATCTTCGCTTGATTATAGATATGAAAATGTATTTAACTTGATTATATATTTATTTATTTATCTAATTAATAAAGCGATAATTAATATAGTGTTCAAAATTCAAATCTCACATCGGTTAATTCAATTATAAATATTTTTGATATAAGTACCCTAAAATTCAAAATAATTTTTATAAGAAACTCGTAGATCCAACCATACAGATTAAAAGATCATATAAAAATTGTTGCATATATTAAATTACATAGAAATTGGTATGGTAGGAGATGCAATTTATAATCAAATAATATAGATATAATTTAGGCATTATATACTAAATGCAAATATATATAATTTACAATATAAAAATATTAATGCAATCATTTTTTTTCTATATATATAATCATGTTTTAGCTGAAAATTTTCAATTTTATAATATTTTGCGCATGCATTTCTCAAGTATGGTTAGATTTGCAAAAAAATCGCTAAAAATATGATTTTAAGGCACTTGTGTAGAAAAATTTAATTACTCAGATTAAAACAAAATAAATTGTGTGGGGGTATTTTAACCAAAAAAAGTGTTTAGTATAGTGGTTGAGAATGTCACATTTAAGTTAAAGGTCATCAGTTCAAATCCCATTATCCACTTTATTTTTCTTAAATAAAATTACAATGGCATTTTTGTAATTATATAATAAATAAGGGTATACTGATAATTTCATAGACATTTTTTTTTTGGCAACTTTTACCCTTGTGTTGCCATTTAATCAATATATTCTTAATAGGTGCTAGCAAAGAATTTTGAAAATCACTTCAAATATCCCAATATTCATAAGCTCTTACATACTTTTCATGTCTATTTCGGTAAATTGACCTCCCTGGAGCATTCATTTTTTTTTAATCAGATTTGACCCGAAATTGATATTCTTTGAGATTTGAGCGTACAAAACTTGATCAAATTTGGGCCACCATTTATGCTATCGAGTAACATGTACCTGAGGTTGACCTTAGGATGCTACCTGGTTATAAGTATTTTTAATATAAATGCAAAAGGGTAGATTTATAAAATCAGGATGAGTCATTTGTATTTACAAAAATGCCATTAAATTTATATGGGAGAAGGATATAACCGTAAGGGAGTTAACTGAGGTCATCCTCAGGCCCATTTTTCTCTCCAAATTCAAATCACATCATTCACACCCATTTCATTTTTATCTAACCGTATAATTTTTGAAACCTAAAAAATCTTACATGAACCCATTATGACACCTTATAAACTGTTTCGATATTTTGAGTATTAATACACGTTTGTTTTCATGATTTGCAGGCAAAAAATTGATATTCCTACAGGTTACAACGTATGCACAGTCCAAATTAAGAAACTTTTTATTCAAGTATCATGTTGATCCTTATTACATGTGAGTTAATATTCTTTTATTCTTAATTTATTGATATTTTTCTTAAAATTTGTATTGCTTATACAATTTTTCTTAGGCTGGCTATACTGAATTTTTAATTATCTCTTTTGATGACTTTTGGTTTTGTGTATCTGTAACTTAGTTGTAAAAGGTAAGAAAGAGTGTATAATTAAATCGATCTAGGTACTATTTAGCATAGTTCAGACCCTTTAATACCTCTAAGTGTTTATTGTAATGCCTGAATGAAAGTCCTGCTTAATCTAACACGTATCTTAACTATAGTTAAATATATAAGTTCCGTAGTATCTTTTTTTTTTGTTTTTTTTTTTTGTAGATTGTATGTCAGTTTCTATGAAGAAAATTATAAGTTAGTTGTAAAAGGCAACAACTCAACAAGTGTAATTTATATGAAGATATAAATTTATAATGAGAAAAAGGACCCTGAGATTGATCTCAGAAAACTTTTCCTGAGATACTCACAAAATACAATTTAAATTTGATTAGGCCCGCAGGGCTAATTAAAAAATTCTGTTTTTACTAAAATACCCACACCATATTTGTATATAAATTTCATGTATCTCAGGAAATTTACTTGAGATACATTTCAGGCTCTCCAATCTCATTTATAATTTATTTATCATGTATCTAATTTATTTTCTCTTATGTATTTGTACTTCTAATCAATTTATCCACGTCTCGGGTTTTTAGAAAGTTTGGATACTGAACAAAGGTTTGTCTGTCACCTCTTCATTCTCGCTTTCTTTTGGATATGGTTATTTTAAAATTTTGGATGATACTAAAATTCAAATCTACTGTAATTTGGTATAAGCTAAACTTTATATATATTATTTTGTAATATTGAAAACCTATTGAAACTAGTATTCCAAATATCAAAATTGTACAATTTATTTTACTTATTAGCATCATTAGAAAATCCTGGAATAAGCTTTTTGTCAAATACAATAAGCACAATCTTAAGATAAGTGTAAAACCTCGAACCGACCTATTAAAAGAATGGTAAAATTTTTAGCATTTTCTGTTTTTGATTATTGTAATTAGAAAATGACATGTTTTGTAATGTTAAGCATTTTTTGCTCTTCTATTACTATAGACATAAGAGCACACTAAGAAGAAAAATTTTATCTCTTTTTGTTTGTAGAGTGAATGTAAAAAGATCCCAAGATTGCTATATAAAAGTGCTCTCGCCATTTTCACCTTGGCTCTATAATGAATAGATTGAAGAAGTGAAAACTATCTGGTTGGAGAGGTGATAATACATATTTAAAGTTTATGAAATTTGGTTATTTTTTGTATGATTCAGTAAATCTTAAATTCGTATGCTTCATATGTGTGTATATATATATATATATTATTCCATATCTTATTTATAAATCGTATCGAGAAATGGGACGACATGTTTTTTTCCTAGGTTTTAAAAACATGATATTTATTTCTTAAAAAATACTTTTACTACTTAGTTTCTTCTACTTAAGATGGACAGGACAAATCACTATTTAATTAGCAAAAATAAAAAAAGACAAATCACTATTTTGTCTCTCCAGTTTAAGGTGACTAAGATAAATCAGTAATTTGTCTCTTTAGTTCAATGGGGATAAGCGTTTATTATGAATAAACTAAATTTGTCGACTAAGGTCAAGTTTAATGGCAACTAAATCTTAACAATTGTATCCAATTTTAAGAGACACACAGTGATACCTTTGATTGCATCACTATTGGAACAATGTCAAAATTCAAGGATACTTAGTCATTTAATGGGTGCATCAATGCATGTATTAAGCCTTTCAATTTGAAATTAAAAAGAGAAATGTTAACGGAGGAATTTGGTGATAACAAATTTCAGAGATTGCTGGAATAACGAATTCATGAAAATAGAGGGATTTGGATGCTTGGGGCTAGATTTGAGAGGTGCCTCGACTTGTTAGATGTGTTGGGTCCTTTTCCAAGATGCTTGCGTACCTTATATTTGTAAGGATCAAGCCAACGCAGTTCTATTCAGGATTGGTTTTTAATCCCCTATGATTGTTAAGGGATGTATTTTGGGAATTAGTAGATTTTATCTCTTTAAATTATATTCGCGTTGGGATACCTTCCTGATTTGAAGGATATCGTTTGGAGAAATTTTCTATCATAAATTGGAGATAATTCCTCGTTTCAGAGAGAGGAAATAATTAACTTGGGGATTAAGTTAATTATTATTAGATTCGTATTTAGAAATTTGGGAGATATTAGAGGCAATAAAAAATATGGCGTAACAACTACCCCCAAGTTCTTCAGTGCAGCTTGATGGACTGGAGAACTAAGTATGCTTCGATCTTCCAAACTTCCTAAGTCACCGAAACAACTAGGAGAAGAAGATTAGTAAAAAATATGAAGCACATAGGTGCCCGTAACATACATGTAGATGTAAACAAGACAATATGCGAAATGTAAAAAAGAATAGATGTACGAGTAGTTTTGTACGTGTGAGAGAACGTATCTTGTAGGGTCATTCAAGCATTATTTGGAGAGTCGTAAAAAGCATACGAGAAATATCCTTAAAAACAAACATAGCAAGAAATAGCCTCCTTCGAGGTGGTAATATTCCTAAAAAATTTGAAAAATATCTTCTTAATATATCTCGGAATACCCTCCCCATGGGAGGTCGTATTCCCATTTCCAGAAACATCCTCCTCTCGGGAGGTCATATTCCTGAAGATATTACCTTGATGAGGCACCGGAAGTACGGACATCCCCCCTAGAAGTACGATTTTTCAAGGATTTTGATAATTCAGAATACCCTCCTCTCGGGAGGTCGTATTCCGCATTCTAGAAACACCCTACTCACGGGAGGTCATATTCCCAAAGATCGTACCTTGATGAGGTGCCTGAAGTACGGACATCCCTCTCGGAAGTACAGTTTTTCAAGGATTTTTTCTTTTAATAAGACTCTCCTTAAAGGAGATCATCTTCCGAAATAGTACACTCATCAAAGAAGATCCTTCCAAAGTATTACCCTCATCCAAACAGGGTCTTCCAAAATAATACCCAAAAGGTCTTCTTGTGTAGTTTTCAACAAAAACTAGATTTTTGTTTCCAGTAAATTCAGAATTTTTCAAGCTTCTATTTGTTCTTCATGTACCACAAAATTGCATCTCAAATCTTGATCATATTCACGATTCAGATTCTATTCAGATCTGTTTTTAACCTTTTTGACCATCTAAACGATTTTTTCTTGGAAAACACAAAACAAGAAAATTGTAGATAACGAAAAGATATTTCTGACAAGATATGGCTCATCAAAAATGGATTTATAACGAATCGGGAATCAAATAAAACGTATGGTGATTAACTTCTCGATGTTGAAAAATGAGATCTGATTGTTTTTTGTGATTTCGAGTATAAATCGAGATATAATCTGAGAAAACTCAAAGAACGAAAGTTATAGGCAATTTAAAAAGCTTTCAAAATCATTAAAAACCATCAAAATCTGACGTGGATTGAATTTACTATGAATTTTATAAGATAGCTAACTTGTATAAATAGATTCATAAGAAAACTTACCTTAAATCAGAATAGAGCCACCGTCTTCATCATTTAGCTCCTCCATTAAAGCAGCACCAGATCCAGTATAACCCCCCATGCGTATGAATTGATTGTCCTCCACAATAAAATTATCACCTCCTTCTAGCGCCAATTGTTATCGGAGGAATTTGGTGATAACAAATTTCAGAGGTTGCTGGAATAACGAAATCATGAAAATAGGGGGATTTGGGATTTTGGATGTTTGGGGCTGGACTTGAGAGGTGTCTCGACTTGTTAGATGTGTCAGATCCTTTTCCAAGATGCATGCGTACCTTATATTTATAAGGATCAAGCCAACGCAGTTCTATTCAGGATTGGTTTTTAATCCCCTATGATTGTTAAGGGATGTATTTTGGGAATTAGTTGATTTTATCTCTTTAAATTACATTCACGTTGGGATACCTTCCTGATTTGAAGGATATCATTTGGAGATATTTTCTATCATAAATTGGAGATAATTCCTCATTTCAGAGAGAGGAAATAATTAACTTGGGGATTAAGTTAATTATTATTAGATTCGTATTTGGA
This sequence comes from Saposhnikovia divaricata, assembly GCA_036435485.1. Taxonomy (NCBI): domain Eukaryota; kingdom Viridiplantae; phylum Streptophyta; class Magnoliopsida; order Apiales; family Apiaceae; genus Saposhnikovia; species Saposhnikovia divaricata. Next base: position 123,403,125 of record CM071597.1, on the reverse strand, counting down.
AATTTTGTAGATAATAGATGCAACCGAAAATATGGCGTAACAAGAAAAATAAAATATCACAACTTTGTTTACCTTTTAATCTTACCACATTTTCCGGATGATCATAACTGATGATTTTAGCATCCAATTTAAAATTGGTCATTCTGCTTATATTTTTCCTTTCGAAGTAAAAGAAGGTTTAGAATGTAATTGAGCTTTTTTTTGCTTATCAAATTAAAAAAGTTATAGCAGAGGGATGCTCTAAATTTTTTTTAAGGGAAATAGAGGCAATGTTCTGCTCTTGGGTGTTTGCTCTTAATATTTATCCACTTAAATAGAGTATATATATTGCACATTATGTAGTATAATTCTGATTGCAGGGATGTTTCATATGGATGGTGATGATGATTTGGTCGAAAATTAGTAAAATTTAGGATTATTTGCAAATGATCATTTGACCGGATTCCTTTTGCGATGAAGTTGAAAATGAGGTGCATATGTAACACCCCAGTCCCACATCGAGAAGATTTGGGACTTCTGTTCAGTTTATAAGGCTAAATACTACAGCTAAGTGCACCAATAAATCATGATCTTTGGGGGTCTGTAATGGGCTTGTGGACTATCCAAGTTGGTTGCAATTGAGCCAGTTTACTTTAGCTTATTTTGAATTCGGAATCGGGACATGACCTGATTTTCTAAAAAGGCCCCGGATTTGACCTGGGTTGTCACAGCGTACCTGACATGCAACTTAGCTGGCTTGGTGACTTATGACTTAGAATTATTGTATTGGTATTGTATGGATAATGAAACTAAGTGTTAGGCGAGCTTGGCTCATTTAAGATTTGTCACATCTCCGTCCCATAAACTCCAAATGCATTTTTTTTGCTAAAACACTAAATGCATTTTAGTTTCATGAATTTAAGTCATTTTTAGTCATATAAAAATTTTAATTTGTCACTCGGATTGAGGATGCTTTGTGGTTTAAATTTTATGTAGTTAAACATATCGGTATCTATTTAATATAGGGGTGTATTTCTTAAATAAATAATGTGTTTATATCATTTAAGTAAGAATATAATTATTTTAGTATATTACGGAGAGCTTATTGATATGGGCTAAACGTAAGCCCTAAAGACACATTTAATATGACATTAATTAGACCCGGTATGGTCCAAACGTGGGCCCATTTATGAGGCCCAAAACCATAATTAAATATTTATTTCATAATTATTATTAAGGGTAATAAACAGCTCAACAATAAGAGTCAGACAAGGAAACAATGTCTTTATGAGTAGCCACCAAGGCAACAAACTCAACATGGAAACAGACTCCTACAAGGAAGGAGTCTAGAACCTTCCTCAAGGTGGTGGCTTGCCCACCAAGTCTCCGAATCCTACCATAATTCTAAGGCTCTCACAACCTATATAAGGACCTGACCCTTCATTCTCAGAACTACGTATTGGCTTGATTCTCAATAACGAGATACGTAGGCACTCTGTGTAACACCCTCACTTACCAATATTAAGATTATATACTTTTATAATTAATTAAATATTGATATAGAAGAAATTTTAGAAAATTCGGCATGATGTGTTCGTAAATTGAACTAACCACCTGTCCCAGTCAACAAAACCAAACCAACTAATACTAAACCGTTCAATTGCAAAATAATATCAAAACCATAAAGGAATATAAACTCCACAAACCAAGACCGCTCACAGGTCACAGTATGAAACAATATCCACTAGCTATTACAAACCAAAACCAAACTACTTAATAATAATTTACAACCCAAAAGCCAAGTGAACTGTCTAAACTGATAATACAACAATACAATATAAAATAGAGCTGACAACAGACTACCCGTCCTAAGACCTCAACTCGCTGGCTGCCTCTATGAGACTGTCCGCTCCTCCTAGACATCTTCGTGCTTAGCTGAAGAAACAGGATTAGCAAGCAAGTGAGGTAAGAATGCTCAGCAAGTATATATAGTTATAAGCATAAATGAACTGAATCTGCAGGTCTGTTAGGAACTAGCAATCAACAATATAAAAGCTTAACTGATAGATATGTCTTTTATCTGAATCATAAAATAGGAGTGGATTGGACTATTATGCATTTTATAAATAAAAACAATCATAAGGTTAGGCTGCTGATCAGTCACGCACTAACCCCGGACAAACGCACATAGCAATGTCCTTAAAGGATCCACGGCACACATTGGCCTTAATAATTTCTGACCACGAATCTGGTCCGACCCTTACGGTCCACATTTTTTTTAAAAAAACTAACAGTCCAATCCTAACTAGACATCAGGTGTCGGAACAATCGACCACCACAACTGCCAAACACCCTGGACACTTTCGTTCCAGGTCAACATCTCAAATCTCACAAAGTAAAATAAGGTCGGGTAATTTCTGAATTAGATATCGACAAGTTCGATATATAAAAAGAGGTATTGATTTAAGTCAAGCCACTAAAAGGATCAACGAAACAATATAATCGATTCGGGGTATAACAATTGAATATTCGAAATTAATGGAAATTAATAGAGCAGTTATATCAAGGATAAATCAAACGAACATAAGAATCAAGTTATGATAATCATAATTCACTGGAAATATAAGTGAAGTGGTTTACTTGCCTTAACCAGGAAATCACAGAATTCGGAGAGTTCCTACGTCCTCGACTTTAGCTTTCCCTTTATCCTTGGGATCTACACACAATATAACACTATTTTAGAATTCTACTCAATATTCCCTAATCAACATCAATAATAAATCTTAATCTACCCCTGCGAGTAATCTCCTAATTTTCATTTATTTAATCATACATCAATAATTAATAAGCTTCAAATATAGATATTTAATTATAGCCAACAAACGTTTCTCACAAAATCAGCTAAATAGATAATAAGGTGAATAATCCAACACCTTGATCAAATTTTGTAATTATATGCACATATAAATACAAAGAATTAAGATTTTTAGAAAATTTTGACGGCATCCCCTTTATACGGGTGACTGCCAGTCGGGATACAACCGACACAACCAACACAATCATCATTCGCAACAAAATCACAATCCAATAATCCATCTTGATAATATTACTAAACAATTATATAAACTCAGAATTTAAAACAAGAAATTAAAATTATAACGTAGTTGTTAAAATTTAAATTTTTGGCTCAGAAAAATCATCATCGTCAATTACCATCGACTCAATTTATTATTAATATCATTGTCGATGGGGCAAAGTCCCGGAGGTACCCGTTTTCGGGTTTCCAATCACGAAACTCTACACAACAATTTATTCGAACCATTTAATATACAGTTTTCTCTGAACCATTTACACAGAGTATACATTTACAACATAATATAAACAAGAGCACAGCCCAACCAACCAGTCGAACTACATAGTAGCAAATCGAACCAACTGACATTAAGATCCCCAAATTTCATAACCCCACTGTAATAAGCAATTGGCCATGGCAATTCACACAACCAATACCCACAGTCACCCATTCAGCTAACCCACGCACACATATGCTGTAATTGTACCACAGCAACGAACAGATACACACTCGACATCACTGAGATACACCGACTGCAACCCAATCAATAACTCAACACAAGACACACACACACACACACACACACACGCCTGCAGCAACATAGAGAACCACAACACGAACGCGCACACACAGCGATTAAATCGCGCATACCCACACACCCATGAAGCCACATCGCAGAAGTAAGGACAGAGGAAACTGGACATGAATTGATAACAAGCAGGTGCCCAGCTTAATTACCTAGCCGTGAAGATGAAGAACAAAGCCGAGAGAAAATTTTTAGAGAAAGTGAGGGAGAGAGATTTTATCGAGAATATTCGAGAGACTTGTACAAAATGCAGGGGAGGAGAAGTTGGGATAATGAAATTAGGGCTTTGAGGTTTAAAAGGGGGAAAACAGATTTCTAGAATTTAGTTATTTTATTTTATTTTTTTTTCTAAAAGTTATTGAAATAATCCTTAAAATCATAATTAAATATAAAAATGGGTGAAATATTAAATTTTAAAATTTTAAAATGAAGAATGTAAAATTACAATCACCCACATATTTTTAAAATATTTTTAGGATTAAAAATGAACTAACTATGGATTTTACAAGATTAAATCCATAGAATGGAAAAATAATTCATAAAATCATTTTAAAATTCCCAAAACAAAAAATAATTCACAAAATATTTTTAAAAGTCATATAAACTAATAAAGGTAATAATGAAAAAGATTTCAGGATTTCTGCTAATCCCGAGAATTTTATAAAATTCACAGAAGGTAAATATAACACAATTAAATAGGAATAAATTCCCAAAAATAAAATTAAAATACCCGGGGTTACACATCACATATAAATCATCAACTAAGCCCACAAATATTATTTCACACATACTATCTCCTCAACAAATTTATACGCCACATAATTCACATTTAATATTAAATAAATAATTATTATTATTAAAAATTTCTAAGCCTCAACATATAATGCAATCTTGGGAAGGACTGGGATTTATGCGTTTAAGGTTGTGGCCTCTACCTATCACATGAAGATTAAGTTTCCAACCCGCAATGGTGTTGGAGAATAGAAAGGTGATCAGAAGATGGCAAGATGTTGTTATGTAGCTGCGTTAAGAGCTGATGGAGTCGGGGGGTAGGTCCTTCCGATTGAAGACATGGATGTCCGAGGTGATGATGAACACCGAGGGAAACCGGCAGAAGATTTGATTCCTATACCTCTAGTTCTTAAAGACCCCGAAAAGGTTACATATATTGGGGCTTCACTAAAAGAACCCTTGATGGGCAGATTGACAACTTTCTTACAAGAGAACAGTGATGTGTTTGCTTGGACAGCGGCTAACATGCTCGGGATTGATCCCCAACTCATAACTCATAAGTTGAATGTCGATCCAAAGCGGAAGATAATAAAGCAGAAGAAGAGAAATTTCGCTCCTGAAAGGCTAGAGGCCATTAAGCAAGAGGTAGATAAGCTCTTAGAAGCTGGATTTATTGAGGAGATTCAGTTCCCAGAGTGGTTGGCTAACCATGTGATGGTCAAGAAAGCGAATGGAAAGTGGAGGATGTGTATAGACTTCACCGATCTGAATGATTAATGTCCTAAAGATTGTTTCCCTTTACCAAGGATTGACACGCTGATAGATGCCACAGCTGGGCATGAGATGTTGAGATTCATGGATGGTTTCAGTGGCTACAATCAGATTAAGATGCATAAGGATGACATCCCAAAGGTATCTTTCATAACCGACTTTGGTGTTTTCAGTTATCTTGTTATGGCTTTTGGACTAAAGAATGCAGGAGCTACTTACCAAAGATTGGTGAATAAGATATTCGCCCATCTAATTGAAAAAACCATGGAGGTCTATGTCGATGACATGTTAGTCAAAAACCTATTCACGGTAGATCACATTAAGCACCTCAGAGAGGCATTTGAAGTGCTGAGGCACCATAAGATGATGTTGAATCCAGCCAAGTGTGCCTTTGGCGTTGGGTCAGGAAAATTTTTGGGTCTGATGGTTTCAAAGCGAGGCATAGAAGCCAACCCCGATAAGATCAAGGCGATTTTAGACATGGAACCACCCCGTTATATACGAGACGTACTGTAACACCCCCAGATCCGGGGTCCGGGATCCGGTGGTTACGATTTCCAATTCTGTCCACAACAATTGAACTTTCCTTAACATAAAATAAATTACGCCTCTATAACCCAACACAACAATATAAAACACACCCGTTATAGTCCCAGAGATGAAATCAGAGTAACAATCAAATTTTTATTAATCACATTATGAGTTCTTACAATCCAAAAGAATTTCAATATAAATACATACTCTTTGCCATCCATTTACAAAAGTCATACTAGACCATATTCTTGGTACTGAAAGAATAAATATACCCTACCAATAGCTTCTTCTTCAGCTCTGGTAGTCTCATCGTCCTCGCCCGCGTCGAGTGCGCCTTGTGCGAGTCATCTGGTCTAGCTGTTGTTGTGATATAATAATAAAGCAAGGGTGAGCAATAGCCCACCAACAATAATATATAACTGAACGATAATGTATAACAGTTCAAAAGTATCTTTCAAACCATATGCCATGCATTTACGGAAATGATGCCAGTATAATATGAACGATGAAGTTACAAGGTAACTTAAAGTATTTGTTTGTAGAAATATCTGCTACATCAAAGTAAGCGAGATATTCTTATTGTTATTAAGAAGAGGAACTTGCAAGAAAAGGTTGCAATTCCAGTTATGACCCTTTTCCAACTCTGCCAACAGTAATCATGTTGCAGGAAATAAATAAATTTGGATGATGAACCAATGATGGAGTATTCACCGCGCCCGCTGTTCCAATCTTGATGATCAGTCGAGATCGTACAGCTCAATTTAGATTTACTACCGGTAGAAGGAAGAATTGACGGCTTTACTTGTCTACCGCCTTACTAGCTCTCCCCGGCCAACGGTTGGGCCAAAGGGGATGGATCGGCGCTACTCGGCCTCTTACACGACTCCTAGTTCAAATAGAATTCATGATTCTGAACGTAACGTTCGTCCCCCTTTCCCCAAGTATAATACTTGTTGATAAGACTCTACAAAGTAGTCGTATCTAGTTGGAAAGGAAAATTCACCAATAACTTCCAAGCTATTGCTTGGTAACGAACATCAACTTGTTCCAACAATCTTACCCCTCGAAAGATGAGAAGGTAAACAACGACTTAATAAGTCAACAGCACCCGAGTTGCGAGTGAAGAGAATACTTTATGACCGGGAAGTCGACAAGATAAATAACATTTTCCAAGTAAGGTTCCCTTATTATTAGGGAGGTAGACTCAAAGAAGAATGATGTCTGAGAACCTTTCTTGATATAGGATTAATAATAATATGACTCCGAAATATTTTACGTAATAATCGAAGAAGATAAACCTTATTGAGGTTATTCTAAGTATGGAATAAATATTCAGAGAATATTTATTGAATTAAAAATATTTAAAGAATATTCAGGAATATGAAAGAATATCTTTAATCAAAGTATTTTTCAAATAATTCTTGAAGAAATATCGAGAGAATGTTTATTGCATAATTAAATATTCAAATGAATATTCCAAATAATATTCATTAATTAATAAGACCTGAAAGGAATATTTAAAATATTTAAAATAATATTCGATGATTAAATAGAACCCTGGATGAATATTCAAAATAATATTCATAATTAATTAGGAATTTAAATGAATATCAATAAAGTAATATTCATTTAATGAATAATATCCTAAATGAATATCAGGTAATATTCATTTAGTAATCCAAGCTTTAAAGGAATATTCGATATAATATTCGATAAATAAATCAAGCTTCAGATGAATATTGAAGATAATATTCATCAAGTACTTAATATCTTAAATGAATTTTCAAAAGTAATATTTATTTAATAAAATAATATTCTAAATGAATATCCAAATAATATTCATTTAGTAGTCTCATCTTTAGAAGAGTATTCGAAATAATAATCGATAATCAATTCGACTCTGAATGAATATTGAGAAATATTATTCGTTGAATAGTTACGTTCAAATAATTATTTGAAGTAAGGATCGTTAAAATAATTAGTCTCGAACGAATATTCAAGTAATATTCGTCACCCGAATAATGGAAAATATTTACTTAAATATTTTCCTCCGAGGTAATCTCGATATATCAAGAAATATTGACTCCCGGTCTATATTCGATGAATAAGATATATGCACCCTTCTCTGAGGGTCTTACAATAACCGGCTTATAACTGATACGATAGCTATCTAATTTATAAGCCAATAACAATCAGGGAACAAGCATAATGATAAAACTTGAAAGCAGGCATGCATGCTATGGCATATGTATATCAGAAAACATATATATATATATATATATATATATATATATATATATATATATATATATATATATATATATATATATATATTTATTCAATCACAACAACAGCCTAAAAGAAGGGAATTGAAACTTGCCTGGTAGTCGAGTATGGTAAAGGGTAGTGGTAGCGGGTCCCGGTTCAGCTTGGTGATCTATAAATAGCCAAGGCATTCGGGATTAATCACTTAACATATTAAAAGTTAAGTTATACTTAATTCGAAACACGTTCTCGAGTTATCTCGTTATACCCCTTTTAGTGGATTACTTTTATCACTGATCCGACCCGACATTCGTTCGTTAATACGACATGTCATTGTAATTATACTTGGGACATACTTAAGTCATATGAGTTCTAAGGTCGATCGTTACGAACCAATACTATACTCCGAGTTTTATCGCCCGTTTTCTAAGTGTTTTACCGAAGTTATAAAAGAGTCGTCTTTTAGGGGTTCGTTCGCGTTTAACCTCGACTCAAACATTTTTAATAAATCGAAAAATGATCCTTTTGACATACATTTTTCTTTCACACCTTCCTTTTTACCTCTAGTATTTATTTACTAAGATTCGCCATGACGTTACATAGTTTACGAGGGTTCAATTACAGTTACGAACTTTCGTTTACGGATTCGAACTACTTTTTGTAATTTGGTCATAAATCCTAAACCGTAAGTCCGTTTCACGTGATCTTTATATCAAAACGAAGATTAGAACATTACCTATCCTATCATGGCAGATAAGGTCTCTGGACAGTAGGGGTTCGACATGGAAAATGGCATACAAAACATGGTATTGTAAAATCGGGCATTATAACGGCTGTAAATCGAATATCTACCAATTTCGAATCTTCCCATAAACATAGTATCCAACCCAAACAACATATACATGACTTATATACATGAACTGAGGCCAAGAAATGCCTTTCCATTCATCTAGCTATTTACATCATTAATCCAAAATCCATACATAATCATGCTTATAATCTTAACATAATCATAACTAAGTTATAACTATCATAAACATGCTTAAATCTCAAACAAGGGTTAGGGTTTCAAGAGCTTTATACCTTCCTTGGAGTGTGTAAAGACCTTGCTAATCTTTGCATAGTCCTTGTATACCCATAACCAAGCTTAGATCATCCTAGAAATCAAGAAAATCAAGAGTTGTTCTTGAAAATCACTATTCACCCTAGTCTTTGATGATTTCTTTGAAAATGGAAACGAGAGAGTTTGGCTTTGAAATTTTTAGGGGATCACTTTTAGGAAATTTAAGACTCACCAATAATTTTTACAAGATCAAGAGATGGTGGGAAGAGGGGTTTTGATTTTGGAATTAAGGGTATGGCCGAATGGAATTTTCAAAGGGGGGAAAGAGTTGCTTGGTTTATTTTGTTTTAATCTCATCCATTCTCATCTATTATCAAGATAATATCTTGTATAAATTCACTTTATTAAAGTGATGAGGTGTTGGATGAGGAAATACCATGACAAGTGTTGAAAATGTGGTGGTTTTAGCCTAACTACATAGTTGCCTTGCTAAGTACTTAGTTGCATTCTCTAGGGTGCTAGTTCCTTGATTCTAGTTTGGTTACTAGATATTTTATACTAGTAGCTTGCACAATACTCTTGCTTCCTCTGCTTGTTTTTGTGTCCGGTTATTGCCCGTTTCGATTGATCGTTCGTAGGAATATTTCACGGATTTCTAATTAGGGTTTACCGGGAATCCTTTTTAATATTAATACTTTCATTCTCCATCTTTCATTCTAACTTTCCAATTTATATTCCTTAAATCCATTCGTTAAATACTTAAGGCTATCAGTGTCCAGGGAACTCTCGGAGAAAATAAAAGTGCGGTTTTTCAGAATCCGACAGCTTTTACATACACTTATTTTCCCCCTGGATCACTAATACGAACTCGGAAATCCGTTCCGAATGCTTCTATATAGCGTTGTCTCATATTATTATATACTCCCACCAAAACACTATTCATTCTGTATTCTTTACTTGTTCTCTTAGGGTGGTACAATTGTCCGTATTCTCTTTCGATCGTTCCTTATCCTTTTTACGGAACTACTGGATTAATCGTTACCGATCTGGATGACATGAGAATATTCTCCTGCTTGAAATTGCCATATCTTATTCTCTTAGAAGATAGATTATTCTTACCTATGTTGTTACCCTTTAGCATTCTTCAAGACATAGAAATAATAAAGTCGAATTCCATTCATTCTTTCCAAATATCAATTATTACATTGTAGCCATAACCACTCCTCAGTGGTTTCCTACCTTCATTCTTAAATCAAATATAATAACATCCCAAAATATCAAATCCTCAAAGTTAATATCTCAATTCTTGGATTATAATAATATTTAATCCACTGTCCGGTCAAATATTATACCGAAAAGAATTTGGAATTTCTGAATTCCGATCGTCTCTGCATTCACTTATTTCCTCCGCGTATTACTAATATGACTTCGAAACATCCATATCATGTCCCGTACATAGGGTGGAGTGAAAAGTTTTCCAACTTACAAAGTCACTATTCATCCACCAAATTACTATGCACGTACAGGAAACACTATGCACGTACGGGAAATACTATGCACGTATGGGAAACACTATGCACGTATGGGAAACACTATGCACGTACTCATTTCCCTTCAAGGATCCATTAGCTCCTTCCTGGATGGTAGATTATTCTTATCTAGGTCCTCAACCATCGAATTACTCTATTCTGACAATATACCAATGCATCAGGATCATTGTCCAAAGCAATATCCATTCATTACAATCATTGTTCTTTGAAACCACCATTTATTAGAGCTGGTGACCTTGTTGTCGGAATCATTGTTCCTCATTTTATCATTACTTAATAAAAAGTTTTAATTATATCCAAAATTTGGGGTTCTTACACGTACAGAAGCTGATGGGCAGAGTAGCAGCCTTGGGGAGATTTATCTCTAAATCTGGTGACAAATGCTTGCCCTTCTTCTAAGCATTGAAGAAGGTGAAAAATTTTGAGTGGACTCCCGAGAGCCAAGAGGCCTTTGAACAACTAAAGAAGTACATGACTGAAGCCCTGTTGTTGGCCAAACCTAGTCCCGGGGAGACCTTGTATCTATATCTGGCGGTGTCTGAACAAGCCCTGAGTGTCGTTCTCATTCGAGAAGAGAGCAAGGTTCAAAAACCTATCTACTATGTGAGCAAGGTGTTGCATGGAGCTGAATTGAATTACTCTCCTATTGAGAAGTTTGCTTTAGCATTAATAACAGCTTCGAGAAAGCTACGACCATACTTCCAGTCACACAAGATCGAAGTCCTAATGGACCAAAAGTTGAGAAATATTTTGCACAGCCCGAAGGCCAGTGGAAGGCTAATCAAGTGGGCAATTGAACTTGGAGAATTTTATATCGCATACAAGCCTCGGACATCAATCAAGGCTCAGCCATTGGCTGACTTCGTGGTTGAATGTACCATTTCCAACCAAGAAATCGGGGGGCAGGAGATAGTACTCACCCCTAGAAGTAAGGATAAAGATGAAGTGCTATTACCAGATCAGAAGGAATATTGGGTGCTCTATTTTGATGGAGCACCAAAAACAAAATCTGGTGGTGCATGCATGGTTTTGCAAAGCCTCGATGGGTTCACAGTTGAGTATGCTTTGAAGTTGGACATTCCAACAACCAACAACGAAGCTGAGTATGAAGCCTTGATAGCCGAATTGGGCTTGGCCAGAATCATGAGGGTCAAGAACTTTAAAGTTTTTGGAGATTCAAGACTGGTAATCTCGCAAGTGAATGGTGAATTTGAAGCCCAGGATGAAACTATGGCAAAATATTTGAGAGTTGTGAAGGCTGTTATGACTCAGTTTGATGAGTGCTATGTGGAGCACATTCCGAGAGAAAAGAACATTAAGGCTATTACCCTGTCCAAGTTCGCTTCTTCGGAGATAGAGAACTATGCAGGGAGTGTTTACTTCCAGGTCTTGAAGGCCCCGACCATCAACTCGAAATTGTTGGCACCAATTGATGTAGGGAGCTATTGGATAGATCCAATCAAAGCTCACCTGGAAACTGGAGGGCTCCTAGACGATGCCCAGGAGGCACGAAAGCTGTCGGTGAGAGCGTTGAGATATGCCTTGATCGAAGGCATCCTTTACAAGAGGTCTTTCGTCATTCCATACTTGAGATGAGATGTTTGAGGCCCCAGGAGGCAAAGGAAGCACTAGAGGAAGTTCATGGAGGGATCTGTGGGCAACACTTGGGGGGAAGCTCACAAGATCACTCGTTTGGGATTCTATTGGCCAGAGATGTTGGCCGATGCACAGAATTATGTCAAGAAGCGTGACAGGTGCAAAAAGCACGCTCCGATTGTAAGGCATCCGCCTAAGATGTTAACCTCGATTAACTCTCATATCCCGTTCGCAATGTGGGGAATAGACATACTTGGACCTTTCCCTGTAGCTTCAGCACAAAGGAAGTTTCTGATAAAGGCCATCGACTACTTCACTAAGTGGATTGAGGCTAAACCTTTAGCGAAGATAACCACCAAGCAAGTTGCTCAGTTCTTTTGGGAAAGCATAAATGTGGGAGTTATAATGTGTAGAGTTTAATTTTGACGATTTGTAAGATATGTAGAGTAATGGTTCGAAAGTCGAGTTTTGATATTAGAGGATAATAGAGTTGGGGTTTAATTGGGTTGAAAGTTTGATTTTGAATGGAATTGAGGGGTAGTGACCCTGGGATTCAAGGTAAATGGTTATTAGTTTCGAAAAGTTTACTCAGTAAAACAATGGGATTAAGGATGGATAGAAGTTTCCCAGTTATTCCCTCCTCGAGTAACATTGTACGTTGAAAGGGGAGTAAGAATGATTGGGGGATTTCTTGATATTATTTTTCTAAAAGTTTTATCTGGGGCAACCTGAATTATGACTAGGAGCGTGGAAGAGGTATCAATTATTTTTAGTCACGTGGAATTCGTTTTAAAGATTTAATTATTTACCCGTTTACTTCAAGTCAAGGCAGGTTTTGTTTTAGTATTGTATATGAATGAGTTGTTTATGGATGATTGGGTTAGTAATTGAGGTACTTTCATACAGGACATAGTCCATGATACGAATAGGTCATGTCCATTTTCGGTAGAAAAGGATCGTCACGTACGAGTGATAAGTACCTAGAATTTACGAGATATATAAACTAAAGGTTTAAGTTTATGTTAGAATTTGCGGGCTTACAGGATGTGCTTATTGAGATGTGAATTAAATTAAAGGAATTCTGGAATGAAAGAAATGAATTGGAAATTTAAAGAGAAATGTTTGAGAATACCGTCATATGTTTTCTTACGGTCGATTCTGAGGACATAATCCTATTAAGAGGGGAAGGATATAACGCCCTAGAAATATCGTATTTATAATTATTATTTAATATTAAATGTGGATTATATGAGGTGAATTTTTTTTAGGATTGAATATATGTGACATCATGTTTACATGCTTATATGATGACGTATATGTGAAATATGAGTCTGTTTATTTTTATTTGAATTTTTGTGAGTAAAAATCTATTTAAATTATGCATTATTGATCTTCTTAAAATTTTATAAAATCATCAGAGTTATTTAAAATCATGAAATCTTTTGCATTATTAACTTTATTAGTTAAATTGATTTTTAAAAAATATTAGATGAATTCTTTTTGATTTTAAGGATTTTAAAATGATTTTACGGATTATTTTGCATTTTATGGATTTAAACTTGTAAAATCCATATTTAATTCGTTTTTTGATCCTAAAAATATTTTAAAAATATGGGAGATAGATAATTTTAGTTTCTATATTTTAAAAATTAATTTGAGATTTTTCTAACTTTTACCTATTTAATTTCTATTTTGTAAAGTGGTTTAATTTGTTTTTTTCAGAAATCGAATTTGTAAATGCTAAATACTCTTATTTTCCCATAAATCCCTAAACTGCAGCTCAACCTTTCCCTAATTCATTATAGTCGGTTCTTTTGAAGAACTCTCTCGAATTCTCTCTGAATATCTCTCTCATCTCTCTCTAATTCTCTCCTTCTCGTTTCTTTTTCTCCGTGTAATCCTCTCGGTTATGTCCTTATTTGGTCTTGCAGGTAAAAGCCCTCTCCTCTCCTCTATTTTCCTGCAACCCCGCTTGTGTGGGTATGATGAATTGATGTCTAGTGTTCGTGTATGCGCTAATCTGTCCTTATGTGTGTGTATGTATGGTGTGAGTGTGTAACAGCGTGCGTGGGTAACGAGTGTTGTGTGTGGAATTGCTGCGTGTAATGCTCTTTGTTCCTGCTGTTGGTGTGTGCGTGTGAAGTGGGTACTGTGTGTGTTGAGTTAGTTGCTGTGTGTGTGTGTGTTTACAAATTGAGTGTGTGTATTGTGTGTAGGTGTTACGATGTGTATGTATATATAAGCTGCGTGCGTGTGTGTAGTTCGTTACTATGACGATTCAGGGTCATCGTGGTTATGAGTACCTATTCGGTTTCATGGGAAACAGTTCACTATTTCCCCTCCCCTGTTCTGGTTGATTTCATTTTGTGGTCATATTATTGTAAATGATAGTGTGTGCATCGTGGGTGAGTATGACAGTGTGTGGATTATGAGTGATAGTTGGTTGTTCTTGTCCTTGATCATATGATGTTACAGCTAATTAGCTGAATTTATTCGGTGGTTCTGATTCGATGACAGTCGAAACTTTGTTTGAATTATTCATTTAAAATTTTAAATTATTCGTAAAATTTTTGTGTGGAATTTCTGGTCGGAAACCCAAAGTAGGGTACCCTCGGAATTTTACCCCCTCGACAATGATTTTATTTGAGTTGAAGGAAATTGGCGATGATGATTATGTGAGCCAAATTTAATTTTAATAATTATGTAATAATTTTAATTTCGTGATTGTAACGTTTCGAATTGTATGTTCAGTTAGTGTAATATATAATGGTAGTTCAAATTGTTTAGTACTTGACTTGGTTGTAAATTTCATTTGGAATGTGGAGTTTTTTGGTTGGTTATGTCGGTTATGTTTCGACTGGCAGTTACCCGTATAAAGGAGATGCCGCCAAAATTTTCTAAAAATATTATTTATTATTTTACATTTTCTTGAGTATAACCTAGCTGTTATTAGTAGACTAATATTCGAATTATGGTTTTAAATGTTATTAGTAGACTAATATTCGGATTATGGTTTTAAATGCTAAAGGTGTGGATGATCAGAAGAATTATAAATGGTGTATGTTGATATGATTGTAATGACGATGAGATTGTATTGAGTCAGTTATATTGGAGTAAAGGATGTTTGATTCTCGATTGGTTTGATAAGTTGTATTCTAACAGGTTAGGACGTATTTTAGAGGAGGTGTTGTCCAATTTTTATTAGAATTATTTTATGATTCTTATAGTATTTTGATAAAGATTTCTGGTGTGCAACTGGTATATGTGTATTATGAGATATAAGTGTAAATTGATATTATGTGCTAAGTGCTTATATGATTTATGTGATTATATATATTACTATTTTAAGAATATAATTAGTATGTGTTATATGTGTTAAGTTGTAAAGCATTATAGGATGCGTTTGGGTAAAACAGAGTTAGACAGTTAAGGTTATAAGTGTACTAAAGTAGTACTTTACCTTTCCATAGGTACGAGTAGGAGGCCGACTAAGAGCCAGCGCACGTGTGGATGGAATCTTGAGGAATGGAATAATTATCAGAGTTGATGAGTGTGCCTGTGTAGCTGTTGACAAGTTATAGAAGAAAGGCAGATGTATGATCGATTAGAAGCCAATGTATAAAGAAAGAGAGAGACTGATGTGAAGTGAGGAAAGAACTGAGATGTTGGAATTGGAAACTTCATGTATTGAGGCAAGTGTACTATCCCTCACTTATCGTTCAAGTGATGTGAAATATCCTGTGTTGTTCATATGTTCTTTCAAATTCCTTCTTGCAAGTATTTGTACTCTTCATATTTATTTTGAATGAGGTGAATCTGTCTCTATTATTTATAAGATTTTCTTCCAAATCATTTTGCTAGGGTCTACGCCCTTTCTTTTGTTTCAAGTGACTCGAATCCTGTATTGAAATTCAGATTTCTTGAACTGCTTATGAATTGTTGTCTAAATTCTTGTACCTTATTGCTATTCCTTTTTAATTATTGTTGAACCCCTTTATACCTTATTGTTGATTCCTTATAAATTATTGTTGAAACACATGTACCTTGTTTATCCTCATGAATCATTGTTTAAACTTATGTACTCTATTATTTACCCTGTGATATGGGTGAAAAATAATCACTAAAGACATAATTAATATAGTATTTATTGGCTCATAAATATGGCCCGAAACCCTAGTTGGGCATTAAATTCGTAGTTAATGATTAAGCCCAAAAGAACAGCCGAAACCGGGGATGCCCGGTATAAGCTTGTTTCTAACATGGGCCTGATCCACAAACCGGGAACGTTCTAGAATAGCCTTGGGATATTGTGTAGCCTTCAAGGCACCTAATTCAACATGGAAACTAATTCCTATAAGGAAGGAGTCAGAACCTTCCTCAATAACGGTGACTTGTCCACCAAGTCTCCAAACCCTATTACGATTCTAAGGTTCCTACAGCCTATATAAAGGGCCAGACCCCTCATCTCAGAACTACGTTTTTTGGCTTGATTCTCAACTCTGAGATACGTAGGCACCTTGTGAGGACCCGAATTAGGTCACGATAACGCAAGCGCAGCCATTAAAACACGAAGCTCACGAACCCTAGCCGCAATTGGATAACCCTACTTTTTATTCCACAACATTTGGCACCGTCTGTGGGAAGACAACATCAACCATGGTTCAAACACGAAGGACACCAGTCTCAACCGAGGCTACCACTGTCACCTCTGTTCCACCCGTTATTACTGAACAAGGGTATGAACCCTCATCAATGGAGACAACCACTCAACCTCAAGTTTCTCAACCTTGAGGGACGACTCCCCATGCTGAGAGAACTTTACCCGTGGTTTTCCATCCAAACTAGGAGACCAACCCTCTTCAGATGGTGGTCTCTCCCCTTGTTAATCGTTCACTACCTCCGGGGGTATAGATCTCCACCATAGATCTCCCTAAAAGTACGAATCCGGCATATGGTTTTCCTAACTACCCCCCAAATACCCGAGGTGTTGGGCCAAGCGGCCATGCCCTACAGATACATGAACCGTATCACCCTCCTTACATTAGAGGCTTGGGCCCTGATCAAGGATATTATGACTACTCTGGTCCTTATATTGATGATTCATCGTTTGAGGATGAAGATCGCGATGAAGCCCCTCCAACAGCTGCTGAAAGAATCAAGGCTTATGAGGCCGAGATCCAAAAGCTGAAGGACGACATAGCCAGGGAGCGAGCAAGGCAGAACCAGAATAGGCCTCCTCCAACTTCAAGGGAGATTCCCTTCATTGATTTAGAAAGGTCTTCAAGGAGACAGAGAAGGGCTGATGCCCCAACTGGAGGAGTTACGAGGGTGGAAACCCCCAGGGGTGATCCCAAAGACCTGATGCCACTTGGAGACCCTGACGATCCCACACCCCCATTCACTGAGGAGGTGATGAACGCTCATGTTTCCCGAAAGTTTAAGATGCCCACGATAAAAGCATACGATGGAACGGGTGATCCTTCGAATCACGTCAGGACATTCTCAAACGCAATGCTGTTACAACCCGCTAGCGACGCTCTTAAGTGTAGGGCGTTCCCTCAAACCCTGGCAGGTATGTCTCAAAGATGGTATAGCCGATTGCCTACAAACTCGATTGGTTCTTTCAAGGAATTGAGCACAGCTTTCATTAACCAATTTCTTAGTGGAAAAGTTCACGAAAAAAGCTCTGCATATCTAATGCAAGTGAAACAAGGAAAGAATGAGAACCTAAGGGATTATCTTAAACGCTTTACCAAAGAGACTTTGAATGTCCCTGATCTGGAAAATAAAGTAGCTATGATAGCCTTGGAGAATGGAACGACGAACACCTTCTTTCAGATGTCGTTGGCAAAACATCCCCCTGAGAGCATGATTGAGCTCCAAAAAAGGGCAAGCAAATACATAAAGGCTGAGGAAAGTATGAGGAAAATAAAGGTCTCTACCGAAAGTTGTGGAAACGGGAACTCTAGGAAGCGAAAGACAGAGTAGGAGTATGATGCCAGGGACAAGTATCCCCGAACTAGCGAGGACTCCGACTCTACCTCTAAGAACCAAGGACCAAGGTTCACTGAGTATGCAAGGTTGAATACTCCTGGGAGTCGAATCTTGTTGGACATTGAGAAGGATAAGGATTTCCGATGACCGAAGCCACTCAGGGGTGATCCCGCAAAGAGAAACAAGAATCAGTATTGTAGATTCCACGGAGATGTGGGGCATGACACTGATGATTGTAAGCAACTCAAAGATGAGATCGAGTTTTTGATTCGTAGATGGAAACTGAACCACTTCATTAAGGGTGAAGATCGTGGTAATCAAAGAAGAGATTATAATGTAAGGGATGACGATCAAGATCGCAACCCACAGCCCCGAGGGCCAGTATTCAACATGATCTCAGGAGGCCCGACTGCGGCCGGGACAACTAAGAACTCTCAGAAGGCTTATGCCCGAGAGGTGATGCATATTGTTGGAGAGGCACCAAAGCGTGCAAGAACCGAAGTAACAATTGAATTTTATGATTCAGACCTTGAAGGGGTGAAGTTCCCCCACGATGACCCGCTGGTCATAACTCCTATGATTGGAAACTCAGAGGTGAATCGAGTCTTGATAGACAATGGAGCTTCCGTCGACATTCTGTTTCATGATGCGTTTATGAAGATGGGGTACAATGATTCTCAGTTGACCCCCAATAACATGCCTATATATGGATTTAATGGAGTAGAATCCAAAATTGAGGGAACTATTCAGTTACCCTTCACGATCGGACAGAAGCCATTGGAGGCCACGCAGATGCTGAACTTTTTGGTTATCAAAGCATCTTCTACTTACAATGTCATCCTTGGGAGGACTGGACTTCATGCTTTTAAGGCTGTGGCCTCAACCTATCACATGAAGATCAAGTTTCCAACCAGGAATGGTGTAGGAGAACAAAAAGGTGATCAGAAAATGGCTAGGAGCTGCTATGTAGCTGCGTTAAGGCCTGATGGAGTCGGGGGGCAGGTCCTTCCGATTGAAGACGTGGATGTCCACAGTGATAAGGAAGACCGAGAAAGGTCGGTAGAGGACATCACACAAAAGCCTCGGACAGCCATTAAGGCTAAGGCATCAACTGACTTCGTGGTTGAATGTACCATTGGCAACCAAGAAGTCGGGGGGCAGGAGATAGTACCCCAAACAGGAAGTGAACTTCAGAATAAGAATGAGGAGACCAGAAGGAGTAATGGGTGCTCTATTTTGATGGAGCATCAAAAACAAAATCAAGCAATGCAGGCCTAGTCTTGCAAGAGCCTCGATGGGTTCAAACTATCTTAATAGGACTTAGCTTCTCTATTTTGATGGAGCATCAAAAACAAAATCAAGCAATGCAGGCCTAGTCTTGCAAGAGCCCCGATGGGTTCAAACTATCTTAATAGGACTTAGCTTCGTATTTATCTAGTAGAAATAAGGTTCGATGAAACCATTGCAGAGCATGTTGCTCCAAGTAGGACAGTAGTACTCTATGTAAGGGTTGAACCCATTTCAAGTTATTAATGCAAGTTTGTTTTTCGTTCTCTATTCTGTGATTTTATTTATGTGCCAAGCACCTGATGTGTGTAAGTCAAAGATGACCAAGTACCGAAAATAAAAGAATACACGAATGGAAACAAACAAACGCATAAATAAAAACCCTGAAGGGTCGAGAGTTAGGTTATAATACAACAAAATAAGAGTTTAAGTCCTTGAAGGACCCTGGATAAAAGACAAGATGATTAAAAGGCCACATCTGGCAATCAAAGCCATGCAAGGCTGTGGAAGCTAAGAACTAGCTACTCTTCAATATTTTTTAAGTACCTGGAGTGAGGATACAAGGATGAAGCAAATAAAGAACCTTGAATTATAGTCCTAAGGTCAAGGGATATAAGAATATCCTTGAACAAGGATTAAGAAGTTCAAGCAAGTTTTCGTCTCGGAAGTTTAAAAGGCAAGAAGCCCACGGGATTGTATTTCTCGAAATCTAAATCGAGGATCAACCTTAAATCCTTGACCTAGATTCAAGAAAAATGAGAAACAAAGATAGGTTTGAAAACCCTGAAATCAGAACAAAGGTTTGAGACAAGCCATGAAAGACATGAAGTCAAGTAAGGGATCCTAGAAAACTTTAGTTTGACATCAATCCAAAAGAAAGGTCGTGAATACTTGGTAGTCGACATATGAACACTAACGTTGAACATGTGAATATCAACCTCGAATCCTAGGTGGAGAAACACGAGATATTAGCCATAAAGGCCAAGAAGGTCAAACTTGAGGGGGTCATGAACCTCCAATCAAGATCCAAAGGTTGAAGCTTCAAGTCAAAACTTGAAAATCAATCTGAAATTTTGGATTCTCGATCCAGAACGCCAACATTGAACATCTAACACCAGCGTTGAACACTTGAATATCAACCCTGAAATGGAGATTGAAAACATCCTAGGGAAGGTTCAAGACCTCATGGGGTCGACCAAAAGCTAAGGAGGCCTTCAGCCGACCTTAAGGAGCCGACCAGAGGCTCTGATGTTTTGGTGGTTTAAAACACCCAAAACTTGGCTTGAAACCATGTGAAGGTAGTCCAATATGCACTCTTTCATCAAAACTTCAAGGTTAGAGTTTAAAGAACTTCCTTGAGGTTGAAAACACTTAATTTTGAACATCAACATTCAACATTCGAGCATCGACGTTCAACACTCGAACAGCCCTAAGGCCAAGCACATGCCAGTCGAGAGGCCGCTAGAGAAGCCCCAGGAACCAAGACAAACATTGAAGCCATGATGGCCAATTGAGCCAAGAAAGGTTGTGTTCAAAACTCTAGGTTGATGTCAACCCAAGATGAGGAGTCTGTAGGAGCCACTTACCATAGGCTAATAAACAAGCAAGATTTTTGCACCCTTGACCGGGAAGACCAAGGAGGTCTACGGGGATGACATGCTAGTCAAGAGCCTATTCAAGGCATGCCATATTAAGAACCTCAGAGAGGCATTTGAAGTGCTGAGGCACCACAAGATGATGTTAAATCCAGCCAAGTGTGCCTTTGGCGTGAGATCTGGAAAATTTTTGGGTCTGATGGTTTCAAAGCGAGGCACAGAAGCCAATCCTAATAAGATCAAGGCAATCCTAGATATGGAATCACCACGTTCCATAAAGGACGTACAGAAATTGACTGGAAGAATTACAGCATTAGGGAGATTCATCTCCAAGTCTGGAAACAAGTGTTTGCCTTTCTTTCAGGCTTTGAAAAAGGTGAAAAATTTTGAATGGACTTCAAAAAGCCAAGAGGCCTTTGAACAATTGAAAAAGTACATGGTTGAAGCCCCGTTGTTGGCCAAACCTAGTCCCGGAGAGACCTTATATCTATATATAGCGATATCCGAACAAGCACTGAAGAGGAAAACAAGGTTCAAAAGCCTTACTACTACGTGAGCAAGATGTTGCACGGAGCTGAGTTGAATTACTCTCCCATTGAAAATTTTACTTTGGCACAGGTAACAACCCCAAGGAAGCTACGATCGTACTTTCAGGCACACAAAATTGAAGTCCTGATGAACCAACAGTTAAGAAGCATATTGCATAGCCTGAAGGCCAATGGAAGGCTAATTAAGTGGGCGATCGAACTTGGGGAGTTTGATATTACGTACAAGCCTCGAACGGCCATCAAGGCACAAGCACTCGCTGACTTCGTGGTTGAATGTACCATTGACAACCAAGAAGTCAGGGGGGCAGGAAGGCACAACACCCCAGCAAGGGCAAGATGAGACAACCCAAGAGGGAGAGCAAGGGCAAGATGAGACAACCCAAGAGGGAGAGACGGATGAAGTTCAGAAGGAATATTGGGTGCCCTATTTTGATGGGTCATCAAAAACAAAAATAAGTGGAGCTCACGATTCAAAAACAAAAATAAGTGGAGCTCACGGTTGAATATTCCTTGAGGTTGAAGTTTTCGACGACCAATAACGAGGCAGAGTATGAAGACTTGATAGCCGGACTAGGCTCGACTATAGCCATGAGGGCCAGAAATCTTAAACTCTGTGGAGACTCAAGGCTGGTGATAGCCCAAATGAATGGAGATAAGTGAATGAAGATTTTGAAGCCAAAGATAAAACGATGGTGAAATACCTGAGGATTGTAAAATCACAGTTGATATGGTTCGAGGAATGCCTCCTTGTGTAACGGCCGATGCCTTGTCTAAATTCGCCTCATCTGAAATCGAGACCCCCACTATAGAGCGTAAGTTGTTGGCGCCAATCGCCGTTGGAAGTTGCTGGATAGATCCCCATCAAAGCTCATCTTGAGACTGGTTGGCTCCCTAATAATGCCTTGGAGGCACAGAAACTATCAGTGAGAGCATTGAGATATGCATTGATCTAAGCATTGATGGCTACTAAGGCTGTAGGCCTCCACTCGAGCTAGTCGTTTGAATTCAAGGTCTCGAATCAAGGATTCAGTAAATGGGTCAAAGCCCTGATGGTCTCTCAAACATGCGCACAGATGCTAGAAATACCCATGAAAAAAATATTTTGGCTCCAAAAGTGCCTTAAACGACGTTTTTTGGGGTCGAAAAATGGGGCAAATAGGATAAATCGTATTTGCAGGACCTAGAGCTCTGAAAGACCTTTGATTTGATATATCATGGGTCTCATTCGGAGTAACGAGTCAAAAGTTACGGATGATTTTGTGCATACGATGCTTTTTCGACAAAATTCAAGCCAAGGCAAGGTCCTATGAACATATGAAGAAGGTTGGAATCAAAATCAAGGGTAAAAAACCAACCAAAATATCCTAGACTTGAAGTCAGGTGTTGAAAACAAGGGAATTCCTTAAATAAGCAACTAAGAAACAAGGACCTCTGTGATAAGGGGGGCAAGGCCAAAGTT
Organism: Saposhnikovia divaricata; assembly: GCA_036435485.1. NCBI lineage: Eukaryota > Viridiplantae > Streptophyta > Magnoliopsida > Apiales > Apiaceae > Saposhnikovia > Saposhnikovia divaricata. Next base: position 123,380,093 of record CM071597.1, on the reverse strand, counting down.
GTTTGAAACACCCTATTGTAAGTATGCAAGGATGTTTGGAAGCCAAGGGCCATAGTATAACCCAAGGTTATTTGAAACCAAGAGTTCAAGAACAAGTTAAGACCCAGAAGGTCCTGAAAACTAAGAAGAAGGTTGTTTGTGATCAAGGATCACAAAATCAACCATGGTGTTGTAAGCTCAATCTAGAAACAAGGAGAGGAGTTCAAAACAAGATTTGGCTTTGGTCAAAGTCAAGGTCAAAAGTCAAAGTCAATGGTCAAAGTCAAATAGTCAAAATTTGGCCAAAATTTAATAAAAAAAATTTGGGGTGGGACCCAGCCAACCAGGGGTGGCCGACCAGGTGCCCTTGGCCGAATGGCCGACCAGAGGTGGTCGACTAGAGTGAAGAGGGGAAAAAATGGTCCAGGTGTTCCGAACACCTGGACCCCTGAACGACTTCGTTTGGCCCCCGAACGCTCAAAAATGTTTCGATTGCGCCCAAATTTGAGATTTGGAAACCTTGTAAGGTCCTCTACAAGCCTAGGTAGGTCTCTTAGTGATTTCAAGAAGTTGAAAAAAAGAAGGTGTTTGAAACAAGGTCTGGTTTGAAAACCAGCTTAAATGAGGCATTTCGCCTCTAAAACGTTCAAAAATGCATATTTTCATGTGATTCTTGTTCATACCAAGAGATTATAAGAATCTCTATCATATGAACTCAACTTCAAAATTTGGGTTTAGAAATGTCAGGGGTGTTCAGAAACCGTGAAGGTGTTGAAAGACCCTAAAGGTGTTTGAAACATTCAAAAAAAAAAATTATGGGGCCCAGCCGATCAGGGGTGGCCGACCAGGCACCCTTGGCCAAACAGCCGACCAGGGTAGGCCGACTAGGCTGCCTTGGAGGAAAAATGGCTCAGGTGTTTGAAACACCTGAGCCCCTAGGTGATTTCATGACACTCCAGAACGCTCAAAAATGCTCCGTTTGAGCTCAAATTTGAGATTCATGAACCTTAAAAGGTCCTCTACAAGTCTATGTAGGTGCCCAAGTGGTTTCTTGAAGTTGAAAAAATGACCTTGTTACGAACAAGGCCTAGTTTGAGAACCAGCTTAGAGGTGGTATATATTTTACCTCCAAAACGTTCAAAAATGCATGTTTTCATGAGATTCTTCTTCATACCAGGAGATTATAACAATCCCCATCATATAAGCTCAACTTCAAAATTTGAGTTTAGAAATGATAGGGGTGTTGAAAAACCAGGAGGGTGTTTGAAAACCGGGAATGTGTTTTAAACACCTATTCTAGAAGGCCGTATTTCTTGCCTAGACAACTCAAAAATGGGTATATTCACTTGATTCTTTCTCCAACCAGGATATTATAGGAATCCCTATCATATAAGATCAACGTCAAAATTTGAGGTTAGAAATGTTAGGGGTGTTGAAAAATCAGGTCTGGTTTGAAAACCAGAAACCCTTGGCGTGTTCGAAACACCCCTCAACCAACCAATATCAGCTGCGAATCCAAGATTCAAACATGATTGAAAGATTGAGGGTTTAAGGACATGAAGTTTCAAGCAATCAAGGTGATTCGTTTGAGAACAAGTTACTACAAAAATCTTAAGGAGGGTTTGAAAACACCTCCGGGCTGTCCACGCTGTTTGGGCCATATCTCGAGCTCCGGATATCGGATTTGGACGATCTTACTGTCCACGCGAAGCTCATTAAATTCTCTATAGTCTTGGGTGGGTCCCAGACACCCTTGGCCAAATGGCCGACAAGGGTAGGCCGAGCAGAAATATGGGGGAAAAATGGGTCCCTAGCTGATTTCGTTTTGCTCTAGAACGCTCAAAAATGGGTATTTTGACGTGATTCTTTTTCCGTCAATGAGATTATAAAAATATCTACAATATGAGCTTGACTTCAAAATTTGAGGTTAGGATTTCACTAATCGCAGTTAGGGGGTGATTAACCTCGTTTAGCGACGTTTAAGGATTTCCGCTCTAAAATTAACCTATCTTAAGGTTAAGGGTGGATATCCTAGTAGCAATTACATTAAGTACGAACTATTTAGCCTCAATCAAGGCCTTTCTAGCCCCGTTTAGGGTTATTTAGCCCCGATTAGGGCCGAATTAGTGTTTGTTGCTCAAAAATTAGCCCTTATTAAGGCTTGTGAGTGATGACCGTCTGATATTAACCCTAACTTAGATAAGTTGAGGGAAATAAATCACTAATGAATCTATGATAAAGGATCCTATGCACGAATTGCACTTGGATTAGTGTCTACGAGCTCGAAACGGCACTAATCCTATTCCCGAAAGGCCCAGAAATCTTAAGAAAAAGGTTCGAGAGGCCAAGGAACCACTATGCCATAAGTGGGCTACTGTAATGCATTTTTGTAAGCGTTACACAAATAGTGTTACAATAGCTAGTAAAGTTCATACCTATTGTAACACCGCTCGATTGGTGTTACATTAGCCATATATCTAGTGTTACTCTGAAATTACGGTGTTACGTGAAATGTAACACCACACCGTGGTGTTACAATAGGTAATACTAGTTTTTGAATTTTACTATTTTTTTAAAATTTTTAATACTAATATTTATTTTTTTAATAACTTTTAATTAATAAATCTATTACTCTTTAACCCAATTTCCAGAAAATGAAAACCCTCTTTGATTTTAAATTAACGAACTCCTTATTTGGATTAAATATTAATTTTAGAAATTCATATAATAATAAGTACTAAATAAAATAAATATGTTATGAAAATAATATAATATATTTAGATGGTTTCTCTCACTAAAATATAAGAATTAATATAGTAAAAAATTTAGAATATTTATATATGAATTAAAAAATAATAAAACTAAAATGTAAAAATATGAATTTTTAAAATAACAAATCGTAAAATGTAAATAAACGAATTTCTAAATAAATAAAATATGATATTTTTTTTTAATTTAATTTATACAAATCGACAAAATTATGCACTAGTTTTTTTATAAAAAAATTATTAATTTTTAAAAAATTAAAGAAAATTAATTCTAAAATCAAAATATGAAAACTTACACACTAAACAAATTACAGTTAAACCTCAATAAATGAATACGCTTGGGGCTGGAAAATTTTATTCATTAATCGAGATTATTCATTTATCGAGGTCAAAAATACACTATCTCTATTTTGTCGGGACCGGAAAAAATTATACATTTTATGAGATTATTTTTTTATCGAATATTCATTTATCGAGATTCTACTGTAGTCCAATCCCAAATTATTTAAAAAAAAATTACAACCCAAATTATCTAAATAAATTATTTTTTTCTACTTATTTAATTTTTAATTAGCAAAAAAATGAAAAGGATAAAACGTTATGGCAGCAATTTTCCCCCCAAACCGAAATTGCATTTTCCCCTTTCCCCCTTAAAAAAATTTAATGAAAAATTTGAAAGCACCGGGTCTTTTTTCAGTAGTGAAATACTTCCCCCCAAGCGTTGCCCCTGAATAAAACACTCACCTAATCTCTCTCAACCTAAATCTCTCTCGACACACTCACCATCTCTATCTCTCTCCACCACACTCACTCACCACACTCTCTCCACAATCTCCGTCTCTCTGAATACACTTTCTGAAGGATGAATTGAAGAACAAAATGGAGATTCAAAATTAGGGCTTCAAAATTGGGGTTAGAAATTGGGGGTTTAAGTTTAGAGATTTTATTAAGGTAAAATTGGGGGTTTTTCTTTTGCATACCCGTATCTAATGGTATTTACTTGGGGTTTTCAATTTTATACGGTACTTTGTTTGGGTTTTTGACGTTTTTGGCATTTTTTATGTTTTTAATTGGAGGTTTTTTACTATAATTTTGATTATAGTGCCCTTTTGGCTTCTGGTGTTTCTGATTTTCCATACAGGTACATATTGATCCTTATTTGATGACCTTTAGACATCACCTCTCTTCTTATAAGGCTTCTGCAAAGTCTATATGTGTGTGTAAAATTTTTGCTTTTTCCTTTTCTTCTTTGTTCTTTCTAGTGTATTTGTTTTGATCTGCAACGGCATGGCAACACAAAGTAATTTTTGACATGTTGAAATTCATTCTATATCAAATCTGATTTTAGTACTTAGGTGTCATTTTTTTTAACTGAATGTGATTCTCTCATAGGCCAGCCAGTTGGGAGTCTTTCATAGAGGGCTTGCAAACACTTGCAGTGAACTCGTCAGCATTGAGAAATTCTAAAAATATTACGGCAGATGCTCTTTTGATACTGACATCTGATGCACATAGTGTCTTCTCCGGGGATTCCAACAAAAGTTCACACCAACAGTTTCGTGGTGTAATGGCTTCTGGTTCACTTATATCATCTTCTGCACAATGTCGTGGTGCTAGGCATTCTGCACTTTGGCTCCCTATTGATATGTTTCTAGCGGATACTATGGATGGGTCCCAAGTCGTGGCTAGAAGCGCCACTGAAACTCTCATCGGTATTTTTTGTTTTTTAGAGTATATATGTCACAAGTTCAAAACTTTGTCCAGCTTCTTACAAAATTCAGATTGTACCTTCTCTGTGGTTTGGGATACTCCATGTCAGACATGATTTTTAAACCCAAAACACCATCCCCACACTAAGTCTCTCTATTATGGACCATACCATTCCAAACTTCAGCTTTACTTACTCAATATGTTTTTTCTTTTCAAAAAAAATAAAACGATTGTGTAATACTGAACCACTATACTGTTGCAGGTATGGTGAAGGCTCTTAAGGCAGTTAATCAGACAACATGGCAGGATGCATTCCTTGGTCTGTGGCTTGCAGCTTTACGTCTTGTTCAAAGGGTAGACTCTTGGTTCTTTTTCAGTTTCTGTCAAATATCAGGGGAGACTAGAAGACATCATTATCAAGTTATGTGATTGAATGAAAAAACAATTTTGATGCAAAACTGTAACATATTTATTAATAATAATCGTCGTAGGATATTATGCCGTATCTCGACCCGTCCTTTCTATTATTTTTCATCAAAAGCTGGCAAGAATTTAAGCCATACAAGATCTATTTAACAGCATTATTAGTAATAGATGAGAATCAGTGGGTTGCAATGTAGTAATTTTTTGATAGTGTGTGTCCAAGAGTATATTAAAAGTTTCTAAAACTACTTTTATTGCCGAAAGCATTAGCAACCTCCTTGTGCAGGTGGTAAATATGAGTATTTTTTATTTTTTTGTGAGTCCAAGTTTATCTGTTCTGCATTATTATTGTTGACATTCTTGTCTAATTTTCTTGGTTTTAAGGAAAGAGACCCAAGTGAGGGTCCAGTTCCTCGACTCGACACATGCTTATGCTTGTTATTGTCGATAACACCGCTGGCTATTGTAAATATTATTGAGGAGAATCTTCTTATGGATGAAGCTGAGCACTGTTCCGAAAATCAAAAGAAAGGCAAAAAAATTTCTGGAGAACTTCGAAGTGACTTGGTTTCCAATGTGCAGCAATTGGGTGATTATAAAGATTGCTAACTCCACCAGGATCAGTGAGTTCAGTTGCAAACCAAGCTGCTACAAAAGCAATGAACCTGCTGAAGGTGAGGTCTGCTGTCCACTTCGTTTACCATGGGGATTTGCAGTAGTGCTAAACTTTGAATTATGCCTTTTAGCTAAAATTGTTTCTAACTTGCATGTCAAAATTCATCGGCAGAAGTAAATTTTAGTTACTTGTAAAAGTTTAGTCAAATGCCAGTTACTCTTGTGCTAGTTGTTCAAATTGCTAGTTGTATCCTTTTCCTTAAAATATAGTTACTGGACTGATCCAATATATTGGTTGACTGGGATTCTGGGACTAAAGTTCTAATGTAGGGTGTTACACTAATACGTCAAGTCTTCGCTGCATTGGTAGGCTTATAACTCATCAATCTTAATCTTCACTGCCAAAATCTATGGACATTGGACATAATTACTCCTTAAGATGATCAGGTGTTTATTTAGCATTCTTACTGTTAGTTAGGAAACAGATTGTACATTTGTGCCGCTGAAAAGCACTGGAGCTTTACAAAGGATGCAGTTTGTCTAAACTCTTATATGAATTACCTGAAGTTACTTATAAGCTTTGACAAGCTAGTCCATTTACTTGTACTCTAAAAGCCAGAGCAGCAAAAAATTACGTATAATTAACACATAAATTGCGATACAAATTTTGCAAATGTCAATTATCGAGTTCAATATCAACTATCTTAGGCCTCACCTTTTGTGTACTGGATATGGTCCAGGTGTTTGGCCAGAATCAATGAGCTTTAGTGATGAAGGACTGGGACCAGTTTCATCAAAGTGGAAAGGTATTTGTCAAAATGATGTTGATCCAGGCTTTCACTGCAACAGGTATATTAACCTCAACTAATGTTATTTAGTTGTAGTCTCTACTTGGACCTCTGCACTATAGACAGGAAGGACGTGCCACACTATGTCTTATTAATCTTCTATTTCCTCTTGTAAGATGGGTATTTTATTTGATTTCTTCATGTTTCTGATTTCTTACACAGTGCTTAGCTTATACACTGAACCTTGTTGGCAAAATATGAGATTCTATGCTTAATTATACAAAATATGAGATTACAATTCATTAGGTCTGTCTTCACAACATTTTAAATATAGACATCCCTGTTTCTTGTACACTCTATGAGAGATGGTTAATGTAGATTCTGTCGAACCAGTTGTCATTATATTCATTCTTTGAAGTTGTTAATCTTTCAATGTTTTCTGTTGGCCTTATCATCACAGCCACAGTACGAGGAGAATATCTATGTCTGTGCATGTTGTCTGATACGAGGCAAGGTTGGGCTGCAATGTTAGGGCTGCAAACATGTGTCGCAGCATCCTATCAAGGTTAGCTTTTCATTTTTGAGTAATCACATACCCTTCATTCTGGTTCATTTGAGTAAAGTTGAATCAGTCAATCCCCATGTGCCATGTGATGCAGATGCGGTGCTTCCCGGTGGCAAACATGGACCAGACTAGATGTTTGATATTGGAGACTTTTGTGCAACCTTCTCAAGTGATCAAGACGAGACTGGCACTCCAATCACACAAACTCCAGGGGGCGCCACTTCTTAGTTCTGTTATCAAATTTGTGGTTTATCATACATTATTACTTTTGTGCGCTTATGCGCTTATGTTATTTGGTTATGTTATCTACTTTTACTATCGAATTTGGGATTGAATTGTTTTGGAGTTTGTTGGCATAGTTTGGAGGTTTGGTTGGAGTAGTATGGAGATGACTTTTGGTTTATTATGTAGTTTGGAATTAATGTAGTGGATCTTGTTGTGTTGGCTGGGAATATTATTAATGCAGAGCCTACATTTCAAAATTTCAAAAATTTACCGTTACGTTTGCTTATTGTAGTGTTACATTTGTTAATATATAGTGTTACAATAAATAGAAAATAATGTTACAACATATAAAAATGGTGTTACAATAGGGTATGTGGGCCCCCTATAAACTATTAACCAAGTCAAATGTAACACTTAATATGTGTTACAATTGCCCAGTATAGTGTTACAATAGAGGCTGGTGACGTGTACACAGTGTGCCACGTGGCGCCACATGTGTTGCCACGTGGCCACGTGGTGCCACGTAATGCCACGTATGCACATGGTGCCACGTCTGAAAAAATTGAACTGAGCTATTGTAACACTCAAAATGTGTTACAATTGGGCCCCTGGTGTTACAATAGGTGCCTATTGTAATACTTTTGCTACTGTTACAATAGAGAAGAAAAGCGTTACATTAGGGTATCTATTGTAATGCTCGTAAACGTAACGCCTCCTGGTGTTACAATAGATCTAATGTAACGTTTTTCGGGCCTATTGTAACATCAGAGAGGCGTTACATATGCCCATCTATGGCGTAGTGAACGTTTAACTTTCTTAAATATTAACTTGGGATAGAATTTTAGTCGTTGTGAATGTGTAGGTCGCTCCACACTTCATTGTAAGATGATACCCTGGTAGGGCCGGTGTGACCTTAAACTTCTACGAAATCAAGTTTTCCTAGAAGTTGGGGGGCAAATGATATGGGTGAAAAATAATCCCTAAAGACATAATGATTAAGCCCAAAAGAATAGCCCAAACCCTAGTTGGGCATTAAATTCATAGTTAATGATTAAGCCCAAAAGAATAGCCCAAACCGGGGATGCCCGGTATAAGCTTGTTTCTAACATGGGTCTGATCCATAAATCGGGAACGTTCTAGAAACAAGGAACGTTCTAGAATATCCCTGGGATATTGTGTAGCCTCCAAGGCACCAAATTCAACATGGAAACTAATTCCTATAAGGAAGGAGTAAGAACCTTCCTCAATAACGGTGACTTGTCAACCAAGTCTCCAAACCCTATTACGATTCTAAGGTTCCTACAGCCTACATAAAGGGCCAGACCCCTCATCTCAGAACTACGTTTTTTGTCTTGATTCTCAATTCTGAGATACGTAGGCATCTTGTGAGGACCCGAATTAGGTTACGATAACGCAAGCGCAGCCATTAAAGCACGAAGCTCACGAACCCTAGCCGCAATTCGATAACCCTACTTTTTATTCCACAACACCCTATTTCTTGTCGAACTATATTCCTTGACTTATAATTTATGCCTTGCTTTACCTTATTCTTTTCCTTATGCTTATTCCTTTAAACCACACCAGCGTAACCGGATTTCATAACCCTTAATTTAAATTCTAGAATCCTAAACCCTTGTTTTGTTCTTTATTAACTAACGATGCTTCATTAGTTTATGACCAATGCAGTAACCCAATTTCTCAATTGAACTTCAGATTTCTTTATTCCATTAATTCCTTATAAATTGCTGTTCAATTTCTAGAATCTTAACAATTGCTTTGTTCCTTAATTGATAAATGTTTCCTTGTTGATATATGATTTTGTTTTGCTGAACCATGTCATGTTTACTTTAATCTTGTTGCTCTATTGTTTATGATTCCTTATATTAATCACTTCCCTAACCCTCAGTCTTTTATAATGGTAAATGAAAATGGTTTAATTAATTAAAGATGTTTTAAAATTTCTTATACTGGGCTGATCTGTTATCAGTGAGTTTAAGGACTGAAAAGTGAAATGTTTTAAATTATTAATAATAATTTTTTTTATAAATTGGAAAAGCATAAGAGGCTAGGGTGGTCCTAGTCTAGCACTTTTATTTAGCGTAAGAGGCTAGGGTTGTAATAACCCGAATTTTGGGTAGAATTAAAACTTTTCTTATTGTGGTTAAAGAGCACTAATGAATGGTGGTTTCAAAGAACAATGATTGTAATGAATGGATATTGCTTTGGACAATGATCCTGATGCATTGGTATATTGTCAGAATAGAGTAATTCGATGGTTGAGGACCTAGATAAGAATAATCTACCATCCAGGAAGGAGCTAATGGATCCTTGAAGGGAAATGAGTACGTGCATAGTGTTTCCCATACGTGCATAGTGTTTCCCATACGTGCATAGTATTTCCCGTACGTGCATAGTGTTTCCTGTACGTGCATAGTAATTTGGTGGATGAATAGTGATTTTGTAAGTTGGAAAACTTTTCACTCCACCCTATGTACGGGACGTGATATGGATGTTTCGAAGTCATATTAGTAATACGCGGAGGAAATAAGTGAATGCAGAGACGATCGGAATTCAGAAATTCCAAATTCTTTTCGGTATAATATTTGACCGGACAGTGGATTAAATATTATTATAATCCAAGAATTGAGATATTAACTTTGAGGATTTGATATTTTGGGATGTTATTATATTTGATTTAAGAATGAAGGTAGGAAACCACTGAGGAGTGGTTATGGCTACAATGTAATAATTGATATTTGGAAAGAATGAATGGAATTCGACTTTATTATTTCTATGTCTTGAAGAATGCTAAAGGGTAACAACATAGGTAAGAATAATCTATCTTCTAAGAGAATAAGATATGGCAATTTCAAGCAGGAGAATATTCTCATGTCATCCAGATCGGTAACGATTAATCCAGTAGTTCCGTAAAAAGGATAAGGAACGATCGAAAGAGAATACGGACAATTGTACCACCCTAAGAGAACAAGTAAAGAATACAGAATGAATAGTGTTTTGGTGGGAGTATATAATAATATGAGACGACACTATATAGAAGCATTCGGAACGGATTTCCGAGTTCGTATTAGTGATCCAGGGGGAAAATAAGTGTATGTAAAAGCTGTCGGATTCTGAAAAACCGCACTTTTATTTTCTCCGAGAGTTCCCTGGACACTGATAGCCTTAAGTATTTAACGAATGGATTTAAGGAATATAAATTGGAAAGTTAGAATGAAAGATGGAGAATGAAAGTATTAATATTAAAAAGGATTCCCGGTAAACCCTAATTAGAAATCCGTGAAATATTCCTACGAATGAAATTTTCCCATACGTGCATAGTGGTTTCCGTACGTGCATAGTGTTTCCCATACGTGCATAGTATTTCCCGTACGTGCATAGTGTTTCCTGTACGTGCATAGTAATTTGGTGGATGAATAGTGATTTTGTAAGTTGGAAAACTTTTCACGCCACCCTATGTACGGGACGTGATATGGATGTTTCGAAGTCATATTAGTAATACGCGGAGGAAATAAGTGAATGCAGAGACGATCGGAATTCAGAAATTCCAAATTCTTTTTCGGTATAATATTTGACCGGACAGTGGATTAAATATTATTATAATCCAAGAATTGAGATATTAACTTTGAGGATTTGATATTTTGGGATGTTATTATATTTGATTTAAGAATGAAGGTAGGAAACCACTGAGGCAGTGAAACAAGCGTTCTAGAAACCGCTAAAACGTTATAACGAGATTAATCAATAAAGCGAACGAATCCTAGATTACGGATTAAGTTCGTATCGAGATTAAATATCCTATATGATCATCAAGAGAATTATATCAAGTAGATTAAATTATTTAATCAAGGATTAAATCAAAACAATTTAGGAGTTAAGTGATTTAAATCACTTAAATCAAACAAGAAACAAAACAAATATCTATCAAAACTTATCCAAGACTCTTGGCTCTTACCCCAATGCTATAAATCTCATCCTACCAGCTGATAATATCTAGTTATATGAGCAAAAAGTAGATGATCAAGTGGGAGAGAAGAGAGAAAAGCAAAAGAAAACATAGAACATACAAACTGTCCAGCAGAAACATAACACAAAGAAAAATTCATATCTCCACTTCTATCCATCCTTAAATCACCAAATTTTAATCATAGCTTCTCCACTCCATGGGCAAGATTCTTTCCAAATTTCATGGAAATCCAAGTAGTATAGCCTAGTCAAATCCATGCTTAAAGTTGGAGGACCAAAACTGTCCAGGTTCTGATCAGAAGAAAGATGGGGCTCAAAACCCTAGCTCCCATGGTTGGATTCTTGTGTTCTATAGCTCAAAAGAAAGCCCTTGAAGAGTAGAAGGTGTGGTAAATATTTTAGAACCAAACTCTTAGTTTTTGATTTTATATGATTTTTACAAGATTGACGATGAATAGTGGATCTTAGAAACTAACTTTGTTTTCATGATTTCTTTGGATGATCTAAGGTTTGATTAAGCTAGAAAAGGACCATACCGAGCTTATTAAGGTTATATCATACTCCAAGGAAGGTAGATCTCTTGAAACCCTAGCATTTGATTTGAGATTTATGAATGTTTTTGATGGATTTAGCTTGGTATGATTATAGTGATAATTATAAGCATGATTATGTAATTAGTTATATGATTTAAGATGCATGAGGATTTTGATGCTAAGATCAGTAGCTTCTGGACTTGTGAGATGATTATTATGTGTATAAGTTGTATTGATGCCCGGTGTGGCTTGGGTTGTTGATTCCGATTTTTGGAACGTTCGTATTATAGCCGTTATAATGCCAAAATTTTGTTAATCATTGAAAACCGTGCATCACAGTAGGTCTAATGGCTGAAACTGGACAAGTATCTAACATGCCCTTGTAGATCTTGAGTCGTAGATCATTTTGGAAAAAGAATCGAATCAAACAGACTTACGGTTTAGGATTTATGACCGATTTACTAAAAGTAGTTCGAATCCGTAAACGAAAGTTCGTAACTGAAATTGAACCCTCGTAAAATATGTAAAGTCATGACGAATCTTGGTAAATAAATACTAGAGGTAAAAAGAAAGGTGTGAAAGAAAACCGTATGTCAAAAGGATCGTTTTTCGATTTATTAAAAATATTCGAGTCGAGGTTAAACGCGAACGAACCCCTAAAAGACGACTCTATTATAACTTCGGTAAAACACTTAGAAAACGGGCGATAAAACTCGGAGTATAATATTGGTTCGTAATGATCGACTTTAGAACTTGTATGACTTAAGTATGTCCCAAGTGTAAGTACAGTGACATGTCGTATTAACGAACGAATGTCGGGTCGGATCAATGATAAAAGGAATCCACAAAAAGGGGTATAACGAGATAACTCGAGAATGTGTTTTGATTTAAGTATAACTTAACTTTTAAGATGTTAAGTGATTAATCCCGAATGCCTTGGCTATTTATAGATCACCAAGCTGACCTGGGACCCGCTACCACCACCCCTTACCGTACTCGACTACCAGGCAAGTTTCAATTCCCTTCTTTTAGGCTGTTGTTGTGATTGAATATATATATATATATATATATATATATATATATATATATATATATATATATATATATATATATATATGTATATATATATATATGTTTTCTGTTATACATATGCCATAGCATGCATGCCTACTTTCAAGTTATATCGTTATGCTTGTTCCCTGATTGTTTATTGGCTTATAAATTAGATAACTAACGTATCAATTATAAGCCGGTTATTGTAAGACCCTCATAGAAGGGCGTATACATCTTATTCGTCAAATATAGACCGGGAGTCAATATTTCTTGATATATCGAGATTACCTCGGAGGAAAATATTTAAGTAAATATTTTCCATTATTTGGGCGACGAATATTATTTGAATATTCGTTCGAGATTATTTATTTAACGATCCTTACTTCAAATAATTATTTGAACGTAACCATTCGACGAATAATATTTTTCAATATTCATTCAAAGTCGAATAGAATATCGATTATTATTCCGAATATTCTTCTAAAGATTGGACTACTAAATGAATATTATTTGAATATCCATTTAGACTATTATTTTATTAAATGAATATTACTTTTGAATATTCATTTAAGATATTAATTACTTGATGAATATTATTCTAATATTCATCTGAAGCTTGATTTATTTATCGAATATCATCTCGAATATTCCTTTAAAGTTTGGATTACTAAATGAATATTACTTGATATTCATTTAGAATATTATTCATTAAATGAATATTACTTTTTGAATATTCATTTAAATTCCTTATTAATTAATGAATATTATTTTGAATATTCATTTAAATATTTATTTATTCAATAAATATTTTCTTGATGTTTCTTCAAGGATTATTTGGAGAAATACTCTGATTAATGATATTCTTTCATATTCCTAAATATTCTTTAAATATTTTAATTCAATAAATATTCTCTGAATATTTATTCCATACTTAGAATAACCTCAATAAGGTTTATCTTCTTCAATTATTACGGAAAATATCTCGGAGTCATATTATTATTAATCTTATATCAAGAAAGGTTCTCAGACATCATTCTTCTTGAGTCTATCTCCCTAAAAATAAGGGAACCTTACTTGGAAAATGTTATTTATCTTGTCGACTTCCCGGTCATAAAGTATTCTCTTCACTCGCAACTCGGGTGCTATGGACTTATTAAGTCGTTGTTTACCTTCTCATCTTTCGAGGGGTAAGATTGTTGGAACAAGTTGATATTCGTTACCAAGCAATAGCTTGGAAGTTATTGGTGAATTTTCCTTTCCAACTAGATACGACTACTTTGTAGAGTCTTATCAACAAGTATTATGCTTGGGGAAAGGGGGATGAACGTTACATTCAGAATCATGAATTCTATTTGAACTAGGAGTCGTGTAAGAGGCCGAGTAGCGCCGGTCAATCCCCTTTGGCCCAACCGTTGGCCGGGGAGAGCTAGTAAGGCGGTATACAAGTAAAGTCGTCAGTTCTTCCTTCTACCGGTAGTAAATCTAATTTGAGCTGTACGATCTCGACTGATCATCAAGATTGGAACAGCGGGCGCGGTGAATACTCCATCATTGGTTCATCATCCAAACTTAATTATTTCCTGCAACATGATTACTGTTGGCAGAGCTGGAAAAGTGTTCATAACTGGAATTGCAATCTTTTCATGCAAGTTCCTCTTTTTAATGAAATGAGAATATCTCGCTTACTTTTGATGTAGCAGATATTTCTACAAACAAATACTTTAAGTTACCTTGTAAAAATGCATGGCATATGGTTTGAAAGATACTTTTGAACTGTTATATATTATCGTTCAGTTATATATTATTGTTGGTGGGCTATTGCTCACCCTTGCTTTATTATTATATCACAACAACAGCTAGACCAGATGACTCGCACAAGGCGCACTCGACGCGGGCGAGGACGATGAGACTACCAGAGCTGAAGAAGAAGCTATTTGTAGGATATATTTATTCTTTCAGTACCAAGTATATGGTCTAGTATGACTTATGTAAATGGATGGCAAAGAGTATGTATTTATATTGAAATTCTTTTGGATTGTAAGAACTCATAATGTGATTAATAAAATTTGATTGTTACTCTGATTTCATCTCTGGGACTATAACGGGTGTGTTTTACATTGTTGTGTTGGGTCATAGAGATGTAATTTATTTTATGTTAAGGAAAGTTCAAGTGTTGTGGATAGAATTGGAAACCGTAACGACCGGATCCCGGACCCCGGATCTAGGGGTGTTACAAGGGTGGTCCTAGTCCAGCATTAAATGCCAATGTGTTGCCTAATTAGGAACCCAATTTCAAAGGAAGGGGGACTTTACGTGGATGATCACCCGTATTGTCCGTAATCAGGATAACAATACAATCAACTTAAATGTTTTAAAAAAAGTTTTATGAAAAGTATGTTTTGAGGGAAAGAAACATTTTTGATAAAAAGGTTAAGAATTAAAGAAAAATGGAAAGTTTTATGCCATGATAGAAATTGAGTTATTTCCTTGAGATAGTTTGATCATTGATATAGTTCATCAATGAAATATTGTAAAATCGTTGTTCACTATACTATGCACTTGCTGAACGTTCTTTGGCTCACTCTTGCTTTGTTTTACCTAACCCTTTGCAGTTAGGTTTAACGAGGATCTACTACATTTATCCCAGCGAATGAGAGTGATGAGGCATTCTATATAGGATATATTTCGGAGCTAGAGCGGGTAAGCACAGATTTGGATTGAGCTACGAATTAGATGGTATAGTAATTTGTATTAGAGCAGAGATAGAAGTTGTAATATTTTGTATTAATTAGATTCTTGTTTCATACCATAACCTGGAATCGATCCTCGGTGAGGAATCGTTGGTGTATTAAGTTTTATTTGTATTTGTTAAATGGGAATTTGGTTTGGGTTGAATTACAGGTGGATAGTTCGATTTACGAATACTTCATGCCGAAATTTTCTGAAATTCCCCTGTATCAAAGTCTATTTTATTATAAAAAGTATATTTTCATTATTGGGAAGTCTGGGCATTACAGGTATGGTCCAAACGTGGGCCCATTTACGAGGCCCAAAACCTTAATTAAATATTAATTTCGTAATTAATATTAAGGGTAATAAACAGCTCAGCAATAAGAGTCAGACAAGGAAACAATGTCTTTATGAGTAGCCACCAAGGCAACAAACTCAACATGGAAACAGACTCCTACAAGGAAGGAGTCTAGAACCTTCCTCAAGGCGGTGGCTTGCCCACCAAGTCTCCGAATCCTACCATAATTCTAAGGCTGTCACAGCCTATATAAGGGTCTGACCCCTCATTCTCAGAACTACGTCTTGGCTTGATTCTAAATAACGAGATACGTAGGCACTCTGTGAGGACCGATTAGTCTCGAACACGGAAACAGCCATTAAAGCTCGAAGCTCACCAACCCCTTTGCATTAAATATACACAAACCCTAGCCGCAATTCGATAACCTAGTTTTTATTCCACAACACTTAGTTTTATTATTTCACATTGAGGATAAATCTGAGTCAGCATAGTGTTAAATTTTATATTAATCGTTTTATATATACTACTAGCTTATAGCCCATGCAAAGCACGAGTTACTTTTAAATATTTTTAAAATTATATGATTAAATAAATTAGAGTATAATAATTTATTATGGATATAATTTAACTTTGTAATATTAATTAATAAAATTATTAGTATTAATAATAGTTATTTAATAAATGATATGTATTGATTAGAACTAATAATATAAAATCTGAATGTAAATTTGTTGTTGACGGGATTCAAACCTTGTATCTTTAGAAGAAGGATTTAAATATAGAATATTCTTTATTATTAGATCTAACGGTTATCATCCATTTACTAAATATCTAACGGTCACTATTCTTTTAAATGGTTAAACCAAAAAACCAAATTATAACCTAGTTTGCTTATTATATATTATTATATACTAGCTTATAGCCCGTGCAAAGCACGGACTACTTTAATTTTTTTTCAATTTTCTTATAATATTGTATAATAGAATAAATATTAATTTTAATATTTTATTTGCAAGTTACTTTTAAATTGTTTTACTTTTTTTACAGTGTAGTGATATTATTAATGTTAATTTTACTATGTTGTTAGCGGGATTTGAACCTTAGATCTTTGTATAGAACAACTTTTAGTATTATATATAAATTAATATGTTGTTAGCGGGAATCGAACCTTAGATTTTTGTATATAACAATTTTTAGTATTGTTATATCTAACGGTCATGATCTATTTGAGTTGAAGATCTGACGGTTGTGAAGTAGGGATAACCAAAATGAGGGGATAATCAAACTACAAATTATACCCCATTTTGCTTATTATAATATAGTATAAATATATATTGAAATATATATTTCGGTTAAAAATCTTGGTTTTAGTTTAAAGAATAAAGATAGCTCATTTAAATAGATATGTATATGAATAAAACCAGGCTTGATTACGAAAATAGGTGATACAAGTAATGAATAAGAAGATAGATTAAAAAGAAAAAGTATACATAAAAGCAAGTGATACGTGGAGCCTTATTAGAGTTGCTGGCTGATGACTAACGAAAGGAAAGGGGATAATTATCAATCAAAGTAGAGAGCTAATCGTTTTTCTTTTCATTAGGTCGGAAGGAAGGAGCATACACACAGGTTATCTTTCCCTTATCTAATTGATACATGTAAATTCATAGTTAATAGCTTATAGATTGTTACGGGTTATGGGTTGTATCGAACAACATATGCATAAACTGATAGGTTTTGTTAATCATGGGCAAAGGTATATTATCACATCTTATATTGGAGATTACTACTTGTGGCTTGATGAATGAACACCAAAAAGGGGTGTTTATGATTTATGGAATATCAAATTTGAAATCTTAGATTAAGCTACCAAACAGACTTCATCATCTATTCAAATACATAGCCCTATAATTAGTTAAATGATTTATCTTATCATAAACTTATTAAGGTGTATGTATACAAGATTAATATTCTCAAACACGAAGTTAAATTATGTTATTGAATTTTAGGTATATGTCCAGGAGTTGGAATTTGGTACTTAAACCAGAATTTTTGGACATGAAAACTGGGCTGTTTTTATAGTCGCATTCTATACCCTTAGAGACATAACGAGACCATATGTGCAACACTAAAGTTCCCAGACCTGCACTTCAGAGAGCTTCCATGTTTGGTAAATTTAAGAGTGCAATTGTAAACGTTAAGGCCTTGGAATTAAAACTAGTTTCTGCAGTTCTAAATTCAGAAATTCTGCTCTGTTTTGAACAACCATTTAGAGAGGGTTAGGGACCTAATTACTTAATGATCAGCGAATAAGAAATGTAGGTTTATGTCTGCAAAATTTGGCTGCTATTAACTTTATATAAATTGAATTACAATTGATTTAGCGTAGCTGATTCATGTTGTTTTTAACTATCAACGTGGTAGACTTCTAAATTATGCCATAAATTGAATATAGTATATTATAGAGTAAATTTTAGATATGTTATAGACCTAAAGGACTAGTTGGCTCATAAAAAAGAATGAGGTAAATTGAATAAATGTGGAAAGAGTTATAGGCAATGGAACGATACATGTCGGAGCTGCCAGAAATATCAGAAAAAAGCTACCATGTATGATTAAGTTTGTAAAATTCTTCAGAACTGATTTAGAATGTTTTAAAACCTGAAATTCTACATGAACAGATTAGTATAACTGTGTAACATGTACATAAAATTACATGACAAAAAGAAAGTCGAGTGAGTAATTAAATAGTTAAATAAGGCTTATAACGCATAGATTCAGGTGAGTTTAACTCTCTGATTTTTAAATTTTTAGATTAAATTATTTAGAACCACATAGTAACATGCATATCACACTAGCATCGGAATCATGGTTATAGAATAGCAAATATTGTGTACAAGTTAAATATGGACTAACTCAAGAATATTCTATAGGATCGAGAGTAAGCACGGAATCTCAACAAGGTAACAAGCTACAATAAACCATCTTTTGAGGTGAGTATAAATCATTGACTTATTTTATATATGTTCTACGTGATTTGTGTGATAAATGTGTGCATTGACGTGATTACATCGATAAATTTAAGGCTTGGAATTGTGTGAATTTTTATCAAACGTATGTGTTTAATTTAAATATAAGAATAATGGGATCTGTACAAAAAAAATTGTTATACGTACATGGTTATAAGCAGGAACACATGATCTTAGATTTAAAGGTTCTCACGTGATATTTGCATATCATTCATTTGCATTCGACTAAATAAAAGGTGTTGTGACGATAATCATACTTTAGTATTTGAAATTATATAAGATACCTTTAGGTTATCAATACAGAGGCCTTCGGGTCATATACGGTACTGTCAAATGGTCAGACATATATAGAACCTTTGGGTTAGACATAAATGGTGCCGACCACTGTCAGACATAGACGGTGCTAGCCAGACATACATGGAACCTACAGGGTCATGTACACTAATGCAATACAAAGTTGACTAGTTACAACAAATAAATGAAATAGAGAGGCATATGCATACATTTACATGACATGATTTGGTTATTTCATTATACTCTCTAGGATTTCTTTTAATTATCTCTATGTTGATTTATGCTCATTGAGTTACAATCTCATATAAAGTGCGAATATGTTTCAGGCGATCATAATAGCTAGACGTTTTTGGATTAGTATCAAGTTTGGAGTTGTAAATAGGAAAGAATTCGCAGGTTGGTAGCTGATGCTCCATACATCCCTTCACCTCAACATGTGCACTTATAGATATATTTAAAGCTGAGTCTTTTGTTAATGTATACCATTTAAAATATTTTGGATAAAAATTTGTTTAAGTAATAAGTAGAACATAGTTTATGACTTGTAGTACATATATAAGTTACTTCTATTAAGGTATTATAAAGCTGCTCGTACTTAATTGGTTATATAGAGTTATTTCTGTTATTTTAAAAAAATGATTTGGTGAATACAGTTTATTATAAGGGTGTCACGTATAGTTGGCATCAGAGCAGGGATATGTTCCCTTAAGGCGTGCATACATGCGCATTAATAAGTATGTAGTTGTATAGTGTCTAATGTCTATTTATGTATAGGACAATAAATATGGATCATCACATTCTAAATGCATAAGGAGGTGAGGGAGGAGCAGCTGGCCAACAACAGTCTATAGGTGGAGCACATGCTCCATCTTTACACTTGCACGAGCAACATATAGAAATGGAAGTAAGACGTAATTATAAGAAACTTAGGAAGCTAGGTGCAGTCGATTTCTCGGGTACTACAGATTGAGATGAAGCTGAAACATGGTTGAAAAGAACCAAAAGGGTATTCAATATGATGCACTGTGTTCCAGAAGAGAAGTTTGACTATGCAGTGTCGCTACTTCAAGATGATGCTTATGATTGGTGGGAGACTATTCCTAACTCAACTGCTCAGCCGCCAATATTTACTTATGTTGACTTTTTGCTTGATTTTAGGGACAAGTATATGCCCGAAATTTATAGAGATGAAAAGCAGTGAGAGTTTTTGAATTTGAAACATGGGAATATGAGTGTGGCTGAGTATGAAGTGAAATTTACGCAGTTATCTCATTATGCTTTAGTTATGGTATCAACTGAGAGAGATCGATGTAGACGATTTGAGGAAGGTCTAAGGTATGACATTCGAAGTAAGATTACACCCGAAGATCTTCGTAGTTATACTGACTTAAGGACGACAACAATCAGAGCTGAACGCTTAATTAAAGGGAGACCAAATTTCTTTTAGAGACCAAAAAGAGAAGGGACTAGATTTACAGGCTAGACTAGTGGGAGACCAGGTAAGCATGCAAACTATAGTGCACCATCTCAATCAGTTATGAGGGGAAGTGTTTCTAGATTTATAGATGGAAGGTCATACATTCCTCCACCTACCAATATAAGTCGGGGATCAACTGTGCAAACAAGGACTACATGTCAACACTGTGGAAGATCACATCTTAGAGAATGCAGAATTGTGACAGTAGGATGTTATTTTTGCGGTCAACTAGGACATTTCTTTAAAGATTTCCCTAATAAAATGGAAAATAGACCAACCATGTCAGAATGAACTGTTCAAAATCCAATAGTGATGAGAGGTATACCTTCTCTAGGAAGAGGTAGAGGAAGGTCTTCTAGTATTTCTGGGGTTATAGGTAAGTTTGAAGCTTAGAGTTCCAATCTACCAACACATGCCTGAGTTTTTACACTAACCAAAAATGAAGCAAAGGCAGCACCAGAGGTGATCACCGGTAAAGTTCTCCTACATCATTTAGAAGCTTATGTTCTTATTGATCTTGGTTCTTCGCATTCATTCATATCATTTAAAATGACATCTTACTTGCATAAAAATCATGATACAATGGATCACAAGGTTAAGGTTCATACTCCATTGGGTAAGGTTGTAGTTGTAGACAAAATATATAGAGATTGTCTTATTCAGATGGGTGAAGCAAATTTGTTTGCGAATTTGATAGTTTTACCTTTACCTGAGTTTAATATTATATTAGGTATGGATTGGTTATCTAGACATCGTGCTAAGGTAGATTGTTTTACCAAAGAAGTTGTAATTGATTCTCCTGGTCAAATTAGAGTTATTTTGTGGTAATCGCCCACTGATATCGAGTTGCTTAATTTCTGCAATAAGTGCTTTCAAAATGATTAGAAAGGGTTTTGATGCTTATTTAGCATATGTTATGGATACTAGGGTCAATATGGGCAGGGTTGAAGATATTCCAGTTATTAGGGAATTTCCAGGTGTATTTCTAGAAGAATTGTCGGGAATGCCACCAGATAGGGATATAGAATTTCTATAGACCTAGTCCCGGGTACAACCTCAATTTCTAATGCTCCATATCAGATGGAACCAATAGAATTGAAAGAATTAAAGAAGCAGTTGATAGAGCTATTAGAAAAAGGATATATTCCTCCAAGTGTATCCCCGTGTGGTGCTCCTGTGTTGTTTGTTAAGAAGAAAGATGGTACCATGAGATTATGTATTGACTACCGCAAGTTAAATCAAGTTACAGTGAAGAACAGATATCCGTTGCCATGAGTGGATGATTTGTTTGATCAACTACAAGGTGCACAAGTGTTTTCAATAATTGATTTGAGATCGGGCTACCATCAGTTGAAAGTTGCAAAAGAAGATATTACTAAGACTGCCTTTAGAACCTGATAAGGCCATTTTGAGTTTCTGGTTATGCCGTTTGGATTAACAAATGCCCCAACTGTATTTATGGCATTGATGAATAAAGTATTCCAGCCTTTTCTCGATAAGTTCGTAATAGTATTCACTGATGACATATTGGTTTACTCCAAAAGTACACATGATCATTAGAATCATTTAAGGATGGTTTTACAAACTTTATGAGAGAAGCAGTTGTATGCTAAATTTAGTAAATGTGAATTTTGGTTGGATCATATGGTATTTCTAGGACATGTTGTTTCAAGTTTAGGGATTGAAGTTGATCCGAAGAAAATAGAAACAATATTAAATTGGGAAGTACCGAAGAATGTCACCGAAGTACGGAGTTTTTTTGGGAATGGCTGGATATTATAGACGATTTGTAGAGGGATTTTCCAAGATTGTTGGACCAGTGACTAAATTACTTAGAAAGAATGTTCCTTTTCAATGGAATGAAGTAGCACAACAAAGTTTTAATGAACTAAAGCGTAGGCTGACTTCAGCTCCCATATTGGCCACTCCATCAGGTCAGGGAGGTTTTGTAATCTATAGTGATGCTTCACATCAAGGTTTAGGTTGTGTTTTTATGCAACATGGAAGAGTAATTGCATACGCTTCAAGGCAATTGAGACCTCATGAAGTTTCTTATCTTGTTCATGATTTAGAATTAGCAGCAGTGGTGTCTGCTTTGAAAATCTGGAGACATTATTTATATGGGGAAACATTTCAAATTTTTACCGATCATAAGAGCTTAAAGTATCTAATGAGCCAAAAGGAATTAAATATGAGACAAAGACGATGGCTGGAACTTTTGAAGGATTATGATTGTACTATTGAGTGCCACCCTGGAAAAGCAAATATAGTTACAGATGCTTTGAGCAGAAAGAGTAGTAATAGGCCATGTTTTCAAGAATCTTATTTATCATCTTTGATTGCTTTAAGGATAATGGATGTAGTTTTGAATGTTAAAGACGTTGGAGTTTTGCTTGCCACATTAAATATACTACCAGTCTTGAAAGAGAGAATACAAGAAGCACAAGTACGTGATAAAAAATTGGTGGATATCATTGAGAAAGTGAAACATGGAGAAACTACTAGTTTACCCTACAAGATGATATGCTAATGATCAATGATCGAATTTGTGTTCCCGATGGTGATAATCTACGTCGAGAAATTCTTGATGAAGCCCACAATGCACCGTATGCTATGCATCCTGGCGCAACAAAAATTTATCATACCATGAAGTCCAATTATTGGTGGCATGGAATGAAGAAGGACATTACAGAATTCACGGCAAAGTGTTTAACATGTCAACAAGTGAAAACCGAACACCAAGCTCTAGCTGGAAAGTTGCTTCCTTTATCAATTCTTGAATGGAAATGGGAACGAATTACTATGGATTTTGTTACGGGCTTACCTAAGACTCAGAAGGGGAATGATGCTATATGGGTCATTGTTGATTGATTAACTATGTCTGCTCATTTTCTACCTATTCGTTGGGGTAGTACACGTGATCATCTAGCGAAAAGATATGTAAATGAGATTGTGAGATTACACGGAGTACCTATATCTATTGTGTCGGACAGAGATCCAAGATTTACATCACGATTTTGGAAAAGTTTCTAAGAGGCCTTAGGTACTAAGTTGAATTTCAGTACAACATTTCATCCTCAAACAGACGGGCAATCAGAAAGGACAATTCAAACATTAAAAGGGATGTTAAGAGCATGTGTTCTGGAATTCAGTGGCTCGTGGGATGAGTATATTGCTTTGATGGAGTTTGCATACAATAGCCATTTTCATAGTAGTATTGGCATGGCACCATATGAAGCATTATACGGGTGAAATTGCAGATGTCCACTATATTAGGATA
The DNA here is from genome assembly GCA_036435485.1 of Saposhnikovia divaricata. NCBI lineage: Eukaryota > Viridiplantae > Streptophyta > Magnoliopsida > Apiales > Apiaceae > Saposhnikovia > Saposhnikovia divaricata. The sequence goes on along the minus strand of CM071597.1, from coordinate 123,356,342 downwards.
AAGAAGGTACTATAATATTAGAAGGTCCAGATATTGTTAAAAATGCAATGGACAATGTGGACATTGTGATGGAGAAATTGAAAACGGTCCAAGATCGTCAAAGAAGTTTTGTTGGTCAACATAGAAGAGAAATAGAGTATCAAGTGGGTGAAAAAGTGTTTCTTAAAGTATCTCCATGGAAATCGATGATGAGATTTGGTAACAAAGGCAAGCTAAGTCCAAGATACATTGGGCCATATGAAATTATCGAGAGAGTGGGACCCTTAGCTTATAAATTAGCATTACCTCTAAAGCTTTCTCAAATACATAATTTTTTTTCATATTAGTATGCTAAGAAGGTATCGTTCTGATCCTACACATGTGTTGAAAGATTCAGAAATAGAAATTTCGGAAAATGTGAGCTATGTGGAGGAACCAATAAAAATTGTTGGCTATAAAATCAAGCAGTTAAGAAATAGAGAGATACCTTTAGTTAAGGTGATATGGAGGAATCACTCAACAAAGGAAGCCAGATGGGAGAGAGAGAAAAACATGAGACGTCAATATCCCTACTTATTCGACAACACAGGTTTTAAATTTCGAGGACGAAATTTTTAATTTGGAGGGGAGAGTTGTCACATCTCCGTCCCATAAACACCAAATGCATTTTAGTTTCATGAATTTAAGTCATTTATAGTATTATAAAAATTTTAGTATGTCAATCGGATTGAGGATACTTTGTGGTTTAAATTTTATGTAGTTAAACATATCGGTATCTATTTAATATAGGGGTGTATTATTTTTAATTAATAATGTGTTTATATCATTTAAGTAAGAATAAAATTATTTTAGTATATTACGGAGAGCTTAGTTTTATTATTTCACACTGAGGATAAATCTGAGTCAGCATGGTGTTAAATTTGATATTAATTGATATATATATATATATATATATATATATATATATATATATATATATATATATATATATATATATAATTTTATTCTAATAGAAACCACTCTTAGACTAGAAACTAAATAAAAAAAATTAAATCGCGTCGGAATATAGCACATATGGTATGCAAACTAATCTTTGAGAGATGGAGAAAAATACAATGATGTCGGATTCCAAAAAAAAAAGTCACCGATTGATGGGAAAAATCAAATTAAAAATGGAGGGGAATAGGTGGGATTATGTATGTGAGGGTTCATTGTATGTTGGGTATATTTAACTAAACAACGCAATAATGGGACAGTTATATTACAATTAACAAGAACAGGCAATTAAGCAAATAACGAAACAAACACGATGGCAAAACAAAATATATAATTAAAGACTGTAAAACAAAAGAATAGGAAAGAACACTTAGCTCTAACGGAAGCTTTAAAACTCTGAAAGAACAGAACAGCTGAGTCGTCAAGGCTTAGAGAAGTCTTGACTGTTCTTGAAGAGATTATTGCCCCACTTATGCTGTGATGGGTTGCAGCAATATCGCTTCCAGGATAAAATAGTTCAGATCAATCCGGTCACAGACACGGCAAAGATCAACAGCGACTAGCACCTCAGTTCGCCCAAAAAAAACCTATATAACTTATAAATGAATGCAAGGTAGGCACTTGAGATTACTTATTTTAAAACTCAAGCATAAGCCTTCTATATATAGACATTTCAAGTTTCTTAGTTCAATATCTTTTCAATGTGGGATTTAAGAAAAAACCCATTTCAAACTTATTTCAAACTAGTAACTTTGCCTATATAATTATGGATTCCACTAAGAAAATTGAAAGGCATATGACATAGCCTATTTGTATTTCGAGGATACAACTCAACTCAAACAAGAATGTAATAGTAAATAGTATATGTACTGTCACAGGGATCTCAATTGTATTATCTGTCAAAAGAAAGAAGACAAAGTCAATCTACCATTTTGAGGTATACTACACTTGAAGAAGTTCATTCAGTTGATCAAGCATCAGTGGAGTAATCAAGAAAGTGGTTTCTATTTATAGTGACAAGAGGTTCCTACAGTGACAGAATACAGATTATAAAGGTTTGAAAAAGAGTGAAGAAAAAGAAGACATGAACCACAACTTTAAAGTCAATATATGAAGAACAGTCATTGCGGATTTGCGGTTAGTCACTCATGAACCAGACAGTACATCGAGTGTCAACATTAAACAGTGGTTGTTTATCATTAACTTCAGTGGTTCAAGCTGTCAAGACTGTATGTTAAGAAAAGAAAGGAACCAAATCATAGAGTCAAAAATAAAGAAAAGCCGTTGGAGTTAGTCGCTCATGAACCAGACCGTGCATCGAGCGTCAACAAAAATTCGGTGGTAATTCTTTATTATTTTCAGTGGTTCAAGCTATCATGACTGGTATGGAAGAAATCATTGTGCAAGCAACAGAGGTGCTAAATTAATTAACCACAATGGTTTTGCAATCAAGACTTGCTAAGGAATAATCTTTGTGGAGGATCAAATTTATCAAGACATAGAAGACCACAAGGGTTATGCTATCAAGGAGGTATATTAATTTTATCTTAATTAATTAAGTCATTTGAATTATTTATTTGATAAATTAATTCTATCCGAATTAATTTATTCAATAAATTATTTAAAAGATTAATTAAGTTAGAATTAATATAATTATCAAACAAAGAGGTATATTAATTTTCTCTTAATTAATTAAGTCATTTGATTTATTTATTTGATAAATTAATTCTATTCGAATTAATTTATTCAATAAATTAATTAAAAGATTAATTAAGTTGGAATTAATATAATTATAAAAAGACTTCATATTAATTCTCTTTTAATTAAATTAAATTAGTTGGCTAATTTATTTTATAAATTAATTCAATCAGAATTAATTTATTCTTTAAATTAATCAATTAATTAATTAAATCAGAATTAATATAAGTGTTTAAAGACTTAAAACAATTCTGCTCAGCGAATATGACCTAATGGAGGTCGGTATGACCTATTCTTAAGTCATACCGAAGCTACTCAGACTGATTAAGTCATACTGATCTAAGTCATACTGATCTAAGTCATTCTGATCTACTCAGACTGATTAGGTCATACCGAAGATACTCAGACTGATTAGGTCATACCGAGCAGATTAAGTCTTACCGACTTGAAGATATTTCTGAAAAGCAAATTAGGTCATACCGACAAAGTGCTTTATGTCATACCCAAAGGCTGCTCTTAAATTAGGTCATACCGACACATGATTAGGTCATACCGCCCAAGATTTAAGTCATACCTAAGGAAAATTATGTCTTGGAGCAAGTTTAAGTCATGCTGACAGCTGATTTATTATGTCTTGAAGCAGTTTAAGTCATACCAGATCAGTACAAGACTTAAATAGCTATATATACAACAGCAGGCACAGCAGAACAGCCAAGAATCTTCACTTCTCCAGCAGAACACAGCAGAGAGAGAGGCCAAGAGAAAAATGGTTCCTTGAACTTCAAATTAAATCTTGTAAATTATTTCTGGCTTGTATTTCTAAATCTAAACCGACAGAAATTGTTTACTTGCACTTGTGGAACTATCTAGCGAATTAAGTTTCCTAGAATCTCTCGATCTTTTTATTACAAATATAGAAAAGTTCATGTCGAATTTTCTATAGAATTTGTAATAATTAATTTCGATCTTTTTATTTACAAATATAGAAAAATTCATGTCAAATTTTCTATAGAATTTGTAATAATTAGTTTGGTCATCAAACCTTGTAATTTGTACCCGTGTATTTAGACACACCCCATCAAGTTAATATAAATTTTATATTCAACTTGAAATATCGGTATTCGTTTTATTCCGCATCAATTTGTTCTTGATTTAATATTTTAATATTTTTTTAAGAAAAGAGCAAATTCGATAAAACGGTATAGTTTGTATTCAACCCCCCCTTCTACAAACTATTTTGGACCTAACAAAAATGTCTTAGATCCAAATATGAAAGTTTAAGTCCTCATATCAAGGAACAACTTCCATAAGTTAGTTTCCAGAAATTACATCAAGAGCACATCTAAAATGTGTCTCAAACTTTCCATTTTCTAATAATCCCCCACAAATCCATACAGTAATGCATATCAGATTCTACTCATGACTTGCTTTTCAGCGTCGGTACCCTTTCGGGTTTGAACCCTCCTAAGTCCCCTACTTCGATGGCTACTGGATATAGATAGAATGTTTCACCTTGAATCTTTATCCGTTTAGTGTAACCACATTCCATAGACGAAAATAAATCAAAGGCCATGGTGCTAATCTACGGCTTTGAGACGTTAATGGTCATGTCTCGATCCTGTTCGTCGAATGTTTCAAGGAATAACCCTTTCCTCTAATTGCGACCACACAATTACATTCGCTTAGCTGGGCATCTCCAGAGATGTATTGGTAACATCTCGTCATATGACTTGACCCCATTCAGTGTTCAAATAACTCTTGCTATTCTGGCAGTTATAGTACCTTTTAGGTTTATAGAGGATAGACTCCAGATACATGAGTATTAATCTATATAGTTAAAGGTACAACCAATTCACCCTTACAACTTGTTAGTACCACATTGAATACACTTTCGAGGGATCTCCTCTCATGTGTATTGGGTTTCCGCTGTAGATGAATCATTATGGGCTATCAGTCCCATCCCCAACCTAGACTTAAGGACAACAACATGCTCAAGTCCCTTAGTCAAAGGATCAGCTAGGTTATCTTGAGTTCCAATAAACTCAACAGCTATGATCCTTTCAGACATTAAACCTCTTATAGACTTTAGTCTAACTTGGATATGTCTCTTTGTTTTCATATTATACTTCTTGCTATTTATCTTGTCGATAGTTGTACGGCTATCAAAATGAACAACAAAAGCAGGAAGTGGTCGACTTATTACAGGTAACGCTGACATAAGTCCATACAACCATTCAGCCTCTATCCCCGTGGCATCTAATGCACACAACTCAGCCTCAAAAGTAGACCGAGTTATTATAGTCTGTCTAGAAGATTTCCACGATACTGCTCCACCCGCAAGGGTAAACAGGTATCCAGTCACTCCGTTGGAACCAGAATTCATAGCTATCCAACTTGCATCACTATATCCCTCTAGCACTACAGGAAACCTCCTGTAGTGCAAACCAAGATATATGGTGCCTTTCAGATATCTAACTACTCTATCAAGAGCATCCCAATGAGTCTTGTTTGGACAGCTTATATATCTTGCTAACTTAGACACTGAATACGAAATATCCGGTCTAGTACCATTTGCAAGATACTGCAAACTCCCAATAATCTGAGAATACCTTAACTGAGACACAGGAACTCCTGAACTATTCTTGACAAGGGCAATTTTAGGATCATATGGAGTACTCGCAATTCTACAATTTGAATAACCATAATTCTCAAGTATAGATTTCTCTATATAATGAGATTGTGACAAGGTTATTCCATCAGTTGACTGAGTCAACTTGATTCCGAGAATCACACTAGCCTCACCCATATCCTTCATTTCAAAATGCCTTTTCAAGAAACTTTTTGTCTCGTTAATAATCTCAATATTGGTTCCAAACAATAAAATATCATCCACATATAGGCACACAATAATACATTCATTTCCTTTAACCATGTAATAGACACACTTGTCACTTTCATTAACTACAAACTCTGATTCTAAAACAGTTTCATCAAACTTTTTATGTCAGTCTCTTGGAGCTTGTTTTAAGCCATATATTGACTTGATTAACTTACATACTTTCCTTTCATTTCCAGATGCAACAAATCCCTCAGGCTGATCCATATAAATCTCTTCCTCAAGTTCACCATGAAGAAAAGCTATCTTTACATCCATTTGATGGATGATAAGACCATGTACGGAAGCCAATTCTATAAGCATCCGGATTGTTGTCATTCTAGCAACCGGAGAGTATGTATCAAAGTAATCAATGCCTTCCTTTTTCTTAAAACCCTTAGCTACTAGCCTAGCTTTATACTTATCTATTGAGCCATCCGGGTTCATCTTCCTTTTGAAAACCCATTTACATCCTATAGCAGAACACCCGGGAGGTAGATCAACCAACTCCCATGTTGCGTTAGAAACAATAGAGTCAATCTCACTTTTTACCGCACCTTTCTAGTACCTAGATTCTGAATAATCCATGGCCTGCTGGAAAGTTAAAGGTTCATCCTCGACATTGTAAGTGATAAAATCACTTCCAAAGTCCTTGACTACCTTCGTACGCTTACTCCTTCTAGGTTCCTCTACTTCATCAGGAGTAGAGCTACTACTAGGATCTGCCCCCACATTTGTCATCCTTTCCACATGATCAGGAATGGAACTCGGTGTACGAGTGGGATCATCATCAGAAATACCCTGAGGTATACCAGTCTTCATAAGAAACACATTGTTAAAGAATGTTGCAACACGAAATTCAACTATAGTGTGAGCCACTATTCCGTCTATGTCAGATTTTAAAACTAAAAATCTCATAGCCGTAGTGGTTTCAACATAGCCCAGAAAGATGCAATCAACAGTTTTCGGCCCTAGTTTCTTTCTCTTGTGTTCAGGGACAAGTACCTTTGCGAGGCATCCCCATACACGAAGATATTTTAAACTAGTCCTTTTCCCTGTCCAGAATTCATAATGTGTCTTGTCTATATGTTTCAGAGGGACTCTATTCAGAATATGGCAAGCCGTATTCAAAGCCTCCCCCCACATGTACTTAGGCAACCCCGAATTAATCAACATACTGTTAATCATGTCTTTAAAAGTTCTGTTCTTTCGTTCTGCCACCCCATTAGACTCAGGTGTGTATGGTGGAGTCACCTCATGAACTATACCATTGCTCTTGCAAAATTCATTAAACGAGGTACTCGTATACTCACCACCTCTATCTGATCTCAAATGTTTAAGTACTTTACTTGTTTGTGTTTCAGCTTCAGCTTTGAACATAATGAATTTTTCTAGCGCTTCATCTTCATGTTGAAGCAAATAAACATAACAATATCTACTGCAGTCATCTATAAAAGTAATGAAATATCTTTTATTATCATTAGTCACTATGCCACACTTCACATATGTCCGTGTGCACTAAGTCTAGCACTAATGAATCCCTTACTACATTATGAAAGGGTTTCCTAGTTTGTTTAGCTGTCACACATACTTGACATTTAGATTTATTATCAATGGCATGTTTTGGAATCAACTCTAAATTCATCATGTTCTTTAGAGCACCAAAATTCAAGTGACCAAGACATAAGTGCCAAAAATCAGATGATTCAACACAATTAACAGAAGGAGCAACATTATCATTAATAAAACTGCCCAAAACTGGCTCAACATTTATCAAAAACAATCCATCAGACAAGTAACCTTTGCCAACAAAAACACCGGTATGTGTAATAACTAGTTTATTACATTTCAGAGAAAGTTCAAATCCATTCTTAACTAAACAACTTCCACTTATTATATTTCTACGAATATCAGGAACATGATGCACTCTAGTGAGGGATAGAACACGCCCATAAGCAAACTTCAGGTCCACGTTTCCTATTCCGAGCACTTGTGCAGTACTAGCATTCCCCATCGTCACTGTCACTCTACGAGTCTGTTGATAAGATACAAACAGAGTTTTATCAGCACAAATATGCACATTAGCTCCAGTATCAATCAACCATTCATGAGACAAATAAGTGGATAGTATAACAAGCTTATAGGTAATACCCGTCTTTGGTTACAGAAGCAAATGCTTCACCAATAACCATGTTTGCCGTAGGCCCATCAATGGTTCCAGCTCCAAGTACAGTGTTTGCTTGAGCAACCACATCAACTTTCTTCGCTTTCTTTACAGGACAGTCCTTGCTCCAATGACCAACCTGTCCACAAGACCAACATGGTTTGTTTGCCTTTGGTTTCTTAGCCTTGTTCTTGTCTTTATTATACTTAGTGTTTTCCTTCTTAGTAAATTCTTTTCTTTTCTTACCAACAGTCATTACATTCACCTTCGAACTACTATCATGTTCAGCAGGCATCACATGTCCCTGTTTGGACTTATGCTGCTCCTGCATTGAGATGTCAAACATCAGATTAGTCCACGTGATCTCTCCTTTCTGTCTCTTCAGGGATAGAGCAAACTCTTCCCAAGACTTCGGGAGCTTTTCAATCACTGCCATAACCTAAAACTTCTCAGGAAGGACCATACCGAACTCCTTCAAAGCATGCACCAACATCTCAAACTTGTGCACCTGCTCATTCATGGATTTAGTATCCACCAATTTAAAATCAAGGAACCAAGCCACAAAATACTTTTCCAACCCTTGCAAGTCAGTATTATGTGTCTGGTCCAGCTTCTCCCATAAGAGCTTAGCTGTGTAGGGATCCGATGAATAAACATCAAACAGAGTGTTCGATAAAGCTGCCAGAATTGCAGCCCTAACCACCCCATCCTTTTCCTCCCACATAGCATAAGCCTTAACAGTTTCAGCCTTTTCCTTAACCACAACTGGTTTCTCATACTGCACCACCAGCCATAGACCCTTTACCGTAAGCCACAGTTTCATCCTTTTCTGCCAACGAGAAAAACCAACACCCCCATCGAATTTATCGGGCATACCCGACAAATCGATAGGTTGTGGGAAACGGTACGTGGTCCAATCAATGGTGGGTGCAGTAACAACAGACCCAGAGCCAGTCTCAACAACAGGAGTTTCAGTTTCATTAACCATCTTGCTAATTAACAAATATAACAAATAATCTCTTCAAGATTGTTGGGTATATTTAACTAAACAACGCAACAATGGGACAGTTATATTACAATTAACAAGAACAGGAAATTAACCAAATAACGAAACAAACACGATGGTAAAACAAAATATATAATTAAAGACTGTAAAACAAAAGAAAAGGAAAGAACACTTAGCTCTAACGGAAGCTGTAAAACTCTGAAAGAATAGAACAGCTGAGTTGCCAAGGCTTAGAGAAGTCTTGACTGTTCTTGAAGAGATTATTGCCCCACATACGCTGTGATGGGTTGCAGCAATATCGATTCAAGGATAAAACAGCTCAGATCAATCCGGTCACAGACACGACAAAGATCAACAGCGACTAGCACCTCAGTTCGCCCAAAAAAAACCTATGCAACTTATAAATGAATGCAAGGTAGGCACTTGAGATTACTTATTTTAAAACTCAAGCATAAGCCTTCTGTATATAGACATTTCAAGTTGATTAGTTCAATATCTTTTCAATGTGGGATTTAAGAAAAAACCCATTTTAAACTTATTTCAAACTAGCAACTTTGCCTATATATAATTATGGATTCCACTAAGAAAATGTCTTAGATCCAAACATGAAAGTTTAAGTCCTCATATCAAGGAACAACTTCCATAAGTTAGTTTCCGGAAATTACATCAAGAGCACATCTAAAATGTGTCTCAAACTTTCCATTTTCTAACATTTTATTTGTGTGTGGTGCCCGTAGTGGGGCCATTAGATTAGATTGATCTAAGGGTTAAGATTAGTTTCTAATTTCTATTTTAATTTTGGTTTCTGTTTGATCAATAATATATATATATATATATATATATATATATATATATATATATATATATATATATATATATATATGATGAGATTCAAAAGAGAACCTTCCTTAGCGGGAGAACCAGAGAAGTACAGTCATTACCGATGATTTGGTTTTGATCATATGGCCAAGATTTTGTATAAATATATTAGTATATTACTTGTTTTATAGTACAAGGGTAGTATTTGACTAAAGGAAAATATATTACAACATACGTATATCCTTAAATTCATTACCATGTTTCTAAAGATATGATTAAATATGTTCTATTATAATCTATACACTTTCCATATAACGGTTATCAATTTATATCATGTAACCGATTCATTGAGTATTTACATACGTATATCCTTAAATTCATTACCATGTTTCTAAAGATGTGATTAAATATGTTATATTGTAATCTATACACTTTCCATGTAATAGTTATCAATTTATATCATGTAACCGATTCATTGAATATTTATTAATTTTGATTACGAAACATGACAATATTAGTTTAAACTTTATCATCCTTATAATTGAATTTTCTTATTTGATACATTGTATAACAAAATAAAATTGAAACAAAATCAAATCAAATCACCGTTGATGATATGTTAGTTATTGTTGTGCCGAAAATTTGTAATGGGCTTAGTTTTGGGCCCATGGATGTTGAAGGCCTGATAGGGTGTTCAGAATGTAGAAGTAAGTTTGTAGGAAGAAGGGAGGTGTACCTCTAGAAGGAAGCTCTGGATGTGGAGGTTCGCTTTTGAGGGAAGCTTTGCAGATTCAGGTGTACTCACAGGCTCCACCTCTGTAGATTTGAATGGATAAGGGTTATCTCCTAAGTTTTTGGAGGCGTAAATTGAGTCCTTTTAACAGTCTATTTTATGAAGGGACACGTTTCTAAATATGATAATTATTAAATATTTGTGATATGTGTATGGAGTTATTATAGGATTGGGTTATGGGAGTCCTACTTCGGACAGGACTCTACTAAGTGGCTAGCTGATTAAAGGATCATGCATATTTCTATACAAACACTTCGAGATAAGCATTGAAGGAAGGATGAAACTCTATCATTTTCGTGGCTTAATGAACAAGGAAGGGATTCCTAACCTAAAAGAACTACATTAGGGCTTGATTCCTATAAATAGGATATGTAGGCAATTAGCAAGGGGTTCGGTTTTTACTTTTTCGATACACAAGGCACGTGTACCCTAATTAATCATATTCCAGGCATATTTGGCCGGAGATATATGCCATTAGTGTCCGGTGACCTTGCTAATTCAGCCCAAAAAACACTAAACACCATTATTAGGTTTAGCTGCCCTGTTTTATTACAGCTATTCGGTTGGTTTAATTATCCGAAAACCAAGGATAATTTCTGTTATTCCGGCGAGGCTTTCTTGGGGTGTTGTGTGAAATTTTTGCACAACATTTTTGGCGCTAGAAGGAGGGGCGGTTTCTCTCTTAAAAAATCAGTTGGTGAATCAATGTCGGAAAATTCCGAACCTGTTCGGACGCCAAGCGGCGAGGATGGTAGGCGTAAGGCCAATCCTGATGGTGAAGTAACTGCTAAGGATATCCTCAACCATCTTCAAGCTATGGATGGTTGGATTGACCAGTTGGAAAAGAAATCATCACAGAAAAAGAAAGGACAAAGAAAGCATAGGTCCTCGGAAAGGCGCTTTAGACGGTGTGAAGTGACACCAAGAAATTTGGATTTTGGGAGTGAAGAAGACCCTAAACAAGAGGCTCAAAAAAATAATTTCTCTGATGTTGAAACGGATCGAGAGAATGTGGATCGAAAGGAAGGTCCTGTGGATTCCCCAACTAGGAGTGTGAGCGTATTTGATCGAGTCGGGAAGAAGCTCAATAACAAAGATTTACGGCATGTGTTGGATGGAACGAAGGAGAAGGTGGATGGAAATGACAACCTTGACAAGTCTCAGTCGAGGGGTTCTAAGAGCTATAGGAAGGAAAACTCTAAAGATGAGGAGCGGACTCATGACAGGAGGTCTAAGTCCACCAAGCTCCAATCAGCTATCGGGAGTGAAGACAGCTCCAGCTCCTGAGACAGTTCAGCTCACAAACAGAATGGAGACTCGAATGAAGACACGGATGAGAGTGAGGAATACCTCTCGGATGGAGACGATGCAAATTATAAGGTGGCTGATTTAAGGAAAGCTCTGGAAAAAATTAAAGCTGAGAAGAGGTCGACATCAGGCCTAGCTGTAGCTTCACATTTCACTAAAAAGGTCCGAGATTCACCCCTTCCACCTAGGTACAGGGGGGTAGGAGATTTGAAGTTTTATGGCACCACAGATCCAGTGGAATATCTCAGCCGTTTTAGTACTGAGATGGAGGTGTACCAAGTCAGGGATCCCACAAAATGCCGGCTGTTGGCAGCTACGCTAAGGGATAATGCTCATCAGTGGTTCAAGAGGCTGCCATCTAATTCAATTCATTCCTGGAGGAAAATGAGCGAGCTCTTTGTGACTCAATTTCGGGCTACTGTGGCATTTGCACCTCCTGCTAACACTTTGGCAAATATCAAGCAAAGGGAGAAAGAAACTCTCAGACAGTATTTTAAGCGTTTTAATGCAGAGGTGCCCAAAGTGAGGAAGGCTACAGATGAAACCTATAAAAATTTTCTGATAGCTGGGATATGGCCTGGAAGTGATTTCTGGATGGAGCTTCAAAGAGAGGAACCTGTCACGCTGGCTGATTTCTATGCACGAGCTGAAGCTCATAAAGTAGTTGAGGAATCTATGGCTAAATTGAGGAAAGATAACAACCCAACTGGTTGGAATGGAAGAAATAGAAGCAGGTCCTACAGTCCTAGGAGAAGAAATGTGGATAGGCGTGCTTCCTATCATGGAGCTTCAGCTTCCACCGAAAGGGAAGCTGGTCGCAAGGATAGGACAACACCTCTAACTGTGAATGCAACTGGTTCAAGGAGGTCTGTGGAATATAAGCCCCCACCCTTGAAGAACTATAATAAATATTCAGAGTATACCCCATTGGCAGCACCTCTTGAGCACGTGTTTGAGGTTGGGGACAAAGCTGGAATGTTCAGGAAGCCGACTCGCATCGGCCCACCTGGGAGGAGGGACCTAGGAAAATATTGTGCATTTCATGATGCAAATGGACACGAGACAGCTGACTGTCGTCACTTGAAGGATCATGTTGAGGATTTAATTAGGAAGGGATACCTTACGGAGTTTGTGGCACAAGAGGCGAAAAAATATAAAGATGAGAAAGAAAGAAAGGAGGCAGAAAAAATGATACCTGATCGTACAGCACGAGCGAATAGTATCCGCACCATAATAGGAGGTCCATATATTGGAGGTACGAGCGGGAACTCTATGAAAAACTTTGCACGGTAGGCTAGAGGAGCTCCCCTCACTAATGTCTTCCACCTGGCTGAAAGGCCCCCAAAGCTATTTAAGGGGGAAGCAGCAGACATCACCTTTACTGAGGAGGATGCTAAACATGTACATCACCCACATAATGATGCCTTGGGGGTCATGTTCTCCATTGGAGGGATGAATGTCCATTGGATCTTAGTGGATAATGGAAGCTCATGCAATATAATAGCTTATGACACCTATCAGAAAATGGGACTCCTGGATAAGGAGATGTTCCCCTCGTACAACGACTTATATGGATTTATTGGAGGTCCAGTTCAGATTGTGGGACGAGTGAAGCTCCCAATAAGGATGGGGAATGAACCTTATGTGGCAACTCAGGTTGCAGAGTTTATGGTAGTAAATGAAGACATATCTTATAATGCTATCATGGGTAGGCCTTTCTTGAAGTAGATGCGTGTGGTGACTTCCATTTACCATCTCTCAATGAAATTTCCAACTCCTAATGGGATTGGGTGCCTACGAGGATGTCAGTCAGATTCACGGGAATGTTACGGTAAGGCCTTGCGTACTGCTGAGCAGGCTTCAAAACACTTGCTATTGGTAGATGGCGGAACAACTGACAACTGTTATCGCTATCTTGGACTCCCAAATACTTCGGCTGAAGAGTCTTCCCAACAGAAAGTAGGGGTATGTGAGAAAGAATCATGCAATACAATTATGATTGTGCAACATCCAGATGAAGACCCTTACGTGGATGTAGCTTCATTTTTGGGGGTAGGTACTAGAAGGGAGGTGCTCATGCGGGAGGCACCTCAACTGAAAAATGGAAACGGCAATGATGATTTTGTTGAAGGCATCGTGGAAGAAGTCAATGATAGTGACTTTGATGAGGTGGAAATTTTAGAGCAATCGCAAAAAGAGGTACCTGAATCTGCCCAGGTGGATGATAAAGGGAACCTGGTGGAAATTGATTTATATCCTAGGATGCCCGGATCCAGAGAAAAAGCTGGTGCTGCAGGAGACACTGTATCTTTTATGGTAGATAACACTGATTCTAGTAAGGAGCTGAAAGTTGGAAAACAGCTGGATCTGAATATGTGGGAAGCTCTGGTGAACTTCTTTAGAAAGAATATGGACGTGTTTGCTTGGGATCATTCAGACATGATTGGGATAGACCCAAAGGTAATGTGTCATCGTCTTAATATTGATCCAGAAGCGAAAACGGTAAGGCAGAAAAGAAGGGCCATAGGTGGTGAAAGAGCTTCTGCTTTGAGAGAAGAGGTGGACAGATTATTGGCAGCTGGTCTGGTGAGGGAGTCTTTTTACCCCATGTGGTTGGCAAATCCGGTGCTGGTCAAAAGGCCCAATGGAAAATGGCGTACTTGTGTGGATTTTACAAACTTGAATAAGGCGTGCCCAAAGGATAGCTTCTCGCTTCCTCGTATTGACCAGCTGGTGGATGCAACTGCTGGGCATGCACTGCTGAGCTTTATGGACGCATATTCAGGATATAATTAGATTCCTATGTATAGCCCAGACCAAGAACATACTTCCTTTATAACAGATAGGGGGTTGTATTGTTACATTGGGATGCCTTTTGGTTTAATCAATGCGGGAGCTACGTATCAGCGTCTGGTAAACATGATGTTCAAGGATCAAATTGGGAAAACAATGGAAGTATATCTTGACGATATGTTGGTAAAGTCAAAAAAGGCAGCTGATCATGTTTCGCACTTGGCAAAAATGTTTGACATCTTGAGGAAATATAGAATGAAGATCAATCCTCAGAAATGTGTATTTGGGTAGAATCTGGGAAGTTTCTCAGGTTCATGGTTAATCACTGGGGTATTGAGGCGAACCCTGCAAAGATTAAAGCTTTGTTGGAAATGAGGTCACCTAGGAGCGTGAAGGAGGTTCAGTCATTAACAGGAAGGGTTGCAGCTCTGAACAGGTTCGTCTCAAAATCTTCAGACAGGTGTAAGGAATTATTTTCGACAATTAAGAAAGGAAAGAACTTTGAATGGACGGCTGAATGTGAAGCTGCTTTTGAGAAGCTAAAGGAACAGCTGGGTAGTCCCCCGCTCCTTTCTAAACCAGTTGATGGTGAGGCTCTGATACTCTACCTAGCAGTTTCTGAGTATTCTATTAGTGCGGTGTTGGTTCGAGAGGAGGGGAAGGTGCAGTTTCCGGTGTATTATGTAAGCAAGAGATTGCTGGATGCAGAAACCCGATACACTAACATGGAGAAGTTAGCCTATGCATTAATTCTTGCTTCAAGGAAGCTTCGGCCTTACTTTCAGTCTCACAAGATCGAGGTACGGACTTCTTTCCCGCTAAGGCAGGTGCTACATAAACCTGAAGCTTCTGGAAGGCTGATGAAGTGGGCTATCGAGTTAGGGCAGTTTAATGTTGAATATAAGCCGAGGTCCGCAATAAAAGGGCAGGCATTGGCTGATTTTCTTTTGGAATTTCCTCCATCGTTTGAGGTAGGTGGAGATGAATGCGTACCTATTGGTGAGCTACCTGTGGCAGAGGTGTCTGTGGAAAATTGTGCTCCGTGGTGGACTTTGTATGTGGATGGGGAAAGTAACTCTAATGGAGCGGGTGCTGGCATAGTTTTGGTAATCTCTGAAGGACATAAGTTGCAGAGTTCTATTCACTTTTCATTCTATGCAACTAATAGTGATGCTGAGTATGAGGCACTAATTGCAGGCTTGAAGTTGGCTTTGGAAATGAAGGTGGAAAATTTGACAGTCTTCAGTGATTCAATGTTGGTGGTTTGGCATGTTAAAGGAGGGTTTCAGGCTCAAGGCCCTCGCACTGATTTATACATGAGGTATGCACAGGAATTGATAAGGAGGTTTAAGGAGGTAAATTTGGAACAGATTCCTAGGTCGGAGAATGATGATGCAGATGCACTGGCTAAGCTGGGCTCTCAAAGGGAAGCTACTTTGCTGGGAGTCATTCCCCTAGAGGTTCAGTTTCAGCCAAGTATTTCAAAAGTTGAAGTGTTAAATGTGGAAGCTACGGTGAAAGATCATTGGGTGACTCCAATTGTGGAGTATATCACTAAAGGAGTTTTGCCTTCGGATAAGGATGAAGCTCGGAAGTTAAAATACAAGGCGGCAAGGTATGTAATTTATGAAGGAGTAATGTATAAGAGGGGTTTTAATAAACCTTTGCTGAGATGTATTTCCGGAGATGAGTGCGAATATATCATGCAGGAGGTGCATGATAGGATTTATGGTAACCACTCTGGAGGAACCTCTTTGGCACACAAAATACTTCGTCAAGGGTATTATTGGCCAACTTTGCAAGGAGATGCTCACAAGTACACTCGAGCATGTGATCGCTGTCAGAGGTTCGCAAAGTTAGGTGTCAACCCAGCTGTACCTCTTAAACCTCTCACCAGTCCTTGGCCTTTCGCGGTTTGGGGAATAGATTTAATTGGGGAGCTTCCCAAAGGCAAAGGAGGAGTAAAATATGCGGTTGTTGCAGTGGATTACTTTACAAAGTGGGCTGAGGCAGAACCTTTGGATACAATAACTGCTACAAAGTTGAAGGAATTTGTGTTTCGAACTATAATTTGTAGGTATGGAGTACCTTATAAGCTCATCTCAGACAATGGGAAGCAGTTTGACAGCAAGGAGATGCGAGGCTTGTGTGAGGATCTTGGAATTCAAAAGGGGTTTTCAGCTGTTTGGAACCCTCAAAGTAATGGTCAAACGGAAGCTGTGAACAAGATAATAAAACATACTTTGAAGGCCAAGTTGGAGGAGCGAAAGGGAAGCTGGCCGGAGGAGCTTCCAATGGTATTGTGGTCTTATAATACCACTCCAAGAACTACAACAGGTGAATCTCCATTCACTTTGGCATATGGATGTGAGGCAATGGTGCCTGTTGAGATAGGAGCTGGTTCATTCAGGAGGGAAAATTATAATCCTGAAGATAATGAGGTGAATCATCGCTTGTACCTGGATCTTGTTGAAGAGGTGCGCATGAATTCACAGCTGAAGCTGGCTGCATATCAGCAGCGCACGCGGAAATACTTTGATAAGAAGGTACGAGCTCGCCCATTGAAGGTGGGTGATTTGGTTTTAAGGAGGGTGCTACCCAACATGAGGGTACCTGGTAATGGTGTGTTTGGTGCCAATTGGGAAGGACCTTACCTTATAAAGACGGTTCTTTGGGAAGGTACTTATCACTTGACTGATTTGGATGGGAAGCTGATCCCTAGGGCATGGAATGCCGAACATTTAAGGAAATATTACCAGTAGGTGCTTTTTTCAGGTAACGCTTTTAAGTAGACCTCTTTCAGGTATAGGATTAATAAAGGTAGTTTATTAGTTAAAGCTGCCATCTTTGGGACAAGTAGATGATTTGATTTTGTCTTGCTATGCTCGGGGGGTAGTGCATGTACACCTCACCGATAAAAAATATCATGAATTTTGCTTCCATGAGGCCAATAAATTTGCTGCTTTCTTATAAGATGTTTTGTTCTTATATTATGTTTTGTTCCTTATATGCTTTATGGAATGAGTATGGAATCATATGTTTAAATATGTGGTTTTAAGTTCTTCATCATAGTTGGTAATATGATTAAAGAACTTGGGGGGTAGTAGGGTTATATCACCTCCCTTTAGTCATTTTCTTGAATTTAGGAAGTCAAAAATTGGAGTATAACAAAAATTAAAAAAAAAAGTATATGAATTTTGGAATGGATTATGGTACATGGAGAACCTCATGGGAAGAGGTTCGCAAAATTGGTCCACCTTTGAGGAGGTTCCAATATGGAAGCTGTTTTGGAGATATACTATCAGGTTCATGTGGATCCCAGGGAATCTGGGCGCATGAAAAGCCAAGGGATAAGGATATATCATGTAGGAGCCAGAATTCAGGCTACATGAAATGGAATAACTTATATAAAAATTGGCAATAAGCTTCAGCTGGTTAAAAAAGCGAAGCTCACATATGAGGCACATTGCGTTCATATTTCTGGAAAAAGGTTTTCATGGATTCTTTTTATAAAATAAAATAAAGTCATATGGGAACCGAAGCATTGGCCATATGATCACTCTCTACATGGAAAGGCTAGGTGCGAGCAAATGGGAAGCTCTACCTTACTTTGGAATTTTATATCTATATTTGGATATTCATTCATAAGGGTCTTATGATGTATTAAACAGTATACTTCATACATGCAAAAAAGATTGGTTGGATAATAAAATATTATGACCAACAAATGTATTAAATCATGTTAAGGGAAGCTTCATGATATACGTTTTAGGAGGATGTTTTTGGTTCCGGAAACAGGGATTATCTCATGTGGTTTTAAACAACTTGATACACTTAGATCGTTTCTCTTAACTCTAAATGGACAGTATTTATTTAACAGGAAATGTTAAGATGTAGTTTTATATCGTTACGAATTCATGATAAGCCTGGCATTTTTCTAAAAGGTGATTTGATTAAGCTAGCTACGAGAAAACACTTCGTATCTAGGCTTAGATATGTACTCAACATGACAAATTTATATGGATGGAACGTGCAAGGATATATGGAAATTTAAGGTGCATAGATCAAAGAAAAACTAGAGTTATGGAATACAACTTGTGAGGCAATACGAGGAGCCCACGACCTCATAAAAATTCAAAGTTAGTAGCCACCAAGGCCATGCAAAATGATTTGAAAGTTTAAACCCACGCAGGGGTAGGAAAGTTTTCTAATTGCAAAGAATTAAGGAGTAGGGGTGTCAGGAGATACCTCAGTCGTTGGAGCAGGAGGAACAAGAACAGCTGTGTTGGAGGCATCCGCTTTAGCTTCAGCTGCATCTTTCAAAGGAACCTCCACCTCTTTCTCCCTATCAGCTGGATCAACGGCATCCACCTTAGCTGCAGCAGCTTCCTTCTTCTTAATGTCCTCCACAGCTTTCATAGCATCTTCGCTAAGCTGGGACTAGTCTAAGTTAGGGAACCTGAGGTAGGTGGATTCAATATAGTCGTTGATGGCTGCATTATATCCAATACCATAGGCTTCCTTCCTTTTCTCCTTTTGAACGGACCTTTCTTCAGCAAGCTTGATGTTCATAGCTTCCACTTTTAGCTCTAGCTCATGGATTTGTTTGGCATAGGAAGAAACCAACTCCTCTTTCTCTACATCTAGACCAGCAACTGAATTGGCTAGCTGGTCACGTTCCTTTATCAACTTGGTTTCAGCAGACTTGAGCTTCTTATTGGCATCCATGTACTTTTTCTTCTCATCGTCCTTGGCTTTGATGGATTGTTTAAGCTGTTTTACCTCTTCAGCAAGTCTTTGGTCGCCTCTAGCTGTTTCCACAATCTTTTCACCATGCTTGAGGTAATGAAACAAACTTCGGGCATTGGCATGAAGGGCAGCTCTTGCACCCTCAGCTAGCGACATTTTGTCCCAAGCAGCTATGGCCTCTTCAGGAATCTGGTTTCCTGTCATCTCAAAGAAATATTGCATATGGGGACCAGAACTTCCAGGGTCTAAGGAAGGAGACGCTTTAGTTCTTTTAGTGGAGCGAGAAGCAGAGGCAGAAGCTCGAGGTGGCTCAGGGAGAGGAGGTGGTAACTTTCTTTTGGAAGAGGTGGATGATTTTTCCAGGTTGGGAGATGGAACTTTGATCTTTGAAATAGAAGTAGCTGCGATAGGGGTGACCTTATCATCATCGTCATCAGTAAACATCTCTTCATACTTGGTTGTTTTCTTGATAAATGAAGGAATTCCTGAAGCCATTTCTGTGAGGAACAAACAACATGGAGACTGGTGAGCAAGTTATAGATTTAAAAAGAAAACAATTTTCATAAGTATATGCCTATATTAGTACTGTGCATGGTGTAAGGATTGTAAACAGGTTCAGCTAGGTGGAGTAGGGCTACCTCTCCCAGGTATGAAGTCACAACTCATGAGGTTATCTCGAGTTAACAAGCTAATGTCGTTCCCTAGCCCGGTTAACAAATTCAGTGCTTCTACAGCACGTTCTAGGGTTCGACCTCTTAAAGAAGATTTTGCAGGTATTTTTACAGAAAGATTAAAATCGATTCTCAATTGAGGGCAATCATAACAGTAAAGGAAATGTTTGAGCCAGCCACTCATCCCTCTCTTACAACTCCTAAAGCACTGGCCTTCATGAACGCTCCAGGCGGCCAAATAAAAGAAACCTGAGTTTCTGCCAGTTGGTTTTAGCTGGTAAAAATATCCCAGCTCTCGAGCGGAAAGAGTCTTATTGAACCTAGTATGATAAAGAATATACATACACATCGCCATGCGATATGAATTGATGGTGAGTTGGATAGGAGCTATATCGAAAAATTCAAGAATCTCTTGGATGAAAGGGTGTAGAGGTAGAGATAACCCTAATTTGAAAAATTGAGCTGATAAAACAGCTCGAGGTAATAACTGTCCAGGCTCGAACATGTCAAACTTATGGCATCTCTCTTCGGGGGAGGGAATGACCAAAGAGCAACCTATGTGGTGTGATTGTGTCAGTTTCTTTAATAAGGGAGCAGTCATGGAGGTACTTAAATTCTCACAGGACAGGGTGGCAGGAGGTTTTTCCAAGGTATTGCTTTCTAATTCACCTGTTAAAGAGTCTGTTCTAGGAAGAGCTGTCGAGGTAGTATGTGAGGGGGTAGTTTTTACGGAGGAAGCTTCGTCAGCAGTAAGTTCTTGAAGAAGGTTTGGTGTTGTCGATTCAAATGATATGTGTTCATTTGATGAGGTTACAAGGATAGCTGGTCGAGTATCTCTGGTTTTATGAGTAAAAAGGTTGGTTCTTAAGAGATGGGTTTGTGCAGGTTCAATTATTTTGATTTTTGAACGGGTCCTGGTGCTTATAGAGGAAGATGGATTAATTTTAGAAGCTGGGGTGGTAAAGGGAAGCTGGTTTGTGCTTGGGAGTTCTGGGGAGTGGGCAATCTCCTCAGAGGTAGAGTGCTGGGAGCTAGCTGCAACTGATCCACCAGACATCTGCACAAAGTGAAGCAGGATGAGTAGGTGACCAGTGAGTCCTCCCGAATGAAGTGTCTTAACAGACATGTGAAAATAAACACATTAAAAGCGGTCAGGAGCAATGAAAGGCCAGGTTCGCCTAAACAGCTAGCTGGGCACAGGTACGCCCATCAGGAATCTTGACTACTCTTCTTAAATTGGGTATTCATATATAATGCATATATTACTTATACAAATTTAATTAAAAAAAAGGATTGGTACATGCATTATGACAGCAAAAAACAATGGGTTTCTGGAAAGGGGGGATTACATATGGATTTTCTGTGAAAACATACAATATTAATGGGCTTACGAATGAAGGTCAGTAAATTAGGGTTCTAGGGTTATGATTTCTAGGAAATATCATGGTCATAGAAGGAGAATACTTGGTCTAATAACGATTTAGAAGGCAAACAACATAACAGAGCGATTCACGTGATAGTGATAATGGTGTGTGTATCTAAATGTGCATATACAAGCTCAAATCAGTACTAATTAGAGGCATGCAATTAAGAAAACAGTGGTAAATCAATTCAGTGAAAGGTGTAAAGGGAATCATACCTTGAGGATAGTTGGAAGGTTTAGAGCAATTGGAGCCGGAGAAGTGTTGCCGGACTGGTTCGCCTGATTAGAGCTTCCCGTGAGAAGACGAACCGATGGGATTTTGGGAGAGAATGTGTTTTTGAGATAAAAGAAAAGGAAAAGAGGATGAGAGGATGTGAATATATATATATATATAAAGAGTAGCGTGTAAAAGAGAAATATGAAGTGAAAAGAGTTATTCTTGCCATGGAACATGAAACGGTGGAAGCTATGTGAATGGAGGACACGGTTTTCGAGGAGGCATGTGGAGTTCCGATATGATTTAAATTAGTAGAGTTTTTTGTTTCTCTTTGGAATTGTGTTGAGAATTTATTTGGAAAATAACTTATTTAATTTTGGTAGGAAACGAGTTTTTCGTATAAAAGGATTGATTGGTTGAGTATAAGATAAAAAAAAAAGGGATTTATTTTTTGAACTCTTTGACAAAGGAAAAATTGTAGATTTTGCTTATAGAAGGAATTAACAGAATTCTTGGGACTTTTGGTGATTATGGCGAGTTTATAAAAAGAGAGAAGTATTAGGATGATATGCTGGAGCTGGATATAAAAGCGAAGCTGAATCTGAGGAGAGATGGCAAGGTTCCTTGTGTATTTTATAGCTACAAGGAACCGGGGGCTAGTTGTTGTGCCCAAAATTTGTAATGGGCTTAGTTTTGGGCCCATGGATGTTGAAGGCCTGATAGGGTGTTCAGAAGGTAGAAGTAAGTTTGTAGGAAGAAGGGAGGTGTACCTCTAGAAGGACGCTCTGGAGGTGGAGGTTAGCTTTTGAGGGAAGCTGTGCAGATTCAGGTGTACTCACAAGCTCCACCTCTGTAGATTTGAATGGATAAGGGTTATCTCCTAACTTTTAGGAGGCGTAAATTGAGTCCTTTTAACAGTCTATTTTATGAAGGGACACGTTTCTAAATATGATAATTATTAAATATTTGTGATATGTGTATGGAGTTATTATAGGATTGGGTTATGGGAGTCCTACTTCGGACAGGACTCTACTAAGGGGCTAGCTGATTAAAGGATAAGGCATATTTCTATACAAACACTTCGAGATAAGCATTGGAGGAAGGATGAAACTCTATCATTTTCGTGGCTTAATGAACAAGGAAGGGATTCCTAACCTAAAAGAACTACATTAGGGCTTGATTCCTATAAATAGGATATGTAGGCAATTAACAAGGGGTTCGGTTTTTACTTTTTCGATACACAAGGCACGTGTACCCTAAGTAATCATATTCCGGGCATATTTGGCCGGAGATATATGCCATTAGTGTCCGGTGACCTTGCTAATTCAGCCCAAAAAACACTTAACACCATTATTAGGTTCAGCTGCCCTGTTTTATTACAGCTGTTCGGTTGGTTTAATTATCCGAAAACCAAGGATAATTTCTGTTATTCCGGCGAGGCTTTCTTGGGGTGTTGTTTGAAATTGTTGCACAACAGTTATTATCACATACCATATACCAATCTTGTCTTTTTGTTACACTAAAAAAATGTGGTTTGCAGAATCTTACAATGGACAAAAAACAAGTAAACCAACTTAGTACGTTTACATCAATAAAAGGTGTTCACGTGGAGAACTAATCAGGATTAACATCAAATTAGAGAACACTTATAAATTTCAGCTTTTTGTGTTCTTTGTGGTGTTCTGGAAAGTGTTCTTGATAGTATTCCACAAGATATTATGTAACACCTTATTGTAAAGTTTTCAGATTAATTCAATAAACACAATCCATTAATTTTTAAAAAATATTACCCATCGTGTTTATCCATTATTGCTTGATCTGCTTTCTTTTCTTTAGCTGTTATTCCAGATATAATGATTAGTAATGAAAATAAACTACTTAATAATGTTGTTACAAGGAAATAATATTTATTAACTTCTCCCATGTTTAGAGTAATATTGGTGTTAGATGATTATCGCTCTTTCCAATAATAATAAAATCTTGATATATTGATAGTCCATTATATTTTCCCATGAGGTAGTAATGTAGGATGTAACTTAAGTTTTTAGTATAATCTTCATGATTTATTTTTCATTAAATGCTTATACTTTTTATTTTTATTTTTATACCTAATTATGTCATTTAATTAATCAAATCAATAACATGATTTCAAGCTACTACGTTATTTAAGCCATGAAACAGAACACAATGAAATGATAAAAAATAAAGAACACAATTGATACAATTTATTGGAACTTTTAATATAATTTAGTGTTGTTTAATTATAAAATAATAATAACTTATATTATTTAGATTATGTAATAGAATGAAATATTATATGTATATTTTATATGTTAAGATTCCCTACATTACTATTCGAATTATATTTTTATATTTTTTTAAATAAAGAATCTTTAATTCTTTATCCAATTTTTTTTATATATTTTAAATATAAATATTCTGTTATAAATTGGGATTCTTTAGAGTATTTCTTCAGATTAAAGCATTAAAATAAGTATTCATCAACATATATACTAGGAGAATATTAATAGAATTCTTACGACATTCCAATTAAACCACTTAGATTTTTTTGTAAAAACTATTTAATTATATATTAAAAAATTTTGCCGAATTTATAAAATATAAACCATATAATATTCTATGATGGAAAATTTAAGACAATCTTATTCAAATTCTCGTCAACTAATAACAAATTATTAAAAAGAATCAATTCGTTATACTTCAATTTATAGTAGAAATTTCTTAATTAGTAGAATCCTTATGACATTTTACATTAAAACACTTAAGAGAATCTTGATAAAATTCTTGTTAAAATACAATTATTAAATATTTTTAATAAAATTTAAGTAATAATTTTTGAATTTATATTAAAACACTTGAAAGTACCTTAATAGAATTCTGATGAGATTTTACATTAACATACTTAGTAGATTTTTTGTAAAAATTATTTAATTATATAGTATAACACTTTGTAGTATTTTTTAGAATAAAATTCTTACAATATTCTACCATAGAAAACTTAAGAGAATTTTATTTAAACTCTCGTCAACTAATTACAAATTATTAATAAAAAATCACTTAACTATATTTCAATTTATTAAAAATTTTGTTGAATATTTAGTAGAATACTTATGTGATTTTATATTAAAATATTTAGAAGATTCATCAACATATATACTAGGAAAATATATACCTTTTTATGAAAATATATCAACCAAATATAAAAATTGAAAAATATATCAACATAACAAAAATTATGCAAAAAGTAAACGTTTTATAACTATAAATAAATATATTAAGCAAAAATTAATGGTATACAACATAATGTTAAAATCTAGTAAAACTTAAGTGAAAAAAAAATACAGAAAAAATAAATTTACTAAAATTGTGTAGAGCACTTAAGCGAACGAAGAAATGACACACGAATTTAATTTTTAATCATTAATAGTTTTTTTAGCAAAACATTTAAGAGAAACTTATCTCGGTGTTAATAATATTTTAACATAATATTCAAAAGAATCTTGTTTACACGTGAAAATCGTTTATTTTCTTAAATAAATTATTTTAAATAGTTAATATACTTTTTTAGTGAAACACTCATGAAAATTCATATAAAACACATATCTCTTTAGACACGATTTTTAAATTCTTTTAAATGATGTTATTATAGGATTTTGACTTAGCCGATTTGTAGAAAAAGGAAGTTTTATGTTCTTATAAGGTATTTTACAAAAAATGTTAATTTCATATTATTATTTAACTTATGTGCTTAATTTTAGAATTTTATTTGAAATTTGTAAATAGTAATTTAAAATTTATTAAGGTTCTCTAAGGTGTTTTGCAAATATAGATTGATTTTTAATATTTTAGT
Source organism: Saposhnikovia divaricata (assembly GCA_036435485.1). Taxonomy (NCBI): domain Eukaryota; kingdom Viridiplantae; phylum Streptophyta; class Magnoliopsida; order Apiales; family Apiaceae; genus Saposhnikovia; species Saposhnikovia divaricata. The sequence continues at coordinate 123,330,980 of CM071597.1, read as the reverse complement.
ATGTTTGAATAACACATTGAATGGAATCTTAGATTGAAATCTTAGAAAACATTGAATCTTATAAAATATTGAATGGAATCTTAGATTGAAATCTTAAAAATTAAATTTAAAAATACACAAAAAGGAAATAAAAGATCGTAATGTTAACACTATTAAAGATATAACAACTAATATATCAATGTGCAACACTTAAAGTAAGATAATCTTACTCATAATTTTTTTGATAAAAAAAGTTTGTGGTTGAAATAAAATAATTAAAATGTGGATCGAAAACACTTAATCAAATACACTTAATGGAATCTTTGACCGAAAACTAAAATATTGTTTTTAAGAATATCCAAAAAGGTCAAAAAAATAAAGGATTCCTAAAAATAAATTAACATTAACACTAAAATAAATAATAACAAATTATACATCAATTGGCAACACCTAGGAGAATCTTGCAATTTATAAATTTTTTGAGAAAAAATTAGAGGAAATTGTTACAAAACACTTAGTGGAATCTTGGACTGAAAAGATAAAAATTAATTTAAAAAATAATAATAAAAGGTAAATAAAAATCTAAGAATCTTAAAAATAAATAAATATTAGTATTAAAAAAAATAATACCAAATAATTTATCAATGTACTATGCGTACATCGAGAATAGATAAAATAATTAATATGATTTTACAAAACATTCAATGAAATCTTAGACAGAAAACTTAAGAGAATCTATGTAAATATTAGGTTCTTTACATTTGGGACAAACACAGACTCATATATAAATATTAGATTCCATAAATTATTTTATTTTTATTTTTATTATGAATAAAATTTAATGTTTAAATTTTTTATTAAAAAATAATATTTTAAAAATTAGTTACGGAACTGTACTTTATATACACCTTAAACATGCGTGAAAAATGTAAAGAAATAAGATGGACGAAGTACTTATTAATAATGCTTTATTTTAAGATTAAGTGTCGTAAGATTCTATTAAGTGTTTTATAATTTTGAGATTCTCTTAATATAAGATTTTGTGAAACACTTAATAGAATCTCGTCTCAAATGACACAAGAATATACTCCCTCTGTCCCCCTTGGTTCTTTACCTTGGGGACGTAATTCTGGCACGGATTTTAAGCTGCATTTTGCGGATAGTTTCATAACTTATTTTTAAAATTTTATTTTTTTGTATAAAAATAGAATTGTTCTATTTTTATACAAAAAAAGAATATTTTAAAAATAACTTATGGAACTATACTTTTTAGAAGCCTTAAAATGCGTGTCAAGTAGTGAAAAAAATGTAAAGAAATGAGAGGGACAGAGGGAGTAGTTTTTAAATAATGACATAAGAACATAATTTTTAAATAATTATTATTTTTTAGTAAAACACTTAACAAAATCTTGTCTAGTAGTGAAAATAATTTGAATAATTTTTCAAATTTCTTCCGTTGGTCATTTTTGAGTAATATGTTTTAATTTTTACTTTTTTTAGGTTGATATTTTCAAAACTATAAAAAACCTTAATTTATTTATATGTAGAACACTTAATAAAATATAAATTAATATTATTTATTTATCAACTTTAAAGTAAAATAAACACCGGTCCATCTTAATCAATTTTTTTTATTATTTTTGAGATTGTTTATAAAACACTTAACAATAAAAATCTCATATAATCCTAAAAATAATTTGTTTACGAAAGTATATTATTTTATAATTAAATTATATTTGATTATAGGAGCACTTAAAAAAATGTGACGCCTCCAAATCCGCCCTGTCCGGGGACCCGGGTCGTCACATGTGTCTCGATATCCTGCAGCACACGTTAGCTCAATAATAAAGCAAAATATTTATTACAACGGAGCATAAGTGTCCCACTCCGCAGATCCAAGATCGGTCTCACACATTATTACAATACGATTTATTACATCTCTGAATAATATCTTACATAAGTTCACAACGTAGAAAGATAAAGGTTCCAGCTGGATATTCTAGTCCTTGTCAGCATAGCCGTGAGCCTTCCCTTTTCCTCTGGATCCCTGGCTGGACGTCTCGTAACTCTCCTTCTTGAAAGCAGAATAAATATTATAAAGCAAGAATGAGCAACTATGGTGCTCACACTACTAGAAAAGTGTCAATAGACAACGGTTTTTAGCCGTTGTCTGAAAAAAATCGGGACGATGTCTATGCGTGTGTAGAGAAAGGTCAGGATCTATAACATCGGTTTCTGACCGATGTCAAAGATGAATATACACAACGGTTCTCTTAAATAAACTGATGTCTTTCCTGTTGTTTAACATCGGTTTTTTTATAGGAGAACTGATGTTTAATACTAGCTTAGACATCAGATGATTAAATAAACGATGTTTAACACAACCTTTAAAATCAGTTTCTTAAAGAAACTAATGTCTTTGAAATAATATTGGAGTAGTACAATTTGAATATTGCTTGTTCTAAACACACAAATACCAAAAACAAACCAAGACAATCAAATATAAATAACCAAAATCCAGTTATATATTACCAAACAAACCAATTCAGTACACACTATAACGGCAAAACCAATAGTATATTATCAAATCAAAGCTCATCCCTACTACATTACCGAAAGGACAATTCCGATGCATCTAACATATTATCTATGTGATATACCAGGGTGCTAGGTTTTTAAACAAATGACCAGTTTACAAACATAAAAGCTAAGCAGTGACTGGAGTTATCGTCGCTCAGAACTTTCCAAGCAATGGCTTGATCATAGGAAATAGGTCTGCCCATGCTCGAAACACATATCTCGGCTGGAAGATAAGCAAATCCCTGCAACGATATTTGAAGTAGCTTGAGATTTGGTGAACAGGAATACAAAGACTCTTTTGGGAAAATCTGATCACTGCTTCATGTTTACTTCTACAGATTATCTATTTAGTTAATAAGGAAAATAAATTAATAATGATTCTTACCTGTTGCATGATCTTTGAAAATTCAGAAAGAAGAATCTTCCTACCAGCTTCATCTAAAACCTTGTCAAGCATTATATCCTGAAGTGCCACAAGGGTAGTCTCAAGCATGTCAAGTCCTGCCTGGTTTGCGAAAGTGAATACTGGTGATATCTGCATTTTGTCATTCAATATGTTAGATTCTAAGTCTGCACAAGTTTAAAGCTAAAAGTCCCTGCCTAGTCCAGAACAACACTGACATAGATACAACAAGGGAAGAGAAAAATAATATGTGCAGTTAAATTTGTTTTCACGAAACAACACAGAATTGCATCGGAATGATTCCAAAGTTGTTTCAAGACTGCATCCCTACTACTTTTTTTGTTAGTGTTAATTGTGTTCTGCTGAAAGCTGAATTGCAAGAACTTTCCCTGTTGCCTTGACAAGTCTACCTAACACAACACGGGAATCACCAAGATATGCAACATAGAGATTTCCACTGCATATCACTCCAACCATTGGTATCCAATGAAAAACTACAATTTATCTCCGATAAGAATTCCTTATTTCTTATGAGGCCTTTTTTTGTACTATTTACCTATATCAAAGTAGCATAATAATGATGCTTGAAAGACTTACAAATCCAAGACAATGACTTAAAACTCAGTTGGAGCAAAAGATACTTACTTTTTAGATGCTGAAAGAGTTGAACATTGATAAACTGTGATGTCCCGGGGCCACCATGTCCATCATAAACTCCTACGAAAGTACCATAGGGGCCTGACTCGTGCAAGCTCAAGCATCCTATTATGAATTCGGACAATAATGAATCTATACTATGAGTTAGAAAATGTAACAGATAAAGTAAATAAGATTAATTTGGGAGCATGGACTTCGTTTGAAATTATTGGATTCAGTTCTAGAATTCAAAATCATGGAATTCAATTTCCATTCACATGTTTGGAGAACATGAGAATTTCATAGTACTTCATAATTTGAAATGTTATGTTACAATTCTAAAGTTGGTACTAATGTAAATATTATGGAATTAGACCAAACCCAAAATCTAAATTATTAAGATTCTCAAAAAGCTATTCAACCCAATTCAGTATATGAAACGAATTCTTAGTATACAAACACACCATAACATTATTTGATAAAATATTCCATTATTTCTACCAAACTATACAAAACATTTTATGCTATTTTCCAATCTCAAGGCAGACGTATGTTCTGTGATTAACCCCAACTTGGATGAAAACATACTGAATATATATTGATCACATTGGTTCCTATAAATTGAAACCAAAGAATACTGATTCCTACTTATACATTTCGATTACGCCTTGAATTACATTCGCAATTGCCTAATAGTACATTCCTACTCCGAAAAGTGGTTACACAAAATGCATAATTAACAGAGCATTGGAATGAAAATGGATACTATAATAACATACCAAGATTGAATTGACGGTGACATAAAGATATAATATACCTGACGGAGTGTGGAAGAATACAAACAACGAATGCATGTATATGTAACTAGTTACTTATAATCAATCCACAAGAAGAGAGAGCCACTAAATCAAACCGCCTCAATCTGTTAAAAAAAGATAAATTAACACTCAAAAACGAAAACTTTAAAATGAAGTTGAAAAATACTTACTAATTGCAAGAAATCACAGCTAGTAATTGGAGATAATCAACGTATTTGGGCACAAATTGAAGTTATAGTTCAGGTAATTGAAAATCTGGGTTCACCCATATGGTTTGTGTAAATTAAAATCGTGTGAGAGAGAGGGTCAAGAATGAGACTGAGATTTTAGAGATTTGAGAGTTAGGGTTCTAAGATTCAAGAGAGATGTGAGTGAAAGGGTCGAGAGAGAGAGGGACGAGAGTGAGATGTGAGAGAGGGTCGAGAATGAGACTAAGATTTGAGAGATTTCAGAGTTACGGTTTTAAGATTAGAGAGAGTGAGAGAGAGAGAGAGATGAGTGAGAGAGAAAGATGAGGGTCTGAAATATTTGGGGGAAAATATGTTCTAAGGTGGGAAAATGATATAGGGTAAATGTTTCTAAGGCGGGGAATAAAATTTCTTAAGGGGGGAAATATTTTTTCAGAAAGGGGGGAAAAGATAAGCGCGTGTTTTTTTTTTTTTTGAAATTTTCATTAGACATCGGTTTTTTTAACAACCGATGTCCAAAACGATGTTTAACATCGCTTTTAAAATAACTGATGTTACAAATGTCTTTAACATCGGTGGTTTTTTAAACCGATGTAAAAGGGGTGATGTCTAATCCACATTTTCTAGTAGTGTCAGCAAATTCTCTCCTTGCTCGGTATATAAATAAAATAAGATTTACCGAATAATAAACTCGAAATTTAATGAACAATTGATTGTCAGCAATCTGACATTGACTCAAAACTCATCTCGAAAACAGAATACTCGAAAAGACTCATTTGGTGTGTCTCTGATGACTCATGAGAAATGAATAAACTGGTCTTCCAACCTCTTGGTATCTCGGTGGGGCGATCAACTATCCGACCGGGAATACCGTCCTCATATGACACCGCACTTCGCCCGATCACGGCTACCATGCGATATTAACGAAATATAGTATATATGTATGTATGCTAGCATTATAACAGGTTATTAAAATAACCCTGGCATCATAGTGCCTAAAATATTCTCGTGTCCGTATAACGGTACACAAGTCTCTCTTTCTCTATTATGGGCCTCTTTCCCAAAATTGACCAGTAGAATACCGAATTCTAGAACATTTAATGACAGATAATTTGAGATAAACTTTCCAGGAAAAATATTTGTTTGATCTGGCGGACTGCCAGTCTTACTCAAATGTTCCATTATCCGAACAATGGACTGATGTAAACTCTCAATAATTATATTTTGTTGGTTGTCATGAACAAAGTGCAAACCCCTGACAAGAAAGGCAACTATCTCGAAATAATGAGAATAGTCTTGAAAATGAGATATAAATGAGTCGTACTGAACAAATAGTACCACTCGAGTATTTATAACCCACATAATTGATGATCTTTATAACAGAAAGTTTTTCACTTGATCAATGAGTAAACACTCTAACGATCCTAATTTTATAACACTTATTCGTTGATTCGAAAGATGAACCAACTAAAAGATAATCAATAAGTATTGTCCAATTCGTACGATAGATTCGACTGAAATGAATGAACTTAACTATCTCGAACAATGAGATTAGTTCAACTGAATCAAAATAAATAGTCGTCTCGAATTAATGAGACCGGCTCGATAACAACAAAGTTGTTTCTACGCTTATTGGAGATACGATTCACAGATAAACTAATTTAACAGTAAAATAATATTTAACAAGAAAATAATACTCAAAATAAAATTATTGTAGCGTAAGGAGCAACAATTAAATTTCAAAACTGATAGCTTGACAATAAATATGAACTGAAATAATACGAATAAAATACGAAATTTTCGAGATTTAGGGTAGGAATGAACTTCCCCTGTCTCGATGCTACACTTTATTGAATATTAAAAAGCCTTACCCGCGATCGGAAATCTCAATTCTCAGAAAGAATCTTTATAATAAATTATCAAAATGATTTTAGTACTCGGGTAGAAATTGATCACGAAATGTCAAAATAATTCGGTAATCATGTCATTGATAAGTAATTTTCGAAAATATAATTTGGAATATTCTCGTATTCTTAAAATTCTCGCTAATGCATTATTCGCAAAAATAATTTATTACATGGAGGCTCTATTCTCTTTTCCTATTGATTTTTCTTTTATAATTCGGGTTTTATAACATCGTACGATCCAAAAATAAAATTATACGTAAGGGAATTTCTCAATTAAAAGTCTCTAATTATTCCTAAATACGTGGCACTAATTGATTTAGTTAACAACACATCTAGAATATAATAGGGTTTTAGAGAAACCTTACTACTTATTTATAATTCTCATTTTATAACGGAATTCTCTAATTAAATAAATTATTCAGTTCGCACCTCTAAACAAATCTCAGCTCGTATCAAGTCTCTATAATTTGTCTAAAGAGCATTCTATTTAAAATAAGTCCATCTTATGGAGCTAATAATATTAGTCCTTATTTATTCACAAAATCAAAGAATCCATTTTTATTTAGTTTAAATATATATATATATATATATATATATATATATATATATATTATTTATTTATTATTTATTTATTTATTTTTTTTATCACAATTTAAGTTATCAAAATAATTCAATTTTACTAATTTTCTCAAATCTAATTTCTTTCTCATCTTAATGTCCAACCAATAAACCATATTTCTTCTCTATATTTTAAACCAAATATTCCACTAAATTAAAAAAAAAAAATCTTCTTTTAATTTAAATAATTCAATTTTAAGGAATAAAACCAATTTTCCAAGTCCAAGATTTAATCCACTTCTTCTCTTAATTACTAGAAAATCCAATTATTTTGTAACCTTTTTGTCAAATACTCTTTACAATCTAAATAACTCCAAATTTTATTATTATTTTTATTAAACAAGCCCAAATAATCAATCCCCTTACTGCCCACAATTTGAATCACCATCACGGCTGGGTGGTCGCCGGCCGAACGTCACGGCGGCGCGTAGCGCCGAAAGTAACCTCCACCGCCCACCTCTGATCTCTCTCTCCCTCTCTTCCTCTCTCTCTTTTACTCGTTTTCTCCCTCTCTCTCTTTCACCCTCTTTGTCTCTCACCATCTCTCCGTCAATCTCTCTGTCCAATCTCTTCATCGCCGTCCCTCTCTCTTCGCCCTTATCTCTCCCTCGATCTCTCGATCTCAACCCTTTCCCCTCTCGCTCTCTTTCTCCCCCCTTCTCAACAATCTCTCATCCTCTCTCTCTCTCTCTCTCTCTCTCTCTCTCTCTCTCCTTCGCACCTCTCTCTCTTTCCTCGACTTTCATCTCTCCCTCACCTTTCTCTTAATCTCTCTACCTCGCTCGACTTCTCTCTCTCTCTCTCTCTCTCTCGATCTCTCCTGCTGCGCTTCTACCACGCCATCGCCGTCCTCCGACAACTCCGGTGGGGCGTCTCCACCCTCACCCCCGACATGCAACCACCGAAATCCCCATTTACAATTACAAACCCCATCTAAAAATACTAATTACCATTAATAATCCCTAATTTGGAAAAAAAATTCAATCCAAAATTGAAAACCCTAATTTGATAATTACCAATCAAATATTTAAATAAAAAAAAACAATTCACAAAAACATGGTTTTCAAAGGATTTTAAAACTCAAAATCATACCCTTTATGAGAAAACCCAAATTCCTATAACTTGATTTTTTATCAACTCTCGAAACCGAAATCTTTTTATATAGATGGAAAGAGCGGGTTGTGAGCGTCACTAATCTGCCATTGCATGCAAAATCCGAATTAAAAATATGTAGTTATGAGCTTGTAAAGTGGTGCTTTAATGGAGGTGAAAGTGTGTGTGTATGGGTGTGTGTGTTTTTGCCGAGAGATTATTTAGAGATGATGTGGTTACTGGATTGTCCCACTAATCTCTAATTATATATATAGATAATCTAGCTACTTGGTTCTTAATGGGTCTCTAATATCCTTTTGGACTCAAAATAATTAAGCCCAAATACTAGAAAAATCTCTACCCAATGTTCTACTTATTATTCACAAAAAAAAGAAAATATTCTCCTAATATAATAATGATAGCAATATTAATAATTCTAGTAATAATATCAACACATAAATAGAAAGGCCGCATTGTTTTAAGATAATTATTTATATTCATATGTAAAATTAATAAAAGAGAAAAATCGAGTTTGCTAATTTATTCCGAGAAGGCTCGACATTATAATTATTGATAAAATTCTTGGTTATTACAAAAAAATCTATGTAAAACACATATATAGAAATGTATCGAGACACATATAGTAAAAAAATGTATATATTATTTCTTTTGAAAAATGTAATGACACAACTTAACTTTTGGAATGGAAGAAAAAAAAGTCAATAACTAACTGTAAATATATCTTTTAAAATTTAATACATTAGCGAATATAAGAAAAAGTTAAAGAAGAATTATTAAGTTTTTTTTGAAATAATTAATAGAATCAGGACTTCTCGTATGAGTGATACAGAAATATTATAACACAACAACACTAAGCCAATACAAAAAAATACTAAAACAATTCATCAAGATTGTGTGAAACATTTAATTGAATATTGTCTCGTCGTAGAAAAGAAACAAAATGTTATTTTAAATAATTAATATTATTTTAATAAAACAATTAAGAGAATCTTGTAGAAATAATTTATTTGCTCAATTACGTTATTTTAAATAAGTAATAAATTTTTAATTGAACACTTAAGAGAATCCATACTGAAGTAAAAACAAATTTGTTTTTAAAGAGATTTCTATACATACAAAATTTACAGTAAAACATATGATATTTTGTTAATCTTTCTATTAAATACCTTAAAAGAATCTTTTTGTGAATAATTATATAATATTTTGTTTAGTGTTAAGAATCTTTCTAAGAGTCTTTAAAAGTGTTTTTCCAAATTAAAAAAATACTATACAAAATCATTCAATTTCTATTGTATTATAATATTGCTAATATTTAATAAATTGTCTTTTCGTACAAAACTTATAAAAGAATCTTAGAATTTTAATTAATCTTTTTTAAGTCTTCTTTTCAAATTGAGATTCAATTATATGATTTGCTAGGATATATAATCATTTATTTATTTTAATAGATTCTTATATGCGTTTTATAGGGATGTAACGGATAACTAACGGTTTTAAATATTAAAACATTTTCGTTGACATAATGCTTTTTAATTACATTTTTTAAATTTAAAAAATAGACTTTGGTATATGTTTTAATATTATCAGATAAATTTAATGTTTTTCTTAAAAAAATGAAGGTCAATTATGTGTTTTACAGATACTAAAACTCCAACCTTTACATCAATGAATCCCACTGCTACTACTAAACGAAGCAAGAAAGTGTCCAAAATAAACATGAAAAGAATACCAGAACATGACACCTACGGAGCAGGTTAACTTTAACACCTTAGTGAATCTTAAAAACACGATGCTAAACAAAATATGTTAATAGCTTACTGAATCTTAATAACTAAACACCTTAAAAGAACATGTTAATGAATCTTAATAAATCTTAACACAACTAATGAATCTTAACAAAATACCTTAATGAATCTTAAAATCATTGGTAATCAAGCTCTAGAGTAGTTAGCGGAACACATAGGCATTTCTTAAAAATTGAATCTACTTCCTGGGCTACTTTGCTATAGTTGCTAAAATGACTAAATGCAACAAAATCAAAACTAGCAATATGATGTCCAAACTCTTTTGTGAAATTCAATCCATACATGATTTTTTTCGTCTCTCTTATTTGAGCTTTCTATTGTTTTGTAACTTTCATGAAAAACGTATAAGAAGCAAACACAATGTGATCATGTAAGGCTACAAGAGATCATGGAATTTTAACAGAACAGTTTAGCGACCATTGATAATAAAGTTTCATAGTATACCGAAACATTTAGGTGTCTCCGTCAAAGAAGATATCACATCCATCGACATATGTGATTGAAACCCTACGATTGAATACTTTTCTTCGTATTTTACAGCTAGTACTTCTTTGGATGATGAATTCATATCACTCCTCCATCACAAAACAAATGATCTATCAAAGATGAAATAACATCTATCAAGATATGTGATTGAAACCTTACAATAGAACAATTTTTTTTCATCTTTTATGGTCAACACGTCGTTCATGGCCGAGTCCATAAAACACCTGTAACAAAAACAAGTGCTCTAGTCAATGTTCTACAAAAAAATTGTAGTTCAAATGTTTAACTTTACCCAAATAAAAGAACAATTACTTTTATCGTCCTCTTCCTCCATTTTATTCTGAGATTATGCTTCTAGGTTTTTGCAGCGTCGTATAATAGGAATAATGGATAGTCCAAATCATATATAGACAACTGTTGCGTGATAATTGTGTCATGATATTCTTTCCAAATTTAAAAAGATTGTGTTATAGAATAAAATCTTATTTTAAAGATTCTTTCCTTCTCTAATGAAATAATATACGTACAATATTTGATGAGAGATTCTAAATGACCTTGATCATTATAATTTATTACAATACTGCCATTATGTCTTGTATAATGTATTTAAAATGAAATTTAATTGATGAACGGTCTAGATTGGGGTTTGAATGAAAATAGGTGATACATGTAATGAATAAGAACATAGATTAAAAAGAAAAAGTATACATAAAAGCAAGTGATACATGGAGCCTTAGTGCCCGTTTGGCAAATCTTAAAATGAATTTATAAGTTACTTATTTCAGAAAAAATTTCGTATTTACATACTTTTTTCTAGAGAAAAATGTGTATGGGGAGTTTAATATTCGTTATTTTGCAAATAAAAGTTAATTATTTTCGGAAAAAGTACATATTTACTAACTTTTTTCCAGAATAAGTAACTTATAGATTTGCCAAACGGGCCTTTATTAGAGTTGCTGGCTGATGACTAACGAAAGGAAAGGGGATAATTATCAATCAAAGTAGAGAGAGCTAATCGTTTTTCTTTTCATCGAGTCGGAAGGCAGGAGCATATAGAGAAAAGGTCCTCTTTATCACAATTTAAAGGTAAAATGCCCTAAATATCACAAACTTAAAAAAAGGCCCTTAATATCACAAAAAAAACGCAATGGCGTGTGGCGTATATGTTTTTGGGGGTGTAACGCAACTTCATGTTGCGTTTCCTATTTTTTTTAGTCACGCATGATGTGTATGCGTTTCTAAACTTTTTTTAAATTTTTTTTTCAGTAACGCATCTTCAAGATGCGTTTCTCAATTTTTTTTTTTTGGAAAAATTCGTGCTTTCAAAAATACAAGGGGCAAAAACGTCACATTAAGTTGCGTTTTTAATAACCCAACATTAAGTTGCGTTTTTACGTGATATAAAGGGCCATTTTTGTGGATTATGAGATTTAGGGCCATTTGATTACAAATTGTGATAATAAGGGCCAACACCCGAACATATACCCAGGTTATCTCTCCCTTATCTAATTGATACATGTAAATTCATAGTTAATAGCTTATAGACTGTTACGGGTTATGGGTTGTATCGAACAACATACGCATAAACTGATTGTTAATCATGGGCAAAGGTATATTATCACATCTTATATTGGAGATTACTACTTGTAGCTTGATGAATGAACACCAAAAAGGGGTGTTTATGATTTATGGAATATCAAATTTGAAATCTTAGATTAAGATACCAAACAGACTTCATCATCTATTCAAATATATAGCCCTATAATTAGTTAAATGATTTATCTTATCATAAACTTATTAAGGTGTATGTATACAGGATTAATCTTCTCAAACACGAAGTTAAATTATGTCAAAGAATTTTAGGTACATGTCCAGGAGTTGGAACTTAAACCAGAATTTTTGGACATGAAAACTGGGATGTTTTATAGGCGTGTTCTATACCCTTAGAGACATAACGAGACCATATGTGCAACACTAAAGTGTTCCCAGACCTGCACTTCAGAGAACTTCCATGTTTAGTAAATTTGAGAGTGCAATTGTAAACATTAAGGCCTTGGAATTGAAAATAGTTTCTGCAGTTCTGAATTCAGAAATTCTGCTCTGTTTTGAACAACCATTTAGAGAGGGTTAGGGACCTATTTACTTAATGATCAGTAAATATGAAATGTAGGTTTATGTCTGAATTTTATGTCTGCAAAATTTGGCTGCTATTGACTGTATATAAATTGAGATACAAATGATTTAGCGTAGCTGATTCGTGCTATTTTTAACTATCAGCGCAGCAGACTTCTAAATTATGCCATAAATTGAATATAGTATATTATAGAGTAAATTTTAGATATGTTATAGACCTGAAGGACTAGTTGGCTCAGAAAAAAGAATGAGGTAAATTGAATAAATGTGGAAAGAGTTATAGGCAATGGAACGATACATGTCAGAGCTGCCGGAAATATAAGAAAAAACTGTTATGTATGATTAAATTTGTAAAAAAATTTGGAACTGATTTAGAATGTTTTAAAACCTAAAATTCTACCTGAATAGATTAGTATGCCTGTGTAACATGTACATAAAATTATATGACAAAAAGAAAGTCAAGTGATTAATTAAATAGTTAAACAACAAGGCTTATAACGCATAGATTCAGGTGAGTTTAACTCTCCAATTTGTAAAATTTTAGATTAAATTATTTGGAACCACATAGTAACATGCATATCACATTAGCATCGGAATCATGGATATAGAATAGCAAATATTGTGTACAAGTTAAATATGGACTAACTCAAGAATATTCTATAGGATCGAGAGTAAGCGCGGAATCTCAACAAGGCAACAAGCTATAATAAACTATCTTTTGAAGTGAGTATAAATCATGGACTTATTTTATATATGTGCTACATGATTTGTGTGGTAAATGCGTTCATTGACGTGATTACAAGGATAAATGTAAGGCTTGGAATTGTGTAAATTTTTATCATACATATGTGTTTAATTTAAATATGAGAATAATGGGATCTGCAATTGATTTCTTATACGAAAAAAAATTGTTAAACGTACATGTTGGATTTTGGTTTGTTTGCCAAACAACTCCTAAAGAAATTAAGTACATAAATTATGTATTTGTAAGTTATATTATATATATTGATTGTGCACAAAATGTAACGGATGGTATTGATTAATATTAATGAATAATTAAAGGGCAGTTACAAGCTTTGGGAGTGGAGATGATGTAAGAAGCCTACATATAGTGGATTTTTTCCAATAGAAAAAGGTACTCTAAGAAATAGAGAACTTGTTCAATATATACATCGGAACTCCAAAAATACTATCTCATTTTCTTTATACTAATAGATAATAAAATATTAGATATTTCATAGATCAAAATACTTCATTGGTATCAGAGCTAATTCGATTCTTTTTATATCAGGTTACTACTACAACCTGCTTGTGACATTTTTTCCGTGCGTGAGAGCTGGCTCAGTTTTTCTCCGAGATCACCACGTTCTAGCTGCATGCCTACTGTGCTGTTTATGGTATTTATTGTGGGGTATTGTATTTGTCTTTTACTTGATCACAGGTATCTTGTCATCTAGTGCCTATTTTTGCTTATACACTTGTTACCATTAATTTTTGTTTGTTTGCGCATGTGTTGGTCTATTAAGGTGGGTTAGTTATCCTTTTCAGCTAATCGTCTGTTTTTGGTACTATATGTTTTCTTTTGCCTATTGCCATTCACATTCTTGTCCATCATATATTATATCTTTATTTGTGCTCCTGTGTGTCTCAATATTTTCTTAATTGAATTTTTTTCAATGTGCTAGTTTATGCTTTGTTACAGTTTTGGTTATAGGTGTGTTTCTATGGCCTAATAAAATATTATTTTTATCCAAATTAGTTCTTGTTTCATTTATTTATTTTTGCGATATTTTTTTTAGTGGTTTGTCTTTCTGTTTATAAATACCCTTCACTATTTTTTTGATGTTCACACTTGTTTCCTAGATTTGTTTGTCCTTCTTTGGTAAGTTGGTAACATAATAGATTTATATTATTTTTTGTTGCCTTGGATTTTGCTAGTGGCCTAATTCTTTAATTTTCGTATTTTGTTTTTGGTTTTAATAAAATTTATATATAGTTTAATTTGTTGGTTTTTGTCACCTTCTGTTTTTAGTTCTTGTGAGTATATATTCTTTTTGGTGTTTATTAGTTTTTTGAGTATCAATCTTTTATTGTGGTGGCCTTTTGAGAGCTGTTTACAATTCGTACATAGTATTTATGTGTTAGATGTTACTGTTCTTGTGGTTGTGTCCACGCATTGGTTTAATATTTTTTCTATTAGTCCCGAATTTTGTCGTCTAGTGGCTTATATGTACATGCTATAAATTATGTGCTTCGTATTCTAATTTTATTTTTATTTTATTCCTCTGTTGGATGAATTAGATATTTTTTTGTTTAAAAATCTTGTGAAAAGATTTATATTGGGAATATGTATATATATATATATATATATTACTTCTATTTAAATTAGTTGTTTTTGGAAATTGAATGACACCAAGTTATGTTATTTGGAGCCAAAAAGTGGAAACTTAATTGTTTCGAGAAATTGAATGTCTCAAATTATATTGAATGGAGCCAAATAAATAAGAAATAAATTATTTATGTACAATTTAAAATTTATCGTTAAAATAGAAGATATTGTGCTTGAGAAAAATTTTATGGTACTTAGAAAGGGGAGAGGAAAAGAAAATGTATGGTAATAATTGTGTTTAATATTTTATTAAGCAGATCCAAATGGGGGAGTAAAGATTGTTTAGAGACAATCTGAAAATATATCGATTTTAAAAGGTTATTTTATAAGAATTTTTTTTATGATGCTCAGAATAAAGAGGATATAAAAATGAAAAAAATAAAGGAAATTTATGATGAACATAAATGAGTGATTATTTTTAAAATAATTTATTTTTTATAGAAAAATTGGGACAAGTATCCGGAATTAAATTAACAAGGATTTATTGGTTTTATTGGAATAAGGGTTTAAAGAATTTTAAAAGGTATTTTGAAAAATAACACCTAGCAAGGTGTGGTTGAGTTGATATATGTTGTGAACTAGAAAATGTGTGTGTTTGTTTAAAATAATTTGTTTGATTGGAACACGTTAGTATACGTGGTAATTGGAAATCGTTGTTGAAAAAGACAACATTGTAATCGAAGAGATTATAGTGGCTCTTAGAATAGAGAGTGGAAAGGAAAAGGTGTTTTTTTGTGATACTCAGAATAGTGAGTACAAAATTAGAATTTTCGAAATGAAATCGAAAGAATTTGAGTTCATGAAAATGAATAAAATTGGGAGTTGTGTGATCCACCAGAATATAGAAAATGTATTGGTTGTAAATGAATTTTGAAAATGAAAATAAAGTTGTTGGTATGTTTAATAAATTTTGATATTTGCCTAGTTGTAAAGGTTTTATGAAAAATCGATAATGGAAGTAGACAATTATGTCTATATTTTGCAAAGTGGGAGTTTGTTTATTATTGATATATTATCAGTGAAAATAATAATATGTGTGGAACAAAATTAAGTTGGAACTTTGTTGAAAATTTGAAAATTTGAGATCGAAGATATGTGTGAAATATCTTGCATGTTTAGAAAATTTGGATTAAGGAATGAAAATTCTAGAATGTTCGATTTAAACTTAAATTGATATTTGAATAAAATTGTTTAATTGTTTTAGGATGCAGAATTGCAGTCCTGACAACCCTATTGGCAACGGGAAAATGATTAATGCAGAAAATGAATAACTTAATGTGTTATGTGTAAGAGGTCAGAAGTTCGAGGTGTTTTATGTTGTGTAATCGATTGACTTGACTTGACATTTTTAGTTAGTTTTTGTAAGTGGATTATGAAACAATTTTTCTTGAGCCTAGTGAGAGGCTGTAAGGAGGATCACGATCATGTACCTAAAGAGTACGTTGTTGAATTAGGCAGACGTGCCTAGAGTTATTGTTTGTTGCGATATAAGTATCAAGGTGATATTTAGTAATAAGAATTCAACTTTGGGACACCTATTTAATTTTTGGTGGAATATAAGTTGGGAAGTAAGAAGTGGGAGTCAAGATATTGGTTGAACTTATATTTAACAATTTTACTCTCCGCGAAATGTGGGAGTTATGATGAAAAGTATTTTGGCAAAAAAAAGCCAAGTGGGAGATGTTGGATTTTGGTTTGTTTGCCAAACAACTCCTAAAGATATTAAGTACATAAATTATGTATTTGTAAGTTATATTATATATATTGATTGTGCACAAAATGTAACGGATGGTGTTGATTAATATTAATGAGTAATTAAAGGGTAGTTACAAACTTTGGGAGTGGAGATGATGTAAGAAGCCTACATATAGTGGACTTTTTCCAATACAAAAAGGTACTCTAAGAAATAGGGAACTTGTTCAATACATACATCGGAACTCCCAAAATACTATCTCATTTTCTTTATACTAATAGATAATAAAATATTAGATATTTCATAGATCAAAATACTCCAGTACATGGTTATATGCAGGAACACAAGATCTTAGATTTAAAGGTTCTCACGTGATATTTGCATATCATTCATTTGCATTCGACTAAATAAAAGGTGTTGTGACGACAGTCATACTTTAGTATTTACAGTTATATAAGATACCTTCGGGTTATATATACATAGGTGATAAGTGCATATTTTTGCATATTTTTATTACCTATTTATTGCTTGAATTCGTATTTTAATAAATTATTTTGTTGCATTTCAGGAAATTAGAGGAAAATAAAGAAATGACAAAATAAAGAAATAAAGTGCAAGGAAGGGAAAAAGAGGAAGAAAAAAGACTAGAATAAAAGAAGAAGGAAAAAAAAAAGAAATTAGGAGCTTGGAGCAAATTGGAATATTTCAAACACACCCTAAAACCTTTGACTTTATATTTCAAAAAAGTTATGCAGGGAATCTTGAAAAGAGAGCAGCATGTATTTCAAAATCTTCACATGGCACTGCAGCATGATATTTGACTGTGACTTTCATTATGCTTTCATATGTAAACAAGGCAGTCAGAAATTTTATAAATAGATGCAGTGGGGGAGATAGAAAAAACAACACTTTACTTTTTGCTTTTCTTTTTTTCTTTGTTGCCGATTCATGTTAGTTTGCTTTTAATACATCTTAGTTTTTAGTTACCCTAAAATTTCTAGCCACCATCCTTATTTTCTTCCATTTTGTAATTGTTCATCGTAAACACTTCTCTCATTTTTAATACAAGTTTTATTTCCGTTATTTTCGTAAATCCATTTAGTGGACAAAGTAGCGAAATGCTAACCACTTGGGGTTGAAAGTAACAATTTTTATTTTCTTGTTTCTTTTCTATCAACTTTCTATCATATCAATTCTTTGTCAACTTGTAGTAAAGTTGATACTTTAGTCTAGCTGTTGAGTCTAGTTTGCCTGAGTGCTGCTTTGTTTTGATTCCGCGTGATGTTGTGTCTTGTTTTTTAGTGCTTATTTAAATCTATTAATCATTGCTTTAATTATTACATTAATTTATGCTGATCATTTTCACTAACACTAGTACGTTTCTAATTCTAGTTTCCTTGATCTTAAATTAGGTTCATTTAACTAGCCAAGCCCATTTCCTCTCCTGATCCATTTTCAGTTTTCTGGTTCATGTAGCATGCTTAGCTTTTATTTCTAGCCCATATATAAACTCTTGGCCCATCTCCCTTGCTTTCTGCGTATGTCTTTGCATGCTTTAATTCACTAAATAGTCAATTCTTAAATATTTGGTTATTAATTACATAGTATTTAATTTTTGTTTTATCATCGTCATTATAGATAAATCTAGTTATAATTAATTCTAATCATTAATCCAATTCCTTTTATTCACCTTGCTGCCACGTTGTTTACTGAATTCAGTTTGCTTGCATGTTATTTTGCTGGCCCATTTGCATCTATTTTAGCCCATTACTTTAACATGTAGTTAGCCTAGTCCATCTCTTATTCTGGTCCAAATCCATTTACTCTATATGATTTCATCCCGTGAGTATTAATCATTTTTATATGTCAATGCTTTCCCCATTAATGCATTATTAGGTAATTATTACTTTAATATTTAGGAACCCATTAGATAGTTATTGTATGCATAATCATTATTACCTTTGTCTTTCGTAATTTAGTATGTTAGGTCTGGAATAACGTAGAAGGGGGGGTTGAATACGTTATTTAGCAATATTTCAATTTTTGATGTGAATATGAAATCAAAAATACTGAATCAAAATAACACAATTGTTTGGGAAATATCTTTGAATAGATAAAACCCGGAGGTTTGCTACACAATCTAATCTTATGGATCAGCTACAAAATCAAACACTCCTAAGGATAGTTTAGGCACGAGGACCTTCTACCCGACACTTCCTGAAAATGGGCTAAGCCGACTTTCCTACTAGATGGACTGTCTAGCAACTTACACAGAGAAGATATAAGAGAGAGAACAGAAAGTTGTGTGTTGAGGTATGTTTTGAAATGAAATACAACAGTCCTATTTATAGATTTTAGAAAGTTACTATGTTGTACTATGCTGCACTATTCATGTGGACCCCACCTGCATAGTAACCACTATTTCACCAACCAAAACCGTGTCTACAAAAGAAAATTTTTTCCGTGGGCCCCACCTGTGGGACCCACTGCATAGTAACCACTATTTGCACAGTAACCTGCATAGTAACCGTGCATAGTAACCTTGCATAGTAATCGTGCATAGTAACTTTGCATACTATTTTTGGCTGCTTCTTTTGGGCTTCTCTCTTCTGTTTCAAATATTTTGCTTGAGATATTTGTCATTGATCGTCAATAGGCTTTGGCAATTCTTTCTGTAAATTAATGTGTTGATCCTTCTCGTATGTGCTGACACTTAGTGCACTGGTCTGGTTCACAAGTGACTAGCACTGATCTTGATCTTTACACCTTCGTTACATTCCAATTGATTAGCCTGCAGCAGTATCTTCAATAAATACATGGAATCTTTTGGCCCTTCAACTGAATCATCTGTACATCTTATTCTGTCACTGAGGCTTGATCATGTTAATGAACTTCTTTTAGCGACTTGATCCTTGTCGGTGCCTGTTCTTCAAATTTCACAATCTCTATATCGAGTTAATATTATTTATCTTTTATCCTAGTTGAGTTATATATGTTCTCTATTACATATTACATTACATTATGCTTTACAATCTCCCCATATTTGATTGTTAGGGTTTGACAAGCAAATTCCTAGAGGATAACTCAACTGATACAACAAAAATAAAATACAAAGATAAATAATATTAAAGCGCATTCTGGATCAAATATACATTTTCCAGATTTCTAAAATTTGAACAAGTGCAAGACAATTGTTCCTCTAGACTGAACATATCTTCAAGTTTGCCTTGCTTTCTTTCCACATAGCACTAATACTCCCATTAGCTTTTCATTTCCCAAAATAAAGTTAATTCCGTGTCAACAACCTTTTCCTTGCCCTTACGCCTAGTAGATTTTTCTTGATCATCCACCTTCTCCCCTTCAGTTTGGTTATCCTCCAGAGTAGTAGGATGTTGAGTTGGTAAATTAGACGAAGATGGCTTTACCAAGGAGTTGATTGCATGACTAAACTGGGTTGCCATGGTGTTTAATTGAACCTGGAATACATCCTGTTGAATAAGTTGCAAATTTTTTATTTCTAAAATGGGCTTACAGATATTTGACAACTCTTTCTCTATTGTTTGGACCCGTGTAAGGAGTCTGCTGTATTCCTTTCTGGTTACAGGTGCATGTGGTTTAGTAGGTTGCTCACTCGTACGTTCTGCAGGTGTTTCACTCAACACTCTATATTCACTCGGTTTAGTGGTTTGGGTTACACTTACATGTTCTGTTCGTGTTTCCCTCAACTCTCTTCCAAAGCTTCCACCGATATGTGTACCTGCAAATGAAATCATCCTAGCCCCTTTTTCAGAGATCACAGATGGTGCAATGAAAGTTCGTGAGCTTCCGTCCTCGCGTGAAGCGAGTTGCCGACCACTGGTAAAGAGTGGTAAATCTCGAAAGAGATCCAGAGATTTTCCCTCTGGAAGGTTAAACTTGAATCGATTAAATGGCACAAAACCCAAGTTTCCCTCGTATGTCTGTGAAGACACTTGGTTCATAAAAGAACCACCTACCGATGGATCTTTCTGTAAAATGGAAGATTCACCAGCAGTTATTGAGGTAGGTAATTCCACCTCGGATGCCTGTGAAGGCATTTGATCTTTAGAAAGATCATCAACCACTCTTATGTTCCGTGAAATGGAACTCAAGATAGTTGCTCCCGTCAATTCAACCTCATTTACATTTTCACTCATTGGATAAGGAAGAATTGTTTCACTAACAGTTGCCGTTACCTCAGGTTCATTGGGTTTACTCCGTTTAGAATGAGGTAGAGCGGCTGATGTAACTAACTCCTTATGTGGTGCTGCTGAGGCACTATCTCCCTCAAAAGTGTTGATGGCTGGTCGTTTAAGTGACAATTGAGGTGTAGGAGTTTGTTGTGTTTGTGTTTTCATTTGTAGAATGGGCTCTTCAACCTGTGCTAGAGTCGGTGGGATTTCCTTCTCTTGGTCGGGTAAGATGGCCACTAGAGGCTGTAGAAACTGTATTTCATGTGACACAACAGGGAATACAGAGGTTGGAATAGCAAGGATTGAAATATTACCTTGTCGTATACCTGCTCTCACTGGTCTTGGTAACAACGGAAGTGGAACAGTCTTTAGATATTCAGTTAGGACTGTAGGCACATCCGTATATTTCTTTTTGCTTATGTAATTAATTACATTCGTCTTTATAGAAGAACATTCCACCTTTTGACCATTTTCCAAGCGTACCCTGTCTTCATCATTCAAAAAATCATTTAATATTAGCTGTAGAAACCTTGGATATAGACATTTGACATTTTGAGTCAGAACATCTCTTGTTCCTAAGTGTTTCATCTTTAAAATGATTTGACCAAGCACTATTTTTCCAAAATTAATCCTCAAATTATTGGCGATCGCATACCCTAATTTTTGAATAAATTCAGGTATTCGATCTTGATTTGTTCTATCTGTGGAAAAAACATGGTTAAGAGTGTGAAAGAAGAAATTCCAATACTGGGTTAGAAACGTTCTATAAAGATTACCAGTATTGAAATTGCCATTTTGGTACCTTATAAAACGAAAGAACATTTCAATCTGTTCAGGTGTAGGATCAGAAACGAGATTTTCCATAGGAAAATGAAGAATTCGATTAACATCTCGTTCAGTGACCCTAATCGACCTACCAAATAGTCGATATGTGAATGCACACCCGTCTTGTCCAGAAGTGTTAACCACACTGCAATATAGTTCATGTAATGCATCATGGTTAAGCTGCACTTGTGTAACTAAAGCATAGCGAATTAATGAATGTTCATTCAGAAATTGTGTCCAAGCCCGAAATTGCTCATCCTGAATGGTTTCGATTTGCTGAATGGAAATAGGATTCACTTTTGCAACTGAAAAACTTCCCTGTAATGCCATTTTCAAAACTTTGAGGAGATTCAAAAACAATGGTTAGTTTTTATAAAGGATGATGTATAAAGCAAGAATATGAAATCCGATCTAAAAACCACCAGCTAGATTGTGAGATCTTTCCGGTCAAAGCTTGAAATTTTCAGCAATTGAGTGTATATGCTCTGTATATCTGAAAAATGATGATGTTAAACATAAACAAAAACTCATCATTTATAAGGTTTCAAGGACTAGTGGGTTAGGTGAGATATTGACAGGATATGTTTAAAGTCTAACACGGTTCAATAACATCTAATCACCGAAACCTGTCAGCCGAAAAACATCTTATCACCGAAATCTATCAACCTATACACACACACACACATAAACTCACAATTAAATAGATATATAATTAACAAAATATCATTAATTGATATATGTCAATAAAATATTTATTTAATTATGCTACAAATAACACAATTTATTTACTAACTAATTACCATAAAATATAGCATTTATAAGCATGGTAATTAATATAGAGATAACTATAATATGCGAACTGGATGCAAATAAATTCACAAGTCCTAAACATATGGACATTTAAAATACATGTGAACTTATAACCAATTGCAGTTATTGATTATCCAAAATTAATTAGACAGATTTAGCATCCCAAGTTCACCAACTAACCTGGAGAAAGTGGATTCATCCAGTGGTTTAGTAAAGATGTCTGCAATTTGTTGATCTGTGGGAACAAAATATAGTACCACAGTTCCATTCATGACATGCTCTCGTAAGAAATGATACCTGATATCAATGTGCTTAGTCCTGGTATGTTGAACTGGATTTTGTAAAGAAATGATACCTGATAGCAATGGCACTCGTGTTGTCGCATAGAATTTGAATTTTGTCCAACATGAGTCCATAATCCTGAAGTTGATTCCTCATCCACAGGATCTGAGCACAACTACCTGCCGCAATGTATTCTGCTTCAGCTGTCGAGCTAGATACTGAGTGTTGCTTCTTGCTGTACCAAGATACCAACCTTCTTCCTAGAAACTGACAGCTTCCAGAAGTACTTTTCCGATCAATCTTACAACTTGCGAAATCAGAATCTGTATAGCCAACTAGGTCAAAACCTGTTCCTTTAGGGTACCAAATCCCAAGATTGGGGGTTCCCTTAAGGTATCTGAAAATACGTTTAACAGCTATAAGATGTGACTCTTTAGGGTCAGCCTGGAATCTAGCACATAAACAAGTTACGAACATAATATCTGGTCTACTAGCAGTTAAGTATAAGAGAGGGCCGATCATACCTCGATACTTCGTGATGTCAACTGACTTACCAGATTTATCTTGATCAAGCTTGATAGCAGTTGGCATCGGGGTCTTGGCAGTAGCTGCTTCTTCCATCCCATACTTCTTCAGAAGATCCTTTATGTATTTTGATTGGCAGATGAAAATACCATCAGGCTTCTGAACAACTTGAAGTCCAAGGAAGAAGGACAATTCACCCATCATGCTCATCTCGTACTTACTCTGCATTAGCTTAGCAAATCTCTTGCATAGCAAATCATTAGTAGAACTAAATATTATATCATCCACATATACTTGCACTAGAATTATATCATTTTTATGCTTTTTATGAAAGAGAGTTTTGTCGATGATACCTCTTGTAAAACCATTTTCAAGTAAGAACTTGGAGAGAGTATCATACCATGTTCGAGGGGCTTGCTTGAGACCATAGAGAGCTTTGAAGAGAAACCTTCCAATTCCTTGTTTTCGAACCCAGGGGGTTGTTCAACATATACTTCTTCTTTTAGATCTCCGTTCAAAAATGCACTCTTCACATCCATCTGAAAAACCTTAAAGTTGGAGTGTGCAGCAAATGCTAAGAACATCCTGATTGCTTCAAGCCTTGCAACTGGAGCATAAATTTCATCATAATCAATTCCCTCTTCTTGAGAGTAACCCTTTGCTACCAATCGAGCCTTGTTCCTCGTAACAATACCATTTTCATCCAGTTTATTCCTAAACACCCATCTAGTGCCAATTACAGGTTTATCTTTTGGTCTTGGCACCAACTTCCAAACTTTCTGCCTTTCAAAATGATTGAGTTCTTCCGCCATTGCAGTTACCCAATCTGGATCATCAAGAGCTTCATTAATCTTTTTAGGTTCAATTTGAGATAAAAATCCTGCAAAATTGCATTCATTCTGTGTTGCTCTTCTAGTCTGTACACCCGTGTCCGGTTCACCAATGATCAGTTCAAAGGGATGCGCTCTACTCCATATCCTTTTTCTTGGCAGATCTGATCTTGATGATTCCCCGGGTTCATGATTGTGTTGAGTGTGATGACTAGTAGATCCAAAATCATTGTTTGCTCCCCCTGAGCTGTTGCTTTCAGAGTTTAAAGAATCATTAGTAGTAGATGTTTCTTCACTTGATTGGGGTTCATCGTTCACTTGCTCCCCCTCAACATGTGCTGCTGTCTGATCTACTGATATAGATTGAACAATAGAGTCTGAAAGAGTATCAGAATTTTGTAGATCAGCATTTATTTCTTCATTCTCAAATCTCAGCTGGTCATGTTCATCAAAATCTTCAAGTCTTGTTATCTTCTTATCATCAAAAGACACATGGATAGATTCCATGACCACTTTTGTTCTTAGATTGTAGACTCTGAATGCTTTTGTGGATAGTGGGTATCCAACAAAGATTTCTTCATCAGCTTTTAAATCAAATTTGGAAAGCTGTTCTGGATGAGTCTTAAGAACAAAACACTTACATCCAAACACATGAAAGTATTTCAGGTTCGGCTTCTTATTTTTCACCATCTCATATGGTGTTTTACTATGCTTGTTTATGAGTGTAGCATTCTGTGTGAAACAAGCAGCTTGCACAGCTTCAGCCCAGAAGTAAGTTGGCAGCTTTGCTTCATCAAGCATGGTCCTTGCAGCTTCTATGAGAGTCCTGTTTTTTCTCTCTACTACTCCATTTTGTTGTGGAGTTCCAGGTGCAGAGAATTCTTGCTTTATTCCATTTTCTTTACAAAACTCTTCCATGACTGCATTCTTGAACTCAGTGCCATTATCACTCCTTATGATTTTCACTGTATGCTTAGATCCTTTGTCCAGTTGTCTGACATGCTCTGTTAAGATTGATGCAGTTTCTTCTTTCTTGTGCATGAAATATACCCATGTATATCTGGTGTATTCATCAACAATAACCAAAGCATATCTTTTCTTTCCAATAGACATTATATTTACTGGACCAAATAAATCAACATGCAATAAGTGATATGGCTCAAGAATTGAGGATTCAGTCTTACTTTTGAATGAAGTTTTCCTTTGTTTTGCCTTTTGACATGAGTCACATAGGCCATCTGGAATAAAAACTGATTTGGGCAATCTTCTCACAAGATCTTTCTTCACTAGCTCATTAATGCTGTTGAAATTCAGATGAGAAAGTCTCTTGTGCCAATCCCAGCTTTCTTCAATTGATGCTCTACTCAGTAGACAGATTGCAGAGCCATCCGAGTTTGTTGAAAGCTTGGTTTCATAAATGTTACCATGCCTATATCCCTTCAGAATAACTTTTCCTGTAGATTTGTTTACAACTTCACCGTGTTCTTCAAAGAAATCCACATGATAACCATTGTCACAGATTTGACTCACACTTAGTAGATTATGTTTAAGTCCTGAGACTAGAGCTACAGTTTTAATGATGACATTCCCAAGATTGATATTGCCATATCCCAGAGTCCTTCCTATATTGCCATCTCCATAAAAAGCACTTGGGCCAGCTTTCTCCACAAATTCTGATAGCAGGGCTTTATTTCCAGTCATGTGTCCTGAGCATCCACTATCCAGAACAAGGATATTTTTCCTGTTACCCTGCAATCACAAAAACCACTAATGATTAGTTTTAAGGACCCAGACTTGCTTGGATCCTTTGGCCTTATTAAGTCTGTTAGCTTTTGCAGCAGAAGTCTTATCAGAGTTTGTGCTAACATTCTTTTTATCAGAATTTATACATGTAGAATCAATATTTAATTTATTCAAAGAGGGTTTAAGTTCATAATAATCATAATACAAATTATGATACTCTTTGCATGTATAAATAGAATGCCAAATATTGCCACAGTAAAAACAAGGATTCTGTGGCTTAAACCTAACCGAACCACTCTTAACTCCTGACTTAGGAGGTATAGAGTTTATATTTTTATTCTTCCTGCAAAAAGTAGCAAGATGGTTAGGATTTTCACAGTTGTGACATTTCTTCCTAGGAGCATTGGGAATAGGCCTATAGTTATTGCTTTTATTGATGCCTACCTTTCCATTTCTGTTTTTCCTAGGTTCTTTTACATTGTTCACTCCTTTTATCTCCTTCAGCTTGTGTTTAAGCTGTTTTTGAGACATTAAACTAATATGTACTGATTTGACTTCATCCTGTTTTGGTTTGTCAGATTTTGGTACAAACCTCATATGATTAAGTTTGGGTTTTGCAGCCTTTTCAGTAAATACAGGTTTAGAGGTCTCAGCTTCTAGGTTGCCAGTTTTCTTTTTATTAGTGTAACCTAGACCTTTCCAACAATCATTCTCTATGATAATCTAAGTAGTTTTACCAGAGTTAGTCCAAGTTTTAATAATGTTTCTTTCTTTAGCAAGTTCAGAATCAAGATAAGCATGCTTTTTCAATAATTCACTTTTAACAATAATAGCATCATCTCTCTCTTTCTAAATTTTTAACATCTGGACTAATTCTAATTCTAGATAGTCATTTCTCTTTCTAAGGTCTAGACTTTCAGATTTTATTCTTTCATTTTCTAAAGTCTGATCTCTGTAACTAACATGCAAGTTTTTAAGAAAGAGCCTTAACTCAGATATATCAGTAGTATCAAAAGATAGAGTAGAGTGAGGTACCTTGGTCTCAGTAGCTTCAGAGATACTATCAGCATTTGCCATTAAGGCATAGTTCACCTCATCTTCAGAGTCTGAAGTGTCAGCCCAGTCCTTTTTCCTTGTGATGTAAGCTTGACCTTTATCAGCTTTGGCTTTCTTACACTCAGGTGCAAAATGTCCCTTCTCACCACAATTATAGCATCTGATCTTGGACTTGTCCACTTTCCCAGACCTGCCTTCCTTTTCCTCAGCTTTTTTGAAATTCTTCTTTTTGAAATTTGAATCTTTTCGTAAGAACTTCCTTCCCTTCCTGAAGTTCTTGAAAGCCATCATCTTGAAGCTTTTTACCATCAGGGCTGCAAGTTCTATCATCTCAGCATCACTGCCATCATCATCAGGGTCCGTGAGATTGTCAGAGTTTGAGTCATCATCAGAGTTTGATGACTCAGTATCAGACTTTGTAATAAGAGCCTTTCCATTAGATTGACTTTTTTTCACAGCAACTTCTTTAGAAGCTTTCTCCTCAGCTTTAAGAGCAATTGACTTGGATTTACCTCCAAGCCTCTTGCTTCTTTGCTCCATCTCAAGCTCATGAGTCTTGAGCATTCCATATATTTCATCAAGAGACATGTCTTCCAGATCATAATTGTCTCTGATGGTAGTGGCCTTTAAATCCCACTTCTCAGGAAGAGCCAACAAGAATTTCAGATTGGAGTCTTCAAGGTCATACTCCTTATCTACCAGTGACAAGTCATTCAGCAATTTCAGGAATCTGTCATATAGATCTGTTAATGACTCATCAGATTTTGAGTCAAAGTGCTCGTACTCCTGTATGAGTATTATTCTCCTATTTTTCTTGATGGCTTTGGTTCCTTGACATCTAACTTCCAAAGCATCCCAAATCTCTTTAGCAGTTTTGCATCCAATGACTCTGTTAGACATAACATTGTCAAGGGTGCTATGTATTAAATGCCTTACCTTGGCATCCTTGCTAATAAAGGAGATATCTTCAGGAGTGTAGTCTTTCTTCTCCTTTGGAATCATTTTCTGTTCCTCTTCATCAACTGCAACAGACAATTTGGTCGGCTTATGTGGACCATCATGGATTCTGTCTAAGTACTCTGGATCTGTAGCCTCCAGAAACATTTCCGTCTTCATCTTCCATATGGGATACTCTGATGCCCTGAGTATTGGAACTCTGATTGATTCATACCTGCTTGTTGTTGGGGTTTGTGTTTTCTCTGTCATGATTGTATAGCTTTTTGGATCTTAACTGTTGTATAATAACAGAGTGGCTCTGATGCCAATTATTAGGTCCGGAATAACGTAGAAGGGGGGTTGAATACGTTATTTAGCAATATTTCGATTTTTGATGTCAATATGAAATCAAAAATTGAAAGGCATATGACTCAGCCTATTTGTAGTTAGAGGATCCTAATCAACTTAAACCAAATTGTAATAAGTAAATATACATATGAACTGTCACAGGAATCTCAAGAAGTATTATCTGTCAGAAGAAAGAAGAAAAGTCAATCTATAGCTTTGATGTCATACACTGGAAGACGATTCAGTTATCTGATCAAGCCCCAGTATAGCATTGAAGTGAATGGATTCATTTGAACAGTGACAGAGATTTTTCGAGTGATAGTTTGAAGATCAGTTACAGTACAAGAGAATTGAGAGAAGAAACAAACCACAATCTAAAGTCAAAAGTGAAGAAGCATCGTTGAAGTTAGTCGTTCATGAACCAGACAGTACATCGAACGTCAACACAAATCAATGGTAATTCTTTACTACCTTTAGTGGTTTGTAAGAATTAAATTAATTATTTATTGATTTAATTAAATTCATTTGTAATTGATATAAATCATTTAGTTGATTTAATTAAATGAATTAATTCTGGAAGAATTAATTTATTTATTTAAATTAATTATTGTATCAATTAAATATGAATTAGTTAATCATTAATTAATTAATTGGATCAATATGACTTAAAGAAATGACTTAAAGGATTAAGTATTATTGATTAAAATTCGGTATGACCTAATCAGTTAAGTCATACCGAACACAGCTGTTGAGTTAAGTCATACCGAGCATTGAAATTCAAGATTATGTCTTACCGACCTGATTTAAGTCTTACCGACCTCTGCCAGCTGTTGTAAGTCTTACCGAATTTCTGTTAAGTCATACCGACAAGTTTTATGTCTTAATGGAGGTTTGTGTAAGTCTTAATGAAGGAAAACTAAGTCTTGGAAGCAGTTTAAGTCATGCTGAAGCATTTAAATATCCTACAGAAAGCCAGCAAGACTTGTTACTGATATAAAAGAACAGAACAGAGCAGATTAAGTCATAACGGAAAAACACAGCAGAACAGAATTCTCTCTCAAGAATATCAAGAACACCAAAGCTTAAACAATTCCCAGAAATTCAAGTTCTTCATCTTTGTTATATTCTATCCGCTAGAACTTGTTTATTTGTGATTCTTGTACTACTAGCGAATTAAGTTTCCTAGTTCTTATCTTGATTATTATTAACTAAATTAGAAAAGTTCATGTCGAATTTTCTAATTAGTTATTAACATCTTGATAAGTTGTTATACTGATTTTGTAACACCACATCAAGTTAATATACAGTTATATTCAACTTGAAAAATTGTGTTAAATAATTCCGCACATAAATTTGTCTTTATCAAATTTTATTTAAAGGACAAATTTCGATAAAAAGGTAAAGATTGCATTCAGCCCCCCTTCTACAATCTTATCGGACCTAACAAAAATACTGAATCGAAATAACACAACTGTTTGGGAAATATCTTTGAATAGATAAAACCCGGAGGTTTGCTACACAATCTAATCTTATGGATCAGCTACAAAATCAAACACTCCTAAGGATAGTTTAGGCACGAGGACCTTCTGCCCGACACTTCCTGAAAGTGGGCTAAGCCGACTTTCCTACTAGATGGACTGTCTAGCAGCTTACACAGAGAAGATATAAGAGAGAGAATAGAAAGTTGTGTGTTGAGGTGTGTTTTGAAATGAAATACAACAGGCCTATTTATAGATTTTAGAAAGTTACTATGCTGTACTATGCTGCACTATTCACGTGGGCCCCATCTGCATAGTAACCACTATTTCACCAACCAAAATCGTGTCTGCTAAAGAAAATTTCTTCCGTGGGCCCCACCTGTGGGCCCCACCTGCATAGTAACCACTATTTGCATAGTAACTACTATTTGCATAGTAACTACTATTTGCACAGTAACCACTATTTGCACAGTAACCTGCATAGTAACTGCGTATAGTAACCTTGCATAGTAATCATGCATAGTAACTTTGCATACTATTTTTGGCTGCTTCTTTTGGGCTTCTCTCTTCTGTTTCAAATATTCTGCTTGAGATATTTGTCATTGATCGTCAATAGGCTTTGGTAATTCTTTCTGTAAATTAATGTGTTGATCCTTCTCGTATGTGCTGACACTTAGTGCACTGGTCTGGTTCACAAGTGACTAGCACTGATCTTGATCTTCACACCTTCGTTACATTCCAATTGATTAGCGTGCAGCAGCATATTCAATAAATACATGGAATCTTTTGGCCCTTCAACTGAATCATCTGTACATCTTATTCTGTCACTGAGGCTTGATCATGTTAATGAACTTCTTTCAGCGACTTGATCCTTGTCGGTGCCTGTTCTTCAAATTTCACGATCCCTGTATCGAGTTAATATTATTTATCTTTTATCCTAGTTGAGTTATATATGTCTTCTATTACATATTACATTACATTATGCTTTACATAGTATGTTTTATCTATAATTCGTAATTGGTCCTTTTTATTTCTTTTTTTTTATGTATTTAGTTAAATCAATTCTCCTCCAAATTAATTGTTCTAGTTCGCCTAAATTAGAAATTAAGGTTTGCGAAAATAATAAGTCTCTATGGAATGAATCTTAAATATTGAAACGATGATCGTGCGCTTTTGATATTTAATTGCTTATTTTTAGCACATCAAGTTTTTGGCACCGCTGCCGGGGGCTTAAAATTTTTCGCGCCTTAATTTTTAATTTTTTGGATTAATTTTACTTGTCTAATTTTTATCTCATTTTTTTTTTTAGGAAAGTTGAAATTTCGGGAATCTTCTCACGGAGCGTGGAGGAAAATTTGAATTTTTGGAAGCGTGTTTCGGTAACCCGTATTTCTCTCTTTTCGGCTTTTTTATTTTTTTTTAGAAAAAAAAATAATAATAATTTTAAAAATGAAAAAAAATTGTTAGAATTACATAATTGTTGCATCATTCATTTAATCACTTAGGGCACATCATCTAGATTTCTATTTTCTTGTTTTTAATTTTTCGTACCTTATATATTGTGGTGATCGCTGGAGGACCCAAAGGTACGTTAATTTTTTTTTCTCTAGAATTTAGGACACGTAGTTTAAAGCATCCATAATTGTTTATAGTTTTTAAATACTATCACTGTTTGTTGCATCATTTTTAAATAAATCTTAATTGCAAAACCACTCATAAGATAAGGGGAGAGATTTCATCACTCTTTCCTTGGTCCACAACAATTAATCCATCATTTTTGCATGCCATTAGCCTTAATAAAATTAAATTAGACATGGCCCATAGAATTTTCGCGCTCAATTAGGAAGGTACCTAAGAAATGACGTAATCATTAATTATTCCGATTTTTTTGGTGTCTAGGCAAGCGAAAGCTTACCTGGCCAATTAGGATTTGGTGTCTAGGCTGGTGTTTAGCCTCTTGGCAACGCTTGCACCTACCTGGCCAAATCGGTTCGAATAATTATTGATTTACCAAATTTTTGGTGGTCCTTAAAGTTAGGAGCAAGGTCTAGTTTATTTTGTTAAGGAACCCCATGTCTAGAATTTTTCTTTTGGTTTTTCATCCTTTCTTTTGTTTGTTTAATTTATCACACTTATCTGCTACTTGTTTACTTTCGTGGTTTATGCGAACTAATTGGATTAGGGATAATTCTGCCAGGCTAATGAGATCATTCGAGATTGCTTCCTCTTTCGAATCCGAGTCTTTAGAAAATTCTGAACCATTAGTGACCATGGTCGTGTCTCTTAAGGATCGTTGTTACCCCACCCGATCGTCCCAACCTTCGTGTATCACTCTTCCCCCGGTTAGTGGTAATAATTTCGAGATTAAAGCTCACCACATTAGCATGTTACCTAAGTTTACTGGGAGCGATGGTGAGGACCCCTATCTGTTTATTCATGAATTCGAGGGGGTTTGTGCCTTACAAAAACTCCAACAATTAATCGAGGACTCAATTAGGCTTAGGCTCATTAATTTTGCGCTTAAAGAAAATGCTAAAAAATGGTTGTATAGCCTACCGGTTAATTCTATTTCCACGTGGGAAGGATTTGTGGTAATTTTTCTAAAAAAATATTTTCTTAATCACAAGACTACAAGGATTACAAATGAGATAAATTAATTTCATCAAAAGGAAAAGGAGTCTTTTTGGAAATATTTCGATCGTTTTAAAAATCTATTATCACAATGTCCCCACCATGGAATAGAAAAATGGAGACTTTGTAAGATTATTTACGAGGCCTTAGATAGTCCGACAACCGTTTTGTTAGAGTCTATGTGCCAAGGTAAATTCATGGAGAAAGATGAGGACGAAGGGTGGGCCTTTTTCGAGGAATTAGCGGAAAAGACGATGTTGTGGGAGTCTACTAGGGAACCTAATAAGTCCAACGAGTCATCTAGTACATCTAGGGGTTTGCATTCGATTGGAAATTCGATTGCAACCGATGCCAAATTAGCTACTCTAACTAGAAGACTCGAAGCCCTAGAAACTAGTAAGGCCCCCTCACAAGTGTCTATGTGCTCGAATTATAATCAAGGTTTTTCGAACTTTCCCGAGTGTGAGCAAGTCAATGCCATGTTTCAACCAAACGAAAGGAATGATCCTTTTGCTCCTACTTACAATCCCGGGTGGAAGAACCACCCGAATTTTTCATGGAGTCAAGGTCAAAATTTCCAATCTCCGCCACCTTCTTTTCAAAAGCCGTACTCTTACCCGTCTCCAAACCAAGGTCCTTATCCAAACCCGATTCAAGCTTCTTATCCTACTCAAGTGCCCTTGAACCCTCCCGGGTTTAACGATTCGGATAGGCGACTTAATTCCTTAGAAAAGAGTATCGAGGCTTTATTGAAATCCCAAAATAACTTCATGCAAACCATAACTCAAGATAGACAATTGTTGAATTATAATGCTCAAGCCATATCTAAGTTAGAAGTTCAATTGGGTCAATTAGCGAACACTATTTGTGAGCGAGAAAAGAACAAGTTTCCAAGTCAACCCGAGGTCAATCCTAAATTTCCTCTCAATCAAAGACCACATGAAAATGTTAATGCTATCATTTCTCTAAGGTCGGGAAATCAAGTTGATAATCAAGTAGGTGTTGAGTCTATCAAAAAAGAAGAGTCTGATGTTGAACCGAACCTAACCCTTGATCATTCCTCACAAACAACAACTTCTGAGTCACCAGAATCTTCTCATAAACCACCTTCACTCAACGAATCTTCGTTTGTCATTCCACCTTCAAAATCCATTCCCGAAGAACCTAGTAAACGTGTATTTAAGCCTAAAGCTCCTTATCCTCAAAGACTCATTTCTAATAGGGAATCGGCTGAAGTAGATAAGATTTTTGAAGTCTTTAAGCAAGTCAAGATCAACATTCCTCTTTTAGATGCCATTCAACAAATCCCTTCTTATGCCAAGTGTCTAAAAGATTTGTATTCTCACAAGCGATCCACCCATGTCCCTAAGAAAGTCTTTTTGACCTCTCATGTTAGTTCAATTCTTTCGAATTGCACAATTTCATTTTAGTAATTTTATATTCGATCCACAGAGACTATTTTATATTCGCAATCCTTAATTTTCAATTTAATCGGATTAGAACAAGTTTGATTTTTGAGAATTTGGTTTGGATTTTCACTATTTAATTCCTAAATGAAAATTTAAACTATTAAAAGAAAATTAAATTATTATTCTTTTTCTAAGCGAAAAGAGCAAAAACTAAATTAGTCTAAAAATTCTAAGTTCGAATTAAAACCAGATTTTATTCTAAAAACTTATTTACAGAAAATTTTAGAAAAATTTGACGTGAAATATTTGTAAATTTACCTAGCCAAAATCGAATTAAATCTATCAACGAACTAAACAAATTAAACCCAAACAACACGAACAGTAACTCAGCAACTAGCGGGACAACTTGCCAAAAATAGAAATCCAAAACAGACGATGGTAACTCAGAATAGCAACACTATTGCACATTCACAAAACGTAGTAAAACTACACAGCATCACAATCGTAGAAACGCAGCAAAACCCAGAAACAAACAGCAACTCAGTTACTTCTCAAAACTCAAACACAAATTTCAGCACAAGGAAGAAAAACCCGACTCAACAAAAGCACTCAAAACACAGCACTGCAGCCACGAATTGTTAGACTCAACACAAACAAAACAAACAATACTTACATTCGGCAGCAACTACAACTTCATCAACAACACTCAGACTCGATAAGCAATTCAAAAAAATCGCCAGACAAAACCCAACTGACACATTAACAGCAAAACCCAACTCAGTGAACTCAGTAGATTATAAAATCAAATTACGCAAGAACTTAGAGAAACAGGCAGTTCGGTAACATTAACAAATCGCAAATGAACTTGAAAATTCATTAAACAGCCACCACAACTCAGCGAACTCAGTAGATTACAAATACAAACAAGTACTCAGACTCAGCAGGGAAACTCGGAAACATCTCAACAGCGAATATAAAATTGAAGAATAAACTCGCGATTCGGAAACCCAAAACACTAAACATCACCCAGAATTTGAATTGCAGAAGCGAATTGGACTTAAAAATGAAACACAAGACACAGCACAAAACGCCATTCGGGAGAAAAAGATTCGACAGCAACCGAAACTCAGAAACTATGAAACTCAGAAAAGCATAAAATAAAACACGAAAGAAAACACGAAATCAAAACCCAACTTAATTCAGGGAGATGGGATTGTAAAGAAACAAAATAAAAAGAAAAAGGAAGAAGGGGGGATTGGGGTGTGTGTTGAGAATGAAGAGAAGAAGAGGGAGGTCGAACTGGGTTCATACGAAGAAGAAGAGAAAGAGAGAGGTAAAGCTGCGTTTTCTTATTTTTGTGTTGGGTTCGAGAGAATTGAGACACAAGGAGGGAGGAGTTGCTGACACTAATTAAAAACAGGGTAAAAACTAGAGATTTATTACTAAATGAACTGGGTTTTAGAAAACAGGGGAGGCAGAATTTGGTTCGACTAAAAACAAATAAAGGGCAAACAAAATGTTTTCTAAATTATAAAATCTAATCTTTTTGTGGTTTTTTTTATTTAAAACAACTAAATACGATAATGAAGAAATTAACTACAAAATTAAAATTTTACACTAAAACGAGGATTTGATTTGGAATTAAAATGGCCCACAATAAAATCGAAATTTAAAGGGGCAAATTTACGAATTAAAACTAAAATTATAACTACGAACAAGAAAATAAAAATCGTTATTTTCAACCCATAGTGGTTAGCATTTCGCTACTTTGTTCACTAAACGGATTTACGAAAATAACGAAAGCTATGCAACAAAAACGAAAGAACAAGACGAGAAATTAAAGGAAACAGAATTTTTGCATTGAAATAAAAAGTGTTTACAAGATTTGAAACTAAAAAAAAAACAAGAAATTAAAGCTACCCTAAAATCTAAGTTTTTTTTAAATACAAGGGGGGTGAGGGGGTATTTATAGGATAGGAATTAGGATTAAGGGGGGGTGTTGGGTAAATCCCCACCATACATTTGTGGTGTGTGGTGGTGAAATCCTAGCCATCTATTTGTTTCCTTCCCCCTTAAGCTTTGATGAGTGAATCTTGGCCATACACTTATTTAGTGTGTTGGGATGATCTCCACCTTCCACATGTCTTCAATGATTCCTTTTCCACCAAGCTCCTAATTCTTTTTCCTTTTTTCATTTAAGTCCTTTTTCTTCCTCTTTTTCCCCTCCTTGCTCTTTATTTCTTTATTTTTCCATTTCTTTATTTATTCACGAATTTCCTGAAATGCAATAAAATAAATTATTAAAATACGAGTTCAAGCAATAAATAGGTAATAAAAATATGCAAAAAAATTCACTTATCACGAATCAAATTCCTGTGAAATATAAGGACCCCGGATGTCCTACAATTTCATGTGTCATAGGCGACACCTTTGTGGATAAAGCGTTACTTGACTTAGGAGCGAGTATGAATCTTCTTCCATTTTCTGTCTATTAAGCCCTAGGGTTAGGCGAACTTAAGAAGACAAACATGACAATTCAACTACCTGATCGTTCTGTCAAAATGCCTAAGGGATTAGTAGAAGATGTCTTGATTAAGATTGGCGACTTTATCTTCCCGGTTGACTTTGTCATTCTCGAGACACAACCCGTCACGAATCCTAAAAACCAAATCCCTATCATTTTAGGATGACCTTTTCTTGCTACATCCAATGTCTTGATCAATTGTAGGAATGGTTCGATGAAACTCACTTTCGGTAACATGACCATTGACCTTAACATTTTCAATGTAGGAAAAGAACCCAGTGAGCTTTATGAACAATCAAAAGGGGTTAATGTTGTCAACAAGTTTGTCACATGGTCTAGCTTTGAGGATAGTGAAATTGAGTCTCTTCTCAAGGAGGATTTTAAAGTCAACTATGCGTCTAATCAAGCGTATAATGAGTCGTTAAGGGATATGACCTCGGAAGAGATGTTGAGAGAGTTAGACGACATTTGTTCTAAGTAGGCGACACCACCCGAGGATGTTCGTGTTGAGGCCATTGTTAAAACTCCCGTTGGTGAACCACCTACATTCGATCAGTTGTTAGGAGACTTGAATCACATTTGTTCTAAACGGGAAGCTAAATCTGATAACGACCATGTCAAACCTAGTACCATTGTTAAGAGTCCCGTGGGAACACCTACTGCAATTGACTCAACTTTGTATAATCCCGAGTTTGATCAATAGCCCTTAGGAAAAGGTGGACCCTTATCTTATGTTATACCTAGTGATTCAACCCATGATCAAACTTTCATTGTCTCTAATTTGCTTAAAGAAAATGAAGAAGCCTTAAGTTGGTTTAGGGAGAACATTAGTGACACTTGTTCCATAAGGTTGAATAATTCCATGTTGCTTGAGAAGCTACATCCCAATTTTCCCACCGGTATCGGCTGATTCAGTTTTATTCCTTTGCCTCCCCTTGTGAAAGATAGGTATGGGGGAGGAATGTGTGCGTGAGTCGTGTTAATTAGTTGTTTTTTTCGTTCGTCTCCGTCATCCCTTGTCAGGTAGTATCTCCTCATTCTACTTTTCTCATTTCTCTTGCATTTGCATACATTGAGGACAATGCATGATTTAGGTATAGGGGAGGTTTTGGTGTAAATACATAAAATTGAAAAATCCAAAAAAATTGAAAAATTTTAAAAATCCAAAAATAGATAATTTAGCTTAGTTGTCCTTCCCACTCTTGAACTCTAGAACTAGTTGGTGTAAACTGTTTTTCAAAAATTATATGTATAATGCCTTTAGATAATTTGAACGTAGTCAAGTAAGGTTTTCCTCATGAAACTTGTGTCGAACAAATTTTTTCTTAAAAGTCCAAGACGGCACATTTGCACAAGACTTTTGATGGAAAAATTGTATAGGAATGTTATTCGATACCTAAGAGAGAACCCACATGTTAGAAAAATGTCGAATCAAACCTTTGCGAGATTTGCTCCTATAGTGTTTTCGCTAAAAAAAAGAGTTAATAAAGGTTTGTAATTGTAGAGTGCTAGTGTAATTTTTGTAATAATAAATTCTTAGTAGGGAAATCGGCTAGGTTAGGCTCATTGATAACCCGAGTAAGTAAGTCCGAGGGAACTTTGTGCCTAGCAACCTAAGGTCATTTGTGATATGGGATTATTGACCTAAAACTCGCTAAATGGGTATCGATGCAAAAGTCTTTTGGGACCTCAACCATTGCACAGTCGGTCTAACTACTAAGAACGTGAAGTTTGGCTAGAACCTTGTTTTAATAGAGATTGGGTCAGTTCAATATTGGTTGAAAAAGAGAAAATGTTCGTATGCACTTATCCATTAAAGGCCTTAAATTCACTACACACCTTGGGATTTTTTTTTGTAAATTTTTAGAGTCTAGTCATGTGGATTGTGGGAACCTATAACTTGGCTATTATTTTCCTACAAAATTGTTTTGTTAACACCAATTAAAGCTAGATTGAAAGAGGAAATTTGGATACTTGCTGACTTATCTCAAAGATTTTATGGGTATATCTTCTGTAAACCCTTAGGAGACATCAATCCTCTTGTAGAGATCGTCTATGAGTTTAACGGGTTGGTAAACCTAAAATTACCCGTGATTCCTACGACAGTGAGTATAGGTTTTCCATTCAGCATTTTTCTTTTTGTTTTACTCGAGGACGAGAAAAAGATAGGTATGGGGACATTTGATAAGTGCATATTTTTGCATATTTTTATTACCTATTTATTGCTTGAACTCGTATTTTAATAAATTATTTTGTTGCATTTCAGGAAATTAGAGGAAAATAAAGAAATAAAGTGCAAGGAAGGGAAAAAGAGGAAGAAAAATGACTAGAATAAAAGAAGGAGGAAAAAAAAGAATTAGGAGCTTGGAGCAAATTGGAATATTTCAAACACACCCTAAAACCTTTGACTTTATATTTCAAAAAATTTATGCAGGGAATCTTGAAAAGAGAGCAGCATGTATTTCAAAATCTTCACACGGAACTGCAGCATTATATTTGACTGTGACTTTCATTATGCTTTCATATGTAAACAAGGTAGTTAGAAATTCTATAAATAGATGCAGTGGGGGAGACAGAAAAAACAACACTTTACCTTTTGCTTTTCTTTTGCTTTACTTTTTTCCTTTGTTGCCGATTCATGTTAGCTTGCTTTTAATACATCTTAGTCTTTAGTTACCCTAAATTTTGTAGCCTCCATCCTTATTTTCTTCCATTTTGTAATTGTTCTTCGTAAACACTTCTCTCATTTTTAATACAAGCGAAATGCTAACCACTTGGGGTTGAAAGTAACAATTTTTATTTTCTTGTTGCTTTTCTATCAACTTTCTATCATATCAATTCTTTATCACCTTGTAGTAAAGTTGATACTTTAGTCTAGCTATTGAGTCTAGTTTGCCTGAGTGCTGCTTTGTTTTGATTCTGCGTGATGTTGTGTCTTGTTTTTTTAGTGCTTATTTAAATCTATTAATCATTGCTTTAATTATTACATTAATTTATGCTGATCATTTTCACTAACACTAGTACGTTTCTAATTCTAGTTTCCTTGATCTTAAATTAGGTTCATTTAACTAGCCAAGCCCATTTCCTCTCCTGATCCATTTTCAGTTTTCTGGTTCATGTAGCATGCTTAGCTTTTATTTCTAGCCC
Source organism: Saposhnikovia divaricata (assembly GCA_036435485.1). Classification (NCBI taxonomy): domain Eukaryota; kingdom Viridiplantae; phylum Streptophyta; class Magnoliopsida; order Apiales; family Apiaceae; genus Saposhnikovia; species Saposhnikovia divaricata. Next base: position 123,291,477 of record CM071597.1, on the reverse strand, counting down.
ATATATAAACTCTTGGCCCATCTTCCTTGCTTTCTGCGTATGTCTTTGCATGCTTTAATTCACTAAATAGTCAATTCTTAAATATTTGGTTTTTAATTACACAGTATTTAATTTTTGTTTTATCATCGTCATTATAGATAAATCAAGTTATAATTAATTCTAGTCATTAATCCAGTTCCTTTTATTCACCTTGCTGCCATGTTGTTTACTGAATTCAGTTTGCTTGCATGTTATTTTACTGGCCCATTTGCATCTAGTTTAGCCCATTACTTTAACATGTAGTTAGCCTAGTCCATGTCTTATTCTGGTCCAAATTCATTTACTCTATATGATTTCATCCCGTGAGTATTAATCATTTTTATATGTCAATGCTTTCCCCATTAATGCATTATTAGGTAATTATTACTTTAATATTTATGAACCCATTAGATAGTTATTGTATGCATAATCATTATTACCTTTGTCTTTCGTAATTTAGTAGGTTTTATCTATAATTCGTAATTGATTCTTTTTATTTCTTTATTTTATGTATTTAGTTAAATCAAATCTCCTCCAAATTAATTGTTCTAGTTCTCCAAAATTAGAAATTAAGGTTTGTGAAAATAATAAGTCTCTGTGGAACGAATCTTAAATATTGAAACATTGATCGTGCGCTTGCGATATTTAATTGTCTATTTTTAGCACATCATGAGGCCTTCGGGTCATATACGGTACTGACAAATGGTCAGACATATACAGAACCTTCGGGTTAGACATAGACGGTGCTGGCCAGACATACATGGAACCTACAGGGTCATGTATACTAATGCAATACAAAGTTGACTAGCCACAACAAATAAATGAAATTGAGAGGCTTATGCATACATTTACATGACATGATTTGGTTATTTCATTATACTCTCTAGGATTTATTTTAATTATCTCTATGTTGATTTATGCTCATTGAGTTGCAATCTCATATAAAGTGCGAATATGTTTCAGGTGATCATAATAGCTAGACATTTTTGGATTAGTATCAAGTGTGGAGTTGTAAATAGGAAAGAAGTCGCAGGTTGGCAGCTGATGCTCCATAGATCCCTCCTCCTCAGCATGTGCACTTATAGATATATTTAGAGTTGAGTCTTTTGTGATGTATACCGTTTAAAATATTTTGTATAAAAATTTGTTTATTTAAGTAATAAGTAGAACGTAGTTTGTGACTTGTAGTATATATATAATGTATTTCTGTTAAGGTATTATAAAGCTGCTCGTACTTAATTGGTTATACAGAGTTATTTATGTTATTTAAAAAAAATGATTTGGTGCATAAAGTTTATTATAAGGGTGTCACAAGATTAGTCTTATCTTTGTTTAGTGTTGTGTTTATCTTGCCTATCTTCTGCTATTTGTGCTTTTTTAAATTCAACTGACATCTTTAGATGATATACTCGAGTTCGATTTATTTGATTGTAGTATTCCAAAATATTAGACTCATTTAGGAATGTAAGCTTTGATGGGGGTGTTAATTTTAGCGAAAACATGGATACTCATACTCCAAATTTTAGGTAAAAAAACACTGGTATATATAAATTTGGCATACTCTGCCTCTAACAAGAATTAAACAAATTTAAATTGGAATCAGATATATATGTAGCAAAAAAACCGATCGCAGGTTATGTTTTACATTATATGCAATTAGAGTTATTAAAAATTGGTGTCTATGAATGTGATGTATCAGGACTTGATATCATTATCAGGATAATTACTTCGTGTTTGTTATTATCGCGGTAAAAGTTGAATATTTTTAATTTAAATCATCTGTAACTAATCTATTTGTTTCAACAATTGATTTACACGCCAACAGTACAAGGTGCCCGTCTTGTGAGGGATGACAATTCTTACATCGCAATAAACTGTGATCTAGTTTACTGTCAATAATTCAGCACATGCAAATCCGGCTAGAAGTCATAGACTCCCCTACCTTCATTTCATTTCTAGGTGGTCCATCTTGAAGGGTGCAAATTCAATAATAAATTTCACTTTGTAGTGTTTTACCTAAAAATGAAATTAATTAGTCATTAAAAAAATAGAAAAGGTAACATGAAAAAAAGTTTGAAAAAAAGATATTTTAGTTAGAAAATATAGAAAAATTATTACATTTTAGCTTAAAAAGGTAATTAATTAGTTATTATTAATTATAATTTTATTAGTTTATTTCATGAAATAGAATGGCCCGTGATATTTTTGGAAAGGAGAGGTTCTAGTCAAAAAAGTTTGAAAATATAATATGTATTAGCTGAAAAAGGTAAATGATTAGTTATTAGAAACTATAATATCGTTATTTTATTTTCAAAAATAGAATTATATGTTTTTACCAATAATAAATATTTAAATAAAGATAATTAATTAAGTTTAAAATTGAGATATTTTAGTTTAGAAAATATAAAAAACACATTACCTCTTAGATGAAAAAGATAATCAGTTAGTTATTAGTAATTATAATATTATTAGTTCATTTAATTAATTAGAACGACCATTTTTTTGGAAAGAAGAGATTTCAGTTAGAGAAGGTAAATGGTGAAAAAGGTAATTGGTTAGTTATTATTTAGGAGAAAATGAAATATTTTAGTTAAAAAATATTGAAAAGATATTACCTTTTAGTTGGAAAAGGTAATCAATTAGTTATTAGTAATTATAATATTATTACTTTATTTCATTAAATAGAATGACCATATTTTTGAAAAGAAGAGATTTTAGTCAGAAAAGTTAGAAAAGGTAATAGCTAAAAAAGGTAATTAGTTAGTTATTGTAACACCCCCAGATCCGGGGTTAGGGATCGGGTCGTTACGGTCTCATATCTCATACATATTAATTGACTTGAGTCCAAAATCAATAAGTAGCATGCTATGACCCCACAATAATATCCAGTCACACACACCCAGCTATAGTCCCAGAGATGAAATTGAAATAAGTCTTATAAAAGGGTTTGCGAATAAAAGTTATTACAATCCAAAAGGATAACATCATAAGTTTAAAAGTTTGCCGTTGATTACATTAATTATACATATAGTTAAACAGGAAACAAAAGCTGTCTAACTATGCTACCTCAGCAATGGCGGCTAGCATCTCAGCGGGGAGTCCGGTGGGTCGGGTAACCCGTTTGCGCCGAGTGCGCCTGACGCGAGCCATCTGTCCTAGCTGTTGTTGTGACATGATAAATAAACAAGGGTGAGCAATAGACCACTAATAATAATATAACAGGACAGTGATAGTATATAACAGTTCGAAGTATCATTATTTCCATATGCCATGCATTAACGAAGTTAGTGCCAGTATAATATAAAGGATGAAGTTACAAGGTAACTTAAAGTGTTTATTTTGTGGAAATATCTGCTAAGTCAAAATAAGCAAGATATCATTAATTATCATATTAAGAGGAACTTGCAAGGAACATATTGCAGTTCCAGTTATTAACATTTTTCGAAATTCTACAACCTGAAAGAAGTCTGATAAGTGCATATTTTTGCATATTTTTATTACCTATTTATTTGCTTGAATTCGTATTTTAATAATTTATTTTGTTGCATTTTAGGAAATTCGTAAATAAATAAAGAAATGGCAAAATAAATAAATAAAGTGCAAGGAAGGGAAAAAGAGGAAGAAAAAGGACAAAAAATGAAAGAAGGAAAAGAATTAGGAGCTTGGAGCAAAAGGAATATTTCAAGACAAATGGAAGGTGGAGATCATCCCAACACACTACATAAGTGTATGGCCAAGATCAACTCTTCAAAGCTTAAGGGGGAAGGAAACAAATAGATGGCTAGGATTTCACCACCACACAACCCAAATGTATGGTGGGGATTTACCCAACAACCCCCTTAACCCTAATTCCTATCCTATAAATACCCCCTCACCCCCCTTGTATTTAGCAACTTAGATTTTAGGGTAGTTTTATTTTCTTGTTTTTCTTTAGTTTTAAATCATGTAAACACTCCTATTATAATTAATGCAATTTTTATTTTCTTTACTTCTTGTCTTGCTCTTTCGTTATTGTTGCCTTGTTTCGTTATTTTCGTAAATCCTGTTGCTAACCACTTGGGGTTGAAAGTAACGAAACTTTAATTTCGTGTTCTTAGTTTTTAATTCGTAGTTTGCCCCTTTAAATCTCAATTTTATTGTGGGCCATTTAATTCCAAATCATCGTTTTAGTAAATTTTTAATTTTGTAGTTAATCTCTTTTCGTATTTAAATTTTTTTTTAAAAAAAAATAAAAAATAAAAAAAATAATTTTAAATTCCAGATCGTATTTTATCCCTTTTATTTAGCTTATTCGAAGCATTCTTGGCATCCCCTGTTTTTACTCAAAGATACACAACCCAGTTTATTTTTTTTTATTCCTTTCTTCTTCTTCCCAAAACACAAACCATCCTTCTCTCTCTCTCTCTCTCTCTCTCTCTCTCTCTCTCTCTCTCTCTCTCTCTCTCTCTCTCTCTCTCTCTCTCCCTCTCTCCCTCTCCTCCTTGTATTCTCTGTAAACACCGAACACAGACCTCTCTCTCCGTTCCTCGTTCCACTCGAAAACCACGAAACACCATCTTCCTTTCTTGTCGTTCTTAATTCTCTGTTTGCTTGATGATTTTTATTGCTGTTTGTTCCTCTCTGTAGCTATAATTGAGTAAATTGTATGTTTGCAGTTGCTATGAGTTAAGCTATCGAGTGCTTTTAGTGAATGTACTTGGCTGGGTTTGAATCTTGTTTTATCTGCTGCGTTTGATTTCCTGCTTTCGACATTTTCCAATCGTTATTGTTTACTGAGCCTTCGTGTTCATCAATTTTGTTTGGTTATTCGATGTTCGATTTGTTCTGGTTGATGTCTCTGATTTCTGGAATTTCCGTTTTCTATGTTTTCTTTTCTTTTTCTGTGGTCGTAATGTTGGTCTTGCTGATTTCCGAATAGGCATTCTGAGCTGAATCACTGAGCCGCCTGAAGTGTTGTGTACTGAGTTCCGTTCTGTGCTTGAGCTGCTGGGTTTATTGAGTTGGTTGCTTTTGTCTTTCGAGTTGTTTGTATCGCTGTTCTGCATCGAGTCGTTGCGAGTCTAATAGTTGAGTTTGCAATCTAGGTTTTATATGAGTTTTTGCGAGTCCATTTTGTTCTCGAGTCTAAGTCCCGTAATTACTGTCAAGTTCTAGGTCCTGTTTTCTGATTGATTGGTTCGATTTGAATAAGCTTTTGGTCTGGTTTCTTTCTGGCTAGTTAAATTTCTAATTAGGTTATGCTAAATTTTTACTAAAAATTTCTGTAAATAAATCAGTTAAATTCATGTTTTATTTTTAGAATAATTTTAGTTTTTTTTATTTATTAGTTAATCAGTTAATTTTAATTTTAGATTTAGAATATTTAATTAGAAAAATCAAAATTTTCCAAAACCAAATTGTCTAATTCGATTAAATTAAAAACTAAGGAATGCGAAAATATTAGTCCCTGAGGAACGAATCATTAAATATTTCAACGAAACGAATTGTGCGCTTGCGATTCAAATTTAAATCTTTATTTTTAGCACAACAAAGTCTCTTCGATACGTGTTGTGGAAGACACCGTCAACCTGAAAGAAGTATCTTCGATACGTGTTGTAGGGAATTCCCAATTTGGGAGATGAACCAATATTGGAGTTATCACGCGCCAGCTGTTCCACTCCCTGATGATCAGTCGGGGATGGAACAGCCCAATATAGTTTTACTACCGGTAGAAGGAAGAACTAACGGCTCCACTTGTCAATGGTCTTTAATAGTAACTCCATGGCCCATGATTAGGCCTTGTGATGGACCGCGTGACTCGGCCTCTTACACACGACTCCTAGTTCGAATAAATCCACAGCATTGAAACGTATAGTTTATCCTCCCTTCCCCAAGTGAAATACTTGTTGACAAGACTTCACAAAGTAGTCGTATCTAGTTGGAAAGGAAAATTCACTAACATTTCCCAAGCTCTTGCTTGTTAATGGATATCAATTTGTTCCAACGATCTTACCCCTCGAATGATGAGGAGGTACACACAGACTTAATGAGTCCGTAGCAACCAAGTTGCGAGTGAAACGGATAAACTATGACCGGGAAGTCAACAAGATAAAGAACCTTCCTCAAGTAAGGTTCCCTTTAATTTAAGAGATAGATTCGAGTGAAGAATGGAATCTAGAGGACCTTTCTTAATATAATTTTAATCGTATGACTCCGAAGAATTTTCAGAATGATCGAAGGTTGAAAATATATTTGAAGAAAAATAAACAACCTTGAAGTTGTTTCCAAGTATTGAATAAATATTTATAGAATATTTATTGAGTCGGAAGTATTTAATGAATGAAAGAATATTTTTAATCAGAGTATTACTCAAAATAATACTTGAAGGAATATTAAGAAAATATTTGTTGAATAAATAATTACTTAAATGAATATTAAAATAATAATCATTTAATAAATAATTTTGAAAGGACTGTTTGGAATAATATTCGTTAAATAAATAAGACTTCAAATTAATATTCAAAATAGTATTCATATAATAATTAATAATTTAAATGAATATCCAAGTGATATTCATTTAATAAATTAAACCTTAAAGGAATATTCGAGAATAATATTCCCTTAATACATGATGTTCTAAATGAATGTCCGAATGATATTTATTTAATAATCGAAGGTTTTATAGAATATTTGAAATAATATTCGATAAATGGTTCGTCTTTGAATGAATATTGAAAAATAATATTCGTTGAATAGATAACGTTCAAATAAATATTTGAAGTAATGATCGTTAATTAAATAATCTCGGACGAATATTCAAATAACATTCGTCAACCAAATAATGAAAATTATTTACTTAAATATTTCCCTCGAAAATAATTACGATATATCAAGAAGTACTGACTCCCGGTCTATATTCAACAAATAGGATTCATATGCCCTTCTCTAAGGGTCTTAACGACATCCGGCTTATAATCGATATATTATCTATCTATTTATAAGCCAAAGAACAATCAAGGAACAAGTATATCAATATGACTTGAAAGTAGGCATGCATGCTATGGCATATGTATAACAGAAAGCATATATTATCATAACAACAGCCTAAAAAGGGAAAGTTGAAACTTGCCTGGTAATTGAGCACGGGTAGGGGTAGTGGTAGGGTATCCCGGGTCAGCTCGGCGATCTATAAATAGTCAAGAGATTCGAGGTTAATCGCTTAACACTTTTTAAAAAGGTTAAGTATTAACTTAAGTCGAAACATGTTATTTAATTATCTCGTTATACCCCTTTTTAGTGTAACTCTTTTTATTACCGATACGATTCGACATTTGTTCGTCATTAAGACATGTCATCGTACTCACACTTAGTGTATACCTAAGTCGTATAAGTTCTAAATTCGATCGATTACGAACCAAGATTATATCTCGAGTTTTATCGCTCGTTTTCTAAGTTATAACCAAAGTTATACTTTTAAGGGGTTCGTTCGCGTTTAACCTAGATTCGAACATTTTTATAAAATTGAAAAATGATCCGATTCACATGAGGTTTTCTCTCACACCTTCCTTTTTACCTCTAGAATTTAATTACCAATATTCGCCACTGACTTACATATTTTACGAGGGTTCAATTTTAGTTACGAATTCTCGTTTACGGTTTCGAACTATTTTTAGTAAACCGGTCGTAACTCCTAAACCGTAAGTCCGTTTCACACGTTCTTTATATCAAAACGAAGCTTGGAACATTATCTATCCTATTATGGAAGATTACAAAGCTAGGCAGTGAGTTACATCTACTGTCCAAGTCATTTTTCTTAAGGTTAACAAAATTTCGGCATTACGACGGCTATAAATCGAATATCTACTAATTTCAAATCGTCCCATAAACATGGTATCCATTCCAAAAAACATATACATGATTTATACACATGAACTGAGGCCAAGCAATGCCTTTCCGTTCATCTAACTATTTTTAATATTTATCCAAGATCCATACATAATCATGCTTATAATCTTAACATAACCATAACTAACTTATATAACTCAAGAACATACATAAAACTCAAAGTGGATCTAGGGTTTCAAGGACTTTATACCTTCTTGAGAGTGTTTACTAGCCTCACTAAGCTTTGTATGATCCTTAGGAGTGATTAAGCTTGCTAAATCAACCATGAAAAACAAGAAAATTCAAGGTTAGTCATAAGAAACACTATTCATCCTCACCTTTCTTGATTTTTTTGAAAATGGTAAAAGAGGAGATTGAAGCTACAATTTCTAGGGTATTACTTTTATGAAATATAGGACATACCCTAAAAGTTTCAAGATCAAACAAGGAGTGGAAGATGGACTTTGGATTTGGAATTTCTTCCTTGGCCGAATGGATGAAAAAAGAGAGAGATGTTGGTTTGCTTGCTTTGTTCTCTTGGTGTCTAGACTAAATGAATTATTGTTATGTTTGTAGATAATATCTAGCATAAATTAGCTTTTGATAAAGTGATTTGGTCATTGCATGCGTCACTTTAATGGACAAGTGTTGTGTTTTGCATGGTTGAAAGCTAACCAAGTGTTTTGATTTCTAAGTACTAGTTGTATTCTACTTAGTCTAGTTACTTGCTAATTACTAGATATTTATCACTTGCTCATGCATGTATCTTGCTTTCTCTGCTTGATTCTGTGTCCGGTTATTGCTCGTTTCGATTGATCGTTCGTAGGAATATTCCACGAATTTCTAGTTAGGGTTTACCGGGAATCTTCCTACGATTAATACTATCATTCTCCATCTTTCTTTATAACTTTTCAATTTATATTCCTTAAATCCATTCGTTAAATACTTAAGGCTATCAGTGTCCAGGGAACTCTCGGAGAAAATAAAAGTGCGGTTTTTCAGAATCCGACAGCTTTTACATACACTTATTTTCCCCATGGATCATTAATACGAACTCGGAAATCCGTTCCGAATACTTCTATATGGTGTCGTCTTATATTATTCATACTTCCACCAAAAACACTATTCATTATTTATTCTTTACTTATTCTCTTAGGGTTGTACAATTGTCCGTATCCTCTTTCGATCGTTCCTTAACCTTTTTACGGAACCACTGGATTAATCGTTATCGATCTGGGTGACATGAGAATATTCTCCTGCTTGGAATTGCCATATCTTATTCCCTTAGGAGATAGATTATTCTTACCTATGTTGTCACCCTTTAGCATTCTTCAAGACATAGAAATAATAAAGTCGAATTCCATTCATTCTTTCAAAATATCAACTATTACATCGTAGCCGTAACCACTATTCATTCTTACATCATTAAATAAATAAAAGTTTTAATTCTACCCAAAATCTAGGTTTTTACAGTTATTATTTAGGAGAAGTGTTGGAAAGAGCTGCGTGTAATATTTTGAGAAATATTACGTTTTTTTTCGGGAATATTTAGGCTTATAAGTAAATTAATTAAGGGTAATTTTTGGCATTCTTTGACACCATAAAAAAAATAAAAGAATGGTATATATATTTCGGTCGAAGATATATGTACATTTTTATCTAATTTTATCATATTTGTAAAAATATATTGATAACTTTTTTTTTTTGCTAAATGAAAGATATATTTACTCAAAAAAGGAGAACATCATCTAGGGGCATACCCCACGAAAAAACAAGCACTGCTCAACACTAAAGAGCTAGCTACTCATTAAACAAGTTAATACAAATCTAGAATAAGAGTGATATCTTTTGCTGCCTTCTGTCTGAACTGCCTGTTGGAATTATCAGAAGGTTGAGTTATTCGGAAGAGTAGATAATAGATTGAAGCTCTGTTCCATTCAACCAAGTCACGGATGCCCAGGCCTCCTTCCGATTCCGGTTTGCAACAATTAGACCAAGAAACCTTGGCTAGTTTAGTCGAAGAAGAAGAGCTTCCCCATAGAAATTTCGTGCAGAGAGATTGCAATTTTTTTAGAAAACCTTTTTGAAGAAAAAGATGCCTAGCCCAGTAGCCTTGCACTCCAAAAAGAACTGTTTTTAGCAATTGAAGTCTACCTGATTGGCTTAAGACTTTGTTTGCCCAGTGATCAATGAGTTTACAAAATCTCATGAGAAGAGGATAGCAATCACAAAGTTTAAGTTTAGTGGACACAAGAGGAAGACCCAAGTATTTAATAGGCAACTTTCCCAGCTGGTAACCCGAAGAAAGAAGAGTGTAATGCCTTACGTCTTCAGGGACATTAGCAAAAAAACAGTGGCTTTTACTAAGGTTTGGGACCAAACCTGAACATCTCGAGAAGTTGCAAATTCCTTCTAATAAAGTAGAGATAGAGTCCTTTTCCCCTTTGCAGAATAACAGCACATCATCAGCGGAAATCAGATGCGTAAGCTTGATGTCTTTAGCTTTCCAATGATACTTAAAACCTTCTCTTTGAGTGCTTTTATTGATGCTAGCAGTCAAAGCTTCCATTGCAATAACGAACAAGTAAGGAGACAAGTAGGGATCACCTTGTCTTAATCCAGATTTTACACGAAAGAAGCCCTCAAGAGAACCATTGATTTTAACAGAGATCATGGCAGTTTCTATGCAGGCACGAACCCAAGAAATGAATACTGGAGGAAAACCCATTTTTTGCATAACTGTGAATAAGAAACACCATTGAAGAGAATCAAAATCCTTCTTTATGTCGAGCTTTATCTCACATCTGGGCTATCCCGAATTAAAATGATAATTCCTGCACATTGCTTGAGCCAAAAGGATATTGTCACCAATTAAACGCTTGGGAACAAAAGCTGATTGACAACTTGAAATTAGCGAAGGCATAACTGCTTTCATACAAACTACAAGCATTTTAGAAATACATTTGTAAAGCACGTTACAACAAGCAATTAGTCTGTAATCCATCAAGGAGGAAGCATGCTGATTTTTTGCTACAAGGGCCAAAGGAGTAGCATTAATGGCCCTAGGGAGAGACAGGGTATCAAAGAAATGTAGAATGCCTTTAGTAACATCCTTTCCTGTAATACACCAGGTTGCAAGGTAAAATTCTGCTGGTAAGCCATCAGGCCCCGGGCTTTTGTTCTTCGCCATGCTTTTAAAAGTGTTATAAACTTCTCTATCATCAAATGATTTAGTCAATTCCTCCGTTTGGGAAGTATTAAGCTGAGAGAAAGTCAACTCTGGGGAAATATCTTCAACATCTTTATCTGCCCCTAATAAATCACTAAAGTAGTTGACTGCTGTAGCAGAAATTTCTTTATGCGTGCTTACCTCCAAGCCTTGATCATTTTGAAGAGAAATGATTTTGTTGCTATTCCAACGACCCTTACAGTAATTAAAGAAGTAACTATTGTTACCATCTCCACTTTTAAGCCACGACACTCTTGATTTCTGCTTAAGAAAAATTTCTTCATCACTCAAAGCTGCAGTTAGGTTGCATTTTAGACGGTTTTCCTCAAATAATTGGGCAGAACTAGGACAAATTGAACACCAATCCAAATTTTGATAAGAAAGATGTCAGAGGAATTTTGATTGGCACACTTGAAGATGCTCTAAACAACTCCATTTTGCTTTTATATTTTACTAGCTGATAATTCGTGCAAAGTACGGGCACACAGATTGAACACCAATCCAAATTAAAATATTAACATTAGTACACTATGTAATTATGTGGTATATAGAATCGAACCCGAGATAAAACTAAAAAATTAAAATAAATAAATTTTTATAATTATGTAGTTGTAAGGAATCGAATCCAAGATGAAGCTTAAAAAAATTAAAGTAAATAAATTTTGTATAATTATGTAGTTGTAAGGAATCGAAAAAGGTAGAATGGGGTGAATTGGGCGATCTAGGGTTTCTTCAATCGAAAATCAGGGTAGAGTTTCAGACAATCAATTTGGATCAAACACAAGTAAACAAGGAGTCTATATTAGGAAGGTGGATAACAGGAGGGTGGAAGGTGAACAACAAACAGAGAATAGACAGACTTCATCGAAAATCTTAAAGTCTGGTTTCTTCTAGAGAAGGATTTATTAAACGCCATATCCAAGGGGAATATATCACTTGAAAAACTAGCCTGGGCCAAAGTGAATTTCTTGAAGGACGTCATCAACCCGGATCTGCTAGAGGAAGGGTTAAAGGGGGACGATGAGGCTTTAAGTGCTATTCGTAATTTTCTCTTAGTGGAAGGCTGGTGGGAGAAGGCTGCTAACTTGAACGTTGTAAGAAGGGGAGACTCTCAGTGGGTAGACCATAACCGGAAAGCGATCTCAGGTGAGGAGTTACTAGTAAAATTCATTTTGGATAACAAAAAATTGGTGCATCCAAATGTATTACCCATGGTGGAAAAACGGGATAATGAGGGCTTCCGTATGGCCCTCAATCAAATCCATTACGGATCCATCAAGCTGGCGAGAGATTTGGCGGAACTCCGAGACATTAAAAAATAAGCGAAGCCCCCTATTGAAAAGATTGAATATCGACGGGATGACCATGACTCTCCGCCTTCTCCTTGGAACTCCATTAAAGAGGAAAAATTTCTCAAAGGAATCTTGCTGGAAAAAAAGAAGGAAGAGAGACCTGTTAAAGGATCCCAGATAGCAGATATTGGTAGAGAGCATGGTGTGACTTGTTTGGGTAAGGAAAATAATCATACTAATTTGAGTAGCAAAGTTGGAGAGGTCTGGTTAGACTTCATCAAAACTCACAAAGATTTGGTTGAACCTGATTGTCTTAAGGATGCCTTAAGGGGCAATGATAGATCTATCTCGCTAGCTTTGGGGCAGATACATTATAGATCTTCAGGAACGTCCCAACCAGATGGGGGTGAAAAGAGGGCATCCTATAAGGATGCTTTGCTTTCTAAGGACAGGGAGAAGTGTTACACTACTAAATAATGTGGAAAATAGAATGTGAGCTGGCACATGTTTGTTATGTAGCTTGTGGTGTATAGTTGAGGAGTAGTGTGCATAGTCACGTGAACAGTTGTACTATAAATAGAGGATTGTGGCTGTAGTTTGTTATCAGATATTTTCATTTTATAATATGAGTTAGACTCATTTTGTTACTTTTCTTCTTCCCCAAGATATACATATTCATTACTTTTGTTCTGCAATGTTAGTTTCTGTTATGGTATCAAAGCGTTGTGTTGATGTTTTAGGGCTACGTTCCCTACATCATGCCTAATACTCGATCCTACTCTGCTGCACTCAATTCATCATCCAGTACTGATAGCTCTTCTTCCTCTGATTCAACTGGTACGTCTGTATCTACCATGGCAAATTCAACGTCTTCAACTACCTCATCAGTAATTGATGTTAATCATCCTTACTACATTCACAACTCAGATCATCCAGGTATGGCTTTGGTTACTCAACTCCTTACTGAACAAAACTATCATCAATGGAGTAGATCTGTGAAATTAGCTTTGTCTGCGAAAATGAAATTAGGCTTAATTGATGGTACACTTGTTAAACCTGCTGTTACATCTCCGTTGTATGTTGTTTGGAATCGTTGTAACGATATGGTTTTATCCTGGTTATTAAACTCTATTACTCCTGAAATTCGTAGTAGTGTTGTGTATTTTTCAACTGCCAAAGCTATTTGGGATGACCTTGCAATTAGGTTCTCTCATAGTAATGTCCCTAGAGTCTTTCAGCTGAAGAAAGAACTTGTATCTCTAACTCAAGGCACTCTGTCAATTACTGCTTATTTTACAAAATTTCGTACTCTGATGGATGAACTTGATGATTTAGCTCCTTTGCCTAAATGTACATGTGTTGCTAGTAATTGTACATGTGCCTATGTGGTGAAACTTGAAGCCTATGAGCAAATCAACAAGCTGAGTCAATTCCTAATGGGATTAAGTGATCAATTTACTGCAATTCGTGGTCAATTATTGATGATGAAGCCCCTGCCTAGTCTCAGTCAGGCTTACTCTTTGCTACTTCAAGAAGAGGTACAGAGAGACTGTCATAATCCTGTGGTCATATCTGAGAATGCTGCTATGCATGTGAAATTTACTGGTACTCGAAACAAATCATCTTCTACTTCAGGACAGCGTAATCAAGCCTCATACCCTGCCTCTCAGTTTGGCAAACCTGTTAATGAAAGTCCTGCTTACTGTGATTTTTGTCGTATGACTGGCCACACAAGAGACAAATGCTTTTGCATTCATGGTTATCCAGAATGGCATAAACTCTATGGTCAGCCAAAGCCTAAACCTAGAACTTCAAATCCACCTCCTTATCGAAAGAGTGCTAATGCAGTTACCTCCAGTGGTCCAAGCCTCAGTACAGGCTCGAGTGATTCCAACTCTTCTTTCACTGAGACTCAGTGCCAACAACTAACTCAGATGATCCAGACCAGTCTTCAAGCTATGGCCCCTTGGAACAGTTCTACTCCTACTGCAAATGCCCTGGGTACTTCCTCATTGCCAGCTACCAATGCTTTTCTGCAAGGTACTTTCTCGAGTACAATTTCTTCAGTCAATACTCTAGTTTCTGACAAGCAACATAACTGTATCACTTGGATACTGGATTCAGGTGCTACAGATCATGTCACTTGTTATTACAACTTGTTAGAAAATCCTATTACCATGCATTCATATTTGTATCTTCCAGATGGTAGTGTTGCCACTATCACTCATTGTGGTAATATCAGATTGCCTAATGAGATTATTCTACAACATGTGCTGTGTGTTCCTACCTTTACCTGCAATCTTATTTCCATACCTAAACTTACAGTGCAAACTTCCTGCACTGTTTCCTTTTCTATGTCCACTTGTTATTTGCAGGACCAACAGCAGAAGATGTTGACAGAGATTGGTAAGCTGGAAGGAAGCCTGTATAAGTATAGTCAATTCCTGCCAAATATTGTAGCTGATTCTCCTAGTACTCATCTCACCACCAGTAAACAGTCATCTCTCAGTCTATGGCATGCTAGAATGGGACATCCATCCTCTACTGTTATGTCTCATTTAAAGTTTCTTCCTCCAATTGATAGTGGTCATTTTCAGCATTGTGATGTATGTCATAGGGCTAAGCAAACAAGACCTTCTTTTCCTATCAGTGTGTCTACTAATAGTACTTTGTTTTCTCTTGTTCACTGTGACTTGTGGGGACCCTACAAAACTTGTACTCATGGGAAATGTAATATGTTTCTGACAATTGTTGAAGATGTCTCTAAATGTACTTGGCTTTTTCTTGTAGCTGATAAAACTCAAGTGTCTGCTTTACTGAAAATTTTTATTGCTTATGTTAAAACTCAATTTCACACCACCATTCAAATCATTCGATCTGATAATGGAACTGAGTTTGTCAATCATGATTTTAGTACATATTTACAAAGTCTAGGTATTATACACCAGACATCTTGCCCATATACCCCTCAGCAGAATGGTGTGGCTGAGAGGAAACACCAACATATTTTAAATATAGCAAGGTCTTTGAAAACTCAGTCATCTGTTCCAACTTCTTTTTGGGGGGATTGCATACTCACAGCTGCACATCTAATCAATATCACTCCCACAAAACAATTAAATTTTCGAACCCCTTTTGAAATTTTGTTTACCAAACCACCTGAATACACTTCTCTTAAAACATTTGGATGTCTTTGTTATATGACTCAAGTATCTGTTCCTAGAGACAAATTAGCACCTAGAGGCTTGGCATGTGTTTTTCTAGGATACCCCTATGGTAAAAAGGGCTACAGGGTCATGGATTTAGCTACTAAGAAGTGCTATACATCCAGGGATGTACATTTTGTTGAGGATGTGTTTCCTTTCTCCTCTCAGTCTCTTAACACCTCTCCGTCTGATTCTATCTTCCCAGTCCCTGATACTAGTACTTATGATGATTGTCCTTTAACAATCATCTCTACTCCCACTCCTTCATCATCTGTCTCTCAGGAGTTGCCTACTACATCTCAGCAGTCACCTACTACAGTTCCACCAACCTCCATCATTTCAGCCAGACCTCAAAGAGTGAAGACTATACCAAAGAAATTTCAAGATTATACAGGCCTTCCTTCCCAGTTGGCACACTCTGTTGACATCACTGCTCCTGATACAGGTACTCAACCTTACTCTCTACATAAATATATCTCTTGTCATTTGTTTAAACCTACCTACACTGCCTTTGTGGCTACCTCAGACAAAATCTTCACACCCTACACATACTCTCAAGCTAGCAAATTTCCTGAATGGATGCAAGCAATGAGGTTAGAAATTGCTGCCCTTGAATCCAATAACACTTGGGAGTTGGTACCAACTCCACCTGATCAGCATGTTGTTGATTGTAAATGGCTGTACAAAATCAAATATAAACCAAACGGGGAGGTTGAACGATATAAGGCTCGGTTAGTGGCAAAAGGGTTCACACAAACCTTTGGGTTGGACTACTTTGAAACGTTTGCTCCAGTGGCCAAGATGACCACTGTCAGAGTTGTAGTGTCTATTGCTACAGCTAAAAATTGGTCGATTCACCATATGGATGTCACCAATGCATTTTTGCATGGTGATCTCCATGAAACTGTGTACATGAAGTTGCCTCCAGGATTACAAATTCTAACTACTTCACATTTTCCTGTTTCCAATGTGTCTCTTGTCTGCAAATTGAAGAAGTCTATCTATGGTCTTCGTCAAGCACCTCGTTGCTGGTACTCTAAATTGACTAAGGCATTGACTGTCTTTGGATTTGTTCAATGTCCTTGTGATCATAGCTTATACACTTGGTCTAAAGATGGTCAGTTTATTGCTATTCTCATCTATGTGGATGACTTATTACTCACGGGGTCTTCTGTGGAACTGGTGCATCAAGTTAAACAGTTTTTGCATTCTCAGTTTAAGATCAAAGATCTAGGGTACATGAAGTACTTTCTTGGTCTAGAAATTGCTCGTTCTGATCGTGGTGTTTATCTGCATCAACGAAAGTATTGTCTGGATATCTTACGAGATACAGGTTTACAAGCAGCCAAGCCATCTCTTATACCAATTGAGCAAAACCACAATCTTCACAAATCTACCTCAGGTCCTTTATCTCTTGGGTCTGTCAAAATCTATAGACGACTTGTTGGTAGGTTGATCTACCTCACCATCACTCGTCCTGAACTTAGTTATGCTGTACATATCTTGGCTCAATTCATAGCTTCACCTCTTGAGGATCATTTACAAGCTGCATTTCGTGTTGTACGATATTTGAAAGCTTCTCCAGGTCAAGGATTATTCTTTCCAGCTAATACTTCTATGCAGCTTCAGGCTTACTCTGACTCAGATTGGGGTGGTTGCCCCTTATCTAGATCGTCTCTCACAGGCTATTGTATTACTCTAGGCTCTTGTCTTATCTCCTGGAAATGCAAGAAACAGGTGACAGTGTCTCGATCCTCAAGTGAGGCTGAGTATCGAGCACTTGCTGATACTTGCTGCGAAATTATGTGGCTTCTGTCCTTATTCAAGTCTATTGGCATCACACTCACTACTCCAGTTTCACTCTTCTGTGACAACAAGTCTGCCCTACACCTGGCTTCCAATCCGGTATTCCATGAACGCACTAAGCACATTGAGATTGATTGCCATATTGTGAGACAGAAAATTCAACAGCTCCTGGTGAAAACTCATCACATTGCTTCTAAAGATCAACCTGCCGATTTGTTCACCAAAGCATTGTCTTCCCATCAACTTCAATTTCTTCTGTCCAAGCTGGGAGTTGTCAATTTATTTCCTCCTCCCAACTTGAGGGGGGATGTTACACTACTAAATAATGTGGAAAATAGAATGTGAGCTGGCACATGTTTGTTATGTAGCTTGTGGTGTATAGTTGAGGAGTAGTGTGCATAGTCACGTGAACAGTTGTACTATAAATAGAGGATTGTGGCTGTAGTTTGTTATCAGATATTTTCATTTTATAATATGAGTTAGACTCATTTTGTTACTTTTCTTCTTCCCCAAGATATACATATTCATTACTTTTGTTCTGCAATGTTAGTTTCTGTTAAGAAGGAACCAATTGGAGTTATTCGCAAGAAGAGATTGGTAGACCGGCTGAAAGATGGTGTCCCTCAACAGAGTAAGACAATTTTCTTCACTGGTTTTCCAGATTCTATCTCAACCAAAGAGTTGTGGAGCTTCTTCAAAAAATAGGGCAAAATCAAGGACATTATCCTTCCTAGGAAAAGAGATAAGAATAACAATAGATATGACTTTGTAGTCATGGATAATAGGATTGAGGCGGCTAGAATTCTTAAATCTCTTCAGGGTTGTACGATAGAGTCCCAAAGAATTCATTTAGCATTTGCTAGAGACAAGAAGAAGGCCTATGTAAATTCTCATGGGAATAGTCGACTCCTACCACTCCTACAAGATCTATAGGGTATCTTACGGCCTCACCTCCAAAGACAAAAAGAGTCAATATGGCAGAAACTAATGAACCTCCTACTTCTAGCCCACCTCTGGTAACTCAACAGGTGAGAAAGTCTGAGGAATGTATAGACCTAACATGGAATATATCCTTTCAACATGACCTAGAACTCATCTTGGTGGTGGAGAAAGTTAATAGAGAGACTGTGGATTCCGTGGAAACCATAGTGGAGGGGTTGGGTTTTTTTAATGTGCAGGTCAAAGGGTTGTCTCCAAATAAGTTCCTCTTATCCTTTGTTCAGAGTGAATCATTAACGGAAGAAGATTTGGAATTCTTAAGAATAGGATTCGTGTACGCCAGAAAGGCAACCTTGGATGATTTGAACGTGCCTCACAAATTATGGGTTAGATGTAGGGGACTCCAAATGGGGGCTTGGAATGAGGAGAACTTTGAGAAACTTCTGGGAAATTGGGGTCCAATACCAGCATATTCTCCTTTCATAGATGAATATGGCTATTATCAAATGCCTAAGATACTGATTGAAACGACCTCACATCTTGAAATCGATAATACGGTGAAAGTCATGATTGATGATAGGGTCTGGGATGTCAGATTAGAGGAATGTCATTACTATCCACATAATGATTCGAACATAGATGAAGGTCATGATAATAAAGTGCAGTCACCATTTAAAGCAGATCCACAGAGATCGGATCCTAGTTCAAATAGGTCGGCAGTTTCAGATACACGAGTAGGATTCCAATCAAAAATTAACATGGCTAGTAGGGTTAAATCATAAGAGGATAAACAACAGAACTCAGCCTCAAGAGCTATTATGTCTAAAGAAGATATAATAGCCCCAGACCTGGAACCCCTCTCTTCACACATAATAGTTTTGAAGATGGTCCTTCTGCACATTCTGAGAACGATGGGGATAAGAATGGTACCAATGCCTCAAATAATCCTTCATTAGCAGAGCTGAGTGAAAATGAAGGGTTTTGGGCACCAAGAGAAAGGGATGACTCTGAAGCCTCCTCTATGGTGAAGTCTCAAATATCCTCTTTGTTAGATGATAGCATTGGAATGGATATCACCAATAAGTGCGAGTCACAATCCTCGATTTTAAAAGATCTCAAGGCATTAAAACTTCGTAGCAATAGAGGTAGACCGTCCAAGAAATCAAAACGGAAGGAAAATAAATATTTCAAGGTGCCATATAGCAAGAAGTTTATCAAAAGTCTGCGATCAAAAAGGAATCTGGTAGGATTGGATTGCGACTTGGATGAGGCCACAACCATTTTTAACACTGGAATAATGATGGGACTTCTTAATGAAAAGGATGAAGCAACATCCTTAAAACTCATCCAAGAAAACGTTAACGGTTAGAAGGTTTTAAGGGATCTAACGATTCACTGCATTTCTCTGGTTTTATGGAATCACTGTCTTTTTCTAGCTGAAATGTGAGGGGAGCATCTAGTGAAACCAGTAGGGCTAATATTAAACTTCTGGTTTCTCACTCAAAAACAGCATTGCTTTGCTCCAAGAATCAAAGTGCTTCAGTTGGACGGAAAGGATGATAAAGTCTCTAGGATTAGGAGACAATATTGGATGGAAAGAGGAACCTGCTGTGGGTTTGTCAGGAGGTCTGATAACGATTTGGGATAAAAGTTTCTTTGATATCTCTCAGCAAGTTTCTAAGAGGAATTGGATTTATGTAAAAGGAGTGTGTTTGGCTTCAAAAACACCCTTTTCTTGCTTTAACATGTACGCACTGCAGGATCTCTTTAGTAAAATCAAAATTTGGGAAGAGTTAACTCATCTAATTCTTCAAAATAATCAAATTCCTGTGTTGGTGATTGGAGATTTTGACACTGTACTCTATCAGTCAGAAAAGGAGAATTGTATATTTAGGGATCAGGATTCGAGGGTGTTTAGTGAATTCATCCAGAATTGTAAGCTGTTGGATGTTCAGCTAATCAATGCAGGGTTTATATGGTTCGGACCTGAAAATAGAAAGAGCAAATTGGATCGAGTTCTCATAAATGATAGATGGGCAGTTTTGGGTTCTTGGATGGTTATATCGCATAGTAGGAGAAACTCTGACGACAAGCCAATAACCTTGAAGAGCTCTTCCTTTAACTGGGGTCCGAGGCCTTTCAAATTTTTCAATTGTTGGTTAGAGGATAAGGACTTTGTGTTGCAATTAGAAGGGGTCTGGTCTTCTACACACGAGGGAAATATTACAGGAAAGTTGAAGGCTCTAAAACTATTCTCCAAGAAATGGAATGATTTGAAGTTTTGGCAATATACATAGCAAAATTGAGACGGTGGAGAAAGAACAAGACTTAGTAGACAAGAGATGCTATGATACTGCCTTAAAGGTCCAAATCAAACAAAGGTTAGAGGAGCTTTACAAATTAAGGTCGATTATGTTGTGCCAGAAGGCAAGGCTAAACTGGCAATTAAGGGGGGAGCGTAACACGAGGTTCTTTCACAATACTATTGCCAGAAGACGGCGAAGAAATCAGATATTGGGTCTCAAAATCAATCAAAGTTGGACAACCAGTCCAATGGAAATCAAGGGGGCAATTTTCTCTCATTATAAAGGTTTCTTTAGAAGGTCTATCCGAAAGAAAATTTTCTCATTAGGGGAGGGCCTTTTGAAGACACTTTCAGACCAACAACGTGCAAATCTCGTTAAGAACTTCTCTAAACTTGAAATCAAGAAAGCTCTAAATAATACAGACTCAAATACGGCCCCTAGACCGGATGGATTGAATGCTTGCCTATTTAGGGCCTCATGGCATTTTATCGGTGATGAAGTATATGATTTTTTTACAAAATTTCATAATAGTTCAGAGTTACCAGCGGGCCTTAACTCATCATTCATCACCTTAATTCCCAAGATAGAAGACCCCCAAATAGTCTCAGACTTTAGGCCGATTCACCTCATTAATACTTTAATGAAACTTTTAACAAAAGTGTTGGCTCAAAGGCTCAAAGGAGTTATGGACGTGCTAGTCTCGGAAGTACAAACTGCTTTCATTAGAGGTCGTCAAATTTCTGACTGTATACTGTTAACTAATGAAGTAGTTGCAGACCTAAAATCAGGAAGAACCTTAGGAGTCATCATGAAGCTCGATT
This sequence comes from Saposhnikovia divaricata, assembly GCA_036435485.1. Classification (NCBI taxonomy): domain Eukaryota; kingdom Viridiplantae; phylum Streptophyta; class Magnoliopsida; order Apiales; family Apiaceae; genus Saposhnikovia; species Saposhnikovia divaricata. Next base: position 123,269,997 of record CM071597.1, on the reverse strand, counting down.
TTGAAAAGGCATTTGATTCTGTGAGTTGGGATTTCCTTTTTGAGGTTCTAGATTGGATGAATTTTGACAGTAAATGGATAGTATGGATGCGTGAAATTTTTAGAACAACTAGAATTTCGATGCTTGTAAATGGTTCCCCTACAGATGAATTCTCTCCAACCAGAGGTTTACGCCAAGGGGATCCATTATCACCCTTGCTATTTAATTAAGTAGCTGAAGTTCTTGATAGACTTCTCTCACGGGTTGAACTTTTGGGAATCTTCAAGGGAATTCATATACCAAATTGCTCTGACAACATTACTCATCTACAATATGCAGATGACGTGATTCTATTTATCAACAATGATCTTCAGTCAGTACAAGGGGTCAAAAGAGTTCTTTAATGTTTCCTATTGATCTCGAGCCTTAAGATAAATTTTCACAAGAGAAGCCTCTATGAATTCGGGGAAGATTTCTTGAATATCCATCAGTGGGCGGACATTTTGGGCTGTCAAGTAGGGGAGGGTGATCTCAATTATCTGGGCACCACAATAGGGGTCTCCACACGATCCATCTCATATTGGGATCCTTTAGTGAATAAGGTTAAAAAGAAATTAAAATCCTGGAACTGCGATAATATTTCTGTGGCTGGGAAACTGGTTCTTCTTAAATCCTCAATAGACAGCCTGCCTCTCTACTGGATGAATCTTTAAAAGCTCCCTTCCTCAGTTGTGATACACTGGAAGCCATTAGGAGACAATTTTTTTGGGGATCTAAGTTAATGGATGGAAGCAGCAAGAATAAGATGCACTACCTTAAATGGGAGAAGATTTGTTCACCTAAAGAGAAGGGGGGGCTAGGGGTGGTTTCGATTCGTAATAAGAACCTGTCTATGCTTGCGAAATGGTGGTGGAGATGCTATTCAGAGTGATCGAGCCGTTGGAACAAAATCATGGCTCAGAAATATGGTAAAGCCATTCACTTTGACCTAAGCTCGGTAACTCCAAGTCAATATAATTCACACATTGTTAAGGATTTCTCTAATCTAGCTCACTGTAATAGCTTGATACATTTAATTGATATAAATTGTTTTAAGTGGAGGGTCAATGATGGGTCCTTAGTGTATTTCTGGGAAGACTATTGGCTCCCTATTGGAATTTTATGAGATAGGCTCCCAAGGCTATATAGAATTTTGAATCTCAAGTATTGTTCCGTTAGGGAATTCGTTTCATCCTGGAATTCTAGGCTGCATAATGCTCATTCGTTATGGAGTAGGCCTCTGCTTGGAAGAGACTCCACAGACTTGAATTGCCTATCTCAGATTCTCTCTGCTTTATCTTTGAACCATCTACCAGACTTACTAATTTGGAAACCTGGGAAAGGGAAGTTCTCTTCTAAAAGTTGTTTAAACCTCTTGTCTCCTTCTATCCAACCTCACACTCAGATTTGGAAGACAATTTGGAGTCTAAAAGTCCCCCCCTAAAATCTCCGTCTTCCTCTGGAAGCTTCAATGGAATATTCTCCCAACAAATCATCTACTAGCAACCAGGCCGGGCTCTGATATAACAGATGGGAGATGTGTATGGTGCAATAATGGATGCGAATCCAGTTTACATCTCTTTTGGGAATGCTCCTTGGCTAAATGGGGATGGGAATATATTGAGAAATGGTGGTCCCTAAACAACCTGCTAAGCAATAGGTCTCATTTCTTCCTGTTGCATCTGTTGAATGTCTTTAATGGATCAATTGTTAGTACATTCTAAAGATCAGTAGTTGCAGCCACTCTGTGGTCCATATGGCTGGCTCGAAATGATTGTATCTTCAATCAGTCTAGATTTGATAGGAGATCAATGGAAATGCTGATTTTCCATAGAGTGAACAAATGGGGACAGGCTTCATCGCTTATTCCTTTCGCTAGTGATCCATTGTGGATCTCCTACCCCCAAGGGGCCATCTCTGTATAACCTTCATAATCTGAGCACATCTTATTGGAAAGTCAGGAGAAGTCTTTGATTTGGTATGTGCAGTCGATGGGGCTTGGGGTTTCAATGATTTTGGTCAACTCCAAGGTGGAATTGGTGGCAATATCTTAAGCAAGAGTGGTTCTCCTATATATGTGTTTTCTGGTCCAGTGAACACGTCTTGTAGCTTGGAAACAGAGGTGAAGGTGATTCTGCATATCGTGAGTTTGCTAGGATATTCATGCTTTGAAAATAAGTCAATACTTATTTGTTCAAACTGTGTTGAAGCAATTTAGATTATCTGAAATGGGATGAAAGGAGTTGCAAATCTTTGTATTGATATGGTAGATCTACCATCTTTGGCCCAGGTAAGGATAGACCTAAACTTTTTTCAGAGATGCTTAATTCCAATACGGACTCTCTAGCAAAAATGGTTCAAAACTAAGACCACCTCTCCTCCTTCTGGGCCCAGCCCACATCTCTCAGAGTTCAGTTTTAGTACGTTTGCATTGCCCAGTGGCTGCTAGTCTTAATGGGCCCAAGGTGATGTCTCTCTCTCCAGGGATTTGTTTTCTCAGAGTTTATCTTAAACCGTTTTGATTTGGGAAGTGTATTTGTATTTATACCAGGATTATCTGCATATCTTGGTTTCTACAAAAGCTAATCCACTTTTATCGATATTTTATTGATATCTTCAAAAGATTTTGCAGGGTTATAATCTCTAATATGTCATTGCCACTCTAGTCTCTTGTGTGCTCTCAGACACGCAATTATGCCTTCTTCATGCATTGTTTTCTCGGAAATGACCAACTCTCCGTCTCCCAAAATACATCTGACAGGTTTCATGCCCTCTTATACCCTTCTATCCCCCTTAGAGTACTCAGAACCCTCTCAAAACTCCCTTCTTCTCCTTACTTCTCCCTCCTCTTCTATTCTCACCTTACAATGGATGCTGCATGGTTCCCTCCAGTCCCCTCTTTTTTTAAAATTAATGTACACACCATGATTCCTGAGAACCTTCTCCCCAATGGTAACTCAAACGGAGTTGGGGTAATTATACGTGATAGTGATGGAGTGATGTTGTGGGCTGCAATGGGCCCAAGGAGGGGCATGAATGTCATCCTGGCAGAACTATGGAGTATCCATGAGGCCTTGGTGCAAGCTCTTTTCTTGGATCGCCACAGAATCCACGTGGAAACTGATAACAGAGATGTTTTCTTGATTATCCGAGACCAAGATGAAAACATCTATGATGAGGAGATTGAAGAGGCTCTAAGGCAAATCAATACCATTCATGCAAATCACTACAGAAATGGTCTCACATCCCGACAATTCTCTGTCACGCTAGAAGACACAAACAGAGCAGCAATATGGCTAGCTTCCTATGGGCTTCATAACTCGAGGGAATTTGTCTCAGTCCTCGCCCCCTTTGATGAACTACATGGAATTCTAAATGAAGATATGGGGCTGGGCTTTCCTCCAAATGGGGATGTGCTAATTCCAAATCAGGGTTTAGGAGAGGTAATCGATGCATCACCTCCTTCAATGAACTCATCCCCAGATTTATCAGGCTCAGACTCAACAGTTTGGCTGGATGGCTCTACTTTGAACAACGAAGGTTTTTCTGATGTTCAAGAGGTTGCAAACCCAAGAGATGGAGTTAACTCTATGGATTTTCAAGATGGACAAAACGTTAATGATAATATTAACATCGTTCTTGATCTTAAGATTAATTTTAATAACTGGGGTGTTCTCAGTGACAAGGTGAACACAAATGTTACTGATATGGACCTTGTCTTTGACGTAGATAATCTCTTGGTTGATCTCAAAGGAAAGAAGAAAATGTAGAGGAGTATGCTTTCTGTGAAGATGGCCTCTTGAGCCAAAAGGCCATTCAAATCTTAAACCAAGGTTCTCTCACAGCAATATCAAAAGAGTTTGGTAAGAATGAGATTGACTTAGAAAAAGAAATCCTTCCAGGTGTCTATGCGAAGGATATACTGAATAGTGCATTGCTGGATTCCTTGGAAAATCTAATGGCTTCTGCAGATAACTACTCTCATTTAAAGAAAATGAACAAAGGGATCCAGATTGGTGAGGCTCAGGAAGGTACATCTCAACAGATTCCAATGTTTGAGTTCCCTAAAGAGATCATGGACATTGAAGAGGTTCTATTGGAGATGGCAAAATTCGATGAAGCATATGCATAACAAATGTTGTTTTCAACTCGCAATTTTAGTATTTATGCTGCACCTTTTAGTACTTAGTTATCTAGTTTTATTAGTCTTGCAGTTTTTAGCCTCTAAATTTATGCTTAGATGGTAATTGTTGGTGTGCATGCTACATGATTCTGGGTATGGGAATAAGGTTGTAGTTCTGATAGGCTTCTTGTACTATGCCTATTCCCAGTTTTCCTTTCCAGAACTGGCTCGTCCATGTACTCTCCTTCTATATATAATATATTTGCTTGGTTGGTTTACCAAAAAAAATAAAAAGGAATCGAATCCCGAACCATTAAAACATGATTTTACACATTAATTTATATATTATACTATTATAAGCAAACTATGATATATTTGGTTGGTTAGTAGTTTGGTCACTTTATTTGGTACGCTCAGTAATAGCCGTTAGATTGTAAGATAAATAAAAAAGAACCGTGAGATGTAATGCTAAAAGAATATTCTTTTTATAATATATAAAATACTCTTATAGGTTCAAGGTTCGATCCCATCAACAATATATTATTATTAAACATTTATATCATTTTATAAATTACTCTTAAAAGTTCAAGGTTCGATTCCCGTGAACAACATATTTTAGTTAAAAATTTATATTATCTATTTTCACCATATTATTATTAAACATTTATATTATATTATAAACTACTCCAATAATTTCAAGAGGTTTAATTTCCGTCAACAACATATTAAATTTAAAAAATTATTTATCTATTTTCAATATACAAGCAAAAAACTACCATTTTGAATACTATCAAATACGTTTTATTATATTTTATTATATATTTTTTATTTTTTTACTAATTAAAAAACAAATATTAAAATTATGAATAATAAGATGAAAATATCAAATATTAAGATAAAAATCGTACAGGCTATAAGCTAGTAAAGAGTATAGAAGATTTTCTCTCTCATACAATTCAATTTTGCCGTCCTTATTTAAAAAATGCTCCTATAATTAATACATTCTGAATAATATCAGTTTATCATATCTTATTTTAAATATATAAAAAAAATAACATTTTTATTTGTGATTAGAGTACAAAGTAAGTTAGCATCTGGATGCCAATTTTTAACATTCTAAATTAGCATCCTATGCCATTTCATTTCATTTAACATTCCATTAACATTTCAATAATTCCAATAAAATGTTAACAAAAGTCTCGTATCATGTCATATCACATGATATTGGCACCGATTGTTAAAGTTGTTTTTAAGTTTCAGGTACTCGTTGGTTTACTTAAACAGTTAAACTTTAGTGTTTGTGTTGTACTGCTACTGTATATATCTACTGGCTAAATAACATTACACTGAGCTGAGTTCCAAAAGTACCAGAACTGTTGCTATTTCCCAGTTTGGTTTGTAAATTTCATACAGTTCTGTTCACTCCTGATGCATGGCTGGTACCCAAGTCGATCCAATAATATTTGCCAGTGCCACAGTCATAGTTATGCACTACATTTCATTAATAGTTTCATGATGTATGAATTTCTGCAAATAACAAAAAACTCTGAAGCTACTATCGCTACTTATCATTCCAACATTAGATACATAGACTAAAAACACAAATACATCGACCGAGCAGCTTGCTAGTACAATTTACTAGTCCAAATGCACTCAAATAACGCTGTATATATGCAGCTCATCAATTCTAAAGCCGTATATATATACAACAGTCTTACAGAAAATACCCAACGAAATTTATACAACATGCACAAAGGCGCTTTTGCCCATTTATCACATAGACACATCCACACATATCACAGCAAATTTATATAGGGTGGCTGAGGACACGATATGAGCCAACACTTCTGCTGAAATGGCATCCATTCTGATTAATTTCATCAGAGTCCATTTCTACTAACAGTTTACTGAAAATCTCTACGTTGCATGGAAGTGCAAGAGGTCCTTCACTGCTATAGCCATACTCAGATTCAGCTTCTTCGAGTAAGGTCTTAAAGAGAGGATGATTTACATATCTTGTTTTGATCACAAACCTTTGCTTTTCAGGTCCAACATACACTGAGAAGCATCCTTCAGGAGCGATTTGTCGTTTTTCACCACAGTTGTACTTGTTTGCAGATGTGTAATCTAATTGTGGGCATGACTTGCTCTTTTTCACCAGGAGACGCCGACTTTGTGACGAATAATTCTTGCGACCACCAAAAGATCTGCATCGCTCCCATGTCTTGATGATCAGGCCTTTCTTCTCTTTGGCCTTAACCAAGTCCATAATAGTTGTATAGTTTGACTAAAGATACAATTTGAAAAGAGCACTGAATTAACTAATATATTAATCAAGAAAATATCATGCATATATGATAACTGAATGAACACAAAGCAAATTGCACCACATAAATCCTGATCAATTATTTCAAGAACTAACTGGAAAAAACTTCCTCTTAGTTACAAGAAATAAGGAGGATTTAAGCTACTTTACAAGATAAAACTGATTCACAAACTAATCTTGATGCCAAACAGGGATTGAGTTAACCTCTATCATAAGCCAAATACAACATGATCTTCATAATTGGTCTCATTGCATTACTCGTACTGTACACCGAAAATGATATCATCATTCCAGAAAGACTCAGAGAAACAAATTGATAACAAGATCAAACCAAAGGTGAAAGCTTGAATATTTAGGTAAGATAGAGTATAGTAAGAGGACTATGCTTATACATATTCGTATTCGAAGAATGAAAAACTTTCTCAGATTTTAAATCTAGAAGGAGTTGAAAGCTAAAGACTGTATATATGCTTTGAGGAACTGTATCTGCAAATTATAAATTGTTAGAGCGATGCATTTCAAAGTCTCTATCAAATTATAAAACCTCAGCTTGATATATAAAATTGTTAAAACAGTGTTGAGCAAATTGTCAACACTAAGGTGGCCTCGATGGTAGCTCTATAACTAATAGCATTATTGATAATAGTTATGTAATATATCCACAACATGACCTCAAGTGGCCATCTTCTATGAATTTAAAAACTATTTGTACAATTTGACAAACAACTTTTAGTGGGTGGATTGCTCGATAGATTCTCCTACTACAATTTTGTAACGTTTCTCAAACTACCAATCGAAACTAATTTTGACGTATAATCTTGATTTGTTACATGGCATGACACAAACACAGACAAAATGGCATTGTCTAAAATTTATTCGACTTTATGTTGCACATCAAGCACTACTTGGTTCGACTTTATGTTGCACATCATACATCACTTAACACTCTAAAATAAAATTAAAAAAAATTGGTCTCCGCAGAGTTAAAAAAAAAAAAAATTATAAAAATCTATAAGCTCAACAGTTATATTTAATTTTAGCAGTTTTTTCTGGTTCCCGTCGAAAGTTTAGATCTCATCAACCCACCAATCAGCCAAGAACACGGCCTAGTGGTGGTAGGTGACATCTTTGACAATTTCAACATGGTAGTATAATATTTACCCTTAATAACGTACTAGTTCTCAACAAATTTCAACCAACTTTATCAGCAAGAAACTAGTGTGTTTGGACCATAGTAAATTAAAACATTATCCTTCTTTTCAGAGTCATCACATAATTGTGTTTTATATACTCTTAATTAACACTGTTGCTTCTGCATCAGAAACCTTCAAATTCTTGACACAGCTTGTGCTAAATTATGAGCCTGTTTGCCTTACCTTATTTTACGGACTTATGGACTTATTTTCGGGTAAAAATTTTATATTTTGAATTTATTTTTTTATACAAGTATTTAATGTATATTTGAGATTCAATAAGTTGTAAAAATAAGTTGGAAAATAAGTTGGAAAGTTAGGAATCTCTAACTTTGTCTTAAAATAAGTTGACTTATTCTGAAAAAAAGTTCCCCCAAACACCCCCTATATATATTAAGACCACCAATGAATATTTCCAAATCATATTGACACTAGGCCACATTTCACTACCGGAGTTGTCTTTTTCCTAGCACCATTATGTCCAGGTGTCTGGGCTAGTTTGTTATAGACTTTTGTCTCCTATTGCAGCTATATGTTGGCTGTTATGAACCTTATCTTAGCATGATTGCAGAGCAATAATATCAACTCATCTTTCTGTGCTCATTCTATTTGCATCTAGTGATAATTATTGGCTTTCATCTATATTTTTGATAAAGTTATCATGGTATCAGAGCATCACTAAATGCAGATTGATTTGCTGCACTTGTCATTTATCTCCTTTCTTCAATAGCTCTTGCATCATCGATTTCAACAAACTCAAAAATTCACATTTCCAAATCATATTGTGTCTTTCAGATCTACTTTTTCCAAACGATTCAAACCCAAAATCAAATCATTTTTATCAACATTTCTGTCTATCATGTCAACTGGTAGACTTACATATCAAGACATGGCCAATCCCATGTTCTTACACCCATCTGATGGACCAAGTTCCATTCAAATAGACAAGCTACAAAGGTCAGCAGACTACAGGGCTTGGAAAAGATCCACGGAGATCAGTTTATCAGCAAAACGAAAGCTTGGTTTTTGCACTGGCACTGTTGTCAAACCAACAGATGATGACATACAGGCAGAACTTTGGGAGAACAGCAACAACATGGTGATTGCTTGGCTCACTGGTAATGTATCTTCTTCCATTAAAAAGTCTGTCATGTTTCTTACTACTGCCAAAGATATATGGTCTAATCTAGATAAACGTTTTTCACTTACCAACGGCTCTAGAAAATACAAATTAAGCAAAGATTTGTATGAAATTAAGCAGAATGATATGTCTATCAATGACTATTATACTGCTATGAAAGGTGTATGGGAAGAGTTAGAAGCTTTGAACATATTGCCTAAAGTGTCTAACCCCACTGAAGAGGTTCAGAAACTGCTTAATACTATAGCTGTTCATGAAGAAGAATCAAAGTTGTTTCAGTTCTTGAATGGCCTGAATGAAGCTTATACTGCTCAGAGAAGTCAGTTATTGTTATTTGACCCATTGCCCTCGGTTGAGACTGCCTCAGCTGCCTTACAGCAAGAAGAGGCTCAACGAGATATGTTAAATCTCAATAAAGGGGATACTGAAATTTCTGCCATGTACAGCAAAGCTCCATTCGAAAGAACCCATATCTGTACAACTTGTGGAATGACAGGGCACAAAGGTGAAAGGTGCTGGACTGTGGTAGGATATCCAAGGTGGCATCCCAGGCACCCGCAACAGAGCGCCTCTCAATCAAAGCCTAGGCCTCAAGTAAACAACTCAAGGTGGAAATCTAGTGGCAAACAAAGCCACAACAAGATGGCAGCTACAGCAGTCCAAGTACCAGGAGCTGCATCTTCAGACAACACTAAGTTGTTCTCACCACAACAACTTGAGCAACTGGCCAAGCTCATGCCCCAACTCATGTCTCAAACAAGAGGTTCAGATACAGACGAAGAGATTGATATGCATTTTTCAAGGATGATTTCTGCTAAGAACCTTACAGATTCAACTAATGCTTGGATTATTGACTCAGGGGCCTCTGATCACATGACACCTCATGTTGAGTTTCTCACTAACCCAGTAGCAATGCAAGGCATATCTAGTATCAATCTACCTACAGGAGACACAGTCACTATCTCCCATGTAGGCCAAGCACATCTGCAGAATGGTCTCATACTTGACAAAGTACTCTGTGTTCCTCACTTCAAACACAGTCTGCTGTCTGTGCAGAAATTGGCCAAAGACAATCACTGTCAAGTGCAATTCTTTCCCTCTCATTGTGAGATCAGAGATGCCACAACTCAGCAAACCAAAGGCATTGGGTACATCAAAAATGGTTTGTATTACCTTCACAACAACAGCCAAAGTGTATTGTCCACTTGTCTCACAGCAGCTGTAGAAGATCAGTCCCCAGATCCCATTGCACCTGTTCCTGATATGCAAAATGGCACTGATGTGTGGCATCACAGGCTGGGTCATGCTCCAGTTGCTAAGCTCAGAATGATACCAGGAATCAGAGAATAGCTAAATCTCCAGAATAAGGTGTGTCTGACCTACCCTATGGCTAAATTTACTAAGCTGTCTTTCTTTTTAATTGAATCTCATGCTAAAGAACTGTTTGAACTTGTACACATTGATATCTGGGGTCCGTATAAAGTGTGTACTAAAGGCAAGTTTAGGTTTTTCTTGACTATAGTCGATGATTATAGTAGAAATACTTGGGTCTACTTATTGCAACATAAGTCTGATTCCTTAAAAACTCTAGAAGAATTCCTGCACTACACTGAGAATCATTTTCATAAGTCCATTAAATTTCTAAGATCAGATAATGCCTTGGAGTTTGACACTCATGCTTGTCACCAGTTCTTTGCCAGTCATGGCATACTACATCAAACTTCTTGTGTGAAACGACCACAACAAAATGCCAGAGTCGAAAGAAAGCATAGGTACATCTTAGAAATAGCAACGGCAGTTAGATTTCAATCTGGCTTACCCTTAGCTTTTTGGGGTGACTGTATTATGACAGCAGTCCATGTTATTAACGGACTTCCAACACCTGTCCTTCACAATAAGACACCTTATGAGCTTCTATTTCATGAACCCCCAACTTATGACCATCTTAAGATATTTGGTTGTCTTGCTTTTGCCTATAATCCAGCCTTTCCAGCTGATAAGTTTGAACCAAGAGGGGTTCCTTGTGTTTTGTTAGGATATCCACCTCTCAAAAAGGGATACAGACTCCTCAATCTATTGACAATGCAGTCATTTGTCTCAAGAGATGTCACATTCCATGAATCCATCTTTCCTTTTAACCCTCAAGCCTCTAACATCTACATGGAACCCAAGCCATTACCTCACAACCAACCTCAGTCTGCTACTTGTGCAGATGACTTACTTCTTGATCATACACCTACACCTTCACAATCACCTCCTTCATCACCTCCACACCCATCTCCTGAGCCTGTTGAACCTGTTCCTGCCCTAAGAAGATCTACCAGACTTAGGCAAACACCTCCTTGGCTTCAAGACTAGCACACCAATAATCCACCTCCAAATATTTCCAATTTAGCTGTGACCAGCATTGCACCTTCTTTTCACTGCTTCTTAGCAAAATTGGTACAAAATCAGGATCCCATTCACTTCAAAGAAGCTGTCAAAGAACCTCACTGGGTAGATGCCATGAATGCTGAACTGGCAGCCTTAGAGCTCAACAACACTTGGGATATAACCACATTGCCTCCAGGAAAGTCTGCCATTGGATGTAAATGGGTATTTAGAACTAAGTACAATCCTGATGGGTCAGTAGAGAGATATAAATCAAGGCTTGTGGTGCTTGGCTGTCATCAGAAGTTTGGAGATACCTATTCTGAAACATTTGCTCCAGTGGCCAAGATGACCACTGTGAGAGCTATCCTTGCTGTAGCAGCTATCCAACAATGGCATGCTTATCAAATGGATGTCACCAATGCATTTTTGCATGGTGACCTCCAAGAAACCATCTACATGAAGCTTCCTAAAGGTTACACTTCCTTTGGTTCCAGAATCTCCTGTACCAATGATTCTTCATTGATACCAGTAGCTCCCTCCAACCTAGTCTGCAGGCTTAGGAAATCTCTGTATGGTCTGAAACAATCTCCAAGAAACTGGTTTTCTAAACTATCTCAGTCTCTCCTTGATATGCAGTTCACACAGTCCAAGGCTGATTATAGCCTGTTCATCAAACAATCTGAGAATTCCATACTCTTGATACTAGTGTATGTGGATGATTTACTGATCTGTGGGAATGACATGTCCCAAATTACTCGATTCCAGTCCATGTTGTCTCAGAGGTTCAACATGAAAGACCTAGGTCCAGTCAACTATTTTCTTGGTATTGAGATTAATAGGTCACATAATGGATTTTTTCTATCTCAAAAGAAGTATAGTACTGATATATTGCAAGAGTTTGGAATGTTAAATGTCAAGCCTCTACACTTACCCATGGATTGTCACTTGAAACTTGTAGCTAATAAAGGAGATTTGCTGCCTTCTCCTACCACTTATCAAAGGCTTTTAGGGAAACTGATATATCTTACAATAACTAGGCCTGATATAGCCTTTACAGTTCAGATACTATCTCAATTTATGCAGGCCCCTACAACAGTGCATATGCAGGCAGCTAAAAGGCTTCTCAGATACTTGGTTGGTACAACTTCTCAGGGAATTCTGTTGGCTTCAAGCTCAGTTCCACAATTGACTACTTACTGTGACAGTGACTGGGCAAGTTGCCCCACAACTAGGAGATCAACCACTGGCTATTGCATCTTCCTTGGTGATTCTCCAGTCTCTTGGAAAACAAAGAAACAGTCAGTAGTCTCTAGGTCCTCTGCAGAGGCAGAATATAGAGTTATGGCCCTTACATCATGTGAAGTAACCTGGTTATCTTCTTTACTTAAGGATCTTGGCCTCAAAAATCTGCCTCCTACTGTTCTCAAATGTGACAACCAAGCTGCATTGGCAATAGCTGCAAATCCTGTACTACATGAGAAAACCAAGCATGTTGACATCGATTGCCATTTTGTGAGGGATAAGATCAAGGAAGGCTCCATAATAACCTCTCAAGTAGCATCCTCAGACCAAGTTGCTGATATTATGACAAAGATACTCTCAGTCAAGCTGCATACCAATCACAATGCCAAGCTTGGATGGCAACCAGGGTCACAAGGGGGAGTATTAAGACCACCAATGAATATTTCCAAATCATATTGGCACTAGGCCACATTTCACTGTCTGTTAGTTATCATTTTGTCTTACCTGAGTTGTCTTTTTCCTAGCACCATTATGTCCAGGTGTCTAGGCTAGTTTGTTATAGACTTTTGTCTCCTATTGCAGCTATATGTTGGCTGTTATGAACCTTATCTTAGCATGATTGCAGAGCAATAATATCAACTCATCTTTCTGTGCTCATTCTATTTGCATCTAGTGATAATTATTGGCTTTCATCTATATTTTTGATAAAGTTATCAATATATTATTTAACTTAATGTAGCTCCAATAACTACGGAATTTAGGGTTAGGTAAAAAGTTTTGTAGTCTTTCAGATATGATGTGCTGGTTCACATTGATATAGCATTAAATTTCTTGTTCGGGACAAATACCATTATCGATCTTTTATAGCACTATGTATACAATTTTTCTTATGGTAACTGTGACCTTGGTATTTATGCAAAATAATTATGAATTAGATAAGAAGCAGAGACAAGTGTATACATTCTGAGTTCAGGGAATTTGGTTCTGAGTCGCTGCCGGAGATTTGATTGGTATCCAAGTTCTTGGGTGTCTTAGATAAAATGGAGGTGGTGGAGGCTGAGATATGAAAGGATTATTAGGAAACCAAGTTCTTGGATCAGCTAAATTGAATGTAGGCGGCGGTGGAGGTGAAAGCAAGAAGGGGTTCCGAGGAAATATTGAGGGTGTAAATGGAAAAGGTAAAGATGCTGGTGCTGCGGGTGTACTTGTGGTTGGTGGTCCAAAAGGAAATTGCGGCAAGGGTGGCAACTGAGGCAGGGGGGGTAGCTGAGGCAGAGGAGGCCACCTAAATGGAGGGAAGACAATCTTTGAGGATCCAAAAGAATCCGTTGCTAGTTTTTTGGGTTCTACATGATCATTTCCGCACAATGTTGCATTTTTGGTTGGTGGTCTGTAAGTCAAGGCACACAAGCTGTAAGTGCATAGATTGTTGTTCTGCTTTGACCTCAGTGTTATTTCCTTGGATGTGGTTGTTATGCCTGGATAAGTGCAGGCTGTATTAATTGGTAACGATATCAAGCTTGCTTGGCAAGACGATTGGACCATGGAAGTTGCGGTGCAGTCCATTCCTTCAACAGATTGAATTTCCAGTTTGTATATTCCGTATGCATCTGTACTTCTGTCAACTGAGAAGCTTACCTCTTCTCTGGAGCCCGGTGAGTTTGTTCTAAAGTTGCATTGAATATGAACATCCACACCTGATCACAAAATCATCCATAAATATATATAAACCGAATCCATGAATTTTAATAAGTAGGTATACATGATTTTACTTGCACCCTTGCTTCCTCCTGTAACCAAGAGAAGAGGAATATCCATCCACTAGGCTAAAAATGCTAGGGATAGCGAGCTGGAATTTACCTGGCAAAAAGTAGCTCTGTTTTGAGAAAGAGTTGTTATAGCAGGCATCGCAATAAACAGCACCGACAATAGTGACATCTGATGAAGGCGTTAGTTGTGTTGATGCATGAGGAACCAAGGAATGCAGAAACAAAAAACCCAGTTGAACTAAGAGATACATTGAAGATACTGTTGGTTAATTTTAAACTTGGGATGTTTATTTATTTGAATAAATTGCTGGCAATGTCTGTTATGTTATAGACGTGCATATGCAAATGTTATAGATAAGAGTCTATCAGTAGCTTTATTTCAGGAGGTTGAATAAGTCAGGTTGTTAGGGTAATGTAGGAGGTGATTTAGGATCGAGTCAATCGTGTCCTTATATCTTGCTATTCAGTTCTTGTATTTTCTATTTATGTACCAGTGCTTTGATAATAAAACTTATGCTTTCTGGAAAAGCTATGTGCTTTAATCTCAGCTTTATATCATAAGGTTAATATTCATATGTCATATTGGCAATATATGGTATCTGTAACGCCCCCAAATCCGGGGTCAGGGATTTGGTCGTCACACGGAAAACCTTAATAACAAATCACCTGTTTAATCACATTAAACCATCTGTAGTCATTAATAATTAAGTTACATCATTTGAGACCCCAACCACCAAGCATCTTTTAGGTTATAGGACTAGAAACAAGAATCAACTCCTTACTACTAGTATAACTTCGTTGAGAAGTACACCAGCAACTAGTACTATATTATGCAAAGTAACATATATATTACACATCAATATACTTACATATAACTTACTCCAGATTTAAACTTTCTAGATCATATCGTCTTCATAAGGGCATACTGCTCGCTTCATCTAAGCCATGCAGATAACCTCGTCCGGCTACCTTCCACTGAAAAGTTAATATTTGAAAACAAGCAAGAATGAGCGAAAGAATTGCTCAGCAAGTTATTACTGATTACTCAATATGAAATCACTTATTTATTGATAATATAATGTCAGTTCTTTTCTATAACAAGATAATAATCAATACGTCATCTTAGTATAATATCTCAGGGTAATATAACATTTAAAATCAAGCTCTCAATATAATCTTTCCATTTCCTTTTATACAACAATTATGTATAAAAGTAATATAAAATCAGTTTCCCTTCTTACTGTAAAACAATTCCATCATTTCATACCATTTTCCTTTTTCATTACACAACTCTGAAAACCATTATCAATTCTTTCTTTTAAGTTTTTGGGGATTTTCACTGTTGCCGAATACGTGAGGCACGATGATCAGTCGTCCTCCGTACCCGTCCCTTTTTACTACCGGTAGAAGGAATAAAGGCCACCTGCTAACATCATCCCTGGAGGAAGGCCACCTGCTAACATCCTCCCTTGGCATCTTCGTGCCGAATCATATAATGAATGCTAGACTATGTCGCACACAGCCCTGACACAGCCTCTTACGCAAGTTTGTTGCTAATCCCCCCTTTTTATCAAAACAGTATTCCATTTATCAACACCATTTCACATTTCCATTCCCGTATATCATTTTCATTTCCATTTCACATTTCACCTTTCCATTTTCATATCCGTATTATAATCACTTGAAAACATATATACAGGTATATCAATTCAAGACATACATTCATTTCACTATGAAATTCCTTAATCAATCTTTTAACAATATTCAATCACCCGTAGAACACTTAGAATATCTAAAGAATAACCATTCAATAATCCCTTTTTAAATGAATATTATAATTAATATTCATTGAATTAAATAACCATTAAAATAACATTTATCATTTTCATTCCAGACATTTTTAACCAAAAATGTCTCATTATAACCATCGAAATATCTTTATTATTATTCCGGAACAAAGCGATTTTAAGAAAACATTTTAAAAAAATAATATTCATCTAATTAAATAAATTTAATTAGACGAATAAGGTTTATTTAATTAGTAGATGCTTCGAGAGGTATCTAATAATTAAATAAACACTAGTTTATTGGTGATGTTGCCATTAGGTTAATTATTTCGAAATTCTTTCTAAAAACTTTGTCCGGGTTTTCGAAAATATACCTCTCAAGATAACCCCTTCCACTTTTCCATTCATATATCAATACCTTTAAAATACACCAACTAAAATACTTTACATGTAAGTCCCGTTTAAGAAAAATCTGTAGACATCAACCCTTGTCCCCTTATATAATAAAATATTTATTAATAACGTCTGAAAGAGTTTAGAACTCAAATATCCTCAATTTACACATAACGGTAATATTACAAAATAACTTTAGATAACAACTGATAACATAATATCATAAAAATAACCATAATAACAACTGATACCATTCCTTCCCATATCACTTTACTCTTTATAATATATCACTCTCTCCATATCACATATATTTCCAATCAAACCATTTTACTTAAAAGTAAACAATTTATCAAGATAAGATAGAAGAAATCTTGCAAACATGGACTGAGGTCTTATTCTACACATTTCATATATTTTAAAATAAATATACTCTGAACGATAGAGTATGTATAAATAAACTTGCCTCTGGTCCTTAGCACCAGACAGAACAGCGCGAATAAATCCTTGGCGTTTTGCCTAAGTAGTTCCATGAACTTTACACGACGCCTCGATCCTTCCTTTTTGATACACGTTGCTCCACTTGATCACGCCCTAATAGTACTGTAATTGTTACGAGTACGTGTCAGTCCCCCCTCGTATCTCGAGTAGACACCACTCGGAATTACCACTAAGTCACCTAAAGTCGTACTATAGTTGTTATCCCTATAACTGACTACTCAAATACCAATTAATGCACATAACACATTTAGTCAACTTCACTTAACATATACAATTATAATACTAGTGTCATTCTATGACAAAACTCAGTTTATAAATAATTCTCAAAACGCATTTAATCCCCGAAACACATAAATCCTTGAATTAAATCACTTAGCACATAAATCCTCGAAACAACAATTACCCTCAAATTAATTCACTTAACACATATACAGATAAACATTTAACACCCAATCATACCTTTAAACCATTGAAATCAAATAAGTTAAATAAATTAAAAATGCAGGGGATTTTTAGAAAATTTCGGCATGTAGTATTCGTTTATCGGACTATGGGCACAGCCCCTCCAAAGCAATTCAACCCTGTTTTTCAATTCAACCAATCCAAGGAAAATCAAGTTGCCTCAATTGCAAAAACATAAAAGTAAACAAGTACAGAAAGTACCCGCCCAGACATGCGGCACCTAGCACATAAAGAAAAGTATCCGCCCAGACATGCGGCACCTCAACATTTAAAGAAAGTAAACTAAGTTTATCCACATTTAAGCCAACACCACGTAGTTGGCACTCATGACCTCTAACAAATACTATTACTCGTTTATTACATTTAGCATGTAACCATTTATAGCTAATAAAACCTTCAATTACTATGACTCAATTCATACCATTTAGCACATAGCATTTACAGTTTAGCCAACTCACATAACTATACCTCATATGACAATAACAATTAGCACTTAGCACTTAGCAATTAAAATTACAATTTAGAAACTAACAATTAGCAATTAGCACTAAACATTTAGCAATCACTAAACTCAACAATTACGATTAATCACAAATATAGACTCTCCGAATAAAATACGAAAATCCCAATAATATTCACAATCCACCATATTAATCTAATTACGAAAATTAGCATATTAACTTACAATTTAAATCCAACTTAATTACCACAATAATCTCACCATTACTAATTAATAACTCACAATTAATCACAACAATATTCTCAAAATTCAATATAATCTAATTATCAAAATTAACACATACATCTCACAATTTACAACTAATTAAATTAAAACAATAAAATAATTTACAATACGGAAATTAAATAAGTAGACACGAAATTATACCATTTCGATTTGGTCCGATTCGACTCGCACACAAACCCATCTCCATCTCTCTATCTCTCTTCTTCCCTGCTGCCTCCCTTTCCCTAACTGCTTCCGCGCACCACCGCCACCCACAGCAGCACCCGCTGCCTGCAACGCCGCCGGGAAGACTACCAGTCTCCGACCTCCTTCCACGACGAGCACCAGCCACTGCCTCCTCGCGTCATCAGCTCACGCAGTCCTCCCCTCCCCAGCACAGACACACACGTATACACACACATATATGCGATTTACATATACATATATATATATATAGCCCCCAAATTGAAAACCCCCAATTCAATTTCTCAAATCCCTAATTTTTTCCCTCTTTTCCCCAATTCTCTCTCCCCGATTGTTTTCTCAGCTGTGTGTGTCATGTGTTTTGTGTTTTAATTGGGCTTAGCCCAATACTAATATCACTACTATAATTCATTCCGGGCCCAATTACAACACTTCTTACTCATTTTAAAACAAATAAACCACTTTTATAAATCGAAATTAAATTAAAATTTCGGAAAATTAAACTTTTCATTTTTAAAATCAAGAATATAAAATTACAAGCACGTACATATTTTCGAAATATTTTTCGGATCAAAAATAAATTAAATATGAATTTTCAAAGTTTTGATCCTTTAATTACAATAAAACTCTTAAAATCATTTTAAAATACCGAAACATCCAAATTAATTCACCCAACCATTTTAAAAACTAAATAATATTATAAAGATAATATTACAAAAGATTTCATGATTTTTAATTCCTCCGATAATTTTATAAAATTAACAGAGGATCAAAATGCATGATTTAAATATATTTAAATCCTAAAAAAATATAAATAAAATACATCAGCCTTCACAACTCGCACAATCATCATATAAACACATAAACACAACTTCACATACATTCCACCTTCCAACAATAATCACATAATATAGTTCATAATTATACTGAACCAGACAATAATTAAATAATTCGCTTTTGAAATTCCTTGAACTGGAATAATGAACAATAAAATAAAATAAAAAAAATTTCCTCCTCATTTTAGGAAAACATTAATATTCTTAAAATAATACTAAAATCATTTTCTGAAAATTCGGGTTATTACAGTATCAGAGCTTTGAAATTTCTAAGTGAAAACCAGGGGTATCTACGATGGACGTCAACAAAACCAAGGGAGGAGGATCGATAGGCTTGATCTATCCAACGTTAGCCAAAAACAATTATACAACTTGGGCATTGAAAATGAAAGTATACATGCAGGCACAAGGAGTTTGGGTGGCAATCGAGCAGAATGATCCGAAAGTGGTTGTTGAAGAAAAGACGGACAAGATCGCGTTGGCGATGCTGTATCAAGGTTTGCCGGAAGGCATGCTGCTCTCAGTTGCGGAGAAGGGCACAGCCAAGGAGGCATGGGAGGCCTTGAAAACGATGTGTCAAGGGGGAGATCGTGCAAAAAGGGCAAAAGTTCAAACATTGAGGTCTGAATTCGAGTCGATGAGCACGAGAGACAACGAGCAACTGGAAGGGTTTTATATGAGGTTGAATGGCCTGGTGACGAATATAAGGGCTCTAGGAGAAGAGATGAAAGAATCTTACGTGGTAAAGAAATTGCTGCGTGCAGTGCCATCTAGATTTCTCCAAATTGTTTCAACTATTGAACAATTCGGGAATCTAGATACTATGACTGTTGAAGAAGTGGTGGGCTCGTTAAAAGTTCACGAAGAAAGACTCAAAGGCAGTGGAAGAGTGGAACTGAAAACCCCTGGTGACGAATATAAGGGCTCTAGGAGAAGAGATGAAAGAATCTTACGTTCTCAAAATAGACTTTACAAAATTATTATTAATAATGTAAAGTCTGAGTGTCTACTGTCAAAGCAAGAAGAGGAATCAAAGCTGTGGCACATGCGTCTGGGACATGTTAATTACCACGCACTGTCACTAATGATTAAGGACAAGATGGTGAACGGGTTACCTATGATTACTCAACCTGATGAGGTGTGTAGAGGCTGTCTTATGTCGAAACAAACCAGGAAACAATTCCCATTGAAGACAAGTTACAATGCAAAGAAGGTACTGGAGTTAGTACATGGGGACCTCTGTGGTCCAATACTTCCAGAAACAGCATCAGGCAAGAGGTACTTCCTTTTACTAGTGGACGATTATAGTCGATATATGTGGGTCTATTTCTTAACAAAGAAAGATGAAGCACTAGCTGCGTTCAAGAAGTTTTGTGCATTGGTTGAAAGAGGTGAAGAAAGGAAAGTAAGAAATTTGAGGACCGACAGAGGGGGTGAATTTTGCTCAAACGACTTCCACATGTTCTGTGAAAAGGTTGGAATAAAGAGGCACTACACCGCACCGTATACACCGCAACAGAACGGTGTGGTGGAACGAAGAAATAGAACTGTTGTTGAGATGGCTAGGAGTTGCTTGAAGGAAACGAAGCTACCATCTGTTATGTGGGGTGAAGCTGTTAGGCATTCGGTTTATTTGATAAACAGACTTACGACACGAGCATTGACTGGAATCACTCCATACGAGGCATGGAACGAAGCGAAACCACACCTTGGTCACATCAGAATCTTTGGATGTATCGCACATATGAAGATCCCAAGTCAGCACACAAGTAAATTGGATGATAGAAGCAGACAGGTAATTAATTTAGGTAAGGAACCAGGAACTAAAGCGTATCGACTTTATGATCCTTTGGCAAATAAAGTCCATATCAGCAGAGATGTAACATTTGAAGAAAATAAGTCGTGGCCCTGGGAACAAAATGAAGACACTGTACTTGGCCAAGCTGGTACTTTCATAATAGAAGGTGTGCCTGTTGTAGAAGAAAGAGAGACTCGAAGTAATGCAAGTAGTGATACTGAGATAGATAGTGCAAGCAGCAGCACTGCAAGCAGCAGCACAGCAGACACACACCCAAGAGATTTTGGAACACCATCGTCACAGTCATCCATACAAAGACTGAATTCAGATGATTATGATGACAGTACTGAACCGAGGAAATTCAGAAGACTTTCAGAAATCTATGCTGACACAGAAGAGGTACACATGGATGAGGAGTTGTTTCTTATGGGGATTGAGGAGCCTATGAACTATGCACAAGCTGTCAAAGATCGAAACTGGAAAGATGCCATGGAAAGGGAAATGCAGTCAATAGAAGAAAACAACACATGGAAATTGACTGAATTGCCACCTGGAAAGAAGGTTATCGGTTTGAAATGGATTTTCAAGTTAAAAAAGGATGCCGAGGGAAAGATTATAAAATATAAAGCGAGGTTGGTGGCCAAAGGCTATGTGCAAGAACATGGAGTTGATTTCGATGAAGTGTTTGCTCCGGTAACAAGACTCGAAACTGTTCGATTATTATTGGCATTGGCAGCAAAAAGTGAGTGGGAGGTTCATCATCTCGATGTCAAAACTGCGTTTTTGAATGGAGAAATAATTGAAGACGTTTATGTTGCTCAGCCACAGGGTTTTGAAAAGGAAGGGAAGAAGAATCTGGTGTATAAACTCTTGAAAGCACTGTACGGGCTTCGTCAAGCTCCACGTGCTTGGTATGCAAAACTAAATTCTTGCCTTGGAAATTTGGGATTCAAAAGGTGTCCATCAGAACAGGCAGTGTATACACGACAGGAGGGAGAAGATAAGATGATTGTAGCAGTCTATGTAGACGATCTCTTGGTGACTGGGACTAAAGTATCTATGATCGAGAAGTTCAAGCAGCAAATGGGTCGAATGTTTGAAATGTCAGATATGGGAAAACTGAGCTACTACCTGGGGATTGAAGTGGAACAAAGTAAAGGATGCATTAAGCTCAAACAAGCAGGGTACGCGAAGAAAATCATAGAAAAGGCAGGTTTAAAAGGGTGCAACCCAACCAAGTACCCAATGGACCCGAAAGAGCAAATTGATAAAGATCAGGGTGGTAAAGAAGTTGATGCTACTCACTACAGAAGTATAATTGGGGGACTGAGATATCTAGTGCATACAAGACCTGATATTGCGTACTCAGTTGGCATAACAAGTAGATACATGGAGCGACCCACAACAGTTCATCTCAATGCAATCAAACGAATTCTGAGGTATGTGCAAGGGACTTTACAGTACGGTTTGGTGTACACAAAAAACAGTGGCAACAACTTTGTGACTGGCTTTACGGATAGTGATATGGCAGGAAATTTGGATGACAGAAGGAGTACCGGAGGTATGTGTTTCTACTTAAATGAAAATTTGGTCACATGGGTTTCGCAGAAACAGAGATGTGTCGCACTGTCGTCATGTGAGGCTGAGTTTATGGCTGCTACTGCAGCAGCTTGTCAAGCAATTTGGATTCGTAACCTCTTGAGTCAGATAACTGAAGATTGTATTGGTCCAGTGGTTCTGTTCCTCGACAACAAATCAGCCATAAACCTGGCAAAGAATGCTGTATTTCATGGTAGGAGTAAACACATCCATGTTCGATATCATTTCATAAGAGAATGTGTTGAAAGGGGAGACATTGTACTAGAGCATGTGAGCAGTGAGAAACAGAAAGCTGATATATTGACAAAGGCGTTGATGACAAGCAAATTTGAGAAAATGAGGAACCTGCTGGGTATTAAAGATTTGTCTGGACAAGTTCAAAATTAGGGGGGAATGTGTTGGTTAATTTTAAACTTGGGATGTTTATTTATTTGAATAAATTGCTGGCAATGTCTGTTATGTTATAGACGTGCATATGCAAATGTTATAGATAAGAGTCTATCAGTAGCTTTATTTCAGGAGGTTGAATAAGTCAGGTTGTTAGGGTAATGTAGGAGGTGATTTAGGATCGAGTCAATCGTGTCCTTATTTCTTGCTATTCAGTTCTTGTATTTTCTATTTATGTACCAGTGCTTTGATAATAAAACTTATGCTTTCTGGCAAAGCTATGTGCTTTAATCTCAGCTTTATATCATAAGGTTAATATTCATATGTCATATTGGCAATAGATACTTGTTGGGAAATTGGATTAATGAGTGCCTGGAGAAGGCCTTTCATGCTAGATTAATAGTGCAAGAAGCATGTACTATATATATACAACTGGAATGAATTGGTTTTCATGTAAATGAGGCCGTGAGTTTGGTGTTAGGAGCAACTACAATCAGTGATCGAAAACAACTTTTATGTTTTTAGATGAATAAAGATAATATCATTATGATGACTACAAAACAAGACATGTGAAGTGCTCTTTTTGCAGATTATTCTAGTTCTAGTAAATAAGGATTAGAAGAAGAAGGAATTAGATTCACGGACGACGGTGCAGGTGGGGAGTCGAAGCCTCTTATTATTTGTCAAAAGTGATCCATAGAATTTGTATGGTGTAGCTATCAAAAGCTGGAACTTTATAATTATGCTTGTCATCTACTTCCATGCTTTTCGTCAATCTGTACTAACAATACCTGCCACATTAACCTGTGCCCAACTTATTTCCCAGGATAAGTTATTTTTGGGTCAACAACATATTTTGTCACAGAAAATGTAAAGTCTAAAACATCTTTGCAAGAGTTAAGTGGCCCATTTTATGTAAGATTTTTTGTTGCGTTAGGATAATTTCTACTTTAAATAGCCGGCCTGCATTGAAATGCTACACTTGTTTGGGCCAACGGCCAACCTGCAGGGGGTCGCAGACACTAGCATGCCGTTTAAGAGTAGTGGGATATTGTAAAATATAAAAGCAATAACAATAATAATAATAATAATAATAATAATAATAACAATAATAATAATAATAATATAATAATCATAATCATAATCATAATAATAATAATAATAATAATAATAATAATAATAATAATAATAATAATAATAATAATAAAAAAAAAAAAAAGTGTTAGAAGGAAGATATAGGAATATACATACGTATGCAATAAAGCAGGTAATGTTCCATTGATAGCATTTCTCTGTACAATAGATTTAAGTTAATAATTAGTTAATCAAAGACTCATAGAGTTGAACAAGTAATTCGTTGATTATACTAATACATTCAATGGACTGATCACTACCAATACAAGTAAATAAGTAATAAGATATAATATTAAGCTACAATTAGCTAGCTGATTAATTAAACTCCAAGATTCTCCGGTTTGCAATACCAATGGTAATTAAGTTGGCGTGAATCAAAGCCAAAGAGCTCCTGCTTCCTTAAGCAGAGGAACCAAAGTACCATTAATATGAGAAGCCATAACTCTGTCCATAGCTCCCACCAGCTTCCCTCCAATGAAAACAACCGGAACGCTAGCCTGGGAGTACTCACCGAGCAAGTTGAGTAGAGCTCTTTCAATCTCCTTGCCTAAGAAAGGGTCTTGGTCAAGTTCATAAACAGCGGCATTCACTCCCATTCCACAGAAGAGGCGCTTCACTGCATGGCACATGCAACAACTGCTCCTGCTGAATATCACCACAGCGCTTCTAGAAACCAGCTGCTTCACTATCCTTTCCAACGGCTCCGACGATATTTGCCTTGAAGTTGGCACATAATTATCATAATGCCATCCCCATGTTATTGAGGAAGAGGAATCTGAATTAGCAGAAGCAGCGGCAACAGGAGCCCTGTAATACATCATCTTAATTTATTTTATATTTTTTTTTATAGCTTTTAGTGAGACAGCAATGATTTTAGAAGGAGAACAACAAGCAAGTGAGTAAAAATGTCAAGTATAGCTAGCTGAGCAAATGAGTGTTGAATGATGAATGAAAAGTTTTAAGTGAGTGCGGGGTTTATATACTGAAACTTTTGATGAACACATGCATAATCCATTGTACAAATTGTGGTACTGGGGATGTTTGATATTGATGTCGTAAATATGGGGAGTTTGTCGACAGGCGTGGGGGCAACATGTACGTAGTTTTTGCTTAAAGAAGATGGATAAATAGTAAATTTGCTTCTGCTTTATCGGGAGAAGACACCAACAAACAATCATTCGTAATATATTTATTTCGAAGGAACAATGCAACAAAGATAAAAGCAAAGGACGATTCTGAAAAGCTTGTATTTCCTGCCTACTGGTATTTTACAACTACTTTCAATGACAGATGCGGGAGGCACAACTGTGGAAGGCGGCGGAAACAGTACTGTGAAATGTTGTTTGTTCCACCACTAGCTAGGCTACACCCATCCAACCAGACATGATGCTGTTGACTTGCGCGCACAGGATACACAAACACCACCTTCGGTTTCTGTAAAAGCAAGGGGGGGGCGGGGGGGGCGGGGGGGGGGGCGAGATATGCCTATGTCCGTGTATTCGAAATCTAAAGTAAAATCCGAAAGATATGAGAATGAGATTGGTTTGCACGCTGCATCATCGTCATCGACCGACCATTTAGTATACTAATGCGCTCGCATTTTGTTCCTTTTTTTCAGCTCCTCGACCCTCACTTTAACAATTGAACTTCAAATATGAGAAATTCTCAATAGTACACCTGTAGAATTGTCTTTTCCCGATGGTAACTAAAATATTTTTGGCTTCTTAATGGTACCATCGAAGTATCAACTCGTTCCCAGCCATGCCACTACCATTAACAAAACGTTAAACAAACGTTTATTAAGACAATTATGACCATACAAACAACCAAAAATGATAAAAATAACAACCAAATGAGAACTAATAACAATGTCATAATATATAAATAATCACTCTTATACAAAAACAGCCGTAAATATCCAATGTACTGATTGTTGCTAACAACATCATACCAACAAAATACCAATTGTTGCTACAATTTCATACCAAAACAATACCAATTGTGGCAACAATTTCATATCATATTGTATCATTATATAGCATAAAGTCCATAAAAAATTCAAAGTAAACCCAAGTTATGAACCAACTAAACTTGGGTCTGAGACTGAGATGTAGCAAACTGTGAGAAATTGATTTCAGAAGCTTGTGATGCATTTGCTGCTGCCTTTGCTGCTTTTGTAGCATTTGATTGGTCCCTCACTCTTGCATTACGACCATTACGAACCATTGAAGCAACAATTGGTATTTTGTTTGTATGATGTTGTTAGCAACAATCAGTAAATTGGATGTTTACGGCTGTTTTTGTATAAGACTGATTATTTATATATTATGACATTGTTATTAGTTCTCATTTGGTTATTATTTTTTGTCATTTTTGGTTGTTTGTACGGTCATAATTGCCTTAATAAACGTTTGTTTAACGTTTTGTTATCGATAGTGGCATGGTTGTGAACGAGTTGATACTTCGATGATACCACTGAGAAGCCAAGAACATTTTGGTTACAATTAGAAAAAGCCAATTCTACAAGTGTACCATTGAGAATTTCCCTATAATCCGCTTGCATTTTGTTCTTTTTTTCCAAATCCTAGTCCCTCACTTTATCGATTGAACTTCAAATATTTATATGGTTGATGATATGATTTGTTCTGAAACAAGTTATCAAAATTTACTTTTCGAGTTTGGTTTTCAATTATTTTACTTCAAAACCAAACTCATTTACTTATCGAGAACAAGATTATTTCAATAATTCATCATTTGCTTCCCTTACGTTCATATAGCCAAAAAAGTCAACCATGTCATGTTTGTTATTTTTAATCGGGATATTTATAAAATTATCTAATTTTTTGAAACTATTTATGAAAGTACGGTTTTTTGGTTGCAAATGTTGCAAAACTCGCACCGTAGATGACAAAGGTTGTAAATAAGCTTAAAACGCAGGCAAAAAAAAGGTTGCAAAGTTGCACGCATTTGGAAAAAAGATTGCAAAAGTTGCAAATCATATTTTTGAAAAAATCTGTTACAACTTGGGTAGTTTTGAAAAAAATTCTTTTTAATTTTACTCCCTTTCTCCTACTTTTAACATTTTTCTTTTTGACATGTCTTATTCAATTATTTACATTTTCATTAATTTTTGTAGATTTCATCAATTAACCATTCTACTTTTTTTTTTTTTTACATTTTTTAATCTTTGTGTCCCATTCAAATGTTAACAATTAGATCCATCTGATCCAAATGTTAACAATTAGATGGATGAAAGAAATAATCAAATGGTAAAATTAATACGTATCATCTCATTAAATTCAAAATTCTAAAAACTGTGGTGGCAAGAGAATAAAACAGAACCTGGTAAAAAAAAAAATATTTTTACAGAATTGAGATGGATCGAGTAGTAATTTTCTTGTTTTATTTTTTAAGTTTGAGCATTCGAGGTGCAGTTAGTGGGGAGGACATGTTTGGGATTCCCCAAGAAAATGAAGGCATGCAGTAGATGTGTTTTTAGCAGTTAAAGTTGGTTCTTTTACGGCGGAGGATTCAACCCATGCATGCAGCTAAAGGGTAGAGCAGTGAGCAGACATGCCTTCTTTCTCCGCAACTTTTGTCCACCCCAATTCTCGCATCTTCTTTTCTCCCTTTTACTTTTCACTGTCCCGTTCTTATCCTTCTTTTCTATTTTTCTTTTCTACTCCTACTAAATATGCTAGATATGTACAAATGTCCTTGAAATCATAAAATTTTATTTAGTTACCGACATCTCTATTCTAAAAGTTGGGAACTAATCCGTTTTATTGATCAACTAATAATTGTTAAACGGATGGATTCCATCTTAATTAAATAAAAATAGGATCAAAAGCAATTTTTTGAAAAATGGACAATAATCTGTTGGTTAACACGGTTAAAAATTGGTCAAAGTTCAAACAAATAATTTAAAAAAAAAATTATTAAAGAAAAAGCATGAAAGAATATTATATGCCATAAACTTTTGATTTTAAAACTCTCCCAATTTCAATTTTAAATTCTTATCATTTATTATAATATCTGAATATACCAATTTGCAGTTAATTAATCAAAAATTTTTAAATTACTTTATGACCAATCAGAACTAATTCCTAAATTTTAGACCAATCATGTTATATTAAAATTTTTCCTAATTACATTTTCATCCTATCTCATTAACCATTGTATTCTTATATACAATAAGCATAAAAGTGATATTATCCATAATTTTGATCACTGTACTACCAAATTAATCTCAACCGTAGAATCTAATATTTTTAAAAATAGACGATCAAAATTATATCATATTAAAAAGAAATTATAATCTATAAAGGATATTATTAAAAAATATTGTATTAGAATTGAATTTTAAAAAAAAATTATATTATGAAAATGATATAATTAATAAAGGATACAACTGAATTTTTTTTATTTTTTATTAGTATTAAAAAAATTTATAATTACTATTTGGGCTTTATCTCAAGATCTAGAAATCAGATTTGGATGATTTTACAGTCCACGCGAAGATCATAAAATTGTTTTTGATTTAGTGAAGATTTAACAATTATTACCAAAATGGAAACACTCAAAATCTCAATAAAAAATATAATTACGAATTTTTACATTAATCTTATTCAGTCTAGAAGACCTACATTAATAATCATATTCAATGTAGAAAACCTAATTATATATGATTTAAATCATTGACATACACTTTTTCGCCTTTCAGTATAAATACACTTTTTAGATAACATGTTAAAAAGTCAAATATTTTTTTACTAGATCCTATATTTTTCATCTACTTATTTTATTATCTAACAGTTCTTATTTATTTTGTCGTATTGAATACCAGATTACCGACTATCAAAATTTTGGACAAAATCACTCTTACACTTATTATTAAAACTATATTTTGCTGTTAGTATAACTATCTTCAAATAATAAGAAGGATATTTTGATAATCAAAACGAAATATAAGTAGATTTCATAAATCGAATAGAATTTTTAACATAAAAAAAACCGTCAATTTCTTCCCTCTTTTGTTTCTGCGTAATATGAATTGGAAAGTAATTGTTAAACCATCATTAAATTAAAGAATATTTTGTTAATTTCACGTGGGCTGTAAAATTGTCCAAATCAGATTTTAATTCAAAAATATAAATTTTTTGTATATATATATATATATATATATATATATATATCAATTTTCTAACAACAATTTGATATGTAAATTAATAATATAAAGATATTAAAAAAGCAATATAATTATAAAGATTAAAAAAGGAGTCGTGCGTTGCACGGGTTATAAGCTAGTGATTAGTTAACACTTCTAATTTATATACAATAATGATTATTTTAACATATCCATTGATATTGGCTGAAAGTAAGCCCTAAACACAATTAATGATGCATTGAACCCTAATTAAATATTAATTTTGTAATTAATGTTAGTGCTGATTAACATCTCGGTAACAGTAACAAGATTCAAATATGGATATAATTTTTGCAAGGAGTAGCCTCCAAGACACCTAATCGTACGTGGAAAAAAATTCTTACAAAGAAGGATCTAGAATCATATTCAAGGAGGTGACTTGTTCACCAAGTCTCCTAACCCTACTCTAAATCTAAGATTTCCAATGCCTATATAAAGGGTCTGACCCCACATTCTCAGAACTACGTTTTTGGTTTGATTCTTGATACCAATCAAGGTACATAGGCAACTTGTGAAGGCAGGTTGAACCACGAAACACGAGAGCAACCATTGAAACTTGAAACTCTCAGCCCTACCATTTAATAGATATAAATCCTAGCCATAATCTTATACCCTAGTTTTTATTCCACAATATTTGGTGCCATCTTTGGGATGAAGACATCAACCATGGTTACTACACGAAGAACACCAGTCACCGAGACTATTGAGACCACCACTATTCCTCCTGTTATCACTAAACAAGGGTTTGCACACCCAACAATAGGAGTAACCACGCAGGTTCCAGTCTCCCGGCCTCAAGGGACGAATCCCCAAGAAACTCAAGCTAAGGGATTGCGTGCCATGGTGGCAAATCCACAAGTCCAAGAGACCAACCCTCTTCACGTGATAGTCTCCCCTCTTACGGGACGATCTTTACCTCTTAGAGTCCAAATCTCTACCACCGTGATTTCTACAAGCATGAATCTAGTGTAGGGGCTGCCTAACTACCCCCAAAACTGAGGCATCAGAGGGAGTGGTCACGCTTATTTGCAGCATGAGCCATACAATCCCTCGTACATTGCTGGCTTAGGTCCTGAAGAGCAAGTGTATTATTACTGTTCTGACCCCTATTTTGATAATTTCTCCTCTGACGAAGACGATCGCGATGAAGCCCCAAGGAGGTAATGTGCTAGCAAGGAGCCTGTTAGACGATCCGGAAGGGTCTATGATGGACCACTAATGTCAGCCATGGAGAGAATCAAGGCTCATGAAGCCGAGATTCAGAAGCTGAAGGAAGACATAACAAGGAAACAACAAAGGCAGAATCGCCCCCTCCAAGGTCAGGAGAGATTCCTACTATTGACTTGGAGAGGCTATCAAGGAGACAAATGAGGACTGAGATCCCTAGGAGCGAGACTACAAGGACAAAAATCCCAAAGACCGATCCCAAAGACTTGATGCAACTAGGAGATCCTGATGATCCGACTCCTCCCTTTATTGAAGAGGTAATGAATGTGCATAACTCCCGGAAGTTTAAGATGCCTACTATAAAGGCTTATGATAGAACTGGAGATCCCGCTAACCATGTGAGGACCTTTGCGAATGCACTGTTGTTGCAACCCACCAGCGATGCTCTCAAGTGTAGGGCAATTCCTCAAATCCTAGCGAGCACGGCACAGCATTGGTACAGCCGATTACCCCTGAACTCGATTGGCTCTTTTAAGGAGTTGAGCACCGCTTTCATCAGCCAGTTCATTAGTGGGAGGATTCATGAAAAAAGTTCTGCATACCCTATGACCGTGGTGCAAGGAAAGAATGAGAATCGGAGGGATTACCTTAAGCGATTCACCAAAGAGACACTCACATCACTGATCTGGAGAACAAAGTGGCTATGGTAGCCCGTCAACATGGAGCCATGAATGTCTACTTTAAGATGTCATTGGACAAGCATCCTCCTGAGAGCATGACTAAGCTCCAACAAAGGGCCAGTAAGCATATCAAAGCTGAGAGATTCTGATTCAACTCCTAAGAAGGGTAACCCAGGACATAGGTTTACTGAATTTGCAAGGTTGAACACCCCAAGAATTCAAATCATAATGGATAAAGAGAAGGACATGGATATACGATGTCTGAAGTCACTAAGGACAGGTCCAGAAAAAAGGAAAAAGAACCAGTACTATCGATTCCACAAGGACGTGGGGCATGACACCAATGATTGTAGGCAGCTGAAGGATGACACTGAGTTTCTGATCCATAGAGGAAAGCTAAATAAGTTTTTCAAGGATGGAGATCGAGGGAACTTGAGGCGGGATTATAATAGAAGGGTTGATGAGGGTGACCGCAATCCCTAGCCCCGAGTGCTTGCGATAAATATGATCTTTGGAGGGCAACGACGGCTGGGCCAAGCAGAAACTCTAGAAAGGCCTATGCTCGAGAGGTAATGCAAATCGTTGGGGAAGCACGGAACATGCAAAGACAGAATTGGTAATTGGATTTAATAATTTAGATCTTGAAGGAGTGAAGTTCCTTCATGATGACCCATTGGTCATCTCACCTGTGATAGGCAACTCTCAAGTGAAGCGAGTCTTGATTAAGAATGGAGCTTCTGTTGATATCCTCTTTCAGAGGTGTTCTCAAAGGTGCGGTATAACGATTCTCAGCCGACACCTTCGAAAATGCCCATATATGGGTTCAATAGAGTAGAATCAAAGGTAGAAAGGACGATTCAACTGCCCATGACTATAGAGCAAGAGCCGAGATAGGCCACTCAGATGTTAAACTTCTTAGTCATTAAGGCAACCTCCATTTACAATGCTATCCTTGGAAGGACAGGTCTTCATGCATTCAAGGTTGTTGCCTCGTCCAATCATTTAATGGTCAAATTCCCAACCAAAAATGGTGTGAGAGAAGAGAAAGGAGATCAAAAGATGGCCAGAATTTGTTACGTAGCAACCTTGAGGCCTAATGCAGTTGGGGGGTAGGTCCTCCTGACTGAGGATATGGATGCCCGAGAAGATGAAGAACGATGCGGGAAACCAGCTGAGGATCTAGTCCCCATCCCGTTGGATGTAGAGGATTCAGGAAAAGTCACATATATAGGGGCATCTCTAAAAAAACCTCTACGGAGCAAGCTATTTACATTCTTACAAGAGAACAGTGACGTGTTCGCATGGACAGCAGCTGATATGCCAATGATAGATCCCCAACTCATAACTCACAGGTTGAATATGGATCCAGGCTGCAAGACGGTGAAGCAAAAGAAAATAAACTTTGCTCCTGAGAGGCAGGAAGCCATATACCAGGAGGTCGATAAGCCTTAGAGGCCGGCTTCATTGAAGAAATTCAATTCCCAGAAGGGTTGGAAAATCTTCAGATGGTCAAGAAGGCCAATGGAAAGTGGAGAATGTGTATAGACTTTATATACCTGAATGATGCATGCCCAAAACTGTTTCCCTCTCCCAAGGATCGACATGTTAATATATCAAGATGCATAAGAATGACATTCCTAAGGTATCATTCATCACTGACTTTGGTGTGTATTGTTACCTTGTCATGGCCTTTGGATTGAAGATTGCAGGAGCCACATATCAGAGATTGGTTAATAAGATTTTTGCCCATCTGATTGGGAAAACCATGAAAGTTTATGTTGATGTTATTTTGTTGAAGAGCCTACATAAGGCTGATCACATGAAGCACCTCCGTGAGGCATTTGAAATGTTGAGGCACCACAAGATGATGCTAAATTCTGCCAAGTGTGTCCTTGGTGTAGGATCAGGAAAATTTTTGGTCTCATGGTCTCACAGCGAGGAATTGAGGCTAACCCCGACAATATTAAGGCTATCCTTGACATGGAGCCTCCTCGTTCCATAAGGGATGTACAAAAGTTGATAGGAAGGATTGTAACAGCCCCAGATCCGGGGTCGGGGACCTGGTCGTTACGGTCTTAATTTCCATAAACAATCATTGACTTGAGTCCAAATAAATAAACACACGCTGTGACCCCACAATAATATCCAATCACACACACACACACAACCAGTTATAGTCCTAGAGATGAAATTGAAATAAGTCTCGAATTTACAGGATCCACAAGTGATAAGTTATTACAATGCCCAAAATGATTCAGCATAATTTATAAGTTTTTGCCGTTAGATTAACATTAGTTATACATATAATTAAGGCTAAAACAAAAGCTGCCGGTCGAGGCTACCTCAGCAATGGCAGCGATGATATCAACGGGTAGTCCTCTGGCTGGAGCCACCTGTATAACGCCCTAGAAAAATTTCGAATTTAGAAATAATTATTTAATATAAATTATGGATATTATTATGTAATTATTGTTGGAAAGTGGATATTTGTGAAATTGTATTTATGTGATGATATGATGATTTGGGTAAGCTGTGAAGGTCGGTGTATTTTTATTTGTATTTTAGAGGGTTTAATTATATTTAAATCATGCATTTTTGATCCTCTGTCAATTTTATAAAATTATCGGAGGAATTAAAAATCATGAAATCTCTTGAAATATTATCTTTATATATTTATTGAGTTTTTAAAATTGTTGG
Organism: Saposhnikovia divaricata; assembly: GCA_036435485.1. NCBI lineage: Eukaryota > Viridiplantae > Streptophyta > Magnoliopsida > Apiales > Apiaceae > Saposhnikovia > Saposhnikovia divaricata. Next base: position 123,236,240 of record CM071597.1, on the reverse strand, counting down.
GTGGATTAATTTGGGTGTTTTAGTATTTTAAAATGATTTCAAGAGTTTTATTACATTTAAAGGATCAAAACTTGAAAAATTCATATTTAATTCATTTTTGATCCGAAAAATATTTTAAAAATATGTGTGTGCTCGTAATTTTATATTCTTTATTTTAAAAATGAAAATTTTAATTTTTCGAAATTTCTATTTAATTTCAATTTATGAAAGTTACGTATTAGTTTTAAAAAGCGAATGAGAAGTGTTGTATTTGGGCCAGATTATATAGTTAGTAGTGAAATATAAGGTATTGGGCCAAGCCCAATAGCATACAAAAACAGAGCTCGGTAGATACATACACGCTGTTAAAAACGAAATCGGGGAGAGAGAAATGATTTGGGGGAAAGAAAAATTAGGGATTTGAAAGGAATTGGGGGTTTGAAATTGAAGGAAAGATTGATGGTTTGTGTTGGGGGTTTCGAATTATTGATGAAGAAGAAGGTGTGTGTGCTGTATGGTGTGTGTAGTATACGGTGTGCGTGTTATGGTGGTACGGCCGGAGTAGAACCGCCGCCGATGGTGGCGCGGTGGAGATGCGCAACGAGGGGGGTCGAAGCAGAGGTGGGAGAGAACAAAACAAGGGGGAGAGGAGTAGTACCGTGTGCGTGTGTATGTGATACACAAGTGTGTATGTATAGGCAGCAGAATTGAAGTGAAGAGAGAGAGACACATACACAAGTGTGTATGTATAGGCAACAGAATTGAAGTGAAGAGAGAGAGAGAGAGAGAGAGAGAGAGAGAGAGAGAGAGAGAGAGAGGAGAGAGATGGTGGAGATGTTGGTGGTCACCGGAAAGGTATAATTTGTGAAAGCTCGTATATTATGTATAACTATTGTAGTTTAATTATTTAATTGTTGTAATTAAATTAGATTTAAATTGTGATAATATTGTTTTAATTTTCGTAGTAAATTCGGAAAGTTTATAATCGTTAATAAATTGTGAGATTAATTGTGGGTTTGATTATATGTTTTGGTGATTATTAGTTGCTAATTGTTGTTACTGTGTAATAATTTCGGAAGTGGAATTTGGGGATTTTGGATATATGTCGAATTGGATAATTTGTTTTAGTTGTTTATATTTCTGGGTAAATTACGTGATTTGTTATGGTAATTAGTGTTAATATATTAGTTTGAAATATTAATTTGTGGATGTCGAAGCTTCCGATTATTTAATGTTGGTTCAATCCAGTTTTATGATTATTATCTATTAATTATTATTGGTCGTATAATGTTGAAGTTTATGACCTTGCTAGTTATTGACGAATATAATATGTTAAGAGTTTATTTGAGATTGCTAGTTGTAAATGGTTTATGGTCAATTACGTGGTGATGAGTTAAACGTATGGTCAAAATGGTTTTGACTTAGTATTTTATAGTTCATTAAACCTTATATTTGGTAAATGTTATGTGGTGATTTCTGAAATGTACCGCAGGCCCTAGAGGTTATGTGATTTGTTTTGATTTAGTTTTCAAATGTAATCTATAGTAAAGTTAAACTGTTATTTTATTTCCTTATGTGTTTATGTGGTCAATGATTATATGTTATTTAGTTTAACTGCGAGGAGTCGTAAAGAGATCATAAGTTCTAAATGTCAATATTTAAGGACTTGTGTAATTCTCATCGACTAGATCCTCGGGCTTACGAATACCAATGATTGATTGTCACGTGTATCATTAATATGTGTGAGTGATATGATCATTGATATAGCGTAAGTAGTAGTTAATGCTAACATAAATTATTATGTGTTTATTGCATGTCGAGGTAGAATTTCTTATGTGTTGAGGTGTCGCATGTCTGGGCGAGTACTTTCTTTAATTGTGCACTTTTAAGTTGCTGCAAGTTGAGGCAGCTTGATTTTTGATAAATATATAGTTAAAACTCCTTGAGTTGTTGAATTGAAAAATAGGTGGATAGTCCGATAAACGAATACTACATGCCAAAATTTTCTAAAATTCCCCTGCAAATATATATAAATCTGTTTAATTTATTGGATTTCAATGATTTAAAAGTATGTTATGAATTCTAAGGGTATAGGTAAATATGAATTAATTGATGTGAAGATTTGAGGCATGGTATTGTTTTGAAGTGTTTACCATTAGATAATATCCAAGTAATAAGTGACCATCTGTGTTAAATGATTATTTGACTTGGTTGATTATATTAAGACTATTCTATGAATATAATTAATATGCTCTATATGTGTTATATGTGTATGCGTTATAGGACGCGTTTGGGTAGATTAGAGCAGTCAATAAAATATTGGTTGGTTTGATACTAAAAGGTACTTTACCTTGTAAAGGTACGAGTAAGAGACCTGGTCGAGAGCAGTGCACGGGTAAGCGAAAATTCAAACAGTAGGATAACTAGCGAAGTCAACGAGGGTATTGACGTGAAGATTAGGAAAATAGAAAGTAAAGAAGAAGGTAGAGCCGAGTAAGAAGCCCACATGCCCACATGTTAAAGGGTAGAGACTGACTAGAAGTGGAGTTAAGGATCAATGTTTAGGATCGGGAATTTCGTGAATCGAGGCAAGTGTTTTGCTCTTCACTTATCATTCAAGTGATGCAATTCAATTTCCTTGTTATTTAAGATGGATTGGCTTAGTATGTTTAGAAGTGGAATACTCTATCAGTTAGCGAGAAAAGATAATTTTTTTCCCCACCCAGAACTTAAACATCAGATTTTTTAGAAGAACCTTACCAATAACCTTTAGCTGCAAAATTACCCTATTCATGGGGTGTTAAAGCCTCCTTAGTGGAAGGCCTTTCTTTTGTTTTCTTAAAAATGTTTAAGGGACTCTCTAAATAGAGAGAATCCATGTTTTAACCCTTTACAAATACCTAATACTGAAATTTCTGGTTTTAGCATAATTTCACCAGAGAACCCCTTTCTTCTTAAAATGCTTTCTCCAAAATGATTTGAAATTGATTATCCTAAAAACTATCTTTTCACAAATAATCGTTTAAGCTGTTTTACTCGCTTTTGTGAAATCAAATATTATTGTGCATTGAAAGATTTTATTAATTCGTAGTGCTCAATTATGTTCCTGCTCCAACTTAGATTGTTAACAGTCGAAAATCTTATTGCAACTTATATCCTTATTCTTGCTCAAATGAAATTTCTCTTTAGATAAGTTGTTGATGTTATAAATCCAATTACTCATATCCCTCTCGTTGATATTTATTCAAACTTGTCGATATCTGTTGAAAATCTTGATTGATCAATTGTTCCCTGTAGGGTATCGAACTTGTCGATACTAATCGATTCTGTTGTTTTCTTATTGACTCTAAATCATGAATTGTTGTTCTGGTCATGAGTTCCAGTTGTTGGATACCAAGGGCTATCGATTGTCCCGACATCCATTGTGGTTATATAGAATTGGAAATGTTTTTTTTTAAAAGTGACCCTTGGGGCGTAAAACCCTCCTGGGTGGGACCATATTATGGTCGGCAGTTAAGGCCAATGTGTGCCATGGATCCAATTAAGGACATTGCTATGTACGTTTGCCCGGGGTTAGTGCATGACTGATCAACAGCCTAACCTTGATGTTTTTTTTATAAATAAAAATTCAAATTCTAATCTATACTCTGAAATTGAGATGTTTAGTTCTTGACTCCTTGGAAGTCTGTTTTAATAATATTTGATATTAGAACTCTTGTCAGTTCTAGTTTTTGATGCACCTTGTTAATGGTGAAATGTTGGCCCTCGTGACAATCTAAAGGTTGATATAGCTGATTCCTTCATAGAATGAAATGAAACCCCTTTGTTTATCAGAATCGTCATCGTTATTGAAATTGTTATCACTATTGCACTTGTTGAGCATTGTTGGCTCACTCTTGCTTGTTTGTTTTCTTCAGCTAATAGAGAAGGTTAGTGAACCTAGTAATGGTCATTGGTGTTGCTTTCCAGCAGCGAGAGGAGACGATCGGGTTGCGGATTTTCATTGGTTAGTGGTTGGGAATTCGTCAAGGTTGGATATTCAGTTAGACAGTGATTTTATCTATTCATAGAATTGTATAATATTTTATTCTGAGGATGGATTGTAATAGTAATTTGACAGTTGTTTCATACCATAACCTGTATATGATCTTGGTTAAGGGGTTTTATTATTATATGTTGTTTATATCCAGGATGGTATAATGTTGTTAGTGGCTAGTGGCCCCATATCTGTACCCCGGATTTTGGGATGCTACAAGTTCGTATCAGAGCTACAGGTTATGGTCACTGAAACAGATTAGGAGGGTTAGGGTACGTGTATAAGATAGACGTCGGGTAGAACGGTTTAGGATAAGGATCACGTTAGGATACTTCGGCAAGCATTGCTACGTTAATCGGTCTTTCGGCTTATCACGCGAGTAGAAGTTCGAATCATTTTAGGATTGGGCTATTAGCAAAACAGTAAACCCGAAGCGGCATAAGCTAAGTGGACAGCTAGAGCTATCAGTCTGGGGGACGTTATCTCGAGATTTTTCCGTAGAGTCTAGAACTTTCTACGATATTAGTTTCGATGTGAACGTTTCGGAGATGGTAAGAGAAGATTAAGAATGTGAAGTGGGAAGTGATTACTAGCAAGAATTGGAAGTTGAGCGTAATTGTGCACCCTTAATCATTGGTTCATTCGAATTCATTGCTTAAAGAAATTTCTTAGTCTTCTTTTGAATTGTCGTAAATTAATTCCCGGTTGGTATCGTTGTTGAGGCATTCGTTACGCAATAACGGTCCAAAATCGAGAATGAATTGAGATCTTCTTATTTATTCAACTCATTATTGTCAGGCTGGTTTTGGCAGCTAAGTATATTAGTGCTTAGTTGACAAGATTGAGGTTATGAATAATTAGGAATTTCTTGAATGTTTGCTTGATCAATTATTGAAGCATCTATTGAAAATTCTTTTATACATCAATCGATGATGAGTTTCGTATTCAGATTTATTCAACTTCAATCTCGTCCTTTCGGAAATATTTGAATTTTTCAGAGAGTACTTAATTCAATTTTACATGAAGATTTTTGAAACTCTTGGATCCCTTCCATTATCATGAATGCTTGAATTTCTCTATTCCAGCTGAGATGAACAACCTATGTAGATAGGGATTCAGGGACATCTTATCTTTGTGATAGAAGTCCAGTGGGACGCCACTGATTGTGCTTGTCATGAAGGTACTAAAGACTGGCCATCTTTATGTACTGTGGTGGTTAACCAAGTGACAAATACAACCTGATAATAGTTCAAAAGATCATATTGATCTCTCGGTTAAATTCTTCTATAAAATATTTATCAAATAACTCAGTGTATATGAATATTTGATGCCCATTCAGTTTTTGACCTCCTTTGTCAGAAATTTGATGATTTCAAAATTTCTAATGCTGAAGGGATGCGAAGCTAGGCGTGACGACGTCTTAAATGATAGAAACTGCAAATGCACTGACAAAGAATTGGTTGTGCAAGTTTAAGAATATAGTGATTAAGGCAGATATGCCATGCCAGATTGGAATATTTGTTGGACCAATAAATCATGGAAAAGATTTGTGGCTAATGAGAATTGAATAAAGGAAAAAGGGACAGCAAAGAAAAGCACATGAATACAGATTCGGTTAAAGGATGAAAAGAGAATGGTGACGAAGATGTTGGGTATGAGATGTTCAATGTTGAAGAAAGATTGTTTTGGATATCAATTGAAGGGCAAAGATAGTAGATAGAATATCACAAGATTTTGAATGTTTGAGCCGTTGTTGGACATAAGATGTTAAAAACAAGAAGGATGACTTGGATAAAGCAGAGTGAAGTGAAACAGAATGGTTTGTAAGAATTATCAAGAAGAATCAGAATTGAATAAGGAGTAAGGTGATTATGTGGAGTAAATAACTTATGCAAGCCAGGGTAGAAAGTCATGATTATCAAGGATGGAGGAAAGTTGACCAAAATGAAATAAAATGACAAGAGGAGAAAGAAAAGGAAACCAGAAAGTTTCCAGAAGTGATTAAATAGAAGACATATAAAATTTAGTTAAGGGAAGAATGTGGAATCCCGAGATTTGGAGTTAGAAGAGTGGGCACAATAGATGTTTATAAGAACGAGAATTAGCAGAGGTTGACGAGACTCCATGGCTAGAATATAAGATTCGGGAGAAGAATCCCTAGAGATTTTATTAAGATAAATGTGTGAAGCTGTAGCTGTAACCAGAAAGGCAGTGTGGTGACAAGTAGTAAAATCAGAAGTTAAAGGTATGTGTTATGAGCTTGGAAGGATGGGAATTTTGCCAAAAATAGTATCATATCAATCTTAGTGGAATTATGAAGAGAGTAATAAGACTACTGCTATGATTGTCAAGAATCTAGAAATTCAAAATGATTATGAAGGAAGTTAGTAGGAAGTGTTTGTAATAACTAGAAAAAGAACTAAATACGATCCAGGATTAGATTTATTTCCTAACAACGAAATGCGAGCAAATTGTGAGGACCAGAAAAAGGGAGATTTTGACTTTGAGAAAGATAAAGGCGGTGTTTTGAGGTCGAAAGCAGACATTGAGGTCTTAATGATTAAGCAAATCAAGTTGTTGTACCAAGGGAATGGAATTGTTTTGTATAAGGAGATATCGGAAAGGAGACAATTAAGTCAAAGCATATTCTGATGAATTAGATTTCAAACGACATTCAGACGAAGAATTTAATATGATCGTAGGCCACATATCAAGATGATCGAAGACTCATGAAGCGTATGCAAATCAATCGTGAGCGATTTTAAGAGTTTCCAAGAAAAGGAGAAAATTTGGCACAAGGATTTTAATGTGAATTTCGAAAGTCATGATTTTGTGGTTAATGTGAGTGGTGTAAATGTTGAAGTTGTAATGTGTAGAGTCAAATTCGAGGACTCGTCAAGTATGCAGATTTGCGATTCGAAAGTTGATTTCAGAGGACGCGGGGTAGTGTATTTTGAATAAGATATATATACGATTTAAGGAAAATGGTCCTCAATTCGAAATGGTTACTCAGTAAAACAATGAGATTAAGGATGGATTGAAGTTTTCTGATTATTTCCTTCTCGAGTAACATTGCACGTGAAAGAGGAGTAAGATGATTGGGAATTTCTTAATAATCTTTTCTCAAAGTTTTATTTGAGGAAGGTTTCGTTTAGGATATGTAAATAAATGGTGAAGCGTTATAAGTTTAATATGCATGTTGATAAAAGCGGGAGCTTGTTGGGAATTGTTGGAGTAAGAATTGCTTCATGGTTAGTATCAAGTGAGATTTTGACCTCAGAAGAATTAATATTACAGATTGGTTAACTTAATTTTGTTCTTGTATTGAGTGAAGTCACAGTCAAGGTGACAAGTTTTAGCTATCAAAAGCTGTAAATAATCGAGGCTATGTTTCACAAAGATTTAGCAAACCAGAATATTTTATTAGAGTGAGAATCGAGTTGTTAATTGAATTATGCTTGATGTGCATCTAAGGACGTATGTGTTGATTGTAGTATCCGATTGCAAGGATGCGACTGAGAATGGACAGTATGATGTTAAGTTTCCAGATTAGGTACTCGGTAGAATGATGGGACTAAAGTAAGATAGGAATTTCTTAATTATTCCCTTCTCGATCGACATAGTCCGTGAAAATGGAGTAGAAACAATTGAAGGATTTCTTGAGATTTCTTTTTCGAAGTTCTATCTGAAACCGTGTGATTACGAGTAAGAGCTGAAGAATGGTGCCAAGTGTAGATTGTTGTGAATCAAGGCAAATAACACGGTTGCATTATTGCGAAGGATTGGCGTGATAACATAAGTTTTGACGCGGGGTATAGTTCGTTATACGGAAAGGTCATATCGATTTCCGGAGAAAAGATATTCGCCTAAGTGTGGTAAATGTCTAGAGTTAATAAGACTCGAAAACCAAAGCTTAAGGTTATTTCAAAATTCGAGGGCTCGCAGAATTAGGTTATTAAAGTATGAGATGGTATGAGGGAATCCTAAAGTTGAAGATACAACCTAGGAAGTGGAAGCAAAATATTTGAGAAGTATTATGATTTCTGTTCTTAGGATTGATTCTGAGGACAGAATCCTATTAAGGGGGGAAGGATATAACGCCCTAGAAAAATTTCGATTTTAGAAATAATTATTTAATATAAATTACGGATATTATTATGTAATTATTGTTGGAAAGTGGAATATGTGTGAAATTGTATTCATGTGATGATATGATGATTTGGGTAAGCTGTGAAGGTCGGTGCATTTTTATTTGTATTTTAGAGGGTTTAATTATATTTAAATCATGCATTTTTGATCCTCTGTCAAATTTATAAAATTATCGGAGGAATTAAAAATCATGAAATCTCTTGAAATATTATCTTTATATATTCATTGAGTTTTTAAAATTGTTGGGTGGATTAATTTGGGTGTTTTAGTATTTTAAAATGATTTCAATAGTTTTATTGCATTTAAAGGATCAAAACTTGAAAAATTCATATTTAATTCATTTTTGATCCGAAAAATATTTTAAAAATATGTGTGTGCTCGTAATTTTATATTCTTTATTTTAAAAATAAAAGTTTAATTTTCCGAACTTTCTATTTAATTTCAATATATGAAAGTTACGTATTAGTTTTAAAAAGCGAATGAGAAGTATTGTATTTGGGCCAGATTATATGGTTAGTAGTGAAATATAAGGTTTTGGGCCAAGCCCAATAGTATACAAAAACAGAACTCGGTAGAAACATACACGCTGTTAAAAACGAAATCGGGGAGAGAGAAATGATTTGGGGGGAAAGAAAAATTAGGGATTTGAAAGGAATTGGGGGTTTGAAATTAAAGGTAAGATTGAGGGTTTGTGTTGGGGGTTTCGAATTATTGATGACGAAGAAGGTGTGTGTGTGTGCTGTATGGTGTGTGTAGTGTACGGTGTGCGTGTTATGGTGGTACGGTCGGAGTAGAACCGCCGTCGATGGTGGCGCGGTGGAGATGCGCAACGAGGGGGGGTCGAAGTAGAGGTGGGAGAGAACAAAACGAGGGGGAGATGAGTAGTACCGTGTGCGTGTGTATGTGATACACAAGTGTGTATGTATAGGCAACAGGATTGAAGTGAAGAGAGAGAGAGAGAGAGAGAGAGAGAGAGAGAGAGAGGGAGAGAGAGAGAGAGAGGGGAGAGAGATGGTGGAGATGTTGGTGGTCACCGGAAAGGTATAATTTGTGAAAGCTCGTATATTGCGTATAACTATTGTATTTTAATTATTTAATTATTGTAATTAAATTAGATTTAAATTGTGATAATATTGTTTTAATTTTCGTAGTAAATTCGGAAAGTTTATAATCGTTAATTAATTGTGAGATTAATTGTGGGTTTGATTATATGTTTTGGTGATTATTAGTTGCTAATTGTTATTATTGTGTAATAATTTCGGAAGTGGAATTTGGGGATTTTGGATAATTTGTTTTAGTTGTTTATATTAGTGGGTAAATTACGTGATTTGTTATGGTAATTAGTGTTAATATATTAGTTTGAAATATTAATTTGTGGATGTCGAAGCTTCCGATTATTTAATGTTGGTTCAATCGGGCGTTTTATGATTATTATCTATTAATTATTATTGGTCGTATAATGTTGAAGTTTATGACCTTGCTAGTTATTGCCGAATATAATATGCTAAGAGTTTATTTGAGATTGCTAGTTGTAAATGGTTTATGTGGAATAAATGTAGTAGTCGAGTCATATTATTTGCTAAATGCTATACTTGTCAATTTCGTGGTGATGAGTTAAACGTATGGTCAAAATGGTTTTGACTTAGTATTTTATAGATGATTAAACCTTATATTTGGTAAATGTTATGTGGTGATTTCTGAAATGTACCGCAGGCCCTAGAGGTTATGTGATTTGTTTTGATTTAGTTTTCAAATGTAATCTATAGTAAAGTTAAACTGTTATTTTATTTCCTTATGTGTTTATGTGGTCAATGATTATATGTTATTTAGTTTAACTGCGAGGAGTCGTAAAGAGATCATAAGTTCTAAATGTCAATATTTAAGGAATTGTGTAATTCTCATCGACTAGATCCTCGGGCTTACGAATACCAATGATTGATTGTCACAAGTATAATTAATATGCTCTAGTGGTATGATCATTGATATAGCGTAAGTAATAGTTAGTGCTAGGAGTTGTTTCCTAAGGCTTACGAATACCAATGATTGATTGTCACGTGTATCATTAATATGCGTGAGTGATATGATCATTTATATAGCGTAAGTAGTAGTTAATGGTAACATAAATTATTATGTGTTTACTGCATGTCGAGGCAGAATTTGTTATGTGTTGAGGTGCCACATGTCTGGGGGGGTACTTTCTTTAATTGTGCACTTTTATGTTGCTGCAAGTTGAGGCAGCTTGATTTTTGGTAAATATATAGTTAAATCCTTGAGTTGTTGAATTGAAAAACAGGTGGATTGTCCGATAAACGAATACTACATGTCGAGTTTTTCTAAAATTCCCCTGCAAATATATATAAATCTGTTTAATTTATTGGATTTCAATGATTTAAAAGTATGTTATGAATTCTAAGGGTATAGGTAAATATGAATTAATTGATGTGAAGATTTGAGGCATGGTATTGTTTTGAAGTGTTTACCATTAGATAATATCCAAGTAATAAGTGACCATCTGTGTTAAATGATTATTTGACTTGGTTGATTATATTAAGACTATTCTATGAATATAATTGATATGCTCTATATCTGTTATATGTGTATACGTTATAGGACGCGTTTGGGTAGATTAGAGCAGTCAATAAAATATTGGTTGGTTTGATACTAAATGGTACTTTACCTTGTAAAGGTACGAGTAAGAGACCTGGTCGAGAGCAGTGCATGGGTAAGCGGAAATTCGAACAGTAGGATAACTAGCGAAGTCAACGAGGGTATTGACGTGAAGATTAGCGAAATATGAAGTAAAGAAGAAGGTAGAGCCGAGTAAGAAGCCCACATGCCCACATGTTAAAGGGTAGAGACTGACAAGAAGTGGAGTTAAGGATCAATGTTTAAGATCGGGAATTTCGTGAATCGAGGCAAGTGTTTTGCTCTTCACTTATCATTCAAGTGATGCAATTCAATTTCCTTGTTATTTAAGATGGATTGGTTTAGTATGTTTAGAAGTGGAATACTATATCAGTTAGCGAGAAAAGCTAATTTTTTCCCCACGCAGAACTTAAACATCAGATTTTTTAAAAGAACCTTACCAATAACCTTTAGCTGCAAAATTACCCTATTCATGGGGTGTTAAAGCCTCCTTAGTGGAAGGCCTTTCTTTTGTTTTCTTAAAAATGTTTAAGGGACTCTCTAAATAGAGAGAATCCATGTTTTAACCCTCTACAAATACCTAATACTGAAATTTCTGGTTTTAGCATAATTTCACCAGAGAACCCCTTTCTTCTTAAAATGTTTTCTCCAAAATGATTTGAAATTGTTTGTCCTAAAAACTCTCTTTTCACAAATAATTGTTTAAGCTATTTTACTCGCTTATGTGAAATCAAACATTATTGTGCATTGAAAGATTTTATTAAGTCGTAGTGCTCAATTATGTTCCTGCTCCAACTTAGATTGTTAACAGTCTAAAATCTTATTGCAACTTATATCCTTATTCTTGCTCAAATGAAATTTCTCTTTAGATAAGTTGTTGATGTTATAAATCCAATTACTCATATCCCTCTCGTTGATATTTATTCAAACTTGTCGATATCTGTTGAAAATCTTGATTATTCAATTGTTCTCTGTAGGGTATCGAACTTGTCGATACTAATCGATTCTGTTGTTTTCTTATTGACTCTAAATCATGAATTGTTGTTCTGGACGTGAGTTCCAATTGTTGGATACCAAGGGCTGTCGATTGTCCCGACACCCATTGTGGTTATATAGAATTGGAAATGTTTTTTTTAAAAGTGGTCCTTCGGGCGTAAAACCCTCCGGGGTGGGACCATATTATGGTCGGAAGTTAAGGCCAATGTGTGCCATGGATCCAATTAAGGACATTGCTGTGTGCGTTTGTCCGGGGTTAGTGCATGACTGATCAGTACCCTAACCTTGATGTTTTTTTTATAAATAAAAATTCCAATTCTAATCTATACTCTGAAATTGAGATGTTTAGTTCTTGACTCCTTGGAAGTCTGTTTTAATAATATTTGATATTAGAACTCTTGTTAGTTCTAGTTTTTGACGCACCTTGTTAATGGTGAAATGTTGGCCCTCGTGACAATCTAAAGGTTGATATAGTTGATTCCTTCATAGAATGAAATGAAACCCCTTTGTTTATCAGAATCGTCATCGTTATTGAAATTGTTATCACTATTGCACTTGTTGAGCATTGTTGGCTCACTCTTCCTTGTTTGTTTTCTTCAGCTAATAGAGAAGGTTAGTGAACCTAGTAATGGTCATTGGTGTTGCTTTCCAGCAGCGAGAGGAGACGATCGGGTTGCGGATTTTCATTGGTTAGTGGTTGGGAATTCGTCAAGGTTGGATATTCAGTTAGACAGTGATTTTATCTATTCATAGAATTGTATAACATTTTATTCTGAGGATGGATTGTAATAGTAATTTGACAGTTGTTTCATACCATAACCTGTATATGATCTTGGTTAAGGGGTTTTATTATTATATGTTGTTTATATCCAGGATTGTATAATGTTGTTAGTGGCTAGTGGCCCCATATCTGTACCCCGGATTTTGGGATGCTAAAATATTGTTCCAAATAACCTCCGAATAAATATTCAAAATAATATTCATTAAATAATGAATATGCAAAATAATAATATTTATTAAATAAATAAAACTCAAATGAATATTCTAAATAATATTCATTAAATAAATAATGATCAACTGAATATTCGGAATAATATTTATTTAATATTCCTCGACTGAGGTAATAATCAAATAACATTCCTAAAAAAGATTTATAATCGAATAACAATCCTTGAAATAATTATAATCTATCGTTGGAATCCCTCCGGGTTTCCACGACTTTCTATATATTTCAAAATACCGACTCCCGGTCTATATTTGAAGAATGAGGTTCATATGCCCTTCATTAAGGGTCTTAGCAATACCCAGATCATAACTGATATATATCGTATCTATCTTACGAGCCAATAACAAATCATGGAACAAGTATCACAGTATAATTTTCAAGTAAGCATGCATGCTATGGCATATGTATAACAAAATCAAATCATATATATTATCACAACAACAATTCCAAGGTATTGGAAACTTGCCTGGTAGTCGAGTAGGGGTAGCGTGTCCTGGGTCTGCTCGGTGATCTATAAACAATCAAAGCATTCAAGATTAATTACTTAACGCTTTTAAAAAGGCTAAGTATATACTTAACTTGGGTCGAAACACGTTTTCAAGTTATCTCGTTATACACTCTCTAGTGTAACTCTTATTAACACCGTTATGACCCGACATTGGTTCGCTATTAAGGCATGTCATTACACTTACACTTGGTAGGTACTTATGCCACAAAAGTGCTAAGGTCGGTCGTTCACTAACCAATATTATGCCTCGAGATTTATTGATCGTTTTCTAAGTGACCTTCGAAAGTTATAACCAAGTGCTCTGTTAAGGGGTTCTTCGCACTTAACTTAGGTTTGAACATTTTTATAAAATCGAAAATCGATTCGTTTGACATGAGATTTTCTCTCACACCTTCCTTATGATCTCTAATATTTAATTATCAAGATTCGCCACTGAATTAATAATATTAAGGGGGTTCAATTTCAGTTACGAACTCGCACTTACGGTTTTGAACCACTTTTACTAAATTGATCATAACTCCTAAACCGTAAGTCCGTTTGCTTCGATTCTTGTGCCAAAACGATCTATGACTCGAGATCTACAAGGATAGGTCATATACTTATCAAGATCAGACATTTATCCTAACTGTTATGCTCGGCTTTTAAGAGTTAACGAAATTTCGGCATTACGACGGCTATAACTCAAACGTTTCCAAATTTGTTACATCAAAACCAAGCCACACCGGGCATACCATCAATCTTATACACATGATATTCATCTTCACAAGTCCAAGAATATCTCACTTCATCATCATATCTCTTAAATCAACTAGATCAACTACATATTCATGCTTAACATAACATCATAATCATAACTAATCTCAAATCCACCAAGAACATACATAAACTCAAAGTAAGATCTAGGGTTTTGGTGGGATATACTTTCATTGGAGTGTATAATAGCCTTAATAAACCTTATGTAGTCCTTGTATAGCCTTAAGATATCTTAGATCAACCAAAGAAAACAAGAAATCAAAGATTAGTTCTTGAAAGTACTATTCATCATCATCTTTGATGATTTATTTGAAAATGAAAGAAGTGGAATCTAAGGCTCAAATTTGGAGGATAACTATGATATGAAATATAGTACTTACCATAAAAATCTCAAGATCAAACAAGGGTTGGAAGCTTGATTCTTGCTCTTGAATTGTAGTAAAAGCTGAATGGCTCTAAATGGGGGAGAGGTGGAGTTTTGCTTGCTCTTCTTTTGCTCTCATCCAATCTAATGTGTATTATTGATATACTTGAATAATATCTTGGTCATAAAACTACTTTAACAAAGGTAGTATGTCATGGATGATGGAATCAAGTGGACAAGTGTTGGTTTCTCATGGTTTGTAAGTTAAGTACTTAGTTAGTTCCTAATTGATCTAGCTCCTTTGGTAACTACTTGGTTACTTGTGTTGGTCCCTTTAGATCATAGTGATTTGTGCTTAACTAGTTTAATGATTACAAAGGGGGTTTAGAAAATTTACCTTAATCGCTACGGCGCAAGCAATTCAAATCCACGATCTTCTATTGTATTCCCTTACTCCCTTGAACGAAGTGTGGCCTTCAATCCTCCATGGTTTAGCCTCCAAGCTCTAGAATTCCCAATCCTTATTCTTGGAGGCATAATGAGTATTTATAGGCTACAATAAGGATCAAGGAGTAAATTAGGTCGGGCCTTCTAATGATAACTTGGACCAAGCCCTTTATCATTAATATTAATTAACTCCACTAAATAATTAATATTGCACCACCCACCTAATTCCGGTAATTTATTTAATTAATTAAATCGGCTCCTTTATTATTTGCTTATTAAATTCCCCATGTTTAAAATATCGCATGTCCATTAATTAAATAAATTACTGATAATTCATTTAATTAATATCTTTTATCCTTGATCATCCACTCAACCTTTATTTAATTATGCCAGAATAAATCCACCTGCAGGGTTTCACATAATTAAATCTTTTTGAGCTTTCAAGGGGACATCATTAACCCGAATATTATCAGGACATGGATTCCTTACAATATTCACCATGTACATAATTCCATCACCCAAAATATATTGATATAATTCAAAAGAATTATTTCATATATAAATCAAAGCATGTAAATAATATACACGTGTCAATTACTATATCGGGATTAAGAACCTAAGCATTAATAATAACATAGAATCTTAGTTCTCCTTCTTAATCAGTATAAGGGAACAATTCTAAATTTGATCCTGTTCAATATACACAAAGTATACTAGTATTATTTATTAGTCAATATAAACTAATCAAATTAATAGTACAGCCATACCAGTGGATTGTCCAACACCACCTGTGTTGTGAAGCTTATTATAATATATAAACCGTATTTAACAATCTAATATTTTGTATCCCATTTGATACTAGATTGTCCACAATATATAATATCAGACAGCATGTTAACATTCAAATGATTCTCAATAAAACTGGGCCAGAAATAAATGTATTAAATTCAAATAAATATTTTCAGTATACACTAACAATCTCCCACTTATACTCAAAATATTCTATGAGTATATCAGTGTTTATTTAATCCACTATTACACAGAAAACTATGTGGGCATCCATCTGACTCATATCGCTTCCAAATGCCTGTCAAAAGCCATGGCTGGCAAGCTCTTCGTGAAATGATATGTCCTGTTGTCTTCTGATGATATGTGAGCCACAATTATATCTCCTCGCTTTACGATTCCACGTATGAGATGATACTTACGTTCAATATGTTTAGCTGCTTTGTGGTCTCGCGGTTCCTTCGAATTTGCCACAGCACCAGTGTTATCACAATACACTGTCAAGCTCCTAGGCAAATTAGGTACCACATCCAAGTTCAAAAGGAAGTTCCTGAACCATATAGCCTCCTTAGCAGCCTCAGAGGCCGCCACATATTCGGCTTCCATGGTGGAGTCTGCAATGCAGTTCTGCTTTACACTCCTCCATATAACGGCTCCACCTCCCAAAGTAAAAACATATCCCGAGGTTGATTTCCTCTTATCCCTATCTGATTGAAAATCTGAAGTATATCCCAAAGGAAATAGATCTGAGGCCTTGTAAATTAACATATACTCCTTAGTCCTTCTCAGGTACTTGAGTATAGTTTTTACTGTACTCCAATGTTCCTGACCTGGGTTCGACTGATATCTAATAACCATGCCTACAACAAAGCAGATGTCAGGCCTCGTACATAACATAGCATACATTAAGCTTCCACATGCCGAAGCATAAGGAATTGCTTTCATGCTCTCTATATCCTTAGGTGTCGAAGGACACTGCTTCTTAGATAGAGCAACTCCATGCTTAAAAGGTAGAAAAACTTTCTTGGAGTTCTGCATGTTAAAACAAGCTAATACTTCATCAATGTAAGGCTCTTGAGATAAAGCCAACATCTTTTTCTTGCGATCCCTTATTACTTTGATCCCAATGATGTATGCCGCTTCACCTAAGTCTTTCATGTCAAATTGTTTGAACAACCATGCCTTTACTGATGACAACATCTTAACATTCTTTCCAATGAGTAAAATGTCATTTACATATAGTACTAGAAAAACCACTGTATTACCCACACTTCTCTTATACACGCATTATTCGCTTAGACTTTGATCAAATCCATATGACTGGACTGCCTGATCAAAACGAATATTCCAATCCCTATAAGCTTGTTTTAGTCCATAAATAGACCTCTTAAGCTTACAAACCAGATGCTCTTGGCCTTCCTTAATGAATCCTTTTGGTTGCTTCATATAGATGGTTTCCTCAAGACTTCCATTAAGGAAAGCTGTCTTGAAATCCATTTGCCAAATCTCATAATCGAGATGAGCTGCTATAGATAAAAGAAACCGGATTGACTTAAGCATAACAACCGGGGAAAAGGTTTCCTCATAATCGATCCCTTCTTTCTTAGTATACCCTTTCGTAACAAGTCGTTCTTTCCAGGCTTTCACCTTTTTGTCAGATCCTCTTTTCTTCTTGTATATCCACATACATCCAATGGGTTTTACACATTTGGGTGGTTCCACGAGCTCCCAAACTTGTTTGGAATACATAGATTCCATTGCCTTTTTCCAAAGATCTGCACCTTTATCTAGAATTGCCTCTTCGTATGTCCTGGGATCCTCATCATGTTCACCAGAGACCAAGTCCGAGGACTCTCCCAAAAACATGAATTTTTAGGTTGTCGAACAACCCTCCCACTACGACGAGGCACTGGTTCAGTATTAGTGTCAAGCTGTGCATTTTCTTGTAGTTGTTCTACTTGTACTATTGGCACTTGGGGATTATCTGTCCCTCCCACTAATTCCTCTAAAACGATACTACTCATGGGTTTATGATTCATCATATAGTCTTCCTCTAAGAATCTAGCATTGGTGCTAACAATGACATCTCGATCCCTAGGACAATAAAATGAATAACCTTTCGTTCCTATGGGATAGCATACAAACAGCCTTACTTCTGTACGAGATTCTAGCTTGGTTGCGTTCTTGTTCAGCACATGTGCTGGACAACCCCAAATCCGAATATGTCTTAGACTTGGTTTGCTACCAGTCCATAATTCTATTGGAGTCTTGGGAACCGACTTAGAAGGTACCAAGTTTAGAAGGTAAGCCGCTGTTTCTATAGCATATCCCCAGAACGATTTGGGTAAATCCGAATAACTCATCATCGATCTAACACTCTCTAAAAGAGTTCGATTCCTTCTTTCTGCTACACCATTCTGCTGAGGTGTGCCAGGTGCAGACAACTGGAATGTAATCCCATTTTATGATAAATATTCCCTAAATTCTCCAAGCAAGTATTCGCCACCATGATCTGATCGTAGTGACTTGATACATTTTCCAAGATTTCGCTTCTCCGCACTTGTTTTGTACTCTTTGAATTTTTCAAAGCACTCAGACTTACGGCGCAACAAATAAATGTACCCATATCTAGAATAATCATCAATGAAAGTGACAAAATACGCATAACCTCCTCTTGCTTGGATACTCATAGGTCCACATAAATCAGTATGAGCCAATTCTAACACTTCTTTGGCTCTATCCCCCCTTGCTTTAAAAGGTCTATTAGTTATCTTACCTTCCAAGCAGGATTCACAAACCAGAAATGGCTCTACTGCCAACGAGCCTAATGGCCCATCTACTACCAGTCTTTGAATCCTCCTTAAGTTAATATGACCTAATCTTAAGTGCCAAAGATATGTTTGGTTCAATTCAGAAGGTTTCTTTCTTTTATTTGAGCTAGAAAGAATGTTATTAGTTTCCTTTAGTTGCAGCATTGGTTGGATAGGATTAATAATATATAAATTGTCTTGCAATGTACCAGAACATATAACTCGTTTATTCATCATAATAGAAACATTACGATCCAAACAAACATTATAACCATCCATAGCAAGTTTAGAAACCGAAATCAAATTCCTTCTAAACGAAGGTACATAAAGACAATTGTTCAAAACCAAAATCCTATCATCCCCAAAAGATAATGTAATTATTCCAACTGCAACTACTGCTACTTTCATAGCATCTCCAATGAACACATATATCTCGCCATCTCTAAGCATTCTGGTTTGCTGGAACCCCTTCATAGTGTTACAAACATGGTCAGTGGCTCCTGTATCTACACACCAAATGCTCGTAGATATAGCCGTTATATATGTTTCCGTAACTAGAGAAAGAGACATACCAGTATTGTTTGTCTTCTTAGGAATAGGACAATCCTATTTCCAGTGACCTGACTGCTTACACCTGAAGCACTTGCCCTTAGGTTTTTTCACAGCACCTTGAACTCCCACTGCATTAGCAACCTTTCCAGCTTTCTATGTCTGAGTCTTTTTCTTCTTCTTTTGACCTTTTGGCTTAGAGGAAGAAGCTTTCTCAGTCACATTCACTTGAACATTCCGTTTAAAGAGTCCTTCAGCTACCTGAAGTTCTGTCAAAAGTTCCGCGAGACTATACATCCTTTTGTTCATGGTGTAATTCAAGCGGAACTGCTCAAAACTTTTGGGCAGACTCATAAGGATGATATCGATCTGGGTTTCCCCATCAATATCAGCACCAAGGATCTCCATCTCATTCAGATGAGACATCATCCTGAGAACATGATCCCTTACAGGTGTTCCTTCAGCCATCTGAGTGTTCATTAAAGCCTTCATTGCTACTTGCCTAGCAGCCCTATTCTGTTCCCCAAAAAGTTCCTTGAGATTAAAGAACATATCTGAACCAGTGGCCATAGCCTGATGTTGATGCTGCAAAATACCCGACATTGCTGCAAAAATGTAACATCGCGACATCTCATCAGCCTTAAACCACCGCTTATAATACTCCTTCTCACTTTCAGGAACGTCTTCAGCAGGCTGATCTGGCTTGGGTTCATAAGTGCAAAATTTGTACTCCTCAGCAGTCAACACTATGTCCAAATTACATTTCCATTCAATGTAGTTTGCTCCAGTAAGTTTGTTATCCTTTAGTATGGTGAATAGTGGATTAAAGCCCATAATGATCTAATCCTGAGAATCATACATGTAACACATAATCAGAGGGTTGTACAAATCTTAAAACCTATTGGTTTCCTCTAACAATTAATTAAAATTAATGCACTAATATTTAAACACCATAAGTATCTGGTACGCCACGATGGGTGACATATATACCACTTAAATTTGTTTAAATATTACTTCGGTCCTATTACTAAATAATACGCCACGTTAGGGTGAACTATATATTATTTTTCATAGCTAAGTGTATACCATTATCAAATATTAAATTAAAAGACTGGATGCCACCATTAAATATTTCAATTCAATAATCGATAATAGGATAATTCCCAGATCGGGGGGAGCATTGTCAAGAGGCGTCACTTAATACCCCTTTATAGACAGAATCATCCTTTCTCCCAATATCGAAAATCTATATTCAATCATTGTTACCCTTCTAATTAATCGAATTCTATGAAACTTGGTACGCCACGTTGGGTGGCATGTATACCTTTCAATATTCGTAATTTAATTTGAGAATTTTGTTCTAGTAATTTCCACAACCTTTTAATAATACCGTAAATAGTACGCCATGTTAGGTGATCATATATACCATCTACATTATTTAAAAGGTTATATTACATACAAAATAATGGAGACCATGGGACTCAATTTCAAATTAATTCCCTCTCCCACTTAGTATTTTTCCTTGAGGATTTTATTTATCTACATGCATCGCCCTATGTTAATTCTTCGAGGTCCACATGTTATCATAATAACAATACAAAGAACACATAACATAGCATAGCATGATGATCAACATAAGTAAAGCATAGTAGAAACAACCCTATGTCCATGTCGTTCTAGAATACTAAGGTTAGTATTGCATGGCATGAAAATCACATAAGGCATATATAATAGCAATAATTAAAATAAATAGCAAAACAATTATAATAAAAAATAAATCCACTATTATGGCCCAAAAAAATTTCGCCCGAAAATCCTGCGAAAACTTCAGCTCGCTGTTTGAAAAGTAGCTCGTTCCCTTTCCGAAAAGGTATTATGCGTCCAAATCTGACACCGTTTGCAAATTCTGCACAGCAACATCAGCAGCCAACATCCAACAACACAGCAGCAGAATTGCAGCAAAACAGCGGCATAATCAGCAGAAACACACCAAAAATGCAGCAGAAAATTGTCCCCTTTTCGACTCCAAAAGATGGCTCAATTGCAATCATATGCAATACATGGATACACACATCCAATAACGATTACAAATAAAATAGGGCTAATACAATCTAATTGGGATACCTATTCTAACACGAACTTATTCGCGATTACAAGTCAAATCAAAACCATACACAACCACGATAAACCACGTGGGATCCAATCGCGTAAAAATAACCACGATAAACCACGTGGGATCCAATCACATAATTAAAAAACATGGCCATAATAGTGGATAACAACCTGCAAAAGATTATTACATAAGCATACCACTATACATACATAACCAATTTTAATTACGACATGGACGTCATCAAACACAAACACAATTCCACTAAACCTCAGGCTCTAGATGCCAATTGTTGGTCCCTTTGGATCATAGTGATATGTGCTTAACTAGTTTAATGATTACAAAGGGGGTTTAGAAAATTTACCTTAATCGTTACGGCACAAGCGATTCAAATCCACGATCTTCTATTGTATTCCCTTACTCCCTTGAACGAAGTGTGGCCTTCGATCCTCCAAGGTTTAGCCTCCAAGCTCTAGAATTCCCAACCCTTATTCTTGGAGGCATAATGAGTATTTATAGGCTACAATAGGGATCAAGGAGTAAATTTGGTCGGGCCTTCTAACGATAACTTGGGCCAAGCCCTTTATCATTAATATTAATTAACTCCACTAAATAATCAATATTGCACCACCCACCTAATTCCGGTAATTTATTTAATTAATTAAATCGACTCCTTTATTATTTGCTTATTAAATTCCCCATGTTTAAAATATCGCATGTCCATTAATTAAATAAATTACTGATAATTCATTTAATTAATATCTTTTATCCTTGATCATCCACTCAACGTTTATTTAATTATGCAAGAATAAATCCACCTGCAGGGTTTCACATAATTAAATCTTTTTGAGATTTCAAGGGGACATCATTAACCCGAATATTATCAGGACATGGATTCCTTACAATATTCACCATGTACATAATTCCATCACCCAAAATATATTGATATAATTCAAAAGAATTATTTCATATATAAATCAAAGCATGTAAATAATATACACGTGTCAATTACTATATCGGGATTAAGAACCTAAGCATTAATAATAACATTGAATCTTAGTTCTCCTTCTTAATCAATATAAGGGAACAATTCTAAATCTGATTATGTTCAATATACACAAAGTATACTAGTATTATTTATTAGTCAATATAAACTAATCAAAGTAATACTACAGCCATACCAGTGGATTGTCCAACACCATCTGTGCTGTGAACCTTATTATATTATATAAACCGTATTTAACAATCTAATATTCTATATCCCATTGGATACTAGATTGTCCACAATATATAATATCAGACAGCATATAAACATTCAAATGATTCTCAATAAAACTGGGCCAGAAATAAATGTATAAAATTCAAATAAATATTTTCAGTATACACTAACAACTTGGTTATATCCACTTGCACATGCATGCACCTTAGCTCTCTGCTTGTTTCTTTGTCCGGCTATTGCTCAATTTCATTGATCGTTCGGAGGAATATCTCAAGGATTTCTAATTAGGGTTTTCCCGGAAACCTTCTTAATATATATACTACCATTCTCAATCCTCCTTTATAATTCTTGAATTTAAATTCCTCAAATCTCTTTATTAAATCCTTAAATTCTTCAGTGTCTAGGGAAATCTCGGAGAAAATAAAAGTGCTATTTTTCTGAATCTGATACCATTTACATACACTTATATTCCCCATCAGTCATTAATGCGAACTCAGAAATCCGTTCCGAATACTCCTATATAGCGTTGTCTGAATATTCCAATTTCCACCAAAAACACTATTCATTACTTATTTTCTCTTTAATTCTTATAATTAGAAAAATGTTCTCGGGCTTTCCCGAGCGTTCCTTAACCCTTTTACGGAACCACTTAACTTATAACAGATATCAATTTGGATGACATGAGAATAACCTTCCTCTTTGGGATTACCATATCTTACTTTCCTAGGAGATAGATTGTTCTAATCTAGGTTGTCAACCCCTTGCATTCTTCATGACATATAACCATTGGAATCCATATCCATATCCATTCATTAATTAGAATCACTGTTACACTTATACTCCCTTACATATTTAATTCCTACCAAAAATCTGGGTTCTTACAAGGATTGCAGCATTGGGGAGATTCATCTCTAAATTCGGAGAAAAGTGTTTGCCATTCTTCAAACCTTGAAGAAGGTGAAAAGCTTTGAATGAATAGAGGAAAGCCAAGAGGCCTTTGAGCAGTTGAGAAGTACATGGTAGAAGCCCGTTGTTGGTTAAGCCAAGTACAGATGAAATCCTCTATTTATACTTGGTAGTGTTGGATCAGGCTGTGAGCACCGTACTTGTGAAAAAAGAAGGCAAGGTCCAGAGACCCATTTATTATGTGAGTAAGGTCTTGCATGGGACAGAGTTGAATTACTCCACTATGGAGAAATTTGCATTGGCATTGGTCATTGCATCGAGGAAGCTACGGCCCTATTTTTAGGCACATAAGATCGAAGTCCTTACATGACAACCTCTAAGGAACATCCTGCAGAGCCCTAAGGCCAGTGGAAAGCTAATAAAATGGGCTATTGAGTTGGGTGAATTTGATATCAAGTATAAGGCTAGGATGGCCATTAAAGCTCAAGCATTAGCTGACTTTGTGGTTGAATGTATTATTGACAACCAAGAAGTCGAGGGGCACCCTAGGAAGGCAGTGAGCCACCGGAGAGAGATGGAGAACCTATAGTCAATGAGAAGGAATACTTGATGCTCTAATTTGATGGGGCATTAAAAACAAAAATAAGTGGTGTAGGACTGGTCCTGTAGAGTCCTGGTGGATTCATAATTGAATATGCCCTGAAATTGGACTTCCCAACGACCAATAATGAGGTAGAATATGAAGTTTTGATTGGTAGACTTGGCCTAGCAAGTGCTCTAAGGGTTAAAAACCTTAAAGTTTATGGAGATTCAAGGTTGATAGTTGCACAAGTCAATGGAGAGTTTGAAACAAAAGATAAAACTATGGCCAAGTACTTAAAGCTAGTGAAGGTCGTGATTACTCAGTTTGATGAGTGCTACATAGAGCACATTCCTAGAGATGAGAACGTCAAGGCTGATTCCTTATCTAAGTTCGCTTCCTCTAAAATCGAGAATTACTCAGTAAGTGTTTACTTCCAAGTTCTGAGAACCCCCACCATTGATTCAAAGCTAGCTGCGCTGATTTGAGTGAGAGAATGCTGGATAAACCCTATCAAGGCACACCTCGAAATTGGATGGCTCCCAAACAATGCCTTAGAGGCAAGGAAATTATTAGTGAGGGCACTAAGATACGCCCTTGTTAGGTCTAATAAGATTGTAGAAGGTGGGGTTGAATACAATGTATACTATTTTATCGAAATTGGTCCGGTAAATAAAATTTAGTTTTGAAAAATTTGTGCGGAATTAATTGAAACAAAATTCAAGTTAAATATAACGATATATTAAACTTGAGGGATGTTACATATTCAGTACATAGTGTTATCAAGTTAATAGAAACAAATTAGAAAATTCAACATGAACTTTTCTAATATAGTTAATAAAATCAAGATAAGAACTAGGAATATAAATTCGCTAGTAGCACAAGAATGATAAATAATCAAGTTCCAACGGATACAATATTATAAACAAGGAACTTAAGAATTTATGCGAATTAAAGTCTCTGGTAGTTGGAGCTTTAAAGAAGAGAGAGTTTCTGTTTGTTGGTTTAATGTTGTACGTCTTCTATTAGAAATACTGATTCAAGTGAGGTCAGGATCTATCCTAAGGAGCTGATCAGGATTGCATGAAGTGACGTCATCAGTATTGGTGATCATCAGGATTGGAAGTGTAACACCCCCAGATCCGGGGTCAGGGATCTGGTCGTTACCGTCTCAATTCCCATCCACAATTCAACATAAATATTAAATTACAACCTTGTGACCCAAAACAATAACATAAAACACATCCGTTATAGTCCCAGAGATGAAATCAGAGTAACTATCAAATTTTATTAATCACATTATGAGTTCTTACAATCCAAAAGAATTTCAATATAAATACATACTCTTTGCCATCCATTTACATGAGTCATACTAGACCATATACTTGGTACTGAAAGAATAAATCTATCCTACCAATAGCTGTCTCTTCGGCTCTGGTAGTCTCATCGTTCTCGCCAGCGTCGAGTGCGCCTTGTGCGAGTCATCTGGTCTAGCTGTTGTTGTGATATAATAATAAAGTAAGGGTGAGCAATAGCCCACCAACAATAATATATAACTGAATGATAATATATAACAGTTCAAAAGTATCTTTCTAACCATATGCCATGCATTTACGGAAATGATGCCAGAATAACATGAACGATGAAGTTACGAGGTAACTAAAAATGCATATATAGGTGGGAATATCTGCTATGTCAAAGATAAGCCAAATATCATCATTTATCATATTAAGAGGAACTTGCAAGGAAAATATTGCAGTTCCAGTTATTAACATTTTTTTTTGAAGTCTTACAACCTGAAAGAAGTCTCTTCGATACGTGTTGCGGAAGACACGGTCAACCTAAAAGAAGTCTCTTCGATACGTGTTGCAGGGAATTCCCAACTTGGGAGACGAACCAATACTGGAGTCATTACGCGCCAGCTGTCCCATTCCCTGATGTTCAGTCGGGGATGGTACAGCCCAATATAGTTTACTACCGGTAGAAGGAAGAACTGGCGGCTCCACTTGTAGATTGCCTTAATAGTAACTCCCTGGCCAATGGTTAGGCCTTGTGATGGACCGCGCGACTCAGCCTCTTACACAGGACTCCTAGTTCGAAAAATCCACAGCATTGAAACGTAGAGTTTGTCCTCCCTTCCCCAAGTGAAATACTTGTTGATAAGACTCCACAAAGTAGTCGTATCTAGTTGGAAAGGAAAATTCACCATCATTTCCCAAGCTTTTGCTTGTTAATGGATATCAACTTGTTCCAACAATCTTACCCCTCGAATGATGAGAAGGTACACACAGACTTAATGAGTCCATAGCAACCAAGTTGCGAGTGAAAAGGATAAATTATGACCGGGAAGTCAACAAGATAAATAACATTGCTCAAGTAGGTTCCCCTATAATATGGAAGTTTGAGCGAGCATTTAAATCCTTTTAAGATAGATTTAAATGAAAAATAAAGAGTTGGGAACCTTTCCTTGATTAAAATAGTCGTAAAAAGACTCCGAAATATTTTACATAATATCTGGAGGTGAAAGGTAATCTCCGAATAATATAAATCATTTTAAAAAGAATTTTAAAAGAATTAAATAAATATTCCAAGAATATTTATTTACTCAATAATAATTATGGAATACTATTAACTCATAATATTGCTCGTAAGTAATCCTCGAATGAATATATGGAATTATTTACTAAATAAATCCCTCCTTAAATGAATATTCGAAATAATATTCATTAAATAATTAAACTCCAATAAATACTTAAAATAATATTCAATAAATAAGTCAAACCTTAAATGAATATTTGAAAATAATGTTCATCTAATATTTAATCTTCTAAATGAATATCAAAATAACATTCATTTAATAAATAATCTTCTAAATGAATATCCAAATAATATTCATTTAGTAATCAAAACTTTAAAGGAATAATCGAAATAATATTCCTTAAGTAAATAGAAGTTCCAATGAATATTTTAAAATAATATTCATTAAGTACATAAAACCTTAAATGAATATTCGAAAGTAATATTCATTTAATAAATAACATTCTAATGAATATCAAAATAATATTCATTAAATAATCAACTCTAAATGAATATTCGAAACTAACATTCATTTATTATCTCTCGACTGAGATAATACTCGAATACATTCCTCGAAATATTTCCAGGTAATTAATACTTTATGGAATATAATAACGTTTAACAATAACATTCCTCAGATAAATAATAATCTGTCGTTGGAATCCCTCCGGGTTTCCACGACTATCTATAACTCAAAATACCGACTCCCGGTCTATATTTAGAATGAATAACATATGCCCTTCGCTAAGGGTCATACCAAAACAATCCGGCTTATTACTGATAATTCGTATCTAGTCTATAAGCCAATATCAATTCAGGGAACAAGTATCACAAAAACCAGAGTCACAATATAATTGGAAACAGGCATGCATGCGATGGCATATGTAAACAGAAATCATATACATATATTATCACAACAACAGGTTCAAAGGTTTGAACACTTGCCTGGTAATCGGGTGTGGGTGGAGATAGCGTGTCCTGGGTCTGCTCGATGATCTATAAACAATTAGAACATTCGAGATTAACCACTTAACACGTTTTAAAAGTCTAAGTATAACTTCACTTAAATCGAAACACGTTTTCGTATTATCTCGTTATACACCTTTTAGTATAACTCTTTTTATTAACGATACGATCCGACATTTGGTCGTTATTACGACATGTCATCATACCCACACTCAGTATATACTTAAGTCGTATAAGTTCTAAAGTCGATCGATTACGAACCGAGATTATACCTGGAGTTTTTATCGCTCTTTTTCTAAGTTATAACCAAAGTTATACTTTTAAGGGTTCGTTCGCGTTTAACCTAGATTCAAACATTTTTATAAAATCGAAAAACGATCCGATTCACATGAGGTTTTCTCTCACACCTTCCTTTTTACCTCTATTATTTAATTACCAAGATTCACCACTGACTTACGTATTTTACGAGGGTTCAATTTCAGTTACGAATTCTCGTTTCCGGTTTCGAACCACTTTTAGTAAACCGGCCGTAACTCCTAAACCGTAAGTCCGTTTCACACGTTCTTTTTATCAAAACGAAGCTTGGAACATTATCTATCCTATCATGGCAGATTACAAAGCTAGGCAGTGAGTTACATCTACTTTCCAAGTCGTTTTTCTTAAGGTTAACGAAATTTCGGCATTACGACGGCTATAAATCGAATATCTACCAATTTCAAATCTTCCCATAAACATGGTATCCATTCCAAACAACATATACATGATTTATACACATGAACTGAGGCCAAGAAATTCCTTTCCGTTCATCTAAATATTTTTAACATTTATCCAAAACTCAATCATAATCATGCTTATAATACCACTAATAACATAACCAGGCTTAAATCATCAAGAACATGCATATATCCAAAGACAAGAGCTAGGGTTTCAAGTGGTATACCTTCTTGAGAGTATGTACTAGCCTTACTAAGCTTGGTATGGTCCTTGTCTAGCATTAACAAACCTTAGATCAACCAAAGAAATCAAGAAACCCAAATTAGTTCTTGAAAAACACTATTCACCCTCCTCTTAAATGATTTTTTTGAAAATGGTAAAAGAGGAGATTGAAGCTACAATTTCTAGGGTGTTACTTTTATGAAATATAGGACTTACCCTAAAAGTTTCAAGATCAAGAAATGGTGGGAAGCTTGGTTTTGGATTTTGAATTAATGAAGAAGCCGAATGGCTTTGTTTGAGAGAGAATGGTGGGTTGCTTTATTTCTCTTGCCTTAGTATCATCCAAGATGAATTATTGTGGTGTTAGAATAATATCTTTGGTAATAAAGTAGCTTTATTAAAGTTAAGATGTCATGGGTGATGTATTTTCAAGGGACATGTGTTAGATTATGCATGGTTGCTTGCTAAGTACCTTGTTGGTTTGTAACTTGCTATTTAGTTTGCAACTAAGTTGGTTACTAGATATTTCTATTAGCACATGTATGTATCTTGGTCCTCTGCTTGATTCTGTGTTCGGTTATTGCTCGTTTCGATTGATCGTTCGTAGGAATATTTCACGGATTTCTAATTAGGGTTTACCGGGAATCTTCTTAATATTAATACTATCATTCTCCATCTTTCTTTCTAACTTTCCAATTTATATTCCTTAAATCCATTCGTTAAATACTTAAGGCTATCAGTGTCCAGAGAACTCTCGGAGAAAATAAAAGTGCTATTTTTCAGAATCCGACAGCTTTTACATACATTCTTTTCCCCCCTGGAGCACTAATACGAACTCAGAATTTCGTTCCGGGTACTTCTATATAGTGTCGTCTAATAATATTCCTGATTCCACCAAAACACTATTCATTCTTTATTCTTTACTTATTCTCTTAGGGTTGTACAATTGTCCCTGATCTATTTCGATCGTTCCTTAACCTTTTTACAGAACCACTGGACCAATAACAGATATCAATTTGGATGACATAAGAATAATCTTCTTCTTTAGAATTATCAAATTTTATTCCCTAGGAGATAGATAATTCTTATCTAAAGTGTCAACCAATAGTATTCTTCATGGCATATAAACATTTGAATCCAAATCTATTCCTTTCATTCATTATCTCAATCGTTACATCGTAGTCGTAATCACTATTTACCATTACCTCAGTACATAATAAAAAGTTTTAATTATATCCAAAATTTGGGGTTCTTACAGGAAGTCACATCAGGATTGCAGACTGATCAGGATTGAAGATTTTAAAGATATATTTTACTCCTTGTTTTTACGATAGATTGATATGTCGATTCCTGACTTATAGGAACGTAGCTATCAATTAAGATATGTACTAAGAGTTGTATGTAATTGATTTTATAACGCCCTATAAAATTACGTATATTTAAATATTTATTTAATATTAATTGTGAATTCTATTATGTGAATATTGTTGTGAAGATCAAATAGGTGGGATATCGTGTTAAAATGTTTATATTATGATTTATATGTGCTTTGAGTGCCCGTGTATTTTTAGTTACTTTTTTTGTGAGTAAATATATTTAAATCATGCATTACTTATTTCCGTGGAATTTTGTAAAATCACAGGAGTTAGTAAAAATTGTGAAATATTTTATATTATTATCTTTGCATATTTAAATGATTTTAAAAATATTAGAGGAATTATTTTTAGCCTCTAGAGATTTTAAAATGATGTTATGAATTATTTTACATTTTCTGTGGTTAAACATGTCAAAACTCAAAAACATGTTTTATTCATCGTCTATGAATTTTATAAAATCATTGGAGTCGCTAAAAATCACGAAATCTTTTGTACTATTACATTTGTACATTTATTTAGTTTTTAAGATTTTGAGAATATTATTCTCAGTCTTTAAGTATTTTAACATGATTTTATGAATTATTTTGTAGATTCAAACTTGTAAAATTCATATAAAATTCATTTTTGATCGTAAATTTTTTTAAAAAATATGGGCGAGAAGGTATTTTTATGATCTTTATTTTAAAAATATGGAAATCATTTTCTAAGCAATTCCAAGTTCAAATGTTATTTATTTAAGTTTTTGTTTTAAAAAAACAAAAACAAAACAAAACAAAACAAAAATTTTGTGTTAAAACAAAAACACCCCCTCCCCTGATTATTCTAGAAAACCCGAGACACCTTCCCCTGTTTTCCATTCTGTAAACACCGACCCCCCCTTAGTATTCTCTTCTTCTTCATTTCTGCAATTTAGTCGTTTGCAAGCCTCTTCTTAGCTTGTTTTCACCGATTTTGATATTAAACAACATCACCCATCACCTCCTGATCCATCCATTGAACTTACAGCTTGTGTATGTGAGTTGGTTTATATGTATATATATATATATATATATATATATATATATATATATATACATTTGTATATATGAATGAAATATTGGATTCTTGCTTGAGTTTCTTAAGTCTATGATGATTAGGATGTGATAATCGTTGATATATGTTATATACTATTGTGATAAAGCTTCGTGATTGGAAACCTAGATTTCTGGGTACCTCCGGAGTTCATCACCACCGGCAATGAACTAATTTGAGCGGGCAGTGATGATTTTGAGCATATAATTTCATTTAATCAAACTATTCAGTTTCCCAATTCTGTTGTATGTGATGTATTAACTTTGTATGTAAAGAACTTTGGGTTTTGTTGAATTCTTGGCCTGAGTTCTTGGTTAATTGTAGTTGTAATTCGGTAGGGTGTAAATATGGTTAAACTTAATTTTTAAAGAGCATGATTTCAAAGTGGTTAAGTTATGGATGGATGTCAGTTTGGTTCTGGAGGAGCTAAAGTTCTAAATTGCGGATTGATATAATTATTGTTAAACTTGAA
The DNA here is from genome assembly GCA_036435485.1 of Saposhnikovia divaricata. Taxonomy (NCBI): domain Eukaryota; kingdom Viridiplantae; phylum Streptophyta; class Magnoliopsida; order Apiales; family Apiaceae; genus Saposhnikovia; species Saposhnikovia divaricata. The sequence continues at coordinate 123,204,998 of CM071597.1, read as the reverse complement.
TTTTAGTGAGAAAAGCTGATTATTGGAAAGTATTACTCGTGTGTGATTTTTAGTTGAATTTATGTTTTTTTATTTATAAAAATTTATGTTAAACCGAGGTTATGTAGATTGATTAAGTGATAATTAACTTGGTTATGATTACTTAACAGCTTGTGATGTTTAGTTCGATAATTTGAAGCGTTGGTTTTCTATAAACTAGATTGTATATGTTTATGAGTGGTATAAGTATGAATGGGTAATGTTAAGTATATAGATTGTTAGAAGGTTATAAATTGTGCATGTTGATATGAGTTGTGATCGCTGTAAAGTATATTGAGTTGATATTGAGGTACAGGATTACCTAATTGGTTGTTTGGGTTGGTTATATTCCGACAGGTTAGGTAATATTATAAAGGAGGTGCTGCCAAATTTTCGTTAGAATTATTATATGATTTTTATAGTATTTCAATAAGAACAATCTATATATATAAGGGTTACGTGATGATGCGTGCTACGTGTTTACTTGGCTTATTTGATTATACTAAAACTATTTTATAAGTATAACATGATGGCTAAAAGGTGTTGATGTGAGTTATTATGTACTTAGTTTGTATGTGTAAATTATATGTGATATAAGTATTATGGTGTTTACACGAGCTAGGGAACGTATGGATAGACTAGAACAAATATTGAGGTTTTGGTTGGTTGTGTACTGAAGTAGTACCTTATCTGTATATAGGTACCAGTAGGATGCTGATAAGAGCTAGTACGGGAGCAGATGGAATCTTGAGAAAAGAGATAATTATCGAAGTTGGCGAGTGTGCTCGTGTAGAAGTTGACAAGTGATAGAGGAAAAATGGATGTGTAATCGAATAAAGGCCAATGTATAAAGAAGTAGAGACTAATGTAAAGTGAAAAACGAGTTGATATGTTGGAATTGGAACTTCATGTATTGAGGCAAGTATACTATCCCTCAATTATCGTCCAAGTGATGTGAAACTGTTTCTGTTATTTACACGATGTTCTTTCAAATCATTTTTCTTGTGTCTATACCCCTTCCTTTTGTTCCAAGTGACTCGAACTCTGTATTGAAATTCAGATTGCTTGAACTGCTTATGAATTGTTGTTTAAAATATTATATCTTACTGTTATTCCTTTTTAATTATGGTTGAACCCTTTATACCTTATTGTTTCTTATAAATTATTATTGAAACACTTGTACCTTGCTTACCTTTATGAATCATTATTTAAATTTATGTACACTATTATTTACCCTGTTTCTTGATGAACTATAACCCTTGACTTATAATTTATACCCTGTTTTATCTTAGCCGTTTTCCTGATGTTTTATTCCTTTAAACCATACCAGCGTAACCAAAATTCATTACCCCTATAATTAAATTCTAGAACCCTAACCCTTGTTTACTCTTTATTAACTAACGACTTTTCATTTGTTTATAACCAGTATATTACTCAAATCTTCCCTTGAGCTTCAGATTCCTTTATTCCAGGATTATCTTATAAATTGCTGTTCAGTTTCTAGATAGTTGCTTCGTTCCTTGATTTATTAATGTTTCCTTGTTGATATATGAATTAATCTTGTTGAACCATGCCATGTTTATTTTAATCTTATTGCTTTGTTGTTTATGGATTCCCTATATCAATTGCTTCCCTGACTCTTAATATTTTATTGTTACTCATTAAAAATGGTTTAATTATTAAAGATATTTTTTAAAAATTCCTTATACTGGGCTGATCTGTTATCAGTGAGTATAAAGGGCTTAAAAATGAAATGTTTTAAATGAATTTAAAGGTTTTATTGTGAGGGATTCCGTCGAAAATGTTTTATACGGATTCCTTCAGATTGGAGGCGTAAGAGGCCGGGTGACGCCGGTCCACCATTTTTTTTTAGCGTAAGAGGCTGGGGGAGTGCTCAGTCCAGCATTTAAAAGGCCAATGTGTTGCCTAATTGGGAATTTAATTTCAAGGTCCAGAGGGACTTCATGTCCGGTATGGGGACTATACGTGGCTGATCACCCGTATTGTCCGTTGTCGTGGAAAAACTCCAATCAACTTAAATGATTTTAAAAAGGTTTTACAGAAAGTTTGTTTTAATGATGATATGGTTTTAAGAAAAGGAATGTTTTCATGGAAGTTACGTTTTGAAGAAAATGGAAAGTTTAATCCAATGATGGGAATTGAATTACTTCCTTGAGTTAAATTGATCATTGATATTGTTCATCAATGAACTATCAAGATATTGTTGTTTCACTATATTATTAACTTGCTGAGCGTTCTTTGGCTCACTCTTGTTTTGTTTTACCTAACCCTTTGCAGTTAGGTTTAAGGATGATCTACTACATTTATCCCTGCAAATGAGAGCGATGAGGCATTCTATACAGGATAGATTTCGGAGCTAGAGCGGGTAAGCACAGATTGGGATTGAGCTACAGATTGGATGGTATAGTAAATTTTATTCAGAACGGTGATAGAAGTTGGAAATAATTTGTATTAGTTAGATTCTTGTTTCATACCATAACCTGGAATCGATCCTCGGTGAGGAATTGTTGGTGTATTAAGTTTTAATTGTATTTGATAAAGTGGAATTTTGTTGGGTTGAATTTTAGGTGGATAGTCCGATTTACGAATACTTCATGCCGAAATTTTTAAAAATTCCCCTGTATCAAAGTCTATTTTATTATAAACAGTATTTTTTCAATATTGGGAAGTCGGGGCGTTACAGGTTGGTATCAGAGCGACAGGTTATGGTCACTGAAACAAGTTAGGATGATTAAGTATACGTATTTAAGTGGGACGTTAGATAGAACGATTTAGGATAAGATTCGCCTTAGGTTATTAGGACAACGGTCGCGATGTTAGTTAGTATTTCGACATATCGCGCGAGCCAGAATTCGATTCATTCGAAGGTACAACTTTGGACGAGGAAGTTGATTCGGCGCCGCCTACGTTAAATAGACGACCGGAGTTACCAGCTTGGAGGATGCTACGTGTAGACCCTCGTGTATGTTCTAGAATTTCTTTCGCAACTTTAGTTACCTCGTGAACGATATAGATAGTGCGAAAGGACGGTAAACAAGATGCGAGATGTGATTTCTAGCATGTGATGGAGTAAGGACATGGTTATGCATTACTGGTAGTTGATTCTATTTAATTTATTGATTAAGGAGATTTAACCTTTCCTTCTGTTTCTTCTTATCTTGATAATACCCCATCATCTTTGATAATCAACTATATTTCAATTGATGACGAATTTTTCAAATTCATTTAAACACATTTCTATTTTTCAAAGATACCACTATTTTTCAGAGGATCCCTTGATTCAACATGGTGCATGTAAATTATTGAGACCCTTGAATTCTTTCTATTTTCCCTGAATATTTGATATTCTTTATTCAACATTATACATGTAAACTCTTTAAACTTTTGAAACTCTTTTTATTTTCCCTGAATACTTAACCTTCTTTATTCAGATTGGGATGAACAACCCTATGTATATAGGGGATTCAGGGACATCTATCTATGTGATAGAAGTATGGTGGGATGCCACTGATTGTGTTTGTCATGAAAGTACAGAAGGCTGGCCCCCTTCCTGTGCTATGGCGGTTGACCTAAGTGATAAATGCAACCTGAAATTAGTTCAATGATCAAATTGATCTCTCAGTTAAATTCTTTTATAATATTCTTTTCAAACAAAACTCAACTTATATTCATACATGCTAACACCTGTTCATTGTATTGATTTCTTTTTCTATAAACCTTTATGATTCCTAAAGCTATTAGTAATTGAATGTAGTAAAAATGGAGACGATGACATCTAAGTGGTACAAGGTACATTTATGTCGACAGAGAGTTGGATGATCAGGTTTGACAATTGAGGTTAAAGCAGAGATTGAATATCAAGTTAGATTACGCATTGGATTGACAACACGGGTACAAGATTCGATAAAACGGAGGACTAAATATGGATAAGGAGCAGGTAACAAGGACATGATATTATTGAGTTTGTTACATTAGAAAAGTATAGTGAGGATGAACATAATTGGTATGCGATAGTTATCACGATAAAGGATTGTTTATAAGTAATTTTTTTATTTCATATTTCATTTTAGACACTGTGGATGGAGTACTACAAGATTCTGAAGGTTTTGAGATCTATGGTCAGAGATAGAAGTTTTAGGACCGGAACGAGATAACTTAAGTGAAGCAAAAGAGAGTTGGACAGTTTGTTTTTAAGAAATTTCATCAAGAACTAAAGCTTTAGATAAAGGAGTAAAGAGATTATGTTAGAATTAGAAACTTATACGGACATAATTCAAAGGGTCATGAATACAAAAAATAAAAGAGATTTGACTAGGATGGAGGAAGATAGTAAGACAAGAAAGACAGAGGACCAGGAAGTTTTCGGAGATTGTGTTGATAGGAGATGTGAGAATTGGACAGGAAGGAAAGTAGGATCTAGAACATTTTTAAAACCAGGATAACGAGACAAGACAGCTACACACATGATATGAAGTACTGAGACCAGCAGGACCTCCATTGTCGGAAAGTAAGATTTTTAGAGGAAGCATACTGCAATTGTACGAGGAAAAAAATATGGAAAGCTATGAGAGTGAGCGAAAAGAATAGTGTGGTAATGATTGACAGAGTTGGAGGCTAGAAGTTGTACGCCATAAGTGCGGGAAGATAAGACGTTTTGTCGAGGATTTCATCATGTCAGCCCCAACGAATACTACAACAAGAGCAACAGGACCCTCCCCTATAAATCACTCAGGAGCTAGAAGTTTTGCAAAAGGTTATAAATGATGCTATTTAGTATGGATATGGTTACAGTTAAGAGAATAAGGTGTGGTTCTAGGATCGAATCGATTGACCGATTACGAGTTGCACGTAAGGTAAAAGGATAAGAAAGTGAAGTTATGATTTCCAAGGAATGTAGAAGTACTAAGGGTAGACAACGGAGTTAGGAGTTTTAACGATCGTGCAGACCAGGAGAATTTTATGTCAAGATTATAAAGTGTATCGTACATGTGGGAAATACTAGTAAGGAGACGATTAGAGTGGAGCAGATTTCAGTGTTAAATTTTTCGGATGTATGTATTGATGAATTAATAGGATTTTTTTTCCAGACAGAGATATAAATTTAGTTAATTATTTACAATTAGATAGGTGATCAGTTTTAAGGAGTCAAGATCGGATGACATCTCAAGAAATTCAAGAACATGAGAAGAGCATATATACGATTTCTAAGCATGAGCTTTGTAATTGGAAGAACTATAATTTTCAGGATATGACGGAAGGATCGAAGTGAATGTCGTGATGACAAAGCAGTAATAAATCAGGAAAGGTCTAAGACACCAGTGGAGATCGAAAACTTTGAAGGACCGACTAGGAATTATTTAAGGTTGTCAAAGATTTTACCATGATAGCTACAGTAGTGGACAAGCCTATCAAAGCTTTCAGAAGTCAACAAAGAGATTTAGGACCGCTCTTTTGCTAGTGCAATCGGAGGAGCGAGGAAGGATCGAATATACTTATGTTGCTCAAAGAAATGTTCAAAGAATGTGAAAAGTTACAGATAGACAATTCAAAGTTCTAGATTATTGCAATTAAATTTTTAGAGGAAATTGAGAAGTACCAAGATGAGTAGACCGAATCAGAATGTAAAGGAATTGACTGTAGAAGAATGGAAGAGTTAAAGGAGATGAGTGGTGGACTTGTATTATATTTCGCTTATTCAGTTATTGGTAAAGGTTGGAGTTAGTATGTGCAGAGTCTAAATTTGAGGATTAGTGGAGTATGTAGAGAAATGCTTCGAAAGACGATTTCTTGCAAATTTGAGGCAGTAGAGTTTAAATTAATTTTGAAGGTTGTAAGTTAATTTTTGGTGAAGTATACTTGGGTTTACGTATGTTAAGTCGAGTTTCGATATTAGTGGATGTTAGAGTTGTTAGAGCTCAATTGAATTGAAAGTTTGATTTTGAATGGTGTTGAGGGGCGGTGACCCCGGGATAGTATATATTGCAAATAAGATATATATATATATATATATATATATATATATATATATATATATATATATATATATATTATATATATATATATATATATATATGTTTCAAGGTAAATGGTAAGTAGTTCGAAATTGTTACTCAGTAAAACATTGGGATTAAGGATAGATGAAAGTTTCCCAGTTATTCTGTTCGCGAGTAACATTGTACGTTGAAAGCGGAGTAAGAATGATTGGGGGATTTCTTGATATTCTTTTTCTCAAAGTTTTATCTGAGGCAGTATGATTATGAGTAGGAGCGTAGAAGTGGTATCAATTGATATTTGTTTTAAAGATTTATTATTTACCTGTTTACTGCAAGTCGAGGCAAATTCCGTTATATATATATATATATATATATATATATATATATATATATATATGATTTGTTATGGATGATTGGGTTAGTAATTAAGGTGTTGTACACAGGGCATTGTCCATTATACGAATAGCTCATTTTCGATAGAAAATACATTCACCTACGAGTGGTAAACGTTTAGAATTGATGAGACTTGTAAGAAAGAGATTTGAGTTTTAATGGAGTATTAGGGCTTACAGGATGTGGCCATATAAATATGAATCGATATAAAGGAATGCTAGAGTGGAAGGAACAAGCTGGGAATTGAAAGTGAAATATTTGAGAAGTACCGTCACTTGTTTCTTAAGATTGATTCTGAGGACAGAATCCAATTAAGGGGGGAAGGATATAACGCCCTATAAAATTACGTATTTTTAAATATTTATTTAATATTAATTGTGAATTCTATTATGTGAATATTGTTGTGAAGATCAAATAGGTGGGATATCGTGTTAAAATGTTAATATTATGATTTATATGTGCTATGAGTGCCCGTGTATTTTTGGTTACTTTTTTTGTGAGTAAATATATTTAAATCATGCATTACTTATTTCCGTGGAATTTTGTAAAATCATCAGAGTTAGTAAAAATTGTGAAATATTTTATATTATTATCTTTGCATATTTAAATGATTTTAAAAATATTAGAGGAATTATTTTTAGCCTCTAGAGATTTTAAAATGATGTTATGAATTATTTTACATTTTCTGTGGTTAAACATGTCAAAACTCAAAAACATGTTTTATTCATCGTCTATGAATTTTATAAAATCATTGGAGTCGCTAAAAATCACGAAATCTTTTGTACTATTACATTTGTACATTTATTTAGTTTTTAAGATTTTGAGAATATTATTCTCAGTCTTTAAGTATTTTAACATGATTTTATGAATTATTTTGTAGATTCAAACTTGTAAAATTCATATAAAATTCATTTTTGATCGTAAATTTTTTTAAAAAATATGGGCGAGAAGGTATTTTTATGATCTTTATTTTAAAAATATGGAAATCATTTTCTAAGCAATTCCAAGTTCAAATGTTATTTATTTAAGTTTTTGTTTTAAAAAAACAAAAACAAAACAAAACAAAACAAAAATTTTGTGTTAAAACAAAAACACCCCCTCCCCTGATTATTCTAGAAAACCCGAGACACCTTCCCCTGTTTTCCATTCTGTAAACACCGACCCCCCCTTAGTATTCTCTTCTTCTTCATTTCTGCAATTTAGTCGTTTGCAAGCCTCTTCTTAGCTTGTTTTCACCGATTTTGATATTAAACAACATCACCCATCACCTCCTGATCCATCCATTGAACTTACAGCTTGTGTATGTGAGTTGGTTTATATGTATATATATATATATATATACATTTGTATATATGAATGAAATATTGGATTCTTGCTTGAGTTTCTTAAGTCTATGATGATTAGGATGTGATAATCGTTGCTATATGTTATATACTACTGTGATAAAGCTTCGTGATTGGAAACCTAGATTTCTGGGTACCTCCGGAGTTCATCACCATCGGCAATGAACTAATTTGAGCAGGCAGTGATGATTTTGAGCCTATAATTTCATTTAATCAAACTATTCAGTTACCCTTTTCTATAACGACCTAGAAAATTTCGATTTTTTTTATAATATTTATTTATTATAAATTATATTATGTGAATATTGTTGTAAAGGTGAAATGTGTGTGAGATGCTGTTTATGTGATTATTTGATGATTTGGGTAAGCTGTGAAGATTGATGTATTTTTTTATTTTTATTTTTGAGGATTTAAATATATTTAAATCAAGCATTTTTGATCCTCTGTAAATTTTAGAAAATTATCGGAGGAATTAAAAATCATGAAATCTTTTGTAATATTATTTTTATAGTATTATTTAATGTTTAAAATGGTTGGGTGAATTAATTTGGGTGTTTTAGTATATTTAAAATGATTTTAGAGTTTTATTGTATTTAAAGGATCAAAATTTGTAAAATCCATATTTAATTCATTTTTGATCCGAAAAATATTTTAAAAATATGTGTGTGCTCGTAATTTTATATTCTTTGTTTTAAAAATAAAAAGATTATTTTTTTCCAATTTTCTATTTAATTTCGATTTATAAGAGTCGTTTAGTAGTGTTAAATTGGGCCGAATGAGTTGTAGTAGTAATACAATGTTATTGGGCCTAGCCCATTAAGAAAAAGAAGTCAGTCCAGCAGTTAGAACTCTCGAGAGGAGTCGGGAAGAAAAAAAACGGGTAGAAGAGAAGAAGAAAAAAAGAGAAAAGAGAGAAACAATCCGGGGAGGGGGAGAAAGAAATCGGAAGAGGAAGAAAAGAGATTTGGGGGTTTTGATTTTGTATCAGTTGAACCTATACTTATATATATATGCGTGTGTATATAAGTGTGTGATTCGTGTGTGTGTGTGTATACATGCGAGTGGTGCGTGCAGCAAGGGGAGGAGGTCGCGCGGTGGGTCCGGCCGGCGGCAGGGGCCGCACAGCCACGGGTAGTGGTGGTAGAAGCTTGAAGTGGAGGAGAGGCTGGAGAGATCTGTGCAGAGAGAGAGAGAGAGAGAGAGAGAGAGAGAGAGAGAGAGAGAGAGAGAGAGAGAGAGAGAGAGAGAGAGAGAGAGAGAGAGAGAGAGAGAGGATGGCGATGGTTCGATTTTGGTGGGTCGAATTGAATGGTATATTCCTCTATTTCTTTTTTTTTTGTAATTATTTAAATTTCTTTTTTTTATTTAAATTGTGATAGTATTGTAGTAATTAAATTAGATTAAAGTTGTAAATTATTAATATTGTTTAATTTCCGTTATTTAATTCGGATAGTTTATAAATGTCGATTTTAATTGTTAGAATTATATTCCCGGATTTTAAACTTAGTAAGTTGTTAAGTATTAGAGTTGTAATTTCGGGAATATAATTTTGGGAGCTCAGAAATATCCGGGATTAATGATTGTTGGTAGTTAATTGTTAATTTACGGATAAAATGTTGAGTTATGTGGTTCTACTAAGTTGTGAATATCTATGTGCTAAATGTTTTAAAAGTCGAGTCATAGAAATTGTTGAACGTCATAATTGTTGACTACTTGTTATTGGTTTGTAAATAGTTAATTGATTATAAGTTGATCTTTATTATTTGTTGTATAAGATGGAGAGTCATATAAGGGAGCTATGTCGTAAATGTTTATTTGCTAAGTGCTTACCTGTTAAATGCTAAGTGGTTGTTTCTGAAAGATACCACTGACCCTAGAGGCTTTGGTTGAGTTACATGATGTTGATGATGTATGTATTATTTACAAAGAAGTTATTTCGTAAAGTTTTCTTAAAATAAGAATTTAATTCCTGATTGTATGGGTTTTAAAATGTTATTTATCGAAGATTAATTGTTAGATTTATTTGATTATGTGATTATCCGCGAGGAGTTGCATTGAGATCACAAGTCTTAAATGTCAATATTTAAAGACTTGTGTAATTCTCTTCAACTAGTTCCTCGGGCTTACGAATATCCATGATTAGCTATCACGAGTATAATTAATATACTTGAGTGAGGTGATCATCGATATAACGTAAGTAATAGTTAGTGCTAGGGGTTTTTCCCTAGGGCTTACGAACATCAATGATTGATTGTCACGTGTATCATTAAAATGCGTGAGAAATACGATCATTGGTGTAGCGTAAGTAGTAGTGTAATATAAATTCCTTATGTGCTAGTTGCCGCATGTACGGGCGGGTACTTTTCATTAATTGTTTACTTTTATGTTGCTGCAAGTTGAGACAGCTTTATTTTTGTGAAAGCAGGGTTGAATTGTTTTTGATTGATATTGAGGGGCTGTGCCCATAGTCCGATAAACGAATACTTCATGCCGAAATTTTCTAAAAATCCCCTACAAGTTTATTTAAAAGTCTATTTAAATTATTTGATTTCAATGCTTGAAAGTATGTTATGATTTCTAAAGGTTTAAGTATATGTCGATGGATTATTTCGAGAATATATTATGGTTTTGAAAAGTATATGGTATGCCGTTTTGAAATGGTTGTGTGCCGTGTCTATGTGACTTAGTAACTATACTAAGACTATTATGTGAATATGGATGAATATGTCTATATGTATTGTATATGTAAGCGTTATAGGACGCGCATGGGTAGAATAGAGCCAACGATAAGGTTTTGCTTGAATTAGTACTGAAACTGTATTTGACATTGTGAAGGTTCGAGTAGGAGACTTGGCTAAGAGCAGTGCGGGTAAGCGGAAAGTCAAACAGAGGAATAATTATTAAGTCAACAGGTGTGCTGGCGTGGAGTTAGTAAAGTATGAAAGAAAGATAGAAGTAGAGCCGAGTAAGAAGACCAGCACGAAAAGTGTGGAGACTAGCGAGAAGTTGAGTTAGAGATCCATGATTAGGATCGAGAACTCCGTAAGTTGAGGCAAGTGTTTGCTCTTCACTTATCTTTCAAGTGATGCAATTCATTCCTCTTGTCGTGTAATGTAGTTTGGTCAAATGTGTTTAGAAAATGATATACTTCCTAGTTAGCATGGAAATGTTTATTTTCCCTACCTCTAATTCGAATACCAAATTTTTAAAAGAACCTTAAATATAATCTTTCCCGCTTAAATACTTTACTCAAGCTATGACATTGGATTCCTCAACTGAATACTATTTCTTTTATTTTCTTCAAAAATGTTTAAAAGACGTTCCAAATAGAGAGAATCCAAGTTTAAAATTTCCACGAATACCTGTTAATAAAATTCTTGAGTTTTCACATAATTTCTCCAGTGGACCCCTTTATGGAAATGTTTCCTTCAAACTGATTTGCGACTAACTATCCTGAAATTATTTAACAAATAATCGTTTAAACTACTTTAATTGTTTATGATAGTTAAGCCTTGCAATGTGTTGAAAATTTTCTTAAAAAACTTAGGGCTTGCCTATGTCCTCGCTCTAGCGTAGAATTTCATATGTTGATAATCTGGTTGAAATTTATATCTCTTATCGTTGCCCAAGTCGATTTACTCTTTAATCAAGTTAATGACAATGTTCCTCAATACCCATATCTATCTTGTCGATACCTATTCGAATTGTCATTCTTTATATTCCCCACCCTAGTTGGTATCGAACTTGTCGATATCTTTTAAAAATCTTGATTGTTCGTTTGCTCCCTGTAGTGTATCGAACTTGTCGATACTAAATGAGGTTGTTGTTTCTTATTAACTCTTAATCTTGAGTTATTATTCTGGACGTGAGTTTCCAGTTGTTTGGAGATCAAAGGTTGTCGATTGTCCCGACACCTAGTGTGGATGATTTAGAATTGGAAATGTTTTTAAATGTGGCCCTTGGGGCGTAAAACCCTTCGGGGTGGGACCTTACTATGGTCGGAAGTTAAGGCCAATATGTGCCATGGATCCAATTAAGGACATTGCTGTGCGCGTTTGTCCTAGGACATTGCTGTGTGCGTTTGTCCGGGGTTAGTGCTGACTGATCAGCAGCCTAACTTTGATGTTTTTTTTAAAATAAATAAAAATTCCAATTCTAATATATATTCTGCGATTGAGATGTTAGTTCTTGACCCTTTGGAAGTCCGTTTCAGTAATATTTTGATATCAGAACTTTTATCAGTTCTAGTTTCTGTTGCACATTATAAATGGTGAATTGTTGGCTCTTGTGGCAATCTAAAAATTGATCTCACTGATCCTTTCTAATAATGAGGTGAAACTCCTTTTGTTTATCAGAGTTGTCAACATTTATTTTAAAATTGCTATCACTATTGCACTTGCTGAGCATTGTTGGCACACTCTTGTTTCTGTTTATTTCTCCAGTTGTTAGAGATGATCAGAGGATCTAGTGATCAGTTGGTATTGCTCTATAGGCAGCGAGAGGAGACGTTCGGGTTACAGATTCTCATTGGTTAGTGGATGGGAACTAGTCAAGGTTGAATATCTAGTTAGACGGTGACCTTATTTAGTCACAGAAATTGTATATTATTTTATTCGGATTCGGGTTGTAATAGTTAATTAGTAGTTGTTTCATACTGTGACCAGTGAGCGGTTTTGGTTAGTTAGAATTTACATTTTTTTTTTATGATTTTGTCAATATTATGTGGTGAGCAGGTTTGGATACAGATGGATTAGTTTTGTTGATTTGGACAGGTGGTTAGTTATATTTATGAATACATCATGTCAAAATTTTCTGAAATTTCCCTGTAAAATATTTATTTACTTATAAAAAGCCTGTATATTAATATAGTAAGGTGAGGGTGTTACATTTTCTGTTTTATGTGATGTATTAACTTTGTATGTAAAGAACTTTGGGTTTTGTTGAATTCTTGGCCTGAGTTCTTGGTTAATTGTAGTTGTAATTCGGTAGGGTGTAAATATGGTTAAACTTAATTTTTAAAGAGCATGATTTCAAAGTGGTTAAGTTACGGATGGATGTCAGTTTGGTTCTGGAGGAGCTAAAGTTCTAAATTGCGGATTGATATAATTAGTGTTAAACTTGAATTTTAGTGAGAAAAGCTGATTATTGGAAAGTATTACTCGTGTGTGATTTTTAGTTGAATTTATGTTTTTATTATTTATAAAAATTTATGTTAAACCGAGGTTATGTAGATTGATTATGTGATAATTAGCTTGGTTATGATTACTTAACAGCTTGTGATGTTTAGTTGGATAATTTGCAGCGTTGGTTATCTATAAACTAGATTGTATGTGTTTATGAGTGGTATAAGTATGAATGGGTAATGTTAAGTATATAGATTGTTAGAAGGTTATAAATTGTGCATGTTGATATGAGTTGTGATCACTGTAAAGTATATTGAGTTGATATTGAGGTACATGATTACCTAATTGGTTGTTTAGGTCGGTTATATTCCGACAGGTTAAGTAATATTATAAAGGAGGTGCTGCCAAATTTTCGTTAGAATTATTATATGATTTTTATAGTATTTCAATAAGAACAATCTATATATATAAGGGTTACGTGATGATGCGTGCTACGTGTTTACTTAGCTTATTTGATTATACTAAAACTATTTTATAAGTATAACATGATGGCTAAAAGGTTTTGATGTGAGTTATTATGTACTTAGTTTGTATGTGTAAATTATATGTGATATAAGTATTATAGTGTTTACACGAGCTAGGGAACGTATGGATAGACTAGAACAAATATTGAGGTTTTGGTTGGTTGTGTACTGAAGTCGTACCTTATTTATATATAGGTACCAGTAGGATGCTGATAAGAGCTAGTACGGGAGCAGATGGAATCTTGAGGAAAGAGATAATTATCGAAGTTGGCGAGTGTGCTCGTGTAGAAGTTGACAAGTGATAGAGGAAAAATGGATGTGTGATAGAATAAAGGCCAATGTATAAAGAAGTAGAGACTAATGTAAAGTGAAAAACGAGTTGATATGTTGGAATTGGAACTTCATGTATTGAGGCAAGTATACTATCCCTCAATTATCGTCCAAGTGATGTGAAACTGTTTCTGTTATTTACACGATGTTCTTCCAAATCATTTTGATTGTGTCTATACCCCTTCCTTTTGTTCCAAGTGACTCGAACTCTATATTGAAATTCAGATTGCTTGAACTGCTTATGAATTGTTGTTTAAAATCTTATATCTTACTGTTATTCCTTTTTAATTATGGTTGAACCCTTTATACCTTATTGTTTCTTATAAATTATTATTGAAACACTTGTACCTTGCTTACCTTTATGAATCATTATTTAAATTTATGTACCCTATTATTTACCCTATTTCTTGATGAACTATAACCCTTGACTTATAATTTATGCCCTGTTTTATCTTAGCCGTTTTCCTGATGTTTATTCCTTTAAACCATACCAACGTAACCAAACTTCATTACCCCTAAAATTAAATTCTAGAACCCTAACCCTTGTTTACTCTTTTTTAACTAACGACTTTTCATTTGTTTATAACCAGTATATTACTCAAATCTTCCCTTGAGCTTCAGATTCCTTTATTCCAGGATTATCTTATAAATTGCTGTTCAGTTTCTAGATAGTTGCTACGTTCCTTGATTTATTAATGTTTCCTTGTTGATATATGAATTAAACTTGTTGAACCATGCCATGTTTATTTTAATCTTATTGCTTTGTTGTTTATGGATTCCCTATATCAATTGCTTCCCTGACTCTTAATATTTTATTGTTACTCATTAAAAATGGTTTAATTATTAAAGATATTTTTTAAAAATTCCTTATACTGGGCTGATCTGTTATCAGTGAGTATAAAGGGCTTAAAAGTGAAATGTTTTAAATGATTTTAAAGGTTTTATTGTGAGGGATTCCGTCAAAAATGTTTTATAGGGATTCCTTCAGATTGGAGGCGTAAGAGGCCGGGTGATGCCGGTCCAGCATTTTTTTTTTTTTAGTGTAAGAGGCTGGGGGAGTGCTCAGTCCAGCATTTAAAAGGCCAATGTGTTGCCTAATTGGGAATCCAATTTCAAGGTCCAGAGGGACTTCATCTCCGGTATGGGGACTTTACGTGGCTGATCACCCGTATTGTTCGTTGTCGTGGAAAAACTCCAATCAACTTAAATGATTTTAAAAAGGTTTTACAGAAAGTTTGTTTTAATGATGATATGGTTTTAAGAAAAGGAATGTTTTCATGGAAGTTACGTTTTGAAGAAAATGGAAAGTTTAATCCAATGATGGGAATTGAATTACTTCCTTGAGTTAAATTGATCATTGATATTGTTCATCAATGAACTATCAAGATATTGTTGTTTCACTATATTATTAACTTGCTGAGCGTTCTTTGGCTCACTCTTGTTTTGTTTTACCTAACCCTTTGCAGTTAGGTTTAAGGATGATCTACTACATTTATCCCTGCAAATGAGAGCGATGAGGCATTCTATACAGGATAGATTTCGGAGCTAGAGCGGGTAAGCACAGATTGGGATTGAGCTACAGATTGGATGGTATAGTAAATTGTATTTAGAGCGGTGATAGAAGTTGGAAATAATTTGTATTAGTTAGATTCTTGTTTCATACCATAACCTGGAATCGATCCTCGGTGAGGAATCGTTGGTGTATTAAGTTTTAATTGTATTTGTTAAAGTGGAATTTGGTTGGGTTGAATTACAGGTGGATAGTCCGATTTACGAATACTTCATGCCGAAATTTTTAAAAATTCCCCTGTATCAAAGTCTATTTTATTATAAACAGTATTTTTTCAATATTGGGAAGTCGGGGCATTACAGATTTAGTATATCTTGTAATTGATAGAGTAGCTGTGTGGTGTATATAAACACAGTTTATACACGAGATATCTTGTAACTTAGTAGCTCTCAAGAACATCAAAATTTCTTGAGAGAGTTTGTAACAGTTTTATATCAGATTTAATAAAACTGTTATTTACTCATACTTGTGTTATTATTATTGTTTAAGTCGAAAATCTTATACAATTGTATTCAACCCGTTTCTACAATTGTAAATCACTAGGCAACAATTGGTATCAGAGCAAACTGATTATGTTTAATCAGAAACGATCTAAAGATATCGACAAGCAAGTATGAAAGTATTAAGATTCCAATCCTCAAAAAGTCTGCGTAACCTACTTGGAGGGTAAAGATGTTGATATATTTGGAAGCTACAGATCTTGACTATCTTGATAGGATCTATGATGGACCATACATTCCC
This sequence comes from Saposhnikovia divaricata, assembly GCA_036435485.1. Classification (NCBI taxonomy): domain Eukaryota; kingdom Viridiplantae; phylum Streptophyta; class Magnoliopsida; order Apiales; family Apiaceae; genus Saposhnikovia; species Saposhnikovia divaricata. The sequence continues at coordinate 123,188,942 of CM071597.1, read as the reverse complement.
AAGAAACTGGTTGCTCGAACAGATACTATTCCTGAGCACTATGTACAGAAGACAAAGAGTGAATGGACTCCTGAGGAAAAGGCTGAAGTACTCAGAGATGCAAAGGTAAAGAATATCTTGCATAATAGCCTTGATGCTGTCATGTCAAATAGAGTGATAGCATGTAAGACTGCTAAGGAGATTTGGGATACTTTGGAAACTCAATGCCAAGGAACTGAATATATCAAAAGGAATAGAAGGGCACTCTTACTACAAGAGTATGAATAATTTGATGCTAAATCTGATGAAAGCCTTACTGACATTTATGATAGGTTTCTCACCTTGTTGAATAATCTGTCTCTGGTTGGCAAAGAGTATGATCCTGAAGATTCTAATACAAAGTTTCTGAGAGCTTTACCTGGGGAGTGGGATACTCAAACCTCCATCATTAGACATTAGTATGACCTAGACACCATTTCTCTTGATGAGGTTTATGGAATGCTAAGGACCCTTGATCTTGAGGTTCAACAGAGGAAGAACAAGAAAAGCAACAAAGCAAAGCAGTTGCTTTGAATGCTGAATCAAAATCAAGGAGAAGAAGTAGAGTTGTAGAGTAAAATCCTGATGACTCATCATCAGATCCTGATACTAATCCTGATACTGATACTGATGATGACTCTACTGATTCTGATATGATGCAAATGGTTGCTATGATAGTCAAAGGCTTTAGGAAGATAAAGTTCAGGAAGGGTAGGAAGCAAGGCAACTTTCAGAAGAAACCCTTCAATGCTGATAAGGATAGGTACAAGAAGAATGAAAGCAAAGGAAACAAGTCTGACAAGTCAAAGGTCAAATGCTAAAATTGTGATGGAATGGGTCACTTTAAAACTGAATGCAGAAAGGCTAAGACCAAAGCTCTTATCTCTTCAAGCAAGGATTGGATGGACTCTTCTTCAAAATCTGAAGAGGAACAGATGAATTATGCCTTGATGGTAAATGTTGATGAGGTTGCTGCTATAGACAATATGGTACTTGATATTGTTTATGATTTTGATACTGATAGTGTTTATGAGTTGAGATCATTTCTGAAATCTTTGCATGTTAGCTTTAAAAGTCAATCCCTAGAAAATGCTAGGATGTTATCTGAGATGTCTGAAGTTAGAAAACGAAATGATCATCTAGAATCTGAGTTACTCTTTATGCAAGAAGTACAGAAAGAATGTGATAAGGCTAGGCACATGAAACTAGAAATGGAATTTAAATGTACTGCTCTTGAAAAAGAACTTGAATATGCTAATGAGAAACTCAGGACTTGGATTAATTCTGGTAGGAAATTTCATGAGATTAACACTGATAAAAACTGGAAAGAATGTCTAGGTTATAAGCCAGAGAATGATCAGAAACTGAAACACAAAGTTATTGTGAATGAGAAAACAAATCCAAAGACCTACAGACATGTTATAGACAAAACCAAATCTAACATTGAAACTGTTAATTTTAATTAACTGAAAAGGGATCTACCTCTACTAAACAAAATTTAGAGTATAATTCTAAACCTGTCAAAGTTTCAAGTACTAAAAATGTAGGTCTTATGTTAAAAAAACAACTGAGAGACAGAATATGTTAAGTTACAGATAGAAAGAAAACATCTACTGCTAAGAGAAACAGGAATGGTAAAGTTGGAATAAGTAAAGAGACTAATTATAAGTATATTCCAAATGCACCTAGAAAAACATGTTTTAACTGTGGAAACTATAATCATCTTGCTATTGATTGCAGGAGGAGTAAAAAGAGGGCAACTGTAGTTCCTAAGTCTAACATTAGGAATAGATCAGTATTTTATAAACCACAGAATCCTTGTTTTCATTGTGGCAGTAAATGGAAATCTATCTATACATATGAAGAATACCATAGTTTGTACTACCACTTTTGTAACACCCCTAGATCCGGGGTCGGATATCCAGGCTATCACTCTGTCCTTAATTCCCATTTTAATAAACATTATTCTTAATCTTTATTTTAGCATGCTGTGACCCCTCAATCAAACATAACATTAACAGATTATAGGCTCAGAGACGAATTTAAAGCATTACCAAATTATTACAACCATCTTGAAATAGTTATTACAAACCCAAATTGTCATAATCTTAAAGGTTCAACTTATAAAGGGATTACCAACTAAGGTGGCACTTGCGGCCTGTAACGTCCCCAAATCTGAGGTCAAAGATTCAGGTCGTCACATCACCATCCAACCATATCATACCTGTATTAACTGCACAACTCCACAATACATCCTTCCAGACCTCAATCTTAAGCACAAACAAGTTAGAGCCTCAGAAACGATAATCAAAAGTGCCACTAAATATTACAATTCATTTGTACAAATCAGAGTCTTACGCAATTCCACTTATACAACTATACTTGAAGACAAGTCTTACTATTACAGTTGAAAACCTATCAGACTACTCTGTAGTATTTATCAGGAACTAAATCATCTCCGTGGTAAATCTTCTACTCCTCTTCTGCTGGTGCGGAGTTAATCGGCCAGATTCTTCCCTTTCTGAAAAGTTTTTATAAAGCAAGAATGAGCTACATAATGCTCAGCAAGTTCACCATTTTGCAAAATAATAATGTGGTTTATTTCGAAAACATTCCCAACTATATGGGTATATATCTCAGATTTCAAAACATAATTGGACAATGTATATGTCCGAGTTTGAATAAAACATCTATACTCACTAAGGAGCTTTAAGAATAACATATGAACCCTTTATAAGGTTCCCATTTCAATATATCTCAAGTTTGAAAATATATACATATGAGTATATCATTTTCGGCAAAACACTCTACGATTAACATACTGTACAAGGAATACATCATTGCAAACCTCTTTCCTTCCATTAGCTTAGAAGGTTTCTCATACAAAAACATTTCATTCTTTGAAACAATTGCAAGAGTGCACTAACACGTGCCAATTGTAACACCCCCAGATCCGGGGTCAGGGATCCGGTGGTTACGGTCTTACATCCATTCATAATACTTGACTTGAGTCCACAATAAATAAATCACATGCTGTGACCCCACAAAAATTTCCACTCACACACACAACAGTTATAGTCCCAGAGATGAAATTGAAATAAGTCTTACATTAAAGGGTTACGAATAAAAGTTATTACAATCCCAAAAGGATAACATCATAAGTTTAACAGTTTTGCCGTTGATTACATTAATTATACATATAGTTAAACAGGAAACAAAAGCTGTCTAACTAAGCTGTCTGACGCGAGCCATCTGTCCTAGCTGTTGTTGTGACATAATGTGAACAAAGCAAGGGTGAGCGAACGCCCACCAACAATAATATATAACTGCACGATAATATATAACAGTTCAAAAGTATCTTTTAAACCATATGCCATGCATTTACGGAAATGATGCCAGTATAATATAAACGATAAAGTTACAAGGTAACTTAAAGTATTTGTTTGTAGAAATATCTGTTACATCAAAAGTAAGCGAGATATTCTCATTGTTATTAAGAAGAGGAACTTGCATGAAAAGGTTGCAATTCCAGTTATGAACACTTTTCCAGCTCTGCCAACAGTAATCATGTTGCAGGAAATAAATAAGTTTGGATGATGAACCAATGATGGAGTATTCACCGCGCCCGCTGTTCCAATCTTGATGATCAGTCGAGATCGTACAGCTCAATTTAGATTTACTACTGGTAGAAGGAAGAACTGACGGCTTTACTTGTCTACCGCCTTACTAGCTCTCCCCGGCCAACGGTTGGGCCAAAGGGGATGGACCGGCGCTACTCGGCCTCTTACACGACTCCTAGTTCAAATAGAATTCATGATTCTGAATGTAACGTTCGTCCCCCTTTCCCCAAGTATAATACTTGTTGATAAGACTCTACAAAGTAGTCGTATCTAGTTGGAAAGGAAAATTCACCAACAACTTCCAAGCTGTGGCTTGGTATCGAATATCAACTTGTTCCAACAATCTTACCCCTCGAAAGATGAGGAGGTAAACAACGACTTAATAAGTCACAGCACCCGAGTTGCGAGTGAATAGAATACTTTATGACCGGGAAGTCGACAAGATAAATAACATTTTTCCAATTAAGGTCCCCTTATTATTAGAGAGGTAGACTCAAAGAAGAATGATGTCTGAGAACCTTTCTTGACATAAGAGTAATAATAATATGACTCCGAGATATTTTCTGTAATAATCGAAGAAGATAAACCTTATTGAGGTTATTCTAAGTATGAAATAAATATTCAGAGAATATTTATTGAATTAAAAATATTTAAAGAATATTTAAGAATATGAAAGGATATCTTTAATCAGAGTATTTTTCAAAATAATCCCTGGTGAAACCTTAGGGGAATATTTATTGAATAAATAAATATTTAAATGAATATTCAAAATAATATTCATTAATTAACAAGGCCTGAAAGGAATACTTAAGATAATATTCATAATTAATTAGAAATTTAAATGAATATTCGAAAAGTAATATTCATTTAATGAATAATATTCCAAATGAATATCAAGTAATATCCATTTAGTAATCCAAGCCCTAGAGGAATATTCGAGATAGTATTCGATAAATAAATCAGGCTTCAGATGAATATTTAAAATAATATTCATCAAGTAATTAATATCTTAAATGAATTTTCAGAAGTAATATTTATTTAATAAAATAATATTCTAAATGAATATCCAAATAATATTCATTTAGTAGTCTCATCTTGAGAAGAATATTTGAAATAATAATCGATAAATAATTCGATTCTGAATGAATATAGAAAAATAATATTATTCGTCGAATAGTTACGTTCAATTAATTATTTGAAGTAAGGATCGTTAAATAAATAATCTCGAACGAATATTCAAATAATATTCGTCGCCCGAATAATGGAAAATATTTACTTAGATATTTTCTTTCGAGATAATCTCGATATGTCAAGAAATATTGACTCCCGGTCTATATTTGATGAATAAGATGTATACACCCTTCTCTGAGGGTCTTACAATAACCGGCTTATAATTGATACGATAGCTATCTAATTTATAAGCCAATAACAATCAGGGAACAAGCATAATGATATAACTGGAAAGTAGGCATGCATGCTATGGCATATGTATAACAGAAAATATATATATATATAATCACAACAACAGCCTAAAAGAAGGGAATTGAAACTTGCCTGGTAGTCGAGTACGGTAAGGGGTAGTGGTAGCGGGTCCCGGTTCAGCTTGGTGATCTATAAATAGCCAAGGCATTCGGGATTAATCACTTATCATCTTAAAAGTTAAGTTATACTTAAATCGAAACACGTTCTCGAGTTATCTCGTTATACCCCTTTTAGTGGATTCCTTTTTATCACTGATCCGACCCGACATTCGTTCGTTAATACGACATGTCACTGTACTTATACTTGGGACATACTTAAGGCATACGAGTTCTAAGGTCGATCGTTACGAACCAATATTATACTCCGAGTTTTATCGCCCGTTTTCTAAGTGTTTTACCGAAGTTATAAAAGAGTCGTCTTTTAGGGGTTCGTTCGCGTTTAACCTCGACTCGATCATTTTTAATAAATCGAAAAATGATCCTTTTGACATACGGTTTTCTTTCACACCTTCCTTTTTACCTCTAGTATTTATTTACCAAGATTCGCCATGACGTTACATAGTTTACGAGGGTTCAATTTCAGTTACGAACTTTCGTTTACGGCTTCGAACTACTTTTAGTAAATCGGTCATAAATCCTAAACCGTAAGTCTGTTTCACGTGATCTTTATATCAAAACGAAGCTTAGAACCTTACCTATCCTATCATGGCAGATAAAGTTTCTGGACACTAGGTTTTTGACACGGAAAATGGCATACAAAACATGGTATTGTAAAATTGGACATTATAACGGCTGTAAATCGAATATCTACCAATTTCAAATCTTCCCATAAACATGGTATCCATTCCAAAAAACATATACATGATTTATATACATGAACTGAGCCCAAGCAATGCCTTTCCGTTCATCTAACTATTTTCATCATTTATCCAAGATCCATACATAATCATGCTTATAATCTTAACATAACCGTAACTAAGCTATATCTATCATAAACATACTTAAATCTCAAACAAGGGTTAGGGTTTCAAGAGCTTTATACCTTTCTTAGATAGTGATATAGCCTTACTAAGCCTTGTATGGTCCTTAGGAGTGATTAAGCTTGCTAGATCAACCATGAAAAATCAAGAAAACAAGGTTAGTACATGATGAACACTATTCACCCTCCTCTTGTTTGATTTTTTTTTGAAAATGGAAACAAAGGAGTTTGGTGCTAAGATTTTGAGGAGATAAGTTTTATGAAATATAAGACTCACCTTAAAAATTTCAAGAACAAACAATGGTGGGAAGGTTGAGTTTGGATTTGGAATTAGGGGTATGGCCGAATGGAATATGCAAGGGGGGGAGAGTGTTCTTGCTCTTCTCTTGCTTTGTTGGTGATAAAATGAGTTATTAATGATATGTGTGGATAATATCTATCATAAAGCTACTTTAATAAAGGTGGTTATGTCATGGATGAGGTATTTCAAGAGACAAGTGTTGGTTTTTAGTGGATTGATGATGGAATGAGCTAAGCACTTGGTTTTGATTCTAAGTGTGCTAGTTGCTTAAGTAACTACTTGGTTGCTAGATATTTTCTACTAGCACATGCATGTATCTTGATTCCCGGCTTGTTTCTGTGTCCGGTTATTGCTCATTTCGATTGATCGTTCGTGGGAATATTTCACGGATTTCTAATTAGGGTTTACCGGGAATCCTTTTTAATATTAATACTATCATTCCCCATCTTTCATTCTAACTTTCCAATTTATATTCCCTAAATCCATTCGTTAAATACTTAAGGCTATCAGTGTCCAGGGAACTCTCGGAGAAAATAAAAGTGCGGTTTTTCAGAATCCGACAGCTTTTACATACACTTATTTTCCCCCTGGATCACTAATACGAACTCGGAAATCCGTTCCGAATACTTCTATATAGTGTCGTCTCATATTATTCTATACTCCCACCAAAACACTATTCATTCTGTATTCTTTACTTGTTTTCTTAGGGTTGTACAATGGTCCGTATTCTCTTTCGATCGTTCCTTAACCTTTTTACGGAACTACTGGATTAATCGTTATCGATCTAGATGACATGAGAGTATTCTCCTGCTTGAAGTTGCCATATCTTATTCCCTTAGAAGATAGATTATTCTTACCTATGTTGTCACCCTTTAGCATTCTTCAAGACATAAACATAATAAAGTCGAATTCCATTCATTCTTTCCAAATATCAATTATTACATTGTAGCCGTAACCACTATTCATTCTTACATCATTAAATACATAAAAGTTTTAATTCCACCCAAAATCTGGGTTCTTACACCAATCTTTATAGAAAATCTTGCAGTTCTAGATACTGCACGATGTCAATATTTTCTCATCAAAAACCACACTATCAGCAACTTGGCACTTAGGCCCAAGAAGCAGTGTTTGAGTATTTTTCCAAAGTGGAGGATGGGACTGGAAGAAAACATAAAAACCTGACAGGGATTGACGATGATCAGTCGCCACATCCAAGTCCAATAATCCGCGGGTCTTCTCTACCGGTAGAAGGATAGAAACTACATCCGTAACTATCCCGGGTGAAAACTACATCCGTAATCACCCTCGATGAAAACTACATCCGTAATCATCCTTCGGCAACACCTGGGCCGGAATAATAATAGATGGACCGCCTGGCTCACGGCCGCTTACACATCCCGGGAATCGTTCGTCAACGATTCCCACACCTGCCAGAGTCCATTTTTCTTTTTCTTTTGAAAACTTGATTTTTGATTAAAAACAGAGTAATTGAGGTCCGACATCAGTCGACCGATGATTCTTGAAATCATACAAGAAGCGGAACCTGACCGGGGGTTTTCGAAAATGTTTTGAGTTCGAAAGAGTTCGAGTTTGAAAGTACTAAATGTATCTTGGATTGACTTTGTCTTTAAAATAATGAACAATAATTAATAAATGATATTTTAAGATTTAATATTAATAATTAATAAAATAATTATTTGATAAAATAAACTTTTAATCCAAGATAGGGTTTAGAGTATTTACGAAGATACGAAAATAATACTTGAGTATACGATACTCCCCGAATGACCCTTCGGGTTTTCACAATCTAGTATATACGGACCGCTACGACCTCTATTGCTAGAGTCGTTGTCCGAAGAAAACATTTCAATCTAAGTTCAAGGGGTACAAACATATATGTACTTATACATTCTCAATTGCATCAATACTTCGATAAACATAGCATTTGATATGGTTGAAAACTACAAACACAACAGTGAAAGTCCTTGTATATGTATAAGTTTTGAAAAGTAAACTTGCCTTGGTTTGGTTGGGGTGGTCGAGCGTGCGGAGTCGAACGATCTATACATAAGCAATAACCGCTCGTTAGTACCTTAACAATATCTCTTTAATTACGGGGTTTTAGGGGGTACGAAATTAACTTAATGACCTCGTCTTATGACACTCTAGCCCCACTATAGGTTCATGTCATCGCTCGATTACACTCGTCACTTATTCGACTTAATTTAGTTACCACATTCGAATCATAACCATTACCCCTAGAATTATTCTCCACTAACGACTTTCTCCCTTGCGCGAAATTTACTCTAGCATTTTTATAAAATTCAAAAATTCATATTTTAATCTAATTCTTTTTGGGTGGTCTTCACCACTGCATTCCATAACTTCTCAAATTTTTCGATGATCCCACATATATTTTTAGGGGTTTAAACAAGGTTTACAAGGGGGTCACTTAGTGCAGTCTGGAATCCAGAAACACAATTCACTTCTCCGGCCATAACTTAAAATCTATACATCACCTAGTCATGAACCATACATTTCCAGAAACTAAATTCAATTATCTTTCCAACAATATATGGTAGGACCTCAGGGGAAAACATTTGGGGGTTCAAAACCATGTTACAAGAAAGGTCAATGTTCCTGGAAAAACTCAGCAAGCATGTTCTACTTAGATCACCAATTTTCACAATTCCACAACACAACCAACACTTAATTCACTTAGTTCATGCTTTATATCACTCATGGAGATACATATACTATCCACAATCATAAAAGTCACAATCACAACATCAAAACTCAAGATCCATGTCACCCATTACTTATACAACCAAGATTAACACATATATACATGGATCTACTACCAAACATTATAAACACTACATGGCCAAAAGGGTTTGTGATTTTTATACCTTCTTAAGCACCTAGGAGCCTTGGATAAGCCTTACACAACTCAATAACACCTTGAATGGTCTCCTACAACCCTTACAATCCAAGATCTAAAAGAAAAACCAACCATGGTTACTATTCACAAAATCTTTAACAATTTATAACTTGAATTTGGATGGATGAAATGGCTTGAAACTCTTAACATACCTTGCTTAGATGTTGGTGAGGGCCTAGGAATTATATCTTGATTTATGAGTGATGATAAATGGGGGAGGAAGAATTTTCTTCTCCTTTTTTTATGCTAGGCCGAGAGCTTCTTGGAAGGGGGGGGGAGAGTGTTTTTGGTTTTTGTGTTTTGTTTGTTTGGTGAAATAATTGATAAAGTTAGGGTTGGGTGATACATAATGTGTATGTATAGGCAAGGTACTAGCAAGGTATGGCTCCTTGTACTTCTTGTCTCCCCTTTTTGAAAAGCAAGCTAACTAGTTACTATTCCTCTTCTATTTTGTTAACTAGTTTGCTTACTTCTAACCACTTGGTTGCATGGGACTTGCATGCAATACTACTCCTTGTATCATTATTCTTCCACCAATGCTTGTCATTTAATCTTTAATTCGTATCGTATCTTAATTAATCTCTCGTAATAATATTTTGTCGCGTAGAGATTTCCCCTATAATTCCTTAAGAACTTAATTGTGTAAATTTCTCGAATGTCCATAGTTCCTCGTCATAATCCTTAATAAATCTTTTAATACTCTAATCATTCTCAAATCCCAAGTTTTATAAATCTTACTAACAATAAGACTCTTGCTTTCACAATCTTCCTTTTATCTTACATAGTGAATGCAACAACACAGTTTCTCAGACAATCAATTCTATTAATCAACAGGGATGACTAGAAAGGTTCCATATTGACAATGTCACAAGATATTAAATAAAGGAAATATTACCAAAAATTAGGGTTCTTACAGCCTCCCCTCCTTAAAAGGATTCTGTCCCGGAATCAGGTTGAAAACAGTTGGGGGTGCTTTTCACGCATCGCGCTCTCTAGTTCCCATGTTGATTCTTCGACATTCTGATTCCTCCACAAGACTCTCACTAGTTTGACAACCTTGTTCCTCATCACCTGTTCTTTTCTATCCATGATTTCTACGGGTTGCTCTACATATGTTAAGTCTGGTTGCAGATCCACTTGATCATGTTCTATCACATGTCGGAAGTCGGTATGGTAGGGTCGTAGCATGGACACATGGAACACATTATGTACTTGCTGTAAGCTCGGAGGTAAAGCCAATTCATAGGCTAACTTTCCAACTCGTTTCAAGATCTCAAAAGGTCCAATAAATCTCGGGCTTAGTTTTCCTTTCTTACCAAATCTCATCAATCCCTTCCACGGTGATACTTTTAACATCACAAGCTCTCCTACCTCATATTCTTTGTCCTTGCGGGTCTGGTCCGCATACTTCTTCTGTCTGTCTTGGGCCGCTACCAGCCGTCCTCTTATGAGCTCGATAGTTTCTCTTGTCTGTTGGACCAGTTCAGGCCCTAAAATCTTCCGCTCTCCAACTTCTTCCCAACACAAGGGAGACCGACATCTTCGTCCGTATAAAGCTTCATATGGGGCATTCCTATACTCGGATGGTAACTGTTGTTGTAGGAAAATTCGATCAACGGCAAGTGGTCATCCCAACTTCCCTTAAAATCGATGGCACATACTCTCAACATGTCCTCTATGGTCTGGATGGTTCTCTCGCTCTGTCCGTCTGATTGGGGGTGGTATGCAGTACTCATGTTTAACTTGGTCCCCACACAATCCTGAAACTCCTCCAGAACCTGGAGTTGAACCTTGGGTCTCTCCCAGATGCAATGCTCACAGGAACCCCATGCCTTACCACGATCTCCTTAGATATCTCATAAAATTTGACCATTCGAAATAATGGGTTTCGTAAAAAAAAAAGCTAATGACTTTTTCATACACTCGTCTGTACCGTAAAGACGTAATATCAAT